>CANTUR010000125.1:0-1440000 GCA_947683625.1 Mallotus nudiflorus
TGACTCTCCTGAAAAATAGTCAACGGAGGGGAGTCAGACCTCACTGAGTGAATTACTATAATATATATTAAAATAATATTAAATTACACACATAAAATTTAATATTTTAATAATTTATACTAAATAAAAATAATTAAATATCAATAAAACTAATAAATAATAAATAAAATATTAGGATAATACTAAACCCTAATTAAATAAATATACACACGCATAGGCTTTATTTAGTCTTTAAAAATACGTATGAGTTCATGCAAGTCCGAAAATATATTTAAAATAATTAATATTAAAATATTTACGTGAAAATTTCCCAGAAAATGCAAGTCCCGGGAAAATTTTACGTAAAATACTGTAAATAATACACAGTAATTAAAATAGGTTTAAAATACATA
Source organism: Mallotus nudiflorus (assembly GCA_947683625.1). NCBI lineage: Eukaryota > Viridiplantae > Streptophyta > Magnoliopsida > Malpighiales > Euphorbiaceae > Mallotus > Mallotus nudiflorus. Next base: position 393 of record CANTUR010000125.1, read on the forward strand.
ACAACTCATAAAAATATCGTAATATATATACAAAAAAATTATTGACACTGCATATCCCGGTACAGTGTAAAAATATTTAAAAACACGGGATATTACAGTTCTAAAGTCAAACTTATGCTTATTATATGGTCTTAAAAGAGGAAAAATTGATAAACCAAATAATTTTAAAGAATCAAATTTTGGTTGTTGGCCATGTAAAGAGAAATAAAGGGAGTTTCGATGAAGAATATTGGTAGGCATATTATTAATTAAATTAATTGTAGTGTCAAAAGAGTAAGGCCAATATCAAAAGGGGATGGAACTATGAGCAAGCAAGGTAAGACCTGTGTCTACTAAATGGAAAATTTTACATTCGGATGTGCCACTTTGCTCATAAGTATATAGGCAAGCAATCCGATGTATTATGCCATGAGAGAATAAAAATGTTTATTTAATTTTTGATACTCACCACCCCAATCAGAATGAAAAGCTTTAATTGTGGTGGGAAAATTGATTTTCAACAAGAGTTTTGAAATTAAGAAAAATTTTATAGACATTACTTTTATTCTTTAAAAAATACACCCAAGTATAACAAGTGCAATCATTAATAAAAAGAACAAAATAACGAAAACCTAAATTAGACAAAACAGGGGAAGGACCTCAGACATCTTAATGAACAATATCAATGGTTTTTTACTCTTATGCTCACAAGAGTAAGGGGACTTTTTGCTAATTTTCCTAACAAATAAGAAGAGGATTTTCCTGAACTATTGTAATATCCCGTATTTTTAAAAATATTTTTACACTGTACCGGGATATGCAGTGTCAATAATTTTGACTGTATATACGATATTTTTATGAGTTGATATGTATTTTAAACCTATTTTAATTACTGTTTATTATTTTCAGTATTTTACGTAAAATTTTCCCGGGACTTTCATTTTCGGGGAAATTTTCACGTAAACAATTTATTATTAATTATGTTAAATGTATTTACGGGTTTGCATGAACTCATACATATTTTTAAATTATTAAATAAAGCCTGTGTGTGTATATTTATTTAATTAGGGTTTATTATTACCCTAATATTTTATTATTTATTTATTATTATTTGATTATTTTATTTATTATTAAATTATTAAAATTTATTATTTTTTTCTTTTTTTCTTTTTTTTTCTTTCTTTTTCTTTTCCTTTTTCTTTCTTTTTCTTTTCCTTTCTCTTTCCTTTTCTTTCTTTTTCTTTTTCTTCTTCTTCTTCTTCTTCTTCCCGTGGGTGCCCGACGCCACCACTATTCCTCACCGTCGTTTCTCCCTCCTCCGGCCACCGTTTTCGACACCGCTGGTCTCTATCTTCTCCTTGAACTCCGGTGAGTGTTATTCTAGCTTTTGTTTGAGCTAAAACGGTCTAGAATTGCTTAGGTTTTGAGTTGAATATTTCGGCCACTTTTGGTTTTCGATTTTTTTGAGCTTCAATTTGGATGATTCATGGAAACTTCCTTCACAAATGTTGTTCCTGGTAGCTTAATCTTCATGTATGAATTTTTACAGAATTTTTGGAGGTTGTTTGGATTTTTGGGTATTTTTGAATATTTTAATATTATTTTCGAATTTTCGGAAATTAATTATTTAAATTATGAAATTGGAGTTTATGGTTGAATTAGGTGTTGAAATGAATTATAGGAATTTATTTGGAATTTTTATGAATTTCTAAGTATTTATTTTTAATTATTGAAGTTTATGTGATTTTGTAAAATTAAGTTAATTGTGTTTTAAATTGAATTTAATTGGTTAATTGGGTTTAATTATTGATATTATTGATAAATATGTTGAGAAAATTAATTTTGGATAATTGTATGATTTTTGGTGAATTTTTGAAGTAATTTAGGTATATATATATATATAGGGGTATTTTGGTAATTTTACCCTAAATTGTCTAAAAATGTAATTTAATTGGTTTTAATATTTATTTAAGGTATAAAAATGATTTCTACAAAATATTTAGTATTTTTAACTAATTAAAACTATTTTTCGTGAATTATTTTCAATTATATATATAATATACGGTTTTTCTAATAAAATGAGTTTTAATCGATTTTTATAGTGTTTCAAGATTTATTATGTAATTTCTACGTATGAAATGTATTTTTATGATTTAAGGATATTTTTGGTATATTTGAATATATATTTTGTGTTTGTGGACCCCGGTCGACAGATTGTAGTCTGGAGTCCGACCGAGGGGTTGTGATTGATTGTGGTGTTTATTTTTGAAGTGTATTTTCTTTGCAGGGTCGGCTCTACTCTTTTGAGTAGAGAGATGTCCGTTTTACAGGGGAGGTTCTGCCGAATTTTCGGTAGAATTCTCGTAAAACGTGATATCCAGTCGAACCCTAATTTTCGATTCTGTATTTTAATACTCTAGATTGAATTCTAGGATTTCTGTTAGGGTTATTCTGATGTCGAATAATTATTTCTTGTTTAGTTGCGCCGAGACCGAGGGTTAGTGGACCAGGCCCGTCGGACCCGTCTCGTGGAGCGCATTAGGTGAGTTACTATATTATATATATATGCTTAGGATGCATGATTTAGAAAATGCATGTTTTATTTTGACTAAATATGCATAAATAACATGATTTATATTCAAGTATATTTTTGGTATATTTTTGGTATATAATAAATTATATACATGTTTTATTAATAAAATATATTTAAAATGTTTTTAAATATATTTTTAGTTTAATTCATGATTTGATTGAATTTATTTGACGTATATATACTCAAAATATACCTGGTTTATGTTTGGTATATTTTCGGTATATATATGGTTTATATTGTTGATTTATTTAAATTCATGCATCATGTATTTGTGAATGAATGTTTTATTATTTATTACTGAAGGATATCAATAGAACGTGCTACCTAGTGGGCAGCACTAGGACCGAGTACGTACCGGTACGCCTATAGTTTTAGGCTATATACTAACTTATTGGTGGATATTGATTTGATTATGATTATTGATATGTGTGAGATGTGGTTTGGGTGTGATTGCTGGAGCTCGGTTGACCAAGTGTCTCGGGGCCAATCACACTGGCAGTCAGACTGCTGGAGCTCGGTTGACTTAGTGTCTCGGGGCCAGTCTACTGTCCATATGGATTAAGTGGATATATTTGGAATCAGTGAGCCTGTATGGCTAGAGTGTTGTTTAACACTATTTTTCTGAGGTTGCGATATTCTAGGGTTCTATGTGATCCTTCATAAAAGTTGATTTTCAGACAAAATATATAAAATGATTTTTCTGCATCTGTATGAACTTGCCTGTATATATACATATTACTCATATACTGATGACTGTATGCATTATCACTTAGAGTGTATGTATATATACTATAGTAATTCACTCAGTGAGGTCTGACTCCCCTCCGTTGACTATTTTTCAGGAGAGTCAACTTCCTCAGACCTCAGTAGCAGGTCGATACGCCGGATTTCTTCCGCCCCGGCTTCTTTATGTAAATTGTCTACTTGAGTCTTATTGATTTTATCTAGACACTGCAGTAGTTGTAAATTAAAGTATTGGATTTTATGTATTTGTTTAAAGAGATGTATTATGTTAAAACTGGATTTGTATAAAGATTATACATTTATGAGATTATATATGTGATGTGATGAGTTTTGAAATATATCCAGTTGTTATGGATGATATTGTAATATTTATGATTTTATTTTCCGCTGCATATTATATTTTTATGGTTATTATTGCATTTTTATTTTATTTTTAGGCTTGCTACGGGTTCCGGATTCGAAAGAATTCCCGTTCCCTAGCGCCGGTCATGGCCCCTGTTTTGGGTCGTGACAACTATTCCTAGAAGAATATGGTAATGCATTGTGTTGGAGAATTTTAGAGAGAGTGCAATGTTGAGGATGACTAAGACGAGAGTGCCAAATGTCAAAGGGAACAGATTCAGTGGGAAAAGCTTGCAGATTTGGGATGGTGGGTAGTATGTATAGGCCATTCTTATTCACGCCTCGTAGGAGTTGTACCTTTGTCTTCTGATCCTTGCTGGAGAAAAAGGAGGCCAAAATTCAAAGAAATAAGAATTATCAGTACAAAATTTAGAAATAGATAGTAAAGATTTGGAAATAGAAGGAACATGTAAAACATTGTGAAGTGCCAAAGAATGAAAAGAAGTAGGAATGGAAGAGGTACCAATGGAAGAAATTTGCAAACCTTGACCATTACCAGTAAGGAATTGATCACCACCGATATAAGGTTGAGGAAGATGAAGGGTTGAGATGTCCGAAGTGAGGTGAACATTAGTACCTATATCAACTACCCATGACATCCATGAGGAATGAGGTCGAGAATAACCATAAAATGGTGAACTAGAATGAGCCAAATTTTCTTGCATTGGTAAGGATTGTGGATGTAATGACCTTGAATTTTAAATAATATAAAATTATTTTGAAATATGCATTGTTAATAAAATTTTAAATTTTATTTATATATTATTGTTATTATTTGTGAATATTATTTATTTATTTTATTGTAAAAGTTTTATTTACGTAAAATGTTTATTTTAGGAGTTCTAATATTTTAGTACATTAAAGTCATTATCATTATCAATATTTAAATAGTATTATTATATTTATTATTTCATTGTTAATATTATTATTGTTATCATTATTATTATTATTGTTATTGTTATTTTATTAGGTTTAGTAATATTATTATGTGTTATTGTGTTATGTGCATGTGTTGTATTTATATGTATATCTGTGTGTGTATATAATAAAAAATAATAATAATAATAATAATAATAAATAATAGATTAAAAATAAAATTTTCGGGTCAAGTCACCACCTCCCGCTTTCTTTCTTTCTTTTTTTCTTTTTTTTTCCCCTCCCTGTTTTCCCTCTGTTCCCGCACCTTCACCTATGCAATCCATCCTTGTCAGACGTCAGCCACCCATCACCGTCGATCCCTCTCTCCCTCCTCTACCTTCCCGTCACCTAAGGACCGCCTCCTGGAAGCTCGGAAACAGCAGCAGCATCAGGGATAGCTTCACGCCGGCGACTCCATTTCCGGCCACCAAATCTCATCACACTGGTCTCATCTGAATCCTTGAGCTTTGATGAGTATGATTCTAAGCTTCGTTTGAGCTCAATCCCTATAGATTTTAAGTTTTAGCTAGATTTTAGTTTATGTGTTTTAGGGTTTTGATTTTTTTAGCTTGATATTATTGGATTTATGAATTCTTGTTTAAGAAATGTTGATTTTGGCAACTTTAGCTTCTCAAAAATAATTTTTTGTTTATTTTTTTGAATTAATTTGAATTATGGGTAATTTTTTATTATTTTAATATTAAAATATTGAATTTTTGATAATTATGTTAATTAATTATTTTTAATGGAAATTTAGTTAAATTAGTATTATTAATTTGAGTAATAATTTTAGAATTATTAAAATAATTTTTAGTGAATTTATATAATTTTTGAGAATATTATTAGTATTATGTAAATTTTGTATATATAGGTTAATTGTGTATTTTTGTTGAAATTATAGTTAAATAATATGTTTTAAATGATTTTAGAATTACATAGGGTATTAAAATAATTTTTATAAATTATTTACTATTTTTAACTAATTAATACTAATTTTTGATAATTATATTCAAATATATTATTTACTATTTTAGTGATTAAATTGATTTTTAATTAATTTTATTATATAATTAAGTTATTTCAGTATATAAATAACTTAATTATAATTAAATTAATTTTTAGTTATTTAATAAAAAATTAACTTTATTATATAATTTTTAGTTATTTTAGTAATTAATTTTTGTGAATTTTACTATTATATGTGGAATTATGGAAAAATTGGATTTTCATTAATATTATATTATTATTTGAGATTTTTATTTAATTGTTGTGGAAATAATTATATTTAGTGATTTAATGTTTTAATGTTTTAAATGTATTATATTTTGGTATTTTATGAAATTTAATGATTTTTAATATATTTATTATTTTATATTGATTTTTGAAAATTATGAACCTCAGTTGGGAAATTGTGCAGTTCGGGATCCCAACCCGAAGTGTTAAGTTTTGTGGTAAGTAGAAGTGTGTTTTCCTTACAAGGTCAGCTCTACTGTCAGTAGAGAGATATCCATTTTACGGAGAAGGTTCTGCTGAATTTTAAGTAGAATTCTAGTAACACGTGATGTCGGGTCAATCCTGAATTTCTGTGTTTGTCTGAGTTTTGAATTTCTAAATCGAGTCTTTCTTTAGAATTCTTAGAAGTATAAGTTAGAAATTATTCTTATTATTATTATTGTTTATTTTCTAGTTGCGCTGAGACCTATCGAACCAAACCCGTCAAGTCAGTCTCATGGAGTGCAAACTTGTGAGTCATTATTCTATATATACATTGCATATAGAATACATGCTTTTGAGAATCCATGTTTTTATGATGTTTTTATATGAGTTATTACATTAATGAAGAAGTATATTATTGATATACTTTAGGTATATTTTCAATATATATGACATTTAACTTAGTTGTTTTTTTTTTGTATATAATTTGAATATATAGGACATATATACGTTAGCATGTTTTAGTATATATATATTCAATATATTTGTCATATATTTAGCATATGCATTTAGTATATTTTTGGTATATTTATGGTATACGCTTAGTACATAAGTAGTATATCATTTTTAAATGAATGTCACTTGTGTTTTAATTATGTATTTTACTATTTTCCATAATTATAAGAATGATTTGAAGGATAGCAGTAGAACGTGGTATCTAGTGGGTTACGCTAGAACTATTGCGCGACAATACGATAGAATTAGGTTGAGAATCTGATATTATTATTAAGATATTGGTTTTAGGAAAGGCTGACTATGGATCGTCAGTTGGCCGAGTATACTCGGGGCCAGTCATGTCGGTAGTAAGATTGCGGAACCTCAGTTGACCTAGTGTACTCGGAGCCAGTCCACTACCTTAAGTTGGAAAAATTAATACTTGGAATTTTGATTAAGCCTATTATCTATTGATTATTATGATCGAGAATGCAAACTGTTAGGGTTTTACTTCGGTCCTTCAATTAAAATAATTTTATGCATCTATTATATATATATAATGAATTTTAGCATTTATGTGAAATGCTTGTGTATATGTATATATATATACTAATGTCTGACTATATATATTTTAGATTGCATGTATATATATTATAATAATTCACTCAGTAAAGTCTGACTCCCCTCAATTTTTTTTTTTAAGAGATTCCTCATCGTGAGACCTAATAGTAGACCTCTACGTAGAACTTCTTCAACCTTGACTAGATTATGTAAATTATTTATCTGAACTTTGTTGTATTCTAAAAAACTGCAATAATAGTACTTTGCAACTGTAGAATATTATTTTTTTGTAAGAGATTTTTCTCTGAATATTGTATGAAAATATTTTTATTTTATTAAATGACATTTAAGTACTTATTTTTATATCGACTTAAGTTTTAATTTTAGTGTATTTTTATTTATCTATTGCATGCTTTTTATTTCTTAAGCTTGTTACCGGTTCTGGATTCAAAAGAATTTCCATTCCTTAGCGCCAGTAATGACTCCCTGATTTGGATCGTGACAGTGGATAAGCAAGAGATGTATAACGACAACATCGGTCTGCAGTGTGGTTATTTAGACTACAAATTGGCAGGTTCAATTATTTTGCCATGGACGACAATGGGGTGGCCATGAAGAATGATCAGAGCCAGAGGGTAAAGATGGGTTCAGTAATAAAGGAGGCATGTTAGGTTGGGAGAATATTTCATTGGAAGATGATATGCAATATTAGCAAGTGGTGATTCATGGGTACTTTTTAAAAGGATTTCATGGGCAAGAAGATGGCTATGGAGTTCTTGAAAGGTAACGAGTTCAGGTCAAAGATTAAGGGTGGTGATAATACTATGATATTCAGCTCCAATATTCTAATAGATAATCTCATTAAATTTGGCAGGAGTCATAGTGCGACCAGCAACAGACAATTCATTAAAAAGAGCTCGTTGAAGATACTGGGAAATGGACATGTCGTTCTTCTTTAATTCTTGTAATTCAATATTCAGCTGAAGTTGTTTGTTTTGACAGAGCAGCTTGAGAAGATGTAATTCGGATTATATATGGGAAAACCTTCCCAATGAGAGAAGAAAGTATCCATGAAAGCAACATTTGATCACGTTAAAACAAAGTTTCATATGCAGGATTTGGAATTTCAACAAAAGGGGTAGCTGTATTAAGAATGGTTTGTGGGGAAGAGGTCGAGAACCATCAACGAATCCCATTAGTTTTTGGTAGTTCAATAAAGGAAGAAATTGAGCTTTACATGCCAAATAATTTTTACTATTTAATTTGTTTGAAAAAGTGTGAGTTGTAGTAGAAGAAGATGGAAGAGGGTTGGAGGTGACAGGAACAATTTGAGTATTTTGAGTCATTATTGCTTTGATACCATGTGAAAGTAAGTATTGAATAATGTTTTTATTGTATATACAAAATATATTTACAGGTACAATATATAGGAATCACCAAAACCAAGCAGTATAGAAGGAATACAACAGGACATGGGATAACTGATAAATAACAAACTAATGTACATGCTTATCATTTTCAATATTTTAATATCGAATTATAGTGTCACATTTCATCTAAGTAGCTAATTTAATGAAGATATATATATATATATATATATATATATATATCTTCATTAACAAAAACTAATGAAGTGTAAACCCCAATATACACTGAAACACTTTAATTTAATACAAGAAACTTGTACGAGTATAAAAAGCATAAAATATGATCAGTTAAGTTTGATCTAACAAAATACGATTAAAACCAATTTAGATATAATTTAGAAGATGACCTTTGCAGCACCTGAAGCAAGCATAATAATGCCATACATATATATATATATATACCTCTGCAGCACCTGAAGCAAGCATAATGATCCCATATATATATATATGCCATTCTGTGAAGGAAATTTTCTGTTCTTGATTCAATATTTTGGTGAAAGAACAAAGGCACTAATAGATTTGCAATTGAACATTAAGTATGGACGGCAGCATTTTTTGTACACTAAAAATGTTCTAATTAATACTATATTTTTCTGCAATTTTATTGCAATGCTAGCTATGTTTTTTGCAAATCAGATTCTATTAATCAAAATATCAATTTCTTATTTTCAGATTTATTTAATTACAAAATTCTATACATGAGAATTTATGATTCACGCACAAAAATTTTTAAAAAATATATGTATTATTTAGAATTAAATTTATGCAGTATTAGTTGTAATAATCTAAATCTATCAAAATTGTAAAAATTTTTATCAGTAAATTCTAAATTAATGAAAATTTTAGTTATTTTATTAATTATAAGACATATCCTTAATTTTAAACAATATAACGTTTCTTTTATTTAGAATAAATTTTGTAATAATTTTTTAGTATAGAAAAATATATACATATCCTTTTGTAAGTGAATTTTAATTAAAACTTATTTATAATTAATAAAATGAATTTATTTATTAATTTGATTTAAATATGATATTATATTTATATTAAATAATTAATGTTTTTATTAATAATCAAGACATGAGTATAATAACATGATTGTTTGATTAATTTGGTTATCTCTTGTGCTAAATTTCAATGAAAAATTTTATCAAAACAAAACAAAAATTTTTAAAAATTGAAGATTTTTCTTTTATTCATTGTATCTATTAATTAGGAAAAAAAAAACCATTATTGACTGGCCATAAGATAATCAATTAAGCTTGTCTCGAACCTTCTTTAATTTAAATTGCAGTTTGAATCCATTTTCAGAAATAATGTTTTCTTATTGATTTTCTTATAATTGATCTTAATTAATACAACAATTCAAGAAAAAACAACTTAATTTGTGGACTCAGGAGGCCATCAATTATCAAGTGGTTATTTTAATTTAAGTACTTATCTTACTAATATATCTTTAAAATTGTAAATTGTACTACTCATAGGGGAATAAAAAAAAGGTATTTTAATAATTGTAAATGATACAAATTTCCAACACCAACTTGGTAAATCAAAGACGCAAATATAATGTAAAAATGAATGTTTTCAAAAATATTTTAATTGAGCTAAAATATTATACAGGATTTGTTGATTAAGTGTCATATATTATAAAATTAAATAAATTAGTCATAAATTCGTGTAATGTGCAGACTATGAAATAAAATAATTGAATAAATAATTTTAATATAACAATAATTAAATAAACTAAAAATCAATAATTTTTGTTGCCATCATTTTTTTGTTACTAATTTTACTTTCTTTAATTTTTATTGATATATTCTGTTTTGGTTATAATAGGATTAGTTTTGAAAACTATTAGGCTGGTATTGGAATATACATAATAGTGGTTTTACACGATAATATTGAAATATAGAGGTGAAGGCTTACCAAATTTTGGACTTAATAATTTTATAGCTTAATATTTTATTAAAAATATTAATTTTGAGAACTCAATTTTGTTATTAAAAATATTTCATGTGTTTTTCCTTTTTTTTTTTTATTGATATAAAATGTTATGTGTATATGTAGTTGTGACAATATTATTGTATACATTGTTAATAATTTATTATCAAATAAAACTTTTGAGGTACTAAAAAAGTCTCAAATTAAACTTTTATCCAAATATCAAGAAAAAAGATCATAACAGTTGGACAGAATGGAAAAAAAATTGTACTACATATCTATAAGTACAATAATACCAAATTTTATACGTATTATACAAATAAGTTCACTAATGTATAAAGGGACAGTTCCATAATAATAATAATAATAATACATATATTATAAATATAATATTATATAGCAAATATATGCCTGGGATGAATCTCTATGTTTTGCGCGTAAGAGCAATACAAGTCAAGAATCTAAATAAACAAAATATCAGAATTAAAAAAATGCAAAATAGATGAACAATTAGCATGTTTATTGTATGTGTATATATATATATTTGTTTATTAATCATGATAAATTATAGATATAAATATAATCATGGGTTATGATTTTGCTTAAAATAATTATTAAAAATTAAATGACGAGAAATTTGGAGTAATTTTTTTAAGAAAGTATATTATTCACTATAAGAATAATAATTTTTATTTAAATTTTACATTTGAATTTTTTCCACTTCTTATGTTAATTATACATAGAGCCTTCCACTAACTCACACAAATCCAATTGCAAGAAAAGGTCTATACATTCATAAATTCTAAATTCTAGTCCATTTTCACTTTCTCAAGGGCGTGTTAAATAGAAGCCTACCCCACTTAAAACCAATCTAATATTCCGATGATTTAAAACCAATCTAATATTCTGTTACGATATAAAAAAAAAGTAAATTTTAATTTCTTATCCTTAATCTTTTATTTTAAGTTATAAAAATTTATATATATATATATTTGGTCTTCTCCAACATCCCTCCCATTTCATTTCATGGGTCGAGTCATGTTACACTTGATTAGTCAGCAAAGAACATCAACAATTAAGAGCATATGGTATAGTGGATTTTATAATTACTGATGTATTTACCCCAACAACAAATTGCTCAAGCACTTTACCCCTTGTAAGAATCAAGCTCAACAAATTACTGTTCTAATAATTTTTCAATTAATAAATATGTCAGATAACTTATGTATTAATATACTGTATAATAAAGAATAATTTTTCTCTTAAAATAATTAAAAATTCATAAATTAATAATAGTAAAATTTGAATGTTACACCTTCATCGTAAAACTTAAACTCTACATCTTATATACTCTTAAAGAAAAATTACTATTAACTTACTTCATTATTATTTCAGTACATTAAGATTAAATAAAATTTGTCGATTTACTCTAAACATATCATTATAAGCATTTAATTTATTACCTTTTTCAGTATTTCAATATAGAATTATAGTGTCACATTTCATCTATCAAAGTAGCTAATTTAATGGATATATATATATATATCTTTTCATGTTAACAAAAAATTAATGAAGTGTAAACCCCAATTTACTGAAACACTTTAATTTAATACGAGAAACATGTCTAAGTATAAAAAGCTTAAAATATGAGTTCAGTTTAACGATCCCATATATATATATATATATATATATATATATATATATATATATATAAATAGAAGCAAGCATAATGATCCCATATATATATATATATATATGTATGACATTCTGTCAAGGAAATTTTCTGTTCTTGATTGAATATTTTGGTGAAAGAACAAAGGCACTAATAGATTTGCAATTGAACATTGACTATGGACGGCAGCATTTTTTGTACACTAAAAATGTTCTAATTAATACTATATTTTTTTTCAATTTTATTGCAATGCTAGCTGTGTCTTTTGCAAATCAGATACTATTAATCAAAATATTAATTTCTTATTTTCAGATATACTTAATTACAAAATTCTACACATGAGAATTTATGATTCACACATAAAAATTTTAAATATATATATATATATATATTATTTAGAATTAAATTTATGCAGTATTAGTTGTAATAATCTAATTTCTATCAAAATTGTGAAAACTTTTATCATTAGATTCTAAATTTATGAAAATTTTAATTCTTTTATTAATTATAACACATATTCTTAATTTTAAACAATATAATATTTCTTTTATTTAGAATAAATTTTGTAATAATTTTTTAGTATAGAAAAATATATAAATATCATTTTGTACGTGAATTTTAATTAAAACTCATTTATAATTAATAAAATGAATTAATTAATTAATTTGATTTAAATATGATATTATATTTTATATTAAATAATTAATGATTTTATTAATAATCAAGACATGAGTATAATAACGTGATTGTTTGATTAATTGGGTTATCTCTTATGCTAAAATTTCAATGAAAAAATTGAAAAAAACAAAACAAAAATTTTTAAACGATTGAAGATTTTTCTTTTATTCATTGTATATATTTAATTAGGGGGCAAAAAAACCATTATTGACTGGCCATAAGATAATCAATTAAGCTTGTCTCGAACCTTCTTTAATTTAAATTGCAGTTTGAATCCATTTTTAGAAATAATGTTTTCTTAAGGATTTTCTTATAATTGATCTTAATTAAAACAACAATTCAAGAAAAGACAACTTAATTTGTGGACTCCGGAGGCCATCAATTAACAAGTGGTTATTTTAATTTAAGTACTTATCTTACTAATATATCTTTAAATCCATTTTTGGGTACAATCCAGCCTCAAAGTCAACACATTTTAAATGATTATTGGAGACAGGGTGGGCATAATCTAGTAAGGTTTAATTAAAATGAAAACTATTCTTGCATTTTGAGTGTTTTTTTTCATATATATATAAGACTATCTCAAAGTATATTTCTTTATAAGTTCACTTTTTTTTCCTTTTATCGAAAAATTGTATACTAATTAAATATTAATTATTAGATAACCTCATGGCTCATAATAATATCTATTTTAATATTCAGGATTCTTATAAGCTTTTTTTTTTTGTTGGCTTTTAATGTATTAAGTGTATGTTTGGTTTAAATAAATTTTATAAAATTTTATGAAATTTATTTGTAAATTCAAATAAATGTATTTGGTTTAAATGAAAATTTTATAAAATTTATTTTCAATTCTAACTTCTTAATTTTGTGAAATTGTTTAATATTAAATCTATTTTTATTGATGAAATATGTTGGATTCAAATAAATTTAAAATTCATTTATAAATAAATTTTATTTAAAATTTATTTAGAAATAAAATAAATCTTTTAATTAAATTGAACCCAATAAGGGTAAATCTATCTTAATGCTAACCATTTGGGGTTTATTATTCGTGCATTTGAATTTAGTCCTTGGTTAAACATACATGGGTTTCTCATGCATCCATTAACTTTAGGGCATTTTACTACTGCTTTATACAATTTTATAAATATTTCATTACAGAAATATTTTATAAATACTTGCAAATTCTACCTCTTTTTTGCACACAACTCAATATAACAATGGGAAAATTCTTGTTTATACTGGTGTATTAATTTCAAAGAACAGAAATTAATTAACAAAACAAATGCCAGTGTAATCTCAAAGAACATAAATTAATTAATGAAACAAATAAGCATAGGCAAGGATAACAAAATAAATCACATTATTAAGGTCTACCAAAGAGGCATATCCAATAATAGTTGTTTTGCTCTAATCGCAATTTTCCCCATAACATTTTTTTAAGGAACAAATAAACTCTTAATGTTAACAAAATAACACAAAATGGCCCCTCTAATAGATGTCATTTACAGATATGATAATTAGTCGCAACACATTGCTTATGTGGCAAATAGGTCCCACCAAGTTTGAAACATTGACTATATAGAAAATCGGTCCCACCAAGTTTGACATGCATAAGTGAATATTAATTTTGACTGTGAGACCCAAAATTAAAAAAGAGTTGATAGTACCCAAATGTGAGAGATCCCTAAACCGTGAAAACCCTAGGACCCTAAATTCTCAAACAGTTGAAATTCACAATTTAAGAAATAAAAAAAAACTGCCAAATTGATAGATTACTAAACTTGAAAATACACAGAAATAGCAAATATTGAACTGAAAAGCTTAACAAAGCAACCAATGTTGTTGTTATTAACGAAGATAGATATTGCATTTTGAAGAGGAAGTAGAGTCATACTCTTTTGGTGTTGAAGTTGGTGTAGTGTTGTTTGCATTGAAGATAATCAATAAATATGTTTAGTTAAGCTTTTCAAATAAAATACTCGTGTTGTTTTTTATGCTCATATGGTTTAGAAGTGGACCTGCATGTTGCACTTTTGTGGAGCAATGACTTTTGTTTTTTATATGCATGTAGATTATTTATATTAAAAATGGCTTTTGTTTTATACTTTGATATATATATATATATATATATATATATATATATATATATATATATATATTGTGTTTTTTATGCAGCATGTCTACACTTGTGAATATCCATTTTCACTATGGTGATAGATGGGTTTTCATTCCTAAAAGTAAGTATGTTAATAGGGAGGTGGAAATTCTAAATAACTTTGATAGTGATTTTCTGTCTTATTTAAACATTAGAGAGCGATATGTTAAAACTTACAGGTATGTATATGTGAGCTCAATATTAGTGCTTGAACTTGGAAAGACAATGGATAATGGTTTATTTTAATCGATGATGATGATGGCATTAGGAGGGTGTTTGGTTATATTCAGAACTATACATGGGGTAATTATATTGAAGTTTTTGCTAACTATGATGTAGAAGCACATAGGAATCCAATAAATATTTTCAAAGGACCCTTAAAACAAAAATGAAGTTAATATAGGAACTCAATGTTATGTGAATGCTAAAATGAATGACATTCATGTAGATGACGACAATGTAGGTGATAGAGAAGAGGAATATGGTAGGGAAGAAAATGATAGAAAAGGACAAAGGTGATACAGGTGCTAGGGAAGAAAGTGATAGAGAATATGAAGGTGGTAGGGGTGGCAAGGAAGAAAAGGACAAAGATAATACAAGTGTTATGGAAGAAAGTGATAGAGTCGATCTAGGTAACATTGAATATGAGCAAAATACTGAACAATATGGATATAAAGAAGAGGTAGGGGGCAAGGAAGAGATTGAGAGGGAAAGTGACAACAATAGTGAAAGTGAAAGTGGAAGTGACAATGAGGCTGATGATAGTAATGCCCAACCAAAAGAAAGGGTCTCTCATGAGGAAGATGGAGGCCCTTACTTCATGCTTGGCATGACATTTGCCAATGCTAAACAGGCTAGAGAATGCATTGCAAAGTATGTTGTTGCTAAAGCTGTCAAGTTGAAGTATATACAAAATGAACCAACTAGAATTAGGGTGACATGTGTAAATGTTGAAGGTTGTAAATTTGTTGTGTTTATTTCCAAGGATGGAAACAATCCTGGACTTATTGTTAAGACATTACAACCTGACTATAACTGTTATAGAGCATTTGATAATCCAAGTGCTAGTGCAAGATCTTTGGCAAATTATTTTAGAAAGCGAATCATAAAAAACCTAAATTAAATATCAAGGAGTTGAGAGAAGCTGCAAAACAATAATTGAAGTTCAATGTGTCTTTGGCTAAATGTAAAAGGGCAAAAAAATAAGTGATTACAAAGTTAGATAGGAGTTACAAGGTGGAGTTTGGATATCTGCAAACATATGTTGAGGCTTTAAAAAGAACAAAGCCTAGTACTTCTGTCATATTAATTTATGCAAAGACAATCTAAAAGAGGGAAAAAGGGTCTTTAGACATATGTTTATATGTTTTAATGCATTAAAGAAGGGGTGGAAAGTTGGTTGTAAACCCCTAATAGGAGTTTATGGTTATTTCTTGAAAGGAGTTTGCAAAGGGCAATTATTGGCTACAATTAGTTTGGATTCGAATGATCAAATGTATCTGATTGCATGGGTAGTAGTAACTAAAGAAAATAAGTTGAATTGGAGGTGATTTTTTAAGTGGCTATCATAAGAACTAGAGTTGCAAGATAGATCAATTGTTACTATCATATCAGATATGTAAAAGGTAAGAATGTTTATAAGAAATTTATGTTTCAACATTTTGTGCTTGTATATTTGATATCTAATTTATGTTTGTGTTTGATATAAGGGTTTGATTGATGTTGTGAATACTATTCTTCCTTAACCCGAGCATAGGTGGTGTGCAAGACATGTGTGCTCAAATTGGTTAAGAAAATGAGGAGGATAAGAATATAAAAAGAACTTTTAGATATGTGCATAGAGCATGTTCCTTGAAGAGTTCAAAGACAATCTTGAAAAACTAGACAATGTTAGCAAAAAGGCAGTAGAGGATCTCCTAAAATACCCTCCACACAATTGGTATAGGGCATATTTTAGCAGTAGGTGCAAATCCTACATGGTAGACAATAACATTTCTAAGTGCTTTAATGCATGGGTTATGGATGCAAGGTTCAAGTCTATAATAAGTATGCTTGATGACATTAGACTCCAAACAATGCACAAGCTTGTAAAGAATAAAAATTTGTGCTCTAGATCGGTAAATGAATGGAGCCCTAGTTCTATGAAAATGTTTGAAGACAATAAAGAGAATGCTTTAGGTTGTCAAATGGTTTTTAATAGGGATATGGGGTTTAAAATTGGAGAGGGCATGTGTGCTCAAATTGGTTAAGAAAATAGGGAGGATAAGAGTACAAAAAGAACTTCTGGATATATGCATGGAGCATATTCTTTGAAGAGTTCAAAGACAATCTTGAAAAACTAGGCAATGTTAGCAAAAAGGCAGTAGAGGATCTCCTAAAATACCCTCCACACAATTGGGATAGGGCATATTTTAGCAATAGGTGCAAATCCTACATGGTAGACAATAACATTTCTGAGTGCTTTAATGCATGGGTTATGGATGCAAGGTTCAAGTCTATAATAAGTATGCTTGATGACATTAGACTCCAAACAATGCATAAGCTTATAAAGAATAAAAATTTGTGCTCTAGATCGGTAAATGAATGGAGCCCTAGTTCTATGAAAATGTTTGAAGACAATAAAGAGAATGCTTTAGGCTGTCAAGTGGTTTTTAATGGGGATGTGGGGTTTAAAATTGGAGAGGGTGAAGACAACCACATTATGTACATTGATAAAAAAAATTGTGCATATGTAAAGCATGAGAGTTAACTAGCATCCCATGCTTACATTCAATACAAGCTCAAGGTTACTTAAAAGTTAACCTTATGGCTTATATCTCTGAATGGTATCACAAAACTAAGTACATGGCAGCATGTCAGTATCATTTACAACCAGTTGGAGGCAAGAAATTTATGAAATATGATGAGTTTGAGCCTTTGGACTCACCACCTATCACAAAGCAAGCTAGTAGACCATGTAAGAAGAGATTAAGAATAGCAAATGAACCACCTCGAACAATTGGACAACTATCTCGGAAAGGTCAAGTCCAAAAATGTGGACTATGTAATCAACAAGGTCATAACAAAGTTAGGTGCCCAAATAAGGGCAATTAAATTATACAGTTAATGGATATAGCTATGAAAACTTATGCTTTTGGGTTAATTAATGGCTGCTTTATTTCCATTTTTTTATTAAACTTATTTAACATATGTTCAAAGAAGTCAGATAGCAAATCAAACTGAAGGCTCTTCTTCTCAACAAACTCATCCAAGAAATCGAGGTGGCACTGGAAATTAAAGGCAAGTGCAACAAGGAAACACCATGTTAGATTGAATCAAGCGAAAGTTACCAAATTTAGTCTGACATGGTTGTTATGTATGTATTTTGGTGGTCTAATATTTTTTTCTCCAAACAAACTCAAGGAAATCCAGCAGCAAATCCTAGTGAGGGATCTTCTTCTCAACAAAATATTACCACCCGCTCTATTAGGGGAAATAGAAATGCAAATCGAGGACATGGCTGCTATGTAAATCTAAACACTAGAAGATCAATTCTTAATGTAAGTGTTAAAAAAGACGACAATTGTGTTATAATAAATTACAGTCATATTTTGATAAATTGAAAGAATTTTTTTATTATATTTTCTCAGCCTAATTTGGCAACTGAGAGGGTCATTCCATCTAGATCGCAAGAGGTAAGTGTTAATGAAGTTCATCCTAACACAAGGTTTCCGGTCCCCAATGAAAGACAATTAAGGAGAAGAAAAAGTCAATCTTATGTACCAAATTGTACAAGGAAAATAAACTTCACTGGAAATGGATCGAATGTTAGTTATGCCATAAATCTACCTTTCACAACTCCGAGTTTATAGTGGAATGGAGGCCCTTCCATCACTTCCAAACAACTACAAGAGGAAAGGGATTAATTGATTGGGAAAAGGAAGCAAAGGGAAACTGGAAAGCAGAATACGAATACGTAAAGGACACCCACTGTTGCTAGGAGAATACCCACATTTTTACTTATGGGGTTTTTGTTTTATATTTTGTGAATTTTAGTTTATTTGAACTAATACTCTGAAACTTAATTTTTTTTTTTTTATGGTCAATGAAACTTATTTTATCAATTTGATATACATTGCAAGTTGCACAATGCTAATCTCATAGTTTGCCATATAATATGTGTCTACAGTTGTCTTCTAAATTTTTGTCATTATGTTTACATGCTTGTTAGAAAATAATTAACAAAATAAATTGCTGCATAAAAATATTCACACTTGTACATCTACATAAAAGCCTAAATTCAACATAACTACCATTGGTTATTACGTAGAACACCATGTTGCATAACAACACCATACTACACCAATTAGCAAAAACCACCTATCACATCACAAAGCAAAATCAACTGATACAGTCCATCAAATTAAAGTTGTTATTGCCTAACAAAATAAGAAAATATACAACAATAAAATCCAATACATTCCAGCAACAACATATGCAATTCTCATATTCTTTTTGGCAATTTGAACTTCGGTCTGCTCATCTATATAAGTTTTTTTCAATTTTCTTAACTCATACCAAATTTCAACAACTTCATCGTCAATAGTTACAACATTCATCTTCATCCTTCGATAATTCATGTTTTCAACTAGTAGCTCATCCCTCTGTTCTTTTAAGCCATTCAACGCCTCCTTAGTCCCTCTGTTTTTTCTTAGTCCTCTATTTTCAACTAGAATCGAAAACTGATCCAACCCAATTCGATTCAATTTGGTTTGTTTGAGTAAAATTTTCAATTTTTGACTCAAACCAAACCGAAATATTTGGTTTGATTCTATTTTCTACTCAAAAAATTCAATTAACCAAACTTTAATATTTTTTTACTTTTTTAATTTAAAAATATTATAATAATATATTAAAAAATTATTATTTTTAAAAATTTTGATTATTTTAGTCAATTTGGTTTTCGTTTTAAAATTTTCAATTATTTCTATTCAATTCAATTTAGATTTCCCGTTTGATTCGATTCTGATTTGATTCAGTCAAAAAATAGTCCAACCAACCGAATGCACACCTCTACTTCAAACAGAAGAGAGGAAAAAAAAAAAGATTTTGATCCCATCTGTGTAACTAGAAGCTAATTCCTCAACTTCTTGCTAGATTTATTAGCTAAACAAATAATTACAAAAAAAATTAATAAAAGAATAAGCCAATTTAAACAGAGGCGAACACAACAGGAATATGGTCAAGATAGATTATGCAACAATTTTCTGCCATAAATAGCAGAAGTAAAACTCTATTGCACCCCTTGTACATTTCAGTTCAAAAACCGGACAAATAAAAAGGAGAAGAAAAGTAAAATGGGTGCACACATGAGATGAACCATAAACAAAAAGCAGCAGCGGACAAAGAACCATTATCACTAGGTATGCATATAAGGTACAATTGATGATATCAAATTAGAATCACTGCTGTTCGTCTTCTGCCAGCTCATCTTCAAAACCCCGTTGTGCAATTCTGTAATACAGTATACCCATCGTTGCCATACAGGCCCTGCACAAGATTACAACAAACTTGCATTAGCAAGTCAGTTATCATAATGTGCTACCGCTAGCTAAACCAGCCGGATAAATTTGTTGGTTTGTAATGTGTGCTTTATCAGAAGTTAACTAATGCAAAACAAACTGAAGTCAGAAGACCTCAAGCAATCCATAAAAGCAAACCAAAATCAAATCAACCGTTTATAGATAATGCTCTTCACGCTCATTAGATGATTATATGCACATTAGAAGCTTACATGATAGCTATAAAGAGAAGAATTTTTCGTGGATCCATTCTTGATGGTCGTTGGAGTCTTGTACGGCCTTCTGAGACATCATCTGCATTTGATGCATCTTTACGTCCAGGTGCAGTTACTGGTAAAGTTGGTAGTGCATTTGACCAGAAGGGAAGCAAAGCTCTAAGGAACTTGTGTCGGAATGGACCTGCAATAATTTAAATATTGAACGGATTATAAAGCAATCGGTAACCAGAAAAAAAAAATTCAAACAAGACAGACATCAATCCAACCACATGTCAATATCATATCTAACATTTCTGGCATGAGTGAA
Organism: Mallotus nudiflorus; assembly: GCA_947683625.1. Taxonomy (NCBI): domain Eukaryota; kingdom Viridiplantae; phylum Streptophyta; class Magnoliopsida; order Malpighiales; family Euphorbiaceae; genus Mallotus; species Mallotus nudiflorus. The sequence continues at coordinate 21,484 of CANTUR010000125.1, forward strand.
AGAGAAATGGCTTGTAACATTCTATAAAGAATCTATGACTTGGATATAAATTATATCAGGTCTCAGCCACCACTATTACACCCCTCTCATTTTGGTGCCATCCAAACATTAGGGCAAAAACATTTCCCATGCCTTCTACATCATATTTATTAGTTGATAGTTTTTTTGATCCACTTGATTATAGGCTGAGCTTTTTATGCCTGAGATCACCTTGAATCAATTCAATGTTTGACATGCACAGCAAGCAAAGGTAAAAGGAATCTGAAGGCAGAAGATAGATCTCATAAAGTCTTACAATCACTCCAGCATCATTTGAACTTGCTTATATATATTACAGTTTCTACTTACCTCTTCGACTGTACTTTTTACGATTCCCATCTTCATCATCTGCATAATATGATATTTCTGAATTTTGCCTTTCAACATGGATGCCACCCTTTCTTGTTGTAGCACCAGGCTGTATTGGATTGCAATATTTCAAAAAGAAATAACATAAGAAATTGAAGCAAAAAACAAGAAAAATTATCTTAATACATAAGGCGAGTGCATTGACAAATTATCCAGATCAAATTACTGGAGAGAATGGAAAAAGGAAAATTTTAAAAAGGGGCAAGGATACTCTTACACCAACAGGACTAGTGCTTTTTAAGTAATTCCCTGCTGAACTGGGACTTTCAATCTCCACAATATCTGAAACTGAAATTTTAGGAAGCCCTGTTCCATCAGCTATGCTTATTTCATCTTTTGTTACCGAGGGTGATGAAGAAATGGAAACCAGTGGGTCTGAGGCAAATGCAGGAGGTGGTGCTGGCATTGAAACTGGATGATTTCCAAATAAGTTCTTTTCTAAACCAGTCTGTAAGGCAGCAAGCAAAACTTCTTAAAACTTTACCAGAATAATAAGACTAATAATTTCAGCTCTTATGAAATTAGAGCATTAAACCATTATTAGTAGGCAGCAATATTCCTCCAATGGCATCCCCCCAACCCCCTCTTAAAAAACAAGAAATAATTTCATCTCATGTTTCAAAAATCCTTCTGGTATTATATAATAAGAAACCAATAACATAGTATCCCCATTAAAAATACAAAGGTTCCAATCTACCTTAAGAGAAGCAATGCAAGAAATACAAGTTAATCACCCTTTCTGCAAATTCACTACTGAAGATATCTGTCAAGAAATCTTCAAATATTAATTATTGAAAGCAACAGTAGCAATTTAATAAGTATGTACAGCTAATGTTAGCTGTCCTCCAGTTATGATGGCCAGGCCTATTGTGCAAGCATTAGCACACTGTAATCAAGGATCCAAGTATACACCTTACCTGCATGATAGCTTCCTTCAGCTTTGAATGAAGACAAGATCCTGAATCTTTAACACTTTTTGGAGGCCATATCTGCACCATTAAAAACATCACCGTAAGATATAGCTGTAGAGTACCAAAAAAGTTACTGTAGCCAACTTCCACATCATCATGAAAATAGATTAAGATTAGTTGTCTTTCACTCTTTTACATTTTTCAGCTCTCACAGGTTGAGGTAAAATGCATTTAGATCTAAACAGATATGTCAAATAATGAGACATAGAATAAACAAAAAAGGAGAAGTTCTTCTAATCAAGAAGTAATCCAGAATGAAACTTTATGGCAATAGATTTATATGTACATCATGCCACAAGCATAATAAAAAAGAATCTGTTGAATTCTTTCATAAAAACATTGAACACCCTTGCTCGGTATTCCAGTCCAGTTGATAAAAAAGAAACAGCATATAATCAAGCTATCACTTCTTGATCCACATTTGCAGCACAGAGTTGCCAAACCTTCTGGACATTATCAAGTGGAAAGCTTTCACATGATCTCATCTCAAGTCAAAATTCTGCCCTAGTCTCAAAATTTACACTCCTTGACAAGTAATGCAAATTCCACATATTCCATGGTCCATACATAAAGGTGTAGGAACATCTGCATACATAGCTTTAACTACAAGAAACAAAAATAACTCACCTTTTACTAACTCTATCCATCACAAATCAATAGTTCACAGTAATGTTCCACCTTCTCAAAGAAAAACATGTACTTATTGGTTTCACTTAGTCTGGAAATGTGTCTGAGCAAAAGTTCCCCTTCCCTAGGTACTGGCAATGGCAGATGAACCTGTAATTATCTAAATTTTTCCTAATTTAGCCATTACACAAGACTGTCTTTTCAACTTCCAATCTTTAAGTTCCTTAGGGGCTCATAAACATACCCAATCACATCTTACATTTTCATTAGGTTCCTAACATGCCATCATAAAAATCAACAATTTCTCTGTGGAATAATTTACTTTAGCACATAGAAAACTATTATCCACACCAATGTATCTTAGCTCAACTCAACTCAAGTAAGCCTTAGTTCCAAAGTACATGGATTGGAGAAATATAAAGGCGATAGTGTAGATAAACAATATAATTGACTTTCAAGTGTTCTTACCGATGTTGAACATGAAGGACATACGTATCCAGCAGGTGCAGTGTGCGGAGGAAAGCTCTTGATATGCGAAACCAAACAGTTTGTGTGTATAACATCTACAATTACCCCAAAAATAAATGCATATCATCTTGTGCATCTCATAAAAAATTTGCATGTGAAAGCATACAGCAACATTTGCAATAAAACGTACGCAAGCAACCCAGTCGGGTGGTCTGAGAATCGTTCCCCTCTTCAAGAGTAGCTTGGCATGAGCAACATTTAGGAGGCCAATCATACTCTCCATCTATTACCCACTCAGAGTATGTTCGAACCTACAAAATATTGACAAGAAAAATATGAGGGTAAAGCTTAAAGGAGCCTCATGCAACTTTAGACTAGGTTCTATGCATGCAGATGCAGATGCAGTTGCAGCATATACACATATTATATAGGCACACAAGCAGAGTATGCATCTATACTCTTCATATATTTGCACAAATATTTTACACATATTTAAAAATATTCCTTGATATTTTGCCAACCAAGCATCTGTTTCTATACAACTCCTAGATATTTTTCTCTAGATTTAGATTTTTAATTTTACTTTTATGCCTGAAGTTTTTGTTCACCTTTTTCAAACACCTAGCACATGGTTAGATAGTCACTTGTCCAGCACCATGAACAAACTCCCTCTTTTTCCAGGAATTTCTGCCCCAGCACCCATCTCTCAATCTTTTCTGTTTTTCTAGTTCTCTTGTCATTGGCACTGAATCCAACCACTTTTTATACTATATAACTATACTTTGTCAACCTTTTTGTTTTTAAAATGACAACAAGGTGCAAAATGTAGCATTAAGATAATCATTTTATCAAGTAAGTCAACAAATAAATAGATTGTAAACTAAAGTGCAACAAACTAAAGAGATATGAGTAAAAGATACATACCACACATATCTGATGCTCCGTGAAGCATATGCATTCCCCACAAACAGGGACCTTGTGCACGAAACAATATAGTTTGGTAGCCTAAAACAGGGTAAAATTCCACATACATCAATACTTACAATTAAAAAAAAATAAATAATAAAATAAAAAGTCTCCGAGGTAGTACTTTGAATAAATGCACTCGAAATGCATTCCATTTGCAAATGAAATGCATTCTAATGTTTGAATGTAACAAAAAAAGAAAAATCTTTTCAAATTTACAAACTTTTTGGCATGTACTTCAAAATTTTGTAGCTTCCCTATTTGTTTACGGATTCACATTTGATAGAATTTTTGGTCCAAATGTAGTCAATTCCTCAAAATCAATGAAATAAAATTCCAAAAGCAATAATTTTCATTTATATGAGACACAATGAATTTGGAATACTGAAATCTACATGAATTTCATAAAAATTCCATGAAATTCATTTACACCAAACAAACCCTTAGCTTTCTCTCTCTCTCTCCAAACAGCAAACAATGACACATCAGACTGAGCTTAAATCAAGAACTGTTCCAGCAGAATCCACTACCCATCAATCCAAGCTCCATAGCAAACATTACTCCGAGCAACATCCATTTCACCACAAAATACGACCATTTCTACAATTCAGTCCCAAAATGCGATGCAGCAAACACAATGCAGCTGAATAGCGATCGTCTACCAAGACAACTGCATCACTTTCAAGCTTAACGCCCATGCATAAAAAAACTCTAAAATCATAACATAACAATTTCACATTCAATTGAATTGCGAGCGGTAATAATAATTTAAAAAAAAAAAAACCACCGCAAGATCATAGATCGAATTTAAATCAGATCTAAGAAAAATTGGATATACACTGAAACATGCATTTCGAACGGAATTAAACAAAGAAACAGGGAGTGAGAGTGTGGTAGAGGGAAATGGGTACCTTGTGGCATTTACAGACCACCATTGCACCAGATACAAATCGAAATCGATGAGACTGAGAGAAGAATTAGGTTTTTTTTTTTTTTATAGAAATTTAGCATAAAAATTTGAACTTTTTAGGGTTTAAACGATCAGAGAAAGAGAGTACAAGATCTGATTTTTCAGACTAATGGCTTTTTTTTCCTGATTAAGTTGATTTTTTTAGTTTTTTTTTTTTTTAAAGCAAAATTAGCATAGAGAAGAAGAAGACAATATACGTTTAAAAATAAAATTAATAATTAATAATAATAATAACAATAATACTAATAATAATATACTTGGGCTCGTTTTGCTTATGGACTTGAACATGGATGTCCACACATACCTATATATATATATTTATATATATGCAAATATTGAAATCATATATAAAATACCAATTTCTGAGTTATTTTGAGTAATGACTTATTATTCCTCTTTCACCGTCTTCCTAAAGAATCTATTGGTAAATAAAAATTTTTAACTTCTAATTTCAGTAATAGTAACTCTCATTCGTTGATTTCCAACAAAATTAACACCAAAATACTGAAATGGACAAATAAAAAAATAAGAATGTAGTAAACTTATTTTTAATAATGAATCAGAGTTTTAGTAAGTTCTTGTCAAATTTTATTGTGTAAATAAAAAAACTCCACATGTAATGATCTCTGATTAATTATTAAAAATAATTTTAGTACATTATTATCCCTTTATTTGCTCAAGATAACATTTTGGTATTAATTTTATCAAAAATCGAGGAATGAGAAATTACCATTGCTAAAATTAAAAGTAAGAATTTTTATGTGCCCAATTGATTATTTGATACGATAGTGAAAAATAAATAATAAACTAGAGACTGTAAGTATAAATAACTCCTAATTTCTTGAGAAGAGATTTTTTTATGGTAATTTTTTTTATAAATTATCGATATTTATAGTTTATTAAATTTTAATTAATCTAATTTAATTTAAGTATATTTAAAAAATATTCAACTCTAATTAATATATTTTGATGAAAGAATATCACAAAACGGTAAAAAATTTTATTATATGACAGTTTCATTAATAAAAGTAAAAAATATATATATTTTTATATTATAAATTTGGTTGTAGAGGACAATATGTGATTTTATGTGACTAAAAACCAAAAAATTTTAGATTCTTGAAAGCTATGGGAAAATTATATTGAAATAAAGAAAACGTATATTATTGATATATCTAGGTCACCGAGTTTTACCTTAGATTTAGGATGAAGAGAAAACAAAATATTAATAGTAGGACCCTCCAACTTTTTTTTTTTTTAGATTTTATGTGACATTTATATATATATATATATGTCAAACAAAATAAATTTTAGATCTTTCAGAAAAATTTAACAATCAAATCCAATTTGGGTGGCTAATTTTTTTCAAATTTTTTATTATTTCAAAATAATTATTAAATATCTTAGATATAACATTTTTCATTCATATGAAACAACATTTAATCATAAATAAAAATCATATATTTATCAAATAGTATATTATTCCAAACTTTTAAATATAATTCATAAATTTTTATTTTTTTAATCAAAACAATTATAAGCAATTCATTTAATTTAAATAAAATTATAAATTTTTAATAATTAATTTAATTTATAAAAAATAATTAACTTAATTTAAATACATATATTATTATTTAAATATATATATATCACGATTCCAACTCATTAAAATGGTCATGCCATATGATCAACAATCTTTAATGATAGAGTACAATAGCTTTTTCGTTACTACAAATTTAAATTCAAATCTTACCCTCTCATTTCTCTATTCAAAAAAATAAAAACAAAAACCTCAGCCCTTGTCAAATTTTTAAGTCTCCTTCCCTCCTCTCTCGCTCAGAAACCCTAGTCACTCACCACCACCGCGCTCCTCCTCTTCTCCGGCAGGTATTCGCTCCATGACAGCTGTCGTCCCGCCGCCGGGCTCCGGCCGTGAACTGTCGAATCCACCAGCTGACGGGATCTCTAACCTGCGCTTCTCCAATCACAGCGATCACCTGCTCGTCTCTTCCTGGGACAAGGTATTTGCTGCTGTTATTGCTCACATTATTGCTTTTTGTTACTGTTGTTTTCGGTGTTACTAATAAATTTGTATTTTTTTTATTTGTTATTAGAGTGTGAGATTATATGATGCCAGTGCTAATGCTTTAAGAGGTGAATTTATGCACGGTGGACCGGTTCTTGATTGCTGTTTCCATGATGATTCGTCCGGTTTTAGTGCTAGTGCTGATAATACTGTGAGACGGTTGGTTCATTTCTCTAATTTTTTCATTTAATTTGCCCTAATTTTTGTGATTTTATTTTTGTTTTTTAAGTATGAAATAATTCATTAATGAATTGGAGATTGAGTGTGGATTTAGGATTTTTTTTTTTTTTTTTTGTAATGTTGAGAATAATTTTTGAGATTTTTGAAAAAAAAAAAATTAGATTTTGGAATTTGATGTTTCAGGCTGGTTTTTAACTATGGAAAAGAAGATATTTTGGGAAGGCATGATGCGCCTGTTCGTTGTATTGAGTATTCATATGCAGCTGGTAGGTTTCAAAATCTCACTTCCTGTTATATTTAATTTTATCGTAATCATTTGTTATTTACTGGGAGAGATGTGTAATGGCGGTGATTAGTGTGAAAGAAGAATCGTTCAAACTTAGAATGCAATGAGGAAAAGAATGAATTATATGGTTTTTATCTGTATACCATGTAAGGGTTGCTTACTGAAAGCATTTCATTTTCTGTATATCATTATAGGTCAAGTCATCACTGGTAGCTGGGACAAAACACTGAAGTGTTGGGATCCAAGAGGAGCAAGTGGACAGGAGCGCACTCTTGTGGGCACATATCCACAACCTGAACGTGTTTACTCATTATCTCTTGTTGGAAACCGCCTAGTAGTAGCTACTGCAGGAAGACATGTAAATATCTATGATTTGCGAAATATGTCTCAACCTGAGCAGCGAAGGGAGTCATCATTGAAATACCAAACTCGGTGTGTGCGTTGTTATCCTAATGGTACAGGTATTGACTATATTTCACAAAGTTGAAATGAGAGGTAGAGTGATAGCAATTAAAGATCATGGCTATTCCTACTTTCTTATTCATTCTTTTAGATTTCCAGCCACTCATGGGCATAAACATGCTACCACAGTAACTATTTTGATACATATGTGCATAGAAAAGGCATGAATAATTTGGAATTACAGTTTATTTTTTCTAAAATAATTTTACTTGGTCTGAAATAGTGAAAAATATCATATTTAAATGATCACTTGTGCCCAATTTTCTTGAGAATGGTTCGTATTCATCTGGATTGCTATGCAGGATATGCACTTAGTTCTGTCGAAGGGAGGGTAGCTATGGAGTTTTTTGATCTTTCAGAGGCTAGTCAAGCGAAAAAGTATGTTTATTTTTCTTCTGCACCATCAAGATGCCTAAAAAGAAACTGAAATTGCACTTGTCCTTGATTACTTTGTGGTTCTATCATCTTCCTATCTCTACCGTTTATATATGTATAATACATGCTAGATATTGAAATTTGGAACACACTGATTTTGCATGGTCCACAGTAGATATTAATTTGTTTCCTGATACGATGATTCTATACTTAATAGTATTTCCAAAGCCTCTCAGCTGATGCAACATATTGGTGCAGTTTCTCATGGACTTAAAATCTTTTTGCAGATATGCATTCAAGTGTCATCGAAAATCAGAGGCTGGCAGAGACATTGTATATCCAGTAAATGCTATTGCATTTCACCCTGTGTAAGTTTCTGAAGTTTTTTAGTGGATTGAGTTTGTGAATTGATTGATTGAGATATGAAGAAGAATCATCTCAGTAATTTTATGTTGTGTTTAGCCTGGTTCCACACATTCTAGCTCACACACAACAAAATGCACATTTTGTATTTGTCAATCAAAATATTACTATAATTGATAAATTGACCGGATGTTCAAGTCCATGCCTTTTTCTTAATTGAAATGGTAAGCACTTGTGTTTTGACAATTTCAATGAAATTTCTGTGTTGCAAATTAATCCTTTTTTTATCACTAAATTCATTTGAAATCCATAATATAAGCTTCTTTAAAGTGCACTTAACACTATTCAATTAAAGACCTGAACCAAAATTTTAGGCGACTCTAATTGGATTTGTCCTTCCTGAACTAATGACCGTGAAGTTTATATCTTTTGTTTAAAGTTGATGATACTAGCAACTTGCTCTAATGCTGACCTGTAGGTATGGTACATTTGCAACTGGAGGTTGTGATGGCTATGTTAATGTGTGGGATGGCAACAATAAGAAGAGGCTTTACCAGGTAAACTTTTACCAGAAATCTGATGGCCTTGGTTTACTTATGGGAAACTTCATGGCCCTTTTTGTTACACTGCTCTTGTTTTGCAGTACTCCAAGTACCCATCAAGCATCGCAGCACTTTCATTCAGCAGGGATGGTCGTCTATTGGCTGTGGCATCTAGCTATACATATGAAGAAGGAGACAAACCGTAAGATCAGTTATCATCTTTCTCTATTTTTCTCACTCATAGATCCTAATTGTCAATCTTTCATTTTGCAGCCATGAACCAGATGCCATCTTTGTTCGCAGTGTAAATGAAATAGAAGTCAAGCCAAAACCAAAAGTGTTACCAAACCCTCCAGCATAATTGATATGCAGAAGCCTCTGTTCCATGTTAGTCTCTCAATACATGGTAGCATTTTGTGTCTTCCTATGTGCTTCATTCTCTCCAATGAAGGCCTTTGTTCCATGTTATTCTCAATACGTGGTAGCCTTTTGTGCCTTCCTTTGTGCTTCATTCTCTCCTATGAAGCTACCGAAACTTTCATGTAAACTGATTTTAAACCGACTTAGATTTATTCTCTCTAGTTGTTATTTTCATCTTTAGCCCCTCATTTGTTTTGAGCTATCAAATATAGGCTTGTGCTATAAGTTGATTTGTGGTGTTGGATTCTGTAAATGCTATCAATTCATTTCTTTCTATATATATGCAGATGATTGTTAGCGGCAAGATGTCTTCACAAATGTTAATTAATTGGTGCGCAAACTATTTAAACATGATGAAATCCAATTAAATCATACACTGAATTAGACCAGAGACTTAGATCTCATCGCCGAGGAAAACCAACTGTGACACCAAAATTTATCTGAATGCAAAAAGAAAGCAGAATGACAAAGTCTTGAGGCCTTTGCACTTGCATTACAGTAACTATCAATTGTCAAGAGTGTACATATGTTACACATGCAGATTTTACATAACCGTTTGCCCAAAGATACACATTGCATATGTAGGCATTCAGAAACAAGGAAACTGACTATGGTCGGCCAAATCACAGCAACTACGTCCACATCAACTGCATAGACTTCCTTAATATGCTCCTCCTGCTTTGTCCTGCTGCACTACTTCATTAATCATCTAAATCCTGAAGGAGCTGCTCTCGGACCGGCAGCTGCTGCCCTCATGGCTTTTGATTGAGCAAGTAATGCATCATAATCCTGAATATAGCAAGCTCATTATGAAGTGAATCCTGGTGCGCACAATGCGACAATATTAAAAATAGTACAATAAGCCAAATGAAATGAAAACATTACCCGCTTCTCAAATGCGTCATCACTTGAGTCAACTATCTTATCTGCAAGGCCATATTCTATAGCTTCTTTTGAGTTGAAATATTTAGGTCGCTGGATGTCCTTATTAATTTCTTCCTTAGTCTTCCCAGTTCCTTTTGCTAATAGCTCGATATAATACTCGGTATTTGCATCAAGTTCCTTGGCCTGATAAAAAGTTTTGCACAAGAAATGAGCTTGTAAAAGAAGACAGATACATGAATGCACACATGCGCACAAACCAACATACATATTTGTAGACAGAGAGAGAGAGAGAGAACCTTAATCCACATATCTATCACAGCCCCACTTGATTTGTTGACCTTGGGCAGATACAACTTTGCTGAAATTCAAAATTAGATCATTAGAATATATCAGATAGAGTAAGATGAGCAAAGCTCCACTTTCTATAAATCCTATGTCAAACTAACAGCCTTACAGCCCAGGCACTTATGCAGCAGTGGCTCCACAGGAAAGTCAAATATAAAACTGAAATGTTTCAAAGGGGTTGGCAATAATATGGATTGAAAGATGGAAAACATGTAGAGGACAAGCAGAAAATGAAGTCAATTTGAAGTGCATAGCATGCCCTGAGTTAATTGGGATAGGTTTGCATGCTCGCCACCGGGATGTGTAGCTTCTAGGGGGAAAACTATATCATTAAATAAGGATGAGAAAATGATATTACTGCACTAATAGCCGCCAAAACATAGACTTCAAAAGAAGTCATGCGAATGTTTCAAAGTTAAAAAGAAAAGCAGGATCATACTGGACGCATTTGGCTGCAAAGCACGATAACCCTTGGCTCCTAGAGATAGAAGCATTGCTGCTTGACCATATGCCATGCCACAATTTACGGTATATACAGTTGATTTGCAGTACTACAAGCAAACAGAAAAGGCAGCATATGATTACTTTCAAGAACAATATATTGTTCAACAAACAATGATAAACTGGTTGAAATGTGCAACACGTGAATACAAAAGACAATTGCCCTAGAACATCTTATGAACAAAAAGAATCAGGCAATGACCTCTGCACATGATTTTATCAATTGTCATTAGATATGCTAAATACAGATGGGGGTACTTACAGCCATGGCGTCAGCAATAGCATATGCCTCAGTTTCAGAACCAACTGTTTCCATCTTCTCATTCTAAATTGCACAAAGAAAACCAAATTAACAAAGACAAATCATATTTCAGAAAAGAATGTTGCTTTGCCATTTCAGAATATTAAGCAGAATCTCATCTAGAAAGGAAAATAAATGTTTTCATTGCAAGGAGGAAATGAAAAAGATGCTCCTACCTGTGTCCCAGATGAGTTTATGTATAAATATATAGGCTTTGAAGAGTCATCATAATCCAAATACATAAACTGAGCAACAAGTAACTCGGTGACTGCTGGTACGATCTGCAGGAATCAAATGCACTATTAAGATGGTACAAAGAGCAAACAAAGAACAGGGTGAAGAGAAATGAGAAAAAATAAAGCCAAGCGAAATATCAATAAGTATAGTGTCTCACTGGCATTCCTAGATAACATATCCGAGCATCTAAGAGCAAAGAAGGCAAATCAGGGGGAGCACTTCTAGGTCTGCCATACCCTCTGCCTCCTCCACGATACATGCTTACACTCATACTATATTTTGCAGGACCCCTATCTGCCATGCCTGATACACTGTACATTCCTCCATGTTCCAAATAGTTACTCCTAGAAGATATACTTTCCTGCCAAGAGTTGTCAAAAGCCAAGAGTTCATCAGGATGATTGATTTGCAGCTACCACATTATGATATTTAGGTTCTACAAGAAATCAACTCCAAGCAAGTACTAGGGAAAGATCAATAAACTGCAATTTCTTATCATGATGATTATAAAAGAGAAAACCTCCGTAACACTCTCTGACTGTCTACGAACTGGATTATCTTCAGTCATGAACATGTCCAGTTGTGAAGGAGTGAGACCATAAAGATGTCGTGGTACATTTTTGTAATTTTCCATCACTGCAGTTGGTAAGATAAGATAAAGGAAAGTTAAAAATTGAATGAAACATAAAAATCAGAGCTCTTGAAAAACTCACAAATGCCATAATAATAGGAACTTTAAATCTCCATCAAGGACATTTGAATAATATGGACATATAACATTTAAAATAAGTCCAATTCATCCTCCAATTTTTTTTATATTTGTAGCCACGTAAATATCATGCCTTTTAAGCAACAAAATTAGTTTCTGAAATCTGCCTCACCAATGTCACATTCCTAGGAATGAGTAACTATTGAGCATTTTAAACCATGTCAAGACATCTTGGCTATCAGTACAACAACATCTAAAGTAACACCCATTGGTTGATTGCATAATCAAACAATTTTCTTAGAAAGCACAGCATGATGTTCTCTACCACAAATCCAGGAAATGAAAGAACTCCCGTCCCTTATCCTCACAGATTAATGACACAAAGCCCTAAGTCACCATATCATCCTCTTCAGCCCCTAGATACACCCAAAAGGATTTACTGGGCTACGTACGCAAATACCATAACATACTATCCCAGTTAATATGACCTTTTACACCCCATTATCAATGAAAAAACTTAATCTTTCTCCACTCTCAGTTTAATTCACCATGCTCATTAACTTCTAACTTTAATCCAGTAAACAGTTATGACGGCAACAACAAAACACAAATTATCAGACTTATGTTCTATTAGCTAAGAATCAAAACCTTAATACCTCCAGCAAAACCACTTAAGCAAACAAAAGAAAATTAAAACCTAAAAATCGTCTCTTTTCCATTAACAGACAACAACCCAGAAAACTAAAATCACACCCATAACTAAAAATCTTCTCTTTTCCATCAACAGACAACAATCCAATAACTAAGGAAAACTAAAAACACACCCATAACCAAAAATTCACAAATAAACAACAAAACACTAAAAAACAAACGATAAAAGAGAGAAAAACTAACATCCATCCTTGAGATTTTCTTGTCTAAATTCCTTAGGAATATGGTCCATAGATTTCCCAGAAGCAGAAGGTGGTCTGTAACATCTTTGCTGAACCAATCTTTGTTTTCTTGAATTGGGTACAAAGAGAAGCTTTGTGTTTGAAAGGAAAAGAGACGATTTTTGAAGTAAACCATTCCCAGTTGAGGGATTTGCAAGTTCTGGAGCTGGTGCTGAGAGTTGAGATAATAATGAAGTTGCCATGATTCACTAAAGAATCACTTCGAGTGTGTTTTTGGATACTTGTGATAGCTAAGCCTGAGGTTTTTGTGCATTTGGGAATTTTCATGAGATTCTCTATTTTCTTGATCGTTCACTCATAAGAACGACTTGTCGTTTAAAAGTGGTTGCATACACCAATTGTTAACGACTTCTCGTTGGGTATGCTCTCCCACTTGGGGGGCTTTTTTTATTGGGTCTTGTATGGGCTTCACTTCTCTCTGTAATTCTTTATTTATAAACTTCAAAGAATCCACCACCTCCATATGGGTAATCTATGAAATAATTTACAAAAAATAACCATTATACCCTTATTTTCTATAAGAGCAAATGACATTAAATTCCCTAAAATTAGGCATAATTGACATTTTAAAACCTTTTATTTCAAAATTGAATATTAACTTTCATAGAATTTCAAAATCAAACACTTAAGGACTCTTATTGACTTTTTTTTACGAAAAATGACCATTTTATTCTTATTTTAACATATGTTTTCTCTAATCTCATTACATATAATCCATAATATTTACTCTAAAATTTATGTTTGAAAAACAATGAGAATTAATGAAATTACTTTTAAAATATACATTTATAATTTTTAAAATTTTTTTAGTTTATAAAAATCATATATTAATATTTCTTAAAAAAATTAAAAAAAGTTAAAAATATTTTTTTTCGTTCTAAAAATTTTACAATCAATCCATATACATTTAATCAAAAAAATAAAAAAATTCTATACAAAAAAAAATTATTTTAAAAATTAAAAGTTAAAAAATTTTTAGATTCACAAAAATTAAAAGGAATTAATAATTAATAATTTTTAGATCTATAAATAAAATTTTAACTTTTTTAAATTTTTTAAAAAATATAAAAATTGGAGAAAGATAAATGTTATGGATTTATGTAATAAGGTTAGAGAAAACATGCTATAAATTATATATAATGAAATTAGAGAAGATATGAGTTAAAATAAGAGTATAATGGTCATTTTTTGTAAAAAAAAAGTTAATAAATGTAATTAAGTGTTTGATTTTAAAATTATATAGAAGTTAATATTCGATTTTGAAATAAAAGGTTTTGAAATGTCAATTAGGCATAATTTTAAGAAAATTAATGTCATTTGCTCTTATTAAAAATAAAGGTATAATGGTTATTTTTTGTAAAAAAATTAACAAAAATTTTTAAGTGTTTAATTTTAAAATTATAAGAGAGGTTAATATTTAATTTTAAAATAAGAAATTTTAAAATGTTAATTTTTTTTTTTTTTTAACATGTGATTATGACAATGCACATACTGGGATTTTGTGGTTTGGACTGTTCTCAGCCCATGGTTCGTTCTTGTACAGCCCACCCTTATTGCTGCTACAATCCTATCCTACGTGGATATGACACTGAACTGTACTGTGTAAGATAGGCAAATGACGTGGATATTGGGATTTAATTGGCTTTCTGTGATATGCATTGATCTGTGATTGAGCTGATTTATCGGTCAACAGTCAAATAATAATTATCTCAGAATTATCCTCTTTTTGAACATGCAATTGCAAGGCATCAACCAATAAAAGAAGAACCAAACTTGCATACATTACATTATTAGAATAAATCAATATTCACGTGTGATTTAAGATAAATTGTAAAACATATTCATTGACATTCAAATTTCTACTTACATCAAGCAACAAACTTTAGAATAAATTTGTAAAACAATGGATAGTAGATATAATTTATTATTATTATTATTGTTATTAGTAGTAGGATTTAATTTTTATTTTAATTTAGTATTAATTAGAAATTGATTTTTTTATATTGTTAGGAATTTAATTTTCTACCTTAATTAGAATTATCTTTATTCTTTATTTTCTATATAAAAATTAGGATTGGTAAGTTTGTGTCACCTTATAAATGTATAAGTTTTAGGACTATATGAGATAGTTTTTATTAAATTGATAAATCAGATTATTATTTTTCCTAAATTTGATATTTTTATGAATCAACGAATTTTTAAATATCTATTTTCTGATATTTATGTACAAATCAACAGGTTATAAAAGATTATTATACGATAATCGTGCGCGAATCAATGGACTATAATATTTATCCCTTTATTCTTTTATTTTATTTTATTTTTATTTTTTAAAAATTTCCAATACATCAACTTGGCTTCCTACCATTGAGTTTGATCTAGTAAAAAATAAAATAAAAAGTTCACACGAGGATCATCATTTCTAGATTTCCTTGGTATTTATTTCTTATATAATGTGAAAAATTAAAGAATGTATGAAATTTCCTTTTATGTAAATTCTTGTGTTTTTATTCATAAGAAGCTAATTTAAATGGCATGCAATTTGACCTGTCGGTCAAATTTTCCATCACGGGCACAGTGAAATTTTAAATTTGAAATCTTGTACCCTTATTATTATTTTTTGATTTGTTGATTAAATTTTCCGTCACGAATATAATAAGATTCTGAATTTAAGATCTCGTATCTTCGTTATTGTTCCTTCTCTCATTGAATCAATGGATTACATTCAAAATTTCAATATCACATGATAATTAAACACAATTTGGCAATTAAAATTCAGGAAATTTAATTAAATCAACAAGTCGGTATACATGCAACAACAATATTGGCCAACCCAACATACTAAGCTAAGGGCAAAGCACATCATCCTACAAAAAGCAATGAAAAAAGAAAGAAAAAGTCTTGAAAATTAATGGCAACATATATATAAAAGGGTCATCAAAAGAGTTTTCTTCGTCTCATAACTCTTCTGAAGCTTCTAACAGCCTTCTATTTGTACAATCAAAACGATGTAATTTGACCACCACATGAATGCTGGCCGCAGCCTAATTTTTTGGTTTCTTGGCAATCAATCAAATATGTGATTATGTGAGGCATGACAGCATCATTTTTAT
The DNA here is from genome assembly GCA_947683625.1 of Mallotus nudiflorus. Lineage (NCBI taxonomy): Eukaryota > Viridiplantae > Streptophyta > Magnoliopsida > Malpighiales > Euphorbiaceae > Mallotus > Mallotus nudiflorus. The sequence goes on from CANTUR010000125.1 coordinate 37,652, forward strand.
ATTTCATTGTAATCTTAAATACAGTCTAATTAATTAGTAATTGTAGTCGGTGCCACATAATATGGACTTCTTTTTAAAAAAAAATGAAAAAGCCGATTTGACATCAATCTAAAGTGATGATCAAATCAAGTTCGAATTTTACTTCATGTGAATTTGAATTTTCATTTTGGTAAAAGTTTTATGAAAATAAAAAAAAGATAAATTAAATTAATAGCTGATGATAAAGTAGTTAAATGACCATTTCTTTAAAAAATATAAGGAAATGTAGGATTTAAATTATGTGTGTTGATTTGCAAAATTTATTTATTTTTATCTGATTTAAAAGGAAAAAACTGATATTTATTCATATTCATTAATACTCAAATTATATGATTTCTTTATCAATTAAAAAAAATAATACATTTCATAAAGGATGTAGTTGAATTACAATTTTTATTTCAATAATGTGTACATTATTTAATTAAAATTAATCTTTTGAGTAATTTTATCAATGTATTGCATTGTTTTAATTAAATATATTTAAAATTAAATTTTAGAATACTTTCCGGACCATACCAATCGAATTTCAAGAATGATAAGTTTACTTTGAGAATGGATTTATATAGATGTATAATCGTGTTGAATAAAATTTACAATATGAATAAACTACAATTATATTAGTGATGATTATATTATAAACCTTATTTAAGTTAGAATATTTTCTAAAATTTTAACTTTTTATTTTTTCCCATATATTAAAAAAAAAGCTAAAATTTGACTTTCAATTTCCTCCAAAATTTGGCATCTCCAAGGAGTTGTAACTTTGACCAAAATATAAAAAAAAAAAAAAAAAAAAAAAAAAACAAAAGTGTGTCTTTTATTATTATTATTATTTTTGGATTGATTCTTCATTTTATCTTTTATCATGAGATAACTTTTTGGCTAATAAAAGTCTAAAAAAGTGGTAGCAAATGCAATGTGGTTTGGCCTAAGGCACTATAAAGAGTGAAGCAATCTCCTAACCATAGTTTCTCTCAAAAGATACATGGGGTTGAATGACTTCAGTTGAGTGGTCACAACAAACGGTAACCATCAACACCATACAATTAATGGGTTTAATTTATATTAATTTCTAATAGCTAATAAACTAATTTAATAAGTAAATATCTTATTAATTAGGTATAAATCATGCATGCTTCTCATTGACAACCTTTAATTATATAAAAACTCCAAGCTAGAGCATGCTATAATTAAAAGGGTTTTTTGAAATTGTTAGTCATGTTTCCTCAAAAAAAAAAAAAATGTTAGTCATGCTTTATTTTTTTAATTTCTTGGATAATTAATTAGGATCATATATTTTTTTTGTCAATTAGAAAATATTAGTAAATAGGGAAATATACAAGAAAGAGCAATATGTTTACAATAAATACAAGTTCTACCACACAATCTTGTTTTGTCAAAAACATCACCAAAGAAAAAAAGAAAACAATAGTAAAGACATAAAATAAAGGCACAATTACATCAGTACAACGGTATCGCATGAAGAGAATATATAAATTGGCAATTGAACGAGTCAAACTTAGAAAAACTTGAACTACAGATGACAGACCGAATCAATACTCTAACATCCTCAGTGAATAAATGGGCATAGCAAAACTCATTTTACAATTAGATAAAAAAATCTTGAATAATGGGTAATTCAAATCAATACTTTCCTCAGGAACGAGATTATCTTCTTCTCCATGAAAATCAGCACAACGTTTTACTCTTCCTTGCACCCATTAAACTCCCATATAAGGAGAGCAAAAGTTCGACAAAGGGAAAGTAAAAGAGAGAGTCAACCTTATATCTAAAAAAATACTATTTATCATAATAGAAGAACTTAATATATATAGAAGAGTAAGACACGGGATCAATTTCCAACTAAAAATGACCAAAAATTGAACCCTACAACCAATAGAAGATGATGGGTAAACAGTACTTAAAGAAATATAGAGAAAAGTCAAAAAGAAATAAGATGAGCAGATCTTTAATTAGGATCATATTTTATTATCTTCTAGCACCACAAATAGTGTAAGCATAAAATATTATCTTTCTCCATTAAACCAATCAAGAGAATCCACAACCCCTCCTCCTAACTCCAAATGGAACATGGCTTCTTCAATTCTAGCTGGCCTTCCAAAATTTCACCTGGACTCCAAATTCATGAATGATGCTTTGAATGAGTAATTGGAACAAAAAAAAAAGAAAAAAAAATCCTTATAACTATTATATTTAATAAGTAACAATCATCAAAGCACATCTCAAATATCAGTAAAGGCATTGTTAAGTAGTCATTTGTTTCCAAAATATTTTTAACTACAATGTTCAAATTTTATTTTCATCAATTTAAAAAAAAAGAATTGTCCTTTATTATACAGTTCAACAATACTCAAATTTTACTAATATCTTCTTTAGTACTAAAAAACATTAATTTAGTAATTCTGCAAAACTACAGTGATTAAAGTATAAAATTTAATCTATGGAGAATCAATTAATAAAAAAAATTACTATATATGTTATTATGAATTCAAACAAAATAAACTTATCATAGTTTTATAATGACTCAAATTCAATGACACTAGCCCATTGTTTTTATAATTTTCCTTAAGTTCAATCTTATCTAGTCTATTATACTCTAAGCAACAACAAAACAAGAAAGGGGATTATTGCAACTTCACTAATTATCAAATACTAAAACTTAATTACATTCCATTCCAAGTAATGGTACCAATGAATAGGAAAAAGAATTTGAATCCAATAGAATTCTCCAATCTTTTCCATAGGCCTAAATTGACACTTATTACCCAAGTTATTGATAACATCACTCAACAAACTTCCCCTTAATCAAGTCATCTCAAACTCAAACTTGCTTTTTTTTTTTTAACATTAACATGTGCTTAAGCCTAACTTAATACACTAATCACCACTAATTTTTTATTTATTTAATTTTGAAAAGGGGTTGATGTGCTAAGGGCCACTAGAATTGTCAAGAGTACTAAAGGGTGTTCAACTGTAGTTACGTGGCATAATGCTGTGTCATCAAAATCCACATGGCAGCTTCTTAGAGATTCCTAGCAAATGGACGGCTTGATGTGGGGTGTTTGCTGTTTATCCAATTACTTGTCGGTTATCTTTTAGCATGTGAAAGTAACCAAAAAGACGTGACACGTGTCACGTGTCTTCTTTTGATAAGAACAACGCGTTGCGTGCCGTATGTCCTGACGGTTGCGCGTCGTCGGTGAAGTATACACTACTCTCTCTACTGCTTAGACTGAACTAGCTAACTATATTTTTTTTATTTTACATTTATGCCCCTTTCACAACTAAAATATATTTAATAAAATTTAATTATTTATAAACTAAATAAAGTTTGAATATTTTATCAATTCAAACCATTAATATCATATCTTAATAAAATTTAATTAATTCAATCTGATTAGGATACATCCACAAACACATTAAAAATATTTTAACCACTAATTTTTTCAAGTACATATATCATTAAAAATCTAAACATCACTTAGAAAATAACAGCTCTTTACTAACTGAATACTTAAAATTATATATATTAATATCTAAATTAATCTAATCAGATAATTAATATATAGAGTAACAAATTAAATAATTTAATAATAAAAATTTCTCTTTGTGGATTAAAAGTCATGAGTTTAATTCTAAGTAAGAAATTAAACTTATCTTCTATATAAAAATGGTCAAACATAAAAAAAAAAAACTCTAATTCTTAATTTCCCATTTAATTAGTGAATAATTTTTTTTTAAATTATTATCACTGTCAATAAGACCAAACTACAGCAAAAAGAAATAATTAATACTTTCTTGTGAAAATTTGAGGGGCAATAAAATAATTTCGTAATTATAAGAGGGGAGGTTGCATATCTAGATAACAAAGGAAGTAATCATTGGATTAATTTGGAACACGTGGCACACAAAGGGGATGTGGGTAAGCAAAGGTTAGCTGTCTGTCTTTCTAGATTGCCAACAAACAACAAACTACCAAAAGTCCCACACACAAGAAGAACAAAAGGCCAAATTAAAAACTGTTAAAAACCAAAACCATTAGTAGCCACTGCTGTGTTCTCTCCCCCACGCAACTTCCTGTGCGCGTGTACTTCATAACCTCTTCAGCACTGAGCCACTAACTATGAACTCATCGACTAAAGTGTTACTTCTATGGAAAGATTTTAAAGTATCTTCCATAGAAAGATTGGCTCCTATAATTTTAAAATATTAGAGAATGAATTGTTTTTTTTCCCCTCTAAATTAGTTTTCAAAATTCATTGAATTGGACTACTTTTATTTAATTCGAATCATAAAAATAAAAATGAGTTATTTAGTATATATAAGTGTAGTTACAATAAAAATGAAAATAAGTGTTTTTAGATTATAAATTTAACCATGGTTATAATATTTTTCGAATCTCTATTTTTTATCAACTTCGATTCAAGATGTTTATTTTTATAAAAATATAATTAGAAATGTATATATAAAAGTGCAATATTCAAAAGTAAGAAATGTAGTGAAATCTTAATTTGCAAGGAAAAAGAAAACTAAATATATGCCAATTGATTGAGAATATCCTTTGAATTGGCATTGTTTGTAGTGAAGTAAGAATGAAACAAAAATAGCATTTTTTTGGTTGAAAAATAGGTAGTTGAGAAGATTAAGAAAAGATGTTATTGATTAAAGTCTATGATATTTTTTCTATTTCTTTAATTCTATGTATGTTTGAATTACTACTATTCAGAAATTATTAGATTTTAACTAATCCGATTCTATCCGAAAAGAACTATTAAAGTAGTAAATGTTTGCTAATGACTACTTTAATGTAACTATATATATCAGAATTCGAACATGAGATCTCATTTAAGCGGAAATAATTACTATCAGTTATTTGAAAAAGAAAATAACTGGTATATATATATACTATTTAAAAAAAATGAAAAAAACATTTATGTTAAAAATAATTTTCCATTTATCAATAAGAAAAGCAATAAGATAGAGCATCTTGTAATTTATCAAAAGAGAAAACCTAGTTTTAAGAGGGTTGTAAAAAGTAACAAAATGATTATGTAATAATAACACAATCCCCACAAGTTTAATTCCATACTTTTCTTGTCAATATCCTCTTCAATTCATTGTCATTGCTGACCCCAACCAAAAAAAAAAAAGAAAAGGCGTGCTCCTCACGCCCAAAAGACTACTCCTCCCTTCGCCCAAGTTGCCCATAAAAATAACACCACACCACACCCATTTACTACTATAATGGCTATGTATCTTCCTTCCTTTCTTTTGATTCTTTTTCATTTTATGTTTGGATTAAATAAAAGGGCAGACGCAGTTTTGTTTTGACTTGGAATTAGTCATCTTCTTCTCCTCTCATAAGCTCAGTCTCCACCCCCTCACACTCTCTTTGAGTTGACCGACTTCACTCCCTTTACCAACTCTCCCACTCCACCCCCCAACCCCCCTTCCCTTTTCCTATATATAAACCCCTTTCCCACTCTTCACTCTCACACACATCTCCAACTCTCAATACCCATTTCTTTTATCTTTCTCTGGAAATCAAGAGCCCCTTCCAATTCTTGTTTTCTCTCTTTATTTTCAACAAGAATTAAAAGCTTTCTTTTTCTTTACTATAGTTTCTTGCTTGCTTTGCTACCTTTACAAAAATCAAGAATTCAAGAATATGGCACTTGAAGCGCTGAATTCACCTACAACAGCTGCTCCTTTTAATTACGAAGATACTTGGGCTAAAAGAAAACGATCAAAGAGGCCTCGTAGTGAATCCCCAGCTCCTCCTAGTGAAGAAGAGTATCTCGCTCTTTGCCTTATCATGCTTGCTCGTGGCCACGGTGGCTCTGGCTCATCCACCGCCAAAGAAGGTCCGTCTTCTTCATCTTCACCGCCGCCACCACCGCCTCAGCCTCCAGCTTTGAATCTTTCATACAAGTGTACTGTTTGCAACAAAGCTTTCCCTTCTTATCAAGCTCTTGGTGGACATAAAGCCAGTCACAAGAAATCCACCTCTGAAGCCACAAACGATAATCTTTCAACCTCTACCACCACCACCACCGCCATCGCTGCGACCTCCACCACCAGCGGTAGGACCCATGAATGTTCTATATGTCACAAGCGTTTCCCAACCGGTCAAGCTCTAGGCGGCCATAAACGCCGCCACTATGAAGGTCCTGCAGGCGGTGCCAACAACAACAACAATACTACTGCTACTAGCAGTGCTATAACGTCATCAGAAGGTGGTATAAGCGGAACGCAGAGTCAAAGTCAAAGCCGCGGCGGCCTTGTGTTCGACTTGAACTTGCCGGCTTTGCCTGAGTTCTATGCATGGAAAGATCAAGAAGTTGAGAGCCCTTTGCCTGGAAAGAAACCAAGATTATCATTACTTAAACAAGAAGAAACTGAGATTAAGATTTCTTATTAAAGATTGAATTAGAGTCTTCAGATTTTTAGGTTAATTAGAAAGATTCTTGAAACTTTTTTTTCTTGATTTGGATTTGTTATTTTGATTTTTGTACAGAAATTTGTTCATTGTTTGCAAACTTTTATATTATTTTTTAAATTTCTAAAATTTTATTATTATTGGGTCATTAATTAATTTATTAATTCATTTAATTCATGCTTATCTGTAATAATAATTTAATCATTAGATTATATACATGTTATTATTGGATATGGATGGATCTCTCTTGTTAATTAGAGGTTTTTTTAATCAATTTGTTGATTACAGGTTTTAATTTTGTTTAATTATTTCGTTATATTTATGACAGTTAAATTCTGAAGCACGCCTTCTATGTATAATTTAGATTCTGAAGCACGCCTTCTGTGTATAATTTAGGTGTGGAAGCAAAAACAAATACAATTCTAATTTGACACTTAATTTTTTTAGCCAATAAATTTGACACTTATATTTCCTTGTAGAATGAAAAAAAAAAATAATGTTCTATCTACCTAATTGAATGGTATATAAATACTGTTTTTTTTTTTTCTAAACATTCACAATTTATTTAACAAATTCATATTGATTTGGATAAAATGATAAGTATCATAAAGATTTATTAACAACTATTTAACATTATTTATGTTATAACTTGAATAGAACTGTAAAGATGATAAAGATTTTTCAAATTATATACACTATAACTTAAACTCAATCATTATTTAAGAATAATCTTTTACCTACTGATTCTAATAACTATTGATAAATATTAAGTATAGTATACATGTAACGTGATTATATACACTACAACTTGAACTCAAATATTTAAAAATTATCTCTCACCAGTTGATTTTAATATATTATTGATAAATATTAAATATTTTATACATTATTAATTAAAATATGAAATGAATTTTATTATTATTATGATATCATATTGATATGGAGTGCCCACTATGTATATATCGTAAATTTAACTATCAAGTAAAACGTTACATATTTGAAGTAAATAAAAATATTCCTATAAGATCTACCAACATCTCATTCAATCATTGAAACACTGAACCAAGAACAATGCAATTTGAATAAAATTTAATAGCAAACCAAGCTAATAGTTGAAAAAAACAATGAACCAAAAACTTGCACATAGACAATATAAGTAAAGTCTATATGTGTAATCATTAAAAAAATTGAAGTGGCCTGAAATCCCAAACAAGCAAAGTCTTAGCTAGCCGCGTAAACAGCTTGGGGACAGCAGGCAAGAAGAAGGCAGGCAGCAGGCAGCAGGCAGAAGGCAGCAGGCAGGCGCACAACCACAACACAATATCATGCATAGAAGAGGTGATTTAGTAGCGTGGTGTGGTGTGGTCTTTACAAAACAAGAACCAGCCCATGTTTTTGAGTAATGGATGGCACTTATTATGATGAATTAGCGATATAACCTACCATGTGGAGCTTGCCTTTAATGCACATGTTGCCATGATTATGCATACATAGTTTGCGTGGCTTAGGACACTTGTTGTTTGCACCATGTTAGTTATATACATATATATGTATATATATATAATACCTACTATTTCATTTATTTCAATCCAATATTAAACATCTTAATTACATTACTTAATTTAATTTTTTAAAGGATATTTTATCGAATTAAATTTAAACCAGATTTCCTTTACCTTTCACATTAATCTAGTTATATGCAATGCTTTTACTTCAAAAGTAGCTAGGCACCTTCATCGATCTAATTTAGTAGTCTATTTTATGATTTCACTTCAGTCATTAATTTGGTTTTGGTAGCATTCTCGCTGTTAAGGTAATGACTTCATGGATGACCAATTAACTTCCATTAATAATTTATGATATTAAAATATAAAAATTTGCATAATTCTCAGTAATAAAAGAGATATTCTATTTGTATATATATATTATGCATATTGATATTATGATTTTATAAAAAAAAATACTTTAAATTTTATATCATAAATATTATTACATTGCATCCTTCAAATTATTTTGAGAAAAAACTTAAATTTCAGTAAAAATTTTGTATTTTTATAAATGAAAAAATACATATTTTTAGAGTTCGAATCGGATGAATTTAAAAAAGGATAAAATTTAAAATGTAAAATTCGAATTTAACATTTTATTTAAAAAAATTTAACATGATTTTTTTTTCATTTTTCATCCACAGTATCTCTAAACTATGTATATACATGAATATATTTCCTTTTATGTGGAATAATACATAACATGTAAACCAAGACCCACGTTTGAATAAAGAAATAAAATTCAAATATCGACGTGCCGAAGTAAGTGCTTATATATGGGGTCATTCTATATACAAAACATAGTGCCACGTATCATTGCTTTTCTTTTGGGTCCAAAAGAATAAAAAAAAAAAAACATATAATATAGAAAAATTAATGTCACAGAACTGTACATAACACGTATAGAAGAATCAACACATGTGATGATCAACCTCTTTACTATATATGTTTTTGCCTCTCGTTTACTTTGTATCTGGTTCATACGCGGTATATGGTCATCTCTGCCTCTCTCCCTCTCTCTCCCTTTATATATACATATGTTAGAAATTGTCTTCCAAGAAATTATTAATTGTTCATACGTTACAATGGACTGCTTTTGAAATGTTCTTGGCGTCGACTTGGATTAATTTATTGCAATTCAACATATAGACATGTATATATATTCTCATCAACTTGCCTTCTACTTCCTGTGCCCTACGTATGTAACCAACAACACCCTTACAACATGTCTTCAATGGTAACTTATAGATGTGCATTTTCTTCATATGAAAGGGTACATTTTACTCGGTGAAGGAGTAATTTGTTTAAGGACTTTTTGAAGAATGAACTAATCTGAATTCGATCTAGGATAGACCTTGAAGGGTGAGAAAAACTTCCCTTAAGAGTGGAAAAAACTTTTTTTAAAAGTTTTAAAATAACTGTATATCAAGAATTTGAACATAAAACCTCCAATAAAATTAAAAAAATCTCTCGTTAACTCATTCACACGTTCATAGATAAATTTATACCCTTTAAATCGATTGAAGTTGTTGTTGGATATAAATGGACATCACTCTCATATAATAAGATTAAAGTGATTATCAATTCTAAATTTAATAATTAATGCACTTAACACTATTAATTTCTAAAAATGTACACGGAGTAATAAATCAAACCTTAAACGAGATAGATAGATGATAATTTATTCATTATCAGTCCCTAAACAATGGGATTAGTAAATTGAGCAAATATGTATTTTCAAATTTATTTAAACAGCTGACATGAAATTATTTTCACTTAATCAACATTTTAAGTTTGAATCATATTATATACTTGCATATTAAAAGACTTTTTTCGTTTTTGTGATTTTAATATAATGAATGTATTCTTGATGTACAATTATACATTTATTTACTTTGGGTTTAGTAGCATTAAAATTACAACAAGAGGATAGAAGGAAGAAATAGTGTCCTGTATTCATAGGACTTTGTTACTTGTATTAGTTAAAAAAGATTAAGAAGATGCCTTAGTTGGACATTAGCTAAAGCTTTAGATGCAAGTTTTAATAATTAGAAGAAGGAATAATTCATGGGTTAGACATGTGGTAGATAAGTAGATTAAAACATACATATATTTACACATATATATGCCTTAAAGAGAGGGAATTGAAGGGCTTACTTGTTGCTTAATTTGAGAAGTCATTGAAAAGCAAAGAGGAAAAGAACAAGCAAATGGGTTTGGAATTCTTTGCGTGTGGGAGGTAAAATACGCATATAGATGAACACAAAAGTGGACTATTATTAGAATTTTAATGAACATTCATTTTGGAAATATTTTAATTTTGTTATATATATATATATATATATATAGTTCATTTTACACTATCCTCCTAACTTATACAAAAAATTGACAGCACAGTAGCGTGAGATATTTTGCTGCAAAAAAGCAAAATTGAAAAGAAATTTGTTTGTATATAGTTAAGAATTGCCTTTTTTAAAGAAAAAAAATTATATAAAAAATGGTCTTATTCATGATTATTTTCCTAAATTGCAGTTTTTCTATGTTCATTTTATAGATTTTTTTAACATTTGATATGCATAGAGTTTGAATTGAATGAATTTCATAAAAAAAAAATTAATATTTATTTATTTATATATAAAATTTAAACTTAAAATTTATTAAAAGAATTTAAACTTAAAACCATCAAATTATAGAATTTTCATTTTTGGATTCCATTCGTTGTATCATTTTCCGTAAGTTGCGTGTCTGTGTGACCCAGAGTATAATTGTTCAAAAAGATAACTATATACGTGCCTGCATTATATAACAAGAGAATTTCTTTTACATCTCTCAATTAAATTATCAGTTGAAATTGAATTTATCAAAGTAAAAATAAATAAATAAAACTAAAAGTTTTTGTAATTGTTATTTTGTTAATTCAATTTTTTTAGTTTAAATAGTGAATTTATAGAAAATAATTTGCACATCGATGAGATGTAATATAAACAATCAATTTATAAATTAATTTTTTTATTTATTAATTTAACTTGATGATATAATTTAAATTTAACATCCCACATAATTAATTAGTGAATAAAATTAGATGGAAATAAAGGACCCATCAAATGTGATCAACAGTATAATCCAGACTATATATATATAGTTAAAGTAAATAGAAATATGCATGGTGCATGCACATTTTTCAGCAGCCACTCAAGGAAAAGACATGTTCTAGAGATGTAGTGAAGTCAATTAATCAAAAACAGCAGCAGCAGCAAAAAAACACTCTCCCAAAGCCTAATATATATATAATGTGCATGCACCTTATCTACAATTGAAAAATTGATACAATAATTAGTGAAGTGATAACTCATTTTAAAGAAATTTTGAGGTGTAAATTTTAAATTCTGCTGTCTTCGATTTAAAAATGAAAGATTATTTTCTATTATATAATTTATCAACTTATAAGTCATATGACTTTTTATTAAAAAAAAAATGAAAAAATTAATAGCCACCTTGTAGTCATGTCCAGATCGAACCGAATTAATAAAAGTTCAGTAAATTTTAGATACCGGATAAAAAAAATGAAAAAACCAATAGCCATCATTATTTTATTTTATTTTTTCTTTTTTGGTTTATAAATTTAGTCTAAATCTTGCATCCTTAAGTAGGTGCATATGAATAACGGCTGCGTTCTATTTTGGTAGGCAAGACTAAGATTATTTCAAACTGAAAACAACTTAACTGTTAGAGCTAACAGAGGCTTTTATGTTATCCTCTTCTTAACTACCTTTCTTTAGTATTAAGATGGAGTTTAATTAACTAACGTGTTTTAGATTCTAATTGTGGTGTAATTAGTTGTAATAAATTAATTATTGAAAAACTTTTATTACTTTTATTGTCCTACTCAAATTAAATCGGTGAGGTCTAAGTACTGATAGTTTAAAAGAAAATTCAAATATTCTAAGTAGTAATAAATTATATATAAAAAATTTATAAATTTAACAATAGAATTTGAATAATATAATTAAACATGTTTTTTAAAAATAATTATTAGATATTTTTTATTGACAATTTAAGATAGTTTTTAACATTTAATATTTTCAATAAAACGTAGTCTTTATAGACTCAAATTAAATTTTAAAATTTTATTTAAAAAAATTAAATTTCTTGATAAAAAAAGATATTGTTAGTTGTTATGTAATTTTAGATATATATTAAAAGTTGCTTCAATTTTTGGCTTTACTTTATTTGCAAGTGGCAACAACTTGTTTAATGGTTTTATTTCACTCATTCGATGAGTTTACAATTAACATTGCGCCAAAAACAATACCCATTTGGTTCATTGTCTTTTCCTATTTGATTCATGTGTCCATTATGTCACCATAACAAGTTTATCAACTTGAAACTTTACTGTCGGAGATTATGTAAGAAATTATCAGGAAAATTATTATTATTTGAGGCTGATATATGAACAAAAACGACACATGCACCCAACTTTCTCCTATTTTTTAATTTTTATCTGAATCGTCAGTAATTAAAATTCATTAAATCTTAACCAATTCGATTTGGTCTAGGTAAAAATTATTTTTCAATAACTAACTTAGCATAATTGTATACAAGTTTAAGCTACTTAGTGATTTATAAAATATGCAGATTAGCTACAGGTATTGTCAAAAAATGTGGTCATTATCAAGCTAAAATGATGAAAATGTGATGATTTAATTTTTGGACTGGGTCTTTGTGACAGGCCCACTAGTCTGACTATATATTGTATTGTTTGACAGGTCCATCTAATCATGTTTGAATGATTCTGATTAAGATCTTAATATATCTGGATTTTATAACTTTCAACAGCTTCTTCAATTTTGGAAAGGTTAAAATTTATTCTCTCATTTTAGTTTGGTAAAAGAAAAATAATTGAAATGCTAAAAAACCTTCTTTTTTTTTTTTTTTTTCATTTCATGGTCGTTATGTAATAATCACATAAGTTTTAATTATTTTAAAGTTTGAGTCGAATGAATTCTGTAAATAGAGTAAATCTTAACTAGCAACTATTTCTCTACACACAAAAACCCGAATTCCAAACCGACGTGTCAAACTTCTTTTTAAGAGTATTAAGAAAAATTGTAAATAAATTTTTGCTCAATGGTTACAAAAACCTTGGAACACAAATCATGAAATCAAGCATTTTGGGCAGCTTCAATGCTGAAAAACATCATCAAAAAGTTTGTCTTTAGGTTTTCATTGATTAGTTCAAAGAGCCATACTATCATTCTATAGGCAAAAACGTTGTTTTCACCACCAACAACCATATCGAGCCGTCGGTAGAAAACTATTTTCACTTAGCTCATATTTTGAATATAAATATTAATAAATATAATTGTATTAAATTAATTATTAAAAATTTTTTATTGATATTATAATTTTATCCAGATTAAATTCGATGGATTTTAAATATCAATACTCCAAAAAGACCGTTGCTTTGACATGAAAGTGAGAACAACCCATAATTTGCCAAACACAAAATTTTAGGTTTGTCTAAAGTTTAGCTTTTTATTTATTTTAATCATTTTGTTTAGATACATCTCCAAGATGTGAATCTTTATCATAACTTATAAAAAATAAAAGAGTACCCTTTTTTTTTTTTTTTTCCAAAATAATGTCTAAGAAAGAACCAAAAGTTGAGTGATTTATGCAAAAATTCCATGGAATCCAGCCACAGAGAACCCATAGATTTAGGCCCAATGATAACCAGAAAAATGAATCATTATAAAAAGCAGGAGTGGTATTCTTAAATTGTCTCTCATATGCAACTTAACATGATGACACCATAACCAGTCATGACTCATGATTACTTTCATGCATGATTTAGTGAATCAGAAAAAGCTCAGATTGCAGACACATTAATTTCAATTTTTTTGAAGCTAAATTTTGATCCTCCATGCAACTAAAGATCCTTCATTTAGTTCACAAAAAATAGAATTAAAAACGAAATTGAAATTGAAATGAAATATTTTAATTTATAATTTGTTTTGCTAAAATTTATATTAGAATCAGAATTGAATCTCATAAGAATTATATTAAACTTGTATATTAATTAATTTTTTAAATATTGATATATGGCATTTTAAATTTATAAACAAAACATAATAAAGTGACAAAAAGTATGTTTGAAATATTTTAATAAAGAATATTTATTAAAATAGTAATTAATTTTTATATGAATAATAATATTTTATTAATTAAATAAATTTAAATACAAATTCTTAAAATATACAATTATATATAATGCTATTTTTAATATATTAAAAAAATAACTATAAAAATATTTTAATAGACAAATAATTCAACTCATTAGTAAATCAAATAACTTATTAAATATATTATTTAATTTTTAATTTTTTAAAAATCTTTTTCAGTTCCAATTCTAAAGTATAAACTAAATGGTCTAATTATGATAAAAACATGCATGTATCTAATTGGCAACATGAATTCTCACGCCAGGACCATTTAAAAGCATACTTTTCTATGTCCAATTTGAATACATAAGGGGAAAGCTAGATTGATGAAAAGGTTGTATTATATATATTTATTTTATTAATAGGGAGGTGAAATAGTTTTTTATAAGTAAAAAAAAAAGATTTCTCTAAACAACTAATTTAGATAGTTAAGACTCATGTTTGAAATCAAAAAGTAAAAGAATTGAGAGATAACCCTACTCTCAATTAAATGTATTGTTCATTTGATAATATGATATAACGTTTTACTGTTCGTTCTAAATAAGTTTGGTGTGAGGTCAAATGATTGATATATTAATAAATTATATAATAAGAGGTAACTCTCCTTTTTTAAATCAGTTAGAAATAATTTTATAAATTGATGATAGTAAAATTTAAATTATATATCTCATAATACTCTTAAAAAGAATTCGATAGGCCATTTTCTCGCTTGCATGTTGTACCATATGGTTTGTTCACACATGGTATGTTAGATTTGATAATTAGAGGCTATGGATGATCAATTGCCAATGGCTGGCCCTGACTTCCTCCTAGCTTATTATAATTAAGATAATTAACTTAAAATAATGTTTCCAGTGTTGTGACTGAGCTAATCTAATTTTGATTCTTATTGGTTAAAACGAACGCAAAACATGGGGATGATGCTATTCTAGCAAGTGGTGGTCCTAACAATACAATATATATACATCTCAATTACATGCATCTATGGATAAAAGTGCATTTTCGAGTGCGTCATGGATGAAGTATTAAAAAAAACAAGTGAATTTTTAATTAAATATATAGAATGTTCAATGAATTTGTTGACTCAAATTACCTATAATTCATTGTTCATTGTTGACTCAATTTTTTTATTCGATACTTTCGGTATTCAATAATATTATTCTAAAGTTTAAATTGAATTGATCTAATAAAAAATAAAATTCTTCTAGCACTTATTTTTTTATACATAAAATTTGAAAAAAAAAATTTATGTAATAAAATTTTAACTTTTTAACACCTGAACTGATAGATATTGATATTATTATTATAAATAATCAATATTTATCTTCTGCTATATAATTTAAAAATTTTATTTTATACCGTTGACACCTCATTAATGAAATTGCTAGTAATGAATCATTAACGGCTAGTTGCTAATGATTTATTATCAAACAAGTAACTAAAACATATTAAGTGATATCACATGCTAAATAAAAAAAAAGGCCAAATTAATAACATTTAGTTAATTTGATATAGGGCTTGATTATTATGTGCATACACATTGAGATTGATGGTTGTCATGATTGGAGTATTTTTTTTTTTTTAGAGATTAATGGGTTAATAAATTGTTAATTAAAAAGGTCATCTTAGTTTAGACAATATGGCATTGGAAGCCATGTGGATGATGTAAGACAAAATCAAGTGATTGCAAATCTTTTCTATTGTTGTAAGTACATTTTTTTATGAGTTAAAAATATGCTTAATAAAATTGATATTAGATTAGGAGTGAGAATTTGAAAAAATATTATAAAGTGTAAATTATGTCTAATTTAAAATAAAAGATATTTTATTGTAAAATTTATTAATATTTAATTTTTATTAATTTTTGTCTAATTTAAATAGTAATTTTTATAAAAAATTACTATTTAAATTAGAAAAGAAAAAAAACAGAAAAGTACTAAGCTAGTTGCTCGCTAGCTAGTAGTATATTTAATGTTTAATCACAACAACATATCTTGTACTTAAGGTTTGATATTGGATCCTTTCTAGGTTTAGTGTTATTGCATTGTCTCCTATCATTTGCTAATTGTCTTGATTAGAGACATCAAGTTAATTATACTAGTAGATACTTAAGATGATTCTCCTCAATATTAGGGATTTCCTCAAGTTGAGGATTAATGATTTTCTAAATTAAAGTGCTGGCCATTAGCAAATATGACTAAGCATATCAAATAGAGAGCAGGCAAGAAAATGTGGGTGGTTCTTCTTTTGTTATCATTGATTTCAAAAATTTCATCTAAAGGATCATTAAATTTTTGTACTATAAAAATTCAGAAGGAATCAATCAAGTGTTTCTTAAGGAAGCAAAATTGATTCTGTGTTAATTGAAAAAAAAAAGACAAAAATGATGCATTAATTGCATATTTTCAAAATCATAAAAAATTTTGAATTTAAATTTTTATTTTAATTTGAGACTTTTTATTTTTTTGGAAATTTCAGTTATTTTCATTTTAGAAAACTAAAGCAATATAGAGACTGCTACAATGCAGCAAGAAAAGCCAAAACTCAAAATATAGGACTTGATCTAAAAGTTCATTCTAACATGTTTGAGGTTACTAACTCAGTAACCACTTTACTTATACATAAAATCTAACAAAGCTAAATCAAACTACGCAGAGATTATGAGCATGAAAACTAGCTGCTCTTTGATCTGAAGGAAAGAAGAACAACCATAACTAAACTAAAAAGACTGAATAAAATAACTAGAGAATTTTGCATCCACCACAGATCCTATACAATTGAAGCGACAAGCTACTCATGCTCTTTAGCTTCTTCTTCATTTAATTCACTACTTTAATCATCTTCAAAAAAACTTGTTGTATTCATATGGATCTATAGATCTATATTAAGATCTACTATTTCAAAAGAAAACTTAAAGGATTTAACAGAAAACTTCAAATTTATGTTATTTATATAATAAAATTAGAAAAATTAAATAAAATAGAAGAAAAAATGGTGGTTTTTTTTTTTTTAAAAAAAAAGCCAAAAGTCATATACTAGTCAAACTACTAAATTCAACCACTGAAAAGAGAAAAGTTTCTCTCACTAAAAACTCTCGGACAGAACGTCCCTTGACATGTATATTATCGAAGTCCCAAGTTTTAATGTTATAACTATTTTTTTTAACACTCGATTATTGATCACTTACAATATATAAAATATATTTAAGAGATTTAACCATTAAATTAAGATCTCATATATATGTTATAACTACCTTATATATACATGTATACTGTATTCTTAGAAAAAAAAATGTGAATAGCAATTATAAAAAGCTTATGTTCTCTAAAGCAAATTTTGATTAAAAGAACGCACAATTTTAAAATCAACTTGTGCAATCAACATTAGGTTAAGACGTTGACTAATCATGTGTAAAAACAATCACCACACAAATGGCATTTTTTTAAAGGCTAAAGTTGCCAACAAAATCTTGATAATATTATGAAAAATTGGTTTGAAGTAGAAGGAATCAAGTAATTCCCAAGGAATCAAATTTGGTTCAAGATCAATTTCAAGAAATTTATTTGGTTTCAAGGAACAATATCTAGCAAGCATTCAAAGGGTACAGTCAGCATCATGTGTTAGAGAGTTCTTTTGATACCCTTTTCAATATTTAATAGTGAAAAAGATTGAAATGTGAAGCCTAAATTAAATTGAATTGTGGTGTGTAAGTGAAGATAGTACTATAGTGATAGTGAGGTGAGGGGTTACTAATTAAAATGTATAAAGAAATATTTAGTACTTTTATGGAGATATGTTGATAGATAGTAATGTCTAATGCTTTTTACTTTTAAATTATTTGAGCTTATATACTTTATGGACAGAACAATGGATAACAATTTTTTTCAGTTGAATTAGGTAAAAATAAATTACATAAATTGATAGGAATAAAATTTAAATTTTATATTTCATAATATTATTAAAAAAAAAGTGATGTAAGTAAGAGAGTAATTAAGTAGTAATTACTCTTTAAAAATATTTAAGGTGTAAAATTTAATTTTTACAGTTATCGATTTAAAAAAAAGATAGTTTATCAAAAATTAAATTATATAATCTTCTTATTAATAAAAAAAGTGATTATTTAATTACTCTATCACTGTAATTTTCTGTTTCTTTTATTAGTGTAAATTTTATAATAAACAATATTGTATTTTCATATGATTCTGAGCATTTCCGGTTCAAGGCTGGCAACTATGCAATTTATGGCCAATTTCAATTATAGAAACTATAGATATTGGCTGCACTCTCTTCTAAATGAGTATTAAAGAGCTATTGTAAGATAGGACACTGAACCATTAACTACACAGTCTATAATTATATGCAATGTAATTTATTTACATTACATTAATGGGTCAGGACACTGCCCCATTAACTACAGAGTCTATAATTATATGTAATGTAATTTATTTACATTACATTAATGGGTCAGGCTAAATTCAACGACTACACATAGGGATAAATTCAAAAAAGGATAAATTCAAAAAAGTATCCTGTGGTTAAACTCTTTTTTCATTTAGAGGATTATAATATTTTTCGTAACGTTTAAGGTTATGTAGTTTCATTTTATTTACATGTTAATACTCTACACAATAACATTGTTAAAAATATATAATATAATATTAAAAAAATGATTTTTAATGGTAAAATTATTTATTAAGTAATATAGCATTAAATTAACTAATCTAAATTCACAATAAATAAAAATAAAATGTATTTTTAATTTTAGAAAAAAGTTGCAAATTAGAATCTGAACTGGGCAGGAAAGTTGATATTGGATTGTAATATATATTTTTTTACATTTTGGACCTTAATTTTTAAAAATTTGAACATATTGAACCATTCTTCAAAAAATTGAGTCATTTTTCAAAAAAATTGTTACAATTAAATCTAAAAAATTAAAATCAAGTTTAACTTTAATGTTGATTAATAAAAAATTGATTCAAATAACAATGCAAATTGATGAAATTGGTTTCAAAACATAAATTTATAAAGTTTTTAAAAATGTTATTGTTAAAAAGATATATTTTTTAATTTTTAAAAATTTTGAAAAAGTGAAAAAGTATTTTTTTTATAAACCTAGAATTTTTAAAAAAATTTTAAAATTTTAAAATTAAGTTATATATATATATATTGAAAAGAGTTCTAGAGCGGGTTGAATAGGACTATCAAATAAAAATGAGAAATTAAAAAAATTATTTGCAAGAATTGAATGGAAGTTGAGAAAAAAGAATGAAAAACACAAAAATTTAAGGAGTTCGGATTCAATAATAATTCTATGTCTTCACCTAATTTATCTCCAAGTTAGAATCTTCAATCACCCACAATCTTATTCACGAGATTGAGATTACACACAACTTTTATGACTCACTCTTACAACCTTACAACTTAAGTTTTCAAAGCTCACTCAAAAAACCAAAAACCCAAGTGTTTCAATGGACAACACTTAAACCAATTCCTTTATAAATAAATCTCACTTCCCTTATAATCTAACCCAAGATTTAAGATGAAGAGAATTTATATTTCTAACACACAATCAACTCTTATAAGAGTTATACAAATAAAGAATTGTTTAAGAAAATTTGAAAGCTCAATGAATGCTTAAGAAATAATGAATGATAAACAAGTTTCTTAACTTTTATTTAGCTTTAGAGGTGTTTATATAGACAAACACTTAAAAATATAACTGTTGGAGGTGCAAATAATGTATCCAACATCTATATTTTGAATCATTGAAAGTGATGCTGTCAAACAGTTGTTCATGGATTGAAACTATGATTGACTACTCAAGATTTTTTAATTTGCCTACACTTTATTCATAAAAGATGTAGATATTTGAATTAAATTTCTATATCATTTTGAATCACCTAAATTGGACTTCTATAGCTCAAGATATGTACAAAATACTAAGAACTGTGTAATCTGAAATGCAGACTACTGTTAGACAACTATATCCAAGTTGAACTCGTGATTTGCTACTGAGTAAGTTTGAATTTACCCATACTTTTTTCATGAAAGTTGTAGATATTTGACATATCTTTTCATATCATTTTAAATCACCTAAATTGGACTTCTGTAGCTGAAGATATGTCTAAAATACTAAAAATTGTGCAATCTAAAATGACAGTTGCATATGTGGATTTCGACTTAATATTTACATATCCAAGTGAACTCATATTTTGACAAGCAAGCCCAATTCAGGAAGTTCAAAATGTCTACTTCAAATGTGAAGAAAATAACTTTTTCATTATAAAGCTTTAAGGATATCAAAAGTCTTATTGAATCTCAGAGGTCGAATCAGCTCAAGATAATCATACTTCATTTTAACTTTAAATGGAGTACTAACTTATACACACTTAAACAAACAAATTAAACACTTAAAATTAAGTTTGTTAAGATCAAAATTAAAATTGATTATTGTTTAGGTCAACATATATATATTATAAAAGAATTATAAATTTTTTATACAGTTACATATATTTTTAAAATTTTAAATTTTTTTTATAGATTTAAAAATTATTGAGTGGATGGAAATTTTTTATTTTTTTTGTTTAAATTTATGTAATTTGAATATAAATTTTTAAAAATTTCTAAAATTTTTTGGTAGAATTTTTTTTGGTTGATAGAAAAAAACAATTTTAATTTTTATAAATTTCTGAAAAAATTAGCAAGATCTCTCTCTCTCTATATAATTTTTATATATATAAGATAGTAAAAATTTGCAAAATATGTTTCTATAATAAATAGTTTATTTAGAAATTATATATATATAGAAATATATTTTGCTAATTTTTTTTTCTATAAACCAAAAAATTTTAAAAATTTATAATCAAATGACATACATTTAAATAAAAAATTTCCATATACTCAATAATTTTTTAATAATTTTTAAGTGTATAAAAAATTTAAAAATGTATGTAACTGTATAAAAATTTTATAATATATACATAACTTAATTGTAAAAATTTTAATTTTTTTTAAATTTCTAGGTCTATAAAAAATATTTTTCACTTTTTCAAAATTTTTATAAATTTAAAAAATATTTTGTTAACAATAAAAACTTTTAAAAAATTCATAAATTTATATTTTGAAATAAATTTCATCACTTTGCATTGTTATTTGAACTAATTTTTATTAATCAACGTTAAAATTATACTTGATTTTGATTTTTTGGACTTAATTATAACAATTCTTTAAAAAAGGATTCAATATGTTCGAATTTTAAAAAATTAAAGTCCAAAATGTAGAAAAATATATTTTAAATTCTATGTCAATTTTGATGCTTAGTTCATGGTCCAATTTGTATCTTTTTTTCTTAATTTTATTATGCATAAAAAAATAATCTTTAAAATAAATTTTTAATATTTTTAATAGTATCTAAATAGTTGGATTGGTGCTAAATCACATGGAAAACATTTATATTATTGAAATAGAGTGTTATATTAAAGTTTTATTATAAAATAACAACAATATTAGTTGATAAGGAATTAAAGTGTTACAAAATAAAACCATATGCCTCTAAATATTATAAAAAAAAAATCATGACCTTTAAATGAAAATGCACCTAACCACAAAATACTTTTTATACTTATTCCCTATAAATATATATAAAAATTTGTAAAATATTTTTCTATAATAAATAGTTTATTTAGAAATTATATATATATAGAAATATATTTTGCTAATTTTTTAGAAATTTTAAAAAATTAATTTTTTTTTTTCTATAAACCAAAAAGTTTTAAAAATTTATAATCAAATGACATACATTTTAAAAAAAAATTCCATGCACTCAATAATTTTTAAGTCTATAAAAAATTTAAAAATGTATGTAATTGTATAAAAATTTTATAATATATACATAACTTAATTGTAAAATTTTTTATTTTTTTTAAATTTCTAAGTCTATAAAAAATATTTTTCACTTTTTCAAAATTTTAAAAAATTTTAAAAATATTTTTTTAACAATAAAAACTTTTAAAAAATTCATAAATTTATATTTTGAAATAAATTTCATCACTTTGCATTGTTATTTGAACTAATTTTTATTAATCAACGTTAAAGTTATATTTGATTTTGATTTTTTGGACTTAATTATAACAATTCTTTAAAAAAGGATTCAATATGTTCGAATTTTAAAAAATTAAAGTCCAAAATGTAAAAAAATATATTTTAAATTCTATGTCAATTTTGATGCTTAGTTCATGGTCCAATTTGTATCTTTTTTCTTAATTTTATTATGCATAAAAAAATAATTTTTAAAATAATTTTTTAATATTTTTAATAGTATCTAAATAGTTGGATTGGTGTTAAATCACATGTAAAACATTTATATTATTGAAATAGAGTGTTATATTAAAGTTTTATTATAAAATAACAACAATATTAGATGATAAGGAATTAAAGTGTTACAAAATAAAACCATATGCCTCTAAATATTATAAAAAAAAATCATGACCTTTAAATGAAAATACACCTAACCACAAAATACTTTTTATACTTATTCCCTATATATATATATATATATATATATATATTTCCCACTGATACTAGCAGCACTGTCACATATAGATTGTAGAAGAAAAGAAACCCTAAAAGAAACCTATTTAAGTTTTTGCTTAAAGTCCAAATTTTACTTAACATACCTATAGTAATTACAATATCAAATAATATTTTCCCATGCCTGGTTTACATATTTATGGAAATTATTTGTATTTCTGAATAATTTTAAGAGAACAACATTTTTATTTTATGTATTTACTCGTAAATTTTCAAAATATTTTCCGAAAAATGAATTTTAATTAATAAAAAGCTTTTCTTACATAAAGTGAGATTTTAAAAATTAATAATGAGAGATTAAAATTAAATTTCTCCTAAAACTTAAAATAAAAGTACCTCTTTGACATTTTTCCTTTTCAAATTATGTGAAAATTAATTTCATAACTACTAATCATAAAATTTAAATTTTACACCTTATATAATACTTTCGAAAAGATCCAAAGCAGTTGGAGGAATCGATTTCGACTCTCAACCAAATGTTTTGATCGTATGACAGAATATTTTACTATTTATTTTAAATAGATTAGACACTATCACTTTTTTTTAAAGTATTATAAGATATAAAATTTGAATTTTATTAGATTAACACATGTATGAATAATTCTAAACTTTGTCTAAAATATTAATTTTTTTTAAAATACTTATTTTGAGGTAAGATGGAGCTTTTGACTTCTCAGTGTGTAATCGACCCAAAAAATTGCAAATCCTTACAAAAAAAAAAAAATTAACACAAAAAACTGAATCTTTTTACTTATTCTCCATCATTAATTACTTCGAACCATTTTAAGTCTTTAGTTTCAGATAATTGGGAAGTAGATTTTAGGGGATAGCGATAGTAATGTGTTAATTAGGAAGCAAGCACAGTTGGTTAAAATAATAAATAAAAGGAAGAGGGCAACCAACAAGCAACAACAAGAAGAAAGCTATGTGTCAGGTTTTGGCGTGCATAGCTGGGCTAAGAAAGGTGGTGAGTGGTGCTTGTGGGTGAATCTTTGAGTCATGAGTGCGTGCCTGTGCCCTGTGCCTGTGCCTGTGCCTGCCTTCTCTCTTAATACCCACCAAGAAATTGAATGAATACCTCCTACTTTCGTCACTAACATTAAAAGCAAAGCAATAAATAAAGTGAAGAAAGGAACCGTGAAACTAATTAATTTGTAGCACTGCTGCTGCTGCTCCTACTACTAATACTACTACTACAATTCATAATAGTAATGCTAGTACACGCAACTCTATTACAACATCTCTTCACAGACTACCCTTTTGTGTAACTAAATACCTTTCATTTATGTAACCAAGTGACAGCTCATTTCTTTTGCTATACTTCTTGCTTAATTGGCTTCTTTCGCTTTTATTTTTTTGGTTTTGGTTAATGGGTTTTAGCTCTCTCCAATTAAGAAATTCTTGGGTGAGTTGTTTTTTCTTTCCTAAATTTTACATCTTTGGTGTTTTTACTTTGTAAAGCTTATAGCTTTGTTGTTTTTAGATCTCTATCTATCTTGCTTATTGCTGGGTTTTGCGTTTTTTCTTATTTAGTTTCACTCTTCAATGTTTGCTTTTGATTTGTAGTCTGCTTGTCGAAATGGGTTTCTTAGTTTAGCTACATTGGTTGAAGTAGTTGTGAAAAAGTTCGTGGCTTTAATTTTTTTAGCTTGATTTGTATTTATATTTGGTGGTCTTGGACAAGGAGAGGGTGATTTGGGAGTTGTCCTTCGGTTTTCACGTTGGTTATTTACATTGATCATTGTTTTGGGGTTATAGGTTTTGCTGTTCTTAAATTGATCTTTGGTGGTCATGATTATTTAATAAGATTTCTGCTATATATGTATTCTGATATATTCTTCAGATTTCAGTTTCACTTTTGGTTTGTGATTTTGATGTTGGTAGCTGATGTTTGATTATTCGTCGTGACAACAATCTTTACATTGTGCAACTCTTATTTATTTTCTTTTTTGAGGAAAGTGCGACTCTGATTTATTCTCATAATCTTTTATTATTGCCTTGTTTCAAAATTAAATTAAAGATAGATGCTTGTTGTCTACTGTTTTGGTGGCTTCTTCAACTGATACCAAGATGCTGTTCTCTGTTGCAGGTTTTCAAACTTCAATGGTAAAAAAAATACATATATATAATAGGCACATTGTTTGTGCATGTCAAGTTTGGAACTTGAAACTTTAGTTGGGGTGGAAAAGTTTGTTAATTGATATGAATCTTAAAATAAAGGGAAACAAAGTTATCAGAGTAATCAGATTAGGAAAGATTAAAAATGGTGAATGAGTGAGGTGGAGTCAGATTTATGCTTATGTGGTGTCTCTTCAATTTGTGAATTGTTTAGTGCAGAGTGCCTGTTGGCTATGTCTCCTGGGCTGATTCATTTTGCCCGGACTCCGTGGGCTTTGCCGATGATATAGGCAACAGCCATTTCTTTGGTTTTCTTGATATGTAAGAGATCCTTTTTTCTTTAAAAATTATTGAATCCCATCTTCTAAATTATCTCCTCAAAACACTTAGTCTCTCTCTCTCTCTCTTAGTCATACTTCCTGCCTTGGTTGCTGTCAAGATTCGGTCTACCTTTGGTGGCATATATCTTTCAGTCCTTATTTTAGATCCTTATTGACTCTCATTGAAGCTTGAAGAGTCTGTGACAAATCAGGAACTCGGTCCCCACACCTAGTGTATTCCATTTCTGGGAATTTCTCCTCGAGTTTGGGGTTTTGTTGTTTCATTTGAGAATGTGTGGGTAGTGAGCATAAGCCATAAGTTGTTGGATTTAGGAGTGATCAATTAAGTAGCAGAAAACGAATTCTTTTTAGGTGGCAGAGGAGATTACCTTTGTCAACATGAAGTTTATGAAACTTGGATCAAAGCCAGATTCATTTCAGACAGATTTGAACAATATCAGGTGAGATATTTTGAAGCTTAATTCCATTCTGTTTTAAAATGTTTGATGTATTCCAGATTCTTGTATAGTAAATCACTTTATGGCGTTTTCTCTTCCTGTTCCTTGGTTTTCTGTTCATTGATGATGTTACCCCCAGTTCTTTAATGTAGCTTTGTCATTGTTGAGTGCATTGAGACTTTTTTTTCCCATCTGGAATAGTACGTTACAAGATAGTCAAAGTTTTTGGCAGTCTTTCAGTTTCCTGGATAGATACTCATGTAGTAAAGTAAAAGAGTCTTTCTTTAAGATAGTTTTGGAATCTTGCAAGATCAGTTGGTTCATGATTTTTTTCAGTCATGTAGACTGCCTCTCACAAAATTGGTTTTTGGAGTTCATCATTCTGCATATGGGTTGATGTCTCTAAAATAAGGATAGTAATATCAGATCATATAAAAATTACAGGTTTGCTGCTCAGTCTGCAATAGGATTAATGAAAGAAGGACGAAAAGAAATCACATTGAATGATAGATTGATCATTGATACATGATCTTCATTTCATGATTAAATGTGGTTTTGTATAAAAGTGGCCATCTTTGAGTGATTAGAAGTTTGACTGGTTTGATTGCTTTCTGCTACTGGGGTAATGTTGGTGATGAAGTACTGATCTCATTTATTATGTTATGGCCTCCCCTCGAGGAGTCATCTGCTTCCTTGGGTTGTAGACCTCACAGATTTGTTCTTTATAAGAGAAGGGCCCTCGAGGGGGGGGAGGGGGGGGACATTCTGCCTCATAAAGCTCAAGTCCTCTTATCTCTTTATGTTTTTAGTATCCTTGGATTATGCATGTACTTCTATGAATGTATTCTGTGAAATATGTAGCTTATGAGTGATTACCCTGTTATGACATCATGAAAAGTTTTATCTTTTCCATGCAGATCTGTGGCTAATGATTTGGCAACTGACTTCATCATTAATGTTGGGGATGTAAAGTTCTATCTGCATAAGGTACATTTAATCTTGTCAAACCATCAAATATTTTAAGCTTAGGACTAGTGGATCTTTAATGTCACTGACAAGGTCATTTTCTGAAGTAACCAAAATGTATAGTACTTCTGCCATTTAGCATTTGATGATACTTGTTGGTATCAAGTTAATCAGCATAAAGTTGTTTATCATTTTACTTCAATCATTTTGGCAGCAGTGGCATAAATAGTACATGCAACTGGGCTATTTTGTGAAATCTGTGTGATACTAATGAACAATATGATATGCAGTTTCCTCTTCTGTCAAAAAGTGCTCGATTGCAGAAGTCAGCTACAACTGCCTCTGAAGATAACAGTGATGAAGTTGACATTTCTGACATTCCTGGTGGGCCTGCTGCCTTTGAGATATGTGCCAAATTTTGTTATGGCATGGTTGTGACTCTCAATGCTTATAATGTTGTTGCTGCCCGATGCGCAGCAGAGTATCTTGGAATGCATGAAACCATTGAAAAAGGGAACCTCATTTACAAAATAGATGTTTTCCTTAGCTCTAGCATTTTCCGCAGCTGGAAGGACTCGATCATTGTTCTTCAGACCACAAAGTCACTGTTGCCATTATGTGATGAACTGAAGGTAACGAGTAATTGTGTTGAGGCAGTGGCTGCCAAGGCTTGTGTTGATATTTCAAGAGTTGACTGGTCCTATAGCTACAACCGGAAAAAACTGCCAGAGGAAAATGGGAGTGATCCAAATGCAAATGGTACAAGAACCCGGTCTGTTCCAAAGGACTGGTGGGTTGAGGATTTATGCGATCTTGATATTGATTTATACAAGCGTGTTATCTTGGCGATTAATTCCAAGGCTATACTTTCTGCTGATGTGGTTGGAGAAGCATTGAAAGCTTATGCTTATAGAAGATTGCAAGGTTTAAGTAAGGGTATGGTCCAGTGTGGAGAAGCAGTAAAGTACAGATCAACAGTTGATAAAATTGTGTGGCTATTGCCTGCTGAGAGAGGAAGTGTTTCTTGTAGTTTTTTACTGAAACTTTTAAAAGCAGCCATATATGTAGACCTGGGGAACATGACTAAGGGAAAACTGACTAAAAGAATCGGAGAACAACTTGAGGAGGCTTCAGTCCATGATCTTTTGATACGAACAGCAGAAGGAGAGAGTATGATGTATGATGTTGATACAGTGAAGAAAATAGTAGAAGAGTTTCTGATGCAAGATCAGAATGCTGAGAATGTTTCATCGGAAGATGTTGATGAGATAAAGGAGATAAGAAGATCAGGGATTTTGTCAGATGCTTCCAAGCTCATGGTAGCAAAACTTATAGATGGATACCTAGCTGAAATTGCAAAGGATACCAATCTACCCTTCTTGAAGTTTGTTGAACTCGCAGAGATGGTATCTCATATTTCCAGGCCTGCTCATGATGCGCTGTACAGGGCAATTGACATGTTTCTCAAGGTGAGAATATTTCATCACTTTGTGTATCTTTGACAAAGTGAAACTAACTTGATGAATTATAAAATCTCGGCTTACGATTGGCATTAAGAAGTGAAACTGTGATATGATTAATTTCACAGATTATCTTAGCATGGAATGAAACAATCTGCTGTTTGTTATGTTGTTATGATGAAAAATAATATATTAAATCCTTGTTTGTGCTTACTGTGCGGAAAATGTATGCATGAATACGTGGTTGCTTTTGGGTTCATTGATATCTAAAGATTCATTATTCCTTCAATGCAGGAGCATCCAGGAATCACCAAAAGCGAGAGGAGGAGGATATGCAAGCTGATGGACTGCAAGAAGCTATCTGTTGATGCGTGTATGCATGCTGTGCAGAATGAAAGACTACCGCTGCGGGTGGTTGTTCAAGTGCTCTTTTTTGAGCAGGTCCGGGTGGCTGCGACATCAGGCAGTAGCACACCTGACCTTCCTAAAAGTCTCAGAGATCTAAACAATGGTTCTCATGGAAGCTCGAGATCGGCTATGACTAATCCAGAAGAAGATTGGGATGCTGTGGCCACAATTGAGGAACTCAAGGCACTAAGGACAGAAATAGCTTCCTTGAGGTTGAGCAATGGAGAAAGGAATGGTGGTTATGGTAAAAGTGGCATAGATAAAGCTACAACTAACAAAATCAAAGGTTTGCTTAAGTCCAAGAAAATCTTTGCAAAGCTGTGGTCAAGCAAAGGAGAAAAAGGTGAGAATAGCGGCTCAGATTCATCGGACAGTCTTGGTTCTGCTAACCCGGAAGAAGCTAAGTCTACTCCTTCAAGAAATAGAAGGCATTCTGTCTCTTAGCAGAAATTAATGAATGACTTAGAATAGTTTTTTTCTGGTTGTTTTTTGATTATTTTTTGGAGGGGTTGGGTTTACTTGGTCAATGGTATTAACAAGAAGAAAAGTGATGTAGTCTTGAAAAATGAATTTAAATGCAAAGATTTTCTGTGGCTAAAACAGTAGCAGTAGCAGCAACTCTTGTTAGAATTAGAAAACAAGAAACGCCTGAAAATGATTTTACTCTCTTGTTTCAAGTGAATTGGAAATGTTCTTGTTGCTGCTATAGCTTTAACTTAAGCGCTCCTTTATCATTTCAAGAGCATCTCATATATATATGTACAAAGAGAAGCAGAAAATTGATATGAACCTAGCCTCGTCGTCGGAGTCTTCATTATCCTTGTTATAGGCATATGAATCTGCAAACATGAGCAATACAGACAGCTCTGAATCTGACATCGATGGGGAAGAGAATTTCCTGTCTACAACTTCTGTGGCTGTTTCTGCATTCTTTAAGCAGATATATTACAAGCACCTATGTGCCGAAAGCATCTCTTCTGTTGCTCACAATGCGAATGCCACCCTTGTAGATTTATTTTCTTAGAGCCGCCAGTAATTATACAATTGAACATCTTAAGTTAGCTAAGGACAATGCTGTAGACATCAGAAAAGAAGCGAAAGATTCCTCCCACAAGATGGCTTTAGAGGATTGTCGATTTGCTGCAATTTGCAGTCCATGAGCTACAAGAATCGTTCTTAGCTGTGGAGAATAGTAGTTTGACCGCTGGCAAATACACGGAGGCTGAGCTCAATAACTGGCTGCTGTTATATCATATAAAGAAACATGTCTGGATGGACTCACCAGGACAAAGCTTCATAAGCTAATGTCTGATGGCCTTGTCAATGCCACAGAGTTAACAAGCAGTGCTTTGGCCATTGTTTCAGCTGTATCACATATAGCATATGCCTTTATCATTCCGCCAACTTCAATACCAACACGACTCAACGACATTGCTGGCCATGGCGCTGATGGGTTTCCTATGTCGATGCCAATGGGAGACAGGAAGCTATTGCAAAGCTCAAACACTGCCAATGTAAAGCCTAATGCTGTTTTGGCTCAAGATAGCAGTTTAACAATTGACATAATCATCATTATAGGATCTTAAATAAATAATTTGTTACATAAAATAAAATATAAAAATACTTAATGTCGAATTCATCATAATGGTAGAGAGAATTGAATCAAATTGGGTGTTCGATAGTTTCCTAATTAAAACTAGTTTCTTTCTCTTAACTTTAATTTTTCACGGGAATAAGGTTCATTTAAGCCCCCCAAGTTTACCTCGAAGCTCAAATAAGTCCTTAATTTTTTTTTGGCTTAAATAAGTTAGAGTTTGATTAAAAAGGGTTAAATGAGCCCCTCTTTAGAAACGGAATTCATCTCCATTAACTTATTGTTGACATGGCAAATGAAGGAAGACAACTGAAACTTTAATAAATTACAAAATACCTTTGTTGACCTAAATTAACAAATCACTGAAATTTTTCCATGGTTTCCTCTTTTCCATACCTCTTATTCAACTGTATTTTTAGTGTAGAACTCACAACATAGCTTTAAAGTAGCTTCATCTCAGAAAGAAAATGCCTTCATCGTCCTCATCAACTTGTAGATTGAGGTGCAACAATGTTGATGATGAATATGAGGGACTTTCACGGTTCTCTAGATGTCAACTCAAAGTGCCCAGATGGACTTCTTGGACTGATGATAATCCAAGGCGAAGGTTTTATGGTGCCTAATTATCAGGTTTGATTTCTTTTTTAAAGGAGTTGATGTGTTTCATTAATATGTTACAAATTTTTCAATTTTTGGTTATGATGAGAAACAAGAGGAGTTATGTTTTAAGTGAACAACTGTGGTTTCTTCTAATAGCATAATGGACCATTGAACGAGGTAATCAAGCAACTAAAGATTAAGAACAAAATATTGTATGCTAAAATAAGAAAATGAGGCAGAGCATTGCACACAGCGATGTTGATGTTGAAATTCAAGAATTATGGGCGGAGTTTAGGAGATTGAAGAAGTCAAAAAATGAAGAAAGTGAAAGATATAAACAGAAGATGTTTATTGCATACATTGTAGCTCTCTTATCATGGGCATTTTTGTTCTTGTTGTGGTTGTTGATAGTGTAGTGTTGATGAGGAAAATATGTATGGTAATATTTTATATCTAATGATCTTTAGTGGTAATATAAGTGCTCCTTTTGCTTGTTTAGTGTATCAATTTTACTTGTAAATTTGATGGTTAAAAAACCCTATTTACATATATTAAAACAAAAAACCTGTTTACATGGTAGTAGAATTTTGTAAAGGGAAAAGAACAAAGACTTATATATAACCTAAATGTGCCTTTGTACTAAAGGCTAATGTAGTTGTCATAGGCATAATACATATGTACTAAAATCATGTTTCAGATAAAAAATTAACCTAAAAAAACACCATTAAGTTGTAATACCTATTCTGCTTGCATGCTATAAGATGTTTCTATGACATCTTTCAAATATATCATATACAAAATGTTCATGGCAATCAATGGTAATCAGAGTCTAAGAAGTTTTGGCTCTTTTCTTCAGCCTTCCAATCCTTTGTTAAACCTTTGATTTGAGCTACCTCTGTGTGATTGCTTGACTTCTTTGCCAACTGAAACTAGGAGGCTGATAAAAAAGATTTGTTGTTGTCCTCAATTGTGATCCATCTCCTAAAACTAAACTTTACTTGAAGCAATAACTGGAGACTAAGGATTTTTTCGCATAAAGTCTCGCTCATTTGGTATTGAAAACCTGACCTCTGGATCAATATTATAGGACGGCTCCTTGATGTTGACACCTAGTTCAATGACTACTTTTGAAGGTTAACTAGGTTGTTATATAGAAAAATAGATTATTAAAAGGTCATATGCTGCATAATATAATAAATTTAATACAGATATAAGCTCAAATTCAGCCTCAGTGTTTCTGCAAGCAAGAATACTCATATTGTATGTTGAAGTTCCTGTACTAAAATCAGTGTAAACACTATGACCAGTCTGAATTTTCCTTGGCATTCGCACACATTTGCCTCCTAAATTTGTCAAACCTGTATCTTCAGGAACTTCATTTTGATCTCCAACTGATGTTAAAAATTCAGCTTGAGCATTTCCACCTCCTCCTTGTACAGGGTTGGAAACACTATTTGTTGGACTGGAAGCACCATATGTAGGTCTTGGAACTTCTTTTATAGGTTTTGAACCACTTGCAGTTCCTCTAGAACCACTATAGGCACCTCTTGAACCACTTACACCACTTTTGGTTCTTATACCTAAACTAGATCTTGAAGCAACCTTAGATGGTCTTAAACCACCTTCAACACCCTTACATTTACCTATCACTATAAGGCACATCCAATATTCACCACAACATATTCATATACAAGATTCAAAATTAGTGGTTCACAAAAAATTAACATATTTAATGCAGAAAATATTTAAATCCAAACCTGATTTCCTTTGTTATGACAGTTATTTTTGTTATGGCCCTTTTTGTGACATATAGGACAACTCTAAATGGTTCCTTTTCTTGGTAGCTTCCCATCTAAAAACTAGTGGTTCTAGGCTTATTGGAACTGTTTACTCTGATTTTTCTTGGTCTACTATCTAACTTAGGAATTGGGGGAGGTTTAATAGGTTTGAATTTAGAGAATTTCTAGAATTTTAGCCCTAGAACAGGTTGTAAAGGCTTCTTATATGTTGCCAAATACTTAGATTTATAATACCAATTGGAGATCACAGATAGAGGATTTACCTTTTTGTGGTACAAAGCATAAATTGCATGGGAATATGAAATTCTAGTGAGTTCCTATATCCTACAAGTGCATAGTTGTTTGTCCAAAATAGCTGTGTGCTTATCCATGCCTTTACCTATTTCATATCCCACTACACCACTGAAGACCACTTTGCAACCATAACTATTCTCCTTCCAATATTGATAAAGACTCATACATGTTCGACTCCACTAATTTATCCATTTCTCATATGCTTTTTTATTCTTTTTAATAATGTTCATAGCCTATAGTTGAATTTCTTCAAGCATGCTAATTACAGGCTTGTGTTGAGCAACAAGTATCCAAGCATTGAAGGACTTAGTGAAGTTATTATTAATAACATATGACTTGCACTTTGATGAGAAGTATGCTCGACACCAATTATAAGGTGGATAAGCAAGGAGACCCTCTGCAGCTTTTTGTAAAACTTCCCTTAGCTTCATCAAATTATCTTTAAACTCCTCCTCATATGTGCTCTAAGCACATACAAAAAATTATTTCTTCATTCCCACTTCAGACCATTTTTTGCTCTAGTTTGAATAAATGTGTTAGCATACCACTTATGCTCAGCCTCAGGTAAGAAATTCTTAATTGCATCAATGAGCCCTTATCAAGTGTATACAAAATAGTCATGCATCATATATAATGTATAAGGCAAATCAATGTGTAATTATTGTAATATCCCGTGTTTTTAAAAATATTTTTACACTGTACCGGGATATACAGTGTCAATAATTTTTGTATATATATTACGATATTTTTATGAGTCACTATGTATTTAAAACCTATTTTAATTACGGTATATTATTTACAGTGTTTTACGTAAAATTTTCCCGGGACTTGCATTTTCGGGGAAATTTTCACGTAAACAATTTATTATTAATTATTTTAAATATATTTACGGACTTGCATGAACTCATACATATTTTTAAATTATTAAATAAAGCTTGTGTGAGTATATTTAATTAATTAGGGTTTATTATACCCTAATATTTTATTAAGTATTTATTTGTTTAATTGTTATTTAATTAATTTTATTTAGTATAAATTATTAAAATATTAATATTTAATGTGTGTGGTGTATATTTGATGTGTGTAATTTAATATTATTTTAATATAAAGTATAAAGTATATATATATACATATATACATTAAAAATCAAAAGAATTTGCAAAATTACCATTTTGCCCCCGATAGTTTTTTTTTCTTCTTCTTCTTCTCCGATCGTTCCCTCACCATTTCTGGTCGCTGCCGTGCCGTTCCTTCACCGTGGGTGTGCCGTCCGGTGTGCCACCATCTTCCCCGACCAGTTTCGCCGCCTGTGGAGGCCGTTTCCGGCGTCGGGAGAGTGATTTTGGCCGGAGAAGCCGAAAATCAACTCACCGTCGATCACGCCGATTCCGGCCACCGTTTTTGACACCGCCGGTCTGGTGAGTGTTATTCTAGCTTTGGTTTGAGCTAAAATGGTCTAGAATTGCTTAGTTTTCGATTTGTCAAATTCGGCCTATTAGGGTTTTCGATTTTTTTTCGAATTGTTCTTGATTGATTCATGCTTAATTCCTTCACAAATGTTGTTCCTAGTAGCTTAATCTACATGTATGAATTTTTTTAGAATTTTTGGAGATTGTTTGGATTTTTGGGTATTTTTGAATATTTTAATATTATTTTCTAATTTTCGGAGATTAATTATTTAAATTATGAAATTGGAGTTTATGGTTGAATTGGGTATTGAAATGAATTATAGGAATTTATTTGGAATTTTTATGAATTTCTAAGTATTTATTTTTAATTATTGAAGTTTAGGTGATTTTGGAAAAATTAGGTTAAATGTGTTTTTAATGGAAATTAATTGGTTAATTGAGTTTAAATGTTGATATTATTGATAAATATGTTGAGAAAATTAATTTTGGATAATTGTATAATTTTTGGTGAATTTTTGAAGTAATTTAAGTATATTTATATATATAGGGGTATTTTGGTAATTTTACCCTAAATTGTCTAAAAATGTAATTTAATTGGTTTTAATATTTATTTAAGGTATAAAAATGATTTCTACAAATTATTTAGTATTTTTAACTAATTAAAACTATTTTTCGGGAATTATTTTCAATTATATATATAATATACGGTTTTTCTAATAAAATGAGTTTTAATCGGTTTTTATAGTGTTTCCAGGTTAATTATGTAATTTTTACCTATAAAATGTATTTCTGTGATTTAAGGATATTTTCGGTATATCTGGAATTATTCTGTGTTTGTGGACCCCGGTCGGTGGATTGTAGTCTGGAGTCCGACCGAGGGGTTGTGGATTTTGTTGAGCTTGTATTTCGAAGTGTATTTTCTTTGCAGGGTCGGCTCTACTCTTTTGAGTAGAGAGATGTCCGTTTTACAAGGGAGGTTCTGCCGGATTTTCGGTAGAATTCTCGTAAAACGTGATATCCAGTCGAACCCTAATTCTGTTTCCGTATTTTAATACTCTAGATTGAATTCTAGGATTTCTGTTAGGTTTATTCTAATGTCGGTTATTTATTGCTTGTTTAGTTGCGCCGAGACCGAGGGCTAGTGGACCAGGCCCGTCGGACCTGTTTCGTGGAGCGCATTAGGTGAGTTACTATATTATATATATATGCTTAGGATGCATGATTTAGAAAATGCATGTTTTATTTTGACTGAATATGCATAAATAATGTGATTTATATTCAAGTATATTTTTGGTATATAATAAATTATATACATGTTTTGTTAATAAAATATATTTAAAATATTTTTAAATATATTTTTAGTTTAATTCATGATTTGATTGGATTTATTTGACATATATATACTCAAAATATACCTGGTTTATGTTTGGTATATTTTCGGTATATATATGGTTTATATTGTTGTTTCATTTACATTCATGCATCATTTATTGTGAATGAATGATTTATATTATTAATGAAGGATATCAATAGAACGTGCTACCTAGTGGGCAGCACTAGGACCGAGTACGTATCGGTACGCCTATAGCTTTAGGCTATATTACTAACTTATTTGTGGATATTGATTTGATTATGATTATTGATATGTGGGAGATATGGTTTGGAGGTGTGATTGCTGGAGCTCGGTTGACCAAGTGTCTCGGGGCCAATCACACTGGCAGTCAGACTGCTGGAGCTCGGTTAACTTAGTGTCTCGGGGCCAGTCTACTGTCCAAATGGATTAAGTGGATATATTTGGTATAAGTGAGCCTGTATGGCCAGAGTGTTGTTTAACACTATTTTCTGAGGTTGCGATATTCTAGGGTTCTATATGATCCTTCATAAACTGGGATTTTTCAGTAAAATATATAAAAATGATTTTTCTGCATCTGTATGAATTTGCCTGTATATATACATATTATATATATACTGTTGACTGTATGCATTATCACTTAGTGTGTATGTATATATATTATAGTAATTCACTCAGTGAGGTCTGACTCCCCTCCGTTGACTATTTTTCAGGAGAGTCAACTTCCTCAGACCTCAGTAGCAGGTCGATACGCCGGATTTCTTCCGCCCCGGCTTCTTTATGTAAATTGTCCACTTGAGTCTTATTTATTTTATCTAGACACTATAGTAGTTGTGAATTAAAGTATTGGATTTTATGTACTTTATTTTAAAGAGATGTACTATGTTGAAACTGGATTGTATTAAAGATTATACATATATGTGATGAGATGAGTTTTGAATTAAATCCAGTTGATATGAAAAATGATATTATGATATTATGATTTTTATTTCCACTGCATATTATATTTTTATTGTTATTATGGCATGCTTTATTTTATTTTTAGGCTTGCTACGGGTTCCGGATTCGAAAGAATTCCCGTTCCCTAGCGCCGGTCATGGCCCCTGTTTTGGGTCGTGACAATTATAAAATAGAATTATAGGACAAGTATAAGAATCACCTTTTACATATAAGAAATTATAGTGAGTTGAGATCCATCACCAAGAGATAGTTCCTAGACCAGCCAAACAATGAACCACCTCCAGTTGTTATTGATTTCTTTATTAATAATAACCCAAACTTTTGGTAGCATTTGATCATTGCCATCTAAACTAATTTCACTTAACACTTGACCTTTACAAACCCCTTAAGAAATATCCATCAAGGCTTATCAGTGGCTTACAACCAGCTTTCCATCTAGACTTAAGTGCTTCTAAACAAATGAACATTCTTCAAAATACCCTTTTACCACTTTACATTGATTCTTTGCAAAGCTCAATCTCTGCTTTAGTACCAGGATTTGAGCTTTTCAGAGTAGTTGCATAAGCTTCTAACTGTTGAGTTGAAATTGAACCTTATAACTACCATTAAGTTCTTCAATAATCATCCTTTTAGCTCACTTATATTTTTAAAAACTCATATTAATCTTCAAATGTTCTTTAGCATTTGCCATCATATTAATGACCTTGAATGTTGGATTGTTATAAATTTTCTTTTTAAAATGACTTGCAAAATACTTGGCATTTGCACTCGAAATTGAGTAGTTTAAAGCATACATTTTTTGCCTTCAGGGTTTTAATGGCTAACCCAGTATTCTTTCTATCCTTTAAGACTTTGAGTATAAATGGACATCCAACATCATTATTACACTTTGTAACAATTATAAATGGTTCATTTGGATTCAACTTCATTTTATACCCAAACAGAACATCATACTTATTAATAGCTTCTCTTGCTTCCAATGCATTGGCAAAGGTCATGCTAAACACGAATTGTCCTTATCTATCAACCCCATCATTCCTGACCCTCTCTGGGAGTGGTACTGTGTCTGCATCTTCTTGGTCTGACTCATCAATTTGGCTACCATTATAAGACTCATCACTTTCATTTATGTAACCCCCATACCCCATTTAATTGGCACTACCTGGTTCATTATGGCCCTCATCAGTTACGACATGTTCAAATTCAGTGGGTTCATTTGCCTCTTCTATAGGTGTAAGTTCATTAGTTACAGGTTGTTCAGTTGCATTTTCACTATATGCATGTGAGTCTTCAGGACCACCAAGTGCAAAACCTTTATAACTCGTAACATTTACAAAGGAAAATTATATGCCAATTTCACCAGGTGGTTTAGTTGCATCAGGACCAAATGCATTACAATTATATAATCCTTCTATATTCACCTATATTTTTGCCTTAGTTTCATTAAAGTCTTCCCCATTTTTAGTTGCATTAGAAGGTTCTTCTATGTGTTCCTCATCTATAGTGTTCAAATATTCCAGCTTTAACACCTTTAATGCAAACATTAGTGTATCAACCTCATGGTCAGCATAAAATTCAACTTTAAAAACCCAAGAAAACTTGTTTATATAATTCAGGACCTTCTTAATTATGTTGTCATCATGTACTAAGAACAAGTCGTGTTCAAGTTTGTCACGACCCAAAACAGGGGCCATGACCGGCGCTAGGGAACGGGAATTCTTTCGAATCCGGAACCCGTAGCAAGCCTAAAAATAAAATAAATATGCAATAATAACCATAAAAATATAATATGCAGCGGAAAATAAAATCATAAATATTACAATATCATCCATAACAACTGGATATAATTCAAAACTCATCACATCACATATATAATCTCATAAATGTATAATCTTATACAAATCCAGTTTACTATAATACATCTCTTTAAAATAAAGTACATAAAATCCAATACTTTAATTTACAACTACTGCAGTGTCTAGATAAAATAAATAAGACTCAAGTAGACAATTTACATAAAGAAGCCAGGGCGGAAGAAATCCGGCGTATCGACCTGCTACTGAGGTCTGAGGAAGTTGACTCTCCTGAAAAATAGTCAACGGAGGGGAGTCAGACCTCACTGAGTGAATTACTATAGTATATATACATACACTCTAAGTGATAATGCAAACAGTCAACAGTATATGAGTAATATGTATATATACAGGCAAGTTCATACAGATGCAGAAAAATCATTTTATATATTTTGTCTGAAAATCAACTTTTATGAAGGATCACATAGAACCCTAGAATATCGCAACCTCAGAAAAATAGTGTTAAACAACACTCTAGCCATACAGGCTCACTAATTCCAAATATATCCACTTAATCCATATGGACAGTAGACTGGCCCCGAGACACTAAGTCAACCGAGCTCCAGCAGTCTGACTGCCAGTGTGATTGGCCCCGAGACACTTGGTCAACCGAGCTCCAGCAATCACACCCACAAACCACATCTCACACATCCAATAATCATAATCAAATCAATATCCACAAATAGTTAGTAATAAAGCCTAAATACTATAGGCGTACCGGTACGTACTCGGTCCTAGTGCTGCCCACTAGGTAGCACGTTCTATTGATATCCTTCAGTAATAAATAATAAAACATTCATTCACAAATACATGATGCATGAATTTAAATAAATCAACAATATAAACCATATATATACCGAAAATATACCAACATAAACCAGGTATATTTTGAGTATATATACGTCAAATAAATTCAATCAAATCATGAATTAAACTAAAAATATATTTAAAAACATTTTAAATATATTTTATTATTAAAACATGTATATAATTTATTATATACCAAAAATATACTTGAATATAAATCATGTTATTTATGCATATTTAGTCAAAATAAAACATGCATTTTCTAAATCATGCATCCTAAGCATATATATATAATATAGTAACTCACCTAATGCGCTCCACGAGACGGGTCCGACGGGCCTGGTCCACTAACCCTCGGTCTCGGCGCAACTAAACAAGAAATAATTACTCGACATCAGAATAACCCTAACAGAAATCCTAGAATTAAATCTAGAGTATTAAAATACAGAATTGGAAATTAGGGTTCGACTGGATATCACGTTTTACGAGAATTCTACCGGAAATCCGGCAGAACCTCCCCTGTAAAACAGACATCTCTCTACTCAAAAGAGTAGAGCCGACCCTGCAAAGAAAATACACTTCAAAAATAACACCATAAACAATCACAACCCCTCGGTCGGACTCCAGACTACAATCTGTCGACCGGGGTCCACAAACACAGAAAATATATTCAAATATACCAAAAATATCCTTAAGTCATAAAAATACATTTTATAAATAAAAATTACATAATTGACCTTGAAACACTATAAAAATCGATTAAAACTCATTTTATTTGAAAAACCGTATATTATATATATAATTGAAAATAATTCACGAAAAATAGTTTTAATTAGTTAAAAATACCAAATATTTTGTAGAAATCATTTTTATACCTTAAATAAATATTAAAACCAATTAAATTACATTTTTAGACAATTTAGGGTAAAATTACCAAAATACCCCTATATATATATATATACCTAATTTACTTCAAAAATTCACCAAAAATCATACAATTATCCAAAATTAATTTTCTCAACATATTTATCAATAATATCAATATTTAAACTCAATTAACCAATTAAATTCAATTTAAAACACAATTAACTTAATTTTACAAAATCACATAAACTTCAATAATTAATAATAAATACTTAGAAATTCATAAAAATTCCAAATAAATTCCTATAATTCATTTCAACACCTAATTCAACCATAAACTCCAATTTCATAATTTAAATAATTAATTTCCGAAAATTCGAAAATAATATTAAAATATTCAAAAATACCCAAAAATCCAAACAATCTCCAAAAATTCTACAAAAATTCATACATGAAGATTAAACTACCAGGAACAACATTTGTGAAGGAAGTTTCCATGAATCATCCAAATTGAAGCTCAAAAAAATCGAAAACCAAAAGTGGCCGAAATATTCAACTCAAAACCTAAGCAATTCTAGACCGTTTTAGCTCAAACAAAAGCTAGAATAACACTCACCGGAGCTCAAGGAGAAGATAGAGACCGGCGGTGTCGAAAACGGTGGCCGGAGGAGGGAGAAACCACGTGAGGAAGATTGGGTGGTCCGGCGGGTGTCTACGGGAAAAGAAGAAGAAGAAGAAGAAAAAGAAAAAGAAAGAAAAGGAAAGAGAAAAGAAAAGAAAAAGAAAGAAAAAGGAAAAGAAAAAGAAAAAAAAAGAAAAAAGAAAAAAAATAAATTTTAATAATTTAATAATAAATAAAATAATCAAATAATAATAAATAAATAATAAAATATTAGGGTAATAATAAACCCTAATTAAATAAATATACACACACAAGCTTTATTTAATAATTTAAAAATATGTATGAGTTCATGCAAACCCGTAAATACATTTAAAATAATTAATAATACATTGTTTACGTGAAAATTTCCCCGAAAATGAAAGTCCCGGGAAAATTTTACGTAAAATACTGAAAATAATAGACAGTAATTAAAATAGGTTTAAAATACATATTAACTCATAAAAATATCATATAAAATACAAAAAATCACTGACACTGCATATCCCGGTACAGTGTAAAAATATTTTTAAAATTACGGGATATTACAGTCTTCCCCCCTTACAGGAATTCGTCCCCGAATTCTAAAAACAAGATTACAGAATCAAGAAGGAAAGAGATACGGGTAAGAAGCTCGCATCTCAGCTTCAGTCTCCCACGTATGTTCTTCAACTCTGTCGCTACGCCACAAAACCTTGACCATCGGAATCTGCTTCGATCGCAACTGTCGAACTTGAAAATCAACGATCGCCACAGGTTCTTCCACAAACGTCAAATCTTCACTCACTTCCACACTGTCAGGTTGCAACACATGTGAAGGATCTGAGATATACTTCCTCAACATCGAGATATGAAATACTGGATGCACCTGTGACATACTCGGAGGCAAATCCAACCGATATGCAACAGTGCCAATTCTCTCCAGAATCTCAAACGGTCCAATATATCTCGGTGCTAACTTACCCTTCTTGCCAAATCTCATCACACCCTTCATCGGAGATACTTTCAGAAAAACGAAATCTCCAACCTGAAACTCCACATCTCTGCGCCTAGGATCCGCATAACTCTTCTGTCTGCTAACTGCGGTCTCTAATCTCCGCTTGATCACGGCGACTTTCTCTGCAGCATCCTGAACCATCTCTGGTCCAGTCAAAGCTCTCTCACCGATCTCATCCCAACACAACGGGGATCTACACTTCCTTCCATACAACGCCTCATATGGTGCCATGCCAATACTGCTATGGTAGCTGTTATTATATGCAAACTCCACAAGCGATAAATGATCATCCCAGCTACCTCCCAAATCCAAGACACACATCCTCAACATATCTTCCAGTGTCTGGATCGTCCTCTCAGACTGACCATCTGTCTGAGGATGAAAAGCAGTACTGAAATCCAACCTAGTGCCCATCGCTTCCTGCAACTTCTGCCAGAAACGAGAAGTAAACACTGAACCTCTGTCTGACACAATGGACACAGGTACTCCATGAAGGCATACAATATGCTTCACATACAACTTCGCCAATCTAGCAACTGAATATGTGGCTTTCACAGGCAAGAAATGTGCAGACTTCGTCAATCTGTCTACAATCACCCAGATGGAATCGTATCCATCCTTCGAACGAGGTAAACCATCTACAAAATCCATAGCTATCCTTTCCCACTTCCACTCGGGAATAGGAAGAGGCTGAAGCTTCCCAGAAGGCTTCTGATGTTCGGCTTTCACTTGCTGACACGTCAAGCACTTAGCAACATAATCAGCAACATCCTTCTTCAATCCATCCCACCAGTATAAATCTCTGATACTGTGGTACATCTTAGTAACACCAGGATGAACGCTGTAGGCTGTAGAATGTGCTTCCTCTAGGATCTCTTCTCTCAAATCATCCACATCAGGAACACACAATCTACCACTGATCCACAACACACCATCATCATCGAGTGTGAAATCAGTGAACTTCCCTGCTCTGACATTCTCTGCAAGCTCTTCCAGAATAGGATCTCGGCTCTGAGCTGCTTTAATCCTATCCCTCAGTACAGATCGTACTTTAAACTGAGCTAACAGTCCACCTGATCTACTGATCTTCATCATCAGACCTTGATCCACCATCAGATGCAACTCCTGGATCAATGGTCTCCTCTCCACACCGATGTGAGCAAGACTACCTGAGGACTTCCTACTCAAGGCATCTGCTACCACATTAGCTTTACCCGGATGGTAAAGAATCTCGCAATCATAATCCTTCAACAGTTCCAACCATCTTCTCTGCCTCAAATTCAGATCTCGCTGCTGGAAAATGTACTTAAGGCTCTTGTGATCAGTAAATATCTCACAAGTCACCCCGTACAAATAATGTCTCCAAATCTTCAAAGCAAAGATCACTGCAGCCATCTCAAGATCATGTGTAGGATAGTTCTGCTCATGCTTCTTCAACTGCCTCGAAGCATAGGCTATCACCCTTCCATTCTGCATCAACACACAACCAAGACCAATTCTAGAGGCATCACAGTAAACTGTGAACTTATCCACACTATTAGGCAAAGCTAATACTGGCGCTGTGGTCAACTTCTCCTTCAACAACTGAAAACTATTCTCACAAGCTTCTGACCACTCGAATCTAACATTCTTCTGAGTCAAGCGAGTCATAGGGGCTGCTATCCTGGAAAAATCCTGCACAAACCGCCTATAATACCCGGCTAAACCCAGAAAACTCCGAATCTCAGTAACTGAAGTAGGTCTAGGCCACTCAGATACTGCCTC
The DNA here is from genome assembly GCA_947683625.1 of Mallotus nudiflorus. NCBI lineage: Eukaryota > Viridiplantae > Streptophyta > Magnoliopsida > Malpighiales > Euphorbiaceae > Mallotus > Mallotus nudiflorus. The sequence continues at coordinate 81,191 of CANTUR010000125.1, forward strand.
AACCTTCTGTGGATCAACCTGAATACCTTCTTTAGACACTACGTGTCCAAGAAAAGAAACACTCTCCATCCAGAAATCACACTTCGAGAATTTAGCATAAAGCTGATGATCTCTCAGTGTCTGTAGTACAATCCTCAAATGATATACGTGCTCTTCCATACTCTTCGAATATACTAGTATATCATCAATGAAGACTACCACAAACTGATCCACATACGGTCGGAATACTCTGTTCATCAGGTCCATAAAAGCTGCTGGTGCATTAGTCAAACCAAAAGACATCACCAGAAATTCATAATGACCATATCGAGTGCGGAATGCTGTCTTAGGAATATCAGCTTCACTGATCCGCAGCTGATGATAACCCGACCTCAAATCAACCTTAGAAAAGAATTGTGCACCCTGGAGCTGATCAAACAAATCATCTATCCTCGGGAGAGGATACTTGTTCTTCACTGTCACCTTATTCAACTCTCTGTAGTCAATGCACAGTCTCAGGGTACCATCCTTCTTCTTCACAAACAGGACTGGTGCACCCCAAGGAGAAACACTAGGTCTGATAAAACCCTTCTCCAACAACTCTTGCAACTGCTCCTTCAACTCTCTCAACTCTGCAGGAGCCATACGATAGGGTGGCATAGATATAGGAGTAATACCTGGAACCACATCAATACAGAACTCAATCTCTCTATGAGGTGGTAAACCTGGCAACTCCTCGGGAAAAACATCAGGAAACTCACAAGCAACAGGAACATCTGTGAGTGACAACTTCTCCACTGACGTATCCCTAACCAATGCCAAAAACCCCTGACAACCTTTCCTCAACAACTTCCTAGCAGAAATAACAGAAATAAGATTCTGAGGTGCTGAACTCCTGTCACCAACAAACTTAAAATCTTCTTCACCAGGAATTCTAAAAGTCACCTCCTTATTCCTGCAATCAACCACGGCAAAGTGCTGAGACAACCAATCCATTCCCAAAATAACATCGAACTCCATCACATCCAACAAAATCAAATCAGCGGGTAATTCTCTATCTCCCACGAGAACTGGACAACCAGAAAGAACAATATCGGCGTCCAAAGAATCACTCAGAGGAGTGGCAACAGACAAAGGAAAAGCCATCCTCGAAGCTTGCCAACAAGATTTAGAAGCAAAAATAGGAGAAACAAACGAATGCGTGGCACCCGGATCAAACAAAACCAAAGCATCCAGGTAACAAACAGAAAGAATACCTGCCACGACTGCATTAGATGCCTGAGCATCCTGCTGAGTCAGATGAAAAACTCTGGCCTGGCCTCGACCTCCCTGCTGACTGGTAGAAGCCTGGCCAACACCTCTGGCACCTCCTCTAGTACCTCTACCACGACTCTGCTGTGGAACAAACTGAGTAGAACTCTGATGCTGAGCTGGTGGTAACTGAAATGGCATAGGTGCAGCACTAGCAATCGACTGCTGTGGGAATCGCGGAATCTGCTGCTGCTGATACCCGGGGTAAGGACACGATCTGGCAAAATGTCCTGTCTGCCCGCATCTGAAGCATGTCAACGGTGTCAGATAACACGGTCCCTGATGGACTCTACCACAAGTCTGACAAACACTGGCCACTGATCCAGAACTACGACCACTGCTACTGCTCGAAGCACCTGACCCAAATCTGAATGATCTACGCTGACCTCCACGACCATGTCTACTGCTCCGATGCACTCGCTGCTGCTGTCTCTGACTCTGCTGAGTCGAACCTCGCTGCTGACTACTCGAACCAACATGAAAACTCGAATACGGAGTAGCCTGCAATCCACTCGACTGAACTCCCAACTGGTAATAATCAGGCATCGCTCCCTGCCTAACTAACCTCAGCTCGATCTCCTTAGCTAGCTCAATCACAGACTCGAGAGTAAGACCTGCTGTGGGCATACCAGCAAAAGCAGAACCCAATCCAGTAACATACGTAGTAACCGCGAAATACTGATCTCGCATCAGATCCTCAGCATATCTACCCAGACGAAGGAACTCTCGGGTATACTCCTCTACTGATCGATCTCCACGAGAAATGCTGGTCAGACGAAGACGATAGCTCAAACGAAGAGGCTCTGGACAAAATCTCCTCATGAATCGCTCTCGAAACTGAGCCCATGACATCGTCAACATAAAGGGCTGGATCATCTGAATGAACCAATCCAAGGCTGGTCCCTCGACAGACAACTCAACAATCATGATCCTCTGGTACTCGGTATGAGCAGTCCGAGTCCTAGTCTCAATCGCATGCAGAAAATCTAAAGGATCAGAAGTCCCATCAAAAGCAATCCTGCCAACTCTGGCATAGAACAAAGCTGCCTCAGGGTCAGACATACCCTGCTGATAGGCAGGCTGAACAGGCTGAACAACTGGAGGAACAGGAATATCAAATTCAGGCTCAACAGGCTCCTCGTCCTGTAACTCTCTCTGCCTACGGCGACCTGCCGCTCCTCGAGGTCTACCCCTGCCACGACCTCTACGCCTAACTGGCTGCTCAGGAGGTAAAACCTCGTCCTGAAAAGACTCATCATCCTCGGCCTCAACGACCGGTGGAGCGACACGCGCTCGCCTCCTCATTCTGAAAAGACAAACGGAAAGATTCAGACAAAACAGACAACGGAGGAATAACGCTGAAAACTACAGCAAGGAATACTTATCAAGACATACTCGAACCTAATACACTGCAGTAGTCCAACAGAAAACACAACTTTAAAACTAGGGCCACAACTCACAAAACTAAGCCCTGACACAGAACTCCACTCTGAAACGAACTTCGCTCTGATACCAACTTTGTCACGACCCAAAACAGGGGCCATGACCGGCGCTAGGGAACGGGAATTCTTTCGAATCCGGAACCCGTAGCAAGCCTAAAAATAAAATAAATATGCAATAATAACCATAAAAATATAATATGCAGCGGAAAATAAAATCATAAATATTACAATATCATCCATAACAACTGGATATAATTCAAAACTCATCACATCACATATATAATCTCATAAATGTATAATCTTATACAAATCCAGTTTACTATAATACATCTCTTTAAAATAAAGTACATAAAATCCAATACTTTAATTTACAACTACTGCAGTGTCTAGATAAAATAAATAAGACTCAAGTAGACAATTTACATAAAAAAGCCGGGGCGGAAGAAATCCGGCGTATCGACCTGCTACTGAGGTCTGAGGAAGTTGACTCTCCTGAAAAATAGTCAACGGAGGGGAGTCAGACCTCACTGAGTGAATTACTATAGTATATATACATACACTCTAAGTGATAATGCAAACAGTCAACAGTATATGAGTAATATGTATATATACAGGCAAGTTCATACAGATGCAGAAAAATCATTTTATATATTTTGTCTGAAAATCAACTTTTATGAAGGATCACATAGAACCCTAGAATATCGCAACCTCAGAAAAATAGTGTTAAACAACACTCTAGCCATACAGGCTCACTAATTCCAAATATATCCACTTAATCCATATGGACAGTAGACTGGCCCCGAGACACTAAGTCAACCGAGCTCCAGCAGTCTGACTGCCAGTGTGATTGGCCCCGAGACACTTGGTCAACCGAGCTCCAGCAATCACACCCACAAACCACATCTCACACATCCAATAATCATAATCAAATCAATATCCACAAATAGTTAGTAATAAAGCCTAAATACTATAGGCGTACCGGTACGTACTCGGTCCTAGTGCTGCCCACTAGGTAGCACGTTCTATTGATATCCTTCAGTAATAAATAATAAAACATTCATTCACAAATACATGATGCATGAATTTAAATAAATCAACAATATAAACCATATATATACCGAAAATATACCAACATAAACCAGGTATATTTTGAGTATATATACGTCAAATAAATTCAATCAAATCATGAATTAAACTAAAAATATATTTAAAAACATTTTAAATATATTTTATTATTAAAACATGTATATAATTTATTATATACCAAAAATATACTTGAATATAAATCATGTTATTTATGCATATTTAGTCAAAATAAAACATGCATTTTCTAAATCATGCATCCTAAGCATATATATATAATATAGTAACTCACCTAATGCGCTCCACGAGACGGGTCCGACGGGCCTGGTCCACTAACCCTCGGTCTCGGCGCAACTAAACAAGAAATAATTACTCGACATCAGAATAACCCTAACAGAAATCCTAGAATTAAATCTAGAGTATTAAAATACAGAATTGGAAATTAGGGTTCGACTGGATATCACGTTTTACGAGAATTCTACCGGAAATCCGGCAGAACCTCCCCTGTAAAACAGACATCTCTCTACTCAAAAGAGTAGAGCCGACCCTGCAAAGAAAATACACTTCAAAAATAACACCATAAACAATCACAACCCCTCGGTCGGACTCCAGACTACAATCTGTCGACCGGGGTCCACAAACACAGAAAATATATTCAAATATACCAAAAATATCCTTAAGTCATAAAAATACATTTTATAAATAAAAATTACATAATTGACCTTGAAACACTATAAAAATCGATTAAAACTCATTTTATTTGAAAAACCGTATATTATATATATAATTGAAAATAATTCACGAAAAATAGTTTTAATTAGTTAAAAATACCAAATATTTTGTAGAAATCATTTTTATACCTTAAATAAATATTAAAACCAATTAAATTACATTTTTAGACAATTTAGGGTAAAATTACCAAAATACCCCTATATATATATATATACCTAATTTACTTCAAAAATTCACCAAAAATCATACAATTATCCAAAATTAATTTTCTCAACATATTTATCAATAATATCAATATTTAAACTCAATTAACCAATTAAATTCAATTTAAAACACAATTAACTTAATTTTACAAAATCACATAAACTTCAATAATTAATAATAAATACTTAGAAATTCATAAAAATTCCAAATAAATTCCTATAATTCATTTCAACACCTAATTCAACCATAAACTCCAATTTCATAATTTAAATAATTAATTTCCGAAAATTCGAAAATAATATTAAAATATTCAAAAATACCCAAAAATCCAAACAATCTCCAAAAATTCTACAAAAATTCATACATGAAGATTAAACTACCAGGAACAACATTTGTGAAGGAAGTTTCCATGAATCATCCAAATTGAAGCTCAAAAAAATCGAAAACCAAAAGTGGCCGAAATATTCAACTCAAAACCTAAGCAATTCTAGACCGTTTTAGCTCAAACAAAAGCTAGAATAACACTCACCGGAGCTCAAGGAGAAGATAGAGACCGGCGGTGTCGAAAACGGTGGCCGGAGGAGGGAGAAACCACGTGAGGAAGATTGGGTGGTCCGGCGGGTGTCTACGGGAAAAGAAGAAGAAGAAGAAGAAAAAGAAAAAGAAAGAAAAGGAAAGAGAAAAGAAAAGAAAAAGAAAGAAAAAGGAAAAGAAAAAGAAAAAAAAAGAAAAAAGAAAAAAAATAAATTTTAATAATTTAATAATAAATAAAATAATCAAATAATAATAAATAAATAATAAAATATTAGGGTAATAATAAACCCTAATTAAATAAATATACACACACAAGCTTTATTTAATAATTTAAAAATATGTATGAGTTCATGCAAACCCGTAAATACATTTAAAATAATTAATAATACATTGTTTACGTGAAAATTTCCCCGAAAATGAAAGTCCCGGGAAAATTTTACGTAAAATACTGAAAATAATAGACAGTAATTAAAATAGGTTTAAAATACATATTAACTCATAAAAATATCATATAAAATACAAAAAATCACTGACACTGCATATCCCGGTACAGTGTAAAAATATTTTTAAAATTACGGGATATTACAAAGTTCTATTCTTGGCTTAAGAACAAATATTTTATATATTATTGGAAATCCATATGTGTTTTAATATCTATGTAACAAGTCTATATAATAGAGAAAATCAACACTAAAGTCATATAAAACATCTATATCACCACTCAAATATTCAAGCTTTCCCTTGATCCACTCCTAAGTTCCACCAAAATGGAACACTAGATTAATAAGAGTAGTCATTGCATTGACAAACAAAAAAAATAAAAAAAATATATAATAATTTTGACAACAACATCACACATCTAACGTCATTAATCTAACACAAGATTCATGTGCAATTGATGAAATTCAACTTACCTCAAGCTTTGACCCAACTGTCAACAAATCTTCGCCCTTTTTTAACCTTCAAATGCAAAGAAATGACATTGCTTTTTCTTGTTTTTGGAAAGTAAAACGATCAAATATTAAGGTTAGAAATAGAGAATAAGGTGAAAATTGGGGGGTTTTTCCTTCTTTTTGCATTTATGGAAAATGGTATATGGTAGTTGGCATTTAATGTAAAAAACGCCAATCCTTAAGCTTTCATGAATGGTCAGCTTTTGTGGCTTCGGTGGGCTCCTTTATATCTTGTATGGTCTCCATGTCATCATTAATTTAAACAGTGCTCTGATATTTAATTAGCTTCGTCGTTTAAGAAGGGCTCATTTAACCCTTTTTTATTAAACCCTAATTTATTTAAGCTAGAAAAAAAATTAAGGGGCATATTTGAGCTTCAGGGTAAACTTGGGGAGTTTAAATGAACCTTATCCCTTTTCACTCGGCAGAGAATTAGATGGATTTTAGTTTGCTAACCTTAATAGGTGGAGAGATGACCTATTTATATATTTGGATAACTTTAAATCTGGTACATCCATCAAATACCAAAATCAATGGCTTATGTTTATTTCATTGTTAAATAGGAACCCTAACCAAATAGGAAACCTAAATTAAATATTAAATATGGCCCTAAAATTTTGGACCACTTCTAACATTCTCCCACTTAGTCTGATAGTTCATGACATTAATATTTAACAGTGTAAACATAAGGTGCATATAATTAAATTTCATAATATCATTTTTTAATCATGATTAACCTTAACATAATAAATTACATACTGAGAGTTATGGTGGTCATACACTTTCAAATCGCATACTCTTTCCATATACTACAACATTAGTAACTTATCAAGTTAGATTACATAAGTTATATATAAATAACTTAATGTCCATTTAATTGTCTTAAAGACACATTAATTTTCTTGTTCAAAACATTAAGCATATACAAGCATAAGGAATAAGAAATAATTTGATAAAGTCAGAAATAAATCACATTAATGAGCTCAAAAGTGTCATAACATCATCATAATTAATCTTCAATACTACTAAGACCCATTTTATGTACATGTTCTTTAAATGTCTCTGGTTGTAAGCCTTTAGTTAAAGGATCTGCAATTATAAGATCCGCTCTAATATGTTTAATGCACACTCTTTTTTTCTAAATCTCCTCCTTGACAGTAAAGTCCTTCAATTTTATATGTTTAGCACCTCTGGAATATTTTTCATTTTGGAGAAGAAAACTATTGTGGAATTATCATAATAAATTTTTAGTGGCTTAGTAATGGTGTTGACAATTTGAAGTCTTGAAATAAAGTTCCACAGCCATAATGCATGAATTGTAGCTTCATAATAAGCTACAAACTCTACTTCCATAGTGGATGAGGCAATGACAGATTGTTTAGCACTTTTTAATGAAATTGCTCATTTTCTTAACAGGAACAGATAACCAAAAGTTGACTTTCTATTATCAACATATCCAGCAAAATCTGAATCTGAATATCCAATCACTTTTAACTGATCCAACTTCCTAAATATGAGTATATAATCCTTAGTTCCTTAAAGGTATATCATCATTTTCTTTACGGCTTTCCAATGATCATTACTAGGGTTACTTTGATATCAGCCTAACATTCCAATCATGAAGCTAATATCAAGTCTTATGCAAGTTTGCAAATACATCAAGCTATCCATGATAGAAGCATATAGAATAGATTCCATTTGCTTATGTTCCACATCATTCTTTGGACATCGCATAAGACTAAATTTATCTCTTTTTTGTATTGGGACAACACTTGCTGAACAGTTGTTTATATTAAACCTCTTAAGAATCTTTTTGGTGTAAGATTTCTGAGACAATACTAACAATCCTTGTGATATTTTTCTGGATATTGAAATTCCAATCACATAAGATTCCTCTCCTATATCCTTCATCTTAAAATTCTTAGAGAGAACATTTTTAGTCTCATACAAGATGGCTAAATCATTAGTAGCAAGTAAAATATCATCAACTTATAGAACCAAAAATATAAACTTACTCCCACTTATCTTTCGGTAAATGCACTAATTAATGATGTTTTCATAAAAATTGAAAGATGTAGTAGTATTATTGAACTTAATATACCATTGCCTGAAATCTTGTTTAAATCCATATATTGATTTCTTAAGTTTACACTCCATGTGATCCTTTTTTTCCATGGAAAAAACTTCAGTTTGATCCATATCAATTTCTTCCTCTATGTCCCTATGAAGAAAGGCTATTTTCACATCCATTTGCTGTAACTCTAAATCATATTGAGCTACTAAAGCTATAATGATTCTTAATGAATATTTCTTGGAAACATATGAAAATGTCTCTTTATAATCAATGTCATCCTTTTGAGTATAACCCTTGGCAACAAATCTGGCTTTAAACCATTTGATATTACCATTTGAGTCATCTTTTCCCAACATAAGAATCCATAAAAGTGCTTGTTGCACCTTTGTTAGAAACTAAGGTATAAATTAGATTTTGATTGTCAAAATCAGATGCCTTTGGATAACTTTATTTGCCTTAATTTGTTATATGTTGACATACCAGTCATCATAACTAGATATTGATTTTCTAAATTGCAAGCTATATGATTGCTTTATTTACCTTCACCATAGGCTGGATTAGCTATCACATTCTTTAAATTCTTACTTTCAAAAGTAGAAGCTGGAGCTGAAATTGAAACCGAAACTAAAGTTGAAGGAGTATTACAATAAGAAAAGTCATATTTTCTTACCCTTTTACTTGGTATTGTCTTCTTGCAAACTGGTTTAGCTTTCACTAACTTTTTTGTTGTTTTTTTTTCTTTTTGTTTGGTTTCCTCTTTAATTTACAAAAAAGATAACTGTCTTGCTCAAACACATAACAACAGTACAATGAGTACAATTCAAGCTATGCGCCATAAATTATTACAAGAAAAATATTTAAAAGTTGTAACACTAAAACCTCAAGGAAACAATTATTACAGAATCTACAATTCCTGTTATAATGTGTTCTATTTATGGAAAACTCAAATTTTAAACAATTAGGTAAGTGGAATTTGTATTTTCAGGAATAGCATACCTCAATAAGGAAAAAGAAAAGGGAGGACAAAAAGGGGCAACTCGTTACCATATAAGTGTGAAATAAATTCTTAGCAGTTACCCTAAAAGGGTCGTGAAGTTGAGCAATGTAAGCATATTACATTGCAACAAATACAGTGGAATTAGGATTATGGTACAAAAATGAACTCCTTGTTTGCTAGGAATCAGGATTATGGTGTAACCATGATTTGCTAGGAATCACCCTTAGGCTTTCATGATCCGCCATCCTTTACCTCTTATAGTTTATATTTCATAATACTCACAAGGATAAAGAGATTAGAACTCTTTATATCTAAAACGGCTAATGGATTTGCCAATAAGGAATACTGAACAATTTTCTGTAAAATATTTTATGCTGCAAATACACCACTCCTCCAACAATAGAGGATTGAAACAAAAAAGGAGAGAGCTCACATAGAATAGAAGAGGAAAAAAATACAATATAGTAGAAAACAAAAGGAGAAAAGAAAAGCAAAATATCAAAAGAGAAGAGATGGAACATTTGTCTTTATTTGCAATGGAACATAAATTGCTAACTAATTAATTAAACTGACCTTTTGAGGAATGAGAAAATTAATGTAACTGAAGGGAAGATTTTTGAGCGACAGAGAAGAAGATAAAAAGAATACAAATTTGAGTAAAACACCATTTAGTTGTTCTATTTTGGGGGTGGAGAAAAAAAAACCAAATTTAAAGCCGATGGGTTGCAATTTTAGCAAGTGATTTGTCAAAATTTTGAAGCATCACTTGTGGAGTTCAACTTTATATATTTATATAGATATAGATCTTCCTGTTTTCCTTAAAAAAAAGTCTTCCCATTTGGAAAATCCTTACCCATTGGGTAGCACAAAAATAGAAATTAACTAGTTATTTTTTTATTTAAACTATTGGTATTTAGAATTTATTAAATTCTAATTAAACTGATTTGATTTGAGTAAGATCATAAGGAAATATTTTGAATTATTTAATATATATAAAATATGATGTCAGGTACAATTATGTAACTGAAATAAGTAAAAATTTATGTTTAATTTATTTACTTTCATCATCTGCAACCTTTTTCATTTCTAACTTGTAATTTGACTTTAATTAATCTCTTCTCTTGCCACATAACACAAAAGTACAATACCTTTCATTCAGATAAAATCCTAAGGTTATATACATATTTGAAAAAAAATCTATTTTAATTATTTATCAACATTCAGATTTAATAAGCTTAAATAATACTTTAACATCTTAATTAATTCTGTTGCTATGTGCTTCAAACTTTATAAAGGTATATGTTTATTTTTAATAGTTTGATCAAAATGATTAAAGATTTTTAGGTTGATTTGCACTCTCTTTATAAGTTAATTATTGTAACCATGGTTTATTAATTACTTTTATATTTTTTATCATACATTATAATATTTTTCATCACATATTTTAACCACAGCTATTGCACTACTCCTATAATACTAATTATTAGCCATTTGTTTTTATATTTTTCCTTTTTAATAATTAATTATTTTAATGTCTCACCGCCATTGCAATTTGTGTGCCATAATTTTTTGCTTAAATGTTTTCATTTCTATGTTCTTTTGCATTACTAAAGATAATGCTACTTTTACAATTTCACATTTCTTTACCACCTGTCTAGCATCACAATTTCATGAAAAGGTCTACAAGTAGTTAAAATGTTAAAAGTATGGATATTAGTTTGAACTTCAACTTCTTCACGGTATTGGAAATTAATCCTATCTATATAAGTTCTTAAAAAAAAGAAATTCCGCTATAAGGTCCCTTTACTTGGTATTAGAGAAAAGATATTTATAGCGACCTACTTTAAATGGTGAGCCATAAATTTGTCAAAAAACACACCACTCTAATTAATACTGTCCATACTCATGAGACAGTATTATCTTTAAAAAAATTGAAAAAATTATGTTCTACACTATGTTTGACCTAAATATTTTAAAAAATACGGTGAATTTTTTTTTCAAATGCTTAACTCTTTGCTTTGCTTTTTTATTTTTTTCTTTTTCTTTTTAATTTATACGATTTTTTCTTGTTCTTGTTCAAAAGTAAATGAAGAAAAAATAGACAATAAACATATGCAGGTTCCTTTTATTTTTTTAACTTCTTTCAAAACTAAATCTCTTTTACTCTCTACTAAAAGAAGTAGAGAAGAGGCAATTACATAAACCTAAAACTACATTGAAAAACATTGAACACTGTCAAAAATGGACATAATTAAGACGTTGTGATGATATAGACGACAACAACAACCTGATTTTTTTTTTCTTAAAAAACAACCTGAAAAAGAAACAAATAATGATGCTGAAGAAAAAATAGATAAAAAACCTTTTTTATTTATAGATGAGTTTCAAAAGAAGAAGAAGATGATGATGACGACGACTTTCGAATGTTTTGTAGGCATTTGTCAAAAGAAACATGAAAATAACAAACAAAAATAGAAAATAAGTTCATAAAATTAAAAAAGAACCAACTAAAAAGATAAAAATAACTACAAAAATAACAAAAAAAATCATAAAAATAACCGTCAAAACAACCATAAATTAATCAAATTAAACCCATTACAAAACTCAAATTCTATTTTTTTCAAAAGAAAATTTTACTTTCAAAATTACTCACTCACTCTTTATCTTTAAGGTTTTTGTTGACAATTAAAAGGAAAAGACCGAAAAAAGTAAAAATTAGATCAACAAATAAAAAAATTATGGATAAGAATTTTTGAAGAGAGACGATATTATACAAGAGAACTCAAAGAAAGGAAAAGAAAAAAACTAGAGAGAAAAAGAGAGAAGAATGAAAAGACTGAAATAAATAATTAAAAGAAACTGCATAGAAAGAAAGAAAAAAAACCGTAGTGAAAAAATGAAAAAGAAAAAAAAGAAAAAATACAGAAAAAAAAGAAAAAATTCGTATATTTGAAAGAATTTTTCCTTGTTTCGTGTTTTTATAAATTTTTTTAATAAAACTGAAAATATTTTTCTTTATTTTATACATTTTTGAAAAAATACCAATTTTTTTTTTGTCTTTTGCGGCTTCATCACCGACCGCTCGTCTACTTTTCTTCTTGATACTTTGAGAATTTGGATGAAAGTTTTGAGCTGATTAAGCTTCAGGTACCTTGCTTTGTGAACTTTTTTTTTTTTTTTTTTGTTAATTTGAATTTGGATGTAAATTAATTATCATTATGAAAATTTTTCATTTTATATTTTGTGAATATAAGATCATTTGTGCATTTAATGTTGTGTCAAGGGTAAATTAGTACATGCCTCTCAATTAGACAACATGAAATCAAGGCTGCGGCAACTGATGAACTAGTGTTGGTTCTGGGGCTTAATAGACAAATATACATTGCTACGACAGGTTGCAGCAAATCATCAATCTGATGTTTGGAGGCTGCATGCCTTTCTCTAGGTATCAAGAATCAATCTGATGATTCTAAGTACCAGTGACATATATAATATTTTTTTTATTACTTCTAAGCAATATGTCTCTTTTTACGTGAGTTCTAGTTGGAGGTCTAACTCATCACTTCTTGGCACCCGAGAGTGGAGAGGGCTTCAACACTAATGAGCTTCTGATTTGGTGCGAAGGTCAATTTACCGATCAATTCTCTTGCTAAACTGGAGCAGCACTTAAAGCCATTATACAAGCTCTTCAATTTGATCTCTTCTTAACATGTATCTCTAACTATTTTACTGATTTTGATAACATTTTTGTTCTCTTCTTAACATCAGCTATTGCTTGGTATCTGATATATAGCGTCCAATGCTGTTATTGAAGGTGATTCTACATCGGCTATTGCTTGGATATCTGGTTCCACAATAGCTTCACGAAAGCTAGCAAAGTGATAATGCATTTGCTGATCAATTAGCTAAACAAGGAATTCAGACCTTTTAGCTCACTGCTAAACCAGCAATCGACTTTCAAATCTGCTTGTTTCTCTAAGGATGCTGGAAACTTGTGTTTACAAGTATTTATCAATTCTGTAACTGCTGTAGCTAAACTATATATATGCTATAATTGTTTTTTTTTTCTTTCTTGTTTATTATCAGTTAGTTTCTGTTTGACGTATTTCTATTTTGTACTGCTTACCAACCACTACTATAACCAGGTCTGTTGGCCTGGGTTTAGCTGCATTCCTTTGCTTAGTTTTTCCTGCTTTTCTCCTTCAATAAAATTTCATATATATCCAAGAAGGAAAAAACTCTTTTGATTTCATCTCAGAATTTCTGATAAAATGTATTTGAATAAAATGGTTCAATTATTTTTCCCTTTATTTTTTTTTGGGTCAAACTAAGATATATTATGCTAATATATATAAAATCTGATGTCCTGAAAAAAGAAAAAAAAATTCTGATGTCCTGAAATAAGCAAAAAATTTCTGTTTAATTTATTCTTTTAAAAGAAAATTCTGTTTAATTTATTTAACAGTCAGATTTAATAAGCTTAAATAATACTTTAACAACTTAATGAATTATGTTCCTTTGTGCTTCAAACTTGATAAAAGTATATGTTTATTTTTTGTAGTTTGATCAAAATGATTAAAGATTTTTAGGTTGATTTGCACTCCCTTATAACTTATAAGGTCGTTATTTTAACCATGGTTTAATAATTACTTTTATATTTTTTATCACATATTTTAATCATAATTGTTGCACTACTTTTATAATACTAATGATTATTAGCCACTTGCTTTTATATTTCACCTTTTTTTGTAATTAATTATTTGTGTCCCACCACCACCACAATTTGCTATTATATTTGTGCCCTTATTTTTGTTTTATTTTATCTTTATTATTATTAGATGAAAGTATATTTTATTATTGAATAATAATTATTGATAAAATATATTTTATTTACAAAATGAAATAACAATAGAAATAAAATAACGATAAAATATACCTTAAACTTAATTGCAAAATTTTTTAATAATTTAATTAAAAAATTGACTTTGGCGGTACAAGGGTAATTTTGTCGAATGCGATAAAACTTTATCTTATCGCTAAGCGAATGCTTCTTCTACAGTTTCACATTTCTTTTCCACCTCACAATTCCATGATAAGTTCCCTTTATTTCATTAAAAAAAAAAAAAAATGGAAAAGAAGGACCCAGTTCTTTTATAGAAATCCTGCAGACCTACCGCTACATTGATTAGTTCCGATTCCAGCTTTCACCCCTTAATTGTCTACTGCTTAGCTTTCTTTTTTCCTTATCAATATTCCTTACCTTTGAATATGGCAGTGGCTGATGTACTTGTTTCTAAAGTTCTGGAGATGCTGATTTCTGGCATTTATAGTGAGGCAGAGCAAAAGGTTAAGCTTGTTGTTGGTGTCGAGAAAGAGGTGAAAATGCTCACTGACAATCTCCACTCCATCCAAGCTGTGCTCTTTGATGCAGAGAAGAGGCAGCTGAAGGAGGAAACAGTCAAACTATGGCTCCGAAGGCTGAAAAACATATTGTACGACATTGATGATGTTTTGGACGACTGGAGCACTGAACTTCTGAAATCAGAAATTGAAGGAGATGATTATGAATATGCTCCCAAGCCTAAAATAGCTAAGGTATGGCCTTCTTTCCTATCCTCTCTCTTTTGCACTCGTGATGATGGTTTCCGCCATGACATTGCTGTCAAGATAAGAGAGCTAAATGAAAGTCTGGACGTCATCGACCAAACAGAAAATTGATTATAACTTTCTTCCAGTGGAAGGTAATGGAGGTGTTGAACGTGTGATGACTACCTCTGTTGTTAATATGCCTGAAGTAAAACGTAGAGAGCAAGATGAAAATAGAGTGATAAATTTATTGTTGGCTGAGAGTGCTGGAACACCGAACCCTCATGTCATATCTGTGGTAGGGATGGGAGGGATAGGGAAGACAACCCTCACAAAAATGGTGTATAACGAAGACAGGGTGAAGTCCCATTTTGATAAAACAATATGGGTTTGTGTCTCTAGTCCATTTGATGAGAATAGGATTGCCAAGGCCATTCTTGAATCTCTTTCAGATGCTGCCTCAAATTTTGTTGAATAGCAAACCAAGGTGCAAAAAATTCGACAATACATTGAGGGGAAAAAGTTCTTACTTGTTCTGGATGACGTTTGGAATGAAGACAGCAACAAGTGGGGACGAGTAGAAGAATTTCTCAGGTGTGGTTCCTCAGGAAGCAAAGTTCTGGTAACTACACGCAGCGAGAAAGTTGCAGAAATTATGGGGCATAGAGATCACATGATCCGACTTGGATTGTTGTCCAGTGAGGAATGCTGGTCCATATTTAGTCAACTTGTATTCTTGGAAAGTACTAGCATGCAGTGCAATAGTAGTTTAGTAGAAATTGGTAGAAAAATTGTTGCTAGGTGTAAGGGTTTGCCTCTTGCTGAATAGGAGGTCTTTTGCGGTGTAAAGATTCTGTAGAGGAGTGGCAAAAAGTCTTAGATAGTGAACTGTGGGAAGTAGAGGAAGTTGAAAGAGGTGTTTTAGCCCCATTGTTGTTAAGTTATCATGACTTATCCTCACCACTGAAACAGTGTTTTTTGTATTGTGTCCTCTTCCCTAAGGACCATAGGATGAGCAAAAAGAAATTGATTGGGATGTGGATGAGTCAAGGTTATCTTAGGGCAACGAGAAGTAAGGATATGATGGAGATAGGTGAGGAATATTTTCAGCACTTAGCTAAGCGCTCTTTCTTTCAGGATTTTGAGGAAGATGAATTGGACATGAGCAATAGTTACCATAAGATGCATGATTTGGTTCATGATTTTGGTCAATCTATCATGAAAAACGAAAGTGTTTGCCTCGAGGTCAATAGTACTGATTGTGTAGATCCAAGGATAGATTTCAATTTTGCTAATGAAATACGGCATGCGGTGATTGTGGTAGCCCAAAGAGAGGCCGTATTTCCTAGCTGTGTCTATAACTTTAAAACATTACGTAGTCTCAGATTTCTCTACGTATGTGGTTTCAATGGTTCAAGCAGCCTTACTTGCTGACTATTGTATATTCAATGAACTGATGTGTTTGAGATCATTGAGCTTAAGTGACTGTTGGATTAGAGTAATTCCGTTGAATATAAATAAATTGATTCATTTGCGAGAGCTCGACTTGTCTGGAAATCCAATGCTAACGAAGTTGCCTGAAACAGTATGTAATTTGTATAATTTACAAACCTTAGTCTTGGATAAGTGTACTTACATGGAATCGTTACCTCAAGGGATGGGAAAACTTATTAATTTGAGGTGTCTGTATAATATTGGGTGTGAATTACTGTGGTTGCCAAAAGGTCTTGGTAGATTAAGTGGTCTTCAGAGATTAAGCTGGCTCAACATTTGCCATGATGACGAACAAGAAGAAGCATCACTATCTCTTCGAGATGTGGAAAACCTCAATCACCTTGGTGGTTGTTTGGAGATAAGATGGAGCAGACAACATAAGGCAGATGTGGATGTGAGAGACGCTAGGCAGGCTCAGTTGAAGGCAAAAAAACACCTCACTCAATTGGTTCTGCATTTCTTTTTGGGAGATGGAGCTGAGTGGAGGAAAGAAGGTGAAGATGAAGAGTTATTAGAAGCTTTAGAGCCTCCTCCAAACTTGAAATATTTGCAGATATTTAATTACCAAGGCATCAAAATGTGCAGTTCAAATTGGATGTCGTCGCTGAGTTTTCTTAGAGAGCTTCGTATCTGTTGTTGGAGAAACTGTGAGCAAGTGCCTCCACTGGGAAAATTGCCTTCCCTTGAATCTCTTACAATCGATACTTTCGAGAGATTAAAAAAAGTTGGTGGGGAATTTCTCGGGATGGATCATCATCACCATGAGGTTGGTGCTGCTATTGGCACCAATATTAGTACTGCAATAATATTATTCCCTAAATTGGCAGAATTGGAGTTCAGAGCGATGAATGAGTGGGAAGAATGGAATTATGAAAGTGAAGTTAATGATGCGATTTTAAAAATAATGCCATGTCTTTCTACTTTGACCCTTCGGGGCTGTCCAAAGTTGAAGAAATTGCCATATTACATCCGCCAAAACACTTCACTCGAAATTAATGTCTTGGAAATGTGAGGCTCTGCATCTATAAGGGCGGGAAAGAAATCAGGTAATTAAAATCTTAGGACAAGTAACTAGTGGTTTTTTTTTTTAATTTGCTTTGATGTCTGGTTAAATTTGCATTCAGTAGAAAACTTGTGTAGACTACACAATGGTAGGCAGAGTACACAGAGAACGGCTTCACGAGATTGCAAAATTCCAAGAGACATTTGGTGTTATGAGGCATTAAATTTTTGCTTAAGCAGTGCAAAATTTATAGATATAATTTTTCTTTATGCAACATGTTCTTTACAAAATTTTGAATTATTGCACTTCACTGCTGCTGCAGCTGATGAAGTAACTATTGTTGGTTCTGGGGCATGATGAGTGTTGAGACAGAAAATCATGGATAGACAAATGTACATCCAGGACATAAAGAGGAACAGGTTACAGCAAATGGAATAGTAATAAGGGCAGGAAATAAATCAGGTAATTTAGTTTCTTTGATACCTGTAGAAAGGCTGTATCCAAACATGGCTTGAGCTATGGCATCTCCCACAGATTGTATAATATTGTTTAAAATATTTGTAATTTCAAATTGTGATGTGGGTTATGTTCTTATTTTGTCCAAACAAGTCTCATAGGAATAAAAAACTCGAGAGAAATGAAAGTGTAACTGATTCGAGTTAAATTTTAGTTAGTTAAAAACTCGATCCATTTACTAAAAAATTAAAAAGAGTTGAATAATTCTTATAGGAATTGATGAACGCAAAAGGAGAAAAAACTGTAGATAAAATTAAGTTTATTGGTGATGAAAAATTAAAAATAAGATAAGAGAACCTTATCATGAAATTATGAGGATATAATAAAAGATTGGTGGATATGAAATGTGACAGTTAGATTTTTTTTTTAAAAGAAGAAAATATAAAGAATTAGACAAAAATTAATTTAAAGTGGGGGGTAAAGTAAGAAGTGAGTTGCTATCTTCATTTTCTATCAAAGTTTCTATCACCTTAAAATTATTTTTCTAGGCAACCACTTGCCATGGCTGGCATGTGATAATCTTTTTTTTTTTTAATTTTAATTTTTTTTATTATTGATTTTCTCTTTTTATTGTATTTTGTAACTTCATGTATTTTTATCTATTTAACTAGATTCTTTTTTACTTGTAGTTATTTTTTATGGATGATTTTTATGAGTATTATATTTTCAAGTTTTTTATTTTTCGCCTAATAGATTTCAAATTTGAATTTGATTCTATACATCGCTTTTTTATTTAACCATTTGAAATGGATTATTCATGGATGATTAAATGTGAAAAATTATTTACAAAAGCTTGAGATAATATGATAGGAGAAACTTCAATTTTTTTGTCAGTGTTGTGTGAATTTACTACAATTAATTATATGTATAAATGAGAAGGATTCTACTTCTTAATTTAGGAGCTTCTTTTATTTTACCTGGCTAAGTGAACTTATTATAATTTTTTAATTTTGAATTTTTTTTACATATGAATTGGTCTTTTCAATTTCAATTTTCTCTCTTTGTACTGATTTTTTTTACATTTTATTAAATGATATGTTTTTATACAAGAACATATAGTAATTTTTTTATTATTAAACAGATAAAATAATTTTTTATTAATAACAAATGACATAAGTTCCAATAATTTAATATCAATAATTATATCCAAAAAAGTACAGTTCTATATATATATTTTTAAATCAAATGAATTACATCCACATATGTCCTGACTCATTTGCTGTTTGAACGTTATAAACACTCCCAAGATACTTTCTCCTCATAAATGGGAATCGAAGCCTAACTCGTTCATGGTTTTGTTACATGAGCTGTTAAATGTTAACAACAGTTTATAAAACCTCATTCGGTCTATAAATTTTTGCTTTTAGTACATGAAAAGATTATTAAATGCAAGTGAAACGAATTCGAGCTCAAATTTTACATGATTTAGTGAAAAAACTTAAAAATTAATAAAGGGTTGCTAGATATGTCACTAATATCACTGACCTTAGCAAGTGAAATGGGAAACCTGGTAATTGCCAAATGGACAATTTCAGTGAAGGGAGGGGAAAGGCCAAAAGGTATATAACATGAAAATTATGAATTTTGAAAAACTTAAAAATATTAGTTAAAAATATAAAAATATTTGATTTTTTTAAAAAATAAAAAATAAAAATAAAATTTTCTTATTATTTATAGTGATAGTTAAAAGTGTTTATTTAATATTTTTATTTTTATTTAATAAATTGATTTATAAGTTATAACTTTTTTTATTATTTTTATTGATCAAAAGTTAAAATTTAATGTAAAATTTTTAAAATTAATTTTTAAATTTATTTAAAAGTGGCATGATTAAAATTTGAGAATATTTTTTAAAATTTTATTTTTTAAAAAATTAAAAAACTATCAAATTTATTTTATAGGAATTTAAAAGTAATTTTTAAAGATACAATTAGATCTTTCAAATAAAATTTGATAGAATGAATACAATTTGTAAGGTTAAATGAGTGAACTGAAATAATTTTCAAAGCAAAATTCAATGGATAATTGGCCTACAATTCATAATAGAACATATCATTTTTCCATTTTAAATCAAATGAATTGACCATTTTTTTCTATTATAATTTCTGAATTTTTAAATTCTGTTCATTTAAATCATAAGTTCACCTTAAAAATAGAGAAAATTACAAAAAATAGAAAAAAATTTATTTTGAAAATTTTGTCTTATATATTTTAAATTTGACATAAATTTAATATAATTACTAACTTATAAAATTTTTGAATGAATCAGTTAAAAAATAAAAATTTTGGAGCAAATTAAATTTTATTAAAAGGTTAATTGGGCTTATTTATCAAAATTATCAAATTAATGGATAAATTAATTAAAAAGTTGATTTATGAACTAATTATCTATTACATCTAAGTCTAAGAGACAAATTAACACTTTAATTTAAAATTAAAGTTAAGCTCACTGGTACTAGAATAATAATAATTGAGATTTTTTTTCTTTGATGATGAAAAATTAAAGATAAAATAAGAGATTCTTTCCTAAAAAAAAAAAGATAAAACAAGAGAACCTTGTGAGAAAATTGTGTGAAGGAAATAAAAGATAAGTGAAAATGAAATGTGAAAGATTGTGAAGATGATGGGACACTAAAATCAGTTGATACCTTTTATATATATTCCTATTTAATTAAAGAGTTTTTGTTTTCTAAATAAGGTTACTCGGACAGGGAAGATAGCAGAATCCATTCATGGAAAGGACTATTCTGAAGAGGATTCATAAACAAAGTAGGAATACTCTCCTACTAGAATTAGGATTCCTATCTCACAAGAAATCCTACTTCTTTCAGGTTTAAACATCATTATAAATAGGACCCTATACCTCTCATTCTACATCATCTCATTCTTTTATGTTTTAATCGTTCCTTACTCTCTATACAAACTCTCTCTCTCTATTCTCTGACTTAGGCATCAGAGTGTTTATGGGGACCCTCCCCACCTCTCACTTTACCCTCTGTTCATTGATTGCAAGGTCTTAAGCTCAAGAGTTTCGGAAATAAATTATCAAATGGCGTCGTCTGTGGGAACTCTTGGGAAAAGCCATTCATATACCTGCTATGCTAAAGACATCCACACCATGACTTCCAACCCATTACCAACTTCGACTCCTGAAACTAACATCAATCATTTTGCACTAATTCCCTCGACTGATCTCTCAACCCCTCTCCCAACAATAGTAATTTTAGCTACTTTTCAGTATGCTAGAACTTCATCCAGGCATACACATTCACTTATTGACAACACCCAAAGATGCTCAGCTTCAGGCACAAACTTTCCACATTATGCTCCTTTACAACACCACCATCGTTCAATACCCTCCATACCTTTTCTGAGTTTAACAGACACACCAACAATTACCATACCAAACTTGAACACTGTAAACCAAACATTCAACCTCAACCAAACCAACAAGGAAGTTATGATACAAAATATCCAAGCGTAGACAACCTTAATGCAATAACAACTAAATGCTTTAATACAAAGTGGGAATTCTAAACTAGCTTAAATTGATAATAACACGACACCCCGACAGGCACCAGAGACAAGTAGGGGAAAGGGTAAAGCGCCGGAAGGGGAATGTAGTTCAATAATTTCGGCCCTTGATGACTCAAAGTTAGCTTAGAAAGTTGAAGAGGTTATACACAAAGCCCGTACAAAACCAAGAAAGGAGGATGAATGCGTTATGGACAACAGAACTCCTTTCATGAGAAGGATAATTCAGACGAAAATCCATACTAAATTCAGAATCCCACCGCTTGATCAGTATAACAAAGCGGAAGATCCCGTCAACCATATATCGGTGTTTAGAACAAGGATGTTGCTCCAGAATGTTAATGATGGAATCATGTGTAGAGTCTTTTCAAGCTCACTCACAAAGAAAGCCCAAAAGTGGTTTCATTGACTTTCGGAGAATTTCATCACTTCTTTTAAGGATCTAGCGGAGCAGTTTCGTACCAGGTTCATCATCAATATTCCCCCAACCAAAAACATCAACAATCTTTAGATGTGCCGGCAAGAAGTCGATGAGTCTCTGTGAAGTTACCTTGATAACAAAAAAGCTATGTAGATTGAATGCTTTATTAATGAGGTTGCCATAGAAGCTTTAAAAAATGGCACTAGACTCAGAAAGCTTAAAGACAAGATATTGACTAAGGAACTAACTACTTTTATGGAAGCAATGGCGATGGCAGTCAGAATAATAAAAATGGATGAAGATAAAAGGATGTGAAGGGAGGAGGAAAAGCTGCTAGCCAAAGATGAAAGGCCAAGACCCAAACGAGCAAGATTCCCAAAAATAAATTTTAGAAACCCCGCAGAGAAATTTGATAGGGAAGCGGACAAATACATACCTTTAAACACCTTTCGATCCAGAATTCTCATATGGATTAGGCAGAATGGTGTCAGAATCACCCCAGCTAAGAGAATAAGCCCCAACTAAAGATCCACAAAAGACAAGGCACAATACTGTTAGTATCATCGAGAATATGGGCATGACACAGAGGCTTGTAGAGAGCTGAAGCATGCTATAGAAAGACTGGTGCAGAATGGTAAACTCAATAATTTCACCGACATATTTAAAAGGAACGGAAACCCAGAAGCCCAAGTGTATGACAGGCCAGAAGCAAAGAAAGCTCAGAAGGAGCCAGTTGGTATTATTAACATGATCATTTGAGGAGAAAATACTAACGAGAAATTGAAATGGAGTAGGAGAGAAAAGCTAGTCTTCAAGAAAAAAAAGATCGTATTCAATTCGGAAGATGGTTTGCATGTATGCTATCCCCACTGTGATGCCCTAATGATAAATGCATACATAAACAATTACTTGGTAAAGAGGTTGTTGGTTGACAATGGAAGCGCTATCAACACTGTAAGCACCCAATTTTGGGATGTAATTGTGCACAATTGTGACGTAAGCCCCTATGATGAAATTTATTTAAAAATTGAACTTGGTTGTTAATTTTTTAGACTTTAGGGACTAAATTGTAATATTTTTTAGGATTTGATTACAAATAAGTCATTTTTTTAGGGGTCTTTTGATAATTAAAAGTAAAAAAAAAATTTTTAGATCGCTATTGGTGTAATGCCGATCTACATTACACAATGCCGGTCGGCATTAGACAATGTCGGTCGGCATTGCACAATACCGATGCGCAATAATTCCATTTTTTGATTTTTTCGCATTTTTATCGATTTTTTCAGTGTTTTAATTGGTTAAAAATTCAAATTTTATCCTTGATTATCTGATAAGGTTTTTTTTTAAAACGCAGAAGGCTTTTTTTTTTTTGAAATGAAAACAAACACTATCTGATCATCAGTCCGTTCCTCCTTTGGAGGAAGTTCAGTACGCGCAGACTCTGCATTTAAAAGTAGAGTCTGCATGCGTGTGTAAAAGAAAGAAAAAAAAAGGGAAAAAGAAAAGAAAAAAAGAAGGTTTTGGTTAGGGGGGACTTTTTTTTCTTCTGGTCTTCGAAAAGATTTTTTTACAGGGAGAGACTGAGAGAAAGAAGTCACAGTGAGAAAAAAATGGACTGGAAGCATAAAACTCTAATTTTCGATAGTGAAATTTTCGAAGGCAATAGTCGAGAATCAATAGTATCTTAATTTTAACGGTGATAATCCAATCTGAGGGGCCAAAAAATAGCATCTGCACAGCATCTAAATCTCCAATGATATTTTTCTATTTCATTTTCACTCTTTTCTATTGTTTTCTATTTGTAATTTTTCTTTTATTTTGTTATTCTTTTTGATTGTTTAATTTCATTACTAATCTAATTACTTATTTTTTTTTTTCTATTTTGATGTGTGCATGTGGATTGAGAAGGATACCGCCTATATTTGAATTAAACAGAAGGTCCATGGAATGCCATGGATGAACTTGTATTATTTCTTCAATAGTTGTTAGAATTTTTTTTATTATTTATTATTTTTTCCATTTTTGGTGTTCTGTGTAGTTATTTTAATTTTTAAGTGTATAATTTTAATTTTGTATGTAGTTTGTAATAGCCCCAGTAGTGGGAATAGTAAATTTTCATTTTCTGTATTTTAAAATTGATTAGTAATTAGGCTCAATTGGGTAAAAAAATCAATTAAAATCAATGGTGGTAGTAGCTTAAATTAGGGTTTGCATGTAATTAATTTAGGGTTATTTTTTAGAAAAATCACTGTAATGTTTGTTTGATCCATTCTTATGTTTTATTTATTTTAGACTTGTTTTTTTTTTATGTTTTTGGGCCCCAAGTCCACGTTTAGGTCTAACCCACTAAATAAATAGGTTTAAAAATGGTTTAGAACTTTAAATAATTAAAATCAACTTAGGTCCATTAGGTTAATTAGATTTTTGGTCCACATTAGTTAATTAAAAATTGTTTCGACTTAGCTCATCTCATTTAATTGCAATTCTTTTAAAATAAATAGATCTAGGCCTATATTTTATTTAAAATAAAATCATATTAGACTTGGGCCCACTAATTTGATTTTCCTTTAAAATTGAATAGACTTAAACTCATATCTTAAAAAGACTAAAAAATAGATTTAGGCTCATTAATTAATGTAGGCCCACTTTTATTCTATTTCACTTGTAAATAAAATGTAGATTTAGCTAACTTTTTAATAAAATTAACATAGTTTAGACTTAGTGATAACTCAATCTTGAGTGCATTTTTTACCTGTAATTTTATTAACTTGTTGCCTTTTTGGGTAGATGGATGTTAATTAGGGTTTAATAAAATTGCATGTAATTAAAGGATGAAATAATCATTTATAAAATTATTCTAAATAAATACGAGACTAAGAGAAGTTAGTATTCCGTATCCAGAATCTCTTGGTTGTGGTGCTAATTTTCTTTTAGAAAATCGAGTACCACCAATCAAATTGTCCCAGTTATTACCCTGGGTGGCGACTCCTCATCTCCATGCCATGTCTTTGTGACAGTGGTTAGTGTGTTCTCTAAGGCCCTGAGCCTAAACAGTGTCACGGTTGCTAAAATCTTGGACGCGCGCTAAACCCCGCCGTCTACAAACGCGTTATATTGGAATGCTTACAAAGCGATGGGAGGATTTGTCATTGATCTGAAGACCATCCAAAACCCCATCATAAGCTTCTGTGGAGGAACTATACATCCAATGGGAGTCGTGGAGTTAAATCTAGAATTTAGGAATCGAGACGACGAAGAAATGAAAGTTATCAGAACAGTATTCAACATGGTGGATCTCCCACTGGCATATAATAGAATCATAGGATGGCTAGCGCTCTATGAAGCAGATGCAGTTACCAGTATCCAACACTTAACTATGAAAATTCCAGTTAAGAGTGAAACTCTTACCATTCGGGGAGATTAACATATGGCTAGACAGTGTTACTAGATGGCCACGAAGCCTCAGACAAAAAATTTCTCCCTACAAATATGGGAAATAGAGAAACAGAGCATTGGTCTATAACTAGTTGACAACACGGAAGCTCTATAAATTGTGGATAGGAAAGCGGTGAAGATCGGTAATGAACTTGACTGGGGCATCAAGGAAGGAATAAGGGAAGTCCTCAGTAGACACTCGGAAGACTTCGCTTCACGGGCATCTGAAATCATTAGTGTGGATCCATAGGTTTCCTGTCACAGTTTGAACATCAGATCAGAAGCAAAGCCAGTGGCCCAGAAAAAAAGAACCTTTGCCTATGAGAGACTGAGGATAATTGCTAAGGAAATAAAGAAATTGTTGGAAGCCAGATTCATCAAGGAAGTTACTTATCCAGAATGGGTAGCCAATGTGGTACTTTTCAAAAAAGCAAATAGGAAGTATAGGATGTACGTGGACTATACTGACCTTAATCGAGCATGTTCCAAAGACAACTACCCATTGCCCATGATTGACCAACTCGTAGACTCCACCGCTGGCCACAGATTATATAGTTTTATTGACGTGACACAAGGATATCATTAGATAATGATGAAGAAGATCAGGAGAAAACGTCCTTCATCACCCACGAAGGCCTGTATTGCTACAAGGTGATGCCCTTCGAACTAAAGAACACGGGAGCAACATATCAAAGAATGATGTACTAGGTACTCTAGGACTAGATTGGCACAAGCATGGAGGCATATGTAGATGACATCATCATTAAGAATAAGCATGCAAAAAAACACCCAGCGGATCTGGATCAAATTCTTTGGTTATTGAGCAAGTCTAGGATTAAGCTAAATCTATAAAAATGTGTCTTCGAAGTCAAAGTTGGCAAATTCCTGGGATTCATGATATCCCACAGAGGTATTGAGGCCAACCTAGAGAAAATAGAAGCCATACTCAACATAAAAGCCCCAAAAAATATCCATAAAGTACAAAAGCTAAACGGCAAAATCACAACATTGGGGCGTTTCATTTCATGCTTAGCCAAATGGTGTTTACCATTATTACGGGCTTTAAAAAATTCTAAAATTTTTTTTTGGTTGATAGGTTGCCAAACAGCCTTCGAAGATATCAGGAAATTCCTATACTTATCACCTATACTCAACAGACCCATCTCTAATGAAATATTGTACTTATATCTCTCTGTAGGTCAAGAATGCATCGCTTCAATACTGGTAAGAGAAGAAGGAAGCCAACAAAACTCAGTATATTACATTAGTAAAATACTCTGAGGATTCAAAGTCCAGTATCCAATGCTGGATAGCTGGCTATGGCTATGGTTCATGCGCCTCAGAAGCTCCGAGACTACTTCTAAGCCCATCCTATCGTTGTCTGTTCCCGTTTCCCTCTATGAAAAATCCTACAAATATCAGAGACCTTGGGCAAACTGGTTCAACGGTTGGTGTTACTTATAGAATTTGACATTGATTATGAGCCCTGCCAATAAGTGAAAGCCTAAGCATTAGTAGATTTCATTTAAGAAATGGCTCTGAAAGACCTCACTATGACCAAAATACCATAATGAAAACTCTATGTTAACGGAGTAGCCTCCGCTCAAGGATCCGGTGTTGGAGTTATTCTGAGAGGACAATATAAAGTTCACATATGGTATGCAGTTCGAATAGAGTACAATGTAGCCAACAATGTCACAAAATATGAGGCACTCATCACAGACTTGAAATTAGCTGCCAAATTCAGAGCCAAACACTTTGTAATACACTCAGGCTCCCAGCTGGTAGTAAATCAGGTTAACGATACGTTCCAGGTCAAGGACATAAGCATTGCCAAGTACGTGGGCAAAGTCAGGTAACTCTTAAAACATATTGAACAAGAAGGGGCTAATGGGAGATCGTCTAGATACCCAGGCAGGAGAACTCTAAGGCTAACCTCCTGGCTAAATTGGTAGCTAAAGACAGTCAAGCATTTAAGGATATGGAATTCATTGAGGCATTGATAAAACCCAGTACAAAAGATCCCGAAGTCTTGGAGGTACAAAAAGTCTCAGAATGGATGCGTTTGATAGTCCAATACCTAGAATACAGAACTCTCCTTGAAGATAAATTGAAAGCTCGAAAGCTAAAAATGAGAGCAGCCCACTATTATATCCACTAAGGGGAGCTTTACAGAAAATCCCTTTCACACTCATGGTCTAAGTGCATCTCTCCAGAGGAAGGGAATTACATACTCAGGAAAATCTATGAAGGAATTTGTGGAGCACTTAAATCCCACTACGCACTAACTCGAAAAACACTACTCCAAGGATACTATTGGCCTACCATGTCTAATGATGCCTAGAAGCTAACTCAAGCATGTCACAAGTGCTAGCAATTCGCTTAACTCAATCATAGGCCTTCCCGCCCTCTACATCCAATCGGTAGCCCATGGCCCTTCGCCATGTGGGGGATGGACATCTTGGGTCCTTTCTCAGCTTCCACTTCATAAAAAAAAGTTTCGCAGTGTGGCTATAGACCATTTAACTAAATGGGTAGAAGTGGAGGCAGTTCCAACCATTATAAAAGCTCAGATACAACATTTATTCTGGAGAGAGATCATTTGCAGATTCAACATCCCTCACACTTTGATTACAGATAATGACAAACAATTTGACAATGAAAAATTTAGAGGTTTCTGTTTAGACCTCAGAATAAAGCTTCGTTTCACCTCAGTAGCCCACCCGTAAACAAATGGGCAAACGAAAGTTACTAATAGAATTATCATGCAGGGATTAAAGAAGAAACTCGATGAGAAAAAGGGAAATTGGGTCAAAGAGCTTAACAACATAATCTGGGCCTACAAAACCACTCCTAGATCATCCATTGAGGAGACACCATTCAAACTAACCTATGAAATGGACGTGGTAATATCGGTGGAGATTGGTTCACCAAGTTACAGGGTCAGTCACAATCTTGATCATAACATCAACAACATTGATGCTCAGATATGTCTGGACCTATTAAAAGAAAGGCGAGAGCAGACAGCAGCTACGGCTGAAGCATATAAGTAGAAGGTGGCACGGTATCATCTTCGGTGTAGTCACCTAAGACAGTTCAAAATAGGAGACTGGGTACTCAGAAGGGCAGATATTGGCAAAGGCAACTTAGGAACTGGAAAGCTGGGTCTAAATTGGGAAGGCCCATATCAAATCTCAGAACACATAGCCAAAGGAGCATACAAACTAAGAACCAGAGATGACAAAGAGTTGCCATGATTTTGGAACTTAGATTGCCTCAGAAAATATTATAAAAAAAACTTAGATTGTACTCAGAATAGTACTCAATAAAATCTCTTTTCATTAAAACCATTAAATCTATTAAAAAAAGATTGATTACTAAAAAAAAAAAAAGAATGAGAAGGGTTTCTATTCTATTAATTGTATTTCTAGGTTATCAGGCTCAGAGGTAGGGGAGGAACCCACATCAGCGGTACTAGAAATCTCAATAAGCTCCACCGTAGACCCTCTACTAGATTCATGAACATTCCTTGAACGTGAGGCAGTTGCCTTTTGATGAGCATCTTCCTTAGCAGTAATCTTTGCAAGGTCTGCCAGTATTATTCGATCCAGCTCCGCCAGGTCTAACTCAGGATATTGAGACAATAGGATCCTCTTGCATTCAGACCTGTAGGCTTTAAGAAATCCCATACCATGTTATGATCGGTAATTTTCTTCTGGCTCGCCTCAACCTTAGATTTTGCCTCTGCATATTTCGTTTGGCAGAGCTCTAATACTGCCTTTGTGCTGTCCAGCTTCTTTTCAAAATTAATAGCAATGGTTCCAACTTCCATCTCCTTCAAGCTATACTAGCTTTTTAAATAGAAGTATTAGTCCTTCACCAACAACAAGGCTTGGGTCATTTGTGAAAAGGGAAAAATCGTGTTAAGTACAAGACAAACGTATAAGTAATAGACACAACATTCACTTACTTCTAGTGAGTGACCGATCATCAAATCAAATAGCTCCTCCGGACCTTTTTCATACCAGCACTGCATATCTGTCGGAAGCCTCAGTGAGTCTGCATATTGATCTCTAACTTGGCTATTTGAGATGCTTGGAGGCTTCATCTTAGACAAGATCCATCCCCTCATATCCGGACACCTGGATAGCCTCGAGCACTAGACGAATATCTCCTTATCGAGCTCCTCAGCATTAGAGCCTTAATTGATCAACCATTTTTTTCGCTAACCTCCTTTGTTGGCACGGGATGATTCGCCTACTGCTTTTGCTTTAGGATCAATGGAAGTTTACTCAGGGGCTGTAATGGCTTCAGGTTCTAGAGAAGGGGAGGCCCGGACTACTTCTGGAGCGGTTGGCTGGTCAGCTATAAGGGAAATCCCATCCGCAAAAGCAAAAAAGTCAATCATCTACAATCGAAAACATAAAGCAAGTCAAACGGATACCTTTAAATAACCCAAATATACCAGTAGAGTGAACACGGTTTGGATAGACTCTTCACAGGTATCTCCTAGATATGTCTTTAGCTAATCAAACTTTGGCCAGACCATTAAAATACGGCCGTAAAACCATCTTTATATCATGATCGGGCAGCCTTGGAGGCCATTTTACCTTGTGGCACTTATCATACCATATTCACCGGACATTCTGGAAGTCCGCCGGGTGCTCGATAATGAAGAAATTATGCCTCCACTGCTTATGAAGGTCTGGAAGCTTTACAAATATGGTGTGATTTGGAATGGCCGACAGGGAGAACATCAATTCTCCCTTCTTCCTAGTCAAACTATATAGATATAAAAAAATGTCTAAATCAGGTTCCTTTCGTCTTCGTGCATCAGCTGGATGAATCCAATCAGAATCCTATAGTTATTCGGATGGAGTTGACCAGGTGCTATGTTATGCCTATTCATGAATCTATTAACAAAGGGATCTAACAAAAACTTTAAACCCCCCTCTAGTTGGTCAAAATATACTACTAATCTACTAAGCCTTAACATGGGGTATGAGCCTTAAACTTTTTATCAACTTTATGGATAGTATAATCAGCGGGAATACAGAATCGCCTCCAGTTCCACCATAATAGTTCATTATCTATTTTCGACACGAACAGGTTAGAATTAACTTGTTTCCTCAGTGCTATAATGTTTTTTATGAAAAAGAAAAAGAGCATAAAAGACAAAGAAAACAAGAAAAAGGAGAAAGACAAAGATCACTTAGTTACAAAGTGCAAAGATTGTGGCAAACAAAAACGAAGCGGCAATAACAACGCAAATGTGACAATGGCGAAACAAAAGGGCAAAATGCATTAGTTGACAAGCACAAGGATATTTATAGAGTTACAGAAGGATCTGGAAACACGCCATAAATTTCCCTCATCATTGCTTTACTTCTCCCCACATCATTAAGGGCAATTTGGGAAAAGTAAAACCCACTAATCGAGTGGTCATTATGACGGTAGCCAAAACATCTCATTTTCTGACACACGAAAAGACGCATCGCTCATGCGATTCAAATTTCAAATCCTTAGGAATTGAAGCGGCATAGCCATGCCTCAGCCCGCACGCATCTTTACTAGCTCTCTTTCTATTTACTCAGAGCTAGCATCTGAGCTATACTTTCGGTACATTCTGACTATCTAGCACTCAAGTTGCGCTTCTAATGCACCAGGATTAAGTCTAGTGACTGAAGCTGGCACACTCAGGTCGCTTCTATAGTACTAAGGTTTCGAGCATCTAAGCCTCAAGCATCTACGTACAGTGACTGAAGCTGGCACTCTCAGGTTACTTTTATAGTATTGAGGTTCTAAGCATCTAAGCCTCGAGCATCTAAGTTCAGTGACTGAAGCTGGAACCCTCAGGTCGCTTCTATAATACTGAGGTTCTGAGCACGTAAGCCTCATGTCCTTGCACCGAGCATCAAAACTCTAATGATGACTGGTTCCATCATGTCATTTTTACATGGACGGGTTAATCTATTGCATTCAATCTCGAAGATTTCGCTCTAAGGTTCAGATGACACTTCAACAACATGATGGTTTCAAGACTTGGTACCGAGCTTTACTTTCTTCCTATGACGGAGGCTGGCCACCTCAGCTCACCCTTCTATGTCGCTGAGCAGTACCTAACTACTTTATTTCAATATGGAGGCATAAATGCTCTATTCTACTTGGATACGATGGACATAAATATCCGAATATACCTATAGGGGGGACTCTTGATTCCGCCTATATATATTCCTGTTTAATTAAAGGGTTTTTATTTTCTGAATAGGGTTACTCGGACAAGGAAGGTAGCAAAATCCGTTCATGGAAAGGACTCTACTCCGAAGAGGAATCCTAAACAAAGCAGGAATACTCTCCTACTAGGATTAGGATTCCTATCTCACAAGGAATCCTACTCCTTTCAGGTTTAAGCATACTATAAATAGGACCCCATACCTCTCATTCTACATTATCTCATTCTTTCATATCTAATTGTTCCTTACTCTTTATACAAACCCTCTCTCTTTGTTCTTCGAATTAGGCATCAGAGTGTTTGTGGGGACCCTCTCCACCTCTCACCTTGCCCTCTGTTCATTGATTGTAGGTCTTAAGCTTAAGAGTTCCGAAAATAAGTTATCACCAATTATTTTCCAAGAGGCCATAATACTAAAAACAACTACACAAAAATGAAACACAATTACACAAAAATTTATCATCAATTGACATTTACCTTCTCGCTTTATTAATGGTGTCTAAATGTGGCAACTAAAGAAGAATTTTCTGAAATCTTTGGTAATTTCTTAGGAAATTTTACAATAGACAAATATATCAAATAAAAGATGAAGAACTATATCGTTATATAGCACATCCACACCCTCAATAGATTTTATATTAGATACACAGATCATAAACTAATGACGAGCAACATTAACACATTGAGAATTATGTGCTTACAAATTATTGTTTGAATATGACAAATACTTCAAAAAATTTTCTATTATCTTAGTAATTTCTCAAGAAATTCTATAAAGTTGGCAAAAATGATTTATGCATATATTATAAGGCTCAAAATTGAAATTGGTATCATGTTTTATTATGATCAAAGAAAAACGAGTGGAGAAAAAAATAGTAATGGAAGACTTTACTTGTATGGTTTTTAGTTGACCTGACCATTGAAATTGAAGGAGTAATTAAAAGGTTATGAGGTAGGCAATGTTTTCATTGGTGGAAATAAAAATGTGAAAGCTAGAAAATTAGGAAGAAAAATGAAAACAATTGGCAAATAGATTATAATAGTGGTGAGACAATAAAACTAATTATTGTACAGGATACATAATGAAAGATTCTAACAACAAACTTTCTTAATGTTCTAGGTGTTTATTGAGCCTAAAGCCCTCCTTTCTAAATTTAAAAACAAAAATATCAAAAAAACCATTATTCTCAAGAAAAAATCAAAATTTTAATGGTTTGAAAAAAATATTTGAGTGATTTAAATAGAAAAATATGTAGTATATAAATATTTTTAGAATTTGAGTAGTATTAAGATATTTATAATAGTATTTTAGTTAAAAAATTATATTAATTAAATATGGTAGATATTTTATTTTTAATAAAAATTAGAATATTTAATAATTTGACAGAATAGGTTTTAAAGTGAATATTTAAACATGAAAATAGACATTTAACAAATTTTTGATTTAATAACTTTAGAGATCAATGTCTAATACATATATAGATTATTGCACTACTTCCATAATACTAATTATTATTAGCCACTTTCTTTTATATTTTACCTTTTTTTTAGTAATTAATTAATTTAGTGTCCCTTTATTTCATATTTAAAAAAAAGGAAAAGAAAAACCCTGCAAACCTCACGCTACATTGTTCAGTTCCCATTCAAGTTGATGTACTTGTTTCTACTACTTAATTGTCTGCTTTTGAGCTTTCTTTTTTTCTTATCACTATTCGTTCCTTTTGAATATGGCAGTGGTTGATGTCTTTATTTCTGAAGTATTGGAGACGTTAATTTCTAGCATTTATTGCAAGGCAGAGCAAAAGGTTAAGCTTGTTGTTGGTGTCTTGAAAGATGTGAAAATGCTCACTAACAATCTCCACTCTATCCAAGCTAGGCTATTTGATGCAAAAAAGAGCCAACTGAAGGAGGAGACAGTCAAACTATGGCTCTGAAGGATGAAAAACATAATGTACGACATTGATGATGTTTTGGACGACTGGAGCACTGAACTTCTAAAATAAAAAATTGAAGGAGATTATTATGAATATGCTCCCAAGTCTAAAAGAGCTAAGGTATGTTCTTCTTTCCTTTCCTCTCTCTTTTTCTTTCGTGAAGTTGGTTTCCGCAATGATATTGCTGTTAAGATAAGACGACATAACGGAAGCCTAGAAAATTGGATAAATACTGCTTGACGTTGAATCACGCATGGTTATCGTCTAACAATCTTTTATGACCTGTTGATTTACGCACAAATGCCAGAAAATAGGCATAAATAATCATTGATTCACACAAAAGAATACCAAATATTGGAAAAATATAAATTTGAGTTATTAATTCAACAAAAACCGTCCTCAAACAATCCCAAAGAGACAAATAAATAGAGTTCAGGAAAAAACCCTAAAAACAAAAAAAAGGAAGAAAAGACTAAAAAAAATCCTAAAAAGGAACATAAACTTTTAAGCCAAATTTAGGGGCCTAAACAAAGGAATTTGGGCCCGAACATGAGTTGCTATAGACATTGTTTGTAGCACCCATTATAGGGCTCTGAGTTAGCTTTGATTTAATATATTATGGGCCTTGTGGTTTAATCAGGGTCGCCACAACCATCCATTTGAACCCCAAGTGCATACGCACACTTTGTCAAATCTATCCATAAATGACAATGTAGCCTCATCCACATCATTCCCCCCAGGTGACAGTAAATTCGGCCTCATATTTGACACAACATCATCTTTAGAAGAACAGCCATTGAAGGGAATTAGGTGTTTAATATTAAATACATCTGTCGTGCAAATATGGCTATGCAGCTTTAGACGATAAGCATTGAAATTGATCTTCTCCACCACTTCAACTGGACTAATCTTCCTGGTAGATAGCTTATTGTACTCCCATGCTGAAAATCAATCTTTGGTCAGGACTGCCCACACAAAATCACCTACCTCGAACTCTAAAGGTCTGCATATCTGATCTGTAATTTGCTTGTACTTAGAATTGGCAGCAGACATATTGTCAAAGACTGTCTTGTGCATATCTTACAAGCCTGAAACAAAATCTGTTGCTTTCCCATCGACTTTTTTCTTGCTAGGCAGGGGCATCAAGTCAAAAGGACCTCTTGGCTGAATGGAATAAACAGCCTAAAAAGGACTGAATCATATGCTGCAATTAACAGCGTGGTTGTGAGCGAATTTTTCCTGACATAGCTTCTGATCCTAACCCTTCACATAGTTCCCCACTAGACAACGCAACAGGTTGCTTAATGTCATGTTCACCACTTCAATTAGCCCATCTGTTTGAGGGTAATAGGCACTGCTGAAATTCAGTTGCGTATTGAGCATCTTCTAAAGGCTTTGCTAGAAATGATTGAGGAAACATGTATCTCTATCAGAGATAATGGATGTAGGCAACCCATGCAGACGATACATATCCCGAAAGAATAATTGTACCATACTTACTTCATCTGTAGTCTTCTTGTAAGGAATAAAATGAACCATTTTAGAAAATTTATTAACAATAATAAAGATGGAGTCATTACCTTGCTACGTTCGCGGTAATCCCAATACAAAGTCCATGCTAATAGCAACTCAAGGTTAAGAAGGGATTGGTAAAGGCATATAGAGCCTTGCATTTGTGGCTGTCCCTATAGAGATTTGATAGATTTTGTACCTCTGCACGTACTTCTTAACTTCTTTGCCAACTGAAGGCCAAAAGTAGGAGGCCTGGATCAATTGCAAAGTTCTATCTTTGCCAACATGCCCTTCTTCATGCAACTCCCTTATAATCTACAAGCGAAGGCTACAGTCGAGGATACACAACTAATTACCCTTAAATAAAAATCCATCCTGCAGTAAAAACTCTATCTTCCTCCAAGCCTGCACATCTTGTATCACTATTGAAAAATAAGGGTCAAATGAAAGCATATCATGAAAAGAATCAAACCCAGACACCTTAACTCTCATGGCCCCCAATAAATAATTTCTACGACTCAAAGCATCAGCCATTTGATTAGTGACCCTAAACTTATATTTCACCATATAAGTGAACCGCTCCAAATAGGCCACCCATCTTGCATGGCGCGGTGACACCTTATCTTGCTGGTGTAGGTGCCTCAAAGAATCATGGTCTGTGTACAAAACAAACTCCCTATGAAACAGATAATGATGCCAATACCTTATTGCTTGCATAACTGCATAAAACTTAAGATCATAAGTATTGTAATTGAGTTTTGAACTAGATAATACCTCACTAAAGAAAGCCATAGTCTTGCCATTCTGACTCAAGTCTACCCCAATGCCCACCTTGGAAGCATCTGTATGTAACTCGAAAGGTTGAGAAAAGTCTAGCAGCACCAAGATTGGAGCGGTTGTAAGGCGTTCTTTAATCAAATTAAATATTTTCTTTGCCTCATCTGTCCATTCAAGCCTACTGCCTTTCATACAATCTGTGATTGGTGCCATTATGGTGCTAAAATGAGCAATGAACTGCTTATAAAAGGATGCCAGGCCATGGAAACTCTACACTTCTGTCAAGGTTATTGGTTTAGGCCACTTTTTTATTGCTACCACCTTTGCTACATCCACCTTCAAACCAGTTCTTGAAACCACATACCCTAAAAACAACACTTTGGGGGTCATAAAAACACACTTCTTCATGGCAACGTGGAATTTCTCTATGTGTAATACATTGAAAACCTCTCTAACATGTTGTATGTGCTCATCAAGGTTAGCGCTAAATATTAGGATAGCATCAAAGTACACCACAATAAATCTGCCAATAAAAGGCCAAAATAACTGATTTATGACATGCATAAAAGTACTAGAAGCATTAGACAAACCAAATGGCATTACAAGCCATTCATATAACCCCTCTCTAGTCTTAAATGCTTTTTTACATTCATCCCCAAGTCTCACATGAATTTGATAATACCCACTTTTCAAATCAAGTTTAGTGAAAATAGTAGCACTACTAATCTAATCAAGCAAATCATCTAACTGAGGAATGAAAAATTTGTACCTCACAGTAATTTTATCGATGGCTTTACTGTCCACACACATATGCCATAAGCCATCTTCTTTTAGGTGTCAAGAGGGTAGGTACCACACAAGGACTCATGCTTTCTCTAATGTGACCTTTTACTAACAGCTCTTCCACTTGTCGACACAATTCCTCATGCTTACTAGGATTCATCCCATAATATGGTTTGTTGGGCAAGGCTGCTCTAGGCACCAAATAAATATGGTGTTGAATGTCACGTA
Organism: Mallotus nudiflorus; assembly: GCA_947683625.1. Taxonomy (NCBI): domain Eukaryota; kingdom Viridiplantae; phylum Streptophyta; class Magnoliopsida; order Malpighiales; family Euphorbiaceae; genus Mallotus; species Mallotus nudiflorus. The sequence goes on from CANTUR010000125.1 coordinate 117,955, forward strand.
AAGGTGGTAATCCTTTGGGTAACTCTTCAGGAAATAGATCACCAAATTTTGCAATAAGTGGAGCGACAGCCTTTGGAACATGGGTTAAGTCAGTCACTTCCCTCCTTACTAGCATATACCCTATGTTCGACTCTTACAACTCCTCATCAAATTGGGCCAAGGGCAGTAGTGTATTGACTCCAATTCCAAAACCTTCTTGCTTAGGCTTCTTGAACACCTATATACTAGGCATCAATACAATTTTAACCGCCTTAAACATAAAACTATATGTGTTAGTTCACCTATTATGAGTAACATCCCTATCATACTGCCAAGGCCTTCCTAAAAGCAAGTGGAATGCATTCATGGCAACAACATCATACCAAACAGTATCTTTATATTTTAGACCAATTAAAAAAGGAATCAAGGCACGCTTAGACACTGAAACTTTATTGCCTTTTTTAAGCCAAGCTAGCTTGTAGGGCTTAGGATGTTTCTCGGTCTAAATTTTTAATTTTTGGACAGCCTCATCAGACATAATATTTTCAAAACTTCCACCATCAATCATAAAACGACATACCTTATTCTAGATGGTATAGGTAGACCGAAATATGTTGCTCCGTAGTCACTCATTCTTGTTTGTAGCCCTTGGAGATAGACAAGATCACCTAAACATTAGTGACACACCAACATCTCTTTCCAGTTGCACTTCTTCAGTTCCTTCATCATCATATATTGCTACACCTTCAATCTCGACTACATCCTCATCAAAGTCATCTGTTTCGTTGAACAAGGTTTTTTTAGTAGTAGTTTTTTTACATTCAGCTTGACTATGACCAGGTTCACCACAATTGAAGCACTTCATACCACTGCTACTAGCTACTCTATTAAATGGACTAGTTGTTCTATTAAATTGCCTTAACCCGCTATTCCTAACTGCTATTTTGGTTACACCACCATTGCTATTAGTACCAACATTTGAACCTCCAACAGTAGAAGTACGACGTGATTGCTTCTCTACCATTAACGCCCTCTGATGAGCCGTTGAAACAGACATAATATCAAACAGGTTAACAGTATCCTAAATCTACAATTTCAAGCCTCCAATATATCGTGACACCAACTGGTCCTCCGTCTCCTGTATTTCATTCCTAGCAATTAGTTTGTAAAATTTAGTGGTATATTCATCTACCGACTTCAGGCCCTGTTTCAAATTCTGTAACCTCTGATACATCAACCTCTGATAATTATATGGTAGGAAGTTGGCTCACATGTGTTTCTTTATCTTCTCCTTCCCTAACCTGGTGCGAGTCAACTTTAGTTGCTGCCACCATGTTGTAGCTCTCCCCCATAATCTAGTTGCCACCAAAGGTACTCGTTTATTGTGAGGTACTCCCTTAAATTCTAAGATCTCCTCAACCATCGCTAGCCAATCAAAGAACTCTTCAGGTTGAAGGCTGCCATGGAATTCTGAAATTCAGTTTGCATTCCAGACTCTCAACATCGTCTGTCTTCTTCCGCAGCAGCCCTTCTATGTTTGCACGGTACTTCTTCTTCATACTTGTCCTCCTCTTCATCAGAACTCTTATTTACACGAGCCCTATGACGGTTGTGATAGTTTTGGTTATTGGTAGTTTCGTTATGGTTGATTATTAGGGCAGCTATCCTCTCATTCATCTGCTCCACCATCTGCCCTATTTGCCCCATCGTCTGCCTAAGTTGTCCTATTGCTTGCTTAACATGCTTGAACTGTTGCTCAGCCCAACGGATCAGCCTTCTGCTCGTAAACCTCATTCAGGTGCTATTGTTGTCTTCTTCATGCCATTTTTTTTATTTATATAAAACCCTAGAAATGTTCGTCAACTTTGATACCAACTGACATAGCAGAAGCCTAGGAAATTGAATAAATACTGCTCGACGTTGAATCGTGCACGACTATTGTCTAACAATCTTCTATAACTTGTTGATTTGCGCATAAATACCATGAAATAAGCATCAATAATCATTGATTCACACAAAGAAATATCAAATATTAGAAAAATATAAATTTGATTTATTAATTCGACAAAAATCATCCTCAAACAACTCCAAAGAGACAAATAAATAAAGTTTAGGGAAAACCCTAAAAACAAAAAAGGAAGAAAAGACTAAAAAAAAATCCTAAAAAGGAACACAAACTTTTAAGCCAAATTTAGAGGCCTAAACAAAGAAATTTGAGCTCAAAGATGGGTTACTATAGACATAGTGTGTAGCATTTGTTATAGGACTCTGAATCATCTTTGATTTGATATATTATGAGTCCTGTGATTCAATCGGCGTCGTCACAATCATTTTGAAGTTCAAATACGTACACCCACTTTATCAAATCCATCCATAAATGACAATACACACTCATTTACATCATAAGAGAACTAAATGAAATTATGGACGTCATCGCCAAACAGAAAATTAATTATAACTTTCTTCCAGTGGAAGGTAATGGACGAGTTGAACGTGTTATGACTACCCCTGTTGTTAATATACCTGAAGTAAAAATATTTGATTTTTCTAAAAAATAAAAAATTAATGTAAATTTTTTTTATTATTTATAATGATAGTTAAAAGTGTTTATTTAATATTTTTATTTTTATTTTTATAAATTTATATAATAAATTGATTTATAAGTTATAACTTTTTTTTTAATTTTTATTGATACATAAAAAGTTAAAATTTTATATAAAATGTTTAAAAATTAATTTTTAAATTTATTTAAAAGTGGTATAATTAAAACTTGAGAATATTTGTTAAAAAATTAAAAAATTATCAAATTTATTTTATAGAAATTTAAAAATAATTTTTAAAAATATAATTAGATCATTCAAATAAAATTGGATAAAATTAATATAATTTATAAGGTTGAAGGAGTAAACTGAAAAGATTTTCAAAATAGACCATTTTTTTTTATTCTAATTTCTAAATTTTTAAATTTTGTTCAATTTAAATCATAAGTTCACCTTAAAAATAGAGAAAATTACAGAAAAAATAGAAAATTTTCTATTTAATTTTAAAAATTTTGTCTCATATATTTTAAATTTGACATAAATTGAATATAATTACTAACTTATAAATATTTTGAATGAATCAGTTAAAAAATATAAATTTTGGAGCAAATTAAATTTTATTAAAAGGTTAATTGGGCTTATTTATCAAATTTATCAAATTAATGGATAAATTAATTAAAAAGTTATTATTTTTATTTTTTGAAACTAAAATGATGAAATTCATTAACTGAGATCAAAATGTAACAGAGGAACAAGAAAACTGGGAATATTTTCATCCCAATAAATTAATTAAACTAGCTCTACCTAGCTCATGGGCAACTTGATCAGCCGTTCTTCTAACAAAACAGAACTCAACTTGCAAAATATCATGAACTAACTGCATACAATCATCAAGCAGTAGTCCAAAAGTAGAAACATAATCATGAGGAGATTGCAGAGCTTGGAAGACAGCAAGAGCATCCATTTCAACAAAAACTCGACTCCAACCTTAGTTCTTAACCCAACTTAGTGCTTCCCTAACACCCATTAATTCAGTCATTGTTGGATTGAAACTTCCCGAAATTGAGGCACAATGAGCTGCAAGAACACTACCATCATCTCTTCTAGTCACCATTCCAAAGCTTGATCTGTTTGAAGCCTGAAAATTCGCTGAATCGACATTAACCTTAAGCCATCCAAGAGGAGGCTTACGCCAACTGACAACCCCATTGCTGTCACTACTTAAAGGATCAGATATGAATTTTGAAGATTGTGCAGACAGCCATAGCTGAAGACGAACACCAGCAAAATCAACTAATTAACGGTGGAAGAAAAGCAGGGATGGAAGTGTAGGAAAACAAGTGTAAGATTAAACATGCATTTAAGTTGTGTGCATATGTATGTATATATACAGACAGAATTTCATAGAAGCACGTAAATAACTAAGAAACCAGCATCCAAATAAGCTTCTTCGACATGAGAAAACAACAAAGTAAATAGATAATTTAATTATGTCATGCATGATCTTTGCAAGCAAATACTCCCCAGCGGCTGAGATTCTACTTTCATAGTCTCGTTTCTATTTGAAAAGCGTTGTTATTTTTCAAGATGATAACGTCCACTCGAACCCCTATTGCAAGTCGAAATAAATCATAGTCCACAAGCACATGAATCTTATCAGAACACAGGATGTTTAGGCAAATAGTAATCGTGAAGCACAGTTAACGCGCATATTATTTCCCTTCGGACAGTCATCATTGAACAACTGTGTTAACAACAACGCTACCAAAAATAATTTTGTCAGATCCAAATATATCGGCGACTTCATGTTCCCCATGTCCTCCATAACACACACACACACACACACACACACACACATATATATATATATATATATATATATATCATCATCATTCATCAGGAAGGGATTTAAATACTGTAGATCAATACCATACAGCAGGAAAGCAAAAGCCAGGCAATATTATAAAATACTTTTGCGGTTCTGCCCGCTCTATTAGACTCTAGATACCAGTAATCTAGAGAAAAAAAAAAAAAAAAAAGCCAGTGCAATGTTATGTTATGGGTAGATATGCGTACGAGCTAGCTGGTAATTTCATTACTGCTGTTGAGATTGATTTGATGGATTGGGGACGACCCTTGACCATCTACGTGCATGGCGGATCAACTATTTAAAAAGTTAATTTATGAACTAATTATCTATTACATCTAAGTTTAAGAGACAAATTAACACTTTAATATAAAATTAAAGCTAAGCTCACTGGTGCTAGGGTCATTATAATTGAGAATTTTTTTCTTTGATGATGGAAAATTAAAAATAAAAAAAAATCTTTTTTTTTTAAAAAAAAATTAAATAAGGGAACCTTGTGAGGAAATTATATGAAGGGATAAAAGATAGGTGGAAATAAAATGTGAAAAATTGTTTGAATATGATAAATATCTCGAAATTTTTTTTAATATCTGAATAATTTCTCAAGAAATTCTATAAATTTGGCAAAGATGATTTATGCATATATCATAAGGCTCAAAATTGAAATTGTTATCATGCTTTATTATGATCAAAGAAAAACGAGTGGAGAAAAAAAAAACAGTAATGGAAGGCTTTGGTTTTTGAACACTAGTTGAGTGGGTTTTAGTTGACCTGACCATTGAAATTGAAGGTGTAATACGAGGGTAGGCAATGAAAGGTTGGTGGAAATAAAAATGTGAAAGTTAGAAAATTAAGGAGAAATTGAAAACAATTGGTAGATAGATTGCGATGGTTGTGGGACAGTGAAACTAATTATTTTACAAGATACATAGTGGATGCTGCTAACAATAGACTTTTTTAATGTTCTAGACGTTTAATGAGTTTAAAGCCCTCTTTTTCAAGTTTAAAAACAAAAATCTCAAGAAAACCATTATTCTTCGGAAAAAAAATAAAAATTTTAATGGTTTGAAAAAATATTTGAGTGATTTAGATAGAAAAATATGTAGGATATAAATTTTTTTAGAATTTGAATAATATAAAGATACATATAATAGTATTTTAATTAAAAATTATACTAAATAAATATGATGAATATTTTATTTTTAATAAAAATAAAATATTTAATGGTTTAACAAAATAAATTTTAGAGTAAATATTCAAATATGAAAATAGACATTTATTAAAATTTTAACTTTCTAACACCCATTAATTCAGTCATTGTCGGATTGAAACTTCCTGAAATTGAGGCACAATGAGCTGCAAGAACACTACCATCATCTCTTCTAGTCACCATTCCAAAGCCTGATCTGTTTGAAGCTTGAAATTCGCTGAATCGACATTAACCTTAAGCCATCCAAGTGGAGACTTACGCCAACAGACAACCCCATCGCTGTCACTACTTAAAGGATCAGATATGAATTTTGAAGATTGTGCAGACTGCCATAGCTGAACACGAACACCAGCAAAAACAACTACTTGATGAGGAGTGAAATTTAAAAAGTTAATTTATGAACTAATTATCTTACATCTAAGTTTAAGAGACAAATTAACACTTTAATTTAAAATTAAAGTTAAACTCACTGGTGCTAGGGTAATAATAATTGAGATTTTTTTTTCTCAAATGATGGAAAATTAAAAATAAAATAGAGAATCTTTCCTTAAAAAAAAAATAAAATAAGAGAACCTTGTGAGGATCTTGTGTGGAAGTGATAAAAGACAGATAAAAATGAAATGTGAAAAATTGTTTGAATATGATAAATACCTCGAAAAATTTTCTAATATCTTAATAATTTCTCAAGAAATTCTATAAATTTGGCAAAGATGATTTATGCATATATCATAAGGCTCAAAATTGAAGACTTTAGTTGAGTGGGTTTTAGTTGACCTGACCATTGAAATTGAAGGAGTAATTAAAAGGTTATGAGGGTAGGAAATGGAAGGTTGGTGGAAATAAAAATGTGAAAGCTAGAAAATTAAGAAGAAAAATTAAAACAATTGGTAGATAGATTGCAATAGTGGTGGGATAGTGAAACTAATTATTTTACAAGTTACGTAATGGAAGATGCTGACAACAAACTTTTTTGATCTTTTGGGTATTTGATGAGTCTAAAGCTCCCCTTTCCAAGTTTAAAAATAAAAATCTGAAGAAAACCATTATTCTAAAAAAAATAAAAATTTTAATGATTGGAAAAAATATTTGAGTGATTTAGGTAATAAAATATGTAGTATATAATTTTTTTTAAATTTGAATAGTATTTAAATATGTATAATAATATTTTAATTAAAAATTATACTAAATACTGTAGTAGATATTTTATTTTTAATAAAAAATAGACTATTTAATTATTTGACACAATAAATTTTAGAGTGAATATTTAAATATAAAAATAGACATTTATCAAATTTTTGACTTAATAATTTTAAAGCTCAATATTTAATACATATATAGATTATTGCACTACTTCTATAATACTAATTATTATTAGCCAATTGTTTTTATATTTTGCCTTTTTTTTAGTAATTAATTAATTTAGTGTTCCTTTATTTCATATTTTTTTTAAAAAAAAAAAAGAAAAAGAAAAATCCTGCAGAACTCAGTTTCCATTCCAGATTTCACCCCTTAATAGTCTACTGCTTAGCTTTCTTTTTCTCTTATCAATATTCGTTCCCTTTGAATATGGCAGTGGCTGATGTTCTTGTTTCCAAAGTACTGGAGTTGCTGATTTCTGGCATTTATAGTGAGGAAGAGCAAAAGGTTAAGCTTCTTGTTGGTGTCAGGAAAGAGGTGAAAATGCTCACTGACAATCTCCACTCCATCCAAGCTGTGCTCTTTGACGCAGAGAAGAGGCAGCTGAAGGAGGAGACAGTCAAACTATGGCTCCGAAGGCTGAAAAACATATTGTACGACATTGATGATGTTTTGGACGACTGGAGCACTGAACTTCTGAAATCAAAAATTGAAGGAGATGATTATGAATATGCTCCTAAGCCTAAAAGAGCTAAGGGATGGTCTTTTTCCCTATCCTCTCTCTTTTGCTTTCGTGAAGTTGGTTTCCGCAATGACATTGCTGTCAAGATAAGAGAGTTAAATGAAAGTCTGGACGTCATCGCCAAACAGAAAATTGATTATAACTTTCTTCCAATGGAAGGTAATGGAGGAGTTGAACGTGTTATGACTACCTCTGTTGTTAATATGCCTGAAGTAAAACGTAGAGAGCAAGATGAAAATAAAGTGATAAATTTGTTGTTGTCTGAGATTGGAACACCAAACCCTCATGTCATCTCTGTAGTAGGGATGGGAGGGATAGGGAAGACAACCCTCACAAAAATGGTATATAACGAAGACAGGGTGAAGTCCCATTTTGATAAAACAATATGGGTTTGTGTCTCTGATGCATTTGATGAGAATAGGATTGCCAAGGCCATTCTTGAATCTCTTGCAGATGCTGCCTCAAATTTTGTTGAATTGCAAAGCAAGGTGCGAAAAATTCGACAACATATTGAGGGGAAAAAGTTCTTACTTGTTCTGGATGACGTTTGGAATGAAGACAGCAATAAGTGGGGACGAGTAGAAGAATTTCTCAGGTGTGGTTCCTCAGGAAGCAAAGTTCTGGTAACTACACGCAGCGAGAAAGTTTCAGAAATTATGGGGCATAGAGATCACATGATCCGACTTGGATTGTTGTCCAATGAGGATTGCTGGTCCATATTTAGTCAACTTGTATTCTTGGAAAGTACTAGCATGCAGTACAACAGTAGTCTAGTAGAAATTGGTAGAAAAATTGTTGCTAGGTGTAAGGGTTTGCCCCTTGCTGTAAAGACAATAGGAGGTCTTTTGCAGTGTAAAGATTCTGTAGAGTGGCAAAAAGTCTTAGATAGTGAACTGTGGGAAGTAGAGGAAGTTGAAAGAGGTGTTTTAGCCCCATTGTTGTTAAGTTATCATGACTTACCCTCAGCACTGAAACAATGCTTTTTGTATTGTGTCATCTTCCCCAAGGACCATAGGATGAGTAAAACGGAATTGGTTGGGATGTGGATGAGTCAAGGTTATCTTAGGGCAACGAGAAGTAAGGATATGATGGAGATAGGTGAGGAATATTTCCAGCAGTTAGCTATGCGCTCTTTCTTTCAGGATTTTGAGGAATGTTTTGTGGACAAGAACAATAGTTACTGTAAGATGCATGATTTGGTCCATGATTTTGGTCAATCTATCATGAAAAATGAAAGTGTTAGCCTTGAGGTCAGTAGTACTTATTGTGTAGATCCTAATGAAATACGACATGCGGTGATTGTGGTTGCCCAAAGAAAGGCCTCATTTCCTAGCTGTGTCTGTAACTTTAAAACATTACGTAGTCTCAGATTTCTCTCTACGGATCGGGCATCAATGGTTCATGTAGCCTTACCTTGTATATTCAATGAATTGATGTGTTTGAGATCAGTGACCTTAAGTGACTGTTGCATTGAAGAAATTCCATCGAATATAAGTAAATTGATCCATTTGCGAGAGCTCGACTTGTCTGGAAATCTAATATTAAGGAAGTTGCCTGAAACAATATGTAATTTGTATAATTTACAAACCTTAGTCTTGGATGAGTGTGCTCACATGGAATCGTTACCTCAAGGGATGGGAAAACTTATTAATTTGAGGTGTCTGTATAATTTTCAGTGTGAGTCTCTGCGGTTGCCAAAAGGTCTTGGTAGATTAAGTGGTCTTCAGAGATTAAGTTGGCTCAACATTTGCGACCATGGTGAAGAAGAAGAAGAAGCATCACTATCTCTTAGAGATGTGGAAAACCTTAATCACCTTGGTGGTTATTTGGAGATAAGATGGAGCAGACAACATAAGGCAGATGTGGATGTGAGAGACGCTGGGCAGGCACAGTTGAAGGCAAAAAAACATCTCACTCAATTGGTTCTGTGTTTCAGTTTCAGTGATGGAGCTGAGTGGAGGAAAGAAGGTGAAGATGAAGAGTTATTAGAAGCTTTAGAGCCGCCCCCAAATTTGAAATATTTAGAGATATATTATTACCAAGGCATCAAAATGTGCTGCTCAAGTTGGATATCGTCGCTGAGCTTTCTTAGAAAGCTTTTTCTTTATTATTGGAGAAACTGTGAGCAATTGCCTGCACTGGGAAAATTGCCTTCCCTTGAATCTCTTGCAATCTATGATTTTGAGAGATTAAAAAAAGTTGGTGGGGAATTTCTTGGGATAGATCATCATCATCACGAGGTTGGTGCTACTGTTGGTACTGCAATAATATTATTCCCCAAATTGGCAGAATTAGAGTTCAGTTGGATGGATGAATGGGAAGAGTGGAATTATGAAGGTGAAGTTAATGATGAGATTTTAAAAATAATGCCATGTCTTTCTACTTTGACACTTTGGAGCTGCCGAAAGTTGAATAAATTGCCATATTATATCCGCCAAAACACTTCACTTAAACATAAGACTTGGAACTGTAAGGCTCTGCATTTGTAATGACAGGAAAGAAATCCGGTAATTTAATTTCTTTGATGTTGTTTATTATTAGTACTACTATTATTTTAATTTTAACCACGATAAGTTTAAACTTGTGTAGACAACACAATGGTTGGCAGACTACACAAAGGACAGCTTTACCATGAAATTGCAAATTCCAAGGGATATTTGGTGTTATGAGGTATAATTTTTCTTTATACAAGATGTTCTTTACAGACATTTTGAATTATTGCACTCTACTGCTGCTGCAGCTGATGAAGTAATGTTGGTCCTGGGGCTTGATGAGTGTTGAGACGAGAGAAACATGGATAGACAAATGTACATTTCTTGGACATTAAGAGGAACATGTTGCAGCAAATGGAATGGTTATTCTTGCAATGTGTGCCTTTCATGTTAATGTTTCTTCTGCTAAATATAAGAGCAGCACTGGAATTTGGCAGGGTTTTGTAGTATGATACCGCCATGTCAAGCTGTAGGAGATGCCATAGCTCAACTCATGTTTGGAGACTACCTTTCTCCAGGTATCAACAATCAATCTGATGTTATTGTTTACCCATATATATATATGTATACACACACACATTCTCTTTTTAATTGAACTCCAAATGGGGAGTGACTTTTCAGCACTGGAGAGTGGAGAAGACTTCAACATCAATGAGCTTATGGTGAGAATGTCAATTCACCTAATCTGTTCTTTTGTTCAACTGGAGCAGCACAGAGCCATTCTACACAGGTATCTCTAACTGACAGCATCCAACGCGTTGTTATTGGGGCTAATTCCACATCACCTATTGCTCCAGCGTCTGGTTCCATTATAGCTTCATGGAGGATAATGGTTATGTCTATACATTCCATACTCTTCTGCATTTCTTACCACCAATTTCCAACTTTCATATTGCTGATCAACTAGCTAAACAAGGAGTGCCAAGGAATTCATATTTCATTGCTCACTGCTAACTCAGCCATTGACACTTTCAGAGCGGCTTGTTTCTCTAAGGATACTGGAACCTCATATTGATCAGTTCTGTATGTTGCTTTTAGCTAGTAGGTTTTTTTTTTTTTTTTTTTTTAAAAAAATCAGTTTGTATTGTGCATCAGTACCTAAAAAAATAGGGAGTTGAATAGCTGCAAAATCAATATAAGTGTTACAGTTTCTTCTTCTGTAACACTTGTTGCTGACAATTGACAACAGATTAGTATAGTAACACAATTATCATCATCACCAACATGGCCAAGTCTAATTGCTACTTCCATGTCTAACCGCCAGCACGAGCACAAAGGACGTCTCATGAATTAATTTAGATTGCCGTTTTCTAAATTTCATACAAAGTTTTCTACTATATGACACCAAAAAAATAACACAAGAAATTAAGACGTTAATTTTTCAAGAGGTCAAAAATGGCATGTTCTCTATAAAATTTTTAAAGTTACAATACAAAAATTTTAACATAAATTTTTTTTAATTATGTGAAAACTAGACATATGCCCATGCAATGCATATTCTAAGTCTTCACTTGTAAGCAATACAGGCCTTAGGGAGTTTTGCTGCCTTGTATGACATGTTCCCTTAGAGAGTTTTGCTGCTTTGTATGGCATGTTCTCACTTAACCTTGTAAATGCTATTGCTCTAGCGGCTTTGTTTACTGTGCTGATCTAAGTAAAGGTTTCTTACAAACAAACTATTTCATTTTTCAACGTCAGATTGTAGAAAATTCAAAGAATTAAATAGTTCTGTTCTTTATAATGATTGCAACAGAGACATTCAAATTCAACATCCGATTGCATCTATTAGACCAAAAAAAACTGCATTTTTACCAACCTGCCAGCAGCCAGGCCAAAGCACTAGACTGCAACTGCATTATCAAAAAATTATTGGCATTATTGCAAAGTCATTTGTAAACTTCCAAGGGTTAAGCAAGTTCATCTAAACTGACACTTACAATATAGCAAATACTTTGCATTTTATTATATTGCTGACAAATAATTAAGCCCAGTATCACGAGCATGCCTGATTCTGAAGAATTATAATTGAGTAATAATGATCAATAGAATCTACGATATAGATAGGTGGATTATTCTCAGGACAAGCTGTAGGACCTAGGAACCATTCTTACCATTGTCAATGCAAGAGTTCAACAAAATCCACAAATACTTGACTGATGTTTTAAACATTAAGAAATTGGTTTTAGGGATGGATAAGAAATTTAAGAGTTAAGAAAATATTAGGATTGTACTTCTCAAATTGTATCTTGGTTTCGAAATATTTCTGAGAAGTTTGCTGAAATTTGTGATATAAAAACATTTTCAAAGAAATAAAAAAGTCTCAAGTCTCTAAAATAAGGATAGTCATATCAGATCATATAAAAATCACAGGTTTGTTGCTCAGTCTGCAATAGGATTGATGAAAGAAGGACGAAAAGAAATCAGATTGAATTACTGAACAAAAAAATCAGCTGAATTCTTAAACATTGAATGATAGCTTGATCATTGATACATGATCTTCATTTCATGATTAAATGTGGTTTTGTATAAAAATGGCCGTCTTTGAGTAATTAGAAGTTTGAATGATTTGCTTGCCTTCTGCTCTCGGGGAGGCATCCCCTTCTTTGCCTCGTAGACCTCACAGATTGGTTCTTTACAAGAGAAGGGCCCTCGAGTGTGAGGGGTATTATTCTGCCTCACCAAGCTCAAGTCCTCTTGTCTCTTACTATATGTTTTTAGTATCCTTCGATTATGCATGTACATCTATGAATGTATTCTGTGACATATGTAACTTATGAGTGATTACCCTATTATGACATCATGAAAAGTTTAATCTTTTCCTTGCAGATTTGTGGTTAATGATTTGGCAACTGACTTCATCATTAATGTTGGGGATGTAAAGTTCTATCTTCATAAGGTACACTTAACCTTGTCGAACCATCAAACATTTTAAGCTTAGGACTAGTGGATCTTTAACGTCACTGACATGGTCATTTTCTGCAGTAACCAAAATGTATAGTATTTTTGGCATTTAGCATTTGATGATACTTGTTGGTATCAAGTTAATTAGCATAAAGTTGTTTGTCATTGTACTTCAATCATTTTAGCAGCAGTGGCATAAATAATACATGCAACTGGGCTATGTTGTGAAATCTGTGTGATACTAATGAACAATATTGTATGCAGTTTCCTCCTGTCAAAAAGTGCTCGATTGCAGAAGTCAGCTACAACTGCCTCTGGAGATAACAGTGATGAAGTTGACATTTCCAACATTCCTGGTGGGCCTGCTGCCTTTGAGATATGTGCCAAATTTTGTTATGGCATGATTGTGACACTCAATGCTTATAATATTGTTGCTGCCCGTCAGCAGAGTATCTTTGAATTCATGAAACAGTTGAAAAAGTGAACCTCATCTACAAAATAGATGTTTTCCTTAGCTCTAGCATTTTCCACAGCTGGAAAGACTCGATCATTGTTCTTCAGACCACAAAGTCGCTGTTGCCATTATGCGATGAACTGAAGGAAACGAGTAATTGTGTTGAGGCAGTGGCTACCAAGGCTTGTGTTGATATTTCAAGAGTTGAATGGTCCTATAGCTATAACCTGAAAAAACTGCCAGAGGAAAATGGGAGTGATCCAAATGCAAATGGTATAAGAAACCGGTCCGTTCCAAAGGACTGGTGGGTTGAGGATTTATGTGATCTTGATATTGATTTATACAAGAGTGTTATCTTGGCGATTAAATCCAAGGCTATACTTTCTGCTGATGTGGTTGGAGAAGCATTGAAAGGTTTAAGTAAGGGTATGGTCCAGTGTGGAGAAGCAGTAAAGTACAGATCAACAGTTGATAAAATTGTGTGGCTATTGCCTGCTGAGAGAGGAAGTGTTTCTTGTAGTTTTTACTGAAACTATTAAAAGCAGTCATATATGTAGACCTGGAGGACGTCACTAAGGGACAGCTGACTAAAAGATTCGGAGAACAACTTGAGGAGGCTTCAGTCCATGATCTTTTGATAAAAACAGCAGAAGGAGAGAGTACGATGTATGATGTTGATACAGTGAAGAAAATAGCAGAAGAGTTTCTGATGCAAGATCAGAATGCTGAGTATGTTTCATCGGAAGATGTTGATGAGATAAAGCAGATAAGAAGACCATGGATTTTGTCAGATGCTTCCAAGCTCATGGTAGCAAAACTGTTGGAGATGGTGAGATGTTGCAGAGATATTTTCTGCTTTAAGATAAAAGGAGTGGAAAACCTGATTTTGAGGAAAGGAAGTATGGGGTGACATAATTTTTGGTGAATATTTGTTATTGGAAAAGAGACTACCTTTGTGTATAAATATAGAGTGCTTGCTGTAATATGAGATAAGAAAAAAAACGAGAGTGTGTGAGGAGAGTTAAGAAATTGAAGAAATAGAAAAAAAAAAATGCTTTATGTTCTTGTATATAGCCGAAACCTTAGTTTTCTGCAGTTCATAAATTTTCAATAGCTTTTTTCAATCTCTCCTCTGCATTGCTTTGTTTTTGTTATGTTCATGTTTATGTCATACATTTTTCTTTTGAATATCAAAAGCCCTTCCTTTCCAATTTCACAACAAAAACTTATAGATGGATACCTTGCTGAAATTGCAAAGGATCCCAATTTACCCTTCTTGAAATTTGTTGAACTCGAAGAGATGGTATCTCATATTTCCAGGCCTGCTCATGATGCGCTATACAGGGCAATTGACATGTTTCTCAAAGTGAGAATATTTCATTACTTCGTGTATCTTTGACAAAGTGAAACTAACTTGATGAATTATAAAATCTCTTGTCTTACGATTGCATTAAGAAGTGAAGCAGTGATATGATTAATTTCACAGATTATCTTAGCATGGAACGAAACAATCTGCTGTTTGTTATGTTGTTATGATTAAAAACAATCTATTAAATCCTTGTTCGTGCTTACTGTGCGGAAAATGTATGCATGAATACGTGGTTGCTTATTGGTTCATTGATATCTAAAGATTCATTCTTCCTTCAATGCAGGAGCATCCAGGAATCACCAAAAGCGAGAGGAGGAGGATGTGCAAGTTGATGGACTGCAAGAAGCTATCTGTTGATGCGTGTATGCACGCTGTGCAGAATGAAAGACTACCACTGCGGGTGGTTGTTCAAGTACTCTTTTTTGAGCAGGTCCGGGTGGCTGCGACATCAGGCAGTAGCAAACCTGACCTTCCTAAAAGTCTCAGAGATCTAAACAATGATTCTAATGGAAGCTCGAGATCAGCTATGACTAATCCAGAAGAAGATTGGGATGCTGTGGCCACAATTGAGGACCTCAAGGCACTAAGGGCAGAAATAGCTTCCTTGAGGTTGAGCAATGGAGAAAGGAATGGTGGTTGTGGTAAAAGTGGCATAGATAAAGCTACAACTAACAAAATGAAAGGTTTGCTCAAGTCCAAGAAAATCTTTGCAAAGCTGTGGTCAAGCAACGGGGAAAAAGGTAAGAATAGCGGCTCACATTCATCGGACAGTCTTGGTTCTGCTAACCCAGAAGAAGCTAAGTCTACTCCTTCAAGAAATAGAAGGCATTCTGTCTCTTAGCAGAAATTAATGACTTAGAATAGTTTTTTTCTGGTTGTTTTTTGATTTTTGATTTTTTGGAGGGGTCGGGTTTACTTGGTCAATAGTATTAACAAGAAGAAAAGTAATGTAGTCTTGAAAAAAGAATTTAAATACAAAGATTTTCTGTGGCAGCAGCAGTAGCAGTAGCAGCAACTCTTGTCAGAATTAGAAAACAAGAAACGCCTGAAAATGACTTTTCTCTTGTTTCAAGTGAAGAGGTCTATTTCTCTGTCTCTTGGAAATGTTCTTGTATTTGCTATGGTTCATGGACTTGGACAGAAAATCCTGTAGATACCTAAAATGAAAGCTGCTATGGCTTTAAGTTAAGCTCTCCTTTATCATTTCAAGAACACCTCATCTGTGTATATATATAAAGAGAAGCAGAAAATTGATATGAACATAGCGACGTCGGAGGAGTTTCCATTATCCTTGTTGTAGGCGTATGCATTTGCAAACTTAAGCAATACAGACAGCTCTGAATCTGACATCAATGGGGAGGAGAAGTTCCTGTCTACAACTTCTATGGCTGTTTCTGCATTCTGTAAGCAGACATATCACAAGCACCAATGTGGAAGAGAAGTTCCTGTCTTCAACTTCTGTGGCTGTTTCTGCATTCTGTAAGCAGACATGTCACAAGCACCGATGTGCCGAAAGCATCTCTTCTGTTGCTCACAATGCGAATGCCACGCATGTAGATTTATTTTCTGAGAGCCGCCATTAATTATACAATTGAACATCTCAAGTTAGCTAAGGAAAATGCTGTAGACATTGGAAAAGAAGCGAAAGATTCCACCCACAAGATGGCCTTAGAGGATTGTCAGGATTTGCTGCAATTTGCAGTCTAAGACTTAGAATAGAGATTTTAGTAATCTGAGATGTGTTTGTTGTATTACAGTAAGACGTATTTATACATGAGTACACAAGTAGTGATAAGGATGATAAGTACATTTGAATACAAGATATATACCAAATGATAGAAGTGGTTACTATAATATATCTAATAGCTGCAAGAATCGTTCTTAGCTTAGCTGTGGAAAATAGTAGTTTTTCGCTGGCAAAGACACGCAGGCTGAGCTCAAAAACTAGCTGAGTGCTGTTATATTATATAAAGAAACATGTATGGATGGACTAACTTGGACAACGCTTCGCAAGCTAATGGCTGATGGCCTTGTCAATGCCACAGAGTTAACAAGCAGTGCTTTGGCCATTGTTTCAGCTATATCACATATAGTATATGCCTTTAACATTCCACCCAACTTCAATACCAATACGACTCGACCACATTGTTGGCCATGGCGCTGATGGGTTTCCTATGTCGATGCCAATAGGAGACAGGAAGCTATTGCAAAGCTCAAACACTGCCAATGTAAAGCCTAATGCTGTTTTCGCTCAAGATAGCAGTGGCCAATATAGAACTATTGCTGCATACCCCAAGAATCTTGTAGGACGATACGTGGTGGTTTATGTGAAAACCGGAGTATGATGAGTATATTACGGTTAAGAAGGATCAATAAATGTGCTCACATATAGAGATGGTCACCAGAGGACAACAGTCACCGGAGATAAATGCAAGACAGATGGGATATCCACCTTCAAGACTGCCTCCTTTTGTGAGTTTTATTTCCTTCCTCTAGCAATTTTTAGAAGGAAAATGTTACATTTTTTTTTTCGCGGGGAATAGAAAATTATTAATGGTCCCACTGAACAAAAGCTCAGTAAATTACTTTTCTTTGGTCAATAAATTACTTTTTTTTTTTTGTCAATCCTATAGTAAATATCTAAGAAGCATGGACAAGTACACTGAACATGGATACAATATAATATGTGATATAACAATTTTAAAAATTTAAGGACACGACATGAACACGGTTTATATATATATATATATAAAAGATTTGTTAAAAAAAATGAATCTAGTGTGTTAAAACAGAAATTTCATAAAATTTAAATATTTATTATAATTATTTAATTAATTATCTATCATTACCATATATAAGACAAACATAAAAATTGATCAATATACATGACTTATACAAAAAAAAATGAAGTTAAAAATGTCATAAAAAAGTGTCCTGTCGTATCTTAAAAGTGTCCAATCGTGTCCTAAATGTGTTTCAACTGTATCCATCTCTTGTCTGAAAAATAAAAAAATAATAGGTCGAACACGTATTGGGCGTGTGTCCATGTTTGAAACGTGTCCGACACAGACACTCCACCCTATTTGAAGTGTTTGTGCTTATATATATATATATGCATATGAGGGCAGTCTTGTAATTTTATTTGTTCTTCCTTGTGAGCGTCCCCTTGATCTTCATCTTCTTTTTTGTTTCCTAATTGATCTTCATCCTCTCTCGAGTTGTTATATCATGGATCTCCTGTCCATACTGCACATAGATCAGGGGCCATTACACGTGCAAATTATTAAAAACGCGTATTTTTTTCATGTTAAATTGTAAACTTTCAGTAACCTTTTTCAATATTTGTGTCTCATTGAGTATCCCCAGTAATGATTCAAACAATATAGCATTTGTATCTCTTTATACTTGTAAAAATTAATAGGTTAATTAATCAAAATTATGAAATTTATTAATTTTCACTTGTATATTCATTAAGAATCAATGAATTTGTAGGTCAAAATCAATGATTATGTTGCAAATTTATTGATCTTTGCCTGTAGGTTTAATGAACATACAGGTGAAAATAAATGAATTTGCAACAGGTTCATTGACCGTCATCTACATTTTCATTAAACTTCACTTGCAAATTCATTGATATTCATCTGCAGGTTCACATTCAATTTAATTTTTATTTATTAATACATGAACCTTGAATCAATAACACATGAATCTCCACATTAAAACTAATGAATTTATATGCACAAACTAAATAAATACAACAAAATTAATGAAAATTCAATCTAAAAAATACAAAAAGAAGAAGGAGCAGCAAGTATTTTGAATAATAACCCAATCAGTAAACCAACCAAAAATTCAATTAAAAAAATACAAAACGAAGAAGAAGAAAGAGCAGCAAGTATTTTGAATAATAACCCAATCAATCAACCAACCAGACATGATAATTAATGTTTTTGCTTCAGTTTTGGCTTTTGGCTTTGAGTTTGCACAACAATTTGGGAAATGGCAAGCAGGTCACAATGCAATGGTGCGGCGATCAATCAAAGAAAAAGAAAATAGATAGATTGGGATGAAATCAAATAAAAAGAGGAAGTTGGATTGGGGTTGATGAGAGGAAAAAGGAAATTGCAAAGGAAGAAGAAAAAGAAGAAACGCATTTAAAAGAATTTAAAAGAAAAGGAGAAGCATAAAAAAAAAGAATGAAGCGTTAAAAAAAATAAAGACTCACATGAATACTAGATTTCTAGTTCATATTGCAATGTGAACAGGTCCATGAAATAATTGTCATCCTCTCCCAATAATCTATAGTAGAAGAACACGAGTGTAGATGATCCAATTCTCAACTACTGTATCACCAACTCCAAATACACATGCTCTAACTCCACACAACTTGGTCAAATCCTACCACCACTAACAACATCATCATACAGTGGAGGCAGAAAATCTTATCAAATTCTATTTACATAGTTTTGCAAAATTACATTCGGCAAGTTGGCCATATTCAGTAGTTAGCGGGTCTAATTCTTCAACGGCTTGAGCAAGAACTAGAAAATAAACAATTGATAATTGCCCAGAAAAGAAACCCACCTTAGTTGAATCATTCGCACATGAAGAAAATTCTTTTTGCATGGAAATTAATTCGCACATGGCACTAAAGTAAATTAATTTTATATTTAATATTCTTTTATGCATTGAGTTGCTTGCTATATCTAATCACTTTCATTGTTACCCACATCAAATCCATTTGTGTTTTCCATGTTCTTTTCATTGGCAAGACTCCATTGTTATTTTTGCTTCTTTATTGAATCAATGAACTACTCATTCAACATCTTTATTTTAAATCTTCAAGCTTCCAAGAAAATAAATAAATAAATTTACACACCTTTATTGGGTTTGTTTTGCAATTTAAACTCACAAAACAAAATCATTTTTTTTCCTCCTTTGAAAGAAAGACAATTGATAGAATGAGATTCAGAGAATTGGAGAATTAAAGAAAGGGGATGAAGAGAAATCTTTTGTATCAACCACTGTTGAAGATGAAGCAAAGCTTTAATTTTTTTCTTTCAAATCTCTTTGTTTTTGTGTGCAAGGGGGAATCATATCATCTCTTTGTTTTTGAGTCTCTGCTTACAAACTCCTCGTCGTCATCATCATGTTCATGTTCTTCTTCTTCAATATCATCCTCTGCTTCAACGCCTTATTTTGTTACGGTTCAAACCATTGACTTGTTACCCATATTTAATGAACCGCTAATGAAAAAGCCAAAGAAACTAGTGCATCTTTTATATCAACCACTATTGAAGATGCACTGGATTCATCTTTTATATCAACCACTGTTGAAGATGAAGCAAAGCTTTAATTTTTTTTTTCTCTCAAATCACATTGTTTTTGTGTGACGAGGGAGAATCGGATCATCCGGTACTGTGTTCTTCTACTATAGTTTGAGGATGAAGAACAATTAGGAAAAAAAGAAGAAGATGAAGATGAAGATGAAGATGAAGATGAATGGGACACGAGGAAGAACAATTAAAATTACAAGACTGCCCTCAGCTACATATATATATCTACTATATGAAATTTACTAAGCTTTTGTCGCATTGAGCAACATGTATCGTCACCTTTTTAGAAATCTTTCTGTTTTTCTTTAAAAAATAAAAAAAATACAATGATACCTATAGTAACTTGCTAT
This sequence comes from Mallotus nudiflorus, assembly GCA_947683625.1. Classification (NCBI taxonomy): domain Eukaryota; kingdom Viridiplantae; phylum Streptophyta; class Magnoliopsida; order Malpighiales; family Euphorbiaceae; genus Mallotus; species Mallotus nudiflorus. Next base: position 138,332 of record CANTUR010000125.1, read on the forward strand.
ATAAATAGTATTATCACAAAAACTAAAAAAAAAATTATTGAATAAAAATGATATATTTATCCCATATATATGAGGGGTCATCAATTAAAAATTAATGATATAAAAGTAATTTTCTTTTTGTGACAATAATATTAATGTAGTAATTTGATATATAAAATATTATCCAAAAAAAAGTGTTCCAGTTTGAAAAATTCTTACCCACTAAGTAGCAAAAAATTAGAAACTAACTAGCTATTTTTTTATTTAAATCTTCAATATTCATAATTCATTAAATTCTAATTAAATTGATTTGATTCGGATAAAATCACAAATATGGTAAAAACCTCTCATCAACTAAAAAATTAACTAATTATTTGTGACACATATTTGAAGTATTTTGAGTCTTTTAATATATATATATATATAATCTGAGGTCAGGTATAATTATGTAACTGATGTAAGCAAAAATTTCTGTTGAATTTATTTACTTTCATTATCTGCAACCTTTTTCATTTTTAACTTGTAATTTGACTTTAATTAATATCTTCTCTTGCCACTATATATATATATTATAACCTTACGATTTTATCTGAATGGAAGGTATTGTACTCTTATGCTCTGTGGGAATTCTGGATAAAAGACGAAAGGAAATATATATATATTTGAAAAAAATCTATTTTAATTCTTTATAAACATTCAGATTTAATAAGCTTAAATAATACTTTAACAACTTAATTAATTATGTTCCTTTGTGCATCAAACTTGATGAAAGTATATGTTTATTTTTAGTAGTTTGATCAAAATGATTTAAGTTTTTTAGGTTGATTTGCACTCACTTTATAAGTTAATTATTTTAACCACGTTTTATTAATTACTTTTATATTTTTTATCATATATTCTAATATTTTTCATCACATATTTTAATCACAATTATTGCACTACTATACTAATTAGTAGCCACTTGTTTTTATCTTTTTCCTTTTTTAATAATTAATTATTTTAATGTCTCACCACCGTTGTCTGCCATAAATTTTTGCTTAAATGTTTTCGTTTCTATTTTCTTTTGCATCACTAAAGCTAATGCTATTTTTACAATTTCATATTTCTTTTCCACGGTAAAAATATAAATATTTTATTTATAAGAGTAGAATTTGAACTTCTACATTTTTTCGGTATTGAAAATTAATCATCTATATTAGTTGTTAAAAAAAATTTCATTATAAGGTCCCTTTATTTAATATTAGAGAACAGATATTCATAGCGACCCAGTTTAAATACTAAGTCATGGAGTTACCAAAAGACACACCATCCTAAGTAATACTATCCCTGCTCATGGGGTAATATTATCTCTAAAAAATTGGAAAAATTACACTTTATACTGTTTAACCTAAATATTTTAAAAAATACGGTGCGCTTTTTTTTTAATGCTTAATTGTTTGCTTTTCTTCTTTATATTTGCTTTTTCTTTTCATTTTTATAATTTTTTTTGTTCTCGTTCAAAAATAAATGAAGAAAGACTAGACAATAAATCTATACATGATGGTTTTTTCCTTTCATTTTTTGTACTTCTTTCAAAACTAAATCTCTATCACTCTTTGCTGAAAGAAGTGGAGAAGAAGCAAATACATGAACCTAAAACAACATTAAAAAACACCAAACACCGTCAATGATGGAAATAAATTAAGTTTTTGAGATGATACAGACGTCAACAACGATGATTATTTTTTTTAGAAAACAAATTGAAAAAGAAAAAAATGATGATGATGAAGACAAAACAGATAAATTTTTTTTTAATTATAGATGAGTTTCAAAATGTAATAATCCGAATTTTTAAATTATTTTATTTTAAAATAGGATATGCAGTGTTAGTAATTTAAAACAATATTTGAATATTTATCGATTGATGAGTTTTATTATTATTATTTTATATTAATTAGGGTTCGATATAAATATTTATTTTAAGACTAGTAATTGGATAATTTATTTGTGCAATATATATATTTCTTATTTGGAATAATATTTAACTTAGTATATTTTATTTAATGACATTATTAAGTGTATTTTATAAGTTAATATATATATATATTATGAATTAGGGTTTAATATTTATTTAAATGTGTATATTGTTAATATTAATGTATGTGTGTATATATATATGTGTGTGTGTTTGTATTTTAATGTGTGGTGTGTGAATTTTGTTGAATAAAATAATGTATAATATACTATATAGTTTATTAATTTTTATTATAAAGTTTTATTAATATATATATATATATATATATATATATATATATATATATATATAAATCACAAAAACTCCCTCCTCCATCATCTTCCCTGATCCCCTCCCATCACCACCGCTTGCCATTCGTTTCTTCTTTCGTCGGTGTGCCTCCCTGCCTTCCACCGCTTGTCAGCCAACTTAGCCATCGCCAGTCATCTTCTTCGGCGTCGTTTGGCCCATTTGAGGCCGGAAACTTGAAATCCTTCTCCTCCTTCGTTCAAGGCAATTCTAGCCACCAAATTTGATGATTCCGATGCCGTTGGACTCCTGGAACTTCATAGAGGAGGATTCCAAGCTTCTTTCAGCTTGAAAACATGGTTTGGTAGGGTTTCTAGCTTGATTTCATTTTCAGCCATTCTTGAGTTTTTAATTTTTTTTTCAATTATTTTGCTTGATTCATGAGAAGTGCCTTAACAAATGTTGTTCCCCTTAACTTAATCTACATCCCAGAATTTTTGTGTAATTTTTATAATTATTTTTAATTTATGTCAATTTTGAAAATATTGGTTAAATATATAGTTAATTAGAAATAATTGGTTAATTAAGTGTATTTGTTGATTTAAATGAATAATATGTTGAGAAAATAATTTTTGAGTATTTATATAATTTTTATTGAATTTTTGAATATTATTAGTATTTTATGTGTATTTTTATATATTAGGGGTATTTTGGTAATTTGGTGATGATTTTAGTTAAATATTAAATTTAATTGGTTTTAATATTATTTGAGGTATAAAAATGATTTTTACAAATTATTTACTAATTTTAACTAATTAATTCGATTTTTCAAAAATTATTTTCAAATTATATATAAAATACTATTTTTGTAAATAAATTGATTTTTAGTAATTTTTAATATGTTTTTGAACTAATTAAGTAAATTGGATTTATAAAATGAATTTTTATTAATATTTGTGAAATTATCGAGAAATATCGATTTTTATTAATATTATATTATTATTAGGGGTTTTAAGTAATTATCGGTGAAATAATTACTTTTGGTGTTTTAATATTTAAATTGTCATATTTTGGTACTTAAAGGGTATTTTTGGTATTTATTGAATTTTAATATATTTATTATATTTTGTGGTGAATTGTGGACCTCAGTTAAGAGAATTTGTAGTTTGGGGTCCTCACCGAGGAGTTGTGAGAATTTTTGTTTGAAATGTACTTTTCTTGCAGGATCAGCTTTACTTTTTAAGTAGAGAGATGTCTATTTTACAGAGGAGATTTTATCGAATTTTTGATAGAATTCTCGTAAAATGTGACATCGGGTCTAATTTTTATTCTCTGTCTGTGTTAGTAATCCTAGATCGAGTCTTTAGAAGTTAAGTTAGATTTATTCTAATTTTTGTGTTATTATTTTATTGATAGTTGCGCTGACACTGAGGCCTAGCAGACCAGACTCATTGGACCCATCTTGAGGAACGCACACCTGTGAGTTGTTATTTTATATATGCATGCATTTAGATTGCATATTTTAGAAATATATGTTTTAATTGTATGATTTATGCATGAATGACTTAATAAATGCTTAAGTATATTTTATGTATATTATTAAATAAATGCATGTTTTTCTTTTTAACTAAATCTAGATTATTTTCAAATATATTATTGGTCTAATTTAATATATTCCATGATTTATTTGAATTTATTTTAATACTTAGTTTACTTTAGGTATATTTCTAGTATATATATGGTTTATAATGTTATTTATAATGATATCATGCATCATTATTTTATGAATGGAATGAGTTATTTTTAATAAAGGATATCAATAGAACGTGTTTCCTAGTGAACAATATTAGGACTGAGTACGTACTGGTACGACGATAGATTGTAGGTTAAATTACTAACCTATTTGTGGATCATGACTTGATTGATTTGATTGTTGTGTGAGGTGAATGAGAGTGTGATTGCTGAAGATCGGTTGACCTAGTGTTTCGAGTTCAATCACACTGATAGTCAGACTGCTGGAGCTCAGTCGACTTAGTGTCTCGGGGCCATTCTACTGTCAAAAAGGATTAAGTGAATTTATTTGAAAACAAGTGAGCCTGTATGGCTAGAGTGTTGTCTGTTATTATTTTAGGTTGCGATCATTTAGGGTTCTATTTGATAATTCTTAAACTAATATTTTTCAGTATTACAAATAAAGTGATTTTCAGCATCTGTGTGTATATGCCTGTATATATATTTATTATATATATATAATTGATTGCATTTGACATTTAGTAATGCGTGTATATATTATAACAATTCACTCAGTGAGGTCTGACTCCTCTTCGTTGATGTTTTACAGGAGAGTCCTCATCTTCAGTTCTCAGCAGTGGACCTATTTGCCGGATTTCTTCCGCTCTGGCTCTATTATGTAAATCGCTTACTTGAGTTTTATTTTGTACTTTAGATGCTGTATTAGTAGTTTCATTTGATTTTGTCGAAACTTATATTTGTATTTATGTATGTATGAGATTTTAATTCAGAGTGTTACTCTGAAGTATTGTATTAAAAGATTTTATTTATGATATATGATGTGTTATCATTTTATTAAAGGAAGTTGAGGATATTATTTTATTATTTGAGATTTAATTTCCACTATATAAATATTTTATTTATTTTATTTTACTGCATGCTTTTCTTTAAGGCTTGTTACGGATTTCGGATTCGAAAGAATTTTCGTTCCCTAGTGTCGGTCATAGCCCTCGATTTGAGTCGTGACATAAAAGAAGATGATGATGAGTTTTGATTGTTTTGTAGGTATTTGTCAAAATAAACATGACAATAACAAAAAGAAAAAAAATTAGAAAACAAACTCATAAAACTAAAAGAGAATCAACTAAAAAAACAACAACTGTGAAAACAAAAAAAAATGCCAAAACAATTAGAAAAATAATTATGAAAATAACTATCAAAACAACCACAAAACAATTTAAAAACAACATAATACAATAAAAAAATAAAAACAACCGCTAAAACAACCAGAAAATAATAAAAAATAACTATGAACCAAAAACAACCATAAAAATAACATGAAAAACAACAAGAAAAATAATTATGAAAACAACCAGAAAAACAACAATCAAAACAACTAAAAATCACAATAAAAACAACCTCATAACAACAGCTAAAACAACTAGGTACTAAGAACATACACACTCCTATCAATCAAACAAATCAGACAAACCTATTACAACATTCAAATTTTATTTTATTTTTTTTTAAAAAATAATTTTATTCTCAAAGTTACTCACTTACTTTTTATTGTTAAGGATCTTTGCTAGCCATTAAAAGGAAAAGATTGAAAAAAATAGATGTTAGATCAACAAATAACAAAAATTATGGATAAGAATTTTTGAAGAGAAATTTTTTGATTTTATTTTATAAATGATGTTGACAATATCACGCAAGAGAATGAAAAGAAATTACAAGAAAAAATTGCATTGAAAGAAAAAAGAGAAGAAAAAGACGACTGGAGTAAAGAATTAAAAGATAGAAAAAGAAAAAAATTGCAAAGAAATTAAAAAAGAGTGAAGAAGAAGAAAAAAGAAAAGAAAGTAAAAAAAAAGAAATACTGATAGCGAAAAAAAAAAAAAGAGAGAGAGAATACCCTAGTGATGAAAAGACAAGAAAAAAAATCGTATATTTGGCAGAATTTTTCCGTGTTTTGTGTTTTTATAAATTTTTTTAGCAAACTGAAAGTATTTTCTTTATTTTATACATTTCTGAAAAAATACCAAATTTTTTGGTCTTTTCCGGCTTTATCACCGACCGCTCGTCTCTCATCACCGTTCATATATATATATTTTTTTATAGAAATCCTTCATTGATCAGTTCCGATTCCAGCTTTCACCCCTTAATTGTATACTGCTTTAGCTTTCTTTTTTTTTCTTATCAATATTCGTTCCCTTTCAATATGGCAGTGGCTGATTTTCTTGTTTCTAAAGTACTGGCTATGCTGCTTTCTGGCATTTATAGTGAGGAAGAGCAAAAGGTTAAGCTTCTTGTTGGTGTCGAGAAAGAGGTGAAAATGCTCAGTGAGAATCTCCACTCCATCCAAGCTTTGCTCTTTGATGCAGAGAAGAGGCAGATGAAGGAGGAGACAGTCAAACTATGGCTCCGAAGGCTGAAAAACATAATCAACATTGATAATGTTTTGGACGACTGGAGCACTGAACTTCTGAAATCAAAAATTGAAGGAGATGATTATGAATATGCTCCCAAGCCTAAAAGAGCTAAGGTATGGTCTTTTTTCCCATTCTCTCTCTTTAGCTTTCGTGAAGCTGGTTTCCACCATGACATTGCTGTCAAGATAAGAGAGCTAAATGAAAGTCTGGAAGTTATTGCCAAACAGAAGGACATATATATGTCTCCATTGTTGTTAAAAGGCGCTGAAGATGTTCAACGATCCATTTGATGAGTTCAGGATTGCTAACAATCCTCGAATCTCTAAAAGAATCTGCCCCAAATCTTGTCGAGTGGGAAACCGTTGTTGCACAAATTCAACAACGTACTGTGAGAAAAAAATTCTTACTTGTTCTAGACGATGTCTGGATTGAAGATGCCAAAAAGTGGGAACAAGTAGAACATTTTCTGAAGTGTGGTTCCTTAGGGTGCAAAATTATGGTAACCACACGTAATGAAAATGTTGCAAAAGTTATGGGTTGCAGGGACATAGTCCAACTTGGATTGTTGCCTGAGGAGGAATGCTGGTCCATGTTTAGTCAACTTGTATTCTCTGGAAGCAGTAGCATAGAGCTCAGTAGTCCAGTACTGGAAATTGGAAGGGAAATTTTTGCTAGGTGCAAGGGCTTACCTCTTGCTGTAAAGACAATGGGAGGTCTTTTGCGGTTTAAAGATTCTGTGGAGGAGTGGGAAAGTGTCTTATATAGTGATTTATGGGAGTTAGGGAAGTTTGAAAATGAGGTTTTTGGTCCATTGAGGTTAAGTTATTATGACTTATCCTCAGAATTGAAACAGTGCTTTTTGTATTGTGTCATCTTCCCTAAGGACCATAGGATGAGTAAAAAGAAATTGATTGGGAAGTGGATGAGTCAAGGTTATCTTAGGGCAAAGAGAAGTAAGGATACGATGGAGATAGGTGAGGAGTATTTCCAAAACTTAGCTATGAGCTCTTTGTTTTAGGATTTTGAGGAAGATGATGGGGACAGGTGCAATAGTTACTGTAAGATGCATGATTTGGTTCATGATTTTGGTGAATCTTTGATGAAGAAGGAAAGTTCTAGCATAGAGGTCAATAGTACTACCAATAGGATGGGAGAAGATTTGAGTTATAACCAAATACATCATATAGGGATTTCAATGGTTGGCCAAAGGGAGGACTCATTTCCTGGTTATGTATATAATTTTAAGACATTACGGAGTCTCATTATTTTGTCTACTCCTAGTGATTCAATGATTGAAGCGGCATTACCCTGTATATTCCATGAATTGACTTGTTTGAGATCATTAAGCTTAAGAGTATGTGACATTAAAGAAATCCCATCCAATATTAGTAAATTAATCCATTTGCAAGAGTTAGACTTGTCTTGGTATTCAAATTTAAAGAAGTTGCCTGAAACAATTTGTAAATTGTATAATTTACCAACTTTAGTTGTGGATGAATGTTGGAGTCTTGAATCGTTAACTCAAGGGATGGAAAAACTTATTAATTTGAATTGTCTGTATAATTTTAGGTGTTTTTTTTTTTTTTTTTTTTTTTTTTTTTTTTTTTTTGTGTGGTTGCCAAAAGGAATAGGGAGATTAAGTGATCTCCGGAGATTAAGTTGGCTCAACATTGGCCATGATAATGAGGCTCGACATTGGCCATGATAATGAAAAAGAAGAAGCATATTTATCTCTTAGAGATGTAGAAAACCTTAATAACCTTGGTGGTTATTTGGGCTTAAATTGGACAATTCAACATAAGGCAGACGTGAATGTGAAAGACACTAAGCAAGCACAGTTGAAGGCTAAAAAACACCTTACTAAATTGGATCTCTTTTTTAGTAGGAAAGATGGAGGTGAGCGGAGGAAAAAAGGCGGAGATGATGAGTTATTAGAAGCTTTACAGCCTCCTTCAAATTTGAAATATTTAGAAATATGGTGTTACCAAGGCATCGAAATTTGTAGTACAAGTTGGATAACGTGGAAGTTGAAATCTCTTAGGAAGCTTGTTCTTAGGAATTGGAGAAATTGTGAGCAATTGCCTGCGTTGGGAAAATTGCCTTCCCTTGAATCTCTTGCAATTGAGGATTTTGATAGTGTTAAAAAAGTAGGAGGTGAATTCCTTGGGATGGATGGCAGTGGTAGTGGTGCTGCTGATGCTATGAATAATGCACTAATAATATTCCCCAAATTGATAGAATTGAAGCTTTCTTGGATGGAAGAATGGGAAGAGTGGAATTATGAAGATGAAATAATAAAAAATATAATAATAATGCCATCTCTTCACTCTTTGAGTGTTAGATACTGTAGTAAGTTAAAGGAATTGCCACGTTACATCACCCAAAACACCTCACTCAAACCTGAGATTTATGTATGTCCAACTCTGCATTAAGAAATTAAAAGGTAATATTTCTTCATTTTATTAATTAATTATTCTCTAATTTCTTTTCTTTACCAATTTCTCATAACTATTATTAACATTTTTGGGTTTTTTTTTTCAAAACTCGGACGTGGTTTCAAAACAGGTAATCTTCTCCCCTGCAGCACCACCGAATACTGTCTTTAACACAACATCATGACCACTACTACAACAAATATCAGTCTCCACTTCAATTTTTTCATCTGCAAGTAATTATCTTTTCTTAATTGATTTGTGTTTCTTTTTCTTTATTTATTTGTTTCATGGGTTTCTTTCTTTTAAGCTAAATGTTTTTTGGTACGTGATGAAGAACAATCTCCTGATTGTGATTGGGATGAAATATCAATTTGTCATCAGCTGCATACTCAATTCTTCATCAAATGATGGGGCCATTACCAAATTGCTTGTCGAGCTACTGGTACCTTATTTTCTTGACTTTTCTTCTCTTTTTTTCTTGCATTTATTGTTTTATTATTAGCAAGTGTAATTAGAATTTGGATGCAAATTGATTATTATTATGAGTAATTAGAATTAGTGTAGGTTCTGGGGCTTGATTAAGGGTGTAAATGAGCAGAGCTGCTAGCGAGCAGCTCGGTGTTCGGCTCGATAAAATCTCGTTCGAACTAGTATATTGACATTCGTTTAATAAACAAACTAAGTTCAAACTATGTAAAGTCGGCTTGTTAAGCTCACGAATAAGCTCGAATAGAAGCTCATAAATCGGCTCGTAATTTTTATATTTAGTAATTTGATTTTAGATATATAATATATAAATTCATTTTGTAAAAAATATTTTAAAAAATATATTATTAGAATAAAATCATATTTTTTACTACATACATTGTAATTAATTTAATAAATAATTTATTTTTAATTTTTAAATGTATAATTTTAATTTGTAGCATATATTTTTTAAAATTTCTTTAGACTTGTTTAAGCTTGCGAACAGCTCGTGAACACCATGAAGGATAGCGAGTTCGGCTTGTTTATAAACGAACCAAGCCCAAACTAGCCAAAGCTCGGCTCGGCTTTGCTCGTTTACACCCTTAGGCTTGATAGGCAAATGTACATTGCTACAACATTAAGACGAACAGGTATCAATCTGATGTTTGGTGACTGCCTTTTACAGGTATGAATAATCAATATGATGATTCTAAGTAGCAATTACAAATATATAATATTTTTTCTTTCCTTTCTAAGCGAAATGTCTCTTTTTAATTGAGCTCTAGTTGGAATTCAAACTTGTGACTTATCAGCACCGTAGAGAAGGTCAATTTACACATCTTTTCTCTTGCTAAACTGGGGCAGCACTTGGGGCCATTTTACAAGCTCTTTGATATTTTCTTAACAGGTATCTCTTAACTGATAGAGTCCAAATCCAATGCATTGTTATTGAAACTACTGCTTGGGTATCTGGTTCCACTATAGCATCATGGAGGCTAAGTGGCTTCTCCTTCATTTCTTACCACCAATTTCCTTTTTTTTTTTTTATGCTGAGGAGAAGGTAATGTAATTGCTGATCAGTTAGCTAAACAAGGAATGGAAAGGAAATCAGATCTCATGGCTCACTGCTAACCCAGCCATTCACTTTCAGATCTGCTTGTGTCTCAAAGGATGCTGGAAACTTATGTTTACAAGTATTGATCAATTCTGTATCTGCTGTAGCAACTAAATATGTACTATAATTTTTTTTCACTTGTTTTTTATCAGTCGGCTTCCGTTTGATGTCTTCAAAATGCACAACTTTCAATTCCATCCCTCATTCCTGTTGATGTTTGTTTGTAAATGTAGGTGGGAGAGATTGGAATAATCTTGAGGAGCATTACACGTTCAAGCTGGAGGAGATGCCATCAGGGTATTGTTTTCATGCCAAACTGCGTTTAATGCCTAATGTTTTGGAATAATGCTAAGTAGTAATGATGTTTTCTCCTTGCAGCCAGAGAAGATCCATTTGAAGGACATACACGTAGTTTTGGACTTGCAATTCTGTATACGAGTCCCAAAGCTCAATCAACACCAAATACTTGTGTCAGGACATACACGAGAACACGAACTTTCAACTCGATCCTCAGCAGTTGTGCAAGAAAGAACGCCTAACTGATCGGAATCAAGTGGTGCTGATGTTTTTTTGGAAGTCACATGCCAAAGAACAGTTGATGGTGGTGCACCCAATTAAGTTGCAGTTGGCTAATTATGAGAGAGTGGCATACAGTACATGAAGGGAATGACCAAAATGTTTACTCTGGCAGTGAATGCTGCGAAGTAAAAGCCAAATTAGGCAACATGCATCTATATCCTGGAAGCTAAACAAACTGTTTTTGTTCAGTGTCAGTGTAAGAGTTTTCCTCAATTACTTCATTTTCGTCCCTTATTCTGTATGCTCACATCTGATAATTATCAATACTCATTAATTATAACTTTTGAATATGGCTGTAGTTGATGCTCTTGTTTCCAGAGTACCTATTACAGCTGCTAACTTCAACTATTACCACATGATGGAGGAGAGTGGAGGAAACAAGTGGAGATGAAGAGTCATTAGAAGCTTTAGAGCCTCCTGCAAATTTGAAAGCTTTAGAAATATATCATTTCAAAGGCATCAAATTTTCTTGTTTAGGTTGGATAATTTTGAAGTTGAACTTTCCCAAAAAGCTTCTTCTTTGGGATTAAAGTTGAAATTTGTATAAAAACATTTTCAAAGCAATAAAAAAGTCTACTGGTTGGCTCTCCAAGGGCATGCAGGCTTCAATTCCTGCTTTGTTGATTTAAAGGGGGCTAATGTGCAGTCCATCGGAATTTTGGTCATATAACCTCCCTATTAACCAAAAAAAGTCTACTGGTTGAAGTTTTTTGTGCATTCTAACATTTAAAATCTGTATCAATTCTGATAAGTGTATGCACCTGCTCTGAAGTAGTTAAATGTTATCTTGTCAGTTGTCATCATTATTTCAACATATCCGACTTTACTTTTCTTTTTGTTATAGTGACTTAGATAAAATACTTGATGGCGTACAGCGGTTGTTGGAGACGGGTTTATGGCAAAGTTTATGGGATTTTGGAACACGGCCTGACCGACAGGAGGTCAGGTGGTAGCTCTCCGAGTCCAGTCTGACAGAGCAGAATTGTACATCTGCAGAATGGATGATACCAAGATACATTATATCAACATGCACACAGATAATTCTACCGTAACTGTGTCATTTCAGGATCTGTAGATTTCATATTTGGTGATGCTACTGCTGTGATTTAGAACTCATTGATCATTATCAGAAAGCCTGATACTGGACAAAGGAATGCTGTTACAGCTCATCGAAGAGCTGACAAGCATGAATCTACTAGTTTAGTGATCCAAAACAGTCGAATAATTCTAGAGCAAAGTCTGTTTCCTGGAGGCCCTGGAGGCAGTATGTGAGAACTATTGTACTGGAAATTTGTACCTGGATACGCTGTACTATACTGAATATGGGAACCGAGGCCCAGGTGCCAACACTAATAAGAGAGTAAAATGGAAAAGGGTACTATGTGCCAACTGGAAAGAGTCAAGTGGTTCAGCTCACAGGTGGTTCATTTCTCCGAGGAGACCAGTGGCTAAGAGCCACCGGTTTTCCTTACTTGCTTGGCCTTAAACACCCTTCAGATAACAACTGAATTCAGCTTTCTATTGACTCTCCAAGATTTGGTCGTACTTTTGGTGGCTTATATCTTTCAGTCCTTATTTTAGATCCTTATTGACTCTCATTGAAGCTTGAAGAGTCTGTGACAAATCAGGAACTTGGTCCCCACACCTGGTGTATTCCATTTCTGGGAATTTCTCCTTGAGTTTGGGGTTTTGTTGTTTCATTTGAGGATGTGTGGTAGTAAGCATAAGCTGTACGATGTTGGATTTAGGAGTGATCAATTAAGTAGCAGAAAATGATTTCTTTTTAATGGCAGAGGAGATTTTTGGATCTTTACCTTCGTCAACATGAAGTTTATGAAACTTGGATCAAAGCCAGATTCATTTCAGACAGATTTGAACAACAATATCAGGTGAGACATTTTGAAGCTTAATTCCATTCTGTTTTTTGTTTTCTTCATAAAATTTCACAATTTATGTTTGATGTAAATCACCTTATGGCGTTTTCTCTTCCTGTTCCTTGGTTTTCTGTTCATTGATGATGTTTCGCACACCCAGTTCTTTAATGTGGCTTTGTCATTGTTGAGTGCTTTGAGACTTTTTTTTTTCCATCTGGAATAGTAATTTACAAGATAGTCAAATTTTTTGGTAGTCTTTCAGTTTCCATGGATAGATACTCGTGTAGTAAAGTAAAAGAGTCTTCTTTAAGATAGTTATGGAATCTTGCAAGTCCAGTTGGTTCATGATTTTTTTCAGTCATGTAGACTGCCTCTCTCAAAATTGGTTTCTGGAGTTCATCATTCTGCATACGGATTGATGTCTCTAAAATAAGGATAGTCATATCAGATCATAGACAAATTATAGGTTTGTTGCCCAATCTGCAATAGGATTAAGGAAAGGACGGAAAGAAATCAGATTGAATTACTGACCAAAAAAAATCAGCTGAATTCTCAAACATTGAATGATAGCTTGATCATTGATTCACGATCTTCATTTCATTATTAAATGCGGTCTTGTACAAAAATGGCCGTCTTTGAGGGATTAGAAGTTTGACCGGTTTGATTGCCTTCTATTATAGGTTCGTTGCTCAATCTGCTATTGGGGTAATGTTGGTGATGATGGACTGATCTCATTTATTATGTTGTGGCCTGCTTTTGGGGAGGCATCTGCTTCTTTGCCTCGTTGACCTCACATATTTGTTCTTTATAAGAGAAGGGTCCTCGAGGGTGAGGGGTGGCATTCTGCCTCATAAAGCTCAAGTCCTCTTCTTCTACTTTATGTTTTTAGTATCCTTGGATTATGCATGTACTTCTATGAATTTATTCTGTGAAATATGTAGCTTATGAATGATTACCCTGTTATTACATCATGAAAAGTTTTATCTTTTCCTTGCAGATCTGTGGCTAATGATTTGGCAACTGACTTGATCATTAATGTTGGGGATGTAAAGTTCTATCTGCATAAGGTGGTACATTTAATCTTGTTGAACCATCAAACATTTTAAGCTTATGACTAGTGGATCTTTAACGTCACTGACATGGTCGTTTTCTGAAGTAACCAAAATGTATAGTATTTTTGGCATTTAGCATTATGATACTTGTTGGTATTAAGTTAATCAGCATAACGTTGTTTGTCATTTTACTTCAATCATTTTGGCAGCAGTGGCATAAATAATACATGCAACTGGGCTATGTTGTGAAATCTTTGTGATACTAATGAACAATAGGGTATGCAGTTTTCTCTTCTGTCAAAAAGTGCTCGATTGCAGAAGTCTGCTACAACTGCCTCTGAAGATAACAGTGATGAAGTTGACATTTCTGACATTCTTGATGGGCCTGCTGCCTTTGAGATATGTGCCAAATATTGTTATGGCATGATTGTGACACTCAATGCTTATAATGTTGTTGCTGCAGCAGAGTATCTTGGAATGCATGAAACCATTGAAAAAGGGAACCTCATTTACAAAACAGATGTTTTCCTTAGCTCTAGCATTTTCCGCATCTGGAAGGACTTGATCATTGTTCTTCAGACCACAAAGTCACTGATGCCATTATGTGATGAACTGAAGGTAAGTAATTGTGTTGAGGCAGTGGCTACCAAGGCTTGTGTTGATATTTCAAGAGTTAACTGGTCCTATGGCTATAACTGGAAAAAACTGCCAGAGGAAAATGGGAGCGATCCAAATGCAAATGGTACAAGAAACCGGTCTGTTCCAAAGGACTGGTGGGTTGAGGATTTATGTGATCTTGATATTGATTTATACAAGCGTGTTATCTTGGCGATAAAATCCAAGGCTATACTTTCTGCTGATGTGGTTGGAGAAGCATTGACAGCTTATTCGTATGTAAGATTGCAAGGTTTAACTAAGGGTATGGTCCAGTGTGGAGCAGCAGTAAATTACAGATCAACAGTTGATAAAATTGTGTGGCTATTGCCTGCTGAGAGAGGAAGTGTTTCTTGTAGTTTTTTACTAAACCTATTAAAAGCAGCCGTATATTTTGACCTGGGGGACATGACTAAGGGACAGCTGACTAAAAGAATTGGAGAACAACTTGAGGAGGCTTCAGTCCATGATCTTTTGATACGAACAGCAGAAGGAGAGAGTATGATGTATGATGTTGATACAGTGAAGAAAATAGTAGAAGAGTTTCTGATGCAAGATCAGAATGCTGATTATGTTTCATCGGAAGATGTTGATGAGATAAAGGGGAGAAGAAGACCAGGGATTTTGTCAAATGCTTCCAAGCTCATGGTAGCAAAACTTATAGATGGATCTTCTTGCTGAAATTGCAAAGGATCCCAATCTACCCTTCTTGAAGTTTGTTGAACTCGCAGAGAGGGTATCTCATATTTCCAGGCCTGCTCATGATGCGCTATACAGGGCAATTGACAAAGTGAAACTAACTTTGACAAGGTGAGATATGTGCCAAATATTGTTATGGCATGATTGTGACACTCAATTCTTATAATGTTGTTGCCGCAGCAGAGTACCTTGGAATGCATGAAACCATTGAAAAAGGGAACCTCATTTACAAAATAGATGTTTTCCTTAGCTCTAGCATTTTCCGCAGCTGGAAGGACTTCATCATTGTTCTTCAGACCACAAAGTCACTGGTGCCATTATGTGATGAACTGAAGGTAAGTAATTGTGTTGAGGTAGTGGCTACCAGGGCTTGTGTTGATATTTCAAGAGTTAACTGGTCCTATGGCTATAACTGGAAAAAACTGCCAGAGGAAAATGTGAGTGATCAAAATGCAAATGGTACAAGAAATCGGACCGTTCCAAAGGACTGGTGGGTTGAGGATTTATGTGATCTTGATATTGATTTATACAAGCGTGTTATCTTGGCGATTAAATCCAAGGCTATACTTTCTGCTGATGTGGTTGGAGAAGTGTTGAAAGCTTATGCTTCTAGAAGATTTCAAGGTTTAAGGGTATGGTCCAGTGTGGAGAAGCAGTAAAGTACAGATCTACAGTTGATACAATTGTGTGGCTATTGCCTGCTGAGCGAGAGTAGCGGTTCAGATTCATCGGACAGTCTTGGTTCTGCTAACCCAGAAGAAGCTAAGTCTACTCCTTAAAGAAATAGAAGGCATTGTCTCTTAGCAGAAATTAATGACAGACTTAGAATAGTTTTTTTCTGGTTGTTTTTCGATTTTTTTTTTTTTTGGGAGGGGTTGGGTTAACTTGGTCAATGGTATTAACAAGAAGAAAAGTAATACAGTCGTGAAAAAAGAATTTAAATACATTCTGTGGCTAAAACAGCAGCAGCAGCAGCTCTTGTCAGAATTAGAAAACAAGAAACGCCTGAAAATGATTTTACTCAAGTGATGAGGTCAATTTCTGTGTCTCTTGGAACTGTTCTTGTAGCTGCTATGGTTCATGGACTTGGACACAAAATTCTGTAGATATCTTAAACGAAAGCTGCTATGGCTTTTAACTGAAGCTGTCCCTTATCAGTTCAAGAACACCTCATATATATTTATATACATATGATATATAAAGAGAAGCAGAAAATTGATATGAACATAGCGATGTTGTAGGCGTATGCATTTGCTAACTTAAGCAATACAGACAGCTCTGAATCTGACATCAATGGGGAAGAGAAGTTCCTGTCAACAACTTCTGTGGCTGTTTCTGCATTCTGTGAGCAGACATATCACGAGCACTGATGTGCCGAATCTCTTATTTTATTCACAATGCGAATGCCACCCATGTAGATTTATTTTCTGAGAACCGCCATTAATTATACAATTGAACATCTCCAGTTAGCTAAGGACAATGCTGTAGGCATTGGAAAAGAAGCGAAAGATTCCACCCAAAAGATGGCTTTGGAGGGCTGTCAGGATTTGCTGCAATTTGCAGTCCAAGAGCTACAAAAATCATTCTTACCTGTGGAGAATAGCAGTTTGACCGCTGGCAAAGACATGGACGCTGAGTCAAAAATTAGCTGAGTGTTGTTATATCATACAAAGAAACATGTCTGGACGGACTCAGTAGGACAAAGCTTCACAAGATAATGTCTGTTGGCCTTGTCAGTGCCACGGAGTTAACAAACAATGCTTTGGCCATTGTTTCAGCTATGTTACATACAGCATATATGCCTTTTAACATTCCACTCAACTTTAATACAAAGATGACTCGACGAACCCTGGAAGCTGGGGATGCCAACGGCATTGCTGGCCATGGCGCTGATAGGTTTCCTATGTCGATGCCAATGGGAGACAACAACCACAACAATAATAACAATAACAACAACGATGATGATGATGATGATAATAATAATAATAATAATAATAATAATAATAATAATAAATTATATCTGTTATCCATTATTCTGCAAACTCATTTCAAAGCTTATTGCTCTGCATCATAAAGTGATATTGAATAGTGGGAATCAAATAATATTAGTAAAAAGCTATTTGAATAAATTATATGCTTTTGTGTTGCTTATGATGCTTTTTGAATAAATTATGTACTTATGTGCTCTTGATCAAACTAGAGAAAAGGAAACTCAGGTTTAGTATTTACAGTTGTCAATGTAAATTGTTGTTTAATTACCCTTTGCTGATTTTGTAACCAATTATGTTAGTTGGGAAGGACAAACCCAAATGCAAGTACTGTACAAATGAGTCCACAAAGTAGGGGAAGTGATAGAAGAGGAAATTCAACCTCCACTAATGTTGGATGCAAAAGATTCTACTCTGAAACTGCATCATCATCTAAAAAAAGGGGCAAATTTGGAGGATTTGATGTGTATCACAACCTTCAAACTGATTTGAGTCTAGAAAAAGTAAGCTTGTGCTTAGATATTAATGTATATAATTTGGTCTTATAAATTGTAATAACAATATTTTAGAAGTGTTGGCTTGGTGAAAATATATACATATTAAATATTGTTAAGGACCTGTTTGGTTAAACTGTTACTAGTAGTTGATAGCTGATTAATGTTAAATGTTTGGATAATTAATTACAACTGTTGTTGTTTAAAATTTTAATGACCAATATAGACATTTATTAAACTAGTTTAATAATATTATAAATGTATGTATATATATATGTTTGTGTGTGATATTTGACAAATAATATACTTTAACAATAACACTATATGTTATTTTAATAATAATATTATAAAGGTAATACTAGCCATCAATTGAATCATTTTAATAATATTGTAAAGGTGTATATAATTTATTTGTAAATATAATTTTATATATTTCTTATAATATTTTTCAGTTATATAAATTATTTAAAAATAATATATAATAATAAATAAAAATTTATTATCTTTGATTTATAAGTTATTAAAATAATTATTAGATAGTTGAAAAAATAAATAATATCATAATTCAATAAAGAAAGTAGATATTTATATGCGGTATACTTGCTTTTTAATTTCTAATAAAAAGAAAATTATAAGCCTATGTTAAAAAAAAGTTTCATGCCAAAACGAATGAAAAAAAAGAAGAAGCTAATATCTCAATATTCCAAACACATGATGATATCAAACCTTGGATATTATACCCAAGTCAAAAAAACCAACAAGCAATTTGTGTCAAGAATGATAGTAAGCATTTGGATATTACGGACAAGCTAAAAGTTATTGGAAATAGGAAATATACAGGCAAAAGTGGGATATTAAGAATACATGGATATTTTAGTAATTGTATTTTAATAAAATGCAGTTGTTTAAAAAAGATATAAATTGGAGCTGATACCAATTGTACTAGTTAGAGGGTGTAACGGTTATCAATTGCTATTCAACAATATTAACTAAACATATTTTATTAGTTGTTGGGAACTGAACAGTTAACAATTGCATCCCAATAGTTAAACCAAACACCTTTTAAGTCAAAAATTTGATAAATATCTAAAATATTTATGTATTTATTTTTTAACTAACACACTATTATACTTAACTTAATACTACTCAAATTCTAAAAATATTTATATACTATATATTTTTTTATCTAAATCACTCAAATATTTTTTTTTCAAAAAAAAAAAATAATAATAATTATTTAGTATTATTTTTTTTACTAAAACACTACTATATATACCTTAATACTAATCTAATAATTTTAAAAATTAATCTTATTATAACTAAAAAATTATGTTAACAAAAATTAAAGAAAATAAAATTAATATGATATATTTTATTTTTAATTTATTTAGTTATTATTTCATTTAAATTATTTATTTTAAAATATTTATATTATTTGTAGTCAATGCAAAATGCACATTCACTACTATTTGTCATTAAAACATGTGATGAGAAATATTATAATGGATGATAAAAAAAAATATAAAAGTAATTAGTAAACCATGGATAATTGCCTTATAAAGAGAGTGCAAATCAACCTAAAAATCTTTAATCATTTTTATCAAACTATTAAAAATAAACATATACTTTTATCAAGTTTGAAGCACAAAGCAACAGAATTAATTAAGTTGTTAAAGTATTATTTAAGATTATGAAATTTGAGCCAATGAAATTTTAGACCTAGGGGTATCAAGGATCAAAAGGTTATGGGTTTAAATTATAGTGTTGTAAAAAATAGTTATAATAGTTGTTAATGATATATATATATATATATATATATATATATATATATATATATATATATATATATATATATAGTGGCAAGAAAAAGATTAATTAGAGTGTAAAGTCAAATGCAAAGATGAAGGTAAAAAAATGGAATAAATACATAAATGGTGTTTAAACCTTTCATTTTTGCTATATTGGTGTTTGAATAATTTTTTTTACAATTAGATGTTTGAATTTGTAAAATATTTTTAAATTGGTGTCTCAAGTAGGTTTTACAAGCTAAAAGGACTTATGTGTCTTAGTTTAAACAATATATTGACTTAAATGTCCTTTGACCTGTAAATTAACTTATTTTAGTGTTAGATTCATTTTTATTTTTAATTTAAAAAATTTTAATTTTTTAAAAATATACTAAATATTATTAAAATAAAAAAATATTACTATGGAAAATAAAAATAAAATAAAAATATTAAATTAATTTTTAATTTACTATAAAGAGTGAAAAGAAAAATACAATTTAATTAAAATAAAAAAAGTAAAATTTTTTTATTATAATTAAAAATAAAAAATAAAAGAAATTTTAATGAATAAAAATTTTATTTGACTAAAATTA
The DNA here is from genome assembly GCA_947683625.1 of Mallotus nudiflorus. Taxonomy (NCBI): domain Eukaryota; kingdom Viridiplantae; phylum Streptophyta; class Magnoliopsida; order Malpighiales; family Euphorbiaceae; genus Mallotus; species Mallotus nudiflorus. The sequence continues at coordinate 158,453 of CANTUR010000125.1, forward strand.
TGAATAAAAAATTAAATTCAACAACTGTAAGAAAATTAAATTCAACCACTATAATTAATAAAATAAAAAAATAATTAATATTTTCAATTTAATATGATAGATAAAAAAAATACTCTTTCATTTCAAATTTATTTTTAAAATAAGTAGAATAAAAAAGAAAACAAAGTTTAATATAAAAGAAGAGTATTTAAATCAATTTATGGTTCAAAACAAGACACATAAATACTTTGACCTATAAAACTTGTTAGAAACACCATGTTAGAAATTTTTTACAGGTTCAAACACCTAATTGCAAAATAAAATTGTTCAAACACTAAAATAGAAAAGGTAAGAAAGTTTAGATTCCATTTGTGCATTTATCCCTAAATAGAAATAAATTAAACATAAATTTTTGCTTATTTCAGATACATAATTGTACTTGACATCAAGTTTTATATTTTTTTTTTGTCTCAAAGATGGAAAATTCATTTCATCACCAGAAAATATTATATAAGAGTATAATTAGTACACTAAAAATACTCTCTTTTTTCATAGAGAGAACCATTATACTAAAAAATAAATACAAATAAGCACATAGTATAAAAATTCCCCCTAGTGAAAATAAAAAGAAACCTTCATCGATCATCTGTGTCATCTGCATCTAAGATGTATTGAAGGAGGCAAATTAGAGCATAATTTGATTATATTTTTCAGATCTTCACCTTATCATCACCTTAATATATCATTTGATAGCTCCAATGGAATGATCAAAGCACCAAAATTGGAAACACCTTCTCACCAAAATACTAACATAAAATACAAAAATATCCATAAAGATTGGAGTTTTATACTCAAATCCATTGTAACTGTTTATTACAAGTAAAAAAAACAAAATGATTTGGTGAGGAACAACTCTACATAAGATTTTGTATATATTAACATACTTAGCTAGTTTTGATTTTTGTGCTACTTAGTGGGTAAAAATTTTCCAACAGGAAGACCTTTTTTTTTAGGAATAAGGTTTGATTTGGTCCTCAAACTTTTTGTGAAAGTTCAATTTGGCCCAAAATGAACTTTTTCACCATTTCAGCCCAATACTTTTAATTATTGGCTTATTTAAACCTTTTTGTGACAGAATTAGGAGCGTACAACTCAGATGCGTTTAATAACGGGGGTCAAATTAATGAGAGGGTTAGATATCTAATTCCTTATTCCTAATTCCTAATTCTTCATAAACCCTAATTCCTAATTTGAGAAAAAAATTCCCAATTTGGAAAACCCTAGTTTTGTTTTACCAATTCTTTTTTCTCAGTGGCTGAAAAATGTCTTCTGCATTTTCATCAATGTCCTATCATTCTTATAATTCGTCCAATCAGCTTCCTTAGTTCAAAGGAGTGAAATTTGATTATGATGGTCCTGAGAAGAGGTGTGAGTGTCGCCCTAGAAGTTTAAAGGCTCCAATGCACATTTCATTGACTAGAAGCAATCCAGGAAGAAGGTTTTTCAACTGTCCTAAGGCAAGATGTTGGTTTAGGTTCATGTTTAGTGTTAAGGAGAGAAATGTATTTCAGTAATTGAATTGAGAAAATTGGAAATTTCAGGGTGAATGTTGATTTTTTGAGTGAAAAGATGAGAAATTTATAAGTTAGTCCATTGAAGTAATTAATGGACTAAGGGCAGAGTTGATGAGGCTGGAAAATGAGTTTTTTGTTTATAGAGCTTATATATATTGCAGATGCAGAGGAAAAATCAATTTCCTTCAAAATGAGATAGAGAATCTACAAAAGATGATGGCTGAAGCAACAAGTGAAGCACAGAAGAACAAGAAGAAAATCAGAATTCTGTGTATTTTATTAGGAGTAGCTTTGTAATTGGTTGGAAGGCTTTATTTGCATTAGAATTATGGGAAATGGTTGGCTATTTAGGAGTGGCTCTGTGTTTCTCAAACTTATTTTGGATGGTTGATGGCTTATTATCAGTTGTCACGACCCAAACTAGGGAGTTATGACCGACGCTAGAGAACGAAAATTTTTTCGAATCCAAAACCTATAGTAAGTCTTAAAAATAAAAATGCATGCAATAATAAATAAAAATATACCAAAATTAAAACTTTTAATTAATATAAAAATAAAACTTATATCATATCATAAAAAAATATCTTATACAATATTCAAATATAAGATCTTTGATAAAAACAACACAACTACTACTGCAGCTTCTAGAATACAAATAAGAGTTCAAATATAAAATTTACATAATTTAGCCGGGGCTGAAGAAGACCGGTAAAGTAGTCTACTACTGAGGTCTGAAGAAGTAGAATGTCCTGAAAAAAATATTAAGAGGGTGTTATAACTCCAGTTTTTAAATTGTTTTAACATAAAATAGGATATGCAGTGTTAATAATTTTAAAATAATAATTGATTATTTCATTATCTTGAAAAATTATTATTGTTATTATTTTACGTTTAATTAATATATTTTACGTAAATACATGTCTTTAAATTATTATTTCGGGAAATAGTATTTTATTAATCTTTAATTTAGAGCATTAATATTTTAATATTATTATTTTAATGAACTACATTATTGATCTTAATTTTTATGAATTATACATATTTATGCATGCATGAATATTATTAGGGTTAATAATTAAATTATGTGTATAAATTATATTTTTTTTATTATGTGTTACATATATATGTGTATATATATATATTTATGCATGTGTATTAAATGTGTGGTGTGTGTTTATTGTGTATATATTATAAGGTTTATAATATTATAATATAAAGTTGTATTAATATATATATATATATATCTAAAAGCTTATTTTCTCTCTTCTTCTTATCGATCGTCTTCTTCCTCACCCTTACCGTCCATTTCTCTCCATTCAGAGCACCTCTAGCTCTTCCACCGTCGACCACCTCCTCCTCCAACAGCTCCGTCGCCTCTAGTCACCATCTTTGGTGCTAGCAGCAGCTGAAATACCATTTTTGGTTGAAAATCACTCCCTCCACCGTTCCTCATGATTTTGGCCACCAAAATTGATGATTCTAGCGCCGTTGGACTCCTCAAACTCCATATAAGATGATTCCAAGCTTCCTTTTTTTTGAAAATTCAATTTGGTAGGGTTTTGATCTTATTTCCATTTTTGGCCATTTTTGGTTCTTGAATTTTTTGAACTTGATTTCTTATGATTCATGCTTAATTCCTTCACAAATATTATTCCCCTTAGCTTAATCTATATCCTGAAATTTTTGTATAATTTTTGGAATTTATTTTGATTTTTGTTAATTTTTGATTATTTTATTATTATTTTATTATTTTCGTAAATTAATTAAATAAATTATGAAATTGTGATTTTTGGTGTTTTTGGTGGTTAATATTAATTTTAGAATTTAATTTATAATTTTTGTGTAATTTTTATAATTATATTTAGTTTATGTAAATTTTGAAAATATAGGTTAAATATATAATTAGTTAGAAATAATTGGTGAATTAAGTGTATTTGTTGATTTTAAGAAATAATATGTTGAGAAAATGATTTTTAATTTTTATTGAATTTTTGAATATTATTAGTATTTTATGTATATTTTTGTATATTAGGGGTATTTTGGTATTTTGATAGTAATTTTAGTTTAATATTAAGTTTAATTGGTTTTAATAATTATTTGAGGTATAAAAATGATTTTTACAAATTATTTACTAATTTTAACTAATTAATACTATTTTTCAAAAATTATTTTCAAATTATATATAATATACTATTTTTGTAAATAAATGGATTTTTAGTAATTTTTAATATGTTTTTGGCCTAATTAAGTAATTTGGATTTATGAAATGAATTTTTATTAATATTTATGGGATTATCAAGGAATATCAATTTTTAATAATATTATATTATTATATTAGGGTTTTTAAGTAATTATCAGTAAAATAATTACTTTTAGTGTTTTTAATGTTTAAATTGCTATATTTTGGTACTTAAAGGGTATTTTTGGTATTTATGAAATTTTAATATATTTATTGTATTTTGTTGTGAATTGTGGACCTTAGTCGATGGAAATTGCAGTTTAGGTTCCGACTGAGGAGTCTTATGAAATCTATTCCGAAGTGTGATTTTCTTGCAGGACCGGCTCTACTTTTTAAGTAGAGAGATGTTCGTTTTACAGAGGAGGTTTTGCCAAATTTTTTGTAGAATTCTCGTAAAATGTAACATTCGGTCAAATTCTAATTATCTGTTGTGTTTAGAATTCTTGATTGAGTCTCTAGACGTTAAGTTAGATTTATTCTGATTTTTGTGTTATTATTTTATTATTAGTTGCGTCGAGATCGAGGCCTAGTGGACCAGGCCCATCGGACCCATCTCGAGGAGCGCATTCATGTGAGTTATTATGATATATATGCATTGCTTAGGTTGCATGTTTTAGAATTATATGTTTTAAATGTAAATTTTTCATAATTGCCTATTTGAATGTTTAATTATATTTTAGGTATACTTTTAGTATATTTTCGGTATATTTTGAAATAAATGCATGTTTTCCTTTTTAATTAAATCTAGATTATTTTCAAATATATTATTGGTATATTCCATGAGTCATTTGAGTTGATTTACGTATATATCCCTGAAATATACTTAGTTTATTTTAGGTATATTTTCGTTATATATATGGTTTATTTGTTTATTTTAAATGTCATTATGCATTATTTATTTTTCTAAATATATGTTTTAATATAAATGAAGGATATCGATAGAACGTGCTTTCTAGTGGGCAGCACTAGGACCGTGTACATACTGGTGCGATAGATTAAAGTTAAGTGGAAATTAATTGTGGTAATTATGATTGATTGATTTGATTGAGATTGATGTGATTGAGGGTGTGATTGCTGGAGCTCAGTTGACCAAGTGTCTTGGGGCCAATCACACTGACAGTCAGACTGCTGGAGCTCGGTCGACTTAGTGTCTTGGGGCCAGTCTACTGTTAATAAAGATTAAGTGAATTTATTTGGAAACAAGTGAGCCTATATGGCTAGAGTACTTTCTATTGATATTAAGGTTGCGATCATTTAGGGTTCTATTTGATTCTTCATAAACTGATGATTTTCATTATTATTATAAAATGGTTTTCTTTACATCCGTGTGTATTTGCTTGTATATATATATTTATTATATATACTTTTGAGTGTCTGCATTTGACATTTAGCTATGCGTGTATATATATTATAATAATTCACTCAGTGAGGTTTGACTCCCCTCAGTTGATGTTTTTACAGGAGAGTCCTCTTCTTTAGACCTCAGCAGTAGACCTGTATGCGGATTTCTTCTACTCTAGCTTTATTATGTAAATCATTTACTTGAGTTTATTTTGTACTCTAGACACTGCAGTAGTTGTTGTATTTGATTATGTCAAGAGTTGTATTTGTTTTTATGCATGTATGAGATTTTAATTCAGAGTGTTTCTCTTAAAATTGTATTAAAAGATTTTATTTATGATATTAGATGTGATTTTTTTTATTAAAGGAAGAATGAGGAATTTATTTTATTATTTGAGATTTAATTTCCGCTGTATAAATAATTTATTTTATTGCATGCTTTTCTTTTAAGGCTTGCTATGGGTTCTGGATTTAAAAGAATTTTTGTCCTTTAGCGCCGGTCATGGTCCCCTGTTTTGGGTCGTAACAGAGGGATCAGATCTCACTGAGTGAATTTATATATATATATATATACACATGCAGTTCATACAGATGCTGAAATCCACTTTTATATAATAATAGATGCATAAAAATATATTGGTTGAAGGATTGGAGCAGAACCCTAACATAGTTCACAACTTCGATCATAAAACTCACTAGCCATACATGTTTAATTAATTTCGAATATTTCTCTTTTTCCATTTTAGACAGTAGACTCATCTCGAGACACTGAGTCAACTAAGCTCCCGTAGTCTCACTGTCAGCGTGATTGGCCCCGAGACACTAGATCAACTGAACTCTCGCAATCACATTACTCACTCTCACTGTAAATCTCATTAATCATAAATCAAATCTCACATCAATAAATCTCATGATGTCAAATCCTAAATCTAATGCACTGGTACGTACACAGTCCTAGTGCAGCCTACTAGGTAGCACGTTCTACTGCTATCCTTCAAATAAATCTTATAATTATTAAAAAATAATAAAATACATAATGTAAAAGTGATAGCATTCATTTTAAAGAAATATACCAATCATAAACCAAATATATATAGAATATATACCAAAGATATACCGAAGATATATCAAATATATATTCAACACATACCAAAAATATACCAAATATATATCTCAAACATTTATTAAAATAAATCATTTTTAAATACATTATAAAAATTATGGATGCTCATAATTAAGCATTCTACATGCAATGCACATATAATATAATAACTCACAGTTTTACACTCCTCTAAACAGACTCGACTAACCTGGTCAGATAAGCCTCGGTCTTAACGCAACTATAGAAAAGTATAATAATAACAATACTAAAGAATAAATTTCTAACTTTACACTTTTAGGAATACTAAAGAAAGTCTCGATCTATGACATGATTCAATTAAAATCCAAAACTCAAGATCAACCCGATGTCACGTTTTACAAGAATTTTACCAAAAATTCGGCAGCGTCTCCTTTGTAAAACGGACATCTCACTACTAAAAGTAGAATCGATCCTACAAACAAACACACTTCAAAAATACACAACAACACAATTTCTCGGGTTGGGACCCCAAACTATGCAATTTCCCAACCGATAACCAAAATTCACAATAATAAATGATTTAATAGTAATAAATAAAAATCAATAAAATCCATAAAATCAAGAAAATACCTCAATACACTTTATTTAAATAAAAATACCATTAAATATAATATTTCCACATTAATTAAATAAAATCTCAAATAAATTATATAGTGTTAATAAAAATCCATTTTTCAAATACTTAACGTGAAATAGTAAAATTTATCAATAATTATTTAAATTAATTAAATATGCAATAAAAATAAGTTCAAAATCCATTTAATCACAAAAACAATAAATAAAACTATTATTTGAAAATATTTTTGGAAATTATTATTAATTAGTTAAAAATAGTAAATAATTTGTAAAAATTATTTTGATACTATTTATTATTCTGAAATTATTCAAAACATATAAGTTAACAATAATTTCAATAAAATTACAAAGTTTACCAATTGTGCAAAAATTACATAATGCTAAATATTTTCCAAAAATTACTATAAATCAATAAAAATTTATTTTCTCATTTCTAAAGCTAATTATTTAAATTAACTATACAAATTAACATAATTTTCAATATAAAACATATAATTAATAAAATTCATTTTATTTATAAAAAAATACAATATTTATACATAAATTAAATAAATTCAGAAAAGTAAAATAAAAATATGTATGAGTAGCTAATGATGTACACAACAACATTACTAAAAGAAATTAACAAGAATCATACGATATCAAGCTAAAAAAATTCAAAAACCCTAATAGACATAAACTCAAACTTGTAGAAAACTCACTAACACATACATTTATCCATAAGGTTTGACTTAAATAAAATGTATACCACAAATAATAAATAAAATAAATATACTAAATTTACACTATTCATAATTTTATAAAAATAATGATATTATTAAATAAATAAATAATATTTAACAATGAACTAACTTTTAAATCACACAAAATAATCGTAATATATAGAAATTAAAAATATTATTAACACTGCATATTTCAAAATAAATTTTAATAATTTAAAATATCAGGTTATCATAATCTTCCCTCTTACAAAAATTCATCCTCGAATTTCAAATAAAAGAACAGAGGACAAGAATTTATTGAGGAAAAAGGTAAGGGTAGGCCACTTGTATCTCTGCCTCAATCTCTCACGTGTGCTCCTTCATGCTATTGCTCCTCCACAACACCTTGACCATTAGGATCTGCTTCGAATGCAACTAATGAACTTGATAATCAACAATCGCAACTGGCTCTTCCTTATACGTTAGATCTTCGTTCACTTATACACTCTAGGCTACAACACGTGCGAACACTGGATGCATTTGAGATAAATTCGGAGGCAAAGCCAATGATATGCAACCATGCACACTCTCTCCAGAATCTCAAACAATATAATATTTCTCGATGATAACTTTCCTTTCTTATCAAACCTCATCACACCCTTCATCGGAGACACCTTCATAAACACATAATCTCCAACTTCTACATCCTTATGCTTTAGATCCGAGTAGCTTTTCTGCCTGCTAGTTGCGGTCTCTAATCTCCTTTTGATCACAGCAACCTTCTCAGCTACATCCTGAACAATCTCTGGTCCAGTTAACACTCTCTTTCCAATCTCATCCTAACACAAAGGAGATCTATACTTCCTTCTATATAAAGCTTTATATGGTGCCATCTTAATACTATTATAGTAGCTATTATTATACGCAAACTCTACCAATGGTAGATGATCATCCCAACTACCTCCAAGATCCAATATAGACATTCTTAACATATTCTCAAGTGTCTGGATCGTCCTCTCAGATTGACCATCTGTCTGAGGGTGACAAGTAGCACCGAAATCAAGCCTGGTGCCCATTGATTCCTGTAACTTCTGTCAAAATCAAGAGGTAAACATTGAACCTCTATAAGATACAATGGAAACAAACACTCCATGAAGGCACACAATATGCTTAACATATAGCTTAGCCAAATTAGCTATAGAATAAGTGGCTTTAACTGGAAAAAAGTGAGTTGATTTGGTTAACCTGTCCACAATCACCCAAATGGAATCGTATCCATCCTTTGAACGAGGTAACCCTGTCATAAAATCCATAGCAATTCTCTCCCATTTCCACTCAGGAATAGGAAGAGGCTGAAGCTTCCCAGAAGGCTTATGATGTTTAGCTTTCACCTGTTGACACATCAAGCACTTAGAAACATAATCAGCTACATCTTTCTTTAATCTATCCCATTAGTATAAATCTCAGATGCTGTGGTACATCTTAGTAACACCTGGATGTACACTATAAGTTGTAGAATATGCTTCCTCAAAGACCTCTTCTCTCAAATTATCCACATTAGGAACGCATAATCTACCACTGATCTATAAAACGCCTTCATCATCAAGTGTAAAATTAGTGAACTTTCCTTCACAAACATTCTCCTTAAGCTTTGCTAAAATAGGATCTTGACTCTGAGCTGCCTTAATCCTATCTCTTAACACTGATCTAACTCTGAACTAAGCTAGCAGTCCTCATGATATACTAATCTTCATCATCAAACCTTAATCCAATAACTCATGTAACTCTTGGATCAAAGGTCTTCTCTCCATACTAATGTGAGCAAGACTACCTGATGACTTCCTACTCAAAGCATTTGCGACCACATTAGCTTTGCTTGGATGGTAAAGAATATCATAATCATAATCCTTCAGTTCAAATCTCTTTATTGAAAAATGCACTTCAAACTTTTATGATTTGTGAAAATCTCATAAGTCACTCTGTACAAATAATGTCTCTAAATCTTGAGAGCAAAGATCATTGTAGCCATCTCTAGGTCGTGGGTAGGATAATTTTATTCATGCTTCTTCAACTGCCTCGAAGCATAAGCTATCACCCTACCATTTTACATTAATATATAACCTAGGCTGACTCTAGAAGCATCACAATACATAGTGAATTTATCTTCTCCATTAGGGAAAGTTAGAATTGGAGCTATGGTTAACTTCTCCTTCAGTAACTGAAAACTATTCTCATAAGTATTTGACCATATAAACTTCATATTCTTTTGAGTTAGGCGAGTCATAGGAGCTGCAATTATAGAGAAGTCTTGCATAAATCTCCTGTAATACCCAACTAAACCCAAAAAACTTCGAATCTCAGTGACTAATGTCGGTCTAGGCCATTTGGACACTACTTCTATCTTCTATGGATTAACTTGAATACCATCTTTAAACACCACCTGTCCAATGAATGCAACACTCTCCATCCAGAAATCACACTTCAAGAATTTAGCATAAAGTTGATGTTCTCTCAGTGTTTGCAATACTATCCTCAAGTGATATACATACTTTTCCATACTCTTTGCATACACTAGTATATCATCAATGAAGACTACTATAAACTGATCCATAAATAGTTTGAATACCCTATTCATCAGTTCTATGAAAGCAGCTGGTGCATTAGTTAACTTAAAGGACATCATTAGAAACTCATAGTGACCATATTAAGTGCAGAATGTCATTTTAGGAACATTGACTTTACTAATCTGCAATTGATAATAGCTTGACCTCAAGTCAATCTTGGAAAAGAACTGTGCACCCTAAAGTTGATTAAACAAATAATCTATCTTCGAGAGAGGATACTTATTCTTCACTGTCACCTTATTCAACTCTCTGTAATTTATGCACAGTCTTAGTGTACCATCCTTCTTCTTTACAAAAAGGACTGGTACACCCCAAGGAGAAACACTGGGTTTAATGAAACCCTTATCTAACAAATCCTGCAATTGCTCCTTTAACTTATTTAACTCTGAAGAAGCCATTCTGTAAGGCGGCATCGAAATAGGAGTTGTGCCTAGGACCGTATCTATATAGAATTTGATCTCTCTGTGAGGTGGTAAACCTGGCAACTCATCAGGCTAGACATCAGTAAACTCACATGCAATCGAAACATCTGTGAGAGATAACTTTTCCATTAAAGTATCCCTGACTAGTGCCAAGTATCCTAGGCAACCTTTCCTCAGCATTTTCCTAGCCGTGATAGCGGAGATAAGATTTTGAGTTGCAAAACTCTTGTCACCCACAAACTTAAACTCTTCTTCATCAAGAGTTTTGAAAATCACCTATTTACTCTAACAATCAACAACGACATAATGTTGAGATAACCAATTCATACTAAGGATCACATCAAACTCTATCACATCCAACAATACTAATTCCACAGATAATTCTCTATCTCCTACTAACACTAGACATCCAGAAAGAATAATGTCGGTGTTAAATGAATCACTTATAGGAGTGGCAACAGACAAAGGAAATGCCATCCTCGAAGCTTGCCAACACAACTTCAAAGCAAAAACAGGGGGCACAGAAAAATGTGTGGCACCCGATGTGATAACCCAAATCGGGAGTCATGACCGGTGTTAGGGAATGGGAATTTTTTCGAATCCAGAACCTGTAGCAAGCCTTAAAAATAAAAGCATGCAATAAATAAATAAAATATGCACCAGAATAAAAAATTTTTAAATTAATATAATAGTAAAAACTTCTGTTATATCATAAAATAAAATATCTCATACAATATTTAGAGAAAGGTCTCTGAAATAATAACCAACATTCTACAATATAAAGTACGACTACTATTACAGTTTTCTAGAGTACAATAAAATCAAGTAATAATTTACATAGACAAGTCGGGGCTGAAGAAGTCCAGCGAATGAGCCTACTATTGAGGTCTGAGGAAGAAGAATCTTCTGTAAAAAATCAACAACTGAGGGGAGTCAGACCTCACTGAGTGAATTGTTATATTATGTATACAAGCACCTCCTAATGTCATATGTAACCAATCATTAATATATATAATAAATATATATACAAGCATTTCACATAGATGCTGAAATCACTTTAAATAAGGAATATTGAAATACATTTGTTTTATTGAAGGATCAAATAAAACCTTATTTAATCGTAACCTCAATCAATAATATCTCTCTAGCCATACAGGCTCACTTAATTCCAAATTAATTCTCTTATTCTATAATGGATAGTAGACTGACCTCGAGACACTAAGTTAACTAAGCTCCAATAGTCTCATTGTCAGTGTGATTAGCCCCGAGACACTAGGTCAACCGAGCTCCAGCAACCACACTATTCAATCATATCAAACTTAAATCAATCAATCAAATCATATATCACCACAAGTGATTCTTAACTCAATCCTAAATCTATTGCACCAGTATGTAGACGGTTCTAGTGTTGCCCACTAGATAGCACGTTCTATCCATATCCTTCAATTAAAATTAAACATACATATGGGAAAAAAATAATGCATAATAACATTCATAATAACAAAAAAAATCATATATATACCTAAAATAAACTAAGTATATTTCAAATATATATATGTTAAATAAATTCAAAATCAACCATACAAATATGCCAAACATAAACCAATAATATACTAAAAACATGCTAAGTGTATATAAAAAATATAACATGCATTTATTTTGAAAAATATAAAAAATATACTAAAAATATACCTAACATATACTAAACATTTAATAAAACAATTCATGAAGAAATACATATTAAGACATGAATATTCTAAATCATGCATCCTAAATGTGATGTATATATAAGATATAACAACTCACAAGTTTGTGCTCATTGAGACTGGCTTGATAGGCCTGGTATGATAGGCCTTAGTCTCAGCGCAACTAGAAAATAAAATAATAACAAAAATCAGAATAAATTTAACTTATTCTTCTAAAGAGACTCGATCTAGGAATACAAAACTCAAACAAAACACGAAAACTCAGAATCGATCCGACATCATGTTTTACGAGAATTCTACTAAAAATTAGGCAGAACTTCCTCTGTAAAACGAACATCTCTCTGCTAAAAAGTAGAGCCGATCCTGTAGGAAAAACACACTTCTAACACAGAACATTCAACACCTTTGGTTGAGACCCCGAACTGCATAATTTTCCAACGGAAGTTCACAAATTCACCAAAAATCAAATATATAATAAATATATTAAAAATCATTAAAATTCACAAATATCAATAAAACACCAAAATATAATATATTTAAGCATTAAAACACTAAATATAATCATTTCTCCACAATTAAATAAAAATCTCAAATAATAATATAATATTATCAAAAATCCAATTTCTCAATTATTAGCATAAAATAATAAAATTCACCTTTATATACTCAAATAACTTAATTATACAATAACAGTAATTAAAAATCCATTTAATCACCAAAATAGTAAATAATATATTATTTGAAAATAATTTTTAAAAATTAGTATTAATTAGTTAAAAATGACAAATAATTTATAAAAATCATTTTAATACCCTATAAAATCTTAAAATCATTTAAAATATATTATGTAGCTATAATTTCCACAAAAAACCCACCATTAACTTATAAAATCAAAATTTACATAATACTAATAATTTTCTCAAAAATTTATATAAAATCACAAAAATTATTTTATCAACATGTATTATATCAAAATTATTTAAAGCATATAATTAAGCAATATTTTCAACAAAAATACAAATCTAACATAAAATTCCAATATATACATAATACAAAAATATTTCTAAAAATTATATAATATATCAAAAAATTATTTTCTCAACACTAAAATTAATAATATAATATGCTAACACTAAATTGATGAAATTCATAATTAAAATAATTAATTAACAAAAATTCAATAATTAATAATAAAATAATAAAAAAATTAACCAAAATTCAAATAAATTCCAAAAACTCAAACAAAAATATTTCTAGGAAGATTAAGGTACTAGGATCAACATTAGTGAAGGAAGTTTTCAAGAATCAACAAGATTGAACTTAAAAAAAATTGGAAACCCTAATAGCCATAAACCAAAAATTCAATAAAACTTACAAATGATCAAGTTTGAGCTTGAAGGGAGCTTGGGATCATCTTCCTCACAGCTTAGGGAGTCGAACTACACCGGAATGGCGTGCTATGGTGGCCGGAGGAGGGAAAGACGGTGAGAAGCTCACCCTATTGCTGCTGTAACTCCAGGCTATCCGGTGAGCTTCTGGTGGTCGGACGACGTTGGGGAGGGAGAGGGAAGAGGGAGGAAGAAGATGGTAGTGGCTGGTAGCGGTACGACAAGCTAGAAGGGGAGGCACAGTGACTGTGCGGGGGAGGGAAGATGGGTTTACAGTGTTTTCATCTTTTATACACACACACACACACACACACACATGCACTATATAATAAAATATTATATCAACAAAAAATAATAATAATAAAAATAATGCTCACAATAATATCAAACAACAAAAATGATAATAATAATAGGGTACTTAAAATAATAATACTAAAAATAATACCAATAATATTAACCCTAATATTTAAATAATAAAGTTCTAAAAATATATTTTACGTATATAAAATATTTAAAATAACATATATGAATAATATTCATAAATAATGATAATATATGAATAAAATTTAAAATATTAACATTGCATAACCCGAAATATATTTTAATAATTTAAAATTCAGGGTCATTACAATCTCCACTCATTGTAAGAATTCGTCTTCGAATTTAAAGAAAAGAATAAATACAAGAATCATCGAGGAAAGAGATACGGATAAGCGACTTGCATCTCAGCTTCAGTCTCTCAAGTATGCTCCTTCATATTATTGCTTCGCCACAACACCTTGACCATCAGAATTTGCTTCGAACGCAATTGTTGAACTTGATAATCTACAATCGCAACAAATTCTTCCTCAAATGTTAGGTCCTCATTCAATTCCATAATATCAGGCTGCAACACGTGTGAAGGGTCTAAAATATACTTCCTCAGCATTGATGTTGACCATTTGCATGATTAAACTCCTAATTTTGGACTTTGAAAAAAAATTTTTATACTAATAATTTCAATTAAGTGTGTAGGGAATTATATACTAAACATATACCAAGCATATACACTCTGAATGAATAGTGAATTTTTGGGCTGATTGAACCTCTAAGATTGAAGAAGGCTTTTGACATATTTAGAGCTCTTAAATGAGAAAATGAGCTTCTTAACATTTGAAGTAGACATCTTGAGCTTTCTTAATTGGGCTTTTTTGTGAAAATCCAAGTTCATTTGGTTATAAAAATTTTGAGTTGAAATTCACGTATACATCTACCATCTCAGACTGCACATCTCTTAGTATTTTGGATATATCTTGAGTTACAGAAGTCCAATTAAGGTGATTAAAAATGATATGCAAATATAAGTAAAATATATACAAATTTTATGAAGAAAATATGGGAAAATTCGAATTTCTTCAGGATCAGATCACGGCTTCAACTTGTGTATAGCTGTCTGACAGTATTTTGCATTTCAGATTGCACAATCCTCAGTAATTTGGACATATCCCGAGCTAAATAAGTCAAATTTATGTGATTCAAAATTTCATGGAAAGATAATTCAAATATCTACAGCTTTCATGAATAAAGTATGAGCAAATTCAAATTTCTTCATGAGCAAATCACGGCTTCAATTTTGGGTATAGCTGTCTGACCGTAGTCTGTATTATAAATTGCACAATCCTTAGTATTTTGGACATATCATAAGCTACAGAAGTCTAATTTAGGTGATTCAAGTTGATATGGAAATATAATTCAAATATATACAGATTTTATGAAGAAAATGTAGGAAAATTCAAACGTCCTGAGGAGCCAATTACGGTTTCAATCCATGAATAGCTGTCTGACAGCATCAGTCTCAATAATTCAAAATATACACGTTGGACACATCATTTGCACCTCCAACGGCTATATTTTTTAGTATAAATACCTCTAGAGCTGAATAAAAGTAAAGTAACTTGTTTTATCATTTTTATTATCTCTTAAGCTTTCATTGAGCTCTCAAATTCTCTTAAATAATTCTTTGTTTGTATAACTCTTGTGAGAGTTGGGTGTATGCTAGAAATAGAATTTCTTTTCTTCTTAAATCTTAGGTTAGATTAGAAGGGAAGTGAGATTTATTTCTAAAGGAATTGGTTTAAGTGTTGTCCATTGAAACACTTGGGTTTTGGTTTTTTGAGTGAGCCTTGAAAACTCATGTTGTAAGGTTATAAGAGTGAGCCATAAAACTCTTGTATAATCTTAATCTTGTGAATAGGATTATGGGTGATTGAAAATCCTAACTTGGGGATAAGTTAGGTGGAGACATAGGATTGTTATTGAATCCGAACTCCTTAAATCTTTGTGTTCTTCATTCTTCCTTCTCAACTTCTATTTAATTCTTGCAAAGAATTCATTTAATTTCTCATTTTTATTTGATAGTCCTATTCACCCCCCCTCTAGGATTCTTTTCAATTGAGATATGGAACACTGGATGCATATGGGATAAACTCAGAGGCAAAGCCAATCGATGTGCAACCATGCCTACTCTCTCTAGAATTTTGAATGGTCTAATATATCTTGGTGCTAGCTTACCCTTCTTGCCAAATCTCATCACACCCTTCATCGAGACACCTTTAAGAACACATAGTCTCCTACCTGGAATTCCACATCTCTGCATCTCAGATCTGCATAGCTCTTTTGTCTGCTAACTGCGGTCTTTAGTCTCCTCTTAATAATAGCAACCTTCTCTGCAGCATCCTGAACCATCTCAGGTCCAGTCAATGCTCTCTCCCCAATCTCATCCCAACTCAGAAGGGATTTACACTTCCTTCCATACAAAGCATTATATGGTGCCATGCCAATACTGTTATGGTAGCTGTTATTATAAGCGAACTCCACAAGCGGCAAATGATCATCCCAGCTACCTTCCAGATCCAATACACATATCCTCAACATATATTCTAGTGTCTAGATCATCCTCTCAAACTAACCATCTATCTGAGGATGAAAAGCAGTACTGAAATTAAGCCTGGTGCCCATCGCTTCTTGCAACTTCTGTAAAAAATGAAGGCAAACACTGAACCTCTATCAGACAAAATGGACACAGGTACTCCATAAAGGCACACAATATGCTTAACATATAGCTTCGCTAATCTGGCTATAGAATAATTGGCTTTCACAAGCAAGAAATGAGCAGACTTGGTTAACCTGTCCACAATCGCCCAAATGGAATCGTATCCATCTTTGGAATGAGGTAAACTAACCATAAAATCCATAGCAATTCTTTCCCACTTCCACTCAGAAATAGGAAGAGGCTGAAGCTTCCCAAAAGGCTTCTGATGTTCATTTTTCACCTACTGACACATCAAACACTTAGCAACAAAATCCGCTACATCCTTCTTCAGCCTATTCCACCAGTACAAATCTCTAATACTATGGTACATCTTAATGACACCTAGATGTACATTGTAGGCTATAGAATGTGCTTCCTCTAGGATCTCTTCTCTCAAATTATCCACATTAAGAATATATAATCTACCACTGATCCACAGAATACCTTCATCATCAAGTGTGAAATCAATGAACTTCTCTACACGAATATTCTCTGAAAGCTCTTTTAGAATAGGATCTCAGCCCTAAACTGCCTTAATCCTATCTCTCAACACAGATCAAACCGTAAACTGGGCTAACAATCCACTTGATATACTCATCTTCATCATCAGACCTTGATCCATTAACTCATGCAACTCTTGGATCAATGGTCTCCTCTCTACACTAATGTGAGCAAGACTACCTGAGGACTTCCTACTGAAGGCATATGCTACCACATTAGCTTTGCTTGGATGATAAAGCATCCCACAGTCATAGTCCTTCAGGAGTTCTAACCATCTCCTCTACCTCAGATTCAGATCTCTCTGCTGAAAAATGTATTTAAGGCTCTTATGATTTGTAAAAATCTCACAAGTCACCCCGTATAGATAATGTCTCCAAATCTTGAGAGCAAAGATCACTGTAGCCATCTCTAGGTCGTAGGTAGTATAATTCTATTCATGCTTCTTTAACTGCCTTGAAGCATAAGCTATCACCCTACCATTCTACTTCAATATACAACCTAGGCCAACTTTAGAGGCATCATAATACACTGTGAACCTGTCTACTCCATTAGGCAAAGCCAAAATTGGAGCTGTGGTCAATTTCTCCTTCAACAACTGAAAACTATTCTCACAATCATCTGACCATACAAACTTTAAATTCTTCTAAGTCAAGCGAGTCATAGGACCTGCAATTCTAGAAAAATCATGTACAAACCTCCTATAACACCCAGCTAAACCTAGAAAACTATGAATCTCTATAACTGTAGTTGGTCCAGGCCATTTAGACATTGCTTTAATCTTTTATGGATCAACTTGGATACCATCTTTAAACACTATGTGTCTAAGGAATGCAACAGTCTCTAACCAAAAATCACATTTTGAGAATTTAGCATAAAGCTGATATTCTCTCAGTATTTGTAGTACAGTCCTCAAGTGATATACGTGCTCCTCCATACTCTTCGAATACACCATTATATCATCAATGAAGACTACTATAAACTAATCCATAAATGGTCTGAATACCCTATTCATCAGATCCATGAAAGCTGCTGGTGCATTAGTCAAGCCAAATGACATCACCAGAAACTCATAGTGGCTATAATGAGTGCGAAATGCCATTTTAGGAACATTGGCTGCATTGATCCACAACTGATGATAACCCGACCTCAAGTTAATCTTAGAAAAGAACTGTGCACCCTGAAGCTAATTAAACAAATCATCTATTCTTAAGAGAGGGAACTTGTTCTTCACTATCATCTTATTTAGCTCTATATAGTCAATGCACAGTCTTAGGGTACCATCCTTCTTCCTCACAAATAGGATTGGTGCACCTTAAGGAGAAACACTGGATCTGATAAAACCCTTATCCAATAATTCATGCAACTGCTCCTTTAACTCATTCAACTCTGCAGGAGCCATTCTATAGGGTGGCATCGAAATAAGGGTAGTGCCTAGAACCACATCTATATAGAACTTAATCTCTCTGGGAGGTGGTAAACTTGGCAACTCCTCAAGAAAAACATCAGGAAACTCATAGGCAATAGGAACATCTATGAGTGACAACTTCTTCACTGAAGTATCCTTGAATAATGCCAAATATCACTGATAACCCTTCCTAAGCATCTTCCTAGCCATGATAGTGGAAATGAGATTCTGAGGTGCAGAACTCTTATCACCCACAAACTTAAACTCTTCTTCATCTAGAATTCTAAAAATCACCTCTTTACTCTGAAAACTACAATGGCATAGTATTGAGACAACCAATCCATACCCAATATCACATTAAATTTCATTACATTCAATAACACTAAATCTGCCGGCAATTCTCTACCTCCGATGAAAAATTGACAACTAGAAAGAACAACATCAGTGTCCAAAGAATTGCTTAGAGGAGTGGCGATAAAGAAAGAAAAAGCTATCCTCGAAGTTTGCTAATAAGATTTTGAAGAAAACATAAGAGATACAAAGGAATGCATGGCACTTGGATTAAACCAAACCCAAGCATCCAGTTAACAAATAGGAATAATATCTGCCACGACAACATTAGATGCCTAAGCATCCTATTAAGTGAGGTGAAAAACTCTGGCCTGACCTCGAACTCCCTGCTGACTAGTAGAAGCCTGGCCAAAACCTCTGGCACCTCCTCTGGTATCTCTACCATGACCCTACTAAACAACAATCTGAGTCGAACTCGGGTGCTAAGCTGGAGGTAACTGAAAAGAAACTGGTGTTGCACTAGCAATCGACTGTTGCAAAAACTATGAAATCTGCTGAGGCTGATAACCAGAATGGGGACATGATCAAGCAAAGTGTCCCATCTGTCCGCATTAAAAAAAAGTCAACAGCACCATCTAACACGGTCTCTGATGGACTCTACCACATGTCTGGCAAACGCTAGCTGTTGACCCAGAACTGCAACCATTACTGATGCTCGAAGCAACTGAATCAAATCTAATCAGTCTGCGCAGACCCCCATGACCATGTTTACTACTCCTGTTCACTCTTTACTATTGCCTCTAGCTCTGCTGCACTGGGCCTCTCTGCTGACTACTCGAACCAATATGAAAGCTTGAATAAGGAGTAGTCTGGAATCCTTCTGACTAAGTGCCTAATTGGTAGAAATTAGGCATAGCTCCTTACCTGACTAGCCTCAGCTCAATATCCTTAGCTAACTCTATCATGAACTCTAGAGTAAGGTCTACTGTAGGCATCCCAGTAAAAGCAAAACCCAAACCAATGACATATGTAGTGACCAAAAAGTACTGATCTTGCATAAGGTCTTCTACATATCTGTTGAGTTGGAAAAACTCTCTAATGTAGTCCTCGATAGATTTGTCACCTCT
Organism: Mallotus nudiflorus; assembly: GCA_947683625.1. Taxonomy (NCBI): domain Eukaryota; kingdom Viridiplantae; phylum Streptophyta; class Magnoliopsida; order Malpighiales; family Euphorbiaceae; genus Mallotus; species Mallotus nudiflorus. The sequence goes on from CANTUR010000125.1 coordinate 178,538, forward strand.
GGTAATGCTTGTCAATCTGAGTCTGTAGCTCATATGGAGTGGCTTTGGGCAGAATCTCCTCATAAAGCGCTCTCTGAACTGTGCCCAGGTCATTGTAGTCATGTATGGTTGAATCATTTGAATAAACCAATCCAAGGCTAGTCCCTCTACTGACAACTCTACAATCATGATCCGCTGATACTTAATGTGAGCAGTCCAAGTCCTCATCTCAATTGCATGAAGAAAATCCAATGGGTCTGATGTCCCATCAAAAGCTATCCAACCAACTCTGGCATAGAATAACGCTGCCTTAGGGTCAGACATACCCTACTGATAGATAGGCTATATCAGCAGTGCAACTGGAGGTATCAGAGCATCCTCGTACTTATGCTCTACAGGCTCCTCATCCTGTAGATCACGCTATCTACGGTGACCTACTGCTCCTCGAGGTCTACCTAATAGTATATATAATAGCCACACACACACACACACACACACACACACATAGCCATACACATGCACTATATAATAAAATATTATATCAATAAAAATAATAATAAAAATAATGCTCACAATAATATCAAACAATAATAATAATAATAATAGGGTACTTAAAATAATAATACTAAAAATAACACCAATAATGTTAACCCTAATATTTAAATAATACACTTTTATAAATATATTTTACGTAAATAAAATATTTAAAATAAAATATATAAATAATATTCACAAATAATGATAATATATAAATAAAATTTAAAATTTTATTAACACTACATAACTCGAAATATATTTTAATAATTTAAAATTCAGGGTCATTACACCCGGGTCAATCAAAACTCTAGCATCCAAATAATAAACTAGAAGTATACCTACAATAATGGCATTAGATGCCTGAGCATCCTGCTGAGTGAGAGTGAAAATTCTGGCCTGACCTCAGCCTTTCTGCTGGCTGGTGGAAGCCTAACTAAAGCTTCTCGCACTACCTCTGCTACCTCTAGCCATCCCTGCTGGACTACAAACTGTGATGTACTCGGATACTGAGCTAGAGGCAACTGATAAGAAGTTGGAGCTAAATTGATAATAGACTGCTGCAGAAACTACTATTGATAGCCAAGATAAAGACATACTTTGGCAATGTGTCCCATTTGTTTGCATCTGAAACATGCTCCAGGATCCATGTAATATGGTCCCTGATGGACTCTCCCACACATCTAACAAGCACTGGTTGCTGATCCGGTGCTGTCGTAACCAGAACTTTAGTTGCTGCTACGGCTGGTAGCACTAGAACCAAATCTAATAGGTTTGTGCAGTCCTCCACGACCTTGTTTTCTACTCATGTGGACTCTCTGTTGAGGTCTTTGGCTCTGCTGATAAGATCCTCTCTAACAACTACTAGAGCCAATTTGAAATGTTTGGAAGAGTATGCTCAGAAATCCTCCTAACTGAACAATTCCCAGTTGATACTAATCAGGCATAACTCCTTGCCTAACCAATTTGAGCTCTATCTCTTTAGCCAACTCTATTACAGACTGAAGAGTAAGGCCTGCAGTAAGCATCCCAGTGAATACAGAACCCAATCCAATCACGTACATTGTAATTATGAAGTATTGATCTCTCATTAGGTCCTCTATATATTGACCTAGTCTGAGGAACTCTCTGATATAATCGTCAACAGATCTATCTCCTCTAGTGATGTTGGTCAGTCTAAGTCTATAGCTTATCTATAATGTCTTTAGGCAAAAACGCCTCATAAATCTCTCTCAAATTGAGCCTAGGTCATCATCATCTTCAGTGGCTAAATGACCTGAAAAAACTAAGCTAGGGCTGGTGCCTCTACAAATAGCTCGACAATCATGATCCTTTGATACTCAGTGTGAGTAGTCCAAGTCCTCGTCTCAATAGCATGTAAAAAATTTAAAGGATCCAATGTCCTGTCAAATGATATCCTACTGACTTTGGTATAAAATAATGTTAGCTCAGGGTCCGACATGCCCTACTGATAAACAGGTTGTATTTGCAGTGCAACTGGAGGTATATCAGCTTCTTCATGCTCCTTCTCTATAGGTTCCTCATCCTCTAACTCTCTCTACCTATGATGACTTATCGCTCCTCGAGGTCTACCTCTACCTCTGCCTCGATCCCTAATTGACGACTTTAGAGGTAAAACGTCATCCTGAAAGGACTTATCATCCTCGGCCTCAACGACCGATGGAGCGACACGTGCTCATCTCCTCATTCTGAAAAGACAAAAATAATGAAATTTAGACAAAACAAATAATAAAAAAATGATGAATAGACATCCTAACAATTATATAGAAAACTATATCAAGGAAAACTTATCAAAGACATGATCGAGCCTAATTTACTGCAGTAGTTTTGAAGAAAACATAGCTTTGAGAACCTAGGTCCACAATTGATGAGTGTGAAAAATGCATTATTTCAATTAGTCTTTATGTTAGGATTAGATGCAATTTCAGTTAAGTTTGTGTTTCTTTTATTCAATTTTTATTTAGTTGAGTACTTGATGCATGTCTTGTGTGTTTATTTATTTTTATGTATTAGTTGGTTTATTTTTGGTTGATTTTTATGTATTTAGGGAAGTCACAGAACAGTAGAGGAAGGTTACATGGGAGCCATGGGCACTTGAAATGGGCAAAAAAAAGAGCAATGGAGGTCGATATGCTAAAATGCTGAAGAAGTGAGGTGCACGACCATGGAAAAAATGCACATGACCGTGCAACTTGGTGATTGGGAAATTTGGAGTTGAATTTAATTGCTGACTCATGAGGGACAAGATGGAGATTTTGTATGGCTATAACCCTAGGGCGAGTAATTAGGGTTTTATAAGAAGGTAGCCAACAGAAATAAGGAGGAGGATATTTTCATCAATTTTTGATATACATTTTCTTAGAGCAGTTTTGGAGAGAATAAGGATTTTTCTTGCTTATGTTAGTTTTGGAGATTTGAGAATAAGAATTGAAGAACATCAAGCTTCCTATTGAATAAGGGGTTTCTTCTATTCAATTGTGTTTATTCGTTCTTAATTTTGATTTAATGATGATGTCTATTTTCTTTTATTCTTCTTTTTTGTCTCTTATAATTAACATGAGTAGCTAAATTCTTAGTTAGGGTTCTTACTGCAATTCAACCATGGGCTAATCATAATTAAACCTAAACCATTAATCTAAATCATTTGGTTATTGTTGAAATTAATGTCTTTTTAGGATTGATCACCCTTTGATTGAATGTACACAATAAAACTTGATCGAGAGATGGGTTGTATTGGATTTAAACAATAACCTGTTAGATGCTTTCTTAATTGAGAAACACTTAAGCAACTAATATTGATTAAAGGTTGGTGTTTAAACTGGGTTAACCGAACACTTAGTAGGCGAGAGCTTTAAATCTAAGAACGTTAATTTACTTGATTAATCATAGGGTTGTCTTAGGGGGAAAGCCTATGATTCTTAAGAAACCCTCAAATTGGATTAAGGTTAGGTATGGCTTAGTAGTTAATTGATCTTAAATAAAGGTTGAATTGGTAATAAGAACACTAGCTCTCTAAAGTGGTTGTTATTTCATTGTGATTTTTTGTGTTTTGTCTTAGTATAATATTTAGTTTAATTCAAAATACCCTTTTTCGTTGTTTAAACAAACAAACACAACTAGTATCACTGTAGTCAATCTATAATCTCTGTGGGATCGATATTTAATTACTACTTATACGAATCCATATACTTGCTGAAATCCATACTAAAGACCTAGGGCTCTGATACTAACTTTGTCACGATCCAAACTAGGGAGTTATGATTGGCGCTAAGGAGCGGGAATTCTTTTGAATTTAGAACTTGTAGCAAGCTTTAAAAATAAAAATGCATGCAATAATAAATAAAAATACAGTAGAATTAAAACTTTTAATTAATATAAAAATAGAAATTATATCATATCATAAAAAAATTTACATGATTATTATTACAGCTTCTAGAATACAAATAAGAGTTTAGCGATAAAAATTACATAATCTAGCCGGGGTTGAAGAAGACCAATGAAGGGGTCTACTACTGAGGTCTGGCGAAGTAGAATGTCCTGAAAGAAATATTGAGGGGGATCAGACCTCACTGAGTGAATTATTATAATACACACACACACACACATGCAGTTCATACAAATGCTAAAATCCACTTTTATATTATAATAGTTGCATAAAAATATATTGGTTGCAGGATCGGAGCAGAACCCTAACATAGTTCGCAACCTCGACCATAAAACTCACTAGCGATACAGGCTTACTTGATTCCAAATATTTCTCTTTTTCCATTTTGGATAGTAGATTGGCCACGAGACATTAAGTCAACTAAGCTCCCATAGTCTTACTGTCAATATGATTAGCCTTGACATACTAGGTCAACCGAGCTCCTGCAATCACACTACTCACTCTCACTATAAATCTCATTAATCATAAATCAAATCTCACATCAATAAATCTCATGATGTCAAATCCTAAATCTAACGCACTGGTACGCACACAGTCCTAGTGCAACCCACTAGGTAGCACGGTCTACTGCTATCCTTCAAATAAATGTTATAATTATTAAAAAATAATAAAATGCATAATGTAAATATGATAGCATCCATTTTAAAGAAATATACTAATCATAAACCAAACGTATATAGAATATATACCGAAGATATATCAAATATATATTCAACATATACCAAAAATATACCAAATATATATCTCAAACATTTAATAAAATAAATCATTTTTAAATACATTACAAAAATTATGGATGCTCATAATTATGCATTCTACATGTAATGCATATATAAGATAATAACTTACAATTTTATGTTCCTCTAAATAGACTCAACTGGCCTAGTCTAATATGCCTCGGTCTTGGCATAATTATAGAAAAGTATAATAATAACAATATCAGAATAAATTTCTAACTTTACACTTCTAGGAATACTAGAGAAAGACTCGATCTAGGACATGATTCGATCAAAATCGAAAACTCAAGATCGACCCGACGTCATGTTTTACGAGAATTCTACTAAAAATTTGGCCGAGTCTCCTCTGTAAAACAAACATTTCTCTACTAAAAGTGGAGTTGATTCTGCAAACAAACACACTTCAATAATACACAACAACACAACTTCTCAGGTTGGGATCCCGAACTATGCAATTTCTCAATCGAGAACCAAAATTCACAATAATAAATAATTTAATAATAATAAAATAAAAATCATTAAAATCCATAAAATCAAGAAAATACCTCAATACACTTTATTTAAATAACAAAAATATTAAATATAATATTTTTGCATTAATTAAAGAAAATCTCAAATAAATTATATAGTGTTAATAAAAATCCATTTTTCAAATACTTAACGTCAAATAGTAAAATTTATCAATAATTATTTAAATTGATTAAATATGTAATAAAAATAAGTTCAAAATCCATTTAATCACAAAACAATAAATCAAACTATTATTTGAATATATTTTTGGAAATTGTTATTAATTAGTTAAAAATAGTAAATAATTCGTAAAAATTATTTTGATACTATTTATTATTATGAAATTATTCAAAACATATAATTAACAATAATTTCAATAAAACTACAAAGTTTACCAATTATCCAAAAATGACATAATACTAAATATTTTCCAAAAATTACTCAAAATTACTATAAATCAATAAAAATTTATTTTCTCATTTCTAAAGCTAATTATTTAAATTAACTATACAAATTAACATAATTTTCAATACAAAACAAATAATTAATAAAATTTATTTTATTTATCAAAAGTACAATATTTATACATAAATTAAAAAAATTCAGAAAAGTAAAATAAAAATATGTATGAGTAGCTAATGATGTACACAATAACATTACTAAAAGAAATTAACAAGAATCATACAATATCAAGCTAAAAAAATTCCAAAACACCTAATTGACATAAACTCAAACTTGAAGAAAACTCACTAACACATATATATATCCATAAAGTTTGACTTAAATAAAATGTATACCAAAAATAATAAATATACTAAATATACTAAATTTAGACTATTCATAATTTAATAAAAATAATGATATTATTAAAGAATTAAATAATATTTAACCATGAACTAACTTTTAATTCACACAAAATAATCATAATATATAAAAATTTAAAATATTATTAACACTACATATCTCAAAATAAATTCTAATAATTTAAAATATCGGGTTATCACATCAGCATTGAAATGGTATTTTGTATATGAATATGTAACAAACATTTTTTTTGCCGCTATTAAGAAGTAATGAAATATATAAGTTCTTAATGATATGATGTTTGTTTTCCCTTGTTGTTGACAATAGACAATAAATAAAAGCAAAACATTGAGGTGCAACTTAAAACAAATATAAAGTACCAAAATCATGTTAAAGTAAATAACAACAAAATTATTTTGAGCTTAACATTTCGAGTTTTCGTTAACATGTAAAATAAAGCAATAGAGCTATAACACATGATGGTGACAGACATGTATTTTTTTCCCTGAACCAAAAAAAAAATGATTTAGTTATGGCATATAACTATATAACCTAAGTTTGGCATTTACATTCATCTATGGTCATTTATATTTCATGTACTAGCCAACAAGTTTAACCAAAATATATATCCCCAAAAAATAAAAAGAAAAAACAAAAAGCATTATCTTCTATTTGGCTGAGCTAAATTTGATAAGAAGGCATGCGCTTCTGCGACAACTTTTGTCTCTTTAGAGGATTCAGTTGCTATGGCTATGAAAAGGTATTAGTAGTGGCAAGGTTGGTATGAACACTAGTTGTAGATGACCCTTATGAGGTTTGAGTATCCATAAATGTGTCATTGTTGGAGCTCTTATGCAAATTGCCCATATGAGATTGTCTCTCATGCTCTAAATGGCTTTTAGTTACTGCAGATGTTCCACACCATCGAATGTCAGGTGCCTAAAATCTTCTATAGCTTGGATTCCTTTGTGCAGTGTTTATTTGACTTAGTGTAGTAGGTATCAAACATTGGTTTTCATTTGGGATAGGACTCCCAGTAGTTATTACTCACTCTGACATCAAAATAGGCTACAAATAGATGAATCAAACACTAGGTTCATCAAATAAAGTACATGCAACTGATTATGTGTTAAGTGTAACAGTTTTTTTGGTTGATTTATGCATGTTTATAGTCTTTATTGTTACAATTGGTTACAATTTAGTTATTTCTATATTTATTATGAATTTAGCAATGTGCTTGGCTTTCTTTTAAAATAAATTTTATATGAATTGTTGAATTAAAATTTATAAAGAATGGTGGTGATGGAGAATGCAATTATTGCAAGAGACATGCAATGATGATGGTGGAGCATGCAATTATGGCAAGAGACATGTAATGATGATGGTGGAACATGCAATGATGGGAGACAACAATCATGAAGAAAGACATACAATGATGTAGAAAACATAATTATGAAAGAAAAAGAAAAAGAAATAGTAAAAGGAATTGATATAAGTTGTAGAGAATGAATTACGGAAGAGAAGGGGATTACTTGAAGAAAATCTTGTAATGCAGTAAGAGTTGGAGAGTAGGAGAAGAATTCCTTAAAAAGAGTTCATTCTTTCCTTCTTTATGTTTTAGTTCTTAATGTGTTTTATTTTTGAATTTGGGATGACTAATATTATGTGTAGTTAATTTTATTTATGTTGGGAATTGTTAAATTTATTTTAATTTAAGTTGATTTATAGATATTGGTTTTTTTTCCTTTAATTTGCATTAAGCTTAATTGTTTATGATTTGGCCATTCATAATTAATTTTTAATTAAGTTTAATTATTAAGAAATATTAATCTTAATAGAAATATAAATGTTTGATTAATTGATTTAAGTCTGGATATTGATTAAATTATTTTAATTTCAGTTGGTTGTACTTCATGATTTATTTACTAAATTTGATTAGGTTTTAATTTAATGAGAATTAGTTAAAACCTTTTCAATTGATAGGAATAAATTAAGTAATTTTTACTTGAGAAAGATTAATTACTACCTTTGAAATCCCAAGAATTGCAATAGAAAGAAAGACTAATTTCTTAAGATTAGCTTAATTAAAATATAGTGATACAATCCCTAACATTATTCTATCATTTACTTGTTAAAATTTATTTGCTTGTTATATTTTAAATTAATTGATTTTATTATTTAATTTCATTTTGGTTATAAAAATTTAGTAGTTTTAATTCAGTTAATTGTTGTGTCTTAAACAAGTTAAAAAAAAAATTAATAGTTGGATAAACATTTAATCCTCGTGGGATCTACCTGTATTTATTCTATATTACTTGACAAAATCATACACTTGCAAGAAACAATCAACAACTAACGTTTAGTTTGCCTCTTAGGATTAGATGCAAACTAGTGACTGCATCTAAGTCACCAAACACAACAAATATTCTGATTCACAAATTATATATAGACACCAAACACAAAATTTCTTTAAAAACCAGCAAACACTACTTCATTATAACACCAAGTTTTAACTGATTCCATCAACAAATAAACTGAGTCCATCGAAAAATAGCTTCATTCAAAAATATTAAAAATCACAATTAGTACACTTACATTCATAGTAGTTCGACCAGTGACCTCATCAATGGGTATTCCATGCCCTTAAGGATTTTTAGTCTGCCTTTTAGGATTACTTAAACTTGCTTGCCCTTGCCTTAGAACTGAGACAGTATTTTTTTTAGTTTTGGCGTCTTTAATGGCTTCTATTTTTTTCTTTCCAAATGAAACAAAACCATTACAACTTGAAGAACATATATAAAGTATTAATTACAAATGTATTGAAGCAATATGCCTTAATTATTGATGTTAATGCTGCATTGGTTTCCACATAATCTTTTGCAAGGTTCGGAGTTAGAACCTCTGAAGCTACTACATTTGAAGGTGCATGTGATGAGCTTCCACCTTGTAAAGCTACAATATTCTCATTTTAATTCTAATTTAGGCAGCCTTTCTTATTGTGTCCCTTTTCTCGGCACAAGCTACAAGTTGTCTCCACCCCTTTTCTAGATAACTTCCCACTTTTTCTTGGCTCATCAACATCTTTTCTTCTTTTTAGCTTAGGCCCACTAGTCATCTATTTTACAGTTGGAGGCTTAACTAGAGGCTTGTCACTTTCAGGCCACATATTTTTTCCTTTACATGGAAACTTGATAAAAATGTAGCTCTTCTTGTATGTCTCCTTATGATACCATGGACTGACATAATCTTCAACATATTGCTCATTATCATGAATGGCACACATACCATAAGGGCAGGGAATAACACTCAGATGCTAAGCTCTGCAAGTGCATGACTACTTGCTAAGATCGACCGTATGTCTGTCTTTCTTTTTAACTATTTCATACTCATGCTGGCCATTAAACACTAAATGACACTTAAAAAAATGATGCATGTTTTTAAAAACACCATCCATGTTTTTCTCTAATTTTTGAATAGAACTTGGACTAATATTGCTCACCCATTTATCAGCTTCTTTCTTTCTCTCAACAAGTCTCTTCATCATCCTTACTCTGATTGTATCCAAAATTCTCTGAATATGCATTGTCCTTGCCTTTAAAATGGAACCATTAAAAGCTTTGCACATGTTATTATCGACACAATTTGCCTTGCAATTAGTCTTCTAATATGTTCTATAACATGCAATTGCAGGCCATTTTAATACCTCATTACCAGCTCTTAATCTTATTTCATCCAACTTCTCTAATTGGTCATTAAAGTATTACTCGTATGAGCTTTTGGCACATCGCCAAAATTGATTATGAAATTCAAGTCCTCTTCACTTTTTATGCCATATGGACTATATATGCATTGCACACCACATGTGTTCAAAGATAGGCAACTCTTTCTTAACAGCTTTAATCAGTCCCTAATAAAAAAAAGTATAACTTAAATTAAATCATTTGCAATTTGATATACATTAATGAAAAAAACCAAAACCAAGAAGTTAACCTTTTGCATGTCACTTATTAAAGTCAAGCTATCATTATATGAAATGGCAAGATCATGCTTCAATAATTGCAAAAACCAAATCCAATTCACTTTGTTTTTAACATTAATAATAGCCTAAGCAATTGGGAATATTTGATTATTCCCATCTCTACCTATGGCTGTTAATAGCTCACCTCTACAACTTGTTTTGAGAAAACATCCATCAACTTCGATAATTATTCAACATCCTTTTTTCCACCCCTTTTTCAAAGCATCAAAGCATATATAAAGCCTTCAAAATTTATTACTATTTGGCTTTGTACACAAAACTACAGTGGTTCCATGATTTGTTTCCTTTAATTCTTCAACATATCATTAACGGCTACCATACACTTCAATATAATTTCCAAGTAACTCAGACATCACCTCTTTCTTTGCCCTTTTACACATTACAAAAGACATATTGCACTTCAGTTCCTCACCAATAAGCTTTTTAAAATTAGCTATCCTTATCCCAAGTTCTTAATAAATTCTATCCTTATAATATGTAGCTAAGAACTTAGTGGCCACTCCCTTATTCTTGTACACTCTACGACATTTATATTAAGGATTATAACTTTTAATTATGAAATCCCCCGTCTTGTTCTTAACACTAGCAAATATATACCATGGGTAGCCTTTTTTTGTACAAATAGCCTTAATCCTTATATTTTTATCTTTTATGAAATTTACCTCACATCCCTTGATAACTAAATATTGAGCTATAGCATCTCTAAATTGTTGAGCTAATTCAAAAACCATACCTATAATGAAAGCTGACATTTTTACACTTGGATCATAAATGATCCTATTAGGTTTTTTTTTTTTTCTGATTATTTGCCCAATTTCATCTCCAAAATCAATTTCTAGGCTATAGTTGTCATTATAATCAAAATATTCTATATTCGCATGTAATTCCTCTTGTTCAACAAAAATTTCACCCCCGGTTTATGTGCCAATTTCACCATAATTGTTAATATCCTTTTCAGTACCTATTTGACCACCAAATTCAGCAACATTATCGCTTCGAACCTCTTATGCTTCTTCTACCTCTTATACTTCAGTATTTTATTTAAGCAGTTGCTCTTCATTTTGAGGCAAAATAGGTTCACTTGTGTTGTAAAACTTCTTTCGATTCTCCTTAGCTTGTTGGAGCTCCTCATCACCTCCATCAGACATCACTTCATTAGGTTCTTCTAGATTTTTTCCACCCACTTCTCCCATAAGTTCATTTTCTTCTTTTAAATTCTATCCACCTTTAACTCCCATCCCTTTATTTTCTTCTTCCAAATTTTATCCACAGACATCTTCTATCACTTCAGTTTCTACACCTCGAACTGACTGCATACCATCCTAAACAACATCATTCATTTGCCCAATATTCATACCTCCGCATGCCTTTGTCTCTCTCTCAAACAAATCATCAACATCAAGACTAATTCCCATTAAAAATTAAATTTCTAAAGGATCATGAACTTCATGTTTTAAGTAAAAGTCAACTGACTCAAGGTCTTCACAACATCTAAATATTTCAAATAGAAGCCTATCATCACTCAATAAAAGCAATCCATCTTCCAATTTATATCCAGGTTTCAACTAATAAATCTGAGGTATTTAACTATAACCTAAAGACATAACATACCACTCAATCTTCATATAATGTAATTTATCTCTATCAAGAAGCCACAACTCAACCAACTCTTTATCTTTGTATCTCAGCTCAGGGTCTTTCATAAACACTCCTTTGTGATGAAACCTTAAAGTTATAGACCTTTCATTATCTCCCATTTGTACATACAAACAAACAGTATGCTACTTAACATCAAACCAAAACAAACACCTATCTATTTAACCAACCATGTCTTTAATATAAGAAGCTCAAAAATTAGAAAACTCAATTTTTATCTAATACAGGGCCAAACATATATTTTTAACCATCAAGCATGTCATTAAAAAAAAAAAACTCGGTTTTTGTCAAATACAACACCCACAAGAATTTTTAACCGACAAGCATGTCATTAATACAAAAAACAATAACAAAAAAACTTAACCTTTGTCAAATACAACACCCACCAAGCATGTATTGCAGATCCAACAATACTAGTTTCACTATCTCATTTAATTTTACTACACCTAACAAGTGTTTTGTATACAAATTTTTAATTGAAAGACTTAGGACATTGATAAAGAAGAAATTTTTTCATAAACTCAAAAGCAAAAGCAACATGATTCAAATTTATTTTAGTAATTTCAGTTGCTAACCTACATTGGCTAGATCGAGCACTTCCTTTGCTTTAAATTTTCACTCTCTCAATTTAATTCATTCTCTCATTATTTGGGAATAACGTCACGATTTTGCACTAGGTATTTGGAAATAACATTGCAATTTTGCATTGAGTTCATTTTATGTATACTACCAATTCACTTAATATACCCAACCAATGCATGTTAGACACATGTCCTCTTTTTCTTGCCCTTAACTAATCAGTTACTTAATTTTAATTAAGTTGAGGATTACTTTTTTCTATTAATTAAGCTATTAGTTCAATTTAATTAGCTATTCACGTGTTATTAAATGCATATGAGTTGTGTGCTCCTAATTTTGTTAGAGAAAGAGTTTAAATGAGCTAATAATTGCAAGTATTGGGCTGAAATGGCGAAGTAGTTCATTTTGGGTCAAATTAAACTTTTGCACAAAGTTTGAGGGCCAAATCAAACCTTATTCCTTTTTTTTAAGAAAAAAGGAAGACTTCAAAAAATTAGTAGGGGAAGGAAATAAAACTCACAAAAGGAAGCAGTCTTGAAGGAAAGTGCATATCCCATCTCTATTACATTTTTCTTCGGTAACTGTTGTTCTGCGAGGACCATCTCCATATGTAAACACATTTACTTGATTTTTCTTAACCGAAAAATACTCATCATATTCCAGTTTTCACATAAACCACCATATATTGTCCTACAACATTCTTAGGGTATGCAACAAGAGCAGCATCAATAGTTCTATAGTGGCCATTACTATCCTTAGCCACAACAGCATTAGAATTTACACTGGCATCATTTGAGCGTTGCAATAGCTTCCTCTCTCCTATTGGCATTATTATTATTATTCTAATTATTATTATTATTATTATTATTGTCTTTACTATATATATATATATATATATATATATATATATAAGGGGATCGTCTGTAAATGGACTTGTGTGTATCCATTTTCTTCAAAAAAGAAGAAGGAATTGCGCTTTGCAGTGGGCAAAGAATAGTGGGTATGGCCTGAAAAGAGTGGAAAATTTCATTTTAGTCCCTATATTTTTTCTTTTCCTTTGTTCAACAACCAAATGATCTTCAACCAACCTCAAATTCAAACCGTAGACTCATCTTATTCTCCTCTTCATTCTGGTAGTGTTCATTTTACAAGAAGTGGCTCTAATTAGTGCAACATTGACTTAGAATAGTTGGCCTTCTACCTCCATTTCGCAATGTTCCGACAAGCTTTAGATGTAATGGTTGGTGCCTTAAGTTCCTCATGTCGTCAAGAGTCCATAGGCACCAACCACTCATTTGATCTGCACCCATAGAGTATTTGTTGAATAATTTTAGGTAATTTTGATTTGTTACTCAATTTCTTAATTCAGTGTTGATTTTAGGTTGTTTGAAGCTTAAGTGTGTTCCATTAATTATTAGGAATGTTTGGTAGAATTTGTTTAGTCAGATATTATACTTTCCAGTGAGAATTCGATGGGTCCTACCCCAATTTTAGGTGAGTGAATATTAATAACCCAAAAATGGTTATGAGCTATTTTTAATAAATAGTATAAATTATGATGATCAATTTTCATATACAAAGTTTTATCTAATTCTTTATGGATTTTGAGAAATAAATCTCAAAAGGTTTGTAGTGAAAATTAATTAATTTCAATTTTTATTAGTTAAATCGTCAAAGATAAATTCCTTTAGTGTCAAAAGTCATATTTAGGATATTTCTAAGTCCATTTTATAAATCCTTGGTTTTAATAATTTTTTCGGAATTTGAAATTTTTTTATGAATTTTATTTGTACACATAAGCATGTTTTAAATAAATATTATTTATTTTAGAGAGCTCCGGAGCGGGTGCCATCGCATTTGGGCAGCCGAGGACACGTTGGCCGGCACGCTCCACCTGTGAGTTAATTTTATAAAATGTTTGTTGAGATTATTTACAATAAGAATTTTATGAGATTAATATAAGTTATTTATGATCATGAATTTTACCTTATACATGATTCATTTAATTGATTATGATTAAGCATTTGACAAATATGCTTTAGTTAGTTTAATGTAATTTAATTTTTATTTTATATTGTTTCATATACTATTTTGAAAGTAATGGTAGAACATGCTACTTGGTGGGTGTCACCAAGACTATGTGCGCACCAGTGTTGATATGTGTATTGGTTATTTTATGGATTTTGAGCCCTGGTTAAGTAAAACTCTCTAGGAAAAATTATTAGTTGTGGGCCTTGGTTGAGTAAGACTCTTCGGGTAGGTATATTTCTACTAGTTGATCTTGCTCTTTAGGTGCCAGTAAATAATTGGTGTAAGAGACCGGCCATGGCTGGACCTGTGTTGAGTGTACTCTCTTAAATGTATAGTTATTTGGATTAAGAGAGCCGAAAGGCTAGTAGAACTGAGATTTAGGGTTCTACCGTGATTTTCCATTAAAGATTTTATTTATCATAAATATTATGTTTGCATGATTTACTTTATTATAAGTTAAAAGAATTTGTATTTATGGACTTTCTTGAAAGGTATTTTATAAAAGAATGGTTTTGGTAAAAATAAAAGAGTTTTTTTGAAATAATTATTTATTTAAAGGATTTAAAGGTTTTAAATAGTTGTGTTAAAACCAATATGCATTTAATAAACTTAGTTCATTCAGTGAGGTCTGAATCTCCCCAATTTATTTTTCCAAGATCTCATAATCTAATCGATCATAGTCATCGTTTGCGTCGAGTTTCTACTTCTCTAGCCATTTTGTGTAGATTTATTTAATATAAGTATTGTTATTTAAATTCTAAATATCATAATTATTAGTTAAATAATTTGTGTAATTTGTATTTGGGAAGTAATGTTGATTGGATAATTTTTGGAAGTGTATTTCCTTGATTTACAGGTTTAGGTTTGTTCCCGGTATAGAGGAAACTCTGTCGGATTTTCATTAAATATTAAAGTGTTAAATTTTATTGTGATAATTCCTTTAGGCTTACTACAAATTTTGGAAGCTTTATGCTTTTCCCATTTTTTAGTGCCGGTCATGTGCCCATGGGGTTCGGGTCGTGACAAAGTTAGTATCAAAGCTTATGGTTGATTTTCTACTACTTTGGTAATTGAAGTATGTCTTTTCTTAAACTATTGCAGTAATTAGGTGGTAATTCTCAATTGTTGTCATCATTGCTTTGAGAATTTCACATATATATCAGTTCTTGATGCAAGGCAACAAGTCTTGGAGTGATTGGAATGGGTCTACAAAATAATGGATAGAATACATATATTTTCAATATTAATATCATTATTATTACAATATGATTTTTTCCTATTTTAGTGTTGATTTGAATTTTCCTTTTCTAGCTAGGATTTTTTTTCCTACCTTTGTTAGAATTATTTTTTACTTTATATCCTAATTACAATTAGGGTTGGTAGGTTTGTGTCACCCTATTAATATGTAAGCCTTAAGACTACTAAAGACAGTTTTTGTTGAATTGATAATTGAATTCCTATTTTCACCTAATTTTTGATATTCCTTTGTGTGAATTAATGAACATTGATGTCTGTTTCCTGTGAATCAATAGGTTATAGAAGGTTGTTTAATGACCATTTATACGTGAATCAATGACAATTAATAATTATCCTTTATTTTATATTTTCTGCTACATTAGTTCCCTTGTTGTGTTTGAAATATTGTTAGTTTTTGTGTCTTTTTAGAATAAGGAGGAGAGCATGAAATGCTCTAGCTGTAGATGCAGTATATGATGATGGCGAGCAGTCCATTCAGGATGAAGCTCCTCCCCTTACCCCATGATGTAGAGGAAGGGGTAGACCTAAGGCAGTGGCAGCTCAAAGGTAAGAGCAATAGCTGCAAGTAGAGCTAGAAGTTTCTGAGGTGGATCCTGCAACCTTTGCAGTTGGAATGGCAGGAATTAATCAAGGTTTAGCTACACTTAATCAAGCCATGAAATTGGTGCAACAAAAGCTTTAACAAAGGAACTAAGGGATGATAGATGCTGATGCTCTTCTTTTGTACTGTAGAGTTGGAAGGATTTCCTTTGACGAGACTGGAGATGCCTTAGACTTCATTAATGCCATTAAGTCTATGACTAGAACTGGGTATACAAATTATTAAAGGATCCTTATTGTTGAGTTGTCAGTCCAAGCAACAACCCAAGATTGGTTCGCAATCCATACAGCCCTATATGGACACTATCACATGGATTGAGTTTAAGGGTCGAGTCATGAGGTATTTTTATCCACTTGCTACAAGGGATGAATTTAGATGGCAATTGTTGCATATCAATAGGGGAGATAGATCAATTGAGGATTATATGAGGGAGTTTCTCATATTATTATGTCATGCAATGGATGTGATGGGAGATTGACATAGAGTAGTGGATTTATATGTGACTGGGTTAGGAATGGTATATGTGGGGACATGTACTGAGGGTCATACTTTGGAGAGTGTTATTGATAAGGACAAGCAGTTAGAGAGGCAACATTTTAAGGCATGGTATGATCCCATATCCATATATGAGTGGACATGACAGGGCAACTAGTGTTCAAGGTATTCATTAGCTAGTGTTTTAGCTTGGCAGTACTGGTGTTCAGATTGGTACCTCCCAGTAGCATAGAGGTTAAAGGGGACATAGATCTGGAAGACATAATTACAAGCATAGTAGACCTGTTAAATATGGACTTGGAGCCAGTAATAGTGTAGTGGATAGAGTTTTGGGTATGGCAGTATAGGCTCAGGGCCTAGTGTATGTCCTAACTATGGTCGAGTACATCAAGGCCCTTGTCACCTACCGTCAGGAGCTTGTTTCAGATATGGACAGGTGGGAAACTTTGCTAGATCATGTCCACATTCTGGTTATTAGCAGACATACCCTCAGGGTTCATCATCTACAGTTACTCAGCCAGTATATCAGACTCCTAAGTTTCATGCACTAGTGTATCCTTAGTAGAGTGGTACTCAGTTTGTGGGCCAGTAGGGCCATGGTATAGGAGGTAGGTATAGAGGGAGACTTGGTGGCAGAGGATTTATGCAGCGATCTACTTTATCGTAGGCAGGCCATGGGTAGGCCATAGTGTTTACACTGACTCCTCAGGATGCTTAGGCATCTAATGCAATTATGGCAAGTACTCTTATGGTCCGTTATTTTAATGCTAGAGTTTTATTTGATCCTAGTGCATTGCATTCTTTTGTATCTCTTATTTTTGCTTTAAGAATGGGATGGCTACCATCCAAGTTGTTAATTCCATTATTTGTTGTAATTCATCTCAGTGATGAGTTAGAAACAGATATAGTTTTTCCATCTTGTCCAGTGTTGGTGGAAGGTAGAGAATTGCTAGTAGATTTAGTTTTGTTAGACGTGATAGATTTTGATGTGATTTTAGGAATGGATTGGTTAGCTTGACACTATGCTACTTTGGATTTATTGGGAAAAAGAGGTGATATTTAGAATCCTAAATGATGAGGAATTCAGATTTAGAGGCAAAAAGAGTTCGATGCCTCAGTGTTAACCATTTGCATGGTCAAAGTCTTAATTTTGAAATTTGACAAACAATTTTGATACAAATGATTTCAACTAAGTGTGTAGGAAATTCTATACCAAAAATATACATTTTTGGATATATAGTGATCTTTTAGGCTAATTCGATCTCTGAGATTCAAGGAGGCTTTTTGACATCTTTAAAGCTTTATAATGAGAAAATGATATTCTTCACTTTTGAACTAGACATCTGAAGCTTTCTGAATTGAGCTTACTTGTCAAATTTAAGGTCATTTGGGTATGCAAATCTTGAGTTGAAGTTAGCATATGCAGCTTTCATTTTAGGTTGCACAACTCTTAGTATTTTAGCAATATCTTAAGCTAAAGAGGGTCAATTAAGGTGATTCAAAATGATATGAAAAGATAAGATAATTATCTATAACTTTTATGAAGAAATTTTTAGTTGATTCGATCATTTTCATTCTTGTTCATGAGCATCTCTCGAGTTGTTCACGAGCTGTCCCTTGTAAGTGCTCATTTTAAGCTAAAATGGATAGTGCTCCTCATAAGCTAGCATTATAAGCTGAGCCTCACAATCATAAAGAGCAGAGATCAGCTCGTAAGAGCAGTCATAACAGCTCTAAATAAATATATTTGAATGCAACGACTATTATTTTTGCTCCTCACCAGCTAGAGCTTGCTCCTCATGAGAATTATTCATTTTTGAGTAGCGTTTTGATAGAAATAAGTCCAAGATGAATCAAAAATCAATTATAGATGTTGGAGACATTTTTGATACATCCAATAGCCATATTTTTTAGTGTTTGTCTACATAAACACTCCTTAGAATTCAATTGAAAGGTTAAGAAACTTGTTTATTATTCATTCTCTCTTAAGCATTCAATTTAGCTCTTAACATTCTCTTAAAAAATTCCTTATTTGTAACTCTTATGAGAGTTGGTTATGTGTTAGAAATATAATTTTTCTTCATTTTAAATCTTGGGATTGGGGATTTGGTTGTTGAGTGAGCCTTGAAAACTTAAGTTGTAAGGTTGTAAGAGTGAGCCATAAAACTCTTGTGTAATCTCAATCTTGTGAATAAGATTGTGGATGATTGAAAGTCCTAACTTGGGGATAAGTTAGGTAGAGACGTAGGATTGTTGTTGAATCCAAACTCCTTAAATCATTGTGTTCTTCATTCTTCCTTCTTAACATTGTTGCAATTCTTGTTTAATTCCTTAAAATCATTTTTATTTTCCTAAAACACTTGTTAGCCTTATTCACCCCCCTTTAAGGCATTTTCACTCAGAATCTCATTTTTGTAATCATAGCTAGAAAGATGCTTGGAAGGGGATGTCAAGGATATTGGCTGTGGTTAGGGATATAGAGGTAGATAAGGGGGTAGTTGAGAAGGTGCCAGTTGTGTGTGAGTTTCTGGATGTCTTTCCTGAAGAATTACCAAGGTTGCCACCAGAAACAGAGATAGAATTTTATATTAATGTTGTACCTGGTACAGATCCTATCTCTATGCCACCTTATAGAATGGCACCTGTAGAATTAAATGAGCTTAAAGAGATTATGAATTCTTGATAATGTCCTTTGGGTTGACTAACGCCTCAAAAGTTTTTATGGGCTTGATGAATTGGGTGTTTAGGCCGTTCTTGGACTAATTTATGATAGTGTTTATTGATGATATCTTAGTATATTCCAAGAGTGAGGCGGAGCATGCTAAGCATTTAAGGATGGTGCTTCAGACTTTGAGAGAGCACTAACTATATGCCAAATTCTCTAAGTGTGAGTTTTAGTTGGATTAAGTGGCATTCTTAGGCCATATAGTATCTAAAGACGACATATAAGTGGATCCCAAAAAGATTGAAGCTATTATAGAGTGGCCGAGACTTACAACAGTCATTGAAGTAAGGAGTTTTCTAGGTTTAACTGGATACTATAGGATATTTGTGAGGGATTTCTCCAAGATAGTTGCACCCTAACAAGGTTGACCCAGAAGAATGCTAAGTTTGTGTGGATAAGGACATGTGAGGAGCACTTTCAGATGCTCAAGGACAAATTAACTTCAGCTCCAGTATTGACTTTAACTTCGAGAAGTGAAGGGTATATAGTGTATTGTGATGCTTCTCAAGTAGGATTGGGTTGTGTATTAATGCAGTATGGGAGAGTAGTTGCTAATGTTTTCACGTTAGTTAAAGAAGCATAAGCAAAAACACACTACTTATGATTTGGAAATGGTAGCTATGGTGTTTGCACTAAAGATTTGGAGGCATTACTTATATGCAGTCACTTATGAAATATACACTAACCCCAAGAGCTTGAAGTATATTTTTCAATAAAGAGACTTGAATTTGAGGCAAAGAAGATGGATGGAACTTCTAAAAGATTATGAATACTTTATTTTGTACCATTAGGGTAAGGCTAATGTGGTAGCTGATGCATTGAGTAGAAAGTTAGCAGGAAGCCTTGCTCACATTAGCTTAGAAAGAAGGCCAATCATTAAAGAGTTGCATGAACTGATTGATCAGGGATTGCAGTGGAAGGTAACTAAGAAATGTTTTGTAGCTCAATTCAAAGTACGATCAGTGTACTTGGATAGAGTTAAAGCAGTACAGAAAAAGGACATATAATTACAAAAGATAATATTTGAAGTGCAATAAGGCCAATCTAGAGATTTTGTTATGGATAATGAGGGTGTACTATGATTGGGCACTAGGTTATATGTACCAAATGTGGATGAGTTGAGAAAGGAGATTATGGAAGAGGCTTATTTTTGTGCTTACAATGTTCATCCAGGTTCTACCAAGATGTATCATAATATGAGAGATACATATTAGTGGAATAGGATGAAAAGAGACATTGTTGAGTTTATATCCAAGTGTCTCACTTGTCAGCAAGTGAATTAGAACATCAGAGACCCTCGGGATTGTTACAATAGTTGCCCATTCCAGATTGGAAATGAGATATGATTGTTATGGATTTTATGACTGGATTACCTCGTACAACTGGAGGTTATGATTCTATTTGGGTGATAATTGACAGACTGAACAAGTCAGTTCACTTTTTACCAATTAAGAAGACATACTCTATTGACATATTAGCAAAATTATATATCAATCAAATTATTTGCCTCAATGGATACCAAAAAGCATAGTGTCAGATAGAGAGCCACTTTTACTTCAGTCTTTTGGCAAGTGTTGCATAAATCATTAGGTACTAGTCTTGATTTTAGTAAAGCTTTTCATCCTTAAATGGATGGTCTGTTAGAAAGGACCATCCAAACACTAGAAGACATGCTAAGGATGTGTGTGATAGACTTTGGTGGTCAATGAGATTTACATTTGCCGTTGATTGAATTTGCATATAACAACAGTTATCATGCAAGTATTGAGATGACTACTTATGAAGCATTATATGGTAGGAAGTATAGATCACTCATGTGTTGGGAAGTGGGTAAAAGGCAATTAACAGGCCCAAAATTAGTACAAGTGACTTCAGAGAAGATTTTTATCATCCACCAGACATTGAGGACACCTTTTAGTAGACAGAAAAGCTATGCATATCCTAAGAGGAAGGATGTGTCACTCTCTATAGGAGACATGGTGTTTCTTAAGGTTTCTTTAATGAAAGGAGTGATGAGATTTTGTAAGAAGAGCAAATTAGCTCCACGGTATATTAAACCCTTCGAGATTCATTCAAGAGTTGGCGACGTCACTTATAAACTGGTGTTATTTCTAGAGTTATTATGTATTCATTCAGTTTTCCATGTCTCGATGTTGAGGAAGTACGTCTCCGATCCTTCATATGTTCTTCAGCCACAGACAGTGGAACTTAGTGAAGATTTATCTTATGAAGAGTACCCACAATGGCGATCATAGATCGATAAGTTTGTCAATTGCATACCAAGGAAATACCTATGGTGAAGGTACTGTAGAGCAACTATGTAGTGAAGATTGCACTTGGGAGACGAAGGTTGATATGCAAAATTGATACCCCTATTTGTTTCAATATTAATGTAAAATTTAGGGATAAATTTTTCTTAAGGGTGGAAGGATGTAATAACCCAAATTTCTTTTTATTATTATTATTGTTATTATTTGCGTTCTGTAGAGGGCAGAGAACAGCGGGAATGGCCTGCAAAGAGTGGCAAATTTCATTTTGGTCCCTATACATTTTATTTTCCTCCGTTCAACACACAAACAATCTTCAATCAACCTCAAATTCAAACTGTAAACTCATCTCATTCTCCTCTTCATTCTGGTAGTGTTTTTTTTTTGCAAGAAGTGGCTCTGGATAGTGCAAAATTGGCTTAGAAAAGTTAGACTTCTACCTCCGTTTCGCACTGTTTGGTGAGCTTTAAATGCAACGGTTGGTTCCTTTGAGTTCCTCGCATCATCAGGAGTCCATAGGCATTGACCACTCATCTAATCTACACCCGTAGAATATTTGATGAATATTTTTAGGTAATTTCAATTTGTTACTCAATTACCTAATTCACTGCTGATTTTGCGTCTTTCGAGGCTTTAAGTGTGTTTCATTAATTATTAGAAACATTTCGGTATAATTTTTTTAGTTGGATATTGTACTTTATGGTGAGAATTCGATAGGTCCCACCCGAATTTCAGGTGAGTGAACAGTACCGACCCGGAAAATGATTATAAGCTATTTTTAATAAATAGTATAAATTGTGATGATCAATTTTTGTATATAAAGTTTAGTCTAATTCTTTACAGATTTTAATAAATAAATCTCGAAAGGTTTGTAGTGGAAATTAATTAATTTCCATTTATATTAGTTAAATCGTCGAAGATAAATTCCTTTAGCCTCAAAAATCATATTTAGGATATTTCTGAGTCCATTTTATAAGTTCATTGATTTTAATAATTTTTTTGAAATTTTGAAAATTTTATGAGTTTTATTTGTATGCATAAGCATGTTTTAAATAAATATAATTTATTTTATAGAGTTCCGGAGTGGGAACCATCACATTTGGGTAGTTGAGGACACGTCGGTCGGAACCATCACATTTGGGTAGTTGAGGACACGTCGGTCGGAACCATCACATTTGGGTAGTTGAGGACACGTCGGTCGACATGCTCCACCTATGAGTTAATTTGATAAAATGTTTGTTGAGATTATTTACAAATAAGAATTTTATGAGATTAATATAAGTTATTTATGATAATGAATTTTACCTTATACATGATTCATTTAATTGATTATAATTAAATATTTGAAAAATATGCTTTAGTTGGTTTAATTTAATTTAATTTTTATTTTATATTGTTTCATATACCATTTTGAAAGTAATGGTAAAACATGTCACCTGGTGGATGTCACCAGGACTGTATGTGTACCAGTGTTGATTTGTGTATTGATTATTTTTTGGATTGTGAGCCTTGGTTGAATAAGACTCTTTGGGAAAAATTATTAATTGTAGGCCTTGGTTGAGTAAAATTCTCTAAGCAGGTACATGTCTACTGGTTGGACCTTAGTTGAGCTTGCTTTGTAGATGCCAGTAAATAATTGGTGTAAGAGGTCGACTGTGGCTAGACCCTGGTTGAGTGTGCTCTCTAAGAGCGACAGTCATTTAAATTAAGAGAGTCGAAAGACTTGTAGAAATGAGTTTTAGGGTTCTGCCATGATTTTCTATTAAAAGTTTTATTTATCATAAATATTATGTTTGCATGATTTACTTTATTATAAGTTAAAGAGATTTACATTTATATACTTTCTTGAAAGACATTTTATAAAAGATTAGTTTTGGTAAAAATAAAAGAGTTTTTTTGAAATAATTATTTATTTAAGGGATTTAAAGGTTTTAAATAGTTGTTTTAAAACCAACATGCATTTTATAAAGTTAGTTTACTCAGTGAAGTTTGACTCCCCTCTATTTTTTTTTTAGGATCTCATAGTCAGACCGATCCTAGTCATTATCTTTCTTCTTCTCTAGCCATTTTATGTAGGTTTATTTGATATAAGTATTATGTATTTAAATTTTAGATACCGCAGTAGTTAGTTAAATGATTTATGTAATTAGTATTTGAGAAGTAGTGTTGATTGGATAATTTTTGGAAGTATATTTCCTTGATTTATAGGTTTAGGTTTGTTTTCGGTACAGAAAAAACTCTACTAAATTTTCTCTAAATATTAAAGTGTTAAATTTTATTGTGATAATTCCTTTAGGGTTAGTATGAGTTTTGAAAGTTTTATACTTTTCTAATACTGATCGCGTGTCCATGAGGGTTCGGATCATGACATAACTTATAAAAATAACTTTTAAATGAAAGAGATACTTTCATCAGGTTATTGTTGCCCGCAACAAATACTAAAAGTAGTCTCCTCTTAAGTTGATAGTCCCATAATATGGGGAAAATGTACTTCAATGAATG
Organism: Mallotus nudiflorus; assembly: GCA_947683625.1. Lineage (NCBI taxonomy): Eukaryota > Viridiplantae > Streptophyta > Magnoliopsida > Malpighiales > Euphorbiaceae > Mallotus > Mallotus nudiflorus. The sequence goes on from CANTUR010000125.1 coordinate 202,720, forward strand.
TTTTTTTGTATTTTTTGAGACCCGTGACGTGATAAACAATTACCTCTATCACAGTCTTTTTCAAAAAGTATATATTATGTTACTAGATGAAATAATTTTTTTTAATTAATAAAATTTTTATATAATTTAGATATCGATGAATATATAAAATAAAGTTTAATAGCTGAAATTTAATAATTGATATTGAATGACGTGGTGTCATGATAATACCATATAAAGTCTCAATTTTAATTAGTTAAAACCTAGCACATCTACTAAGTAACCCAATATTCTGATATAGGAATTGATCAGGGTATCGGGACAAAGAATTTGCAAGTTCAACAAAATCATTCAACATTTCAACTTTAAGGCTATTCCAAGTGTTGCAACAGATAACAAGGCGATAAGTGTCAGATGTAATAATACAAAATAAGATACCAAAATGGAGTAATTAACAAAAAAAAAAAAAGAAAATCAATCAACCATCCTCAAATGGGTGATTCCGAAATATTGAACTTCAATCATTCCAAGAATATTATATTAATTCATATGCATCTCATAACTAAAGATACAATTACATCGGACATTCAAACAAAAACAGCTTCTTCAGCCCAACAAAGACATATATATATATGCATGCTGCCTCATTTGGCTATAAGCTTTGCGTGCACCCACTACCAGAGAAACATTTTAGTTATTCCTTTCATGGAAGACTTTGGTTGACTCCAACTTGTGTTTCGTTGTCCTGATCGTTCAAATTGAGGGCAGTCAATGGAGAAGATAGGTGGAAATAATAACGTCAAAGCTTGAAAATTAAGGAGAAAAATTAAAACAATTGGCAGACAGATTGCTAATGCTACTTTTACAATTTCACATTTCTTTTACACCTGTCTATCACATTTCTTTATTTAATACGAAAAAAAAAAATATTGATCAGTTCCCGTTCCAGCTTTCACCCCTTAATTGTCTACTGCTTAGCTTTCTTTTTTTCTTATCAATATTCCTTCCCTTTGAATATGGCAGTGGCTGATGTTCTTGTTTCTAAAGTTCTGGAGATGCTGATTTCTGGCATTTATAGTGAGGCAGAGCAAAAGGTTAATCTTGTTGTTGGTGTCGAGAAATAGATGCAAATGCTCACTGACAATCTCCACTCCATCCAAGCTGGGCTCTTTGATGCAGAGAAGAGGCAGCTGAAGTAGGAAACAGTCAAACTATGGCTCCGAAGGCTAAAAAACATATTGTACCACATTGATAATGTTTTGGACGAGTGGAGCACTGAGCTTCTGAAATAAAAAATTAGAGATGATTATGAATATGCTCCCAATCCTAAAAGAGCTATGGTATGGTCTTTTTTCCTATCCTTTCTCTTTTGCTTTCGTGAAGTCGGTTTCCGCCATGACATTGCTTTCAAGATAAAAGAGATAAATGGAAGTCTGGAAGTCATCGCCAAACAGAAAATTAATTATAACTTTCTTCCAGTGGAAGGTGATGGAGGAGTTGAACGTGTTATGACTACCTATGTTGTTACAATGCCTGAAGTAAAACGTAGAGAGCAAGATGAAAATAGAGTGATAAATTTGTTGTTGTCTGAGAGTACTGGAACACCGAATCCTCATGTCATCTCTGTAGTAGGGATGGGAGGGATAGGGAAGACAACCCTCACAAAAATGGTATATAACGAACACTGGGTGAAGTCCCATTTTGATAAAACAATATGGGTTTGTGTCTCTGATGCATTTGATGAGAATAGGATTGCCAATGCCATTCTTGAATCTCTTGCAGATGCTGCCTCATATTTTGTTGAATTGCAAAGCAAGGTGCAAAAAATTCGACAACATATTGAGGGGAAAAAGTTCTTACTTGTTCTGGATGACATTTGGAATGAAGACAGTAACAAGTGGAGACGAATAGAAGAATTTCTCAGGTGTGGTTCCTAAGGAAGCAAAGTTCTAGTAACTACACGCAGCGAGAAAGTTGTAGAAATTATGGGGCATAGAGATCACATGATCCGACTTGGATTGTTGTCCAATGAGGAATGCTGGTCCATATTTAGTCAACTTGTATTCTTGGAAAGTACTAGCATGCAGTGCAATAGTAGTCTAGTAGAAATTGGTAGAAAAATTGTTGCTAGGTGTAAGGGTTTGCCTCTTGCTGTAAAGATAATAAGCTAATTGAAAGAGGTGTTTTAGCCCTATTGTTGTTAAGTTATCATGACTTATCCTCAGCACTGAAACAGTGCTTTTTGTATTGTGTCATCTTCCCTTAGGACCATAGGATTAGTCAAAAGAAATCGATTGGGATGTGGATGAGTCAAGGTTATCTTAGGGCAACCAGAAGTAAGGATATGATGGAGATAGGTGAGAAATGTTTCCAGCACTTGGCTATACACTCTTTGTTTCAGGATTTTGAGGAAGAAGATGAGGATAGGAGCATTAGTTACTGTAAGATGCATGATTTTGGTCAATCTATCATGAAAAATGAAAGTGTTTGCCTCGAGGTCAATAGTACTTATTGTGTAGATCCAAGGATAGACTTCAATTTTCCTAATGAAACACGACATGCAGTGATTGTGGTTGCCCAAAGAAAGGCCTCATTTCCTAGCTATGTCTATAACTTTAAAACATTACATAGCCTCAGATTTCTCTCCATGGATTGGGTTTCAACGGTTCAAGCGGCCTTACATTGTATATTCAATGAATTGACATGTTTGAGATCACAGAGCTTAAGTGACTCTGGCATTGAAGAAATTCCTCTGAATATAAGTAAATTGATCCATTTGCAAGAGCACGACTTGTCTCTAGAATGTTGTGGATCCCTCCTAATCGAGCTCATAGTTTGAAAAAAAAAATTCAAAAAGGATAGGCACCAAATAAGAATTTTTTTGTTAATACTTTGATGGCTATATATAGAGCCATCTGCATTTGGAGGATAAGAACAGCACAGCAAGAAGCGAAGAAGTGTAGTAGAGTAACGAGTGAGCAAAATTTTTGTGCTCTGTGTGCTTGTGAGAGGAGAGAGTATTTTAAAAGAGTTTGGGAAATTATTCTCAAAGTGTGAGTAATAAAATAGTGAGAAAATTATTTTAGAGTGTTTGAAAAATACTGAGTACCACTATTTTGGTGAGAACTATTTTTATTGTATGCCTCTAGTGTTGATCTAGGGAAGACTTTCTCTTGTACGTACTATTTTTATAGTGGAAGAATTATTATTTTTGTCCCGTGGACGTAACTCAAAAATTAAGGGTGGTGTCATTTTTATTATCCATTGGTCAGTTTAACTGCTTCTATTTATTTTTTATTTAATTATTTCTACAGTAATTTTATTTTGTCTCTGTGAAAATTATTCCGCTACACCAACTCTGTTAATTTTTTCAACATGGAAATCTAAGATTAAGGAGGTTGCCTGAAATAGTACGTAAATTGTATAATTTACAAACCTTAGTTGTGGATGAATGTGAGAGTCTTGAATCGTTGCCTCAAGGGATGGGACAACTTATTAATTTGAGGTGTCTGTATAATATTGGGTGTGGATCTCTGCGATTGCCAAAAGGTCTTAGTAGGTTAATGTTGAGGAAGTAAATATTTTTATTGTATCTATTATGAAGTAAATATTTGTATACAATTAGGAATAAAGTTCTATTCTATTTAGGATGTTCTTCTATTCCTAATTAGGTTATGATTAGGATTTCTGTATGTATATATAAGGGGTGTAACCCTTCTTTGAACATCAATGGAAAAATATTTCCCTTGAATTTACTCTCTTTTCCTTTGAATTTTATTCTTCATGGTATCAGAGCATACCCATTGAATTAGAATTTTTTATTGAATTCTTGAAATCGTATTTTTTCTTCTTCCTTTGAATTCTTTAAATCTTCAAAATTATGACCATCGAAAACACATCCATCGTATCCTATGAAACACCTAATTTTATTCAAACCCTTCAAGATAATTCTCCCTTTCCCACAGGAATTATTCTTGATGATACGAACTATACTTTATGGTCACAGATCATGGAGATGCGAATTGGAGCCAGAAATAAATCTGGCTTTCTGAATGGCACTATGCCAAAGCCACCAGCAGGAGATAAAACATTAGAGACTTGGCTCCTTGATAATAATCGAGTTAAAAGTTGGCTGATTGACTCGATGAGTCCGACATTGATGTAGAGATTCATTCGTCTTCCAATAGCAAATGAGATAATGGATGTTGTCTCAAAAACCTTATATGATGGGTCTGACGAGACTCAATTATTTGAATTGAACTGGAAATAATTCATAACACGTCAGAATGGTAAGCCATTACCTGCATACTATAATGAATTGATTGGAATATTTCAGGAAATCGATGCCTGGACGTGTGCACAAGGGGAGGATGTTAATGGAGTAGTATCACTCCATAAACATATTACCTAGCTTCGAACACATATTTTCCTAGCCGGGCTTGATTTTGAATTTAATAATGCTCGAAGTGAAATACTCCGAAAGGATCTACCTCTTGATCTTGAGTCTAGTTATGCATATGTCCGGAGGGATCACAACCAGCGAAATACAATGGAAGAGCCGAAGATACTGCTGAACCATTCTATACTTGTAGCAACTCAGACTAGGCCTTAGTTCAAAGGAAAGATACCAAGTAAGCCCACCACATACATTTGTACTCATTGTGGTGAAGTTGGACACTCCAAGGAACAGTGCTATAAAATTATGGGATATCCGGAATGGTGGGATTTCAACAAAAAGCCTCGTAAGAAGCTCAGCAAGGCTGCAATTGCTACTTCTACTAAACTAAGTGGTGATCCTGATACCACTTTAGGTATAACAAAACTTACTTAAAATAATACATGGATTATTGACACAGGTACTACTGATCATATGACAAATTCTACTCACCACCTTACATCTATTCGTCCATTAACCCAACAAAATATTCTAACTGCTAATGGAGGCATAACACCAGTCACTCATAAGGGATCAGTATCTAACTCTGACTCTCTTAATTTAGATAATGTTCTTGTTGTTCCATCTCTTTCTTGTAATCTACTATCTGTTGGCCAAATCACTGAAACCTTGAATTGCACTGTCAAATTTTGGCCTAATTATTATGTATTTTAGGACATTACAACGCACCAGATTCTTGGATTTGGTGTTAAACATGGAAAGTTGTACTATATTGAGTTGCATGATGATTCAAAACGGAAGACAAGTCAAGTTAATAGGGTTGGTAGAAGTTGCTCGAGTAAAGACCAAGTAATCTTGTGGCATTGTCGTCTTAGGCATCTCTCTTTTCATTATCTCAGACAAATAAAATTGAATTTATTTTTGAATACCACAGACTCGAAATTCAAGTGTGATGTTTATGAATTAGCAGAAGGCCACTGAATTTTGTATGTACTGAGTTATAATAAAAATTTAATTCCATTTATGACCATTCATTCTAATCTATAGGGACTTGCTCAGACTCCCACTCTATCCGGTGCTCGATATTTTGTAACGTTTATTGATGAATGTACTCGGATGACCTGGGTATCACTACTTTCCAATAAAGGGGATGTGTGCTCCAAGTTTCAGGACTTGTACAACATGGTGGCTACACAATACCAGAGTAAAATCCGAGTCTTGCAGTCTGACAATGGTAGGGAGTATGTTAACTCAAACCTCAATGATTTCTGCCATAAGAAAGGCATTCACCACTAAACATCTTATGCCAGCACTCCTCAACAGAATGGTATAGCCAAAAGAACTAGTAGTTATTGGAAGTTATCCGAGCATCATTATTTGATATGAATGTTCCTCAAGAATATTGAGAAGAGGTTGTTCGATCCGCTGCGTACCTCATAAACTGGACACCATTATGAGTACTCGATTTTAAAACTCCCCTTCAGAAACTTCAGGAACTTGTCATATCTCCACCCCTCAATAATCTCAAACCTCGAGTTTTTGGATGCTCAGCATATGTTCATCAGACACTCAAAAAATTAGACCCTCGAGCTATCTGGTGTATCTTTATTAGCTGTGCGAATTTACAAAAAGGATATCAGTGTTATGATCCGAATATAAAGAAGATGTATGTTACTCGAGATGTTCGGTTTCATGAAAATAGTCCTTTCTTCTCCCACTCCGAGTGCTCTCTTCAGGGGGAGAAACATCTGAATGTCTTTAAGCTTGAAGATAGCATTTTGAGTGTTCCAATGAATCCGAGTACTCTGAGTCTCCAAAATGTTTCAAGCATCTCACCCGGACAGACATCTGAATAGACACCTGGTGTTCTGAATTCGAGCATCTCACTCGGATAAACATCTGGTGTTCCGAGTATGAGCATCTCATCCGAACAGACATCTGATGTTCCGAGTATGAGCATCTCACCCGAACAGATCATCGAAGAAAAATCGAGTAATCAAGATAGTACATCTTCCAAGCCTACACCAGAAGTTGAAGAAACTCTGGATGCGGTGCATAATAAAGTAAACTTGTCTCCTTTAATTCCAAATACTGAGCCTTGTTATCCTTCTAGGATTAATAAAGGGGTTCCGAAAAAACAATATGATCCGGACCTTCATACCAAAACTAAATACCCTATCAACAACTTCATATCAACCAACCATTTGTCAAAATCATATGCACTTATTGTAAATCAATTTTCTACTATATCTATTCCGAGTAATGTGCAGGAATCCTTAGATGATCTGAATTGGAAGAGAGCTATAAATGATGAAATGGAGGCATTGCAGAAGAACCAGACATGGGATCTTGTTTCTCTTCTGGAAGGAAAGAAAATGGTAGGGTGCAGGTGGATATTTACTGTTAAACTCAATCCAGATTGAAGCATTAATCGATATAAAGCTCGATTGGTAGCAAAGGGGTATACTCAAATGTATGGAATTAACTATGAAGATACATTTGCCCTAGTAGCAAAAATGAATACCATCCGAGTCCTTATTTCCTTAGCTGCCAACCTGGACTGGCCACTGTGAAAATTTGATGTAAAGAATGTATTTTTTAATGGAACCATAGATGAAGAAGTATATATAGATCCACCACCTGGAACTAAATGTACTGGCCAAGTGTGCAAACTAAAAAGAGCATTTTATGGACTCAAGCAATCGCCTCGAGCATGGTTTGGACAACTCTTAGCCTTTATAAGGAAGCTCGGATATAAGCAAAGTGATGTTGATCACACACTTTTCATCAAACAAAAATTAGGTAAAGTCACTGCACTAATTTATATATTGATGATATGGTGGTCACTAGAAATGATCCAAGTGAGACAACAATCTTGCAAAGATAGTTAAGGATTTGGGAAACTTAAAGTATTTTTTAAGGATTGAAGTTGCAAGATCTGCTTAAGGAATTTCTCTTTGCCAGCGAAAGTACGTAATAGACCTACTGACAGAGACTGGAATGCTTGATTGTAAGCCAACCGAGATGCCCATTGAAGTCAACCATGGACTTTCAGTCCAAGAAGGTCAAATTCCAACTGATAGAGATCAATATCAAAGGTTGGTGGGAAGGTTGATTTACCTATCTCATACTCGGCCAGACATTGCTTATATAATAAGTGTTGTGAGTTAGTTCATGCATTCTCGGAGTAAAGAACATATCAATGTAGTGTACCGAATATTAAGATATTTAAAGTTTTCTCCGAGTAAAGAGTTATTTTTTAGGAGGAATAAGGATTATGAAATTACTGGCTATACTGATGCTGATTGGGCTGGAGATCGGACTGTTCGAAAATCAACATCCGAGTACTTTACATTTGTTGGAAATAATTTAGTCACGTGGAGAACCAAGAAGCAGAAAGTTATAGCAAGATCAAGTGTTGAAGTTGAGTTTAGAGGAATGGCTCATGCAGTATGTGAGTTGCTCTGGGTAAGAAAAATTGTTCAGGATCTGGGATTAAAGCGTCCGAAGCCTATGTTGTTACATTGTGATAACAAGGCAGCCATAGCAATTGCAAACAATCCGATTCAACATGATCGAACTAAGCATGTAGAGGTTGACAGACATTTTATAAAAGATCATCTAAACCAAGGGACGATTGATCTTTAATATGTTTCATCTCAGACTTAACTAGCTGACGTCCTTACAAAGACTGTATCCGGAAAAATATTATACAACTCACTTGGCAAGTTGGGAATAATTGACATACATTCACCAACTTGAGGAGGAGTGTTGAGGAAGTAAATATTTTTATTGTATATATTATAGGAAGTAAATATTTGTATACAATTAAAAATAAAGTTCTATTCTATTTAGAATGTTATTTTATTCCTAATTAGGTTGTGATTATGATTCTTGTATATAAATATAAGGGGTGTAACCCATTTTTGAACATCAATGACAAAATATTTCCTTTGAATTTACTCTCTTTTCCTCTGAATTTTATTCTTCAGTTAAGTGGTCTTCAGAGATTAAGCTGGCTCAACATTTGCCATGATGATGAACAAGAAGAAGAAGCATCACTGTCTCTTAGAGATGTGGAAAACCTCAATCACCTTGGTGGTTGTTTGGAGATAAGATGCAACAGACAACATAAGGCAGATGTGGATGTGAGAGACGCTAGGGTAGGCACAGTTTGAAGGCGAAAAAACACCTCACTAAGTTGGTTCTGCGTTTCAGTTTGCGAGATGGAGCTGAGTGGAGGAAAGAAAGGTGAAGATGAAGAGTTATTAGAAGCTTTAGAGCCTCCTCCAAATTTGAAATCTTTAGAGATATATAATTACCAAGGCATCAAAATGTGCTGCTCAAGCTGGATATCGTCGCTGAGTTTTCTTAGAGAGCTTTATCTCTGTTATTGGAGAAATTGTGAGCAATTGCCTCCATTGGGAAAATTGCCTTCCCTTGAATCTCTTACAATCGATAATTTTGAGAGATTAAAAAAAGTTGGTGGGGAATTTCTCGGGATGGATCATCATGAGGTGGTGCTGCCATTGGTACCAGTATTAGTATTGCAATAATATTATTCCCGAAATTGGTAGAATTGGAATTCAGAAGGGTGAATGAATGGGAAGAACGGAATTATGAAGGCGAAGTTAACGATGAGATTTTAAAAATGAAGCCATGTCTCTTTCTACTTTGTCCCTCTGGCGCCTGCCCAAAGTTGAAGAAATTGCCATGTTACATCTGCCAAAACACTTCACTCGAACTTAAGACTTGAAAATGTGAGGCTCTGCATCTATAAGGGTGGGAAAGAAATCAGGTAATTTTTTTTTTTTTTAATTTGCTTTGCTGTCTGGTTAAATTTTCATTCAGTAGAAAACTTGTGTAGACTACACAATGGTAGGCAGAGTACATAAAGAACAGCTTCACGAAATTGCAAATTCCAATAGACATTTGGTGTTATGAGGTATTAAATTTATGCTTAAGCCTTTGCAAAATTTATAGCTATAATTTTTTCTTTATGCAAGATGTTGTTTACAAACATTTTGAACTATTGCCCTCTACTGCTGCTGCAGCTGATGAAGTAATGTTTGTTCTGGGGCTTGATGAGTGTTGAGAGAAGACAACCATGGATAGACAAATGTACTTTCAGAGCTGCTTGTTTCTCTAAAAAAACCGGAACCTCATGTTTACAAGTATTGATCAGTTCTTTATGTTGCTTTTAACTTGCTTTATGTTACCTACCACTACCAGCATTTGAAGAGCTGATCCATGGTTGTCTTAAAAAGAGGGAGTTGAAGAGCTGAAAAATCAATATACTAAAAGAAAGGTTGATCCCCCGTCAGATGTACTTAAAAATCAATATACTACACCTATATTTCTAAAAAAAATTATTAATTTTATTTGTTAGTATCCGTTAAAATTAGTTTTTTATTAGTTTATAGGACTTAATTGTACTAAAAAAAGTTATATGATTTGATTGTAATTAGTGAAATTCCAATATATCTATATTTCCAAAACAGAAGTTCCTTTTGAGAAAAAAAAAACATAGGGTCCAATATGCTCCTAGGTCAAAAACCTAAGGTGTAAATTGGACATTTTCCCAAAAAAAATTGAAGAAGTTAATTTTTCAAGAGAGGTCAAATGGCATTATTTTGTACAAAATATTTAATGCTATAATACAAAAATTTTAACATAAAATTTTTTAATAACAATTCTTTTGATTGAACAATACCAACCAAATTCTTTTCTTTAAATTGGGTTTAGACCATTGTACTTGGTTAGATATATTCAAGAACAGTACTAATTGGACAGAAAATTAAAAATTCTTATGCCTAGACCAGCGTCAAAGTAATCTTTTCCTTTGTCACCAAGAATTTCCAAGAACCTCTATATGAAATGATAAAGATGATGTGTTAAAAGAGAAGGAAGATGTCAAAGGCAGATTGAATGTAAAAATGCCTTAACTAGAGTAGCATTTCATGTTCATGTATCAGAATTTCATGTTCACGTTCATGTACATATATGAACAGAAATGTATATTCCTTAAATACAACAAAAGCAATCGTTTGCTCTGCCACCAACTAAAGGATATATTCCTCAGCTTTGCATATGATTTGCAGTATAAAATGCCAAAATATTTTGAATTCATTATCACAACTTCAAACTTCAGCTTTCATCAATTAATTGTCGACCGCTTAAACTTCACCCTCAAAAACCACCCTCAAACTTCAATATCCCAACTTTCTTTCTTTCTTTCTCAATCAATCACCACCTTTGAACATGGCTGAAGCACTTGTTTCTACGGTGATCGAGATGCTGGCTTCAAACATTGGTCACCGCATACAGCAAAAATATAGGCTCGTCATGGGCGCGGACGAAGAAATTGAAATGCTTAATAGCAATCTTGTGGCAATCAGAGCAGTTCTCAATGATGCTGAGAGAAAGCAAATGAAGCAGGAAACTATTAAACTTTGGTTGGCCAAGCTCAAAGGTATATCCTACGACATCGATGACGTATTGGATGAATGGAGCACAGCAATTCTGAGATTGCAAATTGAGGGAGATGATTGTGCTTCCAAGCTTAAAAGGAAGGTACGGCTTTTCATTCTCTCTGCTTGCTTTTGCGGTCGTGATGTGTGTTTCCGCCATGACATTGCTACTAAGATAATCAAGCTAAATGAAAGGCTAGATGTTATTGCCAAAGAGAAAGATAGGTATAACCTTTCTTTCATTCAAAGCAATGAACAAGTTGAGCGAAACATAACAACCTCTTTTGTCGATGTAAAAGATGTCAAAGGCAGAGTGAATGATAAAGATGCCTTAATCAACTTGTTGTTGGCTGAGAGTAGTGTCGTGCCAAACCCCCATGTCATCTCTGTAATAGGGATGGGAGGGATTGGAAAAACAACTCTCGCCAGACTTGTGTTCATTGATGACAGGATTAAGTCCCATTTCCATAAGAAAATATGGTTTTGTGTCTCGGATCCCTTTGATGAGTTTAGGATGGCTAAAGCGATCCTTAAATCTCTTAATGCTGCAGCCACAGATGTAGTTGAATTGCAGAATTTATTAGAGGAAATTCATAAATCTATTCAGCAAAAAAAGTTTTTGCTTGTTTTAGATGATGTCTGGAATGAAGACTTTACAAAGTGGGAACAACTAAAACATTGTCCTGAATGTGGTGCACCGGGCAGTAAGATTTTGGTAACCACACGTAAGGAGAATGTTGCAAGAATTATGGGTTCCAGAGATCATCATGACATAATCCAACTTGGATTGTTGTCCGATCTGGAATGTTGGTCCATATTTTCTCAAGTTGCATTTTCTGATAGGACTGGGGAGAAGCAGAATAAGAGTCTAGAAGAAATTGGAAGAAAAGTTGTTGCTCGATGAAAGGGTTTGCCACTTGCTGTAAAGGCAATAGGGGGTCTGTTACGCTTTAAAGATTCTGCACAGCAGTGTCAAAGCGTCTTAGACAGTGAATTATGGGAATTAGAGGAAGTTGAAAGAGATGTTTTGGTGCCATTATGGTTAAGTTATTATGACTTACCCTCACCACTGAAACAGTGCTTCTTGTATTGTGTCATCTTCCCTAAGGACCATAGGATGAGTAAAAAGAAATTGATTGGGATGTGGATGAGTCAAGGTTATGTTAGGGCAACGAGAAGTAAGGATTTAGTGGAAATAGGTGAGGAGTATTTTCAAAACTTAGCTGTACGCTCTTTCTTCCAGGATTTTGAGGAAGATGATTGGAACAGGAGCAATAGTTACTGTAAGATGCATGATTTGGTTCATGATTTTGGTGAATCTTTGATGAAGAAGGAAAGTTGTAAAATAGAGGTAAATAGTACTAACAATAGGATAAAAGATTTAAGAGATGATTCGAGTCATAACCAAATACGTCATGCAGGAATTTCAGTGGTAGGCCAAATGGAGAACTCATTTCCTAGTTGTTTATATAATTTTAAAATATTACGGAGTCTCATTATTTTATCTACTCGTAGTAATCCAATGATTGAAGCGGCCTTGCCTTGTATATTTCATGAATTGACTTGTTTGAGATCATTAAACTTAAGTGGATGTGGCATTGAAGAAATCCCAACTAATATAAGTGAATTGATCCATTTGAGAGAGCTAGATTTGTCTAAAAATGAAGGATTAAAGAAGTTGCCTGAAACAGTATGTAAATTGTACAATTTACAAACCTTAGTTGTGGATGAATGTAGGAGTCTTGAATCGTTACCTCAAGGGATGGGAAAGCTTATTAATTTGAATTGTCTGTATAATGTTAAGTGTGAATCTTTGTTGTTGCCAAAAGGATTAGGAAGATTAAGTGATCTCCAGAGATTGAGTTGGCTCAACATTGGCCATGATAATGAAAGAGAAGAAGCATATTTATCTCTTAGAGATGTGGAATACCTCAATAACCTTGGTGGTTATTTGGGCATAAACTGGAAAAGAAAACATAAGGCAAATGTTGATGTGAAAGACGCTAAGCAGGCACAGTTAAAGGCTAAAAAACACCTCATTGAATTGGATCTCCTTTTTCAAGTTGAAGATGAAGATGAAGATGAAGCTAGTTTAGAGTGGAGGACACACGGCGGAGATGAAGAGTTATTAGAAGGTTTCGAGCCTCCTCCAAATTTGAAATATTTAAAAATATATAATTATCAAGGCATCAAAATTTGTAGTACAAGTTGGATAACATTGCAGCTGAATTCTCTTAGGAAGCTTGCTCTTGTGGAATGGATAAACTGTGAGCAATTGCCAGCGTTGGGAAAATTGCCTTCCCTTGAATCTCTTGAAATTAGTGAATTTGTGAGTGTTAAAAAAGTAGGAGCTGAATTTCTTGGGATGGATGATGAGATTAGTGGTAGTGGTGCTGCTGATGCTATGAATACTGCACTAATATTATTCCCCAAATTGATAGAATTGAGGTTCAGTTGGATGGGAAAATGGGAAGAGTGGAAGTATGAAGACGAAATAATAAAAAATATAACAATAATGCCAGCTCTTCGCTCTTTGACTCTACAGGGATGTAAGGAGTTGAAGGAATTGCCACATTACATCAGCCAAAACACTTCACTCAAACTTGATATTCATTTTTGTCGAGCTCTGCATTATGAAGGAAAGTAAGAAATTAAAAGGTAATATTTCTTCACTTCATTAATTAATTATTCTCTAATTTCTTTTCTTTTCCACTTTCTCATAACTATTATTAACATTTTTGGGCTTTTTTAAAAACTCCGACGTCGTTTCAAAACAGGCAAGCTCCTCTGCTGCAGCATCACCGGACACTGTCTTTAACACAACATCCTGAACACTGTCTAGAACAAACATCAGTCTTCACTAAGTAATTATCTTTGTTTTTAATTGATTTGTGTTTTCTTTTTCTTTATTTATTTGTTTCTTTCTTTTGAGCTGATTTTTTTTTTTTTTTTTTTGTGATGAAGAACAATCTCCTACTTGTGATTTGCCATCAGCTGCATTCTCAGTTCTCCATTCAACTCTTCACTCTGTTGGAATCAAATGATGGTGTCATTACCAAACTGCTTGTCCAGGAACAGGTACCTTATTTTCTTGACTTTTCTTGTCTTTTTATCTTGCAAACTAATTATCATCATGGAGGCTAAGTGGCTTCTACTTCATTTCTCACCACCAGTTTCCTTTTTTATGCCGAGGAGAAGGTAATGCAATTGCTGATGAATTAGCTAAAGTATGAAAGCAAAGGAATTCAGATCTCGTGACTCACTGCTAACCCAGCCATTCACTTTCAGATGCTGGAAACTTATGTTTAGTTACAAGTATTGATCAGTTCTGTATCTGCTGTAGCAACTAAATATATATGTACTATAATTGATTTTCTTTATTTTTTTCAATTGTTTTTTATCAGTCGGTTTCTGTTTGATGTCTTCAAAGTGCATAGCTTTCAATTCCATCCCTCATTCCTGTTGATGTTTGCTTGCAAAAATAGGTGGAAGATTGGAATAATCTCCTGAGGAGCATTACAAGCCGAAGGAGATGCCATTAGGGTACGGTTTTCATGCCAAATTGCGCTTAATGCCTCATGTTTTGTAATAATGCTCAAGTAGTAATGATGTTTTTTTTTGCTGCCTCAAAGATCCATTTGAAGAACATACATGTTTTGGACTTACAATTCTGTTTATGAGTCCCAAGCTCAATCAGCCCCAAATACATGAGTCAAGACATAAACGAGTACACGAACTTTCAACTCGACCCTCGGCAGTTGTACAAGAAACAATGTCCAACTGATCAGGATCAAATGGTGCTGTGGTTTTTTGGAAGTCACATGCCAAAGAACAGTAGATGGTGGTGCACCCAATTAAGTTCAGTTAGCTAATTATTGAAGATTGACATGCAGTACATGAAGGGAGTATTGACAGGCAGTGAATGCTGCAAAGCTAATAGCCAAACGAGGCAACATGGATCTATATCCTGGAAGCTGAACAAACTGTTTTTGTTCAATGTCAGTGTAAGAGTTTTCCTCAATTACTTAATTTTCGTGCCTTATTCTGTATGCGCACATCTGATCATTATCAATAATCATTAATTATAACCTTTGAATATGGCTGTAGCTTATGCACTTGTTTCCAGAGTACCTATTACAGCTGCTAACTTCAACCATTAACAGATGATGGAGGAGAGTGGAGGAAACAAGGTGGAGATAAAGAGTCATTAGAAGCTTTAGAGCCTCCTCCAAATTTGAAAGCTTTAGAAATATATCATTTCAAAGGCATCAAAGTCTCTTGTTTAAGTTGGATAATTTTGAAGTTGAATTTTCTCAAAAAGCTTCTTCTTTGGGATTGAAGTTGAAATTTTTGATTTAAAAACATTTTCAAAGCAATAAAAAAGTCTCCTGGTTGGCCAGTGATAATCTAGATCAGTCTTGTTGTGTTTTAGATTAGTATATATCTTGTAATCCTTGGACAGCTATCGCTATCAATTGTAACTAAATTCTGTTGTACACGGCTCTATACAAAGAGCATTTCCAGTTAATGAGATGTATCGTTGTTTCCTGTCATTGAGTGAACTATTTCATGGTATCAGAGCTGTAAGTGACTTAACAGTCCATAACTCAATTTTTTTTTTCTCTGATTTCTTTCAATGGCAAACGAAACTGCAAATGCTACCACTACACCTTCAATACCAAATGTCTCGCATCAACTTTCTCTCAAATTAACATCAAGTAACTACTTGTTATGGCGCACCCAGCTGCTACCGCTATTACGAGAACTTCATCTGGCGCCTCATTTTGATGGAACTCAAGCCAGTCCTGCAACAAACAAAGAAGATGGGACAACTCAAAATCCAGCCTATGCCCCATGGTTCTGAGAAGACCAAATTGTTTTTAGTTGGATTGTTTCATCTGTCTCAGAGAGTGTTATCACACAAGTTGTTGGAACCAAGACGGCTCTTGAGGCATGGAGTAAACTAGAAAGAACTTATGCTTCTGGTTCTCGAATTCAGATTCGCCAACCATTTCAGGATCTTTAGATTTCATCTTTGGTGATGCTACTGTTGTGATACAGAACTCATTGATCATTATCAGAAAGCCTGATCCTGGACAAAGGAACGCTGTTACAGCTCATGGAAGAGCTGACAAGCATGAATCTACTGGTTTAGTGATCCAAAACAGTCGAATAATTCCAGAGCAAAGTCTGTCTCCTATGATGCCTCAGTGCCCATCTTACTTGGGAGGCCCCGGAAGCAGTATACGAGAACTGTTGTACTGGAAATTTGTACATGGACACGTTGTGCTATGCTGAATATGGGAACCCAGGCCCAGGTGCCAACACCAACAGGAGAGTAAAATGGAAAAGGGTACCATGTGCCAACTGGGAAGAGTGAAATGGTTCAGTTCACAGGTGGTCCATTTCTCCAAGGAGACCAGTGGCTAAGAGCCACAGGTTTTCCTTACTTGCTTGGCCTTAAAAACCCTCAAGACAACAACTGAATTCAGCTTTCTTTGTAAATTAATGCCAGAGATTTGGAGGATGGTCTTTGCATGCCACCCCTACCTAGCCATTTAGAAAATAAAGGACAAACTGAAATGTATTATGAATGTGAATGAACAATATATTGCTTGTGAATGAACAATATATTGCTTGTGAGAGAATAGTACTCAAATAGTGAAAAGAAAATCTCTATATAAAGGGATTGAAATTCATTAATGAGGATGTTAAGATTAAGAAGAAGAAAATATAGATTACTCTCCAAATTCTATCAATATTATAGTTCTCTAAATACTCTCCAAACCCTTTCTAAATTCTCTCAAAATCATTCTACTATAAAATATTTTTCTTCTAGTTAAATACTACTAAATTCAAGTTTTGTTCTATAACAAAATAAGTAATTTAATCTTTATTTCACAACACGTTATCAGCACGAGGAGCTCTCGATCAAAACAATAAGGTACATATTTCTTAATATTTAATATTTATGAATATATTATTTGATTATATATTATCATGGATGACTATGCCTCCTACTAATTTATATATTTATATTTATTTCTTCAATCTATCTTTATATTAATTGTTATTTTTATTTTGTTTTACTAACTACACCATTGATGCAAATATTGCTAGAAATGGTTCTAACCTTATGGATGGCTATGTCTCCTACCAATTTATATTTATGCATATTTATTTTTTTATTATTTATGTTAATGGAAGGCTATACCCCATTTTATATTAATGGACGGTTTTGCCCCATATTTATACATATCGTTATGTTAACTCACTTGCTATAAATAATCATATCAACATTATTTATTGATTTTACTTTATATAATTTATTTCTCAATATATTATATTAAAAAAAAAAATTCTAACGGCTATATTTTTATTACCAATGGTAATATAACGGTAATAAACGGCTATATTTTTCATTATAAATAGATGAACTATAAATGTTATTCATTCACACAAATTCATACATTTTCTCTTTCTCTCTTTACTCTAAATTGTAAACATGATTTGGTATATTTATATTTGTGTTTTGATCATGACTATTATAATAGTTTTAGGAATAATTAATATGGAAGATGATTTTCTATTTGATATAATTTTAAGTATTATTGTATCATTTTTTGTACCACTATTATTTCTTGCAATATTCATTCATGATATAATTAATTAGTAAATTTCTGATCATGTTTGATTTTTTTTTAGTAGCCATCAAATTTATGAATTCTAATTGAGTTATATTTTTTATTAGTTATCATAATGACAAATCTAGCAAAGCTTGAGTTCGTTGCTCTTGACATCACGGGAAAAAATTATATGTCTTGGATTCTAGATGTAGAGATGCATCTTCAATCAATGGGGTTAATTAATACCATAAAAGAAAATAATAACACCTCATTGCAAGATAAAGCCAAGTCTATAATTTTTCTCCGTCGTCATCTTGATGAAGGATTAAAATGTGAATATTTGACTGTCAAAGATCCAAGTGTTCTTTGGAATGATCTAAAAGACAGATATGATCATCAAAGAGATGTAATACTACCAGTAGTCATTGATGAATGGAGAGCTTTACGCTTTCAAGATTTCAAAAAAGTGAGTGACTATAATTCTGCAATGTTCAGAATAGTATCACAATTAAAATTCTGTGGACAGACAGTCACAGATGAGGATATGCTGGAGAAAACTTACTCCACATTTCATGCATCAAATGTTACACTGCAACAACAATACAGGATGCAGAGATTTAAAAAATATTCTGAACTAATTTCATGCCTACTGGTAGTTGAGAAAAATAATGAACTCTTGATGAAAAATCATCAATCCCGTCCCACTGGCTCAATAGCATTTCCAGAAGCAAATGCTACAAATTATTCCAGATATAAAAATTACAATAGCCATGGACGTGGGAGAGGTAGAGGTCGTGGACGTGGAAGATGTCAATTCTTTGGCCATGGTCATGGAAATAAATATAATAATACTCCACAACAAACTCAGACTCAACCTCAAAAGAAGTTAAAATCAGTCATCAGTGGTGTTCAAGAAAGGCCTCAATATAAGTCTGAAACTGTGTGTTTCAGATGTGGTAGTAAAGGACACTGGTCACGAATTTGTCGAACACCACCACATCTTTGCCAACTTTATAAGGCATCTTTGAAAGGCAAAGAAAAGGAAATAAACTTCAATGAGCATCATACTCATGTTAATGATACAACTCATTTAAATGTTTCTGATGATTTTACTGACAATGAAAATTGAGACATCTATAATTTTAAGTATATTGTTATTACTTATTTGATTCTGAAGAATATGTTATTGTTATGTATGTTATTTTTAAATTAAATAAAATGTCCTACTTTACAATTATTTTATGTTTTTACCTTAATTGATTAATTTTGTGTTTATCTATTTTGAAGTTTAATATGGATTGTACTCAACATAAAGATAATATTGGAGATCTCTGCATACCAGATAGTGGTACTACACATACTATCTTGAAAAATAGAGATTATTTCTCTGAAATAAAGCCCACAAAGGCAGTTGTAAAAACAATATCAGGTCCTGTAGATCTGATTGAAGGAATTGGCAAAGCTAAATTTATGTTACCAAATGGAACAAAGTTTATAATTGATGAAGCTTTGTTTTCACCAAAATCAACAAGAAATTTGTTGAGTTTTGATGACATATATCGAAATGGGTGTGATACCCAATCTATTACTATAAATGGTAACAAATATTTAAATATAGTTTCCTATGAATCAGGAAAAATGAAAGTATTGGAAAGACTGCCAAAACTCCCTACTGGATTGCATTACATGCATATACATGTAATTGAATCAAATATGGCAGTAAAAGAAAAATCTTATGATCCTTCAATAATAAATTTATGGCATGACAGATTAGGTCATCCTGGATCAGTAATGATGCGAAGGATAATTGAGAATTCACATGGGCATCCCTTGAAGGGGCAAAGAATTCCTCAATCAAATGAAATGTCATGTACAACTTGTTCTCTTGGAAAATTAATCTTGAGACCTTCACCATCTAAAATTCAAAATGAATCACCTATGTTTCTTGAAAGAATTCAAGGTGATATATGTGGGTCAATTCACCCACCATGTGGACCATTCAGATATTTTATAGTATTAATTGATGCATCTAGTAGATGGTCACATGTTTGTCTATTGTCAACTCGTAATGTTGCATTTGCAAGGTTGCTTGCTGAAATTATTAAATTACGAGCACAATTCCCTGATTATACAATCAAGAGGGTAAGACTTGATAATGCTGGTGAATTTACATCTCAAGCATTCAATGATTATTGTATGTCTACTGGGATCATTGTTGAGCATCCTGTTGCCCATGTACATACTCAAAATGGTTTAGCTGAATCATTGATTAAACGACTTCAGCTTATTGCTAGACCATTAATAATGAGAACAAAGCTTCCCATTTCAGTTTGGGGTCATGCAATCCTACATGCTGCTTCATTAATTCGCATCAGACCTAGTGCATATCATAAATACTCCCCACTACAATTGGCATTTGGTCAAGAGCCAAATATTTCCCATCTCAAAATTTTTGGTTGTGCAATATATGTACCCATTGCGCCACCTCAGCGCACAAAAATGGGTCCTCAACGAAGATTGGTAATTTATGTTGGGTTTGAAACACCCTCGATTATTAGATATCTTGAACCTCTAACTGGTGATGTTTTTACAACACGTTTTGCTGATTACCAATTTAATGAGGTTGTTTTCCCAACATTAGGAAAAGGGGAGAAAGAAGTGAAAAGGGATATTTCATGGAATGAACCATCATTATTGCATCTGGATCCTCACACAAAATAATGTGAATTAGAAGTGCAAAAGATTGTGCACTTACAAGCAATTGCAAATCAATTGCCAGATGCATTTACTGATACAAAAAGAGTGACTAAATCATATATACCAGCAGCCAATGCTCCTGCTCGTATTGAAATTCCAGAAATAAAATCTGAGAATAAAGACACTCATGAGTTTAAAACACGCCAGAAGCGTGGAAGACCAATTGGTTCTAAGGATAAAAATCCTCGAAAGAGAAAGGGAGTAAATAATCATATTGATAGCGAGGAAAATATCCCTGAAGAAATAAAAAATAAAGAAAGTCATGAAACATTGTCATATACTGTTGCATGTGAAATCATAAATGACAAAGATGATCCTGAACCAAAATCAGTCATGGAATGTCAAAATAGGCATGATTGGATAAAATGGAAAGATGCTATGCAGGCTGAATTGGACTCACTAAACAAACGAAATGTTTTTGGGCCAATTATTCCTATGCCTAAAAATGTGAAACCTGTAGGATACAAGTGGGTCTTTGTACGAAAGAGAAATGAGAAAAATGAAATAATAAGGTACAAAGCTAGACTTGTAGCTCAAGGTTTTTCACAAAGGCCAGGAATTGATTATGATGAAACGTATTCTCCTGTTATGGATGCAATTACGTTCAGGTATCTGATTAGCCTAGTAGTTTCTAAGAAATTAGAAATGCGTCTTATGGATGTTGTGACTGCTTATTTGTATAGATCACTTGATAATGACATTTATATGAAAATCCCTGAAGGATTTAAAATGCCTGAAGCATTAAGTACAAAACCCAAAGAAATGTATTCGATCAAGCTCCAGAGATCTTTATATGGGTTAAAACAGTCTGGGCGCATGTGGTATAATCGTTTAAGCGATTATTTGATTAATAAAGGATATGTGAGTAATATTATCTGCCCATGCATTTTTATTAAGAAAATAATATCCGGATTTGTGATTATAGCTGTATATGTTGATGATTTGAATATCATTGGAACAGAAAATGAGATCTATGAAGCAACAGTATACTTAAAGGAAGAATTTGAAATGAAAGATCTTGGAAAAACCAAGTATTGCCTTGGTTTACAGATTGAGCAAATGCATAATGGGATATTCGTGCATCAATCAAATTACACAGAAAAGATCTTGAAACGCTTTAATATGGATAAAGCAAATCCTTTAAGTACCCCAATGGTCGTTAGATCACTCAATATTGAGACTGATCCATTTCGACCCTGTGAAGAAAATGAAGAAATTCTTGGTCCTGAATTTCCATATCTCAGTGCCATTGGAGCTCTAATGTATCTTGCTAATTGTACTAGACCTGACATTTCTTTTGCAGTCAATTTATTAGCAAGGTTCAGTTCAGCTCCAACAAAAAGGCATTGGAAAGGGGTCAAACATATACTTCGATACCTTCGAGGAAATATTGATTTGGGTTTATTTTATTCTAACAATTCAAAACAAGAATTGATTGGTTATGCAAATGCAGGGCATTTATCTGATCCTCATAAAGCGAAATCTCAAACAGGCTATGTGTTCACAAATAATGGAACTGCAATTTCTTGGCGTTCCCAGAAACAAACGCTTGTCACTACTTCCTCAAATCATTCTGAAATTATTGCACTACATGAAGCAAGTAGAGAGTGTGTGTGGCTTAGATCAATGACACATCATATTGAAGAATCTTGTGGTTTTCCAGTCAACAAAAGTCCAATAATTTTTTATGAAGATAATGCAGTATGCATTGCACAGTTAAGGGAAGGATATATCAAAAGTGATAGAACCAAACATATACCTCCAAGATTCTTTTCATACACTCAAGAGCTAATAAAAGACAATCATATAGATATCAAGTATATTCAGTCTAGCCAGAATTCAGCTGATCTTTTCACAAAGGCACTTCCAACTGCAATCTTTAGAAAGCACGTTTACGATATTGGAATGCGACATTTACATACTATGTGAAGGAAGATTATACATATCAACTTGAGGGGGAGAATATCATGCATTGTACTCTTTTTCCTTAAGCTAAAGTTTTTCCCACTGGGTTTTATTTAGCAAGGTTTTAACGAGGCAGTTGCAAAATATTGTTATTCAAGGGGGAGTATTATGAATGTGAATGAACAATATATTGCTTGTGAATGAACAATATATTGCTTGTGAGAGAATAGTACTCAAATAGTGAAAAGAAAATCTCTATATAAAGGGATTGAAATTCATTAATGAGGATGTTAAGATTAAGAAGAAGAAAATATAGATTACTCTCCAAATTCTATCAATATTATAGTTATCTAAATACTCTCCAAACCCTTTCTAAATTCTCTCAAAATCATTCTACTATAAAATATTTTTCTTCTAGTTAAATACTACTAAATTCAAGTTTTGTTCTAAGTAATTTAATCTTTATTTCACAACAAAATGATAATTTTTGTTAGTTCTTTTATAAATTGAATAATTTTGATTGATTGACTCTATTGAATTTTGAACCAGCTGTCCCATACTAAAAGTATATTAATAATCATTGATATTAACTGATAGATTGTTGTAATTTAAATGATATTTTAAATACGAGATTTAATATATATAGTACCATTAAATTAATTGTTGAAAATTTCTTACGGAGAGAAATTATTTTTTTACAAGATTCATTCAACTTAATTTGAATTAATACTAAAGAAATTCTACTAAAATAAATTAAAATTCATTTTACTTGCATTAATTTTTTACAACTCAAAAAAGATTTAGCTTCGTTTGACATACTCTTTGGTTTTTATTTCCAAGTGTCTTGGATATGAATAGACATGGGCATAGTACAAATGCCAGACAGATCAAGACATCCAAATCTCTTGGAAGATGATCCCACAAGACTAAAATCATATCATAGAAGTATATATATGTAAAAAATCTTGTATTATTATAAGTCCACCATGCATCAAAACAAACAAAATTACACATCTCAACCACAAATTAAGCTTAAGAAAGACCATAATTAAATATTTTAATCTTCATCCGGCAACGATCCTCCTCATAATCACTTAGTCTATGTCTTCTCCATAGATAATTTTTTGATTATTAAAAATTAAATTTAAGGTCATCTAAATGTGCTGCGGCTACGAGTTAAATCCAAATTATATTAATTATCTAATTAGTCTAAGGTTACTTGGAAAATCACTAATTTAAATAATTAATCATTACATTGCTGTTAACTTCAATTTGGCTGTTAAAAATTGAAAGGTTTGCATTTTTCCTTTACGTTGATCTCGAAGGGAAATGGTCATTGTCTGTTTAAAGTTATAGCTACTTGAGAAGAGAGCTCCAATGGCATAAAGACATAATGTAATGGTTGTAATCTCAATTGGAACGTTAATCATAAAGAAATGGCTAATATTTTGTGCTTGTCATAAGTCAAAAATCTCATCTAGATGATCTTGCTACAGCTAAAATTTTTATGGACTTAGTTCACCAGCAATATTTCTTGTAACTTGAAAAATTTTCGAATCCCTTGCATTGTGCGATAGACATTGAATCTTGCACAATGTATATATTTTTTAAAAATAATTTATAAATTTTTGGAAAATAATTTTATTATTTTAGAGTAATTCATAGGAAATTTTGTTGAATTTATTTTAAAAAATATTAATTTTATGAAAATGAAGAATAATGTTTTAAATGTAATTAAATTAGAATATTTTATATTAAATAAAACATGTGTATTTCAATAAAAATGAATTTTTAATTTTTTTATAAAAAAATATTGTAAATTTTAGTAATTCAACATAGAAGATTTTAGAAGTTAATGTTGAAACACTTCCTAAATTTTTGGCTTAATAAATTAAAAATAAAATATAACATATTAATTTTATTTTTTTTAATTTTTGTTAACATAATTTTTTAGTTATAATAAGATTAGTTTTTTTAGTGGAATAAGATTAGTTTTTAAAATTATTAGCATTTTAGTTGAATACTAATACTAAATAAATATTTAAATTATTTAAAATAAAAAAATGTAATATATAAATATTTTTAAAATTTGAATAATATTAAAATATATGGATAAAAATGCATTTTTGCCTCTCATATTTTGTCCGAGTAGCATATATGCTCGCTTTTTTTTCATAAATAAATTAGATTTATACTTAGAACAAGTTTCTAAGGGCTCCTCATGCTGACATGGCATAAACGACAGTGAGGAGGCGTTAATGAATGGTTGATATGGCAAACGTTTGACCCCATGTAAACTCATTTAAACCCTCATCTCCATTATACCCAACAAAAACCTTAAAACATTAAACTAAAAACCTTCTTGCACCCTTGCCCAATTCAGCTGTCAACACCCTCTACCATCTAACCACCATTGGCGTCGCTGCTACCAGCTCCTCCACTCACCGACGGCAGAGTCACCAACATACATACCCTCACTTGCTCGCTCACTCAACCAATGGCAACGCCACCTCTCCCAGCAATTGCCACCGCTGCTTCTTCTCTCCTAGAAAACACCACTAGGTAATTAGAGATTTACTTTCACCCACTAGACACCAGTTCCTGCCAATAGCCAACTGGCGCAAAATCCCAAAAAAATTGAAGCACAATAAAGTAGTTAGCGACTATGGTAAGGAGAAATCGAAGAAGGAGAACCACAATTGCCACCAACTCGAGCTCTACATGTAAAGAAACGAGCTTTAAAGAACAGAGCTTTGGCTATATCTTTCAACGAAAAAGATCTCAGGTACTGTTAGGTCTTGCATTCTGTTGTTGGAGATGGTTGTGGTAGTGCTGATTTTAAATTAAACGTGGTGATTTTCCTATAATGGTTAATTAGTGAGTGATGTTTATTGTGTTAATCACTGTTAAATGGAATTGTCAGACTTATCTCTTGGGTTTGGTTCGAATATCAACCAATTAGTGTGTTGGACCCTAAGATTTTTGACATAATGGAGAAAGAAAGGGATATAGGCAATATAAGGAGTTGAGTTGATAGCATCGGAGAATTTTGTTGTAAAGTAGTAATGGAGGCATTAGGTAGCCATTTAACTAATAAATATTCAGGAGTAGTTGGTTCCCGTTATTACGGTGAGAATCAATACATTGATGAAATAGAAACACTTTGTTAAAAAAAGAGCATTGAATGCTTTTAATTTGGATTCAGAGTTTTGACAAGAATGGTAATGGTGGTGATTTTCAAGTGGTAATGGTGGTGTTGATGGGTTGTGGGTGGTGGTGATGGTGTGGTTGATGCTCACAAATTTTTTGATAGAATGCCTGAAAGGAACGAGGTCTCATGGGCTATAATGGTTTTAGGGGTATGCAATGCAACATACGAATTTTCATTTATGCTATTATCATTCTGATTGAAGCGGGTAAAAAAAAATGAAGCTGGAGAAGGAGAAGGGCATAATCATTCGCTTTGTCATAGGTCATAGGTAATATTTTGTTTATTTCTTGCAATTCTGTTGATCTAGTAAGTCTGCTAAAATTCTTGCAACTCGCGATCGGTTTTGGAGCCATTGATGAGCCTATTCTTCTTCTTCTTTGTTGCAGTGTCTATAATCTAAGAGAGCAAGAAAGATTTTATTGTTAACAGAGAGCTAGAGTTTTTTTTTTTTAAAGAGTTGTTGCATGCTTTATTCATGTATAATATAATAGACAGTTAATGAATGCTAAGGTGGCCAATGACTTTAACAAACCTCCCATTTAAAACACATCCATTAGCTGCCACTTCATTAAGGATATAATGGATGTTATAGTTTAGATATATGCATCGTTTAGCAGGGGCATGGAAAGCTGATTTTGGGAAAAACTTAATTTATTTGTGCCAAAAAAAAAAAAGAAAGGGGCATATATTCTCCTTGCACAAAATATAAGGGGCAAAAATGTACCTTTACCAAGATATGTATAATAATGTTTTGGTTAAAAAATAATATTAAATAGATATATGGTAAATATTTTATTTTTAATAAAAATTATGATTTTTAATGATTTGACATATTAGATTTTAAAATAAATATTCACATATAAAATAGACATTTGTCAAAATTTTGACTTAATGACCTTAGAACTGAGCATTTAATATATATATATATATATATATATATATAGAGAGAGAGAGAGAGAGAGAGAGAGAGAGAGAGAGAGAGAGAATAATAACTAAATAAATTAAAAATAAAATGTTGGTGCTAATTTACATATACTTTTAGGATTCATTTGAGTATGTTTTTATTCATCTTAGTTTACATTTATGTTAATTTAGCTATAAAAATATATACGTTTATATTTTGTTTTGTTATTCTATGGAAAAAAGATTTTGGAGTTGTTTAGTAGTGAAAATGAGCAAAAATAGAGCAAAAGAGCATAGCTGGGTTTCTGTCGCGATCACAAATTTATCGTAAAAGTTACTATAGCGATCACTACAGTAACTCTGCTATAGTAATTTAAAAAGGTATTCAATGGTCAATTAAGAAGACTATAAAATAAAGACCAAAAACCTAATTTATGGGGTGGACATTATAATCTAAAAGGGAGAAAAAATCATTTCAAGATCTAACCCACCAAGAGAAGAACTAATACACCCAAGGAGATAAAAGAGGAAGAAGAGAAAAAGGAGCTAAAAAGGAGAGCCTCCATTGAAGACCCATAAAGCTTCTTGATAAAATCTCTATCTCCTTTGTTTATTATTGATTATTTTTGTTAATTTCTTGGATTGTTATTGAATGTTGAACATGGAAGCCATGTGTGGCTAAATTTATTTATATTGTTAGGATTTTGAAAATCCATTTGATTTAAGTTTATTTAATAGATACACTTCTTTTTTATTTTGCATATTGTATTTGTTGAGCTTGTTGTGTTTTGGCCACATACAACCCTTTTTTGATTCTATGCATTGAGAAATGGTGGATTCAATAAACCCATAAATACTTGTTAGATTTATCAATGACTTGAGAGAACTTGATAAGATCTAATCCTCCATAAGTTTGCTTAATGCCTAGTATGTTTGATGTTGTCTTATTTTATGGTGATGATGAGAGTTAAGACATTCTTTGAGATTTAATTGATGCATATGCTTGTAGAGTTTAGCATTACTTAAGAAAGAGTGCTAAATGATTCTTGGAAACTTGAGGTATGCAACGAATTTGAATTAATCTAATACTCGACTTAAGGATAATGTGATGTACAATTTCCCAACAACATAATTCCAATATTCATTTGTTTCTACATTTTAGTTATTAATAGCTTAATTTGCTTTACTTTAATTGTTTGTTATTTAGTTTATTAATTTTTTTCTTCAATTTACATTGTTAAGCTCTAAACAAATTGAACTAGAATAGGTGCTTAATCCTCAATCTCTATAGGAAACGATACTCTACTTACTTCTATATTACTTGTCGATCCGTGCACTTGCAGTCAATCAACATAAAATATATCATATTAATTTTATTTTCTTCAACTTTTGTTGACATAATTTTTAGTTATAATAAAATTTGTTTTTAAAATTATCAGATTAGTATTAGAGTGTATATAGTAGAGTTTTAGTAAAAAAAATAGTACTAAATAATTAATATATTTTTTAATTTTTTTGAAAAAAATTTAATGATTTGGAAAAAAAATATTTGAGAGATTTAGGTAGAAAAATATGTATTATATAAATATTTTTAAAATTTAAGTAGTATTGAGATATGTATAATAGTATTTTAATTAAAAAATAATATGTAAATATTTTAGACACTTGTTAAATTTTTGACTTAATAATTTTAGAGGTCAACATTTAATATATATAAATTGTTGCGCTACTTTTATAATACTAATGATTATTAGCCACTTGTTTTTATATTTTACCAGAAGTTTGATTGCATCAAAATCTGCCAATTAACCTTAATTTTTAAGGTACCAATATGTCAAATTGTGGCATAAAATCTTTTGAGTAATGTTTGTTAGCTGACCTTTTAGCTAAATGCAATATCATGCCAGAATTTGCAAATACAACAACATCATTCAACATTTCAACATATAACAATGTCATAATATCAGATATAGAATAAGAGACCAAAATGGACTAACTAATAAAAAAAAGATCAATCATCCTTAAAATGGGTGATTCCAAATAATTGAATTTCATCAATACAATAATATATGTTAATTCATTTGCATCTCATAACTCAATATTCAATTACATTTGACATTGAAACAAAACCAGCTTCTTCAGCCTAGCAAAGACCATATATTCATTTACATGTTCATTGAGGATCAATGAACTTGAAAGTGAAGATCAATAAGCCTATTACAGGTTTATTGACCTTTAACTGCAGGTTCATTGACATTTATCTACAGGTTTATTAACCTTCATTTGTAGACTCATTAACCTTCACCTACAAATACACTTTCAATCTCATTTTTAATTAAAAAGGCAAGAAAAATTCAATAGCTAAGCTCAATTTCCAACGCTAATTTTAAGAACAAGAAACTAAAATCATGCCCACCATTATTTAGTATTTGAAACTAGGGTTTATATTGTTCAAGTTATTAATTGCTCCACCTCTTCCTCCTTCTAGTGTCAGTTTTTGCCATGTGGCTTTAGGCGGGTTTATTAAGGGCTTTGAGTTCGCTTTTCTTAGTTTTATTTTTTTCCTTCATTTTTTGTAGTTGTGTAGGGTAACATGGTATAATAGTTTTACTTGTCATCAAGCACACGACAACGTTCAATAGGCTTATGTGCTTTTTTTTTTCCTTTTTATTTTCTGTAAGTGAAAAATTTCCCTTACATATTGCCCCAAATGTTTAACTAAGTTGTCTAATGGTTCAACTAAAATAGTGAATCAGTTTGGAATTAGAAAAATAACAAGGAAGAAAAGAGAACTGATTAGAAAATAAAAAATGGGAAACTAGAGAATAGAGAAGAAGGAGATGAATGCAAAGTAGATGTTGAGGGGTGACGGGTGCAAAGATAAGGAACAAAAGTGTTAAACAAAAGAAAATAAAAACAAAGGCATTAAAAAAAAAGGACACACACATGTGAAGGACCCTTGACTCATATTGCAATATGGATAGGTGTCATGATATAATTTGCATCCCACTACCATCACAATTTGTTTGCCATAATTTTTTTGCTTAAACATTTTCATTATATGTTCTTTTGCATCGCTAAAGCTAAAGCTAATGCTACTTTTACAGTTTCATATTTTTTTCTCACTTGTATAGCGTCACAATTCCATAACAAGGGTTGTAAAAGAAAAATCCATAACAAGGGTCTGATGACTAGTTTAGAATAGTAGAGTTTGAACTCTCACTTCCTCTTGGTATTGGAAATTAACCATCTCTACTAGTTGTTAAAAAAAATTATATTATAAAATCCCTTTATTTGGTATTATAGAAAACATATCTGTAGTGGCTTGCTTTGAATGGTGGGTCATGAATTTACTAAAAAACACATCATCCTAAATAATTATGTTCCTACTCATGGGGCAGTATTATTTAAAAAAAAAATAAAAAATTATATATACCCTACATTGCATTTGACCTAAATATTTTCAAAAATAAGATGTGCTTCTTTTTTTCACCCTTAACTCTTCGCTTTTCTTCATTACTTTTTTTCTTTTTCTTTTCATTTTACGATTTTTTCTTGTTCTCGTTCAAAAGTAAATGAAGAAGAAGTAGACAACAAACCTATACATGCTAGTTTTTTCCTTTTTTTTTTCTTCTTTCAAATCTAAATCTGTTTTACTATTTGCTGAAAGAAGTGGAGAAGAAGCAAATACATGAACCTAAAATTTCATTTAAAACACCCAGATGATATGGATGACAACAACGATGATGAATTTTTTTTTCTAAAAACAAACTGAAAAAGAAAAAAATGATGATGTTGAAGAAAAAAAAAAGCAAAAAAATGTTTTTATTGTTGATGAGTTTCAAAAGAGAAGATGATGATGATGATTGTTTTGTAGGCATTTTGTCAAAACATACATGAAAACCACCAGATAAACCATTAGAAAACAAGCTCATAAATTGAAAAAGAACCAATAAAAAAATAAAAACAACAACGAAAACAACCATCAAACCAACTAGAAAAATAATCATGAAAACAACCATCAAAACAACCATGACTAAGAAACAACTAAAAAACAACTTCATAAAATTAAAAAAAATAAAAATAACTACCAAAACAATCAGAAAAAACAATTGCCAAAACAATAAAAATTAACTATGAACTAAAAATAACTAGAAAAACAACCACCAAAACAACAAAAAAATAAAAATAACCAGAAAACGATCTTACAAAACTAAAAAACAAAAACAACTATCAAAATAAACCGTCAAAACAATCTTCAAAATAATTAGAGAAACAACCATTTAAACAACCAGGAATAGAAAAATATACATTCTTATCAATCTAAACAAATCAAACAAGATCCATCACAATATTCAAATTTCAATACCCAAAACAATTATAAAATTTTTAGCAACGGGAACTATTTTTCTTCAAAAATAAAATCTAAAAAGACAATTTTACTGACGATGTGACTCAATTACCATCTTAAATGGCCATTGAAAGAAAACAAAATTGAGAAAAGTAAAACATTTTTGCCCCTAATGTTTATAGGAAAGAGAGGAACAGCCCTTAGAGAATTTCTTAGCTCAATTAGGCACGAAAATTTGAAAAATCAATTATTTAAACCATTTATATAACTGGAATTTAAGCAAACTTTTTAGTCCGTTTGTGAATGCTTACTTGGCATTTGTGGTACCACTAATCAAAATTAAACTATTTAATATTTTTTATAAACAAATAAAAATAATAAAAAAAGTTAAAAAAAAAAAAACAACATAGTCAAATGTATAAACTCTCTATCCAAATGCATCAAAACCCAAATCAAATTATAATTCTTTCTCCTTTCACCACTCAATGAATCAAAATAAAATAATAATAATAATAAAAAAATCTTTGACTCAGATTAAAATTAAAATCAGACATCAATTTTTTTTCTTTTTTCCGTTCCTTCATATCACCGTCAGCATCGCCACACCGTTCCCTCATATCATAGTCCTTGCAAACCTTCGTCGCTGTGGAAGCAGAGCACAAGATTTCACATCATCATCTTCGTCGTCGTCACTTACAAGACGGAAATACAGACAGCAGAAGTTAGAGAATTACAATCAAGTTCTTCGTAGACTTAAAAAAGCCTCATAATGAAAAAGCTAATAAGCTCGGCTTTCACCGGCTCTCTATTAATTTTTTTCCCTCTTTTCTATTTGCATGTGTTGGAATGCTTTAATTTAGAGCTTTTTTTTGGTTTGAACAAATTCAGAGAAAAGAGAAGATTTTATTTGCTGCTTTTATTTTGGACTTGGTTTCCTTTTTCTCTCTGATGATGTTTGTAATTGAAGATATGCATTAGATGTGAATGTGGAGAGAGAAGAAGATATGGCTGCAATTGGCAAATGATGAAGCTCACCGGAAACTTCCCCTATGCTCTCACAAATCTGACAAAACCCACAAACCTAAATCAAATCTCAAATTATTTCACAAACACAAAGAACACACACACGCATATATACACCATCAGTTGTTGTTGCTGCTGTTGATCGATAGTATTTATAATTTTTGTACCATATACAATTTCAAAAGAGAAAATTGGCAAAAAATTATTAGAAGAAATTTTTGATTCAATAATTTGAGAGAGATTATAAAAGTGGAGCAGAGCAGTGGTGGTGACTTGGCTGAAAAAGAGAGAATATAGAGAGAAAGAGAGAGCTCTGGAAGAGAAGGAAAACAATAGTGGCTTAGCGGGAAAACAGTGGCAGCGGTGGCTTGGTTACGGAAGCTCTGGCTTAGAGGGAAAACTACGGTAGCTTTCTTTTGGGGAGTGTAAAAGAACGAGGACAAAGAGAGAGGGTGGTGGTGAGGCGGTGATGGTGAAATGGTCCAACTCATTGTGAGGTGTTTTTTTTTTCAGTTGTTATTTATTTTTATCTAAAAAAATGAAAAAAACAAAAAAATTAGTATCTCTATTTATGGGTCCGAACAATGGTGATTTAAACTTCCTTCCACACTTAATCATTTAAAGGGGCTTAGAAACTTCAGTTTATAGATTATTGAGTATAATTGAGCCCAAAATTTGTTTCCGGGCAAATTCGCACTTCATTATAAATATTGAGGGTAAATTTCTATCTATTTTTATTAAAAAAAAAAATTATATATAAGAATTTTGTTAGAACTAATGTAAGAGAAAATTTGTTTCTAGCACAAATTCATGCTTCGTTATAAATATTGAGGGTAAATTTTTACCTGTTTCATTAAAAAAAATTATATATAAGAATTTTTAAAGAGAAAATTTCTAATTGTATAGTTTTATTTTAGAGAAAATGCTGATGATATTATGTAAGAGAATGAAAAGAGTGAAAAAAAAAATCGTAGAGAAACAAAAAAAGAAGAAGAAGAAGACCATAAGAGAGAATGAAAAGAAAAAATTGAGAGAGAAAAAAAAACAAGAAAATAAAAAGAAAAGAAAAGATACAAGAAATAAAAAAGGAAGAAAAAAAGGCAATAAATTTAAAAGAAAATTTTCCTATTTTGATGTTTTTAGAAAATTTTTATGGG
Organism: Mallotus nudiflorus; assembly: GCA_947683625.1. Classification (NCBI taxonomy): domain Eukaryota; kingdom Viridiplantae; phylum Streptophyta; class Magnoliopsida; order Malpighiales; family Euphorbiaceae; genus Mallotus; species Mallotus nudiflorus. Next base: position 235,498 of record CANTUR010000125.1, read on the forward strand.
AAGTCACTGAGCCATACAAAAATTTTAATCAACCATAAAATTGGAATATGTATATATAAAAATCCAAAATTCTTTTTGTCCTTTTGCGGCTGCATCACGGACCGCTCGTCAATCATCACCGTTCATATATATATAAAAAAAAAAAAAAAGGAAAAAGAAGACCTCCCGCTACATTGACCAGTTCCCATTCCAGCTTTCACCCCTTAATTGTCTAGTGCCCAGCTTTCTTTTTTTCTTATCAATATTTCTTCCCTTTGAATATGGCAGTGGCTGATGTTATCGTTTCCAAAGTATTGGAGATGCTGATTTCTGGTATTTTTAGCGAGGCAGAGCAAAATTTTAAGCTTGATGTTGGTGTCGAGAAAGAGGTGAAAATGCTCACTGACAATCTCCGATCCATCCAAGCTGTGCTCTTTGATGCAGAGAAGAGGCAGCTGAAGGAGGAAACTGTCAAACTTTGGCTCCAAAGGCTCAAAAACATATCGTACGACATTGATGATGTGTTGGACGAGTGGAGCACTGAAATTCTGAAATCAAAATTTGAAGGACATGAATATGAATATGCTCCCAAGCCTAAAAGAGCTAAGGTATAGTCTTTTGTCCTGTCCTTTTTCTTTTGCTTTCATGAAGCCGGTTTCCGTCATGACATTGCTGTCAAGATAAAGGAGCTAAGTGAATATCTAGATGTCATTGCCAAAGAGAAAGATAGATATGCCTTTCTATTAATAGAAGGGAATGAACAAGTTGAAAGAGTTATGACCACCTCTGTCGCCAATATAGCAGAGGTGAAAGGTAGACAACATGATGAAAATGAAGTTATAAACCTGTTATTGGCTGAGAGTAGTGAAACACCAAACCCTCATGTCATCTCCGTAGTAGGGATGGGAGGGATTGGAAAAACAACTCTCGCCAAACTAGTTTATAACGAAGATAGGGTAAAGTCCCATTTTGATACAACAATATGGGTTTGTGTCTCGGATCCATTTGATGAGCACAGGATTGCCAAGGCGATCCTTGAACCCGTTCAGCCGGATACTGCTTCAAATGTTGTTGAATTGCAAAGCATAGTGCGAAAAATTCAACAATGCATTGGGGGAAAAAATTCTTACTTGTTCTGGATGACGTTTGGAATGAAGACAGCAACAAATGGGGACGAATAGAAGAATTTCTCAGGTGTGGTTCCTCAGGAAGCAAAGTTCTGGTAACCACACGTAGCCAGAAAGTTGCAGAAATGATCGGGCATAGAGACCACATTATCCGACTTGGATTGTTGTCCAATGAGGAATGCTGGTCCATATTTAGTCAACTTGTATTCTTGGAAAGTACTAGCATGCAGTGCAATAGTAGTCTAGTAGAAATTGGTAGAAAAATTGTTGCTAGGTGTAAGGGTTTGCCTCTTGCTGTAAAGACAATAGGAGGTCTTTTGCGATGCAAAGATTTTGTGGAGGAGTGGCAAAAAGTCTTAGATAGTGAATTGTGGGACGTAGAGGAAGTTAAAAGAGGTGTTTTAGCTCCATTGTTGTTAAGTTATCATGACTTATCCCCAGCACTGAAACAGTGCTTTTTGTATTGTGTCATCTTCCCTAAGGACCATAGGATGAGTAAAAAGAAATTGATTGGGATGTGGATGAGTCAAGGTTATCTTAGAGCAATGAGAAGTAAGGATATGATGGAGATAGGTGAGGAATATTTCCAGCACTTAGCTATGCGCTCTCTCTTTCAGGATTTTGAGGAAGATTATGTGGACAGCAGCAATGGTTACTGTAAGATGCATGATTTTGGTCAATCTATCATGAAAAATGAAAGTGTTAGCCTTGAGGTCAATGGTACTTATTGTGCAGAGCCAAGGATAGACTTCAATTTTCCTAATGAAATACGACATGCAGTGATAGTGGTTGCCCAAAGCAAGGCCTCATTTCCTTGCTGTGTCTATAACTTTAAAACATTACGTAGTCTGAGATTTCTCCCTACAGATCAGGCTTCAATGGTTCAAACGGCCTTACCTTGTATATTCAATAAACTGATGTGTTTGAGATCATTGAGCTTAATTGACTGTTGCATTGAAGAAATTCCATTGAATATAATTAAATTGATCCATTTGCGAGAGCTTGACTTGTCTGGAAATCTAAGATTAAGCAAGTTGCCTGAAGCAGTATGTAATTTGTATAATTTACAAAACTTAGTCTTGGATGAGTGTGCTCGCATGGAATCGATACCTCAAGGGATGGGAAAACTTATTAATTTGAGGTGTCTGTATAATACTAGGTGTGAATCTCTGCGGTTGCCAAAATGTCTTGGTAGATTAAGTGGTCTTCAGAGATTAAGCTGGCTCAACATTTGCCATGATGGTGAACAAGAAGAAGCATCACTATCTCTTAGAGATATGGAAAACCTCAATGACCTTGGTGGTTGTTTGGAGATAAGATGGAGCAGACAACTTAAGGCAGATGTGGATGTGAGAGACGCTAGGCAGGCACAGCTGAAGGCAAAAAAACACCTCATTCAATTGGTTCTGAATTTGGGAGATGTAGCTGAGTGGAGGAAAGAAGGTGAAGATGAAGAGTTATTAGAAGCCTTAGAGCCAAATTTGAAATATTTAGAGATATATAATTACCAAGGCATCAAAATGTGCTGCTCAAGTTGGATATCGTCGCTCAGTTTTCTTAGAAAGCTTTATCTTTGTTATTGGAGAAACTGTAAGCAATTGCCTGCACTAGGAAAATTGCCTTCCCTTGAATCTCTTACAATCTATGATTTTAAGAGATTAAAAAAAGTTGGTGGGGAATTTCTTCGGATGGATCATCTTCTTGAGGTTGGTGCTGTTATTGGTTCTAATATTAGTGCTGCAATAATATTATTCCCAAAATTGGTAGAATTGGAATTCAGTCGGATGAATGAATGGGAAGAATGGAATTATGAAGGTGAAGTTAATGATGCAATTTTAAAAATAATGCCATTTCTTTCTACTTTGATCCTTTCAAGCTGTCCAAAGTTGAAGAACTTGCCATATTATATCCGCCAAAACACTTCACTTAAATATAAGACTTGGAACTGTAAGGCTCTGCATCTGTAAGGACAGGAAAGAAATCAGGTAATTTAATTTCTTTGATGTTGTTTATTGTTAGTACTATTATTATTTTAATTTTAACCACGATATGTCTAAACTTGTGTAGACAACACAATGGTTGGCAGACTACACAAAGAACAGCTTCACCATGAAATTGCAAATTCCAAGGGATATTTGGTGTTATGAGGTATAATTTTTCTTTATGCCACATGTTCCTTACAAACATTTTGAATTCTTGCTCTCTACTGCTGCTGCAGCTGATGAAGTAATGTTGGTTCTGGGGCTTGATGAGTGTTGAGACAAAGACAATCATGGATAGAAAAATGTACATCTAGGACATTAAGAGGAACAGGTTGCAGCATATGGAATAGTTATTCTTGCAATGTGTGCCTTTCATGTTAATATTTCTTCTGCTAAATGTTAGAGCAACACTGGACTTTGGAAGGGTTTTGTCGTATGTAGCACCATGTCAAGCTGTAGGAGATGCCATAGCTCAACCCATGTTTGGATAATGCTTTTCTGCAGGTATCAATAATCAAATCTGATGCTGGTATTGTTATTGTTTACCCAAATATATGTAAATACACTCTTTTTAATTTAACTCCAATTGGGGCATGACTTTTCAGCACTGAAGAGCAGAGAAAGACTTCAACATCAATGAGCTTGTGGAGAGAATGTCAATTTACCTATTCTGTTCTTTTGTTCAACCGGAGCAGCATAGAGCCATTCTACAAGCTCTTTGATCTCTTCTCCACAGGTATCTCTAACTGATAGCATCCCACGTGTTGTTATTGAAGCTGATTCCACATCAGCTGTTGCTCCAGCATCTGGTTCCATTGTAGCATCATGGAGGATAAGTGATTATGTCTATACATTCCACTCTTCTGCATTTCTTACCACCAGTTTCCAACTTTCATATTGCTGATCAACTAGCTAAACAAGGAGTGCCAAGGGATTCATATTTCATTGCTCACTGCTAACTCAGCCATTGACACTTTCAGGGCTGAAATAGCTTCCTTGAGGTTGAGCAATGGAGTTATGGTAAAAGTCGTATAGATAAAGCGAGAAGTAACAAAATGTAAGGTTTGCTCAAGTCCAAGAAAATCTTTGCAAAGCTGTGGTCAAGCAAAGGAGAAAAAGGTGAGAATAGAGGTTCAGATTCATCGGACGGTCTTGGTTCTCCTAACCTAGAAGAAGCTAGGTGTACTACTTCAAGAAATAGAAGGCATTGTCTCTTAGCAGAAATGAATGACTGACTTAAAATAGTTTTTTTTTTTTAATGACTTAGAATAGTTTTTTTCTGGTTGTTTTTTTATTTTTTGGAGGGGTTGGGTTTACTTGGTCAATGGTATTAACAAGAACAAAAGTAATGTAGTCTTGAAAAAGGAATTTAAATACAAAGACTTTCTGTGGATAAAACAGTAGCAGTAGCAGTAGCAGCAACTCTTGTCAGAAACGCCTGAGAATGATTTTACTCTCTTGTTTCAAATGAAGAGGTCAATTTCTGTCTCTTGGAAATGTTCTTGTAGCTGCTATGGTTCATATACTTGGACAGAAAATTCTGTTGATGCCTAAAATGAAAGCTGCTATGGCTTTTTAACTGAAGCTCTCCTTTATCATTTCAAGAACACCTCATATATATATATATATATAGAGAGAGAGAGAGAGAGAGAGAGAGAGAGAGAGAAGCAGAAAATTGATATGAACATAGTAAATCGGAGTCGTCTCCATTATCCTTGTTGTAGGCGTATGCATTTGCAAACTTAAGCAATATAGACAGTTCTGAATCTGACATCAGTGGGGAAGAGCAGTTCCTATCTACAACTTATGGCTGTTTCTGCATTCTGTAAGCAGACATATCACAAGCACCGATGTGCCGAAAGCATCTTCTCTGTTGCTCTCAATGTGAATGCCATCATTAATTATACAATTGAACATCTCAAATTAGTTAATGACAGTGCTGTAGTCATTGGAAAAGAAGCGAAAGATTCCAACCACAAGGTGGCTTTGGAGGACTGTCAGGATTTGCCGCAATTTGCAGTCCAAGAGCTACAAGAATCGTTCTTAGCTGTGGAGAATAGTAGTCTGACCGCTGGCAAATACACTGAGGCTGAGCTCAAAAAATATCTGAGTGATGTTATATCATATAAAGGAATGTGTCTGGATGGACTTACTCGGATAAAGCCGCACAAGCTAAAGTCTGATGGTCTTGTCAATGCCATAGAGTTGACAAGCAATTCTTTGGCCATTGTTTCAGCTATGTCACTTATAGCATATGCCTTTAACATTCCACCCAACTTCAAGACTAAGATGACTCGACGACATTGCTGGCCATGGCGCTGATGGGTTTCCTATGTCGATGCCAATGGGAGACAAGAAGCTATGGCAAAGCTCAAAAAATGCCAATGTAAAGCCTAATGCTGTTGTGGCTCAGGGTTGCCATGGCCAATATAGAACTATTGCTGCTGCTCTTGCTGCATACCCCAAGAATCTTGTAGGACGATTCCCGGTGGTTTATGTGAAAACTGGAGTATATGATGAGTATATTACCGTTAAAATGGATCAAGTAAATGTGTTCACATATGGAGATGGTCCCCGGAGGACAACAGCCAACGGAGATAAATGCAACAGAAATGGGATATCCACCTTCCTTCAAGACTGCCTCCTTTTGTGAGTTTTATTTCCTTTAGAAATTTTTAGAAGTCTTCCTATTTTCTTTAAAAAAAAAAAAGTCTTCCTGTTGGAAAATTCTTACCCATTGGGTAGCACAAAAATAGAAGCTAACTAGCTTTTTTTTTTTTTAAAATAAACTATCAGTATTTAAAATTTATTAAATTATGATTAATGTAATTTGATTCAGGTTGAATTATAAAAGCAGTAAAAATCTTCTGACAATAATAAAAAAAAAAAACTAACTAGCTATTTGTGAGACACATTTGGAGTATTTCAAGTCTATTAATATATGTAAAATCTGATGTCAGGTACAATTGCGCACCTGAAATAAGCAAAAATTTCTGCTTAATTTATTTACCTTCATCATCTGCAACCTTTTTCATTTCTAACTTGTCATCTGACTCTAATTAATATTTTCTCTATATATATATATATATTGAAAAAAAAAATCTCGTTTAATTCTTTATCAACATTCAGATTTAATAAGCTTAAATATTACTTTAACAACTTAATTAATTCTGTTGCTTTGTGCTGCAAACTTGATAAAAGTATATGTTTATTTTTAATAGTTTGATCAAAATGTTTAAAGATTTTTATGTTGATTTGCACTCTCTTTATAAGGTTTTTTTTTAGAGGCGGTGGAGGGGGAGGGGGATTATAAGGTAATTATTTTAACCATGGTTAATTAATTACTTTTATATTTTTTTAGCATACAATATAATATTTTTCATCACATATTTTAATCACAATTAATTGTGAATCACACCGTAAGCAGCAGGATTTAGTGCGCGTATAAGTGTTTGACGACCACAACGCTATGTGGGCTGAAGGCCCATTAGGAAATACGAAATAGGTTTTAACACCTACTTGGAGATGGAGTCGCTACATGGATAAAAGTTAGGACACACTATATGTCAATTGGATCTCACGGAGGTTCCCAAAACCCATTATCAAATATCGGGTTTAAAAACTGAGTATAAGCATTTAAATGCCCACTTAATCTTGTGGTTGGCCTTTGTTTATGTTTTGTAATTTATTACCCTTAATTATTCAATAATTTATTTATTATCAAGTGAGTTGTAATTTCCTTCGAAACAATTGTTGCATTGCATAATTAAGCCCAAGTTTGCACATTAATCAAATTCATGCATTTTAGTCCCAACATTCACCATAAATAAAACAAAGATATAACTTACAACCATACACTCCAAATCAAGTGGGAGAATGAATTAGGGATTACAACACTTTGCTCAAATGATAGTATATAATAAACGAAAAATAAACCAAAAGTAAACTACTCAAATTAAATAAAATCTTTCAAGAACTAATTAATAGAATGAATAATTGATGATTAGAAATCACCGTGGATCCCTACAACAGGCAAAATGTTAGTTCCTCAAAAACATGAAAAAATCATGCATCAAAACCCATAAGATTAGTTCATGGGTCAATTTCATAAAACAAGGGAATTAAAACCATAAAATACAAGTTCTAAACTTTAATTTAACAATATGGTGGGGGCACTTATACAAAATGAATTTAAACATGCTAAGACATATACATGTATGGAAGCTCTACATAACTTACAAAATATGAGACAATATTATATGAGACCCTGTTAGAGTGGTGATCGCCTGATAGCAGTCTCAGACGACTCTCAAAATGGCAAATCTTTCAATTCAAGTAAAGATTTATTATTAAAAGCTAGTTGGATACATAACTTCACTTAGAGCTTTGTGAATCACATGAGGAGCAATGGATATTATGAATAATAAACACAAAGGAAAGAATATAAAAGCTAGTAAACATGAAGACTAGAAATTACATATAGACAAATGAAAAATGAATCATGCAAACTTGAAGAGGGATAAGATGTGTAGACGGCGGGGTTTAACGGCTGTCTAAGATTTTAGCAACTACGACACTGTTTAGGCTTAGGGCCCTAAAGAACACACTAACCACTGTCACAAAGATAAGGCGTGGAGATGAGGAGTCGCCACCCAGGGTAATAACTGGGAAAAATTGAAAAAGTGGTACTCGATTCCCCAAAAGAAAGTTAGCACCACAACCATGAGATTCTGGATACGGAATACCAACTTCTCTTAGTCTCATGTTCATTTAGAATAATTTTATAAATGATTATTTCATCCTCTAATTACATGCAATTTTATTAAACCTTAATTAACATCCATCTAATCCAAAACGCAACAAGTCAATAAAATTATAAGTAAAAATGCATAAAAAAGGCAATGTCCCTATGTCTAAACTATGTTAATTTTATTTTATAAGTTAGCTAAATCTGGATTTTATTTACAAGTGAAATGGACTAAAGGTGGGCCTACATTTTTATTAATTAGTGAGCCTAGATCTATTTATTTTAGTCTGTCTAAGATATGAGCTTAAGTCTATTCAATTTTTAAAGGAAAATTAAATTAGTGGACCTAAGTCTAACTTAGTTTTATTTTACATGAAATGTGGGCCTAGGTCTATTTATTTTAAAAGAAATAAATTTAAGTGGGTTGAGCTAAGTCTAAACAAGTTTTAATTAACTAAGTGAGCCTAAAATTTAATGAACCTAATGGGCCTAAGTTGATTTTAATTATTTAAAGTCCTAAACCATTTTTAAGCCTATTTATTTAGTGGGTTAGACCTAAACGTGAGCTTGGGACTCAAAAACATAAAAACATAAAAAACAAGCCCAAAATAAACAAAACACAAAAAATGGATCAAACAAACATTACAATGATTTTCTAAAAAAAACACTAAATTAATTACATGCAAACCGTAATTTAAGCTATTGTCACCATTGATTTTAATTGATTTTTTTATCCAATTGAACCTAATTACTAATCAATTTTAAAATATGGAAAATGAAAATTTTCACTATTTCCACTACTGGGACTATTACAAACTATATATAATATTAAAATTAAATTATTATACATCCAGAAATTAAAATAACTACACAGAATACCAAAAATGAAAAATAAAAAAAATCCTAAGAACAATTGAAAAAATAATACAGGTTCATCCATGGCATTCCATGGATCTTCTGTTCAATTAAACACAGGCGGTATCCTCCTCAATTCACATGCACATATCAAAACAAAACAAAAAAAATCAATCAAATTAGTATTGAAATTAAATAATAAAACAATTAACGAAATGAATAAAATCATAGAAGAGAAGAAAGAAAAAAAATGAATGTTGTGCATATGCCCTTTTTTGGCCCCTCAGATTAGGATTTTCACTGTTGAAATTGACTCAGTGTTGATTTGATTATGGATTGGGACTAAAAAATCGTTGTATCATCTTCGTCAAATGAACTGCAAAAATTAGGGTTTTTAAAAAAACATAAAAAATCAAAGTTTAATCTATCTTCCGTCTGTGTAAAAAATCCTCCAAAAAAAAATCTCCCCTCACGCATGCATGCAGACTTTGTTTTTAAATGCAGAGTCTATGCGTACTGAACTTCCTCCAAAAGAGGAACAGACCTATCTGATCAGATAGCGTTTATTTTTTTAATTTTAAAAATATATTCTGCATTTTTAAAAAAACCTTATCAGATAAAATTTAAATTTTTAACCAATCAAATACTGAAAAAATCGACAAAAAATAAGGAAAAATACGCGAAAAATAAAAAAATGGAATTATTGTGCATCGACATTGTGCAATGCCGATCCTAATTTTTTTTTAATTTTTAATTACCAAAAGACTCTTGAAAAAAATGACTTATTTGCAATCAAATCCTAAAAAATGTTGCAATTTAGTCCCTAAAGTCTAGAAAATCAATAACCAAGTTCAATTTTTGAATAAATTTTATCATAGGGGCTTACGTCGTAATTGTATACAATTGCATCCCGAAATTAGGTGCTTACAAGATGTTTACTAAAAAGTGAGCTTTCAAATATGTTTAGCCCTCATAGATGATTAAAGATATTGATCTTTCTTTTGAATGCAAGTTTCTCCCTTTTCTTCCTCAAACAAATCAACCTTTAGGCTTTCCTCCTCTCGAAATGTTCTTCTTCCTTCTTTTCCAGCACTCTCTCCTTGCTCTGCCAAAAACCCTCCTTTCCTTAGTATGTTCTTTTCTTTTTGAAAAAATGCCAACCTCTCTTTTTCTCTCTCTTTTCACCTTTTATTCACACTCTTAGCCCATACCCCTACTACTATCCTCTATCATTGCATTTTTAGCCTTTTCCTCCTCCAAATAGTTCTTTTTAGGCCAGAGGCTGAGTTGCAGAGGGAATGGGCCCACCAAGTTGGCTTTCATGATCACCTATATAATTAATACAAAGGCAAGTGACAGTTGTAGAGGCAACATCTCTATGATGAGGCAATCGCCTCATTAGCAACTGCTATAGAGGCGTTTGCCTTTCTGGCTTGCCCTACATTAGGCCTAATGGGCCTAAGTGGTTTAGATAAGTTTTAAAGGGTTTTGGGCTTGTTCATGAGTTTCTAGCCCTTAAGCTTATTCTCGAGAAGATTCAAGGTTTTTTTCTTGCCTTCAAGTTTTACATTTCTCTTCATCGGGCTCTATTATGGGTTGGCTAAACAGAACATCCACAGTTTTCCCTTTATCATGGCTCAATCTAACTGGGTGTTTACAATTTGCCCCCTGATTTTTTGAAAAACCAAATGTATGCAATGATAATTTTTTAAAAAATCACATACATAATATAAAAAAAATAATAGAAAACATACTTGACTCCTGATTTTCACTCGAGAGATGAATTCTTTAATCTTGAAATGTGACTGTGATCCTTAAGTTTTCCTGCCCCGATCAGCCACTTATTAATATTTGGTAAATTATATAAAAATGATGATCCTCGAGTTTTGCTGACCCGATACACCACTTAACCAACATGTGATTTACCAATTTTTTTGGCTTGATCGTCAGTCAATTAAAATGCAGACTCTTGGGCTTTCCTGGCCCGATTGCCACTTTATTAAAATGTAGACTTTTAGGTTTTCCTACTCCGATCACCAATCAACTGAAATGCAGACTCTCGTGTTTTCTTGGCTCGGTCGTCACTTGCCTGAAATGTGATTCTCATATTTTCTTGGCCCAATACAACACTCAATTAAAATATGGACTCTTGGGTTTTCCTGGCCCGATCACCACTCAACTGAATGCAGAATCTTGGGTTTTCTTGGCCCGATCGTCACTTAATTGAAATATGGACTTCAACGATACAACTTAAACAGTCCTTTCTTAAACACAAGCTTCAGGGATACAACCCGAACAGCCCTCTCTTGATCACAAGCTTTGGGGATATAACCCTCTCTTGATTATAATCTTTGAGGATACAACCCTTACAATCCTTGGGTTTTCCTAGCCCATTCATCACTTGACCAAAATTAATATTCCTAGGTTTTCCTAGCCTGAGCATTATTTGATTTAAAAACTCAACTAGAGAACTTTCATCCAACAATTTTTAATTCTTGAGACACACCCGAGGAAGCTCTTTCCATCATCATTGCCATCATTCATTTTTTTTCCTTTTTTTTTTACTTAAACCCTCCTTTATACTATAAACATATTTTTCTCCTTTTTTCTTTTCTTTTTCCTCTTTCTCCTCCCTTATTCTTTTCTTCTCTTATTCCCATGACACATTTTTTCAAAAATGGATGATGAGAGAACACCACTCGTGCCTGAATGGGACCGAATCTCTCCATCTGTGAATGCCCCCCATAGCCTTGGATTGTCTAAAGGGGATACAATCCCTCTCTTGGTAGACTTAAGGAGCCATATCTGTTCATTGGCATTTGGCGAGGTTAGTCTTTGAATCCTTCTTATTTTCTTACAAATTACATTGGGTTAGACTATATATGTGTCCATTGATCATTTATAGTTACAAACTAAATTGAATAATCATGTATTTGTAATTTTAGGGGAAAAATTAAAAATTGTTTGTTATTTTTCACTCCATAGAGGCGATCGTCTCTTCATTAGGGAGATTGCCTCTTCCTGGGGCGATCGCCTCACTGATTAGGTGATTGCTTCATTGGAGGGGGAGGATTGTCTCTGGCTAGAACGCAGGGGTTCACCTCATGCCCAAGATGATGATTATCTCATGCGCAGGGGAAATCACCTCACTGATAAGGTGATCACCTCTTCCATGAGGCACTATGCCTCTATGATAGGGCGGGTGAACCTACCTGTAACCACTTAGTCATTTTACTTAGAAAAATAATAAAATTTGAGCAATATGTATTTGACTTCCTTAATCCTCATTCATTCTCTTTTGCAACATAATGCACAGACATTCAAGGGGGTCGAAAACTTTCATGGGGCTCAGGTTTTCTATAATAATCTGATTAATGATCAAAAGGATGGGATCTAGGACACGGGATTTGAAGACTTCATCCTCTCAATTCCCTCAGAGTAGGGTCGGATGGATTACCAGCCACTCCATGCATTGATGGAGAAGTGGTTCGACACAATGTGCACTTTCCACCTCCTACTCATGGAACTCACTCTAGATATTATCTCTTTTATTGTTATCACTGGGATCGTGTGTGTTAGAGATCTCGTTCCTCCAGATGCGAGCCTGCACCAGTTGACTACAAATAAGGCCTCCTATGTTGAGTGCCTTCTAGATATGATCCTAGAGATGAAGGGGACTCATACTCTTAAGCCCGAGTTGATTCAGAGCTTTTACATTCGGGATAGAGCTATGGCGTGATCCCATGCAAGATTAATCAAATGATGCGTGCTTTTCTAATTTGTGTCCTTAGCACTACCTTTTTTAATGACACCGCCAGCTCAATAGATTTGATGTTCCTATTGCCTCTCTATGACTTGGATTAGGTGTCTTCATTTGATTGGGGGAGCTATACCTTAGCCTACTTGTACCAAAGCATGGTTAGCCTACTTGTGCTGGAGCATAGATGAGGTGGTCTATAGGGCTAAGAGATTTTATGGCTTCTGGCACATTGTGCTAGTAAATTCTATCTCTTTTTCCTCTTGAGTCATTCTAATGTCTACTTGCTAACATCTACTATCTCTTTTCCTTTTACAAGTTTGGCCATGGAGTTGGAGCTGCTCATTAGTGTGATACGAGTGGGGGATGATTTCCCTGCCATCAGTAGGTGGGGCGGCAGCCGTGTCCTGAAGAGGCATCTGGTTCGAGTACGCATTCATGGGTAGCATCTGAACTCTATGACTCAGGATGCGGGTACCTATAATGCTCATACTACATGTTAGTAATTTTGAAAATTTTGCTCACTTACCTGCTGATATCTCCATTATATATCTAGAATGATTTATAGGGGCCTGAAGAAGGATGGTACATGGAGATGACTAGTTCTAAACTGCTAGCTCAGAAGAGGGTCCTCCTTTGTGGGAGAGGCTATTGAGTATGGTACCTTAGCAAACGGATTTTGAACTAGAGTCGGGGAGCTGGTTCGAGGCGTGTGCCCAAGGCTTCTCCTAGGAGCATGTTATGGACTCATAAGCTGGAGGGGGCCGAATTGGATTAGGTTGTCGTTGGAGAGCTAGACGTGGACCACACTATTCAAATTAATAGTCGATACATGAAGCTTTTCCAGACTCACCTCTTATTGGTAGTCCCTTTTATTGCTACTTATACTTCTCAAGTAATTGTTTAATAATCCTTTTTTATTCAAAATTATCATGTCCTAATATAGTTCTCTCTTATTTTCAGGCTGCAATGACTAGACCTGCTCCTCCTACCAGACCTTAGGTATAAGAGAGAGAGCCTTAGAGACATCATCTTGACCCGAGTAAAGAGGGGACTTCAGCTACCGTTAAGGAAATGAGACCCCCCATTACCTCCAGCTCTCGGTTCACCACTAGTAGCTTCATTCATAGCTCTGATTCTTTAGCTCAATGATAGGTTCCTCCCAGGGAGTTGTCTCACTAGTTCCTGACCTTAGACAAGGATCTAACACCTACATGTACTCCTGGAGATGTTACTCACATGAGTTTTCTCTTAACCTGTTTCTTGAATCATCCTTAACGCATTTGTCAGTTCTAATATTCTCTCAATAATTTAGATTCCTTTTGAGCAAGGCTTATATATGTATCGAATGATTAAGGCCCAGAGGGACTACATGCTATTCATCACTCAGTAGTGGAAGGTAACATCTTCTTATATATTTATATGTATGCATGCTCATATGATTCACTAACTTGTGGTCTATTTGAATAGGATTGCGATGAGGCCAGCCAGGCGAGGATTTCCGCCATTGAGCGTCATATTGAAGTCCTTCACATTAATGAGGATGATGACGAGGATGGGGATGATGCTAGTATAGGGGGAGGGGATGACCCTGAGGGCACTGAATCAGATAGTTAATAAATCAGGGCTCATGAGCTATTTATTTTTTATTATTGCTTTTGTTTATTTATTTGCTTCTAACATTCACATGCTTTATTCTTTATTAATCGAATGCTTGCTAAATTTGAATTTTATCTCAATGAATTTTATTTATTATTATTTTACATACAATTTTAGCATCGATAGTTATAAAGATGTTCCCCTCTTTCATTGCTTCACTTTAAATCTATAAAGCAGAAACAATTATGATCCGACAGAAGCTTGTTGATATTTGCAGAAGAGGCAATTGCCTCACAACCTTTTGCTAAAGTGGCGATCGCCTCTTAGCATTGAGGTGACACCTTTTTAATGAGGCGATCACCTCATCACCAAGTCGGTTCCTCTATTTTTAGCTCCTAATCTTTTACCTTCAGCCTCAATTTCAAACATTTTTGCCCCAAACCTTTATAATACTCTTAAAAGCTTGAATTATAACTAAAAGAAGCCTCAAACTACTGCAACTGATATTGAAAAGCTTAGAAAACACATCATGGACCAAATTGGAATCGTTTCACTTGTCAGTTTTCAAATAGCTTTATGCTAAAAGAATTAACTTCCCATTTCTTCATGCAGTAGCTCAGTTCTAGGATCCTTAAAAACACTTTTTTCAATTCAATACAGTTGTGCTATGCCCCTTACTAGAACAATTTGAGGCCCTCCTAGGTCGTCAAATGGATTCTTCATGCTAACTCGCAATCCCTACACTTGGAATCCCAAACCCACATTCTGTTCAATACCAGATGGGTTGGTTATTGAATCTTCCACCACAATCTTCATCTCACTACTTTCTTAGCTTGGAGGTTATATTGGAACCCTTCCTTAAAGTTATCTCAAACATAGATAGGGGAGAAGTCCACTAGCCTCGAATGATGGCCTTTTGCTTGTCTCGCTATCTGGAAACTATGATTTAAAACTCCTATATATTCTAGAGCATATAGAAGTAGGACTCAATCCATTCCCCTCATTTTAGCAGAAACCATAATCGGACTAGACAACTTCATGAAGACCAAGCGATTCTCTCAGAGTCCATTCTTATTGGAGGTAAGTTTCTTATTTTTTAACTTTCATTTTTGGATTTTCTAGTGTTTTTCCTTACCTGTCACTCCTATAGATGTGGTTCTATGAAAAGTTGAGACTAATTGAACCTCCCTAAAACATAGCATGGTATCGAGCCAAGCATTATCAAATAAGAAAAATGTATCCCATGCCAGAGAACATCCAGGGCTGGCTATCCACATTCCCTAATACTCTGATATGATGGATGTGCCTATGGTGGAGGTTGCAGCATGTGACAATTCGATCTTACACTTACTGCGTTATGATCGTTGGCCTTTATTTCGCCACGTGCTATAACCATGCTCGTCTTTGTCGTCAATATGGGAAAAAATAGCTAATAGTGGAGCTAGTGCATGAGTTTGAATTAGGACCCCTCGCATAATTATTCATAGAAACATAGACTACAATGGGGATCCGACCACCGATGATCATTATAAGGTGTGGATTCAATTATAACAGGTAGAAAGAGATGAATTTATTAAAAATAAAAGAACAAGAGAATTACAACCATCAAGTGCTCGGGATGCTTAATAAAAGCGAAGAAAACATAATCAGTTCATAAATTAAGCTGTTGTTTCTCTTTTGTTAGATATAGTTTTCCTTTTTAATTAAACAGTTTGTAATAGACACTTAACACAATATTTAACAGTAATTAAAGCAATCTATTTCATTTATCCTAAGCATAATCTACATATACATTTTGCTTCTGATACATCTCATGTTGTTAATTGGCTTGCCCTTGCAAGTTTTCCAATTAAGCATTTTTTTTATCTCTCCCTTCTTTTTACACGTCCTTAACTTTTGCCTGGACCACCTGTTTTCGAGGTTTTCAATCTGGTAAAACCTTTTTATTTTTTTATTTTTATCTCTAACTTTTGCCTAGACATCCTCTTTTCGAGGTTTTCTACATAACGAGAATCTTACAAAAATTATTTCTTAAGCTTGTCCAGATTGATAGGCTCTTGAAATTCATTTCCTTCAATGTCAGACAGGATAACAATACCTTTGGAGAATAACTTTTTCACCACATATGGACCTTCCTAATTTAGCTTGAATTTCCCTCGTGGATTTGTTATGATCAGCTTCTTAAGCTTCATCACTAAGTCTCCCTCCTTGATCTTCCCAAGCTTAATCTTTTTATTATAGGCCTGGGCTATCCTCTTTTGATATAACTGAGAATGATAGATAACCCTTATGCTTTTTTCATCCAATAATGTTAACTATGCCAGTCGACTTTCCACCCACTGGTACTGAAGGATCTTAAATAATAAGATAACTCTTAGTGATTGAACCTCGACCTCTATTGGCAACACCGCTTCGCACCTATAAACCAAGGAATACAGAATGACCCCTGTTGAAGTTCTAGTAGTAGTTTGGTACCCTTATAATGCAAACTGTAAGTAATACGCCTAATCCCAATAATTCTCCATCATCTTAGCCAATATCCTTTTTACATTTTTTTATAGCTTCTACTGACCCGTTTGCCTATGGCCTATATGGAGATGATCGGTGGTGCTTGATCTTATAGTCCCTTAATATTGCAGTCGTCTCTACCCAAAATTAGACACCATTATCAATAACAAGGTGTTATAACAACCTGTATTTGTAAGTTATATTCTTCTCAATACACTTTGACATCTAATTGAAGCCAACCGTAGCATAGGTCTCAACTTTGACCCACTTGGAGAAATAGTCAATTGCCATGACGATGTATCGATGACCGTACGACACCCTCAGTCTTATCTCACCTATGATATCAATTCCCCACACTATGAATGGCCAAGGAGAAGTCATGCCCTAAAGCTCTATAGATGACAAATGGCTCACATTCCTATAAGCTTATGGCATTTGTTTACAAACTTGACACAATCCTTTTCTATGGTGATCTAGAAATAACCTTGATGAGTTATTTTCTTTACTAGCACTGTCCCATTTATATATGGCCCACACACTCCTTTAGGAATTGCTTCCATAAGTTTCTAGGCTTCCTCATTATTGACACATCTTAAGTGGACACCCATAGAAATTATTTTGTACAACATTCTAATATGACTAATGAATTTTCGGGATAGCATTTACAGAGATATCCTTTCTTTCTTTTCAGCATCTATAAGGAACTATCCCATCTCTAAGTATCGTTGCAAGTCATAAAACCAAGGCTTATCAGCAGTATCCATCAGTATTACCCTTATTTCTTTATAGCAAGGGCTTTGGGATTTTGCCAATATTAAAGGCCTAAACTCTATTTGTTTGCCACTTTCCCATATAGAAGCTAGAGTAGCTAGAGCATCCGCTATCTTTTTTTCTTCTCTTTATAGATGAATAAATTCGCATCGAGTAAAAGATAATGAAATAGTAGCTAAATAATCTCGATACAGATGTAGCCTATCCTCCTTCACTTCCCACTCATTAGAAGCTTGCTTTACCACTAACATTGAGTCTTTATACATGGTAACATCCTCTGCCTCCACACTACACAATTCTTCTAAACAAAAATGCAAGCCTCATACTCTGCTTGATTATTTGTTACTTTGAATTCAAGCTTTTTGGCCATTGAGATCATTTCCCCTTCTGGTGTGATTAGGATTATACCAATACCAACCCCTTTGTTGTTGACGACTCCATCAAAGTACATTCTCCATCCCTGAACCTCTATTGCCCCTAGATCATTAGGAAATTCTAACTCCCATTCCTGCTCATCGACTATTAGATTTTGAACCAAGAAGTTTGCTATCGCCCTTTCCTTTACTACTTTTTTTGCCACATAATCAATGTCAAATTTAGTAAGTAGCACTAACCTTTTGGCTAGCTTTCCTATAAGTGAGGGAGTTTGTTAAAGGTACCTAAGGTGATTATGTTTAGAAACTGCCTATACTCTATAGGATTGGAAGTAATGCCGAAGCTTTTTTGTTGCCTAAATTACAACCAGACATGTTTTCTCTATAAGACTATAGTTGGCTTTGTCATGACCCAAAACAGGGGCCATGACCTGGGCTAGGGAACGGGAATTCTTTCGAATCCAAAACCCATAGTAAGCCTTTAAAATATAAAAGCATGCAATATTTATTAAAATAAATAACACATTATATAGCGAAATTAAATCTCATAAGTAAAATAATAATCCATCAACTGATTTGATAGCATAAAATCCATCTCATATATATAAAATCTTTCAATACGAATTCTTAGTTCAAACTTTTAAAATTTAAATCTCATATATATATAATACATATAGCTTACTAAAACAACTACTGCAGTGTCTAGAATACAAAATAAAACCCAGGTAAGCAGTTTACATAATAAGGCCGAGGCGGAAGAAATTCGACATAAAGGTCTGCTACTGAGGTCTGAGGACAAAGACTCTCTTGAAAAATGTCAACAGAGGGGAGTCAGACCTCACTGAGTGAATTGTTATAATATATATACATGCATAACTAAATGACAAATGCAAGCACTCAATAGTATATATAATATATATATATACAGGCAAATATACACAGATGCCGCAAAAATCATTTTATATATATATAACACTGAAAAATATCTGTTTATGAAGGATAAAATAGAACCCTAAATGATTGTAACCTCAAATAGTATTAGACAACACTCTAGCCATACTGGCTCACTTATTCCAGATAAATTCACTTGTTCCATTTGGATAGTAGACTGACCCCGAGACACTAAGTCAACCGAGCTACAACAGTCTGACTATTAGTGTGATTGGCCCCAAGACACTTGGTCAACCGAGCTCCAGCAATCACACTCTCAAATCACATCTTATATCAATCAAATCAATATCCACAAATAGGTTAGTAATTCAACCTACAATCTATTATCGTACCGGTACATACTCGATCCTAGTGCTGCCCACTAGGTAGCACGTTCTATTGATATCCTTCATTTAAAAATAAACCCATACATTCATAAAATAAATGATGCATGACATTAATTAAATAGCAATATAAACCATATATATACTAGAAATATACCAAAAATAAACCAAGTATATTTCGAGTATATATACGTCGGATAATTCAATTCAATTATAAAATAAACCAAAAATAAACTATATTTATACTTAAAAAAATTTTAGATATAAAACAAAGGCAAAACATGCATTAAATTCAAAATTTACCAAAAATATACTACAAATATACCTAAGCATTTATTAAATCATTTATGCATAATTCATACAATTAAAATATACATTTCTAAAAAGATGCATCCTAATACACGTATATATAAAATTACAACTCACATTTATGCGCTCCACGAGATGGGTCCGACGGGCCTGGTCCACTAGGCCTCGGTCTTAGTGCAACTAAACAAATAAATCACAACGCGAAATTAGAATAAATCTAATGTAATTTCTAGAGACTTGATCTAGAATACCAGACATAGACAACGAATAAGAGTTTAACCGAATGTCACATTTTACGAGAATTCTATCAAAAATTCGGCAGAACCTCTCCTGTAAAACGGACATCTCTCTACTCAGAAAGTAGAGCCGGTCCTGCAAGAAAATACACTTCGAGTATAGGACAACCACACAACCTTTCGGTCGAATTCCCAACTACAATTCCATCGACCGAGGTTCACAATTCACGAGATATATACATAATACATTAAAATTCCAAAAATACCGAAAATACCCTTTATATACTAAAATATAGCAATTTAGGTATTTAAAACACTAAAAAAATAATTATTTTACCGATAATTATATAAAAACCTTAATTTTAATAAAATATTATTAAAAATCCATAATTCTCGATAAATTCATAAATATTAACCGAAATTCATTTTATAAATCCAAATTACGTAATTAGCCCAAAAACATGTTAAAAATCAATAAAAACTCATTTATTTACAAAAATAGTATATTATATATAATTTAAAAATAATTTTGGAAAAAATAGTTTTAATTAGTTAAAAATACTAAATAATTATACAATTGCTCAAAAATTAATTTCTCAACATATAATTGAATAAAATCAATAATTATACTCAATTAACCCATTAATTTTAACAAAATACTTATTTAACCTAATTTTCCAAAATTCACCTAAACTAAATAAATTCATAATAATTACGCAAAAATCACAAAAATTACAAATTAATTTCAACCTCTATAAACACCATAAATCACAATTTCACAAATTATTTAATTAATTTATGAAAATTAGAAAATATTAATAAAATAATAAAAAATTCACAAAAATTAAAATAAATTCCAAAAATTCTACAAAAATTCTAGAATGAATATTGAGCTACTAGAAGAAACTTTTGTAAAGGAATTTAGCTTGAATCATTAAAATCAAAGTTCAAAAAAATCAAGAAACTCAAATGGCTAAAAATGAAATCAAGTTTAAATCCTTACTAAATCAAATTTTCAAGCTACAAGGAGCTTAGAATCGACTTCTATGGAGTTCTAGGAGCAAAACCACACTGGAATCATAAAAAATGGTGGCCAGACGAAGGAGAACGGAGTTAGTGGTGATTCTCGGGTTTCTGGCCAAACGACGCCGGAAATGGGTGGAAGAGGTGGCAGAGTAGCTGGGGAAGGCAGCAACACACGGACAAGCACACTGAACGGAGGGGAACGGTGTCTTGCAGCGGGGATGGTGAGGGGTAAGGTGTTGGGAGCTTTGGAAAGAAGATGATGGCACGTTTTGTAATTTGCTTATGTATATATAAAATAGAACATTATCATTTAATATTAAAATATAATAATATTGTAACTTAAAATAATCCCACACCACACAAAAATAAATATATATATACATATACATATAATAAAAACTATAATATATACATAATTTAATCATTAAACCTTAAATAGTGTTATATATATATATATATATATATATATATATATATATATATATATATATATATATATATATATACACACACACACACACATGTATATGTATATATATATTAATATACAAAATATATATAATATGAAATCATGCAATTTAATAAAATGATCTAACGTAAATAAATAAATAATTATTTAGGTTTCGGGAAAATTTTACTTTGAAAACTTAAAATAATTAAAAATAACATTAATTCTTAACAAAATAATTAAATAGTCAAATATATATAGTAAAATTATTAATACTGCATATCCTGATGCAGTATAAAAAATATTTAAAATCTCGGGTTATTATACAGGAGGAGCTTCTTACTTAAGCAATACATGTATGTTAAACTTTCTCTTTATTTTCTTGAGCTAGCATTGCTCCTATTGTGTCCTCCTTAATTTCCATATATAGGATTAAAGGCTTACCAGTCTTCGACGGCTACAGGACTAGAGGATTCATTAAATAACTCTCGATGGCTTTAAAAGATTTTTGGCATTTATCATCCCATATTACAGGCTGATTTTTCTTTAGAAGTTTAAAAACTTGCTTACAAATTATAGCCAACTTAACTTTAAGCCTAATGATGTACTGCAAATGCCCTATGAACCCTCTAACTTCTTTTTCATTATTTGGTACGGGCATTTCTATGATCACTTTAACCTTTTTCGGGTTTACTTTTATTCCCTTCTAACTGATAATGTAACCTTGTCCAGGTCTACTTGTATTCCCTTCTGATTGATAATGTGTCCCAATAGCTTACTAGAAGTTACATTCAAAATACACTTCTTTGGGTTCAGTTTGAGGTTGTATTTTTCTGCCTTTGCTAAGAACTTGTCTAGAGCCTCAAAGTGCCCCTCTCTGGTTGCCGACTTCACCATCATATCGTCTATGTACACTTCTATTTCTTTATGGATCATATTATGTAATAGAGTGGTCACCATACTCTAATAAGTAGGCCCTCCATTTTTTAATTCGAATGGCATTACCTGATAATAATAAATACCCTATTTAATGATGAATGATGTCTTCAGCTTGTCTATTACTGCCATCATGATCAATTATACCCCAAGAACCCATCCATAAAGGAGTACATTACATTGAAAGTCGTGCTGTCAGCCAGTTTATCAATGTGTGGCAGTGGGAAATCATCCTTTGGGCAAACCTTATTCAGATATTTATAGTCCACACACACTCTACCACCTTATTGGGGACTGGAACTATGTTTCATAACCATTAAGTGTCCTCTACCAACTCTAGAAACTTTGCCTTTAACTATTTTTTGACCTCTTTTTAAGTAGAAGCACCCATTCTAGCCTTAGTCTCCTTTTCTTCTGCTTGACTAGTGATATGTGAGGATATGTAGGGATTTTATGTTTGGAGATTTCCTTATCGACCCCAGGAATGTCTTCATAGCACTAAGCAAATACTTTCTATCTTTTTATTAATGTTTCTTTCATTTTTACTCTCTCATCATTGGTTAGACCAGAAGCAAGCAATATATTTTTAGGATTCTCATTTGTGTCCAAATTAAATGATTTAGTTTGCGTGGGATTAATATCAAACATATGCATAAATTGATCATCATAAATAGAATAACCATTAGGAAACACATCACATAAATAAGCAAACTCAAACTTCATTGCATTCACTTTTGAAAAGAACAAATCATAAGTTTCAAACAAAAAAGTGAAAGAAGCATCAAAATCATTGTAAAAGACATCCATGATGGAGTTAAGGACATAGGCTTAGAAATCCTGCTCCTTGTTATGATCATTAGTGTCCTTCACCTCTGGAGCAACTATGTTCTCTTCAAATTCTTTCTCTGTTGTTACCAACTCTTCCAGAGGGACCTCCTCAACAACAGTATTCTTCACTCCATTCATAAACTCAGCAAAGATTTCAAATCCTGGAATAACTTCCCTGGCCATTAGGAGATTTTATGGAGTTCCATTGTATAGTTGCCCGGTACCTTCTTTCATATTTTTTATGGAAATGAAGAGTAATGTTTTGAATGTAATTAAATTAGAGTATTTTTTATTAAATAAAACATGTGTCTTTTAATAAAAATGAATTTTTATTTTTTTAAAGAAAAATATTGTGAATTTTAATAATTCAACACGTAAGAATTTAGGAGTTAATGTTGAATTATGAAGAGAGACACTTTCTAAATTTTGGCTTAATAAATTAAATAAAAAATATATCATATTACATTTATTTTCTTTTAATTTTGTCACCGTAATTTTTTGTTATAATAGGATTAGTTTTTAAAATTATTAGATTAATATTATAGTACATATAGTAGCATTTTAGTTGAAAAATAATACTAAATAAATATTTGAGTGATTTAGGGTAGAAAGATATCTAGTATATAAATATTTTTAGAATTTGAGTATTATTGAGATATGTATAATAGTGTTTTAGTTAAAAAATAATATTAAATAAACATGTAAAGACCTAAATTTTTATGAATTAAATTAAGAAATTAAATTTCAAGATATGCAATGTTAATAATTATTTTTATTCTATATTATTATATTAAATTGTGATATTTGATTTCAGTGGAATTAAATTTAACTTTTAGGGTTAAATATTATTTTAATATTTCTAATTTAATTATAGGATTGAATTAGTGTATTTGTATACACTTTTATAGTTAGAATAATTGGGAATAATATTTTAATTTAATATACTATATTTTTTTTTATCTTTTGTGTTTATATATATATATATATACATAAAAGATTTTCTTTTCTTTTCTTTTCTTCTTCTTTCCTTTTTCTTTTCTTTCTTTTTATTTATTTCTTTCTTCCTCCTCGTAACAGTAAGCAACACCGCCAACCGTCGTCGTTCGCTGCCATCCCTTGCTGCTCCAGCCTGTCACACCACCATTGGAGGACACCTTGCCACTGCCAGCAGCTGCAATAGCCACCAGGAATCGCCACATCTCCTCTTTTCTTCGTTTCTCAATGATTCTGAAATTTGGAGGGGAAACTGGTGACTTTTCTGACGAGCTTTCCGGCCATTCATGGGCTTGAATTGAAGCTCTTGACTTGGGCTTTGATAACCCTTGATCAATTTTGAGAAATTTAATCGGTAACAACTCTAATTTTATAAAAATTAAATTTGGGTATTTATATTTAATTATGAAATTGAACCTTAATTTGATTTTATTTGATGTTGGTTATTTAGGACTAATTATTGTATGTATTGTAAGGTTTCCAAAATTTATTATTGTGAATTTTTAGGAATTTTTCGATTTTCCGAGGTCTCGAGTTACTGATCATGACACTATTCCCTACCAAAAAATTTTATATTTTTAATAAATTCTACTAGTTATTTTTAGCAAGTTTCGTTAAGAAAAGTTATTAAAATTATGTACCGAATTTTTATTACAAATTTTTGAATATTTATGTCAAAAATGAATTTTTAAGAAAATTAGTATAAATTGGTAAATTTTATGTTTTAATTGAAATAATGGGGAATTATAATGTTTTGGATAATTTTTGAGTAATAAATAATATTAAAATAATTTTTATGAATTAATTTCTATTTTTAACTAATTATTAGTAATTATCGAAATAATATCCGAATAAAATAGTATTTATGATTTTTATGATTTAAATGAGTTTTCGGTTGCTTAGTTATATAATTGAATAATTTAACTAATTATTGGTAATTGACGGTATTTAATTTCAAAAATTTAAAAAAGGCCTATATAGCATACATTGATTTTAATGTGAATTTTATTAATTATTTTATAAATAAATATCTTTTATGCTTTATTTGTGTAAATAAATTAATTTTGATATTTAAATGGAATTTTATTGATTTATATTGTGATTTGTGAAATTGGTTCTATGTTGGGCATAAAGTGTAGTTTGAGAGCCCAACCTGATATTGGGAGTTGTTATGGTTATTTGAAGTATTTTTTTGTGTAGGTTTGACTATACTTTTATAGGGAGATGTCCATTTTATAAAAAAAAACTCAGCCAAAATTTTGATAGATTTCTCATAAAATGTAACATCAGGTCGATTTTAGTAGAGTTGTATTTTAATCAAGTCTTTCCTTAGAAAATCTAGAATTTATAGAAATTCTGTTTTTAATTTCCTTAGTCGACAAGTCGAGGTCGAATGCAATTGCACATATGAGCGCATTCCACCTCTAAGTTAATAATTGAATTGTGTATAAGATATATATATATATATATATATATATATATATATATATATATATATATATATATATATATATATATATATATATATTGATTGATTTTAATAAATAGGAGAATTTATTAAAGAATTATATTATTATTAGAATATCTATTTGAATTAAATTCTCCTATTATTGCTATAGTTATATGGGCATATTTATGTTAAATTTTTACATGATTAGTAAATTTTATTTTATTGTAATCTTTCTTGTTTATTTATATTTATTTATTTTTAAAATAAATTATAGTAGAACGAGCTGCCTGATGGGTTTCATCAGGACTGTGTGTACACCGGTAGGATTGAGAGTGAGTGTAGAGGTTATATGACTCGGTGATGCTTTGCTCTCGGGCATGATTTTGTGAGATTGTAAATAAAGTTCGGTGATGCTTTGCTCTCGGGCATGATTTATAGATTACTAGGGCGGTAACTCGGTGATGCTTTACTCTCAAGAACTACTAGTAAATGTTGGTTTAAGTGAATTGACTGTGGCTGGTAGCTTGGTTGATGTTTTGCTCTAAGAAACCGACAATCTTTGGATTATAAAAGAGCTGAAAGGCTACTAAAATTGTAAACTAGGGTTCTACCTAATTTTCTTATAAAATGATTCAAGGAAGTTAATTATATTTTATATATAGTATTTAATGAGTTTTAATTACCTCATTTTAGTAAAAGAAGATTTCAATAAAAATTAAATAGTTTATATTATAAATTATAAATTTCTTATTTTCATAAATATATTTTAAAGGAGACTTTTATACTATATACATTTCTTTTATTAATTTTTGACTTCACTCAATTATTTTTCAGGATTTTGGAAGTCACTTATCGGTCAACCTACCTTACGCCAGGTTTCTTCTTCTCCAGCTATTTTATATAGGTTTATTTGAAATGTATTATTCTTATATATGTATTTTAAATCTAGAATATCGCAGCAGTAGAAATGGCTAACTATTATGTTATGTTTTTATGAATTGTTGTATGTATTAAAAATTAGTACTAAAGATTATTATTATATTTTATCTAAGATTGTTTTGGATATTAGTTCATTTGTGTTATTTATCTTTATTTAAATATTTTATTTTATTATTATCTATATTTTATTATATTTTCCTTAAGACTTACTATGAGTTTTAGATATTTTATGTATTCTCACTCTCTAGTGCAGGCGACGTGCCCATTTGGGTTTGAGTCGTGACAAAATATATGGTAAATATTTTATTTTTTAATAAAAATTAAGATTTTTAATGGTTTAACACATTAAATTTTAGATTGACTACTCATGTATGAAAATAGATACTTGTCAAAATTTTACTAAATGACTTTAGAGCTCAACATTTTATATATATATATATCTAAGTACGTTAAAAGTAAAATATATCATATTAATTTTATTTTCTTTAATTTTTGTAACATAATTTTTTGCTTATAATAAGATTAGTTTTAAAAATTATTAGACTAGTATTTGGTTATATATAGTAGTTTTTTTTAGTAAAAAAATAATATTAAATAATTATTATATTTTTTATTTTTTTAAAAAATATTTTGAAAAAAAAATATTTGAGTGATTTAGGTAAAAAAATATGCAGTATATAAATATTTTTATAGTTTGAACAATATTAAAATATGTATAATAGTATTTTAGTGAACATAATACGTAAATTTTTAAGTCAGTTGTTAAATTTTTTACTTATTAATTTAGAACTCAACATTTAATAGATTTAGATTATTGCACTACTTCTATAATACTATTATTAGCCACTTGCTTTTATATTTTATCAGAAATTTTATTGTATCAAAATCTGTCAATAAGGTACCAATATGTCAAATTGTGGAATGAAATCTGTCGAGTAATGTTTGTTAGCTGAGCTTTTTAGCTAAATGCAATTTCAAACATTGCCATAATATCAGATACAGAATAAGAGAGCAAAATGGAGTCAGTAAGAAAAAAATGAATCATCCTTAAAATGGGTGATGCTAAAAAATTGAACTTCATCATTGCAACTATAAATATTAATTCATATGCATCTCATAACTGAAGATACAATTACATTTGACTTTGAAACAAAAAACAGCTTCTTCAGCCTAGCAAATACCATATATATGATAGGCCAAATGTGTACCTTCTCAACAAAACACAAAGCTCACCGGTACTAAAATCCACTCTACTTATATATTATATCTCTGGTTGTTTTGAACAAAGATGAAAATTTTATTTATCGCACTAAAAATGGTTTACAATCAATATAAAAGTACTTAGAATGAATTAACAATACTAATAATACATACAAATTGACCTGACCATTGAAATTGAAGGAATAATTAATTAAAAGGGTATGAGGGCAGGCAATGGAAGTTTGGTGGAAATAAAATGTGAAAGCTAGAAAATTAAGGAGAAAAATGATAACAATTAGCATGCTTGTGTTTAGTAGACTTGACCATTGAAATTGAAGGAATAATTAAAAGGTTATTATGAGGGTAAGCCATGGAATATAGGTGGAAATAAAACTGTGAAAGGTAGAAAATTAAGGAGAAAAATTAAAGTAATTGGTAGATAGATTGTGATTATGGTGGAATACTGAAATCAATTATTTTAGAAAATGTATAATGGAAGATGCTAATGACAGACTTTTCTTAATGTTGTGGATGTTTATTAAGTCTAAAGTTTTCCTTTGACACGATTTATTATCTAATTTAATTATGATTAATTTGAATTGATTTAAAATATTTTTATAAAATAACAACTTATAAAATAACTTTTTAAAGGATAAAGATACTTCTATCTGCCTGCAACAAATACTAAAAGTACTCATCTCTTAAGTTAATAGTCCCCTAATATGGGGTAAAAATGTACTTAGACAATTTTTTTTTGTCTTTTTTGGAACCCATGACATGGCAGACAATGACCTCTATCACCGTACTCTTTTGAAAGAGTATATATTATGTTCCTAAATGAAATAATTTTTTTTAATTGATAAAGAATTTATAAAACCTAAATATCGATACAACATACAACAGAATCAAATAAACTTTAATAGCTAAAATTATTATTTTAATTGCTGAAATTTAATAATTAATATTTGAAGGACTTGGTGTTAGATGATAGCATATAAACTCCCAATTTTAATTAGTTAAAACCTGACACATCTACTAAATAGCTCAATAGTCTTATATAGCTAATTGATCAGTGCATCGGGACAAATAATTTGCAAGTTCAGAAAAATCATTCAACATTTCAACTCTAAGGCTAGACCAAGTGCTGCATCGGACAGGTTTGGATTGAGCCGGGCCGCGTTTTTTCTATTTTTAAAAATGAAAGATGCAAACGGTAAATTTTTTTAATGTTATAAGTGTTTATCGAGTCTAAAATTCTTCTTTAACAGGTTTATTATCTAATTTAATTATGGTTAATTTAAATTGATTTAAATTTTTTTTATAAAATAACAACTTATAAACATAACTGTTTAAAGGATACAGATACTTCTCGTAGGTTATTGATGATTTCCACAAATATTAAAAATATTCCTCTCTTAAGTTGATAGACCCGTAATATGGGCTAAAAATGTACTTAAACAAAATTTTTTTGTCTTCTTTAAGACTCATAACGTGGTAAGCAGTGACCTCTATTACCTTCCTTTTTTGAAAGAGTATATATTATGTTACTAGTTGAAACAAATTTTTCTTTTTAATTAATAGAGAATTCATATAACATAGATATTAATGGGGAAGTTTAAAGTTTAATAGAATGAAACAAAGTTTAAAAGCTCAAATTTAATAATTAATATTTGAAGAACTTGGTGTCACGATGATACTATACAAAGTCCCAATTTTAATTAGTTAAAACCTGACACATCTACTAAATAGCCCAACATTCTTGTATTCTAGTCCAAGTGCTGCAACAGATAACAATGCCATAAATACCAGATGTAAACAGGGGTGTGGATTGGATAGTTTCGGGTTGTGCCGGATTTCTTTTTTCTTCCAAAATTCAAAATTAATCCGAACTGAAATTATTAAAACAAATAACTTGCCTAAGTGATTCCGGTTCGACCTTGGCAACGTAATTTTTGAGATTTTTATCATTTTTGTCAAATGAAAAGCAAAAAACAAATTTTATAACACTAAAAATTGTGTTGATCTTTAGAAACTAGTTTACTACCTTTACAATTTTACTAAATCTATCATATTGCTATATTTCATGTTAAAATTTATATATATAATATAATAAAATTCGGTTTTTCGATCAGGTTTGAATCCCAATCGAAATTTTTGAATATTTAAATATAAGAATTAAACCGATTCGGATCAGTTTGATTTCGGACCACATTTTTAAATCAGTCAAATTTTACACACCCCTAGATGTAATGATACAGAATAAAAGACCAAAATGGAGTAATTAACGAAAAAAAAAATCAAACATCCTCAAATGGGTGATTCCGAAATATTGAACTTCAATCGTTGCAAGAATATTATAATAATTCATATCCAGCCGCCACCGAACAGAACAAGCTTCTTCAGCCCAACAAAAACATATCATATATATGCATGTTGCCTCATTTGGCTCTTAGCTTTGCGCGCGTCCACTACCAGAGAAACATTTTAGCTATTCCTTTCATGGAAGACTTTAGTTGACTCCAACTTGTGTCTCGTTGTCCTGACCGTTTAAATTGAGGGCAGGCAATGGGGAAGATAGGAGAAAATAAGGAGAAAAATGAAAACAATTGCGATGGTGGTGGGACAACGAAACCAAACTATTTTATGAGATACACAATGAAATATGTTATTGAAGACTTTTTGATGTTATGTGTGTTTATTGAATCTAAAACTCTTCTTTTCAAGTTTTTTTTTTTTTTTTTTCCAATCTCAACAAAACCATTATTCTCGAAAAAAAATCTCAACATAAAACTAATAAAGGGAAAAGTTCATATGGCATAAATTTGGCAAAAGATTGTTTAGTGCATTATAACAAAACTAAAAAAAAATTGAAATTTTTATCATGCTTTATATTATGATCAAAGAAAAAGGAGGAGAAAAAAAAAAGAGACTTCAACAATAGAAGCTCTCTATCAGTATACTTTTTATCTGTCAAAAAACTCACTTGACAACCAACCATAATTAAAATTGCATTCCCTGAGCAATTTATGTTAGCAAATGCAGTTCCTTCAATCACCTCATATATAATGCTTGAGCCTTGATGGGGTAAACGATGAAGAGCAATTAAATTTGAGCTTAGTTATGCATGTGGAAAATGCATGATGGAATGGTGTTATTGCAAGAGTTTACAAGCATTTTATCCTAATATATAAGCATATGATTGTAAACATGGAAGGCAACTTTCAAGTTTCGGTAATTAGCTATTTTAGCCTTCAATTGTGTCTGCTTAGCATTTTTCATATCCACATCTGCGTTGTGGTGTTTTCTCTATTTTATGCACAAATAATTAGTTTTTCACATCTTTGAGAGATAAATATGCTTATTCTTCTTCATGTCGAGCCAACTTTTGACAACAAGGAATTACAATTAGGGTGTAACTGAATCAAATGGACTGGTAAGTTACTTGAATTTAACTTAAAAAAATTTCAAAATTAACTTTATAAGAATCGAGATACTTGTATTTCTAAACAGTTTAATGAATCAATTTATTAAATATTGGATGAAATTTCTTCAATGCCACAACCAATTAATCTTAAAAATCTCAAACAATTGTTTTTTGTTAAAAAAATATTTAAAAAACCATCATTAAAATAATTAATTTATAAAGAAAGTGTACATCCTGCCTTTTTTTTTTTTTATTGTTTTGATCAAACTTATTGTTTTTTTGAAAAAAGAAGATTGTATAATACTCTTTAAAATATTTGTAATTTCAAATTGTGATGTGGGTTATGTTCTTATTTTGTCCTAACAAGTCTTGTAGGAATAAAGAACTTGAGAGAGATAAAAAATGTAACTGATTCGAGTTAAATTTTAATTAGTTAAAAACTTGACTCATTTACTAAAGAGTTAAAAGAGTTGAGTAATTCTTACATGAATTGTAGCAGGAGAAAAAACTGGAGATAAAATTAAGCTCACTCATAGTAAAATAATTCTTTGACATGAAATGTTACAACTAGATTTTTTATTTTTTATTTTTTTTAAAAGATAAATGTAAAGGACTAGATAAAAAATAATTTAAGGTGGAGTAAAGTAAGAAGTGAGTCAGTCTCTCTTCAATTTCTATCAAAATTTTTATCAACTTAGAATTATTTTTTCTAAGCCACTGCTCGTCATGGCTAGCCAGTGATAATCTTTTTTTTTTTTAATTTTTGATTTTTAATTTTTTGTTAT
Source organism: Mallotus nudiflorus (assembly GCA_947683625.1). Classification (NCBI taxonomy): domain Eukaryota; kingdom Viridiplantae; phylum Streptophyta; class Magnoliopsida; order Malpighiales; family Euphorbiaceae; genus Mallotus; species Mallotus nudiflorus. Next base: position 267,045 of record CANTUR010000125.1, read on the forward strand.
TATTGATTTTTTCTTTTTATTGTATTTTGTGAATTCATGTATTTTTATTTATTTAACTAGACACTTTTTAAATCTTAGTTATTTTTAACAGATGATTTTCATCAGTATTATGCTTTCAAGTTTTTTCGCCTAATGGATTTCAAATTCGAATTTGATAACAGCATAAGAGGGATCAGTTGACTTTAGCTTGAGTCGAATTATTTACAAAAGCTTGCGATAATATGATAGGAGAAATTTCAATCTTTTACAAATGTTGTGTGAATTTACTACAATTAATTGCATAGATAAATGAGAAGGATTCTACTTCTTCATTTAGGATCTTCTTTTATTTTACATGGCTAAGTGAAATTATTATATCTTTTTATTTTGAATTTTCTTTACATCTAAATGGGTTTTTCAATTTCAGTTTTCTCTCTTTGTACTGATTTTTTTTACCTCTTATTAAATGATATGTTTTTATACAAGAACATATAGTAATTTTTTTTATTATTAAAGAGATAAAATAATTTTTTTATTAATATCAAATGACATAAGCTCCAATAATTTAATATCAATAAATTATATGCAAAAAGTACAATTCTATATTTTTTTTAAAAAATCAAATGAATTACATCCACATATATCCTAACTCATTTGCTTACGAACTGCTGCCTGAATGTTATAAACACCCCTAAGATACTTTCTCTTCATAAATGGGAATCGAAACCTTATTCGTTCATGGTTTTGTTACATGAACTGTTAAATGTTAACAACAGTATATAAAACCTCATTCGATCTATAAATTTTTGCTTTTAGTACGTGAAAATATTATTATATGAAAGTGAAACGAATTCGAGCTCGAATTTTACATGATTTAGTGAAAAAACTTAGACATTAATAAAAAACTAAAAAACTATCAAATTTATTTTATAGGAATTTAAAAGTAATTTTTAAAGATACAATTAGATCTTTCAAATAAAATTGAATAAAATTAATATAATTCATAAGGTTGAAGGAGTGAACTGAAATAATTTTCAAAGTAGAATTCAATGGATAATTGGTCCACAATTCAGAATAGAACATATCTTTTTTCCATTTTAAATCAAATGAATAGACCATTTTTTCTATTATAATTTCTGAATTTTTAAATTCTGTTCATTTATATCATAAGTTCACTTTAAAAATAGAGAAAATTATAAAAAATAGAAAAAATTTTATTTAAATTTATTTTGAAAATTTTGTCTTATATATTTTAAATTTGACATAAATTCAATATAATTACTAACTTATAAAATTTTTTGAATGAATTAGTTAAAAAATAAAAATTTTGGAGCAAATTAAATTTTATTAAAAGGTTAATTGGGCTTATTTATCGAATTTATCAAATTAATTAAAAAGTTGATTTATGAACTAATTATCTATTACATCTAAGTCTAAGAGACAAATTAACACTTTAATTTAAAATTAAAGTTAAGCTCACTGGTGCTAGGATAATAATAATTGAGATTTTTTTTATTTGATGATGGAAAATTAAAAATAAAATAAGAGATTCTTTCCTAACAAAAAAAAAAGAAGATAAAATAAGAGAACCTTATGAGGAAATTGTGTGGAGGAAATAAAAGATAAGTGAAAATGAAATGTGAAAGATTGTGAAGATGGTGGGACATTAAAACCAATTGATACCGCCTATATATATTCCTGTTTAATTAAAGGATATTTATTTTTTGAATAGGGTTACTCGGATAGAAAAAGTAGCATAATCCGTTCATGGAAAAAACTACCCTGAAGAGGATTCTTAAACAAAGCAGAAATACTCTCCTACTAGGATTAAAATTTCTATCTCACAAGAAATTCTACTCCTTTTAGGTTTAAGTATCACTATAAATAGGACCCCATACCTCTCATTCTACATCATCTCATTCTTTCATATTCTAATTGTTCCTTGTTCTCTATACAAACTCTCTCTCTCTATTCTTTAATTTAGGTATTGGAGTGTTTGTGGGGGCCCTCCCCACCTCTCACCTTACCCTCTGTTCATTAATTGTAAGGTTTTAAGTTCAAGAGTTCTAGAAACAATTTATCAAATGGCGCCGTCTGTGGGAACTCTTGGGAAAAGCCATTCATATACCTGCTAAGCTAAAGACATCCACACCATGATTTCCAGCCCACTACCAACTTCAAATCCTAAAACTAACATCAATCCTTTTGCACCCATTCCCTCGACTGATCTCTCAACCCCTCTCCTAATAATAGTAATTTCAACTACTTTTCACTATGCCAGAACTTCATCCGGGCATACACATTCACTTATTGACAACACCCAGAGATGCTCGGCTTTGAGCATAAACTTTCCACATTATGCTCCTTTACAACACCACCATCATTTAGTACCCTCCATACCTTTTTCGAGTTTAACAAACACACCAACAATTACCATACCAAACTTGAGCACTATAAACCAAACATTCAACTTTAACCAAACCAACAAGGAAGTTATGATGCAAAATATCCAAGCGTAGATAGCCTTAATGTAGCAATAGCTAAATGCTTTAATATAAAATGGGAATTCTAAACTAGCTTAAATCGATAATAACATGACACCCCGACAGGCACTAGAGACAAGTAGAGGAAAAGGTAAAGCGCCGGAAAGGGAATGTAGTTCAATAATTTCGACCCTTGATGACACAAAGTTAGCTCAAAAAGTTGAAGAGGTTATACACAAAGCCTGTACAAAACCAAGAAAGGAGGATGAATGCGTTATGGACAGCAAAACTCCTTTCATAAGAAGGATAATTCAGACGAAGATCCCTACTAAATTCAGAATCCCACCTCTTGATCAGTATGATGAAATGAGAGATCCCATTAACCACATATTGGCGTTTAGAATAAGGATGTTGCTCCAGAATGTGAATGATGAAATTATGTGTAGAGTCTTTCCGAGCACACTCACAAAGAAAGCCCAAAAGTGGTTTCATCAACTCCCGGAGAATTTATCACTTTTTTTAAGGATCTGGTGGAGTAGTTTCATACCAGGTTCGTCATCAATATTTTCCCAACCAAAAACATCAATGATCTTCAGATGTGCTAGCAAGAAGTCAATAAGTCTTTGCGAAGTTACCTTGATCGATTTAACAAAAAAGCTATTCAGATTGAAAGCCTTGTTGATAAGGTTGCCATAGAAGCTTTGAAAAATGGCATTAGACTCGGAAAGCTTAAAGATAAGATAATGACCAAAGAACTGGGCACTTTTGTGGAAGCAATGGCGATGACAATAAGAATAATAAAAATGGATGAAGATAGAAGGATGCGAAGGGAGGAGGAAAAGCCACCAGCCAAAGATGAAATACTAAGACCCAAACGAACAAGATTCCTAAAAATAAATTTCAAAAACCCCGCAGAGAAATTTGACAAGGAAACAGACAAATACATACCTCTAAACACCTCTTGATCCAGAATTCTCATATGGATAAGGCAGAATGGTGTCACCCCAGCTAAGAGAATAAGCCCCAATCAAAGATCCACAAAAGACAAGGGACAATACTGTCAGTATCATCGAGAATACGGGCACGACACAGAGGCTTGCAGAGAGCTGAAGCACACCATAAAGATTGGTGCAGAATGGTAAACTCAATAATTTCACGGACATATTTAGAAGGAATGGAAACCTAGAAGCCCAGGTGCATGAAAGCCCATAAGCAAAGAAAGCTCATAAGGAGCCAGTTGGTATTATTAACATGATCATTTAAGGAGAAAATACTGAGAAGAAATTGAAACGGAGTAAGGGAGAAAAGCCAGTCTTCAAGAAAAGAGAGATCATATTCAATTCGGAAGATGGTTCTCATGTTCGCTATCCCCACTATAATGCCTTAGTGATAAATGCATACATAAACAATTACTTGGTAAAAAGGTTATTGGTTGACAATGGAAGCGCTATCAACATGTTATTTTGGAATGCTTACAAAGTGATAGGAGGATCTGTCACCTATCTGAAGACCATTTAGAACCCCATCACAAGCTTCTGTGGAGGAACTATACATCCAATGGGAGTTATGGAGTTAAATCTAGAATTTAGGAATCGAGACGACGAAGAAACGAAAGTTATCAGAATAGTATTCAATGTGGTGGATCTCCCACTAGCATATAACAGAATCACAGGATGGCCGATGCTCTATGAAGTAGATGCAGTCACCAGTATTTGACATTTAACTATGAAAATTCCAATTAAGAGTGAAACTCTTACCATTAAGGGAGATCAACATATGGCTAGACAGTGTTACCAGATGGCCATGAAGCCTCAAGCGGAAGCCTTCCCCCTAGAAATATGGGAAATAAAGAAACAGAGTGCTGGTCCACAACTAGTTGACGACACGGAAGCTCTATAAATTATGGACGGGAGAGCAGTGAAGATTGGTAATGAACTTGACTGGGGCATCAAGGAAGGAATAAGGGAAGTCCTTATTAGACACTTGTAAGACTTCGCTTCACGGGCATCTGAAATCATCGGTGTGGATCTATAGGTTGCCTGTCACAGTTTGAACATCAAATCAAGAGCAAAGCTAGTGGCTGAGAAAAAAAGAACCTTTGCCTATGAGAGATAGAGGATAATTGCAAAGGAAATAAAGAAATTGTTGGAAGCTGGATTTATCAAGGAAGTTACTCATTCAGAATGGGTAGCCAATGTGGTACTTGTCAAAAAAGCAAATAGGAAGTATAAGATGTGCATGGACTATACTGACCTTAATCGGGCATGTCCCAAAGACAGCTACCCATTGCCACGATCGAGCAACTCGTAGACTCCATTGCTGGCCATGAATGTCACGACCCAAAACAGGGACCATGACCGGCGTTAGGGAACGAGAAGTGACTTTCATAATCTTCTGAGCCACCATTTTCTTCTTTAGAACAATCTCCTGTGTTATCCAGAGGTTCCCCTGGATGTAAATTCTCTAAACCACCCCCTCCCTTGGCATGCTCATACTGACAATGAAGGTATATGTTGGACTCTTGGGTCGTTTGCAAAGAAGGGGAATTAGGGTGCAAGGATACTACCACATGTCTTTTTGGATCCAATTCAGTATTAGGAGCTCCATGGATCATAGGTCCATTCGATGTATCACTGGTGGATTGCATTTTATTTTTTGTAACATTTTTCCGTGCTCTCTCTACTCCAATGTTGGGCTGGGCTGGAAGCCTTGGATGACTAGTCTCATTTTGAGTCTGCTTTAGTCTATCTTTCCTTTTGAAGTATGAATTGTTCACCGTCACTCCATCATTATGATTGGCATTAACGTCCCCACATCTCATATCTTCATGATCTTCCTCGTTTAGAGATGTGAAACGAGATCCTTGGCCCAAAAAAGGCATTTTTCCATTATTTCTATGATCTGATTTCTCTCCTTCCTTATGTCCCCAGTTCCTTTGTTTTCTAGACACCATCATAGGAGGGCCATACTTTGGATAAGCAGTATCATCATTATTCTTATGTCCCCAATTTCTTACTTTTCTAGACACCATCATCCAAGGGCCATACCTAGGGTTGGCATCGTCATCAACATCAACCGCGGGCATCTTGTCCAAAATTCCTCCGTCGCCTCTAGCTTCAGCATTAGTTGGAGGGGCACAAGAGCCACTATTATGACCAAACATCCTGCAGTGAAAGCATATCCTAGGCAGGTACTCGTTCTCCACCCTCTCAGTCTTATCGTCCAAACAAAACTGGGATTTAGAGGTTTGGTTAAGTCAATTTCAATTGCTATTCTCGCAAATCTTCCACGTTCCACAGCCTCAGCGCACTAGCCAATCCGAACAACCCTGCCAATTAATGTACCAATGAGCCTTAGTACCCTTTTATGCTAGTAGTGCAAAGATATTCCCGATAGACGAATCTGTGCTACTACCGATTAGATTTTTGGATCAGAACTATCAAACTTAGGGCTCCATGATTGCACGACCAAGTAGTGTCCAAGTATGATCCATGGTCCATCCACTAAGGCATGTTGGGCATCGGCTTGATTGTTAAACTTGACCAGAAAGTAGTTGTTTTCTAAATCAATGACAGCAAATCCTTTTGTATTATCCCACGGTAGCTCCAGTTTAGAACAAAGATTCTGATATCCTATATTACGGCCAAGGAGTTTAACAATGACAGTGAATTTCCAAGGTTGTGTGAGAGCCTGCAGGATTCACTACAACAAATTCACTCATTAGTGATAATATTTTTATGTTCACAAAAAAAATCAATAAGTGACAATAATTTTTTGATGTCATAATATTTAATTTATTAATTCATCACTGAATAATATATGACAATATATTAAATTATCACAAATATATTAAAATCTTGTGACAATTTATCATGATAATGTCACTAATTATTATTATAAAATTAAAAGTAGAACTTTTTTGTGTCAATATTTCTAAATGTAATAAAAAATTTTTTGTCACAAGTTTAATTTGTTGCGTAAAAGACATATTATTTAATATTGTCACTAAAATTTTTAGTTTATAAGTGATGAATCTTAGTTGTCACCAAAATATATGTAATAGATGTTTTTGTTACAATTCAATAATTGTAACGAATAAAGTTTACTATTTATGGCAATTTAATATTATATCGTTACAAAATATATATTGAGTCACTTTTTTTTATTATTGATTAATAGTTTGTTAATATTTTCATGTTACGAATTAAATTTTTTAAGTTTAAGTAAAATTTTATTTTATTTTATTTTAGGTGACAATAATTAACTATCACTAACATATATTCAAAACACTTTTTTGTTACAATAAAATTTTTTTTATCACTAATTAAATTTATACTTTTATACTAATTTAAATCCCACATTGTTAGTAAGTGAAAAAAAATTGTACTTTTCCCTATAAATTGGTCCAACTAAACAATTATCAAGTTATATATATATATTTTAATAGTAGTTATGATAATTATCAAAATAAAAAAGTTGAAAGTTTTTGAAATATTTAAATTTAAAATTTTAGATAAATATTATATTAAAATTCAAAGTAATTAAAATTTAAAGATTGGTAATAATAAAAATAAATATTTTTGTGACAAAAAAAATTGTCACTAATATAATATTGAAAAATTAGTATAATTAAAGTGGCAGTAAATAATGTCACTATTTTTATTTTTTATAACAATAAATATATTATCATGAAAAATAGTATTGTATTTGTGATAATATAATATTTGTGACAATTATAATTTTAATTGTTACAATATCTATTGTCACATTAAATATGTTTATTGTCATAAAATTAGTAACAATTTTTTATTGACACATTTTATAATAGACTATTTGTAACAGTGTATTACGTGATAATTTTATGATAAGTTTTTATTGTCATAATTAATATATTGTGACAATTTTATAAGATATGTGACTATTTTAATTGTAACAAATAAGTCATTTTGTTGCAGCGATTCTTCGGAGAGAAAACAATGGATGGCATTGGGTCGTCAGTGTTTATCGTAAAGTCATCATCCTGTATGTCAATGTCTTGCCAGCAACATTGTCCTCCCTTTCCATTGATGATTGCCTCAGCTTGTCTCTAAATGACGTAAAACCCGGCAGTTGATTATCCTCCATCTGATCCCTGAAACTGGCTTTTTTCGTCGATCTGTTATCTTCCACCGGAGGCGGTGGTTCCTTCTCAAGTACGTGCTCTCCAAGGGAATGCATTTTTTTTTTTATCTAAGATTTTATAAGCATTTACCATTAATAATAAAAAAAAAAACCATTTCCACCTTCAACTATCATTGTTGTTCCGGATGACTGTGCTGTTGATGGGGTGTCTTAAACTATTATATTCATGTTGCCATTGATGTTTCCAAGAAGATTATTTTACTTTGAGTTGATAACTATCAAGCCTGTTCCTGTTGCAAGCGTGGTGATCAAGCTTGTGTCATGCTGAAATAAAATATTTGGCAGTCAATTCTTTGACCATCTTAAACTTGGGCAGCAACCCTGTAATCTGCTATAAATATAGCCAGGCAAGAGCATGGCAATTCAAGGGAAGACAACTAAACTTAGTTTGGTAGTGTTTGATCAAAGGGCTAGACAGCCATTTGAGTAGTCTTCTATATCTGTTCTTTTCTTAGTCAAAGTCATCTTTACATTTGTCTTAAACCATGTTCCCTGTCTGTGATCAAGCCTAAGTTATTCAATTTCTACTTACTAAATCCAGTTTAGTACCTTCCCAACTTGAGAAATCATGAGTGCTAAAGACCAACAACCGAATATTTTCTTTTTTCCCTTCTTGGCTCATGGTCACTTGATACCAACTATAGACATGGCCAAACTCTTTGCCTCACGAGGGGCAAGGACTACCATAGTTACAACTCCTTTTAATGCAAGTCTGTATTCGAGAAGAATCCAAAGAACCAAAAAAATGGGTTTCGAAATCGATATCCAAACCATCAAGTTCCCCACCTTGGAGGTAGGCTTACCAGAAGGATGTGAAAACTTGAATTTAATCAACGGTCACGACATGGGTGAAGAAATAAGGAACACATTTTTCAAGGCTACATTCATGCTTCAAAAACCTCTAGAGCAGCTCCTAAAAGAACTCCACCCTACTTGCCTTGTTGCTGATTTTTTATTTCCTTGGGCTACAGACGTTGCTGCCAAGTGTGGAATTCCAAGATTGGTTTTTCATGGCACTGGTTTCTTTTCTTTGTGTACTTCAGACTGTTTCAGCATGTACAAACCACACAAGAACGTTTCTTCTGATTCTGAACCCTTCTTGGTTCCTAATCTCCCCGGTGATATCCAGTTCATAAAAAAGCAACTACAAGATCACATGAAGCAAGATGATGAGAAAATAATTACTGAGTTCTTGAAACTGGTTAGAGAATCAGAGTTGAAGAGCTTTGGGGTGATCATCAATAGTTTCTACGAGCTCGAGCCAGCTTATGCTAATTTTTACAACAAGGATTTGGGAAGAAGGTCATGGTGTATTGGGCCTGTTTCACTATGCAACATGAACACTGAAGATAAAGTGGACCGAGGAATAGAAGCCTCTATTGATGAACATGAGTTTCTGAAATGGCTCGACTCGAAGAAACCCAATTCAGTTCTTTATATATGTTTTGGTAGTACAACCAACTTCACTGCCTCACAGCTTAAGGAGATTGCAATAGGCCTTGAAGCTTCAGGGCATGAGTTCGTTTGGGTGGTGAGGAAGGAGAAGCAACTGGAAGAAAAAGAAGAATGGCTGCCTGAAGGATTTGAGAAAAGAATGGAAGGAAAGGGACTGATTATCAGAGGATGGGCACCGCAACTGTTGATTCTTGATCATGAAGCAGTTGGTGGTTTTATGACACATTGTGGATGGAATTCAATACTTGAAGGAGTTACAGCAGCGAAACCACTGGTTACATGGCCAGTTTTTGCAGAACAATTCCACAACGAAAAGTTGGTGACTCAAGTGCTGAAAATTGGGATAGGTGTTGGTGCCCAGAACTGGACTTGGTTTCATGGCGATGATAGCATTAAGAGTGAAGCTATAAAACAGTCGGTAACTCGAATCATGGCGGGAAAAGAAGCAGAGGAGATGAGAAGCAGAGTTAAAGCTATTGCAGATATGGCAAGAAGTGCTGTTGAAGAAGGTGGATCATCTTATTCTGATTTGAATGTTCTGCTTGAGGAATTGAGGATTGAAGCCATAAACATGAAGCAAGAAGATAGTTAATTTGAGTATAGTATGCAGCAAATGTTACTGGTTTTTTAATCTTAAAGAGTATAAGCAACACAAAGCTATTATATCTAGCTGGCCTGTTTAGCTACCACCTGTGCTCTATAATGTTCAACAGTGTGGTGCTTCAATGGTATGACATAAGTGCTTATGCTAACATGAAGAGGCCATTTTTGGTTTCATCCTCGGTAGTTTTTCTGTTGGGTTTTACACCTACCTCTCTCTAAAATCTCCGTCTAAATACAAAATAATTTAAAAAAAAAAAATTATTTCCGTACTTTTAAAAAAATTATTTACTTTTGTATCTCTTTTTATTTATTTATTTATTTATAACAATTAGAGATTTCATTAAAAAAAAAAAAAGAAATACACAAGAGATTATAAAAATATAGCTGTAAATCTAACTAAATATATTAACTAAAAATAGTTTTTAAGAAAAAAAAAAAAAAAGATAGTCTATGAAAATTATAAAAAATTATCCATAAACCTGATGTATGCTCAACTTCAAGAGATTGAGGTATACACGCAATTCTATTCCTAATTTTACGGAGGGATAGACACATAAATCTGAAATTAAATGACACATCAAGTTTGAAAAATTGAATAGATTTAGATATTTGATTCTTCTTTACATTGTATATGAAGTCATAACACATCAAAACAACAATAATGAGAGCAAACTCACATAAATACACAAAAAAAAAACTATAAAAAACCAAAAAATTATTTATAAAATAAATTAAAAACCTATATTGATTTGAAATCTGATCTCAAATTAAAAAAGCACTTACTATTAATATTATATAATATTAAATTTTTTTGGGTACTTTTTGGCCAAACCACCCATAAAACAGTGGATAACAAAACGCAGAAGGATAGAAAAAAGAAACAGAACACGTAAGACAGAGAGGAACCAGGTCATATTAATATTTTACAATGACAATTTCATTTATTCTCTCCATAAAAAGTAATAAATTAAAAGAAAATGAACTAGGTAAATACAAATAATCTTTTTTTTTTACCTAGTTATCTCCAAAAGTCTCCATAACTTCTTTTTTTTTTTTTAATAAAATTACTTTCTTACTTCTTTTTTAACAAATTATTTACTTATATATCTCATCCTTCATCAGCATATAATACTTCCACTAAATTTCTACCGAACCAGGTTACGTTAACATTTCCCATTGAAATTTCCTTTGTTCTCTCCATAAAAAGCAACAAAATGAAAGAAAATGAAAATTGACATATGTTTTTTTGTCAATATTTGCTAAGCTTTTAACCTTTACATACATAGTAGAGTGAAGTAATGTTTTACAAATATTTCATTCATGTTCCCTTAAATGTGATAGGTCATGTTAATGTAATCTACAACAATCTTTATGAATAGATGGTTAAATATTATATTCAATATGTTAGAAAATATATTAATTTTAATAAATTAATATTATTTTATTTAGGTTGAATGAGAGTTTGAATTAAGACATGTCTTTTGGCTTATGTCTTTAAGTGTGGTTATGACTTTTGGATAATGACTTTTAGGAGAGTCACATCTATTCATAAGGACATGTCTTTTGGCTTATGTCTTTAAGTAGGATCATGACTTTTTGATAATGTCTTCATGAGAGTCATGTATATTCATAAGTCTTTATTATAAATAAAGACTTCTGGCAACATATAGATTAGAGATTAATTTTTTTTTATGTATTTTCTTTCTCTTTTATCAAAATCTTCATACTATATTTGACGAAGTTAATATTGTTTTTAGTTTGATTTTCTTGTAAATTGGAGTGCTACTTTTGTAAGAAGAAATCATTGTATCTTGGGAGACAATTGTTGTAAAACCCTTAGCACCAATGGGAACAAATTTGTCTTAAGGAAATAAAGTAAAACTCTAACCTTGATTTGATTATAGGTTTTTCTATACACTTTAGCCTCGATTTCTTTCATACTTCTCTAGATTATGATGGTAGTGAATTAATGTAATAAAGAGAATGATGATAGTGAATCAATACTTCTCTAGCATCTCTTTCCATGCTTCTCTATATATATTTGTTTGTTATAAAGATATTGATTTTATTTTGATGGTCACTGAAAAATAAAATTCAAAAGAAAAGAAGAGAAAAAATTCAAGGAAATTATACTTTTTATATATTCATAAGAGATGTTATATATATATATATATATATATATATATATATATATATATATATATATAGAAAACCTAATTACATACTAATTAGTAATAGAATAGCATCCTAAATAAATCAAAGATTTAATTCCTAATTGTATACAAAGATTTTATTGAAATATGATAAAAAAAAATTAAAGGATAGATGTGGGAATCTCACATTGGAAATAAGTGAAGGAAGGAGGGAGATATTTTGTTGTAAATTGAACTATTTGCTTCCTTTGTTAAGTATGTCAATCACCATTTGTGTTTAGTGTACCATTAAAAGCTATTAGTTATACTATTAGAGAATTTAAAAGGAAATTCTTTAGGGCTGTACTTAAGCTTTTGGGTATATAAAAGAGTTAAATAATTTGTAGTGTGGTTGTAATAATTTTTCACATAGTAAATATTTTTTCTCTTGGTTGTCTTTTGACAACACCTGTGGTTTTCTCCATTTGGGAGTTTTTCACGTTAAATTATTGTGTGTTTCTGTCTTTAATTTTTCAAGTATTTTTGTTCATGTTGTGATCTAAAGGGGTAAAGGTACTTATTAGATTGTAAAGGGCCTATTTTTCCTAATAATTGGTATCAGAGCTCTTGGTTTATTTTAGCATGCTCTGTGGTTGTAGTTTAGGCTAATCTTCCACATCAGAAAAAATTTTCTAGGGCTAATTGGCATTCCGCATCAACATATTTTTTGGAAATTGTTATGATCCAACTGAAGGATCTTTAAATACGGTATTGTGTTTATTGAGTGTGGTATAATGTAAGTAAGTATAGCTAAAAAAGTTTTGTCATAAAGGCTATAATTGCCTAGGAAAGTTGAGACTTAAATGGTACCATTTGTGTCTCCTTAATTCTCCTGAAACTTTCTTAATGTATTTTGAAGACATAATTATTCACTTATTAATCATGTATGAGGTCACTGTAGCATGAAGTACTTGTTCAGGTATATGGAGGTACTATGCATTGTTGAGCAAAAATGAGCTTCAGATTTAATATTGAGAAATTTGATGGGAGAATGAATTTTGGGTTATGGCAATTACAAGTCAAGGATACATTAATCCAGTCTAGATTGTATAAGGCCTTAAAAGGAAAGCTAGCTTCTTTGTCCAATGGAAAGGAGCTAGATAAATTTGTTGACAACAGTGAAGACACAGAAAAATCCAAGATGAGTGAAGAAGAATGGGAGGAGCCAGACATGAGAGCAGCAAGTCAGATTCGTCTCTATCTAACAAAAAATGTTTTTGCTAATGTTGCTAGATGGTCGTCTATAAAGAAGTTTTAGGAAAAGCTTGAGGAAATGTACTATGCTAAAAGTCTTTTAAATAGGTTATATTTGAATTAGCAATTTAACAAATTTCAAATGGAAGAAGGCACAAAAATTGTTGACCACTTTAGTGTCTTCAATAGGATTATTTATGAGCTAGAATATATTGGAGTGAAGATTGATGATGAAGATAAAACATTAATACTGATATGATCTCTTCTACCTTCATATGAACACATACAAACCGTGTTAATTTATGGGAAAGAGAATTTGAATTTTTGAAAAGTGACAAGTAAGCTAATTTTTAAAGAAAGAGGGCAAAAAAATGGAGAGAACAAGTCTTCTAAAAGTACATCATTGTCGATTTGTGAAAATGGAAAGAAGAAAAAAGGCACTAAATAGAAAATTATTTGTTGGGGATGTGGGCAAACTGGACATGTGAGGAAGGATTGCAAAAATGGTGGAGATAATTCGGTTAATGGCTCTAAAAGTAATGTAACTAATGCGGTCGTCTTTGAAGAAGGAGATGATGAACTTTCTATATAAGGAAAGATATATATCTTAATAGCATGATAGCTACCAACTGAGTTGCCATGGAAAAAGATGTAAGAAAAGTAGCATGTTCACAGTTTGCACATGAGCATTGGTTGACAGTTGATGTAAGGTGTGTGGTGAAATTGATTGGCTAATGAACTTCCTAGAAAGTCAACACTGGAAGTTGTACCATAACTTATTAACCATTTTTTTGACATGAACTAGCCTAGGTGAAAGTTCTTAGAGTTGGTGAATTCCAAGTGTGTATACTCTTATGGTAGAATATGACAATTTTTATTTTTTTTAGAATTGTGACTACCATAGCTGATGGTGTTATTGAGGTAACTATTGTTCTTTTAATTTTTTAATTATGGTGGAGATTATTGAAATATAATAAAAAACTAAAGGATAGATGTGGTAATCTCACATTGGAAAGAACCCTTATTAGAATACGATATTGATATGGGATATTAGGTAACATCCCAAATCTTGAAATTCTTGATGTTTTAAAAATAAGCTATAATGGACTAGGTTCTGATGAAGTGAAAAGAATATTTCTTGCAATTGCATGTCTTTTTAGAGGAGAAAGTCGTGAATATGTGGTCAGAATTCTGAATGCCACCTATGGTATTAATGTGCATTTTTTATCACTACCCTTATTCGTAAATATCTCATTACGGTTAACTATGGCTATGTGTTGGAGATGCACGAACTATTGTGAGAAATGGGTAAAAATATTGCAGCTGATGAATGTACAGAACCTAAAAATACCAACTGGTTGACCAATCCTAAGCATCCTAACTTTAAAAATGCATTGATGGAAAAACAAGGTGAGCTTTTCTTAATTCATTATGTTTAAATTGATAAAATAATATTGAATATATAATATTGCACTATCAATTGTTAGGCAAATGGAATAATCGAAGGAATATCACTAAACATGTCTATGGTTTCAAGTGAGATTCACTTAGAACCTGACGTGTTTACAAAGATTTATAATCTTAAATTTCTTTCTATTGGCTTGACAAGGACTTCCCTACATATGGAGAAAAAAATTGCACCTTTCATGTCAAAGGCTTTGATCTCTTCCCAAGACATTGAGTTATCTCCATTGGACTAAATTTCCTTTGAAGTTAATACCATTAAAGTTCTTTCTAGAACATTTAGTTATGGTTCGACTGAGGGACAACAAGGTTGAAAACCTTTGGAATGGAAAACCGGAATTTAATTATTTATGCTAATAGGTCTAATAGTAGTTGCTTCCATATTTAAACTTTGTACTAATCTTTACCTAAAACATGCATGAATTTGATGCTACTTTTTTTTTTGGTTTTCATGACAGAATCTTATCAATTTAATAGAGATTGATCTCTTAAATTCTAAACATTTGACTCTAATTCTTTATTTGTCAAAGGCTATAAATATTGAGACTATCAATCTAAGTGGCTGTGAAAAACTAAAGAATCTTCCAAGAGAAATCGAATCAAAAGCTTTAAAATTTCTTTCTATGTGTGATTGCCTAATGATGAAAAGTTTTCTAGAGATTGCATAAGTAAATATGAATCTATTTGAGTTGCATTTATGGCACTGCATAAAACTTATGAGGCTTCCAAATAGCATCTGCAATCTAAAATCCTTCCAAACCCTTTTTTAAATGGATTAGGAATTGAAGAGTTACCTTTATCCATTGAATATTGGAGTTGCCTTGACTGTTTTATTCCTTAGTGATTGCAGAAATCTCAAAAGCCTTCCGAGCTGTATCTGCAGGATTCTAAAACTCTAGAGTTTGCTCTTGAGAAGATGCGGGAGTCTTAGATCCTTGTCGAAGCTTCCACCATCTTTACATCACCTAAATGCAGATAATTCCAAATCACTGTAAACCATATTAAGAAACTTAACAAAATGTTACAATTTATTAGCAAAGTTTGCAAATTGCTGGAGATTGGATTAGAAGCCACTTGAGGTAGAGGCTCAATTCATAATTGAGAATTTAAGGCCATTAAGCTAACCAAAATTTTCTTATATATTTCATTTCTAGCTAAATGTTTAATCAAAGCAACCTTCATAATTGCGTCTTGAATAAGCTCAGGTCCAGTCAACTCTCTCTCTCTCCAATCTTATTCCAAAACAAAGGAGATCTACACTTCCTTTTGTATAGAGCTTTATATAGTGCCATTTCAATATTGCTATGGTAACTGTTATTATAAGCAAACTCTACCAATGGAAAATGATTATCCTAACTACCTCCAAGATCCATTACACCCATTCTCAACATATCCTCAAGTGTTTAGATCATCCTTTTAGATTGACCATTTATCTGAGGGTCACAAGTAGTATTGAAATCGAGTATGTTGCTCGTTGCTTCCTATAACATCTGTTAAAATTGAGAGATAAACACTGAACTTCTATTAGATACAATGGAAATAGGCACTCAATGAGGGCACACAATATGCTTAACATACAACTTAACCAATTTAGCTACAGACTAAGTAGCTTTAACTGGTAAGAAGTGAGATGATTTAGTTAACTCACCCACAATCACCCATATGGAATTGTATCCATCCTTTGAATAAGGTAACCCTGTCACAAAATCCATAGCAATTCTCTCCCATTTCTAATCAAGAATAGGAAGAGGTTGAAGCTTCCTAGAAGGCAAGAAAGGGAAGTTACCACTAAGATATATTGGACCGTTCAAGATTCTAAAGAGAGTGGGCATGGTTGCATATCGGTTGGCTTTGCCTCCGAATTTGTCTCAAGTGCATCCAGTGTTTCATGTCTCGATGTTGAGGAAGTACATTTAAGATCCTTCACACGTGTTGTAGCCTGAGAGTGTGGAAGTGACTGAAGACCTAACATACATGGAAGAGCCAGTTGCAATAGTAGATTATTAAGTTTGTCAGTTGTGTTCGAAGCAGATCTCGATAGTCAAGGTGTTGTGGAGTAGGAGACCGAGGTTGAGATGTTAGTGGCTTACCCTTACCTTTTTCCTTGATGAAGTCTTGTTTTCTGTTTTTTTATTTGAAATTCGAGGATGAATTTTTGTAAGGGGGAAAGATTGTTATAACTCGATATTTTATAAATTATTAAATTAATTACTGAGATATACAATGTTAATAAATATTTTATTAAATTGTTATATTATGGTTATTTTATGAAACTTAATTACATTCAAGTGTTAGTATTTATTTTATTATATTATGGTATTAATATTAAATCGAGATTTAAAAATTTAATTTATTGATATATATTATTTAATAATAATAATAATAATAATAATAATAATAATAATAAAATTACTATTATTATTATTTGTAAATAGTGTTAATTTGGTGCAGTTAAAATATTTTAATATTTTGTGTTGAATTTAATTAGAAAAGTAAGTATTTAATTAAATATCTTATTTTTATATTATTTTTTCTTTTTCTCATTTATATATAAAAAATTATGCATTTATTATTATAAAACGTTGATTTTTAGCATCTGTATGAAATGCGTGTATATTGAGTGGAATTAGACTATAATAATTCACTCAGTAAGGTTTAACTCAACTCAATATTTTTCAGGATCTTCTACTTCAGACCTCCCTAGTAGAATTATTTGCTGGACTCTTTCTTCTCTGACTGATTTATGTAAATACTAAACCATTACTCTTATTGTATTTTAGTAAACACTACAGTAGTAGTGTATCTTGTTATAGTAACTGTATTGTACTAGAATATTGTATGAAGATATTTATACTATGCTATGATATAAGGATTTATTTTATATTAATGAAAGTTTTAATTCTGAAGTATTTTTATGTATATTTGCATGAGTTTTTATTTTTAAGGCTTGCTACCTATTCCGAATTCTAAAGAATTTCCGTTTTGTAGCGCTGGTCATGACTCCTCGGTTTGGGTCGTGATAAAATTGATATTAAAAACTAGTTTTGATCCAGGGACCTGTGGTTTATGGGCCCACCACGCTTCCAATATTTTATAAATAATTAATTAATTACTAAGATATGCAATGTTAATAAATATTTTATTAAATTGTTATTTTATGGTTATTTTATCAAACTTAATTAAATTCAAGTGTTAGTATTTATTTTATTATATTATGGTATTCATATTAAATTGAAATTTAAAAATTTAATTTATTGATATTTATTATTGAATAATAATAATTATATTATTATTATTATTATTATTATTATTATTATTATTATTATTTATGAATAGTGTTAATTTGGTGTGGTTAAAATATTTTGATATTTTTATAGTGAATTTAATTAGAAAAGTAAGTATTTAATTAAAAATATTGTTTTTATATTATTTTGACTATATATATATATATATATATATATATATATATATATATATATATATATATATATATATAATTTTCCTTTTCCTTCCCCCTCTTTTCTTTCCTCCCGCCCCTTTCCTTCTCCCTTTCCCTTCTTCTTCTCCTTACTGCATTAAATGCATAACGCAGCGCCACCACCTGCATGCCACCAGCGTTGCTCTCCCCAACTCACCATCACTGCCACCTTCTCCTCCTCCCTTCCTCTTCCTTCCGCCACTACCATTTCTTCCTCTCCCTCCTCCTTTCTCCTCTTGGCACCATCACCTTTAGAGGCTCACCGGCGTCGATTATGGCAATGACAGGAGTCGTGGTTGGTGTCAATTGAAAGCTTGTTTCTTGGACTTTGTTACCCCTAAGGTAATTCATCTAATTAACTTCGAATTAAGCTTCAATTTTGTCAAATTCATTCTAGGGTTTATAATTTAATTTGTTGATTTTGTGTTCAATTGGTTTGATTTATATGAAATTGACTTTAGATTAGTTAAATTGAAGTTGTAAGCTTTCAAAAAATATGTTTAAATTCAATTTTGGAGATAATAGAATTTTTAACACTATTCCGAGCTCAGGTACTGCTCATGGGACTATCCCGGTTCAGAAATTGTGTTTTATTTTTAATAAATTCTATGAATTGTTTTAAACATGTTTTGTTAAGAAATTTTATTAAAATTATGTTCCGACTATTTATTATGAATTTTCAAAAGTTTATTAAAATTATGTTCTAACTATTTATTATGAATTTTCGAAAGTTTATTGGAAAACTGCATTTTTGGAAAAATTAGTATATATTAGTAAATTTTGTTTTTTAATTGAAATTTTTGTTAATTATTATATTTTGGATAATTTTTGAATAATAAATAGTATTAAAATAATTTTATGAATTATTTACTATTTTTAGCTAATTAATAATAATTTTATTTATTGTTTTTATGATTAAATGGATTTTTAGCTATTTTTATTATATATTTGAGCAATTTAAATAATTATCCGTAATTTATGCTATTTAATTTTGAATATTTGAAAAATAAATTTTCACTAATATTATTTAATTATATTTGAGATTTTATCAATTAATTTGAAAATAAATATCTTTAATGTTTTTATTATTGAAATAAGTTGAATTGTGGTATTTTATTGATATATATATATCAGAATAAATTTATAACTTATATTTCTAAGAATTCTAAAGGTGACTCGATTTAAGAATCCAAAATTCAGACAAACACAGAAATTTAGGATCGACCCAACGTCACGTTTTATGAGAATTCTACCAAAAGTTCGATGGAATCTCCTCTGTAAAATGGACATCTCTCTAATAACAAGTAGAACTGATACTGTAAGGAAAATACATTACTAATACTACAAAGCTCAACACCTCAGGCTGGGACCTCAAACTTCACAAATTCCCAACCGAGGTTTATAATTTACCAAAAATCAATATATTATAATAAATATATTAAAAATCATTAAACCCCATAAATATCCATAAAATACCAACATATAATATATTTAAACATTAAATCACTAAATATAATTATTTTCACTATAATTAAATAAAATTTCAAATAATAACATAATATTAATAAAAATAAAAATTTTCAATAATTCCACATAAAATAGTAAAAATTCACTTCTATATATTCAAATAGTTTAAATATATATTAAAAGTAATTAAAATCCATTTAATTACCAAAATAGTAAATAATATATATTATTTGAATATAATTTTTGAAAATTAGTATTAATTAGTTAAAAATAGTAAATAATTTATAAAAATCATTTTAATACCATATATAATTCTAAAATCATTTAAAACATATTATTTAACTATAATTTTCACAAAATTACACAATTAACCTATATATACAAAATTCACATAATATAAAAATATTCTAAAAAATTATATAAATTCACTAAAAATTATTTTAATAATTCTAAAATTATTAACTCAAATTAATAACACTAATTTAACTAAATTTTCATTAAAAAACTAATTAACTAACATAATTATAAAAAATTCAATATTTTAATATTAAAATAATAAAAAATTACCAATAATTCAAATTAATTCAAAAAAATAAAAAAATAAATTTTTGGGAAGATTAAGCTGTCATAAACAATATTTGTAAAGCAAGAATCCATGAATCAATCAATATCAAGTTCAAAAAAAAAACCTTAAAACACAAACTAAAAATTGAAGATAACTCAGAATCAAAGGAGATTGAGCTCAAATGGAGCTCAAAATTGAACTCACCAGAGGTTGGAGGTTCAAGCAAGACCAGAAAAATTAGCTGGGACAACCAGAATCAGAGTCGCCAACATGAAGCTCCACTTGTTTTCTACTGTTGTTTCAGACGATTCTGGCAACCTTCCGATGTGCTACAAGCGATGGACGATAGCTGGGAAGGAAGAGAAGTTGACGATAGTGAGTGATGGTGGTGGTTTGACGAAGCTAGTTGCACAGTGACCGTGCAAGAAGAAGAAGAAGAAAAAGAAAAAGAAAAGAAAGACGGAGAGAGAAATAGCTTGACATGATTTGACCTTTTTTGTTTTTTTTTAATTTATTTAGGAAAAGACTAAAAATGTCCCTCTATCCAAATTAACATAATAATAATAATAATAATAATAATAATAATAATAATAATAATAATAATAATAATAATAATAATAATAATAATAATAATAATAATAATAATAATAATAATAATAATAATATTTAAAAAACAGAAATGATAATAACATTAATGCATATAAACAATAAAACCCCTAAAATAAATTATTTTACGTAAACAAAATTCTTAGAATAAAATAAATAAATAATATTCACAAATAATAATAGTATTATACAAGTAAAATTTAAAATTTTATTAACACTACATATCTCAAAATAATTTAATATTATTTAAAATACGTGGTCATTACAATCTTCCCTCCTTATAAGAATTCGTCCTCGAGTTCAAAGAAAAGAACAAAAACAAGAATTATTGAGGAAAGAGATAAGGATAAGAAGCTTGTATCTCTGGTTCAGTCTCCCAAGTTTGGTCCTCCACGTTGTTGCTTTGCCACAACACCTTGACCATCGGAATTTGCTTCGAACACAATTGACGAACTTGATAGTCTATATTCATAATAGGTTTATTCACTTCCACACTATCAGGCTGCAACATGTGCGAAGGGTTCGAAATATACTTCCTTAGCATCGAGACATGGAACACTGGATGCACTTGAGACAAACTTGGAGGCAAAGCCAACCGATATGCAACCATGCCCACTCTCTCCAGAATCTCGAACGATCCAATATATCTTGGTGTTAGTTTCCCCTTCTTGCCAAATCTCATCACACCCTTCATCGGAGATACCTTTAGGAACACATAGTCTCCAACCTGGAATTCCACATCTCTATATCTCGGATCCACATAGCTCTTTTGTCTACTAGCTGCGGTCTCTAATCTCCTTTTGATCACAGTAACCTTCTCAGTGGCATCCTGAACCATCTCAGGTCTAGTCAATGCTCTCTCCCTAATCTTATCCTGACTTAGAGGATCTACACTTTCTTACATATAAAGCCTCATATGGTGCCATCCTAATACTGCTATAGTAGTTGTTATTATATGCAAACTTCATAAGCGACAAATGATCATCCTAACTACCTCCCAAATCCAATACATACATTCTTAACATATCTTCAATTTTCTGGATTTTCCTCTAAGATTGACCATTTGTCTGAGTGTGAAAAGTAGTACTAAAATCAAGCATGGTGCCCATCACTTCCTACAACTTTTGCCAAAATCGAGAGGTGAACATTGAACCTCTATCAAATACAATGGACATAAGTACTCCATGAAGGAACACAATATGCTTAACATACATCTTCACTAATTTAGCAACAGAATAATTGGCTTTCACAGGTAAG
Source organism: Mallotus nudiflorus (assembly GCA_947683625.1). Taxonomy (NCBI): domain Eukaryota; kingdom Viridiplantae; phylum Streptophyta; class Magnoliopsida; order Malpighiales; family Euphorbiaceae; genus Mallotus; species Mallotus nudiflorus. Next base: position 288,969 of record CANTUR010000125.1, read on the forward strand.
AAATGAGCAAACTTGGTCAACCTGTCCATAATCACCCAGATGAAATCGTATCCATCTTTAGAATGAGGTAACCTAACCACAAAATCCATAACAATTCTCTTCTATTTCCACTCAGGAATAGGAAGTCGCTGAAGCTTCACAAAAGGCTTCTAATGTTGAGCTTTCACTTGTTGACAAATCAAGCACCTAGAAACAAAATTAGCTACATCCTTCCTCAGTCCATCCCACCAATACAAATCTTTGATACTGTGGTACATCTTAGTGACACTTGGATGTACGCTGTCGACTATAAAATGTGCTTCCTCAAGGATTTATTCTCTCAAATTATCCATATTAGGAATGCACAACCTACCACTGATCCACAAAACATCTTCCTCATCAAGTGTGAAATCAGTGAACTTCTATGCATGAATATTCTCTGCAAACTTTGTTAAAATAGGATCTCGGCCTTGAGCTACCTTAATCTTATCTCTCAACATAAATCAAACTCTGAATTGAGCTAATAGTCCACCTAATCTACTTATCTTCATTATCAGACCTTGATCCACTAATTGGTGTAACTCTTGGATCAATGGTCTCCTCTTCACACTAATATGAGCAAGACTACCTGAGGACTTCTTACTCAAGGCATTTGCTACCACATTAGCTTTGCCTGGATGATAAAGAATCTCATAATCATAGTCCTTCAGGAGTTCTAACCATCTCCTATGCCTCAAATTTAGATCTCTCTGCTAAAAAAATGTACTTAAGGCTCTTATGATTTGTGAAAATTTCACAAGTCACCCCATACAGATAATGTGTCCAAATCTTAAGAGCAAATATCACTACAACCATCTTTAGGTCATAAGTAAGGTAATTATGTTCATGCTTCTTCAACTGCCTTGAAGCATAAGCTATCACCCTACCAATATGCATCAATACACAACCTAGGCTGACTCTAAAGGCATTATAATACACAGTGAATTTATCTACTCCATTAGGCAAAGCTAAAATTGGAGTTGTGGTTAACTTCTCCTTCAACAACTGGAAACTATTCTCACAAGCATCTGACCACTTAAACTTCATATTCTTTAGAGTTAAGCGAGTCATAAGAACTACAATTTTGGAAAAATCTTGCATAAATCTCCTAAAATACCCAACTAAACCCAAAAAACTTTGAATCTCTATGACTGTCGTCAATATAGGCCACTCAGATACTACCTCAATCTTTTGTGGATCAATCTGAAATCCATCTTTAGACACCACGTGTTTAAGGAATGCAACACTCTCCAACCAAAAATCACACTTTGAGAATTTAGCATAAAGATGATGTTCTCTTAATGTCTACAGTACAGTCCTCAAACAATATACGTGCTCCTCCATACTCTTTGAATATAATAGTATATCATCAATGAAGACTACTACAAATTGATCTATAAATGGTTTGAATACCCTGTTCATTAGATCCATAAAAGTAGCTAGTGCATTATTCAACCCAAATGACATCGCCAGAAACTCATAGTGGCTATATGGAGTGTGGAATGCCATTTTAGGAACATCAGCTTCACTGATCGACAACTGATGATAACCCCACCTCAAGTCAATCGTAGAAAAGAACTGTGCACTCTAAAGCTGATAAAACAAATGATCTATCCTTGGGAGAGGATACTTGTTCTTCATAGTCACCTTATTCTTCATAGTCACCTTATTCAGCTCTTTGTAATCTATGCACAGTCTCAGAGTACCATCCATCTTCCTCATAAATAGGACTAGTGCACCCCAAGGAGAAACACTAAGTCTTATAAAACCCTTATCTAGCAATTCTCACAACTGCTCCTTTAACTCTTTTAACTCTGCAGGAGCCATTCTGTAGGGGCGCATCGAAATGGGAGTAGTGCTTGGAACCACATCTATACAGAACTTAATCTCTTTATGAGGTGGTAAACCTGGTAACTCTTAAGGAAAAACATCAAGAAACTCACATGCAACAGGAACATCTGTGAGTGATAACTTCTCTATAAAAGTATCATTGACTAATGCCAAATATCCCTAACAACCCTTCATCAACATCTTCCTAGCCGTGATAGCAAAGATGAGATTTTGAGGTGCAGAGCTCTTATCACCCATAAACTTAACCTCTTCTTCATCTGGAATTATGAAAATCACTTCTTTACTTTAACAATACACAATGGCATAGTGCTGAGACAACCAATCCATACCTAGAATCACATCAAACTCCATCATATCTAACAATACTAATTATGTTGACAGTTGTCTACCTCTGACAAACACAGGACAACTAGAAGGAACAATGTCGGTATCCAATGAATCGCTTAGAGGAGTGGCGATAGACAAATGAAAAGCCATCCTTGAAGCTTGCCAACATGACTTTGAAGCAAAAAAAAAGGGATACAAAGGAATGTGTGGCACTCAGATTAAACAAAACCCAAACATCCAAGTAATAGACAGGAATAATACCTACAATAAAGGCATTAAATGCCTGAGCATCCTGCTGAATAAGGAGGAAAACCCTAGCTTAACCTCAACCTCCCTGTTGAATGGTGGAAGCTTGGCCAAAACCTTTGGCACCTCCTCTGGTACCTTTGCCATGTCCCTATTGAGCAACAATCTGAGTCAAACTCGGGTGTTGAGTTGGAGGTAACTGAAAAAGAACTAGTGCTACACTGGTAATCGATTGCTGTGAAAATTGTTATGACTGAAAACTAGAATATGGACATGATTTGGTGAAATGTCCCATCTTCCACATCTGAAGCATGTCAACGGTGCCATATAACAGGGTCCCTGATGGACTTTACCATAAGTCTGATAGGTGCTAGCTGCTGATCTTATGCTGCCGTATCCTGAACTCTGACCACTACTGCTGCTAGAAGCACTTGACCTAAATCTGATAGGTCTACGAGGTCCAGCATGACCATGTCTACTACTCCTATGTACTCTCTGTTGTTGCCTTTGGCTTTGCTATATTGAGCCTCTCTGTTGACTACTGTAATTAATCTAGAAAGTCAAATATGGAGTAGTCTGAAATCCTCTTGATTGAATACCCAACTGATAGTAATTAGGCATAGCTCCTTTCCTGACTAATCTTAACTCTATCTCCTTGGCCAACTCTATCACCGACTCTAGAGTAAGACTCGCAGTAGGCATCCCAGCAAATGTAAAACCCAAACTAGTGATGTATATAGTAACAGTAAAATACTGATCTCATATAAGATCCTCTGCATATCTGCATATCTGCTAAGTCTGAGAAACTCTCTGGTGTAGTCCGTGATAGATCTATCTCCTCTAGTGATACTTATCAACCGAAGTCTGTAACTCATCTGGAGTGGCTCTATGTAGAATCTCCTCATAAACCTGTCTCTAAACTAAGCCCAGGTCATTGTTATCATATGCGGCTGAATCACCTGAATGAACCAACCTAAAGTTGATTTCTCAACAGATAACTCAACGATTATAATCTGCTGGTAGTCGGCGTGAGCAGTTTGAGTCCTTGTCTCAATTGCATGCAGAAAGTCTAACGGATCCGATGTCCTATTAAAAGCTATCCTGTCGACCTTGGCATAGAACAATGCTGCCGTAGGGTCAGACATACCATGTTAATAGGCAGGCTGTATCAATGGTGCGACTGGAGGTATTGTAGCTTCCTCATATTTTGGCTCTACAAGTTCCTCATTTTGTAGCTCTTATTGTCGACGATGACCTGCTGTTCCTCGAGGTCTACCTCTACCTCTACCTCTATGTCTAGCTGGCGATTTAGAAGGTAAAATCTCATCCTAAAAGGACTCATCATCCTCGGCCTTAATGACCAGTCGAGTGATACGCGCTCGCCTCCTCATTCTGAAAAGACCAAAGTAAAGGAATTAAGACAAAATAGACAATCTAAGGATTACACGAAATACTATATTAATGAAAACTTATCGAAGACATACTCAAACCTAATTAAACTATAGTAGTTTCAAAGAAAACACAACTCTAAAAACATAGATCCACAACACTAATAACATAGGGCTTTGATACCAACTTTGTCATGACCGAAACTGGGGAGTCATGACTAATGCTAGGGAACAAGAATTTTTTCGAATTTGGAACTCGTAGCAAGCCTTAAAAATAAAAAGCATGTAATAAGGAAATAAAAATATACTACAATTAAAATTTAAGTCTATTTAAAAATAAATACTTAACTTTCATATCATAAAATAAAAATATTTTAATACAATATTTAGAGAAAGGTCTCATACTAAAACAACATTCTATAGATACAAAGCACTACTACTATAGTTTTCTAGAATACAATAAAAGTTTAGATAAATGATTTATATAATCTAGCCGGGGCTGAAGAAGTTTGACGTAGAGGTATACTACTGAGGTCTAATGACGAGGAATCTCCTGAAAAAAATATTGAGGGGAGTCAGACCTCACTTAGTGAATTATTATAATATATATACATGCAATCTAAAACATATCTAGTTAAGCATTAGTATATATATATATATACACACACACACACACACATTTCACACAGATGCTAAAATCCACTTTTATATTTATAAATGCAGAAAACATCTATTTAGGTGAAGGATCAAATAGAACTCTAAATATTCATAGCCTCAAATAAACATCTTACTAGCCATGTAGGCTTACTTAATTTCAAATAAATTCTCTTATTCCATTTTAGACAGTAGACTGGCCCCAAGACACTAAGTCAATCGAGCTCCAACAGTCTTATTGTCAATGTGATTGGCCCTGAGACAATAAGTCAACCGAGCTTCAGTGTCACAACCCAAAACAGGGGCCATGATCAGTGCTAGGGAACGGGAATTCTTTCGAATACAGAACCCGTAGCAAGCCTTAAAATAAATAAAAACATGCAATAATAATAATAATATAATTAAAATAATCTGCAGCGGAAATAAATCATAAATAAAACAAAATAATAATTTGCCAATGATATTAAATCGAACATCCTTATTTCATAAATTAATAATCTTTTAATACAAATCCAGTTCAAATATTTTAAATCTTTTAATATAACTAATGTAGTGTATAGATTATAAAAATAAAACTCAGGTAAGCAGATTACATAATGAAGCCGGGGCGGAAGAAATCCAGCATATGGGTCTGCTACTGAGGTTTGAAGACGATGACTCTCCTGAAAAATAGTCAACGGAGGGGAGTCAGACCTCACTGAGTGAATTGCTATAATATATATACATGCATAACTAAGTGGCAATGCACACAGTCAAATATATACAATATATATATATACAAGCAAATACACACAGATGCAACAAAATCCTTTTATATATATTTTACTGAAAATCATTGTTTATGAAGGATCAAATAGAACCCTAGAAAATCGCAACCTCAAAACAGTGTTAGACAACACTCTAGCCATAAAGGCTCACTTATTCCAAATATATTCACTTATTCCATTTGGATAGTAGACTGGTCCTGAGATACTAAGTCAACCGAGCTCCAACAGTTTGACTGTCAGTGTGATTGGCCCCGAGACACTTGGTCAACCGAGCTCCAGCAATCACACTCCCAAATCATATCTCACACATCAATTAATCAAATCCAATCAATAACCATAAACAGGTTAGTGATATAGCCTAAATACTATAAGTGTACCGGTACGTACTCGGTCCTAATGCTGCCCACTAGGTAGCACATTCTATTGATATCCTTCATTTCAAATAGAAAACATACATTCATAAAAATAAATGATGCATGTAATTGAATAAAATCTCAACATAAACCATATATATACTAGAAATATACTAAAAGTAAACCAGGTATATTTCGAGTATATATACTTCAAATAAATCTAATATAATTGCAAATAAACTAGAAATATATTTAAAAACATTTTAAATATAAATGTTTAATAAAGCATGCATATAATTTAAAATATATCAAAAATAAACCAAAAATAAACTTAAGTACTAATTTATTCATTTATGCATATTTAATCAAAATAAAACATATATTTCTAAAATCATGCGTCCTAGAGCATATATATATAAAATAACAACTCACTATTTATTGCGCTCCTCGAGATGGATCCGACGGGCCTGGTCCACTAAGCCTTAGTCTCGGTGTAACTAAACAAACAAATGACCATAGAATATCAGTATAAATCTATCAGAATTCCAAAGACTCAATCTAGAATACTAGACATATAATTAAAATTAAAATTCGACCAGACATCACGTTTTATGAGAATTCTACCAAAAATTCGATAGAACCTCCCTTGTAAAATGGACATCTCTCTATTCAAAGAGTAGAGCCGGTCCTACAAAGAAATACACTTCAAGAATACACATAATTCACAACCAAAACTCCTTGGTCGGACTCCAAACTATAATTTACCGACCGAGGTTCACAATTCACAGAATATTTACAAAAATATCAAAATACTCTTATATAATAAAAATACATTTTATAAATCAAAATTATGTAATTAACCCTAAAACACATTAAAAATCGATGAAAATTTATTTTATTAGAAAAATCGTATATTATATATACAATTGAAAATAATTTACGAAAAATAGTTTTAATTAGTTAAAAATACTAAATAATTTTTAGAAATCATTTTTATACCCTAAATAACTATTAAAACCAATTTAATTACATTTTTAGCCAATTTAGTGTGAAATTACCAAAATACCCCTATATATATATACACACACTAAAATAAATCCCAAAATTCACCAAAAATAATATAATTACTCAAAATTAATTTTCTCAACATATGATTCAATAATATCAATAAACATACTCAATTAACCAATTAATTTCAATTAAACACATAATTAACCCTATTTTTCAAAATTACATAAACTTAATAAATTCCAAATAAATATATAAAAATTCAAATAAATTTCTATAATTCATTTCAACACCTATAATCACCATAAAACACAATTTCATAATTTAATTAATTAATTTTTGAAAATTAGAAAATATTAATAAAATAATAAAAAATTCACAAAAATCAAAATAAATTCCAAAAATTCTAAAAAAATTTCAACATGTATATTAAGCTTCCAGGAACAAATTTTGTGAAGGAATTTTTCATTAATCAATCAAATTGGAGCTAAAAAAATTCAAAAACCCTAATAGGCTGAAATGAAGAAATTGAAACCTAAGCAATTCTAGACCAAATCAAGTGAAACAAAGCTTGGAATCAAACTCATCGGAGCTCAAGCAAAAGATAGAGACTGGTGGCATTGAAGTTGGTGGCCGAAAATGGCTTGATCGGAGTTGACTTCAAATTTTGGCCTCCTTGAAAAATCGGGCCAAAACACATAGGAAAAAGGTGATTCAGGCGTCAAGAATGGCTGACAAGGGAGGAGGAAGGCTGAGGGGTATAGTAACAATAGGAAAACCAACTGGAAATGGCCAGTAATGGAAGAAAATGTGTTGGGAGGAAGAAGAAGAAGGGAGGGGCAAAATCGTAAATAAAGCAAACTTTTGATTTTTGTTATAAAATAATGTATATATGTCCACCTTATATTATAGTAATACATATATTCCCACACACAAATAATACTCACCACACAAATATTTTATTATATTTAATAATTTATACACTTAAAATTAATTAATTAATACAAAAATTAAATAATAAAATTAAGGAAATTAATTAAGCTCTAATTAATTTAAATAAATACACATATATACAATTTATTTTAGCACTTTAAAAATTATATATGAGTTGATACAAATTCGTAAAACTAGTCAAAATAAATAGTATTAAATTATTTACGTATCAATTTCCCCGAAAATATAATTCCGGGGAAAATTTTACGTAAGGTATTTAAAATAATAATGTAAAATAATTAAAATTAGCTTTAAACAAATAACAAACTCATAAAATATTATAAATACATACAAAAATTATTAACACTCGCATATTCCGATGCAGTATAAAAATATTTAAAAACTCGGGATATTACATTCAGCAACCACACTAATTACTTATATCAAATCTCAAAGAATCAATCAAATGCTCCTTAAATAATTCTCACAATACAGACCCTAATGTCTAACATATACATACTAAAAATAAATTACGCATATTTGTCACATATATACCAAATATACTAAAAATATACCAAAAATATACTTATTCATTTAATAAAATAATTCATGTTAAAACATGAAAACTCATAATCATGCATCTACATGCAATTATATATAAAATAATAACTCACAAGTTTGCGCTCCTCAAGATTGGCTCGATAGGCCCAGTCTAATAAGCCTCGGTCTTGGCGCGACTAGAAAATAAATAATAATAATAATCAGAATAAATTTCTAACTTATACTTCTAAGAATTCTAAAGGAGACTCGATCTAAGAATCCAAAACTCAGACAAACACAGAAATTCATGATTGACCCGACATCATGTTTTACGAGAATTCTATCAAAAATTCGGTAGAACCTCCTCTGTAAAATGGACATCTCTCTATTGACAAGTAGAGCCAATCCTACAAGGAAAACACACTTCTAATAGCACAAATCTCAACACCTCGGGTTGAGATCTCGAACTATATAAATTCCTAAACGAGGTTCACAATTCACCAAAAATCAATATATTATAATAAAAATATTAAAAATCATTAAACCCCATAAATATCCATAAAACACCAACATAAAATATATTTAAACATTAAATCACTAAATATAATTATTTTCACAATAATTAAATAAAATCTCAAATAATAACATAATATTAATAAAAATCAAAATTTTCAATAATTCCACATAAAATAGTAAAAATTCACTTATATATATTCAAGTAGCTTAAATATATATTAAAAGTAATTAAAAATCCGTTTAATTACCAAAATAGTAAATAATAAATATTATTTGAATATAATTTTTGAAAATTAGTTTTAATTAGTTAAAAATAGCAAATAATTTATAAAAATCAATTTAATACCCAATATAATTCAAAAATCATTTAAAAGATATTATTTAACTATAATTTCCATAAATTACACAGTTAACCTATATATTCAAAATTCACATAATATAAAAATATTCTCAAAAAGTATATAAATTCACTAAAAATTATTTTAATAATTCTAAAATTATTAACTCAAATTAATAACACTAATTTAACTAAATTTTCATTAAAATTAATTAATTAACATAATTATAAAAAATTCAATATTTTAATATTAAAATAATAAAAATTACCCATAATTCAAATTAATTCAATAAAATAAAAAAATTATTTTTAGGAAGATTAAGTTACCATAAACAACATTTATAAAGCAAGAATCCATGAATCAATCAGTATCAAGTTAAAAAAAATAAGTAAAAACCCTAGAACACATAAACTAAAAATTGAAGATAACTCAAAATCAAAGGAGATTAAGCTCAAACGGAGCTTAGAATTAAACTTACCAAAAATTATAGGTTCGAACAAGACTGGAGCGACGAGCTGGGATGGTCAGAATCAAAGTCGTTGGCATGAAGCTCCACTTGTTGTTTGCTATTGTTTTAGGGAGTTCCAGCGGCCTTCCAATGTGCTACAGGAGGCGGAAGGCAGTTGGGAAGGAAGAGAAGTCGACTGTGGTGAGTGATGGTGGTGGTTGGTGGTCTGGTGGAGCTAGTTGCATAATGACAGTGTGGGGAAGAAGAAGAAGAAGAAGAAGAAGAAGAAGAATAATAATAATAATAATAATAATAATAATAATAATAATAATAATAATAATAATACTATTTAAATATTAGAAATGATAATAACTTTAATGCATATAAATAATAAAACCCCTAAATTAAATTATTTTATGTAAAAAAAATTCTTAGAATAAAATAAATAAAAAATATTAAATAATAATAATAATAATAATAATATATAAATAAAATTTAAAAGTTTGTTAATATTGCATATCTCAAAATAATTTAATATTATTTAAAATACAAAGTCATTACACTACAGGTTCTAGATTTGAAAAAATTCTTGTTCCCTAGCATCGGTCATGACTCCCCAATTTGGGTCATGAAAAAGTTAGTATAATAGCATAGGTTTTAGTGTTGTGGACCTAGGTTGATAGAGTTGTATTTTCTTTGAAACTATTGCAGTAAATTAGGTTCAATTATGTCTTCAATAAGTTTTCCTTAAGTTAGTTTTCTATATAATCATTAGGATGTCTGTTCATTGTCTATTTATCGTCTGAACCTTTTTAGTTTTGTCATTTCAGAATAAGGAGGTGGGCACATGTTGCTCCATTAGTCATTGAGGTTAAGGATGATGAGTCTTGAGGATGAGGTTTTACTTCTTGAGCTGCCAGTTAGGCATAGAGGTGGAGGAGGAGGTAGACCTCAAGGAGCGATAGGTTACTGTAAGTAGAGAGAGCTACAGGATGAGGAACCTATAGAGCAGGAGTTAGAGGAAGCTACTATACCTCCAACTGCACCACAACCTGGTTATTAGCAGGGCATGTCTGACCTTGAGGCAACTTTATTTTATGCTAGAGTTGACAAGATATCATTCTATGGGACTACAAATCCTTTAGATTTTTTGCATGCTATTGAGATGAGGACTCGGAATACTCACACCAAGTACTAGAGGATTATGATTGTCAAGTTATATGTTGTGGGACCAGCCCTAGATTGGTTTGTTCATGTCATCTAGCTGCATATGATGACATTCACTTGGGCTTAGTTTCGAGAAAGATTCATGAGGTTTTTCTACCTAGAGCCTATGCAAATGAGCTATAGACTCCAGTTGACGGGTATTACTAGAGGTGACAGGTCAGTAGAGGAGTACACCAATGAGTTCCTTAGATTGGGTCAGTATGTAGAGGACTTGATGAGAGATTAGTACTTCACAGTTACCACATACATCACCAGACTGGGTTATGCATTCGCTGGGATGCCTACTGCAGGCCTTACTCTTGAGTCTATGATAAAGTTGGCTAAAGAGATAGAGCTCAAATTAGTCAGGCAGGGAGTTATTCCTGATTATTATCAATTGGGAGGTGTCCAGGTAGGAGAATCTTAGAGCACCCAATACACCACCTTTCATATTAGCTCCAGCAGTCAATAGAGAGGATCTTATCATCAGGGCCAAAGACCTCAGCAAAGAGTCTATAGGAGTAACAAACATGGCCATAATGGACCACGCAGACCAATTAGATTTAGTTCAGGTGCTATCATCAGTAGCAGCAACTAGAGTTCTGGTTATGGCAGTATGGGATCAACAACTAATAGTAGTCAGATGTGTGGGAGAGTCTATCATAGATCATGCTACATGGCTCCTGGAGTATGTTTCAGATGCAGACAGATAAGGCACTTTGCCAGAGCTTGTCCTTATTCTGATTATCAATAGTTCCATAGCAGTCGATTGTTAATGTAGCTCCAGCTCAGTATTCGAGTACATCACAATTTGTAGCCCAACAGGGGTATGGCAGAGGTGGTAGAGGTAGTGCGAGAGGCTTTGGTTAGGCTTCCACTAGCTAGTAGGGAGGCCGAGGCTTCCACCAACTAGTAGGGAGGTCGAGGCCAGCCCAAAGTTTTCACCCTCACCCAATAGGATGCTTAGGCATCCAATGCTATTGTTGTAGGTATACTTCCAGTTTGTTATTTGGATGCTAGAGTTTTGATTAATCTGGGTGCCATACATTCTTTTGTGTCCCTTTTTTTTACTTTAAAGTCATATTAGCAAGCTTCGAGGATGGCGTTTCCTTTATCTATCACCACTCCTCTAAGTGATTTATTTAGACACTAGTGTTATTTTTTCTGGATGTCCAGTATTAGTGGGAGGTAGAGAATTGTTAAGGGAATTGGTGTTATTAGATGTGATGGAGTTGAATGTGATCCTTGGTATGGATTGGTTATCTTAACATTGTGCCGTTGTTGATTTTCAAAGTAAAGAGGTGATTTTTAAAATTACGGATGAAGAATAGTTTAATTTTATGGGTGATAAGAGTTTTGCACCTTAGAACTTTATCTCCCCTATCATGGGTAGGAAGATGCTGAGGAAAGGTTGCCATGGATACTTGGCACTAGTCAAGGATACTTCAGTGGAGAAGATATCTCTCACAGATGTTTCAATAGCTTGTGAGTTTCCTAATGTTTTTTCTAATGAGTTGTTAGGTTTACCACCTTATAGAGAGATCAAATTTTGTATAGATATGGCCCCAAGCACAACTCCTATTTCGATGCTGCCTTACAGAATGGCTCTTACAGAGTTGAAGGAATTGAAGAAGCAGTTGTAAGATTTGTTGGACAAGGGTTTTATAGACCTAGTGTTTCTCCTTGGCGTGCACCAGTCCTGTTTATAAAGAAAAAGGATGGTACACTAAGACTATGCATTGATTACAAAGAGCTGAATAAGGTGATAGTGAAGAAAAAATATCCTCTTCTAAGGATAAATGATTTGTTTGATGAACTTCAAGGTGCACAATTATTTTCCAAGATTGACTTGAGGTCGGACTATCATCAGTTGCAGATCAGTGAAGCTAATGTTCCTAAAACATCATTCCACATTTGATATGGTAACTATAAGTTTCTAGTGATGTCCTTCTAGTTAACTAATGCACTAGCTGCTTTCATGGATATGATGAATAGGGTGTTCAGACCATTTATGGATCAATTTATAGTAATCTTCATTAATGATATACTAGTGTATTTAAAGAGTATGGAGGAACACGTATATCACCTAAGAACAGTACTACAGACATTGAGAGAACATTTGCTTTATGCTAAATTCTCAAAGTGTGATTTCTGGATAGAGAGTATTGCACCTTAGACACATGATGTCAAAAGATGGTATTCAGGTCGATCCATAGAAGATTAAGGTAGTGTCTAAATGACCCAAACTAACATTAGTCATTGAGATTTAAAGTTTTATAGGTTTGACTGGGTATTATAGGTGATTTGTGCAGGATTTCTCAAGAATTACAACACTTATGACTTGCCTAACTTAGAAGAATATGAAGTTCGTGTGGTTAGATACCTATCATTATAGTTTTTAGTTACTAAAGGAGAAGTTGACCATAGCTCCAATTCTAACTTTGCCTAATGGAGAAGACAAATTTATTGTGTATTATGATGCATCCAAAGTGGGTCTAGGTTATATGTTAATGTAGAATGGTAGGGTGATAGTTTATGCTTCGAGGCAGTTAAAGAAGCATGAATAGAATTATCCTACCCTACTCATGACCTAAAGATGGCTGTAGTGATCTTTGATCTCAAGATCTGGAGACATTATTTCTACAGAGTGACTTGTGAGATTTTCACAGATCACAAGAGTTTGAAGTACAATTTTTGACAGAGAGATATAAACTTAAGGCAAAGGAGATGTTTGGAATTATTGAAAGATTATGATTGTGATATCCTATACCATCTAGGTAAGGCTAATGTAGTAGCAGAAACCTCGAGTAGGAAGTCCTTAGGTAGTCATTCTAACACTAGTGTGAAGAGGAGAACTTTGATCTAAGAGTTGCACGAGTTAGTGGATTAAGGTTTGATGATGAAGATTAGTATATTAAGGTTTGATTATGAATATTAGTAGATTAGGAGGACTGCTAGCTCAATTTAGAGTTAGATTAGTATTGAGAGATAGAATTAGGGCAGGTTATAGCCGAGATCTTTTTTTAGCAGAACTTGAGGACAATGGTCATGAAGGGAAGTTCATTGATTTTACACTTGATGATGAAGATATTTTATAAATTAGTGGTAGATTATGCGTTCCTGATGTGGATAATTTGAGAGAAGATATCCTAGAGGAAGCGCATTCTGTAACTTATAGTGTACATCCAGGTGTTACTAAGATCCACCACAACATTAAGAATTTATATTGGTGGAATGGATTGAAGAAGGATGTAGTTTATTATATTTCTAAGTGCTTAACATGTCAGCAAGTGAAAGCTGAGTATCAGAAGCCTTCTAGGAAGCTTCAGCCTCTTTTTATTCCTGAGTGGAAATAAGAGAGAATTGCTATGGATTTTGTGACAGGGTTACCTCATTTAAAGGATGGATACGATTCCATCTGGGTGATTATAGATAGGTTAACCAAATTAGCTCACTTTTTACCAGTTAAAGCTAATTATTTTATAGCTGAATTGGTTAAGCTATATGTTAAGCATATTGTGTGCCTTCATAGAGTGCTTATTTCCATTGTATATGAAAGAGTACCTCTTAATTTTGGTGAAGCAATGGGTACCATACTTGATTTCAGTACTAATTTTCACCCTCAGACAGATGGTCAATCTGAGAGGATGATCTAGATACTTGAGGATTGTTGAGAATGTGTGTAATGGATCTTGGAGGTAGTTAGGATGATCATTTGCCACTGGTAGAGTTTGCTTATAATACCAGCCACCATAGCAGTATTGAAATGGCACCATATGAAGCTATGTATGAAAGGAAGAGTAGATCTCCTTTCTGTTGGGATAAGCTTGGAGAGAGAGAGTTGATTGGACTTGAGATTATTTAGGATGTAGCTGAGAAGGTTGCTTTGATTAGAAGAAGATTAAAACCGCAGCTAGCAGACATAAGAGCTATACGGATCCGAAGTGTAAGGATGTGAAGTTTCAAGTTAGAGATTATGTGTTTCTAAAGGTGTTACTGATGAAAGGTGTGATGAGGTTTGGCAATAAAGGGAAGTTAGCACTGAGATATATTGGACCATTCAAGATTCTAGAGAGAGTGGGCATGGTTGCATATCGGTTGGCTTTGTCTTTAAATTTTTCTAGTGTTCCATGTCTCAATTTTGAGGAAGTACATTTCAGATCCTTCGCATGTGTTGCAGTCTGAGAGTGTCAAAGTGAATGAAAAACTGATGTATGTGGAAGAGCTAGTTGCGATGGTGGATTATCAAGTTCGTCAATTGTGTTCGAAGTAGATCCCGATGGTCAAGGTGTTGTGGAGGAGCAACAATGTGCAGGAACACACGTGAGAGATCGAGGCTGAGATGCGCATGGCTTACCCTTACCTTTTTCCTCGATAAATTCTTATTTTTTGTTCTTTTATTTGAAATTCAAGGATGAATTTTTGTAGGAAGAAGATTGCTATAACTTGATATTTTATAAATTATTAAATTAATTACTGAGATATGTAGAGTTAATAAATATTTTATTAAATTGTTATATTATGGTTATTTTATGAAACTTAACTAAATTCAAGTGTTAATATTTATTTTATTATATTATGATATTGATATGAAATCGAGATTTAAAAATTTAATTTATTGATATAATAATAATAATAATAATAATAATAATAATAATAATAATAATAATATTATTATTATTATTATTATTATTATTATTATTATTATTATTATTATTTATGAATAGTATTAATTTGGTGTAGTTTATTTTGTGGTGAATTTAATTAGAAAAGTAAGTATTTAATTAAAAATATTATTTTATCTTTTTCTCATATATATATATATATATATATATATATATATATATATATATATATATATAAACCAAAATTTTCCTTTTCCCTCCCCCTTTTTTTTCCCTCCCCCTTTTTTCTTTCCTCCCTCCCCTGCCCTTCTTCCTTTCCCTTCTTCTTCTCCTTACTCCATTAAATGCAGAATGTAGCGCCACCACCTGCATGCCACCAGCGTTGCCGCTCACCTCTCTCCCCCGCTCGCCATCGCCGCCACCTTCTCCTCCTCCCTTCCTCTTCCTTTTGTCTCCACCATTTCTTCCTCTCCCTCCTCCTTTCTCCTCTCGGCATCATCACCTTTATAGGTTCGCTAGCATCGATTTCGACAATGACATGGGTCGTGGTTGGTTTTGGCTTCATTTTCCCTAAGGTAATTCGTCAAATTAACTTCGAATTGAGTTTTAATTTTGTCAAATTCATTCTAGGGTTCATAATTTAATTTGTTGATTTTGTGTTCAGTTAGTTTGATTTATGTGAAATTGACTTTAGATTAGTTAAACTGAAGATATAAGCTTTTAAAAAATGTGTTTACATTCAATTTTGGAAATAGTTGAATTTTGAGCACTATTTTGGGCTCAAGTATTCTTCACAGGATGGTCCCAACTCTGAAATTGTGTTTTATTTTTAATAAATTCTATGAATTGTTTTAAGCATGTTTTGTTAAGAAATTTTATTGAAATTATGTTTTGATTATTTATTATGAATTTTTGAAAGTTTATGTGAAAATTGGATTTTTGGAAAAATTAGTATAAATTAGTAAATTTTGTATTTTAATTGAAATTATTGTTAATTATTATGTTTTGGATAATTTTTGAGTAATAAATATATTCAAATAATAATTTTATTTATCATTTTTATGATTAAATGGATTTTTAGCTATTTTTATTATATATTTGAGCAATTTAAATAATTGTTGGTAATTTATACTATTTGATTTCGAATATTTGAAAAATAGATTTTTACTAATATTATTTAATATTATTTGACATTTTATCAATTAATTTGAAAATAAATATCTTTAATGTTTTTATTATTTAAATAAGTTGAATTGTGGTATTTTATTGATTTTTATGGATTTTAGTGATTTTTAATATTTATTATTATATTATTTATTTTGTGTATATTGGTTCTCGGTTAGGTCATTTGTGTAGTTCGGAGGCTCAACCCAAGAAGTTGAGTATTTTGTGAATATTGAAGTTTGTTTTCATGTAAAATCGACTATACTTTTTGTAGAGAGATATCCATTTTACAGATGAGACTCTGCTGAAATTTTGGTAGAATTCTTGTAAAACATGAGATCGGATCGATCATGAGTTTTGAATTTGTTATCGAGTTGTGTCCTAGATTGAGTCATTTTTTAGAATTTCTAGAAGTATAAAATTAGGATTTTGATTATATTATTATTATTATTATTATTATTATTATTATTATTATTATTATTATTTATTCTTCTATAGTTGCACCAAGACTGAGACCTATAGGACCAGACCAGTCTAGTCTTTTTAGAGGAGCGCACAACTATGAGTTATTATCATATGTATAAATTGCATGTAAATTAATATTATAAGCATTCATATATTTTAATAAATATGAATTTAATTATACTCATGTCATTAAATCATATTTATTATTATTGTTAATATTCATATATATGATTTTCCATAGAAATATTGAGAATATTTATTTTTGATAATATATGTTGTCACATTTTTTTTACATATTGAATTTTCATTATTTGATCACAAAAATATATTTTTAGATATTACAGTTTTACATATTAGGGAATTTCAGATTATTGGCTTATTTGGGGCCCCTGTGATTTCTTCATTATTGTAAATGTATTTAGTAATACATTTTTTTTTGGTTGATTCAAGAAAAAGTAGTGCATTGTGTCTCGGAATATTAATGATACTTAAAAAGATATCTATGTATATCCTTTCAATCAAAATTTTTATATCGAGAATGAAGTTTTCATTTTGTGCATGCCATATCATGAATTAGTAACTGCATGCAATCTCCAAAAAAATTCCAATTTTTTCAAACTTTCTCCTTTTTTTGAATGGAATATTTACGGAATCATGTCTTATGTCAAGGACACCAAAGGAAGGGGATATTAAATGAATGAAATTGGGTTATGGATGGAATATAATGAAATAGAGCCACTGAATAAAATGGGTTGGATTAATATTAGTCTTGATACAACAAAATAATTCTATTAGATATAATGTACTTTTTTGATCTAATAAGTACCTTGTATCAAAATTGAGAAATTCTATTGCTTGAATCTTTAGTATTCTCTTATTACTTGTGTCTACTCTTTAGGCAAAATACCGTCACCCATTTTTACTAGAATAGAGGTGAAAAGTAAGAGATATCAAATATGTTATCAAACTGTCTGTCTTTTTGTAGTTAGATCTCCAAAAAAATGTACAATTTAACCCATTGTTGGTATAGAGTCAAATGCTAGAAAATTCATTTATAATAGATAAAGATAATACTATAAAGAAAATCAATACAGTAGTTCCAATTATTACTTTAATTGGGTCATTGGCAAAAACAAAATTTTATAATGTAAAACAAAAATAAAATAAATAAGAAGGATCCCCTTAGGAATGAAATAAAATTATGTTATTTGTCCCCCTTTCGTAGAAAAGGAAAAAATGAATTAATGCTAAAAGCAGAACCTCGCATTTCTTCTATAAAATCTCCTAATTGTTCAAGAGCAACTAGAAAGAGATTCTTCAACTAGAAAGAATTCCGTTCAGACGTAGGATACCTATCCAAAAGTTTTTGCACATTTTGCAAGTTTGTTATTATAGGTAACTCCTACAAAAGATCAGAAAACCAAAAATTTTTTGGTACTTTCTTGGTGTTTCCTAAAATTTTCAATAAAACCCTCTTATAAAAGTATTTTAATAATGTTTTCAGTGATGTTAGTGGATGTTATTCGAATGGTTCCTTTGCTATTCATGTTAGCATTTCGTATAGAGGTTATTATGTCAGCAATAGGATCCGAATTTCCTTTTCTCATTATCGATTGACAAGGTCAAAGCTCTTCTATCTAATTAAACAAAGTTTAATAGTAAAAAAAGGCTTTCTACAATATATCATTAAAAACAATGATTTTTATCAGCTGTAGAAAATAAAGCAACTTCATAAAAGTCAAAATATGAAGAAAAAAATATGCCTATATATGAACTAACTAAATGATTTATTCATATTTGTATATGAAATATGTATGATACATTATTCTTCTTTTATTATCTTTTTTTTTTGTTTTATACTTATAACTTTAACTCAATTTTAGCTCGAATGGTTTATAGAGGAACCCTACCCTCTCGAATCCATTCAATGCGTGAAATTTCTTTTCCGTCAAGATGCCCCACAATTTTTACTTGAATTCCTTTTGTATTTGCCTACTCAATTAATTTAATAGCCTACCTTTGAGTGCAGTTTGAACTATTGATTTACGTAATTAGAAGTAACTAATTAGGTTTACGATGAAACTTAGAAATTGATCACTGATTCAAATTGAGTACCTCTATAGGATAGACCTCATTTGAATTATTTCTGAAACTTCTTTAGAAATAGAACCGCCTAATAGAAGTTCAAGTTTGAGACTACTATGTGCCGGTTGAACCAATTCAAAACTCAAATAATGTTATGGTAAAATTGTTAGCATAAGGTATGCCCTAGTGGCATTCTTGTAATTATTTAGACATTGTATATAATCCCAGTGGCAATAAAATATTCTTTTAAATAAATATGTTATTTTTTGAGTAGTATCTTATTGAATAAATTTATTATCAAAGAGTTGATAATATGAGTTATAAATTTATTCAGTACATTTACTATAAATTGTTCGTAGTTGATTAATTATTATTTGAATAATATTAATTAGACTATCACCTCTGTCTATTTTCCTTGATTAGTGTGAAAAACTAATAGTAGGAAGTAATGAATCTTATGCTACTTGATATGAGTGATCAAAATAGACATGTGGATATTCATTGGATGGGTTAATCGAACAGTAACATTAGTATTATGATTGCAAGGATATTCACATATAATCAACAATCACAATCTATATTCCTTTGACTTGAGGTGGCATAATCATCCACATTTAGGTGGTTAGAGTTTGTTACCGCTTACATACTTGTGTTAATCATTACATAGGTATATGGCATGTGGTGGCTCTAATTAGTTAAATGTAGGGATAAATGTTTAACCAAGATCAGATTCATTACCTGGTGTGAATTGGGATAGATCTTATGCTATCTGAGTTTATTCTTGATGAATAAATTCCTGGCCAGGATAAATACAACACAGTCTGAAAAAGAGTTTTAGTACTAGAAAGAGTTCTAGTATTTATTGTATTTTATCAAGAATTAAAACTTAAGATGAAGTCATATAATAAAGCTATTAGAGTTTGATAATACCTTGACTCTAGGTTATATTGGGATCTTTAATAAAAGGAATTTAGTGCACGATAATTATGATCAGGTTCGTGTGAATTATAATATGAGTTCATTTCTAATTGGGTAGCTGTGATATTACTACTATGGGTCACTAACAGCTTATGAGAACTAAATGTGAATAATTGAGATTTTCACATTTAGAATTGAAAACAGTTTTAAATAATATTAAATTTTAATATTATCTTTTCTCATTGCCATTTAGACATGAACCTAGTAAGTCATACCTAATAAATTTTTATTTATTCACTATAGTATTAATCTAATTATTGATTAAAAGAGTTTAATCAATTAATCAAGATTAATAGAATTAGATTTATGTTTTGAACAATGATTCTAGTATATCATGAAATCTAATTCAAATAAGAGTATTATTTATTAATTAATATTTAATTAATATTGGATATTAATTAATATATATTAAATTAATAAATATATATATGTTGTTATTTATTTATGGACTTATATTAATGGTCCAAATTGGTTTGGACATAGGCCAAAATTTATTTTGGACTAAAGATTAATTAAAGTCCATATCTATGTATATGTATAATTTTATATGTAAAATAATACATTTGATGTATACTTTACATAAAAATTTATACATTAATATGTGTAGGTGGCAAGCTCAATTATTGAATTAAGCAAGGTGGCATATTAATTAAGTGGATATTTCTAAAGTATACCTAAGGTGACATACTTAATAATCACTTAATTAATTAATGTATACTTTTCCTTAGTGGAAAATTACTACACATATATCATTTCATGTATCTAAGGCAAGTCAAGTGACTTGGTAAGAGAAGGAAGAGGCAAAAAAAAAAAAAAATGCTTAAGTGAGTTTTTGCTTAAAGAGTTAAGAAAAATCACTAAGTAATTTTGGTTATGATAAGATCATAAACCAAAAATAAACACAACATATACTAAATATATACTTTATACTTGTGCTCTTAATTAAATTAGTACAAGTTACTAAGTTTAATTAACACAAGTAAGTGATAGATACGACTTTGGTGTTTCAAACTAGAGGCCTTACATTTGGAGGGCTAAGCATTTGATTCAAGGAATTGAACAAAAGGAAGGATAAGTTCTACAACAAGTAAGTTTACAAACTTATAATTAATTAATTATTTGTTTGTATATTGCTTAATTTATTTAGTTGTGTATTTCAATGCAATTTGAATCCTAGGCAAATGAAATTCTTTATTTTATAAAGGGTTATGATGAGTAAATTTTTGAAATTTACTCTATTTAGACTTGTACTTTCTACACATATATTTATGTTTAAATACTATAACTGATTTCTAATAGTGGTATCAGAGCCCCTTTTTGCATTTTATACATACTAAATAAATTGTTTAATTACAAATGTTGTGCTTAAAATATGTTGGTTGCAAGTTTTATGGCTAAAATATGCTAAAAAAATGTATTTTATATGTTGTAGTACTGCTATGAATAGTGGTACTGTAGCAGTAAATAGTGGTAATGTAGTAGTAAATAGTGGTATTATAGGAGTAAATAGTGGTACTGTAGCATACTTTTTTTTTATGTTTGCAAAATTATTATAACATGCAAAAGTTGCATTTATTAATTTTTGCATGCCATACTTGCAAGTAGTGATCATGGAAAAAGTTTTACATTCTAGTATTGTAATAATTAATTTTATTATTGTTTATGTAATTAAATATTAATTACATAGTATTAGGATGTATTAATAACCTTGGTATGTCAAGAATTATTTGTTTGTTGCAAAAGTTGTAATAAGGAGACTTGAAGGAGTTCAAGGAGCAAATCCATGGAGATGGTGATAAGGATATTCATACTTAAAGTATTCATGGACAAGAATAATTTTTGTAATTTATTTTAGTATTAAAATAGGTATAAAAATTAGTCCATGATCACTCCTTATTTGTGCATCCATATTTGCATGTTTTATGCACATATGAGATATGTATGTTTTATATGCTTTTATACATATCTGTATGTATAATTGGATTTATGTATTTGATACATATAAATTGGTTAATGTGCAAAGTGAGACCCAAAAATCTTCCAAATAAATTTAAGTCTAAGCTCTCCATTGGAGCAATAAATTGTATAATTTTGGATTATGTATATCGGCTATGGACGCATAGGGATATATATAAATCCAAGAGATTTATACAATGTTATTGTTAAGCATAGTGATGTTTTAAGTGTATAAATATACTACATGCCAAGAATGGAAAATAGGCGTACCTGAGGCATGTAGTATTCAAATTTATACATTTCATAGTGCCAATGGTATGAACTTAATTAATGCCAAGGACCAAGAATGGCAATGGGTACTTGAGGTCCGTAATATTAAGAGCTTGATTGATGAAATATCACATAAGATATGATGATAGGAAAATGTCACTTGTAAATTTTAATATTTCAAGAATGGCAAAGAGTACCTGAGGAATATTATAATTTATTAAGAACTTTATCAGCCACTAGAAATCCATCCAATAAGGGATTTCTGTTTCCTACTTGGAAGAATAGGATCCGCAAAATTAGTGGGAAATCATTAAGATTAAAGACCAAATCTAATGATTTTTTATACAATGTCATTTAAACTAACTAATTTTGTTACCTTTACAGATAATTTGATAATATGAAATCATCAAACCCACTCTCCATCATACTAGATCAACATAGGCTCACGAGCCCAAACTTTGTAGATTGGCTAAGGAATCTAAAAGTAGTTTTGGCTTCCAAAGAAATACTATATGTATTAGAACAACCACTACCTGGTTCACTTCCCACGAATGCTTCTCAAAAGGAGTAAGACACTCTTAAAAATTGGAAAAAGCATGATTTGCAAGCACATTGCATTATGTGGGCTTCTATGAGTACCAATATCCATCGACAACATGAGAAGTACAATAGTGCAAATGAAATCCTACTTCACCTGAAAGAGCTATTTGGTGAATAGAGTAGGACCGCTAAATATGAGATATCAAAGCGGTTGTTTCATACTAAAATGAAAGAAAGTGAGGATGTGGCAGTCCATGTGAACTCAATGATAAGATCAATTGAGGAACTAGAAAGTCTAGATTTTTCAATGGACTTCCATCTCCAAATGGATTTGATCCTACAATCACTTCCTGAATCATTTAGGTAGACCATTGCAAATTTTCATATAAATAAAGTAGAGAGTTCACTTGCTAATTTATTGAACATGCTTGTAACAGCCCAAAAGGCAATACAAGGCAGCAAGGGGAAGGAGACTGTTCTTATTGCTTCTTCTAGTAAGACTAAAAAGAAGAGTTATAAGAAAAAGAAAGGCAAGAAAAATGTTGTCAAGCTTACAGGTAGAATAGAAAAATCTAAAGGCAAGGGACAGGTGAGGGAAGACCCAAACAAGGGTAATTATTACTATTGTGAAGGTAAAGGACATTAGAAAAGAAATTATCCTAAGTTCCTTAATTCTTTACAAACTAAAGGAAAGGATAGTTTTGGAGAAGGTATGTTTTTCTTTAATTTTTCTAAATGTTCTAATAGTTCATAAAATTCATGGGTATTGGATATCGGTCCTAGTCCTCACATTTTTTTATCTTTATAGGATCTAGCAAATAAAAGAAAGTTGAAGCCTAATGAAGTAACCTTAAAGCTTGGAAATAGTGCAAATATTGCAGCTAAAGCTATAAGGTCAACTTCAATAGATCTTTGTAATCATTTTTTATTATTGGATGATGTATTATATGTACCTAATGCTTATAGAAACATAGTCTCTATTTCTAGTATGACTAGAAAAGGTTATGAATTTTTATTCAAAAGAGACGTATGTAATATTTACTTTGGAAGTAATATTATTGGCTTGGGTCATTTAATATGTGGTTTATATTATATTGATAATTCCAATAATAATGAGCTTCAATTTATGATTAATAAATATGAAATGCTAATTGAAAATACTTCTAATTCTAAACATCTATAGCACTAAAGATTATGTCATATTACTGAAGATGGGATCACTAAATTAGAAAAGATAGGAATCTTGAGCAATCTTGAGCAATCTTGAATCCGCATCTAATCCAACTTGTGAAGCTTGTCTTCAGGGCAAGATGACTAGATCACCTTTTGTAGGATAAATGGCAAGAGCCGCTGATATATTAGAAATTATACATAGTGTTGTATGTGGGCCATTTTTTGAAATGGCTAGAGGTGGTTTTTACTACTTTATAACCTTTATAGATGATCTATCAAGATTTGGATATTTATTTCTTATAAAGAATAAATTTGAATCTTTTGAAAAGTTCAAAGAATTCAAAGCCCAAGTAGAAAGCCAAACTGGGAAAAATATTAAAACTTTGAGATCAGATCGAGGAGGTGAATACTTGAGTACCGAGTTTATTGAGTTCCTAAAGGAATATGACATTGTATCTCAACTCATACCACCTAGAACACCTTAGTTAAATGGAGTGTCTGAAAGGCAAAATCATACTTTATTGGATATGGTACGATCAATGATGAGTTATACAGATCTTCCTATTTTTCTTTGGGGTCATGTACTCCAAACTGCCTGTTATATCCTTAACCATATTTCATCCAAATCCATTTTTACTACACCATATTAGATATGGCATGGAAGAACACCAAGTGTTAAATATGTTAAGATTTGGGGATGTCCAGCTTTTATCAAAAAATTAAAGTCAGACAAGTTGGATGTAAAATCGATAAAAGGAAGGTTTGTTGGATATCCTAAAGATAGTTTAGGATATTACTTTTATCTTACTATTGAAAAAATAGTTATTGTAAGCAGAGATGCCATTTTTCTTGAGAAAGAATTTGTAAAGGAATGTGGCATAGGAAAGAATATAATATTAGATGAAGAGTCATCTAAAGAAACAGAACAAACTGATCAAATGAATATTGATAAACCCGAGGAGCCTATTCCAATTGAAAATATCATCACACCAACTCCTAAAAAATCTAGTAGGGCATCTCATCCTCCGGAGAGATTTGGCCTTCTACATGATATGCAAAAGTTGCATGCTCATGAAGATAGTCTTCATATAGATGATCCTACCACATATGAAGGAGCTTTATTGGATAAAGATTCTTCTAAATGGATTGATGCTATGAGAACCAAAATGGATTCCATGTATACAAACAAAGTTTGGACACTTTTTGATCCTCCAGAAGGTATTGTACCTATTGGATGTAAATGGATCTTCAAGAGAAAGACCGATGTAGATGGAAAGGT
The DNA here is from genome assembly GCA_947683625.1 of Mallotus nudiflorus. NCBI lineage: Eukaryota > Viridiplantae > Streptophyta > Magnoliopsida > Malpighiales > Euphorbiaceae > Mallotus > Mallotus nudiflorus. The sequence goes on from CANTUR010000125.1 coordinate 314,097, forward strand.
TAATACCTTTAAAGCTAGGCTTATAGCGAAAGGGTTTCGCCAAAGAGAAGGGATCAATTATGAAGAGACCTTTTCCCCAGTAGCCATGGTTAAATCCATTCAAATTCTTTTAGCTATAGCCGCACACTATAATTATGAGGCTTGGAAAATGGATGTCAAGACTGCATTCCTTAATGGTTATCTTAAAGAAGAAATTTTCATAGAGCAACCTAAGGGTTTTGAATCCAAGGAAAGCTCTAAAGTGTGTAAGCTTAATAGATCAATCTATGGCTTAAAGCAAGCCTCCATGAGTTGGAATCATCGTTTCAATAAGGCTATTTGTTCTTATGATTTCATAAAGAATAAAGATGAGCCCTGTGTTTACAGGAAGGTTAGTGGGAGTCAAATCACTTTCCTAGTCTTGTATGTGGATGATATTTTGTTAATTGGAAATGATGTAGGAATGATTACTTCTATAAAATTTTGGTTATCTAAAACTTTCTCTATGAAAGACTTAGGGGAGGCAACTTATATTCTTGGGATTTGACTCTACAGAGATAGATCCAAGAGAATGATAGGTTTATCCCAAAGTCTTTACTTGGAAAAGATATTAAAGAGGTTCAATATGCTTGAATCCAAGAGAGGATTGTTACCATTTAGGCATGGTGTTCATTTATCCAAGGGTATGTCTCCCAAGACACCCGAGGAAATGGAACAAATGGCTAAAGTTCCTTATGCTTTAGCAATAGGAAGCTTAATATATGCACTATAAAATACAAACATTCAGACATCCGTATAATAATATATTTAGATTTATATAATATGATATACATGCATTTCATACACATGCCAAAAATCACTTTTTCAATGCAATAATAAATATAGGAAAATTTTTAGGTGGAGGATTAGAGCAGAACCCTAAATAGTTCACAACCTCGATCACATAACCAATAGCCAACCGGCTTATCCATAACTTCAAATATTTATTTATCCAACTCAAAGTAGCAAACTGGCCCCAAGTACACTAGGTCAACTGAGAATTCGCAATCTTACTACTGACATGATTGGCCCCGAGTACACTAAGTCAACCGAGGATTCGCAACCACCCTTTCCAATAACCATTAATCTCAATATTCAATTTTATAATCAAATAATCAAATTCTCAGCCTAAAATCTACTGTATTGTCGTGCAATAGTCCTAGTGTAGCCCACTAGGTGGCACATTATATAACTATCCTCCAAATCTTACTTATAATTATTAAAAATAATGAAATGCATAATTAAAACATGGTAGCATCCATTTATCAAACAATAAACTGTTTATATACCAAATATATACAAAGTATAAATATAAGCATTTAAATAAATAATTCATATTTAAATTCACATTATTTAAATCATGGATGCTCACAAAATATTTACTCTATATGTGGTGCATATATATAATGATAACTCACAGTACTACTGTGCTTTGCTATTCCGGTTTGGTTGGCCCGGTTTGATTGGCCTAGTTTGCGATATAGTTAAAGAAAAAAAAATTATTATTAGAATAAAATTCCTAATTTAATAACTCTAGAATTTCTAAGAATGACTTGATCTAAACACTACTCGACCAAAATTTCAAAACTATATTTGGACCAGTTGTCACATTTTATGAGAAATTTATTGAAAATTCGACAGAGTTTCCTCTATAAAATGGATGCCTCCTTACAAAAGTAGGGCCGATCTTGTATAGAAAATACACTTATATAGCACATAAATTCAACTGCTCGGGTTAGGCCCCCAAACTACTCATAATGCCCAACCAAGGCTCAACAATCCACAAATGTATAAAAAACATTATAATTTCAAATAATTCACCCAAAAATCATAAAAATCTATATAAAAATATAATAACTTCTCAAATCACCAAAATGTCTCATAAAAATATTAAAAACCTTTATTTTTCAACTAAATAATAAAATTCTAGCTTTTAAATAATATTTGCTAATAAAATTCATAACTGGAATAAAATTCCCATTTTACAATTAAATTAGCATAAATTGCAAATAATTATTAAAATCACTATTTAACATCATAAAAATAATAGAATACCCATTCAAGCTTAAAAATAAGTAATAAATTTATTATTCACATATTATTCCAAAATTATCATAAATTAATTAATAAATTGGAAATAATATTAAAAATTACTTTTCATACTTTTATTAATCCATATAGTTTAAAACAAAATAATTAACAACAATTTCAAATAAAATAAAATAATTTACTAACTTCCAAAAATACATATGTAGACATAAACTATCAAAATTCAATCAAATAACACAATAAATAAACTAATAATAAATACCATTAATTCATCCAAAATTATAAAAATCTCATTTAAATTGTCAGGACCCAAACTGGGAGTCATGACTGGTGCTAGGGAACGAGAATTTTTTTAAATCTGGAGCTCATAGCAAGCCTTAAAAATAAAAACACATGCAATAATCATATAAAAATATGTCAGAATCAAAACTTTAAATTGATATAAAATAAATAATCAAATCTCATTTCATAAAATAAAAATATTCATACAATATTCAGAGATAGGTCTAAAATCCAAAATAACATACTGCTAATACAATATACTACTTTTAAGCACTGAATTTCAGGATGACAAAGTGTGGATGCGATAGAGGACTCTAATAATGAAAATATCATAAATAGGTCTTCAATACTTGAAGTTTGAAACCTCAACAGTATGAATGCATTCTTCAAAGAAAGGGTTTAATGTTTTCAAGGACTAAATTGTAATCCCTTTTAAGGACCTAATTGAAAAATTTAAATTCTTTTAGGGGTCTTTTTGTAATTAAATGTTTATTTATAGATCGAAAATCTATAATTCTTATTAGAATTGTATTATTCCCATCGGTTCCCACACTATTTTTTCAATTTTTTTAATTTTTGAAAATATTTTTCCTGAATTTTGATTGGTTAAAAATTTTCTAAAATTTATTTTTAAATTCTCAGGAAATAAAGTCCTATTAAAACTGAAACTCTTAAGAACGTAGGATTAGGGTTTTCTTTTTTTTTTGGCTCTTTTCCTATATAAGGAGAGTTTAGGCTCTTAAAAAGTAGGGGCTCTCCTGGGACTGTCTCTTTTTTGGCTTAAAAAAGTTCTCTCCATAATTTTCTTTGAAGCAGTGCATAAAATACTTTTCTTTAGATTTCCTTTGTTTTTAGAGCAAGATCAATAGACTTTTGATGGAGAGGACATCAAGTTTTTAAGATCCATTAAAAACAATGGTGACTGATAATACTTTGAGGAGCTAATCAATATTGCATCCATTCAATCATCCCTTATTTTACTCTTTTGTTTTATTTTTATTTGATTATTTAGTTTAATTTTAATTTTATTTAATTTTTTATTTTATTTAAGCTCTAATCATTATTTATTTTGCTTTTGTATTCATAATTATGGTGGGAGTAACCTAAGCTGTGGAGTAACATGTGATTAAATAAGAACAAAACTCATGAAGATCCATGGATTAAATTTTATATTTGAATGTAGTTTTTCAAAGTTTTATTTATTTATGTGCTATTATTTTATTTGTTATTTTATTTTGTGTTTTTTGGATTGTATTAGTTTTTATTCATATTTGCAGTAGATCATTGTAATAGCCCCAATAGTGGAAATAATGGAATTTGGTGTGTGTGTGTTTGTGTGTTTTTTGGTTTTAATTTAATCAGCTAATAAAATTAGGATTTTCATTTGGTAATTAATTAAAATTAATGGTTATAGAAATCCTTAGGTTTTTTTAATTAAATTAGAGTTAAGTTGGTAAAATTGGTTTTGCTTGATTGATTATTTTATTTTATTGTTTATGGTCACTTTAATTATATTAATTGTTTGATCTTTTTATTTTTTTAGCTTGATATTTATTATTGTTTTTGGGCTTGTTTATTTGTGTTTGTGTGTTTTGGGCCCTAGGCCCACATTAGGCTTTAATCCATTTAAATTTGGGCCTTTTAGGTTTAATTAATTAAAATGCATTTTAGACCCATAATTAATTAGATTTAGGGTATAGATAACTTAGGCCAATTTAGTTAATTAGATATAGGCTCACCTAATTTAATTTAATTAATATAGACTTAGCCCACTTAATTTAAAGTCTTTTTCATAATTTGTAGATTTAAGATCATTTAATTTTCAAAACATGTAGAATTAGGCCCATTAATTTAAATACTCCATAATTTGTAGATTTAGGCCCATTTTTAGAATTAAAATAAATAGACTTAGGTTTATTCAATTAAAATTAAATAGGAATTAGGCCCATTAGTTTTTAGCTCACTTGTAAATTAAAACATGTAGATTTAGCTCATTTAATTAAAATCAATGTATATTAGAATAACTTAGGGATTGTATTAAATGCATTATTTACTTGTATTTTCATGACTAGTTTGCTTTAGAGTTAATTGTTAGAATAAGGGTTTATATGAAATTGCATGTAAATAGAGGATAATATAGTAATTCATAAAGTAATTCTAAAAGAACACGAGACTGAAAGAAGTTGGTATTCCGTATCCAGAATCTTCTAGTTATGGTGTTAGCTTTCTTTTAGGGAATCAAGTACCACCTTTTCGATTTGTTCCAGTTATTACCTTAGGTGGTGACTTCTCGTCTCCATGCTATGTCTTTGTGATAGTGGTTAGTGTGTTCTTTAGAGCCTTAAGCTTAAATAGTGTTACGGTTGCTAAAATCTTGGACGTGTGCTAAACCTTGCCGTCTGCACTACTACTATAATTTTCTAGAGTACAATAAAAGTTCAGATAAATAAAGTACATAGTCTAGCCAGGGCTGAAGAAGACTGGCATAAAGTACTAGTGGTGAGGTCTGAAGAAGGTGAAGATCTTGAAAAAAATTAAGGGAGTCAGACCTCATTGAGTGAATTATTATAATATATATAGACATACAATCTAAATCATATACAATCAAGCATTAGTATAATAATATACATATATACGCATTTTCACATAATGCTAAAATCCACTTTTATATATATAATAAATGCAAAAGACATTTATTTAAATGAAGGATCAAATATTACCCTAAGTATTCGCAACCTCAATCAAAATATCTCATTAGTCATACAGGCTCACTTAATTCCAAAGTAATTCTCTTATTCCATTTTTGAATAGTAGACTGGCCTCGAGACACTCTCCCGCAGTCTCACTATCAGTGTGATTGGCCCCGAGATACTAGGTCAACTGAGCTCCCGCAATCGCACTACCCATTACATCAAATCTCAATAATCAATAAATCAAATGTCACTTCAAGTGATTTTATAAACTCAACCATAAAATTTATCACACCGGTACGTACATAATCCTAGTGCAGCCTACTAAGTAGCATGTTCTATCGATATCCTTCAATAAAACCATATGGTTATGGAAAATAATAAAATTCTTAATTAAAATAAAATGGCATCCAATGAAGAAAAATATATCAGAAATATACCTAACATATACTAAAAATATTCTCAATAGATATGCCACATATATAGCAAAATAAACCATAAATATACCAAAATATATTAATATATATATGCCACATATATACAAAAGATATACTAAAAATATACCTAGCATATATGTCTCATAAATAGCAAATATACAAAAAATATACTAAAAGCATACAAAAAAATATACTAAGTCATTTAACAAGATAATTCATGTTTAAATGTGTTATGGGAATATGAAAATTCATATTCATGCATCCTATATGCAATGCATATATAAAATAATAACTCATAAGTTTGCGTTCCTCGAGACTGACTCGACGGGCCTGGTCTGATAGGCCTTGGTCTCGACACAACTAGAAAAATAAATAATAATAAATCAAAATAAAATCCTAATGTATACTTCTAGGAATTCTAAAGGAAGACTGGATCTAAGAATTCAAAACTCAGTCAAAACATAGAAACTCAAAATCAACCTGATGTCACGTTTTATGAGAATTCTATCGAAAAATCAATAGAATCTCCTCTATAAAATGGACCTCTCTCTACTAAAAAGTAGAGTTGATCCTACAAGAAAACGCACTTCTAAATCATAGTAGCTCAACACCTCGGGTTCCAACCCTAAACTACTCAAATTTCCAATTGATGTTCACAATACACAATAAAAATAAATATTAAATAATGATATAATAAAATCATTAAAAACCCTTAATCACCAATAAATAACCATAATAATATATTTAAACATAAAAAAACATTAATTATAATGATTTTCATATTAATTAAATAAAAATCTCAAATAATTTACATAATATTAGAAAAATCCCAATTTTTCAAATATTCAAAATAGAATAGTCAAATTCACATTTAATTACTGAAATAGCTTAAATATATAATAAAATAGTTAAAAACCCATTTAATAACCAAAATAGTAATTAATTTATTATTTAAATACAATTTTCAAAAATTAGTATTAATTAGTTAAAAATAGTAAATAATTTGTAAAAATTATTTTAATACCATTTATTATCCCAAAATTATTTAAAACATATTATTTAACCATATTGTCAACAAAAATACACAATTAACCTATAAATCCAATATTTGCATAGTACTAAAATTTATTTAAAAATTATACAAAATTACTAAAAATTATTTTATCACTACTAAAATTACTAACTTAAATTAATAACACTAATTTAACCAATTTTCCATCCAAAATAAATAATTAACATAACTAACAAAAATCAATTCATGAAGCTATTATTTTGGAATTATAAAAGAGTGGGTAACCCGTAACTCTTCGATATTTATACATTTTTTGTCTTTCTTATAAACCTCAAGCTCTTTGTTTGGTAGAACCTATGGTTAATTTTGATTCTATTCTAGTTTATTTTTAGAATTATTTGTGTATGAAGATTGTTGCATTTAATAACTCAGTCCTTCCTTCTATATGGGTTCTTATCTCTAATAATTGGATTGTCGTTGTGGTTTCTTTTAGTAACTAGCAAGTCATTGTCTCTTTTATTATCGCTAATAAGCCTTATTGGTGTAATTTTGTATATGGGAGAAATTGTTATTTGTCTCAATGCTTTCTTTGGGAGGATCTTCATCATTTAACTTCTCTTTGTGATCATAGATGGTTTATCATGGGTGACTTTAATGCATGTATCAATGCTCATAAAAAAATAGGTCATCCACCTTCTTTAATATCTTGTAGGGATTTTGCATATATGGTAGATGATTATTGATTAATTGATTTAAATTCATTGGGTGCATTTTATACAGAGATGAATGGTTGTCGTGGTTCTACTAGAGTGGAAAAGAGACTAGATATAGTACTTTGCAATCAAAATTTTCTCAATGACCGGACTTCGGTCCAATGTACAATATTAGCCTAACATTGTTATGATCATAACCCAATTTTGATGAATTGTACAGTTTCTTTAGCTCATTCTCTCTTTCAATTTAGGTATATATGGGTTACTTATAGAACCTTTGATTCTTTGGTAAGAGATGAAAGGAATAAAGCTCAGGTGTATGGATCTCACGTGAGACATCTTATGGTGAAGTTAAAGCATCTTCGCCAAGTTCTTTGTGCTTGGAATTTATATATTTTTGTGATGTTCAATGTAATATTAAGAATGCTTCTCTTGCGCTCTCTAATTTGCAAAATTGAATTTCCAATAAGGGGATTTTAAAAGATTCACATAGGCAAGAATTAGATTATCATAATGCTTTTGATGATTATCTTATTCAACAAGAGCTTTTTTATAAGAAGAGGAGTAGAATTCAGTGGCTTATATGTGGGGATTGGAATACTAGTTTCTATTATTCCCTTGTTGCTTATAATAGATCTCAATATCGAGTATTAAGTTTCTAAAAGTAGATGGGACTTTAATTGATAATGTGGATCTTATCCATACTCATGTTCTTTCTTTTCTCCAAGACTTGTTCTCTGACAACTCAAGATCATCTTCTTTTAATATAATAAGGGAGGTTATTTTGAGCCTAGTATTAGTTAATGAGAATGGTTCTCTTGTGCCAATAATAGTAATCTTAAGTTATTATAGGTAAAATATAGGTCTCTAAATTAACATTATTTTGATATATTATGGGCTTTATGATTCATCTGAAGCTTAAAGTTAAAGCATTGAAGCATTATTGAACACTTTTTGCTATTAAATTTGTCAAAAAACTTCAAAGCCATCTTATTCGCATCATTCCCTCTAAGGTAGGGGAAATTCATTCGTGAATTTGGTGCTACATCATCATAAGAGGAATCGTAAGAGAAAGGAATCAAATGCTTAACATTAAAGACATCAGCTTTGTGAATATGGCTATGAAATTTGAGATGATATGCATTGGGGTTTATCTTCTCAACAATCTCTATAGGGCTAATCCTTTTGGCAGACAGTTTATTGTACTCTCCATCAGGGAAATGATCCTTAGTCAAAATTGTCCACATAAAATCACTAACATCAAACTCCAAATGCTTGTGGTTTTGATCTGCCATTTTCTTATATTTAGAATAAGTAATAAATAGATTTTCATGAACTTTCTTATGGGCATCCTACAAACAAGTGAAAAAATATGCTGCTTTTCCATGGACCTTCATCTTGCTAGGTAGTGTCAATAAATCCATTGGTCCTTGAGGTAGAAGGACTATATTATGAATGTTTTTGGGTAGAGGAGGCAGAAGGACCATATTGGAAATTTTTTTGCATTTAGGAGGTAGAAGGAAGTAGCTGGAAAAGCTTAAGAAAATTGGAAAAACTTAAGAGAGATCAAGAGTTGAAGATCAAAGAGCACAAAATACTTGTTTTATTTTATTCTCTCCTTTATATTCTTATAATTTTCATGGGTTGTATTTATGGTTGTGTTAAATGTTTTTCTAATATGTTAGGCTAAACATTTATTTATAGGGATTGATATTCTAAACATATATTAGTTGATTTTCATTTAATCTGTTTATTATTTTCTTACATACCATGATTATTGTGCTTAATTTATATTGATTCTTGATTACCATTAGCATAATTAAAATTGAGGTTTTACATTGACAGATCAAAACCTTAATGGATTTATAATCATAAATTTAATTCTTTTATAGGAAGAGATATCTTAAAGGTATTAAATTTTATATGGGTATGGTGAATGAATTCATGATTTAATTTAGGGAATATGTTTGCAATGAGAATTGGAACTTTGTTTCCTTGAGTTAATGCATGAGTTAAAAAAAATTAGTTACTTCTTGAGAAAGGATAATTGGTAATTTAGAAACCCTAAGAATATGCAAGCTTAATAACATATTAATTGAAAATGACTAATGATTGTGAAGAGAATCAATCCCTAATAACTTCATATATTGATAATTCCTTTTTATATAATTTTAAGAAGTTTATTTTACATTCTTTTATTTGATTTAATTTAATTTAGTTTTGAAAACAAAGTGAATTCTATAGCCTTAAACAATAAATAATTGAGTTAATAGGTGATTAGAACGAGTCCTTGTAGGAATGATATTTTTTTTATAGTACTTGGTGTCATCGTACACTTTCGGTTTTACACAATCAAGTTTTTGGCGCCATTACCAATGACTTGGTTCTAACATTATAATTAATTTATTTTTTGTTAGATTAAAGCACAAAATTTTATTTATTTTTATTTTAATTCACTTGTTTTTAAATTATTGTAGGAATTATTATAGTGTATGCCTAACACTCAAAGAGCAAGGACAAATCCTCTCATTTTTATTTCAGAACTTACACGGTTTGAAAAAAGAATAGGAGGCATTCTCAAGAGGAATCGAGTAACATCATAGAACAATAAAAAGAAAAAAGAACACTTTTGGATTTGGCCATGCTAGGTCTAAATGGCACACAATAAAGTATTGCAAGGCCAACAATCAATGCTAATAATTTTGAGACTTCAAATGATTTAGTCAAGTGTTTAATTTTATGGCTTGGCAAATGAAGACCCCAATGCTCACACCACTAATTTCTTAGAGCTAAAGCATGGTTGAACTCATAGCCACCAACCTCAATCACCATATAGGATTTATTAGCAAAAGCTTTTCTAGAAAAATATTTTCCACCTTCAAAAAATGCAAAGATTATCAAAGATATCACCACCTTTCAACAATTTGACATGGAATCCTAGAGTGATGCATGGGAGAGATTCAAAGAGTTACTAAGAAGCTATCCTCATCATGGGTTACCAAGGGATGTGCTCATTAAAAATTTCTATAATGGTGTTACCCGATCTATTAGAGACACCATTGATGCAGTAACTTGAGGCTCTTTGATGTGAAAAATAGTTGAGGCTACATTCACTTCTAGAAGAAATGGAAAATAATAATTGTCTTTGGCCATCAAAGCATTAAAATCCACCAAGACAAGGAGGCAAAATTAGGGTATATATAGTGACTTCTCTTCAGGCTCAAATAGCATCACTTTCAAAGCAATTGGGGGATCTCAACCATAGAACAACAGTGGGTGCAACAACTTCACAATTGCTATATGAAAATTATAATATGGTAGGGCACTCAATTAGAGAATGTGGATGTGTCAACAATGGTGTGTATGAAGATGCAAGTTTAGAACAATTCAACTTTGTAGGAAACTAATTTCAAGGAAAACATGGTAACAATCCATTCTTGAATACTTATAATCTAGGATAAAGGAATCACCTGAATTTTTCTTGGAACAATAATAACAATTTGGTTCCCCAAGGCTTTCAGAACAACACTGTAAGGCAAGCACCTCCAGGTTTTCAACAACCTCTTTAAGATTGCATGGCCTCAATGGAAAATAAATTAGATAATTTTTTAGAGGCTATGTCTAATAAAATGAGCTATTAATATGAAAATTAGAAAAGATTAGAGGCCAAATTTGATAAGGTAGCTAAAAATCATGCCTCCTTGATTCACAACATTGAAGTATAGTTAGGACAACTTGCCAATGCAATTACACTTAGAAGTTATTATCTCCCAAGCAACACTGAAATAAAATTTGAGGGAGCAGGTTAAAGCAATTACACTTAGAAGTGGCAAGGAGATAAGGTCAGGAGCTAAAATGAAGAAAGAAGTAAAGGAAAACACAAGATAAGAAAATTCCAAATGGTGATGATAATTCTAAGGAGAGCAAGGAGCAACAAGCAAATGAAGGAAATTGAAAGGAGCAACTACCTTTACCAAATTCACAGAAATATAAGACAAGGATGCCCTTTCCTCAAAGACTAAAGAAGCCTAATGATGCAAAGAAGTTTGATAAATTTTTAAAAACTATTAAAAAGCTTATACTTAACATTCCATTTGCTAAAGCTCTTATAGAAATGCCAACATATGCTTGAAGGATGTCATCACTAACGAAAGGCGATGGGATGATAATCAAATAGTGGAATTAATAGAAACATGCAGTTCCATAATCTCTCATAAAATTCCAACCAAGCTTCAAGACCTAGGGAGTTTCATTATCCTTAGTGTAATTGGTGTTCAAGAATTTTTTGAGCATTTATGTGACTTAGGTGCAAGTATTGATCTTATGCCTTTATCTCTTTTCAGGAAATTGTAGCTTGGCAAGTTGACTCCTACAAACATGACATTGCAGCTAGCAAATCACTCCCAAAAAAAAGCCATATGGAATTATTGAAAATGTTCTTATAAAGGTAGATAAATTTATATTCCTTATGGATTTTGTAGTGTTGGACTTTGAAGAGGAGATGGTAAGTCCATTAATTTTTTGGAGGCCATTCTTGAATACTAGGAGAGCTCTCTCATTGATGTACATGAAAGGAAAATAACTCTTAGGATTGGTGATGAGAGTGTTGAGTTTAAAATGTCAAATCTAATCAAACACCCTTTAGAGGATGAGATGTGTATGAAGCTTGATGTTATAGATGCATGTGTTAAGGAAGTAAGTTATCTAAGGAGGCATATAGAAAAAGTGAGAAGAGTGATAAGGGTTTTGAAAAAGAGCAAGAGAATAGAGTTGCAAAATCTAAAATTTTTTTAGGAAGTGACAACCCAACAATTGCATACCTACAATATCTTCTTAAGAGGAACATGATAAAGAAGAAAAGGAGGAGGAATAAAAGGTTAAAGTTCAACCAAGTCAAGCAAGTGAAGATGAGGGTTGGCAATAAAGTTTAATGAACTATTCAATGAGCTAGAGCATTACATTGAAGGCATTCAAAGGGAACAAAATTATCATAAATATAAGCTCTGCATGTTCATCAAAATGTCAGGCTATGATATTGCTTCTCCTACTTTACCATAGTGAGGGAAGTCCTTCTTTCCATATTTAATTTTTTTCATTATTTTATTTTATTTCTTGTGTGTTTGTCGCCTTTTACACTTAATTTTTCACATTGAGGACAATGTGAAGCTTAAGTGTGGGGGGTTAGCTTTTACATTTACATACAGTTAGGTTTTAAATTTTTTTCTTTATTTGGAATTTTCTTATATTTTCATTTGTTAATTTTTAGGGCTATTGATTATAGTATTTATACACTTAGGGTTTTGTAATTTATCACTATCATGAGTTGAGAGCACAATGTTTGTGACATTCTTGTATATGTGTTGTAATCTTTTGGTAATGCTTAATTTTTGACTTTTAAGCTAGGTTAATAATTTATGGTTAAGGACATTTGAATCTTTGATAAACTTAATGCATAATTGCCTTTGAATGATTGAAATTTATGTGTTGTTATTTAAGAAAAATATTTGTAATTGGTACTTAATTTTGATTTGTAGTTGATTATTAGGTCTACCATGTGAGTTGATAGCATGAAAAAAATAAATATAAATATATAAATATCTCTCTTATAAATAAGGAGCCAATATTTAAATCTAAATCTTTATGTGCCCCAAATATATTCTAATGCTCTGAATAGAGTAAAAGTATCCAAAGGACCCACTCATCGATATTTATGCTTAGCATTTCAGGAACGGCGGGCCGAGGAATTACAAAGAGTGGGAAGATTGGTTAGGAAGATTGAATAACAAAAATGAGATGGAGCATAAAATGAACCTGTTTAAAAAAAATTGTGCTATCTCTTGAATGTTAGGTTTAAGGGTTGCTATGATTTGATATAATAGTTCTACTTGCTTTTGTTTTTCTTTGGTGTTAACTCATAAATTTTCAAGAATTCAATGTAAAGTTTGTTTTTCACTTGGTAAATTTCATGTCTTTGTCCTTGAGTTATTAATTTATTTTTGAGTTTGAAGTTTTGTATTAACTTAAGATTATGGTGGATAAACAAGTCAAAGTTTATCAATATGTCATAATCGTGGTGGTGATTAATGTTCTCATGTGTTTTGATTGAGGACAAGAAAAAGTTTAAATGTGGGGGTATTTGATTATATATTAGATGTGGTAATTTTGTAGGTTGGTTTAGTGCACATTTATGGTGTTTATTATTATATTTTTATTAAAATTTGGTTATTTCTATGTTTATGTTGCTTTTGTAGAAGTAAAGAGGGTGATGAAGAGTTTAGTGAATTTGCTTGGGATTTATGAATTTTGTTGTCATCATAGAAGTAAGGTTACCATTGAAGACACAAATTTATTGTCACCATAGAAGCAAGGCTACGACTAAAGTTGTCCTAACCTTAAACAGACACAAGTTTTCTATTAACATGGCAGCCCTACTTCGGTCATAACCCTTTGCTAACCTGAATTTTTATGATGTGGCATTAACTTATTTTTAGGGCAACACCTCCACTCTTCAAGGGGGCTATAAATACATCATATTGGGAATGTTTTTGGGCGAAGGAGATAGAAAGAAGCAGTTGGAAAAGCTTAAGAAAATTAGGAAAACTCAAGAGAGATTAAGAGTTGAAGATCAAAGAGCACAAAATTATATTTTTATTTTCTTCTCTCCTTTCTATTCTTATAATTTTCATGATTTATTTTTATGGTTGTGTTGAATACTTTTCTAATACGTTAGGCTAAATATTCATTTATAGGGATTGATAATCTAAACATGAATTAGTTGAATTTTATTTAATGTGATTATGGTTATTGTGCTGAATTTATGTTGATGCTTGATCACTATTAGCATAATTAAAATTGAGGTTTTAGGTTGAGAGATCAAAACCTTAATGGATCTATAATCATAGATTTAATTCTTTTATAGGTAAAGATATCATAAAGGTATTGAATTTCATATGGGTATGGTGAATTAATTCATTATTTAATTTGGGGAATATGTTTGCAATGAGAATTGGAACTTTATGTTCTTGAGTTAATTGATGAGTTAAAAACATTAGTTAGTTCTTGAGAAAGGCTAATTGATAATTTAGAAAGCCCAAGAATATGCAAGCACACATTAATTGAAAATGACTAATGATTGTGAAGAGAATCAATCCCTAGCAACTTCATATATTGATAATTCCTTTTTATATCATTTTAAGAAGTTTGTTTTACATTCTTTTGTTTAATTTCATGTAGTTTTAAAAACAAAGTGAATTCTATAGCCTTAAACAATAAAGAATTGGAATAATAGGTGATTAGAATGAGTTTTTGTGGGAACGATATTTTTTATACTACTTGGTGACACTGTGCATTTGTAGTTTTGCACAAACAAAAACTGAAAACAAATGCAATAAAAATTTACAAAATTGAGTTACCAATTTTGAAAAATAAACATAAAATCTAAATTAACAATCACAAATAATTAAATGCACAATTCCTTTGCTACTTCTACTTCTTCTTCTTTAATCATATAAAACAAAATGAAACAAAACATAACCTAGAATTGAAGCAAAAAAATTTGTTCCAACACTGCCTACACATTAACATATGTTTGCTTCTCTCTTTTACTTATGCTTATCCAACTAATTCATTTTTTTAACCTTCTTTTTTATATTAATTGGATAAATGAAAAAAATTTGTGTACACTTATTTTCGTATCCAATAATGATGAGCTCGAACAATATCATCCTTCTTTTGATTGCATTTAATATTGTATTTATTTTGATAAGAACATAAGACCCAAATGTCCTTTTTAAGCCAATAAATTTGACATTTTTTTCCTTGAGATCAAAAGGCAAGAAACTTTTATTGCATAGATTGGAGTATAACCAAGTCAAAATAATATCATTTCCAGACTTCATTTTATTATAAAACCCAAAATAACAAAAATTATCGATGAGAGTAAAGAAGAAAAATTATAATTTCCAAGTATTAATAAAAAAGAATGAAAAGAAAGTTTAATTTACTAATTGTCAAATTTTTCTATTTTCTTTTTTTTTTTTTGTGAATTTTACCTTACTGTTGGTGTGAAATTGTAAATCATCCACCAGCACCCTCCTAACCTCTCAATACCTTATAGGACTTAAAAGACAAAAAAAAAATGATAAACTATAACAAAATTTAGTGTGCAATTTACCATGACAAATAAAAATTTGCATTCAAATATAAGAAAATTAATATGGGATGAGAAATATGAAGCACACAATACAAATTTTTATTAGCGGGACATGAGCTTACTGAGCAAAGTTAAAAAATATGAAGGACATAAGAAAACTTAGCTAGAGGAGGGCTTATTGAGTAAAGTCACCACGTGAAAGTGAATTTTATCTAAATTTCACTACTCATTGTGCATTTAAGCTTATTAGGGACTCAAATAAAATGAGTTTAAAATGCCTGCATTGAATATGTATATAAATTTCTAGTGTTGTAGCCTTGCAAATTATCCATGTAAGCCAAAATGGAGGAATCAGAATTATAAATAGGCTGTGAACAAAATGCACAATAAGCAGTGCATATGATTCAATCAAATTCTTAAAGCATCAATTTTTATTGCATTACCAATGCCATAATGGAAACAAATAGAAACATTAATTCCACCAATATTTATAAAACATGATGAAATTAATTTCAAACAGTAACAAAAGCCAATCAGTTAAGCCTTAAATATCCAGAACATGCTTGGAGTCGGGTTTGGGTGATCCAAACTTAAACACCAGGAGCTACCTTGCCAAAGACTTGAAGAGCAGTGATGAAGCCAATGAAACAGAGTCTCAACAACAGTAGGAGAGACTTGAGTCCCAAAGCATTATCGATGTAGAATCTGATTCTGCTCAAGGAGGTGGTGGATCCAACACCGCGTCTAAGTATGCCAGCTGTTTTAGCAGCTGAGCCGGAGGAGGAGAGGGTTTATGACTGAAAAAAGAAAAAATAAAAATAAATAAATAAACATTTTAGTTCCTTCTATCAGTGCTAAAAGGTTTTAAAGGAACTTACAATTATAGACTCCACATCATCTTGTCCTTGTGCTCGAAGAACCCCCCATTTTTTCACCTTCAAACGATTAAGATTCTTAAATAGAGATAATTGAAATGAAGACAATGTGGCTGAATATTTTGTGAATGGGTTGTCACTCTGGTACACAAGTAGCACATAATGTCCATTAGCCCTATTATCAAGAGGACAACGATAACCCCAAAGGTGATCACATACTTCACCAATCACTTGGTAGTCTATAGGATCGATCTGGAAACCAAAAGACCATCTATAATTGTCGACAGTTTGTCTAAGTTCATAGTTGATGTAGAAAACCACTCCTTTGAACTGATCCCAATTTGAAGGAAACTATATGCCTATGGAAGATCCTGTACTTTGATGGGTGAACCATCCTGGAACTTCACTTCTAGAATATAATAAGCATACATAAAAGCTATGTGGATCTAAAGTGTAAGGATGTGGAGTTTCAGGTTGGAGATTATGTGTCTCTAAAGGTATCACCGATAAAGAGTGTGATGAGGTTTGGCAAGAAAGGGAAGTTAGCATTGAGCTATATTGGACCGTTCGAGATTTTGGAGAGAGTGGGCATGGTTGCATATTGGTTGGCTTTGCCTCTGAATTTGTCTCAAGTGCATCCAATATTTCATGTCTCGATGCTGAGGAAGTACATTTTAGACCCTTCGCATGTGTTATAGCCTCAAAGTGTGGAAGTGAATGAAGATCTAACATACAAGGAAGAGCCAACTGTTGTGGATTATCAAGTTCATCAGTTACATTCTAAGCAGATTCTTATGGTCAAGGTGTTGTGGAGGAGCAACAACATGGAAGAACACATGTGGGAGACCGAGGCTGAGATGCGGGTGACTTACCCTTACCTTTTTCCTTGATCAATTCTTATATTCAGTTCTTTTATTTAAATTCGAGGATGAATTTTTTTTAGGGGGGAGATTGTTATAACCCAAAATTTTATAAATTATTAAATCAATTTATGGGATTTGCAGTGTTAATTATTATTTGATTAAATTATAATATTTAATTATTTTGTGAAATTAAATTTGAATATTTATTGTTGAATATTATTTTAATTTATTGTGAAATTAAATTAATTGTTATATTTATATATGATAACTAATCTCTGGAACTCCTGGGCTAGACGTCCTGCAAAGCACGAAAACAGGGGGCAAGGTGAGAGGTGGGGGGAATCCCCACAAACACTCTGATGCCTAAGTTAGAGAATAAAAGTAGGGAGGAAGTGAGATAGCTTGAATGTGTGTGAATGAGATGTCCCCTTATGAGGGGTATAGGGTTCTATATATAGCAATACTCAAACCTAGGGGAAATGGGATTCCTTATGGATCAATAAATCATAATCTTTGTAAGAGAGTGTTCCTTCTTCAGTTAGGATTCCTCTTTGAGGTAGTTCCTTGGACGGATATGTCTTCTCCCTTGTCCATGTGTTCCTATTTAGGGGGGTAGAGGACCCCTAATTATGTGGGAACATTCTAGATAGTATCAAGAGTTCCCCCCCCCCCCCCCCGAAGTATTCAGATATTTATGTCTGTTGCGTCCGAGTAGGATGCAGATGCCTTTATACGGGTTATAAGATGCAAGTGAGTTGAGTGGCCAACCTTAGTCATAATAAGCAGAGCTTGGTGTCGAGTATTTTGGTTAGTCATCATCGAATCGTAATCTATGGAACTGGGGTACTTGACGAGTGAGTATGATCACCGCAATAGATTGACCCGTCCATTTTGGAATAAGATGAAACTAGTCGTCACTGGATTTGTAGATGCTCGGCTCAGGGGCACGAGGCTTACATGTTTGGAACCTCAGTACTACGGAAGCAACCTGAGGGTGCCAGCTTCAATCACTAGACTTATTTAAACGAGACTTAGATGCTCGGCTCAGGGGCACAAGGTTTACATGCTCGGAACCTCAATACTACGGAAGCGACCTGAGGGTGCTAGCTTCAGTCACTGGACTTATGTGAACAAGACTTAGATGCTCGGCTCAAGGGTGCGAGGCTTACATGCTTGGAACCTTAGTATTACGGAAGTGACCTAAGGGTGCCAGCTTCAGTCACTGGACTTATGTGCTCGGAATGGACCAGGAGTGATGCTTGAAACGTCTCCTAATTTTCTTAATGGAGCGGGCCACTCGAAGATGTGGGTGGGCCAACACGTGGTGGTTTTATTTCAACTCTTGAGATCACGTGATTGATGCGTCATTTCGTGTGTCAGTAAACGAAACACTCGTACAGCCGTTATCGCGACTCCTAGCCTAATGGGTTATTTTATTCCCAACAGGCCCTTGGCGGCCTAAGGAGGAGCGCAGTAATAATAAGGGTAGTTAATGGCGTGCTTCCAAGTCCTTTCGTGTCTCTATAAACACTGTTGCTCTTGCTAACTGGCACATTTTACTTTCTTCACTTTTTTATTCTGTTTTTGCTACATTTCTACTGCCTCCACTATTTTCATTCCTTCCTGCCATAATTTTTGCTTAAGGTGACTAGGTGATTCTTTTCATCTTTTCTTCCTCCTCTTTTTGCCCCTTTTCTATCATTTGGTTTTTGTCCCTTTCTTTGCTATGGCTCCCCAGGAAGAAATTAGCTCTGACCTCTTTGTGTCCAATGTAGATGGTGAATTGCTAGGGTGGTATCAACGGCAGTTCTGCATCCCCACCGATTATGCCCTCCACACTGTAGATAGAAGGTTTAGGATGCATACCCCTTTATTGGGGCTAAGTAGATTAGTAGTGTACTTTGACCAGTTAGAGGGGGGTTTGAAATTTCCCTTAGATCCCTTTGTCAAAGACTTTCTTAATAGGAATAACATTGCGCCCGGTCAACTTCATCTGAATAGTTATAGGATACTAACCGGGTTCCTCCAATTGATGCATGAAGAGGGTAGGGTTCCCGATCTAGATGTTCTCCGATATTTGTATAGGCTGAGTAGGAAGAAGGGAGAGCTGATGTTCTCCCTTTCGGCCGTACCTAACCATTCATTTTTTGTTAAACTTTCAGATCTCCACAAGAAGTGGAGATACCATTTTTTCATTGTGGAGCATCAATCGGACTTCCTGGATGTCCAAAGGATATGGTCGGACGAGTGTCATAAAGTGACCCGTCCAACAAAACTTTTCGATCCTGATACGGAGTTAGTTTTGTGGCTACATCTAGACGGACTCGCCGAAGCTTGATCCGCGGAAGATGCGTCCCGGAGGTATCTATGGAGAGTCTGTTTGAGTCGCGACCATTCCCCTAGTATGATGATTTCTCTTTGAGCTTTGTTTTTTCTTACTAGTCTTATTTTTCCATCTATAGATGGCTGACTTTTTTGATTTTACGAGTGGGATTTCCCTAGTGGATGAGCGAGCTACAGTGGAGGAGGGTCGAAATTCTCCTTCCCCAGAAACTGAGGCTCCTCCGGCTTTGGAGGCTGTTCCCGCCGACCCTAGGGGCAAGGCATCGGTGGAAAGTGAGCGGCCGGAGCAGGTCGGGCGAAGAAAAAGGTGGCTGATTAACACAGGGTCAGATGCAGAGGGGCTGGACGAAGAGATTTACGTCCAGTGCCCCTAGTTATCTGGTTGTCCGGATATACGGGGCTGGATATTGAAAAAGATGAAGCCCCCGAGCATCTCCAATAGTCAAGTACGGGACCAGTACGCTGAGTCGCTACAGTTACCCGGTGACATGCAACGTTGGTCGAAGGAGGGACCGGACGGATTGCTAGATTCCATGATCGACCAGTCACTGGAGGTAAGGGAGTTTCTGCTACTTGATACAACTATTGTAGTGGATTATTGACTAAGTTGCTTGGTTGTTTTTGGCAGATGACTCAAACCTTGCTACTGGCGAAGGATAAGAACTTCTACTTAAAGAGACAGTACAACTTAAAGGAAACTAAGGTGGGGACGATAGCTATAGATTTTGAGAAGAAGCTGGATAGCGCCAAGGCAGCTCTGGAGCACTACGAGACAATATATGCAGAGGCCAAATCTGATGCGGAGGCAAATCAAAAAAAGGTTTATGAACTGGAACATAGTCAGGCCCAGCTGACAATGAGGATCGAGGAGCAGGATCTTCAGATTGCTGAGCTTTAGGGGAGGCTAGCGGAGCTTGAGAAATCTTGTGCGAACGAAAGAAGGCATATCAAAGCATAGTAGTGGGGGTTTCTCAAGGCATATCGGGCTGAGTGCAAAAGGATCCTGCTTTCTCAAGACTCAGGATTGGACTTGGGGGGCCTTAGATCGGATAACTCCAGCTGATCTAGCCAGGCTTCTTGCGGAGGAGGACACCCCTCGAAAAGCTGGTTCCTTTCCTGTGAGGGATTCTGAAGAGGCCACTGTTATAGCTGGGTTTGGCGAGCATCCAAAGGCTGTCGATGTTGTTTCCCCTCAGTTTCTAGGACTGGGGGTCCAGGTGTTCAAATACTAGAGTAGATATGTATAGGTTGATGTGTATCTTTTATCTCTTTTTTTTTATAACCAATCATATGTAAAGACATTCTTTATCAATGAAGATACTTTTTATTATTGAATCAGATTAGGTATTTGAGTACAAGATTATTGATAATATTTCCTGAGAGAATCTGAGTTCCAGAACCTTGGTAGTTCTCTGCCTCCTCTTTCTCTTAGTCTGTAAGCCCCCTTTGTTGTGCATTCTGAGATCTAATACGGGCCTTCCCAATTCGGACCTAATTTTCCGATGCCCGAGGTCCTTTGCCAATATCTGCTCTTTTGAGTACCCAGTCACCCATCCTAAAATTCTCTGTTGGTTTACGTAAATGGTGGTACCGGGTTATTCTTTGCCGATGTGTCTCAGCCATTGCTGTCGCTTGTTCTCTTCATTCCTCTAGTACGTGAAGGCATATCCGTGTGTCAACACTATTGACGACGTGGTCGTGGTCTTGGCTTACCCGGTAACTTGGAGACCTAACCTCCACTAGAATTACTGCATCCATGCCATAAGTCAGTCTGAATGGCATTTCGCCAGTGAACAATCAGGGTGTGGTTCTGTAGGCCTAGATTATGTTGTTCAGCTCTTTGACCCAATTCCCTCTCTTATCGTCGAGTCTTTTCTTCAACCCTTGCATGAGGATTCTATTGGTGACCTCAGTTTGTCTATTTGTCTACGGGTGAGCTACTGAGGCAAAGCGCAATTTTATTCCAAGGTTCGAGCAAAAACTTCTGAATTTATGGTTTTTGAACTGTTTGCCATTGTCTATAATTAAAGTGTGGGGGATGCCGAATCTGCAAATGATCTCCTTCTAGAAAAAGTGTTGTATCCGAGCTTCTGTGATGGTTGGGACTGCTTCTGCTTCTACCCATTTCATAAAATGGTCAATGGCCACGATTAAGAACTTATTCTATAAGGTAGAGGGAGGAAAAGGACCCAGGATGTCCATCCCCCATATGGCGAAAGGCCAAGGGCTGCCGATGGGATGCAAAGGCCGAGAAGATTTATGGCTAAGTCGGGCAAAGTACTGGCACTGGGGACATGATTGTGTTAGCTACTGGACATCCTTGGACATGGTGGGCCAGTAATACCCTTGGAGCAAAGCCTTTCTAGTGAGTGAATAGTGGGACTCATGTGCACCATAGATTCCTTTATGGATTTCTCGGAGTATGTAATTTCCCTCCTCTGGGGAAACGCACTTTGACCAGAGGTGCGACAGGGATTTTTGGTAGAGCTCCCCTCGGTGGACAGAATAATG
This sequence comes from Mallotus nudiflorus, assembly GCA_947683625.1. Lineage (NCBI taxonomy): Eukaryota > Viridiplantae > Streptophyta > Magnoliopsida > Malpighiales > Euphorbiaceae > Mallotus > Mallotus nudiflorus. The sequence continues at coordinate 336,042 of CANTUR010000125.1, forward strand.
GGCTGCTTTGGCCTTGAGCTTCCAAGCTTGCAGCTTGTCTTATGGGAGTGTGCCATGCTTAAGATATTGGATTATGAGTTGTATCCATTCTGAGACTACTTAAGTTCTGAAAACTTCAATGTCCTAGTGTTGGGACTGGATAGTGATTCAGTGAAATTCATATCCCTAAATGCTTGACTGTTCTCGGCTGCGGATTTAGCAAGGTAATCGGCCTCATTGTTGTCTTCCCTGGGAATCTGGATGATCTTCCATTGGCCTCCGTCTTGCTCGATGTGTTGTAAAAGTCGCCTGGCTTTGTCTACATACTTGGCAATGCAGGCATCTTTGACTTGAAATGCTCCGCTGACTTAGTTGACTACTAGTTGGGAATCTGAGTGTATAATGAGGTGTTCGGCCCTGACTTCAGTGGCTAGTTTCAACCCTGTGATGAGTGCTTCATATTCGAATGCATTGTTGGTGGCATTATACTCTATGCGGACTATGTACTGGATATGAACTTTATACGGCCCCCTGAGGATTATTCTTGCGTCGGAACTTTGAGCTGAGGATGCTCCATCAACATAGAGCTTCCATTCTGGTATCTTAGTTAAGGCTATATCTTCCGGAGCCATTTCTTATACAAAATTTGCTAATGCCTGGGCTTTCATCTGCTGCTGGGGCTCGTAATCAATATCAAACTCACGGAGTAAAACCGACCATTACACTAGCCTGCCTAAAGTCTCTAGTCTCTATAATATTTTTCACAGCGGGAAATAGGACTGGACTACAATATGGTAAGCTTGGAAGTAGTGCCGAAGCTTTCGAGAAGCATGAACCACAGCTAAGGCTAACTTGTCCAGCATGGGGTATCGAACTTCAGGTCCTCAGAGCATCTTATTGACGTAGTAAATAGGGCTTTGCTAGCTTCCCTCTTCCCTTACCAGTACTGAAGCTATGCATTCTCGGCCAATAGAGAGGTATAAGTATGAGGTCTCATTCGGTATCAGACGGTTGATTAATGGTGGGGAAGACAAGAATCTTTTAATTTCTTCAAATGCTGCTTGGCAATTAGCGGACCACTGAAACTTGCCAAAACTTTTGAGAGCTTGAAACAATGGTAGACATCGCCTAGCCGAGTAAGAAATAAAATGCCCCAATGCGGTTATTCTACCACTTAGCTTTTGTATATCACGGATGCTCTTCAGTGCCGCCATGTTGAGTATAGCTTCCATTTTTTCTGGGTTGGCTTCAAAGCCTTAGTGAGAAATCATGAACCCCAGGAACTTGCCTGCCTGGACTCCGAAGACGCATTTATCAGGATTCAACTTGATCTTGGATTGGCTTAATAACGGGAGGACTCGATCCACGTCTGTTGGGTGATGGTCCGAGTGCTTGCTTTTGATGATGATGTCATCCATATATACTCTACGTTGGTTCCAATTTGGCTCTGGAGGACTTGGTTCATCATTCTTTGGTACGTGGCTCCATCATTTTCCAGTCTGAAGGGCATCGGCATGTAGCAGTACAGCCCTTCATACGTGACGAAGGACGTTTTCTCCTGATCTTCTTTCTTCATGGGGATCTGGTGATAACCTTGGGCAACATATATGAAGTTGTATAAGCCATGGCCAGCGGTGGAATCGACGAGCTGATCAATCGTTGGTAACGGGTAGCTGTCTTTAGGGCATGCTCGGTTGAGGTTGGTGTAGTCTACACACATTTTGTACTTCTCGTTTGCTTTTTTAACGAGTACCACATTGGCTACCCAGTTTGAGTGAGTAACCTCTTTAATGAACTCGGCTGACAATAGCTTCACCATTTCCTCGGCAATGATCTTTTGTCTTTTGTAGGCAAAAGTTCTTTTCTTCTGTGCTACTGGCTTGGCTCCTAGTTTGGTGTTTAAGCAGTGACAGGTAACCCGCGGGGCCATGCCGATGATCTCAGAGGCTTGAGAAGCAAAATCCTCTGAGTTTCTGGTAAGGACGTCCCTTATTATGTCTTTGATGTTCAGATCAAGGGCATTGCCAATTTTCACGAACTTTCCTCCCTTGATTCGCAATGTCTCCATGTCTTCCACCAGTTCTGGGTCAGTGCCTTACTTCTCAATTTCCCATGCCTCTAAATGAAAAGCCTCTGCCAGAGACTTCATGATCATCTGATAGCATTGTCTGGCCATTTACTGATCTCCCCTAATAGTAAGGGTCCACTTCTTGATCAAAATTTTCATCGTTAATTGCTGGATGCTGGTAACTGCATCTGCTTCGTAAAGTACTAGCCATCCTATTATCCCATTATAGGCTAGTGGTATGTCTACCATGTTGAATGGAGTTCGGACGATTTTTGTTTCCTCATCCTCTTGGTTTCCAAATTCTAGGTCCAGATTGACAATCCCCATTGGTTGCATCGTTCCCCCATAAAAACTAGTGATGGGGTTCTGGATGGCCGTTAAGTTGGTGATGGAGCCGCCCATAGCTTTGTATGCATTCTAAGATAAAACATTGATAGCACTCCCATTATCGACCAGTAGCCTTTTGACCCGATACTTATTTATGCATGCAGTTATCACCAGGGCATCACTGTGAGGGTGATGTATATGCAAATTATCCTCTGGGTTGAAAACGCTATCGCTTTTCCCAGGTATCATTTTTTCTCCTCTACTGCGCTTTAACCGTTTCCCGGTGTTTTCTCCTCCTACAATCATGTTGATCGTCCCAATCGGTTCTTTCCTAGCTTTCTTTGCCTCAGCTTTGTCATGGTCATGGTTTTTCTAGGTTTCCGTATCCCCTCGATGCATCAGTGAAATTATCAAGCTTTCCCCACTGTACCAGTTTTTCTATGGCACTCTTCAGTTCTCTACAGCCTTCTGTGTTATGGTCGTACTCTTTGTGGTACTCGCAGTACTGGCTTCTGTTATGAGTAAATCTCTGGCTTGGGCTGATTCTCTTGGCCTGTGTAATCTCCACTCCATTCTGCCTGACCCACATGAGGATCCTGGATCGAGAGGTGTTTAAGGGTCTATATATGTCCACTTCCCTGTCAAATCTATCTACCAGAGTTCTGAAATTCATTTTTAGGAAGCTTACTCGTCTCTGTTTTGGCCGTTCATCCTTGATCGATGGTCTGTTTTCTTCCCGATGCATCCTCCTGTCTTCATCCATCTTTATCATCTAGATCGCTATTGCCATTGCCTCTGTAAAGGTATTCGGCTCTTTAGTCATTAATTTGTCTTTTAGCTTTCCAAGTCTGGTGCCATTTTTCAAAGCTTCTATGGCAACTTCATCAACGAGCTGCTCAATCTGCATAGCTATTTTATTGAAATGGTCAAGGTAACTTCATAGAGATTCATCAGCCTCCTGTCGGCACATCCGTAGGTCGTTGATGTTTCTTACAGGAGGGATATTAGTTATGAATCTGATACCGAACTGCTCCGCTAGGTCCTCAAAAGAAGTGATAGAATTCTCTAGGAGTCGATGAAACCATTTTTGGGCACTCTTCGTGAGTGTACTTGGGAAGACTCTGCACATGATTCCATCGTTCACATTCTGGAGCAGCATCTTTGTCTAGAAAGTTGATATACGACTGATAGGGTCTCCTGTCCCATCGTACTGATCAAGCTGCGGGATTCTAAACTTACTAGGAATCTCCATTTGAATTATTCTGCTGACAAACAGAGTTCTGCTATCCATCATCCATTCTTCTTCCTTTCTAGGTTTAGTTCGGGCTTTGTTCATTGCTTCCTCAACCTTCTGCACTAATTTTGAATCATCAAGAGCTAGGATGGACGAACTACACTTTCCTTCTGGTGCTTTACCCTTCCCTGTGCTCATCCCTAGGGCTTGTCGGGGTGCTGTATTATCATTATTTGGAGCCGGTTCAGTATGCCCGCTCTGTATTATAGCTCTTACCTATTGTTGCATCAAGGCTATTTGTGTCTGAATATTTTTTATCATGGCCTCTTTGCTTACTTGGTTAAGGTCGAGTGTTTAGGTTACGGTGTTTAGGTTTGGAGTGGTTATTGTTGACGTTTCTAGTAGGCTTGGAAAAGGTATTGAGGGTATTGATCGATGGTGCTGCAACGGAGCGTAATATGGGAGATCTGTCCCAAGGACGGGTATCTCGGGGTATTTTTTAAAAGTGAAGGTACATGTCTGGATGAGGCTCCAAATTGATGTGAGATTTGGATAATTGATTATTCAGATTTATGGTGAGAGAATGTTGTGATTGTGGGAGCTTGGTTGACCTAGTGTCTCGGAGCCAATCATGTCGACAGTGAGACTAGAACTCGATTGACTTAGTGTCTCAGGACTAGTCTACTATCCAAAAATTGAGAATAGAAATATTTTGGAATTAAGTGAGCCTGTTGGCTAATGAGGTTCAATGATCATGATTGCAGAATATTTTAGGGTTATGCTCTGATCCTTCACCCAAAAATTTTTTGTTAATAGAAATATTTTTTAATATTTTAGGTCAATAGAAAAATGTATTTAATATTTTAGTTCCATGAAATTTTGAATATTTTAAGTTTATTTTTCATTTATATGATACACTACAAAAAACAGGCATTTTAGCAATGAATTTTTCTGTCGCTAAAATAGGAAAATCCATTGCTAAAACTCCTAGTGACAGAATTCACGATGGATTTTTATCCATCGCTGAAATGCTCATCACTAGATTTTAGCTACAGAATTCAAAAAACTAGCGACTGATTTTAAAAATCCATTAGTAAAATTAGTGATGGATTTTTGAATTTCATTGCTAAAAAGAGCGACGGATGTAATATCCATCACTAAAATTAGCGACGGATTTTCTAATTCCGTTGCTAATTTTAGCAATAAATTTTCTAAATCCGTCATTAATTTTAGTGACGGATAATTAAATAAATCTGTTGCTAATTTAAGAAATTGAAAAAAAAATAAATTCATATTTTGTCCTTTGAACTCAAATTTAGTACCTAATATAACATTAAATATTGTTCGAAATCAAATTATAGTAATTTAGAAATTTAAACAAATAATTGAAATCTGATACCATTACATATTTCTTATAACATTACCCATCTATTTCAAAACATCAATAAATTCAATACATTGTTCCAAACATAAAACCCACACAACGAGTTTCATATTAGTTATACAAATTAACAACATCATCAATTATGCAAAACGATTATGGACCTGTATCATCATGAGTTAGACCTATAAATGGTGGAAGTTGAGAGTTAGGTTGAGACTATGAATACATACACATAAACTTTTCCATGTGTTCTTGCATTTCACGTTGATCACGTTCAACTTGCCCTTTATATTTTCTCATGTCTTCATTCATCTTTTATTGATTACGTTGTACTTTCTCTTTATAAATATGCATGTCTTCATTCATTTTTTCTTAGAGTTCTTGAACTTGTAATTCCACCTTTTGCTCCACCACTTCATCCATATGTTGTTGGAACCACTCATCTGCTGTAAAATCATATCGTGTAATGGCTGATGAACTGCTGAAAATCTCAGGGTAAAATGTGGATGCCTGCATTTACAATGATCACATGGACACCAAATCTTATTCTATCCATCAACTCTGGATGACTACATGTAAAATTAATAAATTCATCAATTTTGGCTTCAAACTCTGTAGTCAAACATCCATTTATCATCCAATTATTAATCCACATGGAATTTGCACTCATTTTATCATACTTTTATAAAAACACCTACAATAAGATTATATATATGGATCTAGTCAAATATTATAAAAATATTATTTATAAAATGATTGAAAAAAACACTTCCAATATATCCCCCAAACACCATACTACATATTTACTTGCACAAAAATGCACTTCTAATGACACATTAACCACATTCACAACAATTCATGTATACCAAATAGTTAATCAAAAATCTATTTAGGCAAATAAAGAAATAAGTAAATAAAAAATAAACACAAGTAAATCAATAAATAATTAAAAATAGTATTGAAATGAACAATCAATGATAATGATATTATTATTCCTTAACAATGATAGCACTAAACCCTAAAACTTCATAAAAATATTTAATACGAAAATTCCTAATAAACTTCTATGTAACTATTACATAGAATTATAAAAAATAGTACAGATTGAAATTTTACATAATGTAATGATATAAATGTATGAGAATCTTTAGTGTATAATATTTTATTTTATATTAATCATGTTCCTATGGCCAATTGAACTCAAATAAATTTTAAATATTTTAAATATAAATAGTATCAATTGTAATTAATATTATACTTATTTTATTAGTCAAATATGATATATTTTTACTGAATTTTTAAGTTAAATTTAATACATAACATATTTTAAATCAATGTAAATTTAAAATATAAATATTTATAAATATAATTATATAAATTATATTGTGATTAGATAATTGGAAACTATGTCATTGTGTAGTTAGATATTTAATATATTTTATATTAATCAAGTTCCTATAAAAAATTCAACTCATATATTTTAAATATTTATACAGGAGAATTAATTAATATTAAAATCAGCATATTGAACCCTTTTAAGTTAAATAATAATAGTTTAAGTTACTTTCAAGTATTTAAGTTAAATTTTTTAAATAAATTTATAAAATAATTTAACCAAAATTTTAAAAATTATATTACATATTGGTGTTTGATAAAAAATATATATTAAATTTAAAATATTTGCTAAATTCGAGTGCAACTAAAGATTTTAGAATCCAAACTCAAGTTATTTTTTTTAAAAAAATAACATGGTATACTTTTCATATTATAGTTGAAGATACAATGTATATTGAGATGTGTTTCATATTATCTTAATAAAGGATGTGAAAATTTAAAAAATAAAAGCTTAAAGAGCCAATTAATTGCTATCAATTCATTAAGGACGTATAGAAAAAAATTCAAAATTAAGATGTGGCAATAATTTGGTCGGACATATTGTTTAATGTTTAACGGACGTCAAGTTTAGAATGTAAAAATTAAAAAAATTAAAGGCAAAAGATCGATAATGATCAAGTGAAAAATATACATTCACAATGTATTAATAATAAAGGCAAAATGAGGGTTCGATCCATGAAGGCCCTTCCTGTGAATAAATAAATAATAGAATTGCAGCGACAATGATGGTAATCAGTATCTGCAATCAAAACAAAACCTAATCTTAATTGTACCATTGCTTATCATATTAATAAACACAAACACACAGACAATTACAACAAAACCAAATTACATAAGCTAGTCAACACACTACCACAACCCATTACAAAAGTAGGCTTCACCATTAATCAAACCAAAGCAAGTACAAGATCAAACCAAATGATCTGATGTTCATAAACTACTTAGCAATAGAGAAACATCAATACATTCATAATGATAATTAATTTGCATAAAAAATTTGAATAACACATATAAACAAAGAAGGAAATTTGACACCATAAGGTACCTTAAGCATGAGGGAGTTATATGCCTTTAGTCAGTATGTTGACATGTGTTTAAAATACTTTGCTTGTTTAATCAATGTAACCTTTATGAAACTTCACCCCCCCCCCCCCAATCTTTGTGTTTTGAACTTAGCAAATAACTTTTTCATCAGGGAAGTTTCAATGAGTGTTGTAAGATGCACTTCTATACAACACCTCTTACTCAATGGCAATGAATTTTCAGGAAGTTTTCCTGAGAGTCTAGAATGCCAGACACAAAATTGAGTGGTTGGGATGTTGAGCCACTTATAAAATCAAACGAATCAAAACAATAATCAAACACATCATTTCACCATTTGAAATTGAAGGGTGTTAAAATTGTAAGGAACAAAATGAAGACCATAGTGATGCCTTATGCAGAATTGGCAAAGTTTAAAGGAAGGCACAAACCTAAAAGCTTTAGAAGGATAGAAGATAGTGGACAGATGCTGAAGACGATGACAAAAGATGGCGCACGATGACCTTAGCTAATGGCGACGACGATGTCATTCATGAATGATAGTGACTCATACGAATAGGGTTGTAATTGAGAACATTGGGAAAATATGCATCACAACTAGAAATAAGATTAAAAAATATGAATAAGAATTTAGGGTTTGCAAATTCCAATTTAGGAAAATTACAAGTGGTGCGAGTGGCAGTGTAGGGTGTAAATCACGAAGGCTAGAGTGTTGATGATGATGGTGCACGAGGGTGAAGATGATGATGCAGCGAGGGGTGAAGATGATGATGGTGGTGGATGTAAAAGAATAAGGCTACCAGGGTGGCAAAGGAGAGAATTGAGGATGCTGGCAGTAACGGTGAAGATGGGAATGAGCGACGACAGATGGAGATGGGTCTGTACAGAGAAGAAATTAGGTTAAGTTGTGACGGATTTTGAATTCCGTAGCTAAATTTATTAAATTAATTTTGAAAAATAAATTAATTGAAGATAGAGACGGATTTTATTTTTCATCGATAATTTACTAACGGATTTCAAAATCCATCGCTAAATTAGAGACGGATTCAAAATTGATCGCTAATTTAGCAATGAATTTTGAAATCCGTCGCTAATTAGCAATAGATTTTTTCTCTTCCCTAAATCGGTCTCTAAGTTTAAATTCCATCGCTAATCCATCACAAACTAGTGACGGATAAAATCCATCACTAAATCGTCAGTTTTTTGTAGTGATATATGAAACAATTCATATACTTAATCAAAACCATCTTCTTAAATATATACATAATTTCTACAAATTATCTCTTTTAAATACAATATATCTATATACTATATATTCAAACAACAAAAATTAAAATTATACATAAGAAAAATCTCCTAAAAAGTATAAATGCATGAACAGTAAATATCTTATAATATAGAATGAATATGCTTTTGGTATGTTATTTGTTTCTGATGCAATTCAAAATATCAAAAAAAAAAAAAATAATTATGTGTTGGTTGAAATATATGGTGACTAACACTTTCTAAATTCATAGAATTCTTGCTGAATTAATATTTTAATTTTTAATTTAATTTTAATTTTTAAATTTATCATCAAAAGCTAATAAATTTTAAAAAAAGAATAAAGTGAAAGGATTACAGATCGATTGGAGCATAGAAGACTTACAAGTATAATTGATTTATTCAAAAAAATAAATAAATAAATAATGAAGTGATCAAAGGAGTTAAGATGGACTAGACATGAGAGCATATACGACTTACAAGCAAAGATTATTCTCTTCAGAAATAAATAAATAAAGTGAAAGGGATGGATAAGGTTAGGCATGAGATGAAGAAAATATTAAATTAAATTGAAATATTGAACTAGAAGACATTAAAACTGTACCATACTAAATAATATTAACCCCGAATTAAAAATCGAATATAGTACCGAATATTAATTTAATAACTAATATATAAAGAAGAATAATAGTAGTGAACTTAATTAAATACTTTTCATTGTGTTATTAAGTGATATATATTAAGCAGCATATGTATAACAATATATGGTAAAAATTCTTATCAAACTCAAAGATCCAAGGAGTTTCACCATCCTATGTGTTGTTAGTTCTAAAGAATTTCCTAAATATTTATGTGATCTAGGTGCTAGTATTAACTTGATGCCTTTATCTCTTTTTAAGGAGCTGAATATTAGAGATGCAATCGACACCAACATGTCCCTTCAATTGGCAAATCATTCTATTAAGAAACCCTATGGCGTGATTGAGTATGTGTTAGTTGAAGTGGATAAGTTTGTGTTTCCGATGGACTTTGTAATATTATATTTTGAGCGAGATAGGAACTGCCCATTAGTATTGGGGAGACCATTTCTAAACACGGGAAAGTTGATCATTGATGTTTATGATGGTAAAATTACCTTAAGAGTAGGGGATGAAAGAGTGGAGTTTACTATGTCTAGGTTGATGAAACAACCCCTTTGTGAGGAGTTATGTATGAGGGTTGAGGTTGTTGAGGAAGGTGTACAAGAAGTGCAACATAAAATAGAACATTCAAGGCATTTGGAGAGGGAGCAACCACTTGAAGAAGAGGAACATACTTTTATCAAACTTGAACTCCTCACCCGAAATGAAAACTCAACTCCACCTTCCATTGAAAAACCACTTCACTTGGATCTCAAACCTTTACCTTGTCATTTGTGGTATACTTTTCTTGGAGAAGGGAACACTCTACCTATTATCATTTAAACTTAAAATGACATTATTTGTCCAACATTATGTCATTTTAATTAAAGTAATTAGTGATTTTAGAAATAAAAATAAGAAAAGTTAGGTCATTTTTATTCATTAATATATATATATATATATAGTTAGTATTAAGCTTACATAATAATTTTACTTAAAATATGCATGAAAAATATGTTTATACAAAAATGTATAAATATACACAAACTTTTACTATGTTGTTATTGGTGATAAATATAAATTTATGTATAACATAAATTTTTGAAACCCATTTTAAGCCGTGTCATATCAATCTGTTTCAAAAAAATCAAATTTTCATACCGAACCATCTCAAAAGATGAGATAGTACTCGCATGAAAAATTTTTAAATTCAGCATTGATACTGGAGATTTTATTTTCAAAATCTCCAAATTTTGGTATGGTTTCAAAGATTTTAAATTTCTTCGACTTGTGCTCATCCCTAAATAGGAGTATAGTAGACTTACAGTAGGAATTACTCTCTTAAAAAATAAATACATAAATAAATAAAATTAAGTGAAAAGGGATAGAGATGGATGGAATATGGAAGAGAAGCGATGATTTTAGCAGACATAAAATAAATATTAAAAAATGAAATGAAAATAAACAAAATTACAAGAAAGGGGTAAGAGATAAAAAAAAAAGAAATAAAAATAAATTACAAGAAAGAGACACGAAAGGAAGAAGAAAGAAACACGCAAGTAAATAATGAAAAAGAGATGTTTTCTTGTTCAAAAGTTAAAAAATATATTGTTTTTGTTTTTGCTTTCTTGGCAATTCATCACAATTTTATTAAGAGTGAAGCCATAAAACAGGCGGCGACTCGAATCAGGGCGGGCGAAGAAGCAGAGGAGATGAGAAGTAGAGTTTCTATTGCAGATATGGCAAGAAGTGCTGTTCAAGAAGGTGGATCATCTTATTCTGATTTGAATGGTCTACTTGAAGAATTGAGGATTGAAGCCATAAATATAAAAGTATTAAGATAGCTAATAGTTACTTTTTTATTTTTATTTTATTTTATTTTTTTAAAAGTTTTTAATTTGATTATTGATATTCAAAATTTACTAAATTCTCATTAATTTGATTTAATTTGGATAGAATTATAATGATAAAATTGTTTTAATAAATTATTAAATGTAATCACATACATTATTATTTAAATTTAAAATATCGGTTAAATAAGAATAAATGTGGACCAGCTAATCTGAACGTGTTAGGCTATGTTACTGATTTTTTTAAGCTAAAAGATAAAACGCAAGAAAACACTTACTGATTTTGAAAGCTGAACAGTGTGGTTTATATCGCAAGTGATTACGCATGAGGCCACTTTTTTGGCTTCATCTTTCCTGCATTTTTGTTTCCTTGTAATATTTTGCTGTAGTTTTCGATCATAAAAGCAACACCATCTTGTGTTTCTGTTTTAAGGAAATATGGGCGGTGAAGCTCATCAGCTAGACATATTTTTCTTCCCTTTCATGGCTCATGGCCACATAATACCATCAGTGGACATGGCCAAGCTATTTGCTTCACGAGGTCTGAAGACAACAATAGTCACCACTCCTTTCAATGAATCTTTCCTTTCCAAACAAATGGAAAGATGCAAGAACTTGGGTCTTGAAATCGATATCAAAACACTCAAGTTGCCCACCACTGAAGCTGGATTGCCTGAAGGATGCGACAATCTTGACTTCATCACTTCACGAAACTTGGGTTTTGAAATGGCGAAAAAATTAGTTTTTGCTTCATCTCTCCTTCAAGAACCACTCGAGCAGCTCCTCAGAGACTGCCATCCTGACTGCCTTATTGCTGATTTTTTCTTTCCTTGGGCTACTAATTCTGCCTCTAAATTTGGAATTCCAAGGCTTGTGTTTCTTGGATCGAGTTTATTTTCTTCATGTACTTTCGCATCCATTGCTCTATACGAGCCGCAGAAGAAAGTTTCATCTGATTCAGAACCATTTCTTGTGCCTAGTCTTCCAGGAGACATAAAGCTTTCAATAAACTAATTGGCAAATTCTGGGGGACAAGCTCATGAACAGGATGACTTTTCCAAGTTCTTGAAAGCATCAACAGAATCAGAGTTAACTAGCTTTGGTGTAGTTGTCAACAGCGCTATGAGCTCGAGCCAGCTTACGCTGATCATTACAGAAATGTTTTGGGAAGGAAATCATGGCATATAGGACCTGTTTCACTCTGCAACAGAGATGTTGAAGATAAAGCACAAAGAGGAAAAAAAGCCTCCATTGACGAGCATGAGTGCTTGCAATGGCTGAATTCTAAGAAACCCAATTCAGTGCTTTATATATGCTTTGGATCTGCAGCCAACTTCGGCACATATCAGCTAAAGGAAGTAGCAATCGCGCTCAAGTCCTCCAGACAGGAATTTATATGGGTTGTCAGGGAAAGAATCCTGAAGAAGAAAATCTAAGTTGGTTACCTGAAGGATTTGAGCAAAGAATTGAAGGCAAAGGACTGATAATAAAAGGCTGGGCACCACAAGTCTTGATTCTTGATCATGAAGCGATAGGAGGATTTGTTACACATTGCGGATGGAATTCAACACTTGAAGCAATAACTGCTGGAGTGCCAATGGTCGCTTGGCCTCTAGGAGCTGACCAATTCTACAATGAGAAGTTAGTGACACAAGTGCTGAAAATTGGTGTCAGTGTGCGTGTTCGACAATATGGAGATACCATTAAGAGTGAACTCATAAAGGAGGCCATTATTCGAGTGATGGAGGGTGCAGAAGCTGAAGAAATGAAAAGCAAAGCAAAGAAACTTGGAAAGATGCCAAGGGAGGGCGTTGAAGATGGTGGATCTTCCTTCACTGATCTTAATGCTTTGATTCATGAACTTAATTCCAATCATTATCAACGAAATTTGAGTGATTATTAGTCAGTTGTTTGAATTGAAATAAACAAATTTTGAGTGAATTAGACTTTTTTTTCTTTTGGAAAACCTGAATGCACTCTTAAAATTTTTAAATCGAAAATGTTATTTGTTGCAGCCACTAAAAAGATAAAAAAAAAAAATCAAAATTCTGAATCCATACTATCCCTACACATGAAGGTAAAATAGTCTTTAAATAAAAAATCTTTATGATTTGTATATCACGAGCTACTATGTACATTATTGATCTTTTTAATACAAGTCACATAATTGATTCTACAGCATACATTAAATTTAAATTGGATGTGCTGGAAGTAACAATTCAACTCATCAATATTTATTATCAACTTGGGTGAAAAATTTTGATTTAAATGGTGAAAAGTTTTGATTTGTTATCAACTTAAGTTTTATTTATGAAAAATATTTATTAGAAAGAATATAAAATTTATTTATCGAAATTAATTGTTGAAATTTTTTTATTATATTTATTATTTTGAAATCAAAATGATTATAGTTTAACCAACTTTAAATTGTAGTGATTTAAAAAAAATTCAAACAAATCAAATGACAAAGAAAGAATAACAATTCAGCTTTGTCCTCTAGACATGACATGCTATTATCAAAGCAAAGGTACCAATATGAAACAGGTGGTTAGCAGCCAGTGGCCACGCAACGCAAACCAAATCTGAAGAGATTCCAGGCTTTATTTCGAAATGTACGTACTTTGTTTTTTGTTTGTTTGTTTGTTTTTTTTTTTTTTTTTTTTTGAAACTTCAAATATATTGATAAGAAATGTTGCAAGAGCTAGAATATTGGAACCATGGTTGATTATTATTATTAACTGCCAAACACCATGGTTGTCAGTGGTTAACTACTACATATATTCAGGAGTAGAAGTTCATACCAAGACAATATCTAAACTAAGAAATAGAGAAAAATAAAGTACTAGATAAAAAAAAAGCTAAAGATTTTAACATTTTTTTTTTTTTGAAATAAAAAATCCTAACATTAAGAGGCTAAATTTAAACAATCTTCTTCCTCCTTGTTGCTAATGTCTTCAAGCTTCTTTGAAACTTGCGAACCGCTTGGAATGATAGAAAAACAAAACCTTATAGCCACTCTTAAGATAAAGGCGCCAATAACTCAAAATAACATAGCTCTATAAAATATAACTTATATATGAATAAAATATGAAGAAAGAATATTAAATGAGATGATTTTAGCCAAAACCATGAACTAAAAAAGAGTTTTATGAGAGAAGGAGGAGAAAATATTTTTAGAGAGAAAGTGGAGCTACTGAAATGTACGTACTTATGGTTCAATATTTTTAGTTGATTTATTTCAATCACATGATGCTACACAAAGTGACAATGACATATTCCCTATAAATAGTTCATGTGGTAAAAAATATAAATATTCTACCAAGAAGAACATATATTAAATTTCTACTTCCTCCTCCCTTTTTTCCCATTGTGGTATTGCGATAAATCATTTGATCTAATTGTTCAAAAAAAAAATGTGACATGGTATCATCAAGATCGCAAGATTCAATTCCGTACATATAGCTCAAAAATATAGGAAAACCATCACTTTTATTCTATATTTTAAGCCAATTAATATAAAACCTATTTTAAAAGTCATGTTAATTGATTTTACGGGATTCATGTGGTGTTTTCTTGAAAATTTTGACAAAATTTTTTCTGACCTTCTTCCTCCCTTAATGGCAAAAGCTTGCTGTTTAAAGGAGGCTAATCAATGGGTTAAATCCTTAGGGATTATCCAATAATATTATTGAAATGGATGTAAAGAGTGTAGTTTATAAGTTCAATTCTTCCTTAGTAGATGTGTCAAAATTAGGCGTTGTGATTGGAGCCTATGGTCAATTGCTAGTCTTTTGTCTGGACTCCAAAGTTGTTTTTGCAAGAAGTGCTAATAGAGTTGCACTACTTGCTTTGTTTCTTCTACTGTTTGCGAGCACATGCCTTCTTTTCTTAGCAATATTCTTTTCTTTTAAGTTTTTTTATGCTATTAAGTTATTTCAAAAAAAAAGTTTCCCTATTATTAAGTACAATATTAATAAAAGTAAACAACTAAATAATTAATAAAACTTTAAATAATATTTTTAGTTGGTCTCAACTTGAGAATTCTGTTAAAATTTTACTAACTTTTACTAATTTTCTAAATTTAAAGATATTTCTTATACAAAAATCTTTTAAACCTTGTTAATAAATAAACTAATAATTTTTAATGTACTAATCAATTATATATGATTATTATATATAGTGTTATTTAATTTTTTTCTTCAAATTCAAGTGTCATATTATCATTTTTGTTTATTTAAATAAATTTGTTACTTAATTATATATATATAACATATCTAATTCAAGTGTTATCTAAACAAAATACAATGTATTTAAAAAATAAATATATGAATTACTTTATTTGATTAAAAAAGTACATGAACCTAGAAAAAAATGTATTGCTTATTTTGGTGTATGGCTCATATGTAGTATGTCTTATATGTAGTAGTAAATAGATAAATGTTGAAGGGTAATGGAGCAACTTGTCCTTTAAGGGGTTTCTCAGGTTAATTATTGAGGTTACGGTTAGATCGGTTGGGGTGTGGGGGCAACTTCCCCGTGGTATAGTACAAGGGTAATTTTGTAGTTTTGTATCGTACAGCTTAAATATACATACATCATGTATTTATAACCCTAGTTTGCAATAATAAGAAAGACTCTAATCGCTCACTCCCAAGGACGTAGGCAAATTGCTGAACCACATTAAATCTTTGTGTTCCTTTTTTTCTTCTCTATTTTATTTTATTTTACTCTTGTTGGCTGTATTATTTCAAAACAACTAGTATCAAAGCAATTGTGATGGCCCTAAATTCAAGAGAAAATTTTGAAGTGGGTAAATTTGATGGAATCGATAACTTCGGATTATAGTAGACACGAGTAAAGGATTTATTGGCACAACAAGGAATTTTGAAGACATTGCAGGCCAAGAAACCGAAAGGCATGGATGATCTTTATTGGGAGGAATTATAACAACAAGTAATAAATAACATATGACTATGCCTAGCATATGAGATTATGTACCAAGTTATGGACATTAAATCTCTAGGAGAGGTACGGTAGAAATTGGAGAATTGATATATGTCCAAATCGCTTAAGAACAAGTTATATCTTAAGTAATGGTTGTATGGGTTGAAGATGCAAGAGGTTTCAAATTTGGCACAACATGCCAATGTCTTCAATTAGATAATCATGGATTTGGTTAGGGTTGATGTGAAGATTAAGGACAAGGAAAAAGCAATTATACTATTGTATATTTTACCGCCATCCTACAAACACTTGGTGACTACTCTTATATATGAAAAATAGTCCATTAGCCCAGAGGAGATTACTACAACATTATTGGCTCTCAACCAATGGAAACAGAATGCAAGTGAAGAATCTTATGGTAAAGGATTATATGTGAAGGGTAATCTGGATCATGGCAGAAGACAAAGTAGAGAAGGTTCTATAAGGGGGAAGTCTAAGTCAAAATCCAAAAGTAGAAAGCAGTTCAGTGCTTTAAGTGTAAGGTGTATGGGTATATGAGGACAGATTATCCAAGAAGAAAAGGGCTGAATGATGACAAGAAGAATGATGACTCATCAAATTATGCAAATGTGGTTCAAGTTGATTATTCAAATATAAAATATAGGGATATGTTGTCAGTTGCAACAAATTAGTTCATGGATTGATGGATTATTGATTTAGTGGCATCTTATCACATGAAACCTAATAAGGAGTGGTTCATATCATACAAGTCAGGTTTCTTTGGTGTTGTCTCTTTAGGTGATGATAAACTTTGTGCTATTGTCGGTATAGGAACAATTAAAGTTCAGACACATAATGGTATTATTAGGACTTTATATGATGTTAGGTATATACCTGACTTAAGAAAGAATCTGATTACCCTAGGCTCATTACATGCTAATGGTTTTCAATATAAATATAATGATAATAGGGAAATCATGAGAGTAACTAAAGATATTGATTATGATGAAAGGGAAATGAACCACAATGAGTATTTATAAACTACTAGGGAATACTATTGTAGGTGGAGTTACATTAGTTATGTCAGATGATGATAGTACAAAATGGTGGCACATGCATCTAGGTCACCTTAGTGAGCGTAAGATGACTTAATTGCATAAATGAGGTCTATTAAAAGGAGTTAAAAGCTGTAAATTAGAATTCTGTCGATATTGTGTGCTTAGAAAATAGTATGGAGTTAGATTCATGACTGGTCAACATACAATAAGGGGAATTCTTGATTATGTGCATTCTGATATGTGGGGGCTACTAGAGAACTATCATTGGGCAGGTCTCAATACTTTGTCACTTTTACTAATGATTTTTCTAAGAAAGTCTAGGTGTATTGTTTGAAATAGAAATATGAGGTATTTCTTAAATTCAAGCAATGGAAATAGAGGTGGAGAACCAAACAGGGAGAAAATTTAAGTATTTTGAGATTAGATAATAAGACAAAATACACTGATTCACAGTTTTAAAAATTTTATGAGGAGCATGGCATTCAGAGGAACTTTTCAGTTCTTAAGACACCACAATAAAATGGTGTAGCAGAGAGAATGACCATATCCATTATTAAAAGGGCAAGGTGCTTAAAATTGAATGCAAGGCTTCTTAAGAGTTTTTGGGTAGAAGCTGTGAGTATGGTGTGCTACCTCATAAACAAATCACCACTAGCATCATTAAGTAGGAAGGTTGTAGAAGAGGTATGGATAGGTAAACCAACTAATCTTCATAATTTAAAGATTTTTAGTTGTCCTATTTATGTGCATATATCCAGTGATGAGAGGTCTAAACTTGATCTGAATTCTAAAAAATACATCTTCCTAGGCTATATAAAAGATATAAAAGGGTACAATTTTTAGGATCTAGTGTCAAAGAAGGTGGTAATTAGTAGGGATGTAGTGTTTGATGAACAATTCATGTTACAACAGAAAGATAAAAATGATGTGATAGTAGGTGATGGAGATAGTTCTAGTTTCAAGGTAGTGCAAGTGAACTTAGAACCCCAAGTCCTAGACAATCAAAAGGCTAAAAGTTTTAGTTTAAAACCTTCAAGTTCTACTTCAGGTGAAGAATATCACTAAAGTCTAGTTAGAGATAGAGAGAGACGTACCATAAAGCCTCCTAAAAAATTTAGGTATAAAGATTTGGCTTCTTGTGCTCTCCTTATTAGTAGTGGAGATCCATCAATTTTTCATGAAGCTATGCTTAGTGAGGAGAAAGATAGATGAGTGCTATGGTAGAGGAGATGGAATCTTTACATAAAAATCAAACATGGGAGGTTGCTCATCTACCTAAGGGAAAGAAGGCTATAAAGCCCAAATGGGTGTACAAGAAGAAGCCAACAGTATCAGAAAAAGAAGGGGAAAAGTTCAAGGCTTGGCTAGTGGCAAAAGGGTACTCACAATAGAAGGGGATTGACTGTGATGAGATCTTCTCTCTTACGGTTAGACACACTTCCATTAAGGTAGTATTGTCTTTGGTAGCTAGTTGGGTTATGCACTTGGAGTAGATGGATGTGACGACAACATTTCTTTACTATAACCTAAAGGAGCAGGTTTTTATGGAGTAGCCAGATGGTTTCACCCAACCTGGGTAGGAACATCTAGTGTGCAAATTGAAAAAGTCCTTGTATGGGTTGAAGCAGTCTATAAGGTAGTGGTATAAGAGATTTGATTCCTACATGATTCATAATGGTTAGAGGCATTGTGAGTATGACTGTGTGTTTATATTAAAAGCCTTAATGATGGTTTTTTTTATTTTTCTACTACTATATATTGATGATATGCTTCTTGCTACTAAGAATTTGCATGATGTTCTTGATTTAAAAGCTTTGTAGGGAAAGAATTTGATATGAAGGATTTAGGTGCTCCAAAGAAAATCCTTAGGATAAAGATTCATAAGGATAGAGGTTCTATAAAATTTTGGTTATCTTAACAGAGTTAACAGATATAGGATGAGCAATGCAAAACCAGTGAGTACTCTATTGGCAAATCACTTTAAGCTTTCCTCAACTCAGTGCCCAAAGTTAGATATATAAGTTAAAGACATGGAAAAGGTACCATATGCCAGTGCAGTTTGTTACTTGATATATGCAATGGTTTTCACCAAACCTGATTGGGCTCATACTGTTAATCAAGTCAGAAAGTTTATGTCAAAACCTAGCAAGTAGCATTAGGAAGTAATCAAGTGGAAATTTAGTATATGAGGGGCACAATAGGTCATGGCATCATGTTTGGTAGTCAACAGGGTGATCCTTCAATTGTAGGATATGTGGATTCAGATTATGCTAGTGATATCGATGATAGAAGGCCTACAATAAGGTATGTCTTTACTCATACAGGAGGGCCTATTTATTGGAAATCCATAATTCAGTATATAGTTGCATTATCTACAACTAAAGCTACGTATATGGCAATTGTTAAAGAAGGAAGCATTAAGGCTTATAGGACTAGTGAAGGAATTAGGCATTGAGCAATATGGAGTTTAGTTGCATTGTGATAGTCAGAGTGCCATTTATTTAGTAAAGAATCAAATGTATCATGCTAGAACAAAGCATATTAATGTGAGATTTCACAAGATCAGGGAGTTGATTACATCTGGTCAGATATTGCTATAAAAGATTCACTCTTTTGAAAATGTAGCTGATATGTTGACAAAGCCAGTTACTAGTGTCAAGTTCAAGCATTGCTTGGACTTGTTGAATGTTACCATATGCCAAAGAAATATATTCACCTCAACCTATTGTTACATGAGAAATTTTAGGATTTATCTCCTAAGGGGCTTCATATTCACCAAGGTAGAGATTGTTGTGTATGGCTCATATGTAGTACTAAGTGGATAGATATCGGAGTGTAGTGAAGCAACTTGTCCTTTGAGGGGTTTTTAAGTTAATTATAGGGTTACGATTAAATGGGTTAGGGTGTGGAGGCAACTTCCCAGCAATATGTGAAAAAGTCCTAGAGGGGGTGAATAGGACTATCGAATAAAAATGAGAAATTAAAAGAATTCTTTGCAAGAATTGAATGGAAGTTGAGAAGGAAGAATGAAGAACACAAAGATTTAATGAATTCGGATGCAACAATAATCCTACGTCTCCAACTAACTTATCCCCAAGTTAGGATTTTTAATCACCCACATTCTTATTCACAAGATTGATAATACACAAGAGTTTTATGGCTCACTCTTACAACCTTACAACTTGATTTTTAAGGCTCACTCTCAAACTAAATCCTAAGTGTTTTAATGGACAACACTTAAACCAATTCCTTTAAAAATAAATCTCACTTCCCTTCTAATCTATCTTAACATTTAAGATAAAGAGAAATTCTATTTCTAATACACAACAAACTCTCATAAGAGTTTACATAAAGAAATGAATTTTAGAGGAGTTTAGAAAGCTTAATTGAATGCTTGAATTTATAAAATGAATGAGTAAGTTTCTTAACCTCAAAAAAATCTTTAGAGGTCATATTTATACTTGAGCAACCTAAAATAAAAGCTAAATATGCTAACTTCCATTGAAGATTTGCATACCTAAATAAGCTCAGATTTTTACAAGTAAACTCAATTCAGAAATATTAAGATGTCTACTTCAAAAGTGAAAAAGATCATTTTCTCATTATAGAGCTATAAGGATGTTAAAAATCCTTTTTGAATCTCAGAGGTCAAATTAACCCACAAGCATAACTTATCAAGAGGTAACTCGTAGCAGCTCTAAATACTTTAGGTATAATATTGAGATATTATACCTCATCAAAATACATTATAATGATAGTATTTTGTATTTTTGAACTTGAACTGATAATTTTGATTCAAAAGTTCCTACACAGTTAATTGAAATCATTAGAATCAAAATTGTTTGTCAAAGTCCAAAATTAGGAGTTTGATCATGCAAATAGTCAACAATCTCCCCCTTTTTAGCTTTGACAACTAATTTTAAAAGATGATAAATATTGTGTGTGTGTGTATGTGTGTTTCAAAAATAAATAACATGTAAAAACATGTTAATTAAAATAGCTCCCCCTTTCAAAATAAATAGATGCAAAATGAGAAAATAATTTGCTCCCCCTTAACATGTGCATAAATTCAATATTTATCATGTATCAGAGCATATGAATTATCATAGCATGTATATGGGTTGATATAGTATGTTTCAAAAAAAATCACAAAGGAGATAATTTTTGAAAAGATATCAATTGAAATAAAAATATTTATTTCCTTTAATAAATATATTTATTTATTTTTCCTCCTTTTGGACATGATAAGAAATATAAGTTTAATACTTTATTCCCCTTCTTTAAAAATAAAAACAACATACAAATTTAACTTGAGGGACAATGACTGTTAAGACAAAGTTGTTAAAAATATGATAACATGATGATAATATGATCATTAAAATAAATTGATAGGCAATATGAAGGAAATAATTTCAAACATATATGCATGTGGTGCTACTAGAATGCATTACAAAATAATACATATAACACTCACTATCACATGATCATATAGACCTTAGCTAGTTAATAATCATGTGGATAGAATGCATTTTTTAAAAAAAAAATTATAGACACATAGCTTCTTCTCCCCCTTTGTTAAAGACAAAAAAAAAAAGAAATATAAAGGGAAATGAAAAAAAATTTAGAGGGAATAAAAAATCAAGAACCAAAATAATGAAAACAAAGATACTCAAAATCTTTATAGAATGCATGTCATACATAAACAAAGTAAACAAAATAAGGCTTTTTATCACAAAGACAAGACTAGCCACACTTACTAGAAAAAAAAAATTGATATCAAAGACACACTTTCATATAGTAATATCATAAACACATCTTTGAAAATAATCTGTTCGTAACAGGAAATTAACTAAGTATACATGTGAACTTAATTATTTTTACCTCCTTTGACAAAAGTAAATATAAACCAAATCTTAAAAAAATATTTATGTCTTATCAAAGATCAAAACAATTCCTAAGAAAAATTTATACACGAATAAATTAAACATTAATTATGCATGTATAAACAAAAAAATTAAGCGTAAAATTTAATAATTAAAAAAATAAACAAACTCAAATATTTTTCCCTTTTGCATTAAAAAGGATAGAGTTACAATGATATTAAGATACCAATTGTAGACAAGATATAAAACTAACAACTCATGACTTAGATATTGTTTATACATGACTTAGCGTTCCAATAAATATTCAGAAAATAAACCAAACCTAAACTGACATAAAATAACCATAAAAACAAACTAACAACTCAAAGGTTAGATATTGAAAATATACTGAAAATAAGCCAAATAGAAACTAATGACAAAATTAACAAAAAAATATAAAAAGAAACTATTCTTGATGACGAGTAAAAGGAATAAAAATATATAATTCATATTTAAACAAATATAAATGCATAACATTTTTTAAAAAATTATAAAATTATTAAGAATAAAATATTTATTAATCAAAGTAATCAATAAGCATAACATGATTTCACATGAAAATAGTCCAACCATCAATTAAGCATAAAATTTAAGATAAACTAGAACCATCAATTACAAATTCATGCTTAATGAAATTCAATCTCTTTTCATTAAGCGATTTGGTGAAAATATCTGTAAGTTGATTATTTGTATCAATAAATTCAGCTGAGATATCACCAATTTGAACATGATCACGCAAGAAATGATGTCTAATGTCAATATGCTTAGTTTTTTAGTGTTGAATGAGATTCTTGCTAAGGTTAATAACACTTGTATTGTCACATTTGATTCGAATGTGATCAAGTTCTATACTATAGTCCAACAATTGTTGTTTTTGCCATAAAACTTATGAACAACAAAGACTTGCTACAATATATTCAGCTTCTGCAAGGGACAAGGCAACTAAAACTTGTTTCTTACTAAACTAAAAAACTAAACATTGTCCTAAAAATTGACAAGTTCCATAAGTGCTCTTTCTATCAAGTAAGCTACCAATAAAGTCTGCATCCAAATAACTAATCAAGTCAAAGGAAGAGCTCTTAGGATGCCAAAGTCCTAAATGCATTGTACCACAAAGATATTTGAAAATTCTTTTGATAGCATTCAAATGAGACTCTCAAGGACTTGATTGAAATCTAGCACACAAGCAAGTAGAAAATAAAATATTGGGTCTATTAGCAGTTAAATAAAGAAGGGATATGATCATACCTTTAAATCACTTTTCATCAACCAGTTTGCCATTCTCATCATTGTTAAGTTTGGTTGTGGTACTCATTAGAGTTTTGTTTCTTTTAGATCCATCCATTCCAAACTTCTTGAGAATGTCTCTTGCATATTTGGTTTGATTTATGAAAATCCCATCTTTGCATTGCTTGATTTGTAATTTGAGAAAGAATTTAAGTTCTCCCATCATACTCATCTCAAATTCTTCTTGCATTAGTTTTGAGAATTCCTCATACAAGCAATGGTTAGTAGCACCTAAAATAATATCACCAACATAAATTTTCACAATTAATAAATCATGTTTGGATTTCTTTATGAAAAGAGTTGTATCAACCTTTCCTTCAAAGAAACCTTTCTCTAGTAAAAAGTTACTTAATCTTTTGTACCAAGCTCTTGGAGCTTATTTCAATCTATATAATGCTTTTGAAAGTTTAAACACATGATTTGGAGAATTAAAATTTTTAAAACCCAGAGGTTGTTCAACATATACCTCCTCTTCAACAAAACCATTTAAAAATGCACTTTTAACATCCATTTGATAAAGTTTAAAATCCACGAATAATGCAAATGCAAGTAGCATCCTAATAGCTTTTAACCTTTCAACGGGGGAAAAGGTTTCATCATAATAAATGCCTTCCTCTTTATTATAACCTTTAACTAATAGTCTAGCTTTGTTCCTAGTTATGACACCTTATTCATTCATCTTATTTCTAAACACCCATTTGGTGACTATAATAGGATGATGTTTAGATCTAGGAACCAAGGTCCAAACCTTGTTACTCTCAAATTGATTTAACTTTTCTTGCATAGCAAGGACCTAAAATTCATGACACAAAGCATCATCAACATTTTTTGGTTCAATTTGAGAAATGAAAGCTATATTAACAATAGATTTAAATTTTTATCTAGTAGTTATCCCTTTTATAGTGTCACCTATGATGAGATCTTAAAGATGAGCTTTCTTGAATTACCAATCCTTTGGAAGTTCATCCTTCAAGGTAGGTTGGGATGTCTCCTCATTTTCCTTCTTTCTTAGACCTTTAAGCTATAAAGGTTTACTAGCATTTGCTTCATGTACTTCCACAATTTCATTTTCACCTATAAGATCATCAATACTACAAACATCCTTTCTAGGATCAAGTAAGTTTGATTCATCAAATAAAACATGCATTGACTCTTCAACTACTAAAGTTCTCTTATTAAAGACCCTATATGCTTTACTAGAAATAAAATAGCCTAGGAAATTTCCTTCATCGACTTTGGAATCAAATTTCCCAAGATTTTTCTTGGTGTTCAATATAAAGCACTTGCATTAAAATACTCTTAGATATGAGATTTTGGGTTTTCTATTGTTCTATAGCTCATAAGATGTTTTGTTTATAATTGGTCTTTTGAAAACTCAGTTTGAAATATAACAAGATGTGTTAATGGCTTCCACCCAAAAGTATAATGAAAAATTATACTCATGAAGCATTATTCTAGCCATCTCCACAAAAGTTATATTTTTTTCTTTTAACTACCCCATTTTATTGAGGAGTTCTAGGAGATGAAAATGTATGAGAAATATCATTTTCATTACAATAGTTTTTGAAAAATTCATTTTAAAATTCAATTCCGTAATCACTTTTAATAGATGAAATACAAAAACCTTTTTCTTTTTAAACTCTTTTGGCATCATTCTTATAAGCAAGAAAACATACACAAGTAAATCTAAAGTAATCATTAATTAATACATATGCATAGTGCATTCCACTGAGATTAACAACTCTAGTAGGTCCAAACAAATCCATATGTATAAGTTCAAGTGGTTTAGAAGTAGACACTGCATTTTTAAACTTAAATGAAGACTTAGATCATTTTCCCTTTTGACATGCATTATAAGGTTTATCCTTGATGAATTCAAGCTTAAGTAAACCAATCACAAGTCCATGTTTACAAAGATCATTTAAAAGCTCAAAGTTTGCATGTCCTAGCCTTCTATGTCATGACCATGTATCATTGGAAATACACATTAAGAATTTGATATCTTTCTTATCAATTTTATTTAAATCAATAACATAAAAAAATAACATTGTCTACTCTTTGTCTACTCTTTACCAATAGACATAAGCATTTATCTATTCTTTCACCGTTAAAAATAACTTTATTTTCATCGAGACTACTAACAAAGCAATTTTTAGGATAGAAAGTCACTTTATTTCTCATATCACATAATTTAATTATACTTAGAAAATTATGTTTAAGACCATCAACAAACAACACATGATGTATAGATAGGATTGAGGATTATCTTTTTTTTTTCTCCAATGCCAATAATTTTTTCTTTTGCATTGTCTCTGAATGTAACATGTCCTCCATCCTTAGCATCAAGTTTGTTGAATTGCTTCTTGTCTCATGTCATGTGCCTTGAACATCCACTATTGAGATACCACTTGCTTTTTGTTCTTATAGATTTCAAGCATACCTACGTAAATAATTTAAGTGTTCTTTTGAACCCAAACCTTTCTTGGTCTAGGTTGGTTAGTTTTGAGATAGTTCAAAGGAAGTAAATTAATATGTAATCTTTTGTAGAAGCACATATTTTTAGTATATCCTTTGATCATGCAATATGAATATACAATATTTTCAAATTTGTTTCTTCTAAGATGATATGCTTTCCTAGTATATGCAATATGCCTTTGGTGTTATATGTATCTCCTATTGTTTTGTGTCATTGAGTGAGACATGCATTGGCAATGGTGATGTGTATTTCGATAAGTTTATGTTCGATAGGTTTATGTAACATGTTTATGTACATTGTGTTGTGTAGCATGCCTATTATAATTTTATCTAGTGTACATATAAGCATGCTTAGGTTGAGTGCTCTAGTTTGAGCTTTACCTCTTTGTGTTAGTGAAGGGTGAATATGAGATCTTTTAGCTTTGAAAGCTTGAGCCTCATTTGATTTGGAGGTTTAAGGAGTGGAATCATGTGAAGTTTTTACAAAATTAATATGTAATGAAAATGATGAAGACATTCCATTCTTATATCCAATTCCATGGGTATCTCCATGAATTTTTTAAGAGTCAAGAAGACTATCTAAAGTTTATTTTGCTCTCTTAAATTTAGCAATGGAATTCTTTAATTCTAAGACCTCCTTAGAAAGCTTATGATTTTTATCATTTGCTTTCTTAAGTTGATCTTCCAAAGAATTAAAAGATTTATCATCACTAAAAAGTTTTTTGTTTGATTCAACAAGTTTAGAAAAATTAATTTTTAAATTTTCTAATTCTCTATTTGAGCTACCTAACTTATGCTTATAATGTTTCTTCTTAGATAATAAACTTTTGCATTTAACAAGTAATTTTCTCTTAATAAAGCTCTCATCAGCATCAACATCATCATCATCATCATCACCATCACCACCACAATAATTATCACAATCATCAAAGGAAGAATAAGAAGTAGATGGTACCTCATTTTCATTTTCAAAGGATATAAAGCAAAGATTGGTCACTTCTCGTTGCTCCTCTTCCTCTTCAGATTCAGAGGAATCATCTCAAGTAGCTTTGAATGCCTTCTTCTTATCTTTTACTTCCTTGTTCTTGAATTTGAGTTTATGACACTCACGTCTAATATGTCTCAATTTCTTGCATTCATAGCAAGTAACCTCTTTGATTTTCTTTTTCCATCTCATTCGAACTTCTTGTTGAAGTCCCTTGTTCTTAAGAAATTTTTCTTTCTTAAAAACTTCTTGAAGTTCTTAGTGAGCATGGCAATGTCACCATCTTCATCACTAGAATCTTTAATAATGTCCTCTTCACTATCTTCTTTAAGAGCTTTTAAAGAAATGTTCTTTTTCTTTTCTTCTTTCTCTTCTTACTCTTCACCTCTTTGCTTGATGTGAGCTCATGTGTTAAAAGCTTACCAATGAGCATATTGATTGATATAGTGGAGAGGTCTTGAGCTTCCTTAATTGAAGTAACATAAGATTCCTAATCCTTTTTAGGTAGGATTCTTAGAATCTTGTTGTTTACATCTTCATTGGAGAAATGTTTTCCAAGTTTCTTGAGGGTTGTGAGGAGAGCATTGAGATAGTTTGTCATCTTTGTGATTGATTCATGAGGCTTCCTTTTGAAGAGTTCATATTCATACATATGAAGTTGAACCTTTTTGCTTCTTTCTTGAATGTTGCCTTTATAGTAGTTTTCTAAGGTCTCCTACATTTCTTTAGTCGAAATGCAATGTTGAAGCTTGCTTCTTCTTCTCTTGTTATTGAGAAGACTAGAGTACTAATAACCTTTTTATTTTTGTGATTTTCTTTCCTTTGATCAATGCTTCATTGGTTTCTTGTAAGAGTAGTTACTGCACCATCAATGATAGTTGTTGGTGGTTCCCAACCTCTTAGGACAATGTCCCAAAGTTTGATGGAATCACAAGCAAGATATAATTCTATTTTGAACTTCTAATACAAATAGTCACTACCATCGAAGAATGGTCTAAGAGAAGAAATATTTTATGATTCACTCCCTCTTATCTTGTATTCTAGCAATAAAGTACCTAGAATTCAAGCTTTGATACTAATTAAAAGAGTCCTAAAGGGGGTGAATAGGACTAAGAATTCTTTACAAGAATTGAATTGAGAAGGAAGAATGAAGAACACAAAGATTTAAGGAGTTCAGATTCAACAACAATTCTACGTCTCCACCTAACTTATCCTTAAGTTAGGATTTTCAATCACCCATAATCTTATTCATAAGATTAATAATACACAACAGTTTTATGGCTCACTCTTACAACCTTACAACTTGAGTTTTCAAGGCTCACTTAAAAACCATATTCCAAGTGTTTCAATTGACGATACTTAAAGAAATTCCTTTAGAAATAAATCTCACTTCCCTTCTAATCTATCCTAAGATTTAAGATGAAGAGAAATTTTATTTCTAATACACAACCAACTCTTATAAGATTTTATACAAACAAATGAATTTTAGAGGAGTTTAGAAAGCTTAATTGAATGCTTGAATGTATAAAATGAATGAGCAAGTTTCTTGACCTCAAAAAAATCTTTAGAGGTCATATTTATACTTGAGCAATCTAATTATAGCTATCAGAAATAATGATTTTGATCCCAATATAATCTAAGTCCATTTGAATGAAAATTTGGACTTTTGAGCTCCATTTATGTAGCTCCCAATTGGAATATTGCCAGTCCTAGTTGGGATGCTTCAAAACTAGTTATTAATAGCTATTTTGGTTTAAAATTCTTTAGTCCTAAGCATAGTCTCAATTGAGACATTGGATCATGATTAGTTTTGTCCAAAAATGAATTTTTTGCAGAAATTGGTCCCGATCGAGACTACTCTAGTCCTGGTCAGGATCATGACTTTTTAAGATTGAAGACGATTGGATCAGCCTTAACTTTCTTTATGGGAGTTGTAGATAATTCTTTTATGTTTCCATAGCACTTTAAAACACCTCAATTTAACACTTGTAGCTCAAGATATTGCTGAAATACTAAGAGTTATGCAACCTAAAATTAAAGTTGCATATGCTGACTTCAATTAAAGATTTGCATACCCAAATAAGTTTAGATTTTAATAAGTAAACTCAATTCAGAAATCTTAAAATGTCTACTTCAAAAGTGAATAAAAACATCACCATTAAGCAACAAAGCAAGTCAAATATACTTAATCAAAATCAGCAATTAAAGCAAGTAAATAGAAACTAAATTTCTTGTGTACTTGCTGTTGGATTCTCCATGAATAAAAAAAAATTCCAACACAGAGATCTACATGCCATTTACTTGGCATAATTCATTGTATTACGTTTCAAAAATTAAGTAACCTTCCTTCTTTGCATGGAAATGTTTCAGATACTGTTTCTAAAACTTGTTTTTTTGTCTCAAAAGAATCAATCATTTTAGTTGAGACAGCAGTCAAAATGCTAATGGGTGGTGGTGAGGAGGTGGCAGTGATAAGAAGAAAAGCTAGAGATCTAGCAGATAAGGCCAAGACAGTTATTGACGAAGGTGGATCATCTTATGAAGATGCAGGTGCTCTAATTCAAGAACTCAAAGCTCGCCGAAGATTTTGAGTGCATACAATGACTATCCTCTCTTGTTTATACCATTAGTATTTAAATCATTTGATTTTTTTTTTTTAGTAAAATATTGAAGGTTAGAAATTATATAACGCATCCGACCATTTTAACTAAGTTGACACTCTTTTAGTGTTGACTATATATTTTCGTAGTCCAAATATTATTAAAATAAATAAAAGAAAATGTCAAAAAGAATACAAAGCAAGGCCACAGCCCCAACATGCTAAATGAATCTATAACTAACTCTTGCACTATAGTCATAAGAAATAGTGGAATTACAGAAAGAATGGGAGACGTCCCACCAAAACATATGCCACCGAATTTCCTTCCCTGTAGATGTTAGAAATCTGAAATCGCATTTAAGAAACAAGATGCAAACAATTCATCCAATGCTGCCTAATCTCCCATGGAACACGAGTAGAATGAGTGTGGAAGATATTAAGTACATACATGGAATCACATTCTAACCAAAGGGAATGCCAACCTTTATCCAAAGCAATTTCAACCACTTTGACAGCTTCTAAAAGCTCAGCAAAAAAAGTGAAATTATGGCCAATACTGAAAGCAAAAGCACTTTGTGGCAGTCCCCTAGCCGTGCGAAAAATGCCCCCTGAACCAGGAAGACCCGGCGCACCCAAGGCAGACCCATCAGTGTTTACTTTTAGCCACTCTGAAGGTGGAGGACGCCAAACAACAGCAACCATATCTAGAGCTTTCCTTGGAATGCCAGAAATTTGGAAGATATAAAGAAACCAGAATTCAACCATGGAATTAAACATAGAACCCAAGCGGAAGAAATTAGATTCCTTACTTGAAGTCCAAAGTCTGCGTTAAATCTAATTAATATTAAGAACTCCATCATAAAAAATTATAGCATTTCAAAGCTTCCAAATGAGCCATACCGCATTGACAATGGTCGAAGTCCATAAAACTGAAAGTTGGGAACTAAAAGACTGATTCATGGCGTCTAAAATTAGATCTTTCAATGAACCTGAAGTAAAAACTTGCTTATCAAAAACACTAGAAAGCGAGTTCCAAATGGTGGAACCAACCTTGCAGGTGGTGAATAAATTATCTGCATCCTCACTCTGGGCAGTGCAAAGAACACATCGAGAGGGAATGCAAATCCCTTTCTTTCACAGATTATCGTCAGTTGGGAGGTATTTTAAAATCACCCACCAGTAAATTAGAGAACGAGAAGAAGGTAAAAACTCCTTCCATATAAAAGAGCACCAAGGCATATGATTCCTATATGAGCGCAATTGATGATACATTCGTTTCACACTATGAACCCCATCCATGACCTTTGTCCAAACACTAGAGTCATGAGACTCTTTGGAAACAGAAATATAACAAATATTATCCCTAAGAACATCATTAGAAAAATGAGATAATTGCCATGAACCCTCGTTCAAGAAAGAAGCAACTGATTTAGTTAAATGACATTGATCACAAGAAGGAAAACCCAACTGATTGGCAACCATTGGAGAGATCCATTCGTCAGTATAAAACTTTAGAGAACTATTAGATTCGATGAACTATTTAATATCTTATATAAGAGAAGCATAAACATCCTTAATATAGGTCCATACCGAAGATTTAAAATAGAAGTCCTTAGGAATGCCCGAAGGATGAAGAAACCGACTTCTAAAAATATTAGAAGCATAATCCATGCTAATAATCATTTTCCAAGCCAATTTGCTAAGCATAGCTTGATTTAAAAAATTCAAATTCTTAATTTGAAGACCACTTTCCTTGAAAGGAAGACAAGCAATATGCCATGGAATTGTGATCAACTTTCGATTATTAATAGAGCCTGTCCTTAGAAAATTGTGCATACAACAATCTAAGGATTGAACAAGAGACTGAGGCCATTTGTAAATTGCAAAAGAGTGCAACAAAGAGCTTGCAATGACTGATTTTATAAGCGTAAACCTTCTAGCCATAGAAAGCGTGCTTCCTTTCCACTTGGCAAATTTATTGAAAATTTTATCTGTCATAGGCTTCAACAATTTACGCTTTGGGGCGCTAGCAAATAAAGGAACTCCTTATTGAAAATTTTATCTGTCATAGGCTTCAACAATTTACGCTTTGGGGCGCTAGCAAATAAAGGAACTCCTAAATAATTAAAGGGAAAAGTACCATGTCTCATACCCATAAACTGCTACAAACGAAGCATCCTCCGCTCAAAAATACCACTCCCAAAGAAAATTTCAGACTTAGACTAATTGACAATCTATCCTGAAATCTTACCATAATGTCTAAAAACAACATTTATGTTACAGATGTTCCTCAAGGAAGCTTTCCAAAACAAAAGAATATCGTCTACATACAAAAAATGAGTTAGGAAATAAATTCCTCTAGCATAAATCATAGGAATAATAAAACCCTGGCTAACTTTCAAAAAGATAAGATGATTGAGAAAATCTTCAGCCAAACAAAATAAAAAGGGAGAAAAAGGATCCCTTTAGCGCACCCCACGAGAACATGGAAAATAACCATGAAGTTTCCCATTAACCATAATAGAAATCCGAGAGTAATAGAAAATAAATAAAATCCAATCCCTGAATACTATTGGAGAATGATTCAAAGTTAGTTACCTAAACTTTAGCTTTGATTGAGTTGTGATTGTCATTTTTGTTCCTTTATTATCTAATTTTAGTTTTAATAATGCTAGCATTTTTACTGCTTTCATTTCATTAGTTTGTTATGGAGTAATGCCTATTTAAAGGCCTCTTATTTACTCTACTTTGAATCACACATAATACAACAATTTCAATCAATTACTTCTTTTTGTTTACTTCTATAATTATGATGTCCTTATTTTGTTTTGTTTAATACTTGAATTAGATTCAAGTCCACTGATGTCTCTTCTTTGCCCAATACCTATTTGATAAAAGTCTTGTGTGACTGTTTCTTTATTTATTGAAAATTTCCCAACATTTGTGGTATCAGAGCCTGGTTCGTTTATAACTAGGTGTGCAACCAATAGTGACTAATGGCAATGTCAAGAATGTATCTCAACTGTCAATTCCAGTCTTCAATGGAGAATGCTATGAGTTCTGAAGCATCAAAATGAAGACCTTGTTCAAGTCTCAGGAACTTTGGGACTTAGTTGAGAATGGTTATGTAGAACTAGATGAAGAGATGAGATTGAGAGAAAATAAGAAGAAGGACTCAAAGGCATTATTCTTTATTCAGCAGGCTGTTCATGAGACCATTTGTTCAAAAATTACTACAGCAACCACTATCAAAGAAGCTTGGGGAATTTTGCAGACAGCATTGCAAGGCTCCTCTAAGGTAATCATGATAAAAATTCAATCTCTTCGTCGAGATTTTGAAACCTTGCAGATGAAAAGTGGAGAGTCAGTGCAGAATTTTCTATCTATAGTTACTACAATTGTTAATCAGATGCGATCCTATAGAGAAAAAATTACTGATTAAATTATCATTGCAAAAATTCTAAGGAGTCTCACTCCTAAGTTTGATCATGTAGTGGCTGCCATTGAAGAGTCTAAGGACTTGGAAACATTCTTATTTGATGAAATGATAGGGTCTTTACAATCCCATGAGGCAAGGCTTAATAGATCAGAGGAGAAGAATGAAGAGAAAGCTTTCCATGTGAAGGGGGAGATGCACAATCAGAAAAATGACCAAAGAGGGGCAACTGGTAGAGGACGTGGTAGAGGAGGATCACGTGGCAGAGGTGGTCGCAGCTTTGGATGATGGGATAATCGATTTGAACATAGGTAGCAAAATGAAAGGAAACAAGGTAATAAAAGTGGTGTTCAATGTTACTATTGTAAAAAATTTGGGCATGTAAAGGCTGATTGTTGGAAATGGGAAAAGCAAGCAAATTATGTTGAGCATGAGGAGGAAAAAGAAGTCAAGCTCTTCATAGCTTATGAGAAAGATACAACTACCCATAATAACATTTGGTACTTCGACAGCAGATGCTCTAATCACATGACTAGTTCAAAGTCATCTTTTAAAGAAATTGGTGAAGCTTTCAAATCAGAGGTGACACTTGGAGATGATAATCAAGTACAAGTAAATGGCAAAGGCACTATGGCTATAAGAAATGGTTTTGGTAATGTAAATCTCTTACATAATGTTTACTTTATTCCTAGCTTGTCACAAAATCTATTGAGTGTTAGGCAACTCATGGGTAGAGGTTTTTCACTTTTGTTTGATGATGATTCATGTGTGATTAGAAATAAAAAAAAATCAAATAAGATTGTTGCAGAAGTTAAGATGATAGCAAATAAATTGTTTCCACTTGAACTTTCTAAAGTGGAAAACAATGCTATAGTAAATAATGCTATGATTGCTAAAGAAACTAATGAGTCAAGATTATGGCATTTAAGGTGTGGGAATTTGAGTGTAAAAGGTCTGAAATTGTTGTGTCAAAAGGAAATGGTTTTTGGGTTGGCTAGAATTGAGTCTTTAAAAGTATATGAAGGGTGCATATATGGGAAACAATGTAAGAAACCATTTCCTATAGGAAAGTCTAGAAGGATATCTATGTGTCTTGAGCTAGTGCATGTTGACTTGATTGGTCCCATTAAAACACAATCATTTGGTGGTAGTAGATATTTTTTGTTATTTACAGATGACTACAGCAGGATGAGTTGGGTGTACTTTCTACAGTCTAAGTCAGAAACATTTTAAAACTTCAAAAAATTCAAGGCACATGTGGAGAAGCAAACTGGAGGTTGCATCAAGGCATTGCAAACTCACAGGGGTGGTGAGTTTATGTCCTAAGAATTTAATAATTTCTATAAAGAAAAAGGCCTGAAAAGAGAGTTGACTACTCCATACACTCCTAAACATAACGGCATTGCTGAATGGAAGAATCGGACAGTTATAGAAAGGGCAAGAAGTTTGTTAAAAGCTAAAGGACTTCCAGATCAATTGTGGGGAGAAGCTATAGTAACTGCAGTCTACTTTCTGAATTTATCACCAACAAAGGTTGTTCTAGATCAAACACCATATAAGGCCTAGTGTAGAAGGAAACCTTGGGTAAGCCATTTGAAGGTTTTTGGTTGTGTTGCTTATGCTTTAGTTGATTCACATAAACGTAGTAAACTTGATGAAAAATAAAAAAAATGCATTTTTGTTAATTACTGCTCTCAGTCTAAAGCATAT
This sequence comes from Mallotus nudiflorus, assembly GCA_947683625.1. NCBI lineage: Eukaryota > Viridiplantae > Streptophyta > Magnoliopsida > Malpighiales > Euphorbiaceae > Mallotus > Mallotus nudiflorus. The sequence continues at coordinate 370,619 of CANTUR010000125.1, forward strand.
AGGCTATATAATCCTATTGGTGGCAAAGTAATAATCAACAAGAATATGGTTTTCAATGAAGATGCAAGCTGGATTTGGGAAGAGAGTGCATGTGATGTTAAATTTGAAATTACAAATGAAGATGTAGCTCTATAAATTGAAGTAAAATAGCCTCCTTCTCCAAATCCTTCATCTCCTCCAACTTCACCAAATGTGTCATCAATCAACAAAAGCTCATCAAAAGATGAAACTCCTCTTAGGAAATTCTGATCTCTAGCTGAAATTTATGAGACTTCGTAGGCCATGTTTGTTGTTGATCCTACAAATTTTAAAGAAGTAGTAGGCAAAGAGGAGTGGCAAAATGCAATGAAAGAAGAAATTGTAGCAATACAACGCAATAATACATAGGAGCTTATAGATCATCCCAAAGACAGAAAAGTAATTGGAGTCAAATGGGTTTTTTGAACCAAGTTCCAGGCAAATGGCAGCATTTAGAAGCACAAAGCACGACTAGTAATGAAAGGATATTCATAATAACCAAGAGTAGATTTTGATGATACTTTCTCTCCAGTTGTACGGTTTGAAACTATCATAATTGTATTGGCATTAGCTACACATTTGAAAAATATTGTGTATCAGTTTGATGTTAAGCTAGCATTTTTGAATGGGGATCTATAAGAGGAGGTTTATGTTGCTCAGCTTGAGGGATTCATGCTTAAAGGTCAAGAGGAGAAAGTGTACAAGTTGTGAAAAGCTCTCTATAAACTGAAGCAGGCCCCACGCATATGGTACAACAAAATTAATACTTACTTTCTCAAAAATGGCTTTAAGAGAAGCAAGTATGAGCCCAACCTTTATGTTAAATAACAAGGTACAAATGATTTTCTTATTATCTGCCTTTATGTGGATGATATGATCTACATAGGATCCTTTTGCCTTATAAATGAATTCAAAGCTTGTATGGAAAAGAAATTTGAAATGACAGATCTTGGAGTGTTGCAATATGTTCTTGGGCTTGAGGTGAAGCAAGTTGAAGGTGGCATCTTTGTGTCACAAAAAATAATATGCTACTAATTTGCTCAAAAAATTCAACATGATAGGTTGTAAAATTGCAGCCACACCAATGAATTTGAATGAAAAGTTAAAAAATGATGATGGAACTAAACCGATAGACGCAAGGAGTTTTAAAAGTGTAGTTGGAGGCTTGATTTACTTGACCAATACACGGCCTGATATCTCTTCTGCTATTGGAGTTACTTCCAGGTTCATGCATCATCCGTCAAAGCATCACTTTAGAGCTACAAAAAGGATCCTACGGTATATTGATGGAACTCTTGATTTTGGGTTATGGTATGGTAATATTTCAGAGTTGAAATTGAGTGGTTATACTGATAATGATTGGGCTGGGTGTTTGGAGAATAGAAGAAGCACATCTGGTTATATTTTTAGTATTAGGTCAACCGTTGTTTGCTGGCGTTCCAAAAAATAAGCTACAATAGCTTTATCCTTATCAGAAGCTGAATATACAGTTGCAACTTCTTCAGCTTGTCAAGCCTTATGGTTAAGAAGAATCCTAGTAGATGTCAATCAAAAATAGAAGGAAGCTACTGAAATCTACTATGATAATCAAGCAATGATTTCCATGACAAAAAATCCATACTTTTATGGAAGAACTAAGCATATAGATATTTGAGTGCATTTCATTTGTGATCTTGTGTCAGATGAATCGATTGTTATGAGATATTGCAACACAAATTAGCACATGGCAAATATTCTAACAAAGTCCCTCCCTAGAGATAAACATGTTTATTTTCGACTTCAACTTGGTGTTTGCAACTTTGAATCAAGGGGGAGTATTGAAGAATGAATCAAAGTTAGTTACCTAAACTTTAGCTTTGAATGAGTTATGATTGTCATTTCTGTTCCTTTATTATCTAATTTCAGTTTCAATAATGCTAGCATTTTTGCTGCTTTTATTTCATTAGTTTGTTATAGTGTAATGCCTATTTAAAGGCCTCTTATTGTCACGACCCAAAACAGGGGCCATGACCGGCACTAGGGAACGGGAATTCTTTCGAATCTGGAACCCGTAGCAAGCCTAAAAATAAATAAACCATGCCACAATAACAATAAAAATATAATATGCAGCGGAAATAAAAATCATAATATCATTATATTATCCATATCAACTGGATATAAATAAAAATCTCATCCCATACATAAAATCTTTTTAATACAATCCAGTTTCAACATAATATATCTCCTCTAAAACAAAATACATGAAATCCAATACTGTAATTCATAACTACTGCAGTGTCTAGATAAAATAAATAAGACTCAAGTAGACAATTTACATAAAGAAGTCGGGGCGGAAGAAATCCGGCGTATCGACCTGCTACTGAGGTCTGAGGAAGTTGACTCTCCTGAAAAATAGTCAATGGAGGGGAGTCAGACCTCACTGAGTGAATTACTATAATATATATACATACACACTAAGTGATAATGCATACAATCAACAGTATATATAATATGTATATATACAGGCAATTACACACAGATGCAATAAAATCATTTTTATATATTTTACTGAAAAATCCCAGTTTATGAAGGATCACATAGAACCCTAGAATATCGCAACCTCAGAAAATAGTGATAAACAACACTCTGGCCATACAGGCTCACTTATTCCAATATATCCACTTAATCCATTTGGACAGTAGACTGGCCCCGAGACACTAAGTCAACCAAGCTCCAGCAGTCTGACTGCCAGTGTGATTGGCCCCGAGACACTTGGTCAACCGAGCTCCAGCAATCACACCCCAAACCACATCTCACATATCAATAATCATAATCAAATCAATATCCATAAATAGTTAGTAATATAGCCTAAAGCTATAGGCGCACCGGTACGTACTCGGTCCTAGTGCTGCCCACTAGGTAGCATGTTCTATTGATATCCTTCATTAATAAATAATAAAACATTCATTCACAAATACATGATGCATGAATTTAAATAAATCAACAATATAAACCATATATATACTGGAAATATACCAAACATAAACCAGGTATATTTTTGAGTATATATATGTCAAATAAATCCCAATCAAATCATGAAATAAACTAAAAATATATTTAAAAACATTTTAAATATATTTTATTTACAAAACATGTATATAATTTATTATATACCAAAAATATACCAAAAATATACTTGAATATAAATCACATTATTTATGTATATTTAGTCAAAATAAAACATGCATTTTCTAAATCATGCATCCTAAGCATATATATATAATATAGTAACTCACCTAATGCGCTCCACGAGACAGGTCCGACGGGCCTGGTCCACTAGCCCTCGGTCTCGGCGCAACTAAACAAGCAATAAATAACCGACATTAGAATAAACCTAATAGAAATCCTAGAATTCAATCTAGAGTATTAAACACAGAATCGAAAATTAGGGTTCGACTGGACATCACGTTTTACGAGAATTCTACCAAAAATCCGGCAGAACCTCCCCTGTAAAACGGACATCTCTCTACTCAAAAGAGTAGAGCTGACCCTGCAAAGAAACACACTTCGAAAAACGAGCTCAACACAAGCAAAATCCCACGGTCGGACTCCAAACTACAGTCCACCGACCGGGGTCCACAAACACAGAATAATATTCCAGATATACCGAAAATATCCTTAAATCACAGAAATATATTTTATAAATAAAAATTACATAATTGACCTTGAAACACTATAAAAACCAATTAAAACTCATTTTATTAGAAAAACCGTATATTATATATATAATTGAAAATAATTCCCGAAAAATAGTTTTAATTAGTTAAAAATACTAAATAATTTGTAGAAATCATTTTTATACCTTAAATAAATATTAAAACCAATTAAATTACATTTTTAGACAATTTAGGGTAAAATTACCAAAATACCCCTATATATATAAATATACTTAAATTACTTCAAAAATTCACCAAAAATCATACACTTACCAAAATTAATTTTCTCAACATATTTATCAATAATATTAATAATTAAACTCAATTAACCAATTAAATTCAATTTAAAACACAATTAACCTAATTTTCCAAAATCACCTAAACTTCAATAATTAAAAATAAATACTTAGAAATTCATAAAAATTCCAAATAAATTCTTATAATTCATTTCAACACCTAATTTAACCATAAACTCAAATTTCATAATTTAAATAATTAATTTCCGAAAATTAGAAAATAATATTAAAATATTCAAAAATACCCAAAAATCCAAACAATCTCCAAAAATTCTACAAAAATTCATACATGAAGATTAAGCTACTAGGAACAACATTTGTGAAGGAAGTTTCCATGAATCATCAAATTCGAAGCTCAAAAAAAATCGAAAACCCTAATAGGCCGAAATTTACAAATCGAAACCTAAGCAATTCTAGACCATTTTAGCTCAAAACAAAGCTATAATAACACTCACAGGAGCTCAAGGAGAAGAAAGAGACCGACGGTGTCGAAAACGGTGGCCGGAGGAGGGAGAAACGGCGGTAGCTCGACTTTCGGCCTCTAAAGCTAATTCCGGCCAAAACTCGTCGGGAAAGGGGCTGCTGGCGGCGGGGAACGGCTGGAGGCGACGGTGGCAAGCCGAGAGGCACACCGGCGGTGAAGGAACGGCAGTTGCAGCGGTGAGGGATGGTGGTCGGGCGTCGGGCGTGGGAAAGAAGAAGGAGAAGGAGTCGGGGGCAAATGTGTAATTTTGCAAACTTTTGATTTTTTTGATGTATATATGTATATATATATATTATACGATATATTAAAATAATATTAAATTACACACATCAAATATACACCACACACATAAAAATATTAATATTTTAATAATTTATACCAAATAAAATTAATTAAATAACAATTAAAACAATTAAATACTTAATAAAATATTAGGGAATTAATAAACCCTAATTAAATAAATATACACACACCGGCTTTATTTAATAATTTAAAAATATGTATGAGTTCATGCAAGTCCGTAAATACCTTTAAAATAATTAATAATACATTGTTTACGTGAAAATTTCCCCGAAAATGCAAGTCCCGGGAAAATTTTACGTAAAACACTGTAAATAATACACCGTAATTAAAATAGGTTTTAAATACATATTAACTCATAAAAATATCACATATATATTCAAAATTATTGACACTGCATATCCCGGTACAGTGTAAAAATATTTTTAAAAACACGGGATATTACACTTATTTACTCTACTTTGAATCACACATGATACAACAATTTTAGTCAAGTACTTCTTCTTGTTTACTTCTATAATTTTGATGTCCTTATTTTGTTTGGTTTAATAGTTGAATTATATTCAAGTCCACTGACGTCTCTTCTTTGCCCAATACTTGTTTGATAAAAGTCATGTGTGACTGTTTCTTTATTTACTGAAAGTTTCCCAATAAATACAAGACAAAAACTAAAAGCATCTAAGACATCCAAAATAAAATTCCAATCAATTGTGTCAAAAGCCTTCTAAATGTCAAACTTAAGTGCCATTTTACCATCAAAATAGGATTTATGAAGAATATGAACTCCTTCCAAAGCCCCAGAAATACATTTCAAAATATTCCTCCCTTTAATGAATCCAAATTGATTGTAGGAAACAATTTTGGATACAATAAAAGACAACCGAACAGCTAGAATTTCTAAAACAATATTCACAATGAAATTACTCAAGACAGTCAAATGAAACTAATAAATCAAAAGGTCATCAATAACTTTAGGAATTAGAATCATAAAACTCGAATTAATCCCCAAAGTAATAATGCCAGTATTAAAAAAACTTTTAACAATTGAGCAAACCTCACCATAAATAATATCCTAATAAGATTTATAGAAAGTACTTGTAAACCCATCAGCGCCTAGGGCACCTTGAGCATCCATTTGAAAAAAAATCTCCTTAAAATCATCATTCAAGGGACAATGAGTAAGTAATAAATTATTTTCTTCAAAGACTAAAAAAGGCACCATAGACTTAATAAAATTAATCTGAGAAGAAGCAGTAGGACCTGCCCTGTAAAGATTGTGATAATACTCAATAATATGCTTAGCAATCATAAATTTATCATCTGAGATAACATCATCAATCTTAAGGTAATGAATGCCATATGCCAAGTTTTTCCTAACAAACTACTAATAGAAAAAAGTAGAATTTCGATCACCAGCTGCTAACCATTTAACTTTGCTTTTCTTCTAAAAAAATATTCCTTGTTGTTTTAGGTGAAGATCAAGCTCAACATGCACACAAAGTTCTTATCTATGCAAGTTTTCTCTAAAGCCTTGAGAGGAGACTTTCAATTGAATATCATTCTACAAAGAAGTAGTTAAGCTAATATTAGTATCAAGCCAACAAAAAAACTCATAACTCCAGACCTTGAAAACAGTGTGAAGTCATTTTAATTTAGCTCCTAAAAGCTGCATAGGAGACAAAACATCCATAGGCAAAATCCAATTAGTCTTAATAAAATCTCTCAAATTAAGATGTTTCACCCATATAGCTTGAAAGGGGAACCTAGGAATCACCATGTCCGTAAGATCACATCTGAGCAATAAAGGCAAGTGATCAGACTGATGTCTTAGTAAAACCAAGCAAGAATTTTTTCATTAGAAATCAAAGGAGGCCAAATTACCCATTACTATATCTAACTGACTCTCTACCCGATTGCCACCATGATGCCCATTAGACCAAGTGTAGAGACACCCGAGTTGGAACATCAAATAAGGAACAATTATCTATAAATGACCTAAAATTATTACAAGGACCAGCAATAGGAGAGCTGCACATTTTCTCATCATCACCTAATATCCAATTAAAATCTCCAAGAGTGCACTAGCTTAAAGATAAAGTATTAGAAAGAGCAAATATATCATACCACAAACTCATCCAATGGTTGTGCCATACACTTCTATAAAAAAAAAGATAAACTATTGGAAGAGCTTACAATATTAACATAAATAGTTACATGTTGCTCATGAACATGAATAAAGGATGGTGTAAAAGAACCATGTTTTTGCAAAACCCATAAAGAAGGCAAAGGAAGAACATTAGCAATAATCAAAATCAAGTCTAAACTATCCCAAAAGGATTGAGAAAAAGAAACTAAAGGCTCAGCTAAATAGACATAATATGGATTATATTGCTGATAAAAAAAAAGTAAAGAGTGCGTTGGGTACCATAATTTCCCAAGCCTCGACAATACCAATAGAAAAGCTTCATAAATTTAATTTTTTAGGTTTCTTAGTCACCTTTTTAGAAAGAGTAACCTTAAATTTCTCATGATACTTATGTGATTATTTGCTAGCAACCATAGTCCATTGACCTTCCTTCAATTCAGTAGCATCTGTCGAAGTAACTCCAATTGGTAAAGTTGAGGCTGGGTTCAGACGATCTTCCAAGTTTGAGTTTCCTTACTCATGAAGCTCTTAAAAAGCATTGTTATGTTCAAAATTTGAAACATCAAAGTTATAAATATGCGAAATAATGATTCTTATATATTTCAGTGGTATATATACAAGATACAAGGAACCTATATAGGAAAAAATATAGAATTATACAATTGTATATATACTCCTAAATTATATATATTCCTACAGATTTTTATAGTTGTATATATATTCCTAAATTAAGGAAAACTATACTAGAAATATATAAAATAGGAAAGAAATCAAAGCCCCTTATTGTTAACTCTCCCCCTCAAGTTGGGGTGTAGATATCACATATGCCCAACTTGGATAGCGATGCATGGAACAGTCCAATTCTGATAGCATGAGTTATAATATCAGCCAATTGATCTGAACTCCTAGTATAAGGAATTTCTATTATGCTAGAATTAAGATTATCTTTAATATAGTTCATGTCAAGTTCAACATGCTTAGTTCGATCATGTTGTACTGGATTATTAGCAATCTCAATGGCTGCCATATTATCACAAAACAATAGCAGAGGTTTAGTTAGGTCAAACCTAAGTTCCATTAAAAGAATCTTCAACCAACAAAGTTTTGTAATTGTATGATGTATAGTACGGTATTTAGCTTCTGCACTTTATAATGAAACAACATTCTATTTTTTACTTCTCTAAGTCACCAAGTTGCCTCCAACAAATAATAAATATCTTGAAGTAGATTCTTTGTCCATTCTACTACCAGGAAAATCAAAGTCTATATATTCCATGACATCAAGATGTTCATGTTTAGAGAACATAACACCTTTACTTAGAGCTAATTTTAAAGAAGCCAAAATACGGTTGACAACATTCATGTGATGATCACTTGGATTGTGCATAAACTGACTCACAACACTGACTGTATACACTAAATCTGGCATAGTATGAGTTAGAAAGATCAACTTCCCCACTATCCTTTGATATCTCTCTTTATTTATTGGAATTTGATCAGGATAAATAGAAAAACCCTAATTTACCTCAATGGGTGCATCTATAGGTTCACAAGAAGAATAACCAGTTTTAGCTAGAAGATCTAAAGGATACTTCCTTTGGGAAAGAAACAATCCTTGCTTAGTCTGAGAGACTTTGATGCCTAGAAAGTATTTGAGAAGCCCAAGCCCTTTATCTTGAATTCTTTGGCTAGATAGTTTCAAAGTTTCTCAATTTCATGTATGTTATTACTTGTTACAATCATGTCATCAACACAGACAAAAAGTAATGTAATATCATTATGATTATGTTTATAGAACAAGGTATGATATGCTAAAGCCTACTTGAATCCATACTTCTTCATTGTATCACTCAATCTTCAAAACCATGCCCTTGGTGATTGCTTTAATCTATACAAAGCCTTTTTTAGTTTGCACACCTTTCCTTCTTCCAGTGTAAATCCTGGGGGAGGATCCATGAACACTTCCTCTATCAAATCACCATAAAGAAAGGCATTCTTAACATCAAACTGTTATAGAAGCCAGTCAAACTATTCGTGTAATTACCATCAACAACCTGAACATCACCTTTAAAATCATTAACATCAGAATCATCAACAACCCAAATATCATCACCCATAATAAGAGCTTGACACCCTTCATTAAATTGCAATTCATCTTGAAGCTTAGCAAAGGCGTTTTAGGTAGGAACCTCTGAAATTTTCTATTTCTATACATTTTTGCATTCCTTAGGTTTTTCCATCTCAGATTTAATAAACTTTTATTTATTATTAAGTCTATAATCAAGAGGAGCATGACCAATGTTAAAATAAATAATGCAAAATGAAGGCAAGTTCTCGTAAATGACATTAATGAAAAATCTTTTGCCAATTCTTTCAACAAGGACAAATCAATGTCAATTAAAATACAAGCATAATGTCCAAACTCTCTACTAATTGTAGCATTATCGATTTCCAAAAGGACCTCTATGAAAGAATAAGTATGCTAAATTCCTTTGTTGTGTTTGTGCAATGGAGTGGCACATACTTATATTGATACTATAAGGTAATTACAGAATTAATACATATCGTTAATTGATATATACATAGATGCTATCCTTATAATTAAGCAGAGAATATTATATAGTCAACTATTTATACATAAGAAGCAAAATATCAAGAATTAATTTATGTTTCCTTAACAACCCCCCTCCAGGAAAATTGAGCATGGGTTGAATGCACAATTTGGATAAAAAGGCACAAAAATGGTGCTTGAGAAGAGCCTTGGTTAGAATATCAACAATTTGATGACTAAAAGGAATATGAATAACACAAAGATTTCCTCATTCTACCTTTTCACGAATAAAGTGAAAATCAATGCAAATGTGTTTGTAGCATTTGTAAAAAACTAGATTGGTAGTCATGTAAGTAGTAAACAGATTATCACAATACAAAACTAGAGGACTTAGGAGAGAGATGTGAAGCTCATGAAGTAGTTGTTGGACCCAAATGACTTCAGTTGTTGCATCAGCCATAGACTTATATTCTGCTTCAATATTGGATCAAGTAACTGAATGTTATTTACAAGAAGACCAACTTATTAAATTATCACCAAAATACAAATAGTAACCTTAAGTGGACTTACAAGTGTCAGGGTTACTAGCCCAATTAGCATCAAAATATGCAATAAGAGTGTGATGCAAAGATGGGTGAATAAAAAGGCCATAATGATGAGTGTCTTTTAAGTAGTGTAAGATGCGTTTGACTGCTTTCCAATGATCAGTAATGGGGGAGTGCATAAATTGGCAAACTTGATTGACAACATATGAAATGTCAAGGCGAGTGATGGTGGTATACTGCAAGGCACCAACAATACTGCAATAGAGATGAGGGTCATCCATAGCAACACTAGACTTAAAGAGTTGGGAGTGAGGTACCATGGGAGTGGAGATAGGCTTTGAACCATCCATGTGCATTTTAGTCAATATAGCTAATATATACTTGGACTGAGAGAGGGGCAAGCCATTTGAGCATAAGATAATTTCAATCCCCAAAAAATAATTGAGTGGGCCCAAATATTTTAAAGAGAAGGTTGAGTTGAGAACAACATTGAAATGAGCCATGTAAGTATAACAATTGCCAGTGAGAATAAGATCATCAACATAAACCAACATATATGTGATTGAATCAGCCCTATAGTGGACAAAAAGAGATGAATCATAAGAACAACTTTGAAAGCCTTACTCTAAAAGAAAATCATGCAGTTTGTGAAACTAAGCACAAAAAGATTTTCTAAGACCATAAATGGCTTTTTTTTAAAAGATAAACATAATCAGTGTAAGTACTATCCTTAAAGCCAGTGGGTTGGTTCATATAAACTTGTTCTGAAAGGTTACTATAAAGAAATGCATTGTTTACATCAAGTTGACAGATAAGCAAACCTTGGAAAACAGCTAAAGATAAAATTAAATAGACAGTTGTGGGTTTAACCACATGCGAGAAAATTTTTAAAAAATCAATACTTGGCCGCTTATTGAAACCTTTGGCTATAAGTCAAGGCTTATAACTGTCAATGGACCCATCAAGTCGATGTTTGATCCAGAACACCCACTTACATCTAATAATGTTGGCATTGGAAGGGCGAGGAACATGAGTCTAAGTGGCATTATGGTGAAGGGCATTAAGTTCACTATGTATAGCATCCTTCCACATAAGATCCTTGATGCCTTATATATAGCAAGTGGGTTAAGATATTTTATTGCTAAAAGTTCTTTGGGTTTAAGTGATCCTGTTTAGGCTCTAGTGACCGTGGAATGTGTGGAGTTAGGTGCAAGTCTCAAGTGTTGAAGAGGTGATGCTGGGGGTGCTTCGCATGGGGACACTGATGATGACTGCAAGAAGGGTGACATTTGATGAGGGGCATTTTGACTAAAAGTAGAGGATGAGTTTGACATAGGTGGGAGAGTAATACTAGGGTCATATGATGATGGACATATTCTAAAGGATGTGGAAAAGGAGGATGGCATAGGACTTGTACTTGCATTATGGAGAATGCTTAAAGAGAAAGACGAAGTGTTATTGCTAGTGATGAGTTGATTGGAGATATGTTGTGATGCAATAGAAGAATAAGGAAAAGTTACTCCATCAAAGACTACATGTTATACAATGTACATGTGAGTGGAGGAAATATAATAGCATAAATAACCTTTATGTTTACTACTATAGCCTAGGAAAATGCATGGTTTAGAATGAAAATCCAATTTGTATTGATTATATGGATGCAAAAATGGAAAATATAGACAACCAAAGGTTTTTAAGAATTTATAGTTAGGGTGTCTATTGTAAAGTAATTGATATGGGGATTGGCTCTGTAAAGTGGGTGTGATTGTATGGTTGGTGAGGTATACTATAGTGCCAAAGGCTTTTTCCCAAAATTTTAAAGGTAGTGTAGCATAAGCCAATAAAGATAAGCCTTTGGCCACTATGTCCTTATGTCGTCTTTCTGGGGCTCCATTTTGTTCATGGGTGTGAGGACATGTGTGTTAATGTAAAATTTCAAGTTTGGAAAAGAAGCCGGTAAGAGAGCGATATTCGCCACCTCAATCAGTTTGACCCTTTTTTATTTTAAAAACAAATTATCTTTTTACCATGGTATTAAAATAATGGAATAAGTCAAAGACTTGATTTTTTGTAAACATGAAATATAACCATAAGAACTTTATGTTGTCATCTAAAAATTGCACAAAATAATTATTATTATTTAAAGAAACAATGGGGACAGGTCCCCAAACATCACTAAACACTAGTTCAAAAGGTTTCAAGGCTAACACATGAGAGCTAGGTAAATGAAATCTATGATTTTTACTTAATTGACAAGCACTACAAATGGAGAATTCTTTATTTGAAGAGATAGGTAACTGAAAGAGAGAAACTGATTTGTGAACAATTTTCTCAGTAGGGTGACCCAAACGTTTATGCCATTCGTGAAGCGACGTTCTTTCTCCAATGCATGCTAAATGATGACATGAGGGTACGATAGAGCTGAGTTGGGTATGATAAGATGAGGATTTGTCACCTTTTACCTTGTAAAGTCCATGATCAAGTGTTCCCTAAAGAAGCTCCTTTCCCTGCATGTCCTTAACAACATAATCATTTGGGTTAAATTGTAAAGCAATATTGTTATCATGTGCAAATTTGGACACACTCAATAGATTTTTTATGATTTTTAGCACATGTAATAAATTTTTAAGATGGAAGAGTTTATTTTATGATGAAAGAATGCCATTACCAACATGAGAGAAGGTAAATGCTCACCATTGCCAACTTAAATTTGATCGTCTCTATTGTAGTTGGAGTGCATAGAGAGATTGTTTAAATCAAGAGTGATGTGTGTCGCTGCACCAGAATCAAAGTACCATGATGGGTCAGTTAAGGTAGGTAGAGATGCTATCATTACTGTAACTTTATTTATCTTTTTAGAGGTAAATACATGGTTGAATTATTCATAACAAGTACTGGCAAAATGTCCCTTTTTGTCATAAATCTGACAGGTTATCAAGTCCTTATTTCATGCTTGATAGCTGCTAGAATTTTGGCCTTAGAACTAACCACTTAGGTGGTTGCAATTTTGATGATTTAGTCTTCCACCTCTTCTAAAAGTCTGTTGAGGGTACCATTGGGAAACTTAATGTTGTCCAAACTATTTTTAGGCAATATTAATAGAGTGAATGTTGAGTTGTTGATGGCAGATTTGTTGTTGAGCTTCTTCATCCATTAGAAGGCTTAAAACTACATCAACAGATAATGTTCCATTAGCAAGTTGCACTTTAATAGCTATTCCAATAAAGGCATACCTTGAGTCAAGACCATTGACTATATGCATGATCAACTCACGATTTGAGATGGGGTTGTCTATGGAGGCTAGCTAATTTGCAAGAATTTGCTTTTTGTTCACATACTCCATACAGGTAAGAGTTCCTTGTTGTATTGAAGAAAGTTGATATCTGAGTGTCATGATTTTTTAATCTGATTGAGGTCTGAAGACATTTTCAAGTTTGATCCATGCTTGGCATGAAGAGGTAATGTTGACAATGTAACTTGTGGCTATATCGGATAGGGTGCCTTGAATCCAAAGAATAATTAGTTTGTCTTTCCATAGAAGATATTCTAGATTGAGGGTCACCGTAGATGTTTTGTCACCCTCTGTTGCAGCTACATATTTTTCTAGTTGAAGGTCATCTTTGTCAATATAGCTTTCTAGATTATAGGCTTTAAGGGCATCATGGACATAAGAAGCCTATGATGGGTAATTCCCACTATCAAGTTTAATGTTGACGGTTGAGAGTGTAACATTCACACTTTAATTTATTTTTGAGTTTGAGGCAACTTGCAGTATGGTTGTATTTGCGCTACTTAAAGTGGAGTCTATGCTAGGTACGTGTTATGAGAGATGAGGCCATGGTTAATTTTGTTTATTTGGAGTTGGATCGAGAAGGGCCATTAGTCATTCAATGTTGATACCATATGAAAGAATGAGTATACTGAATTACTTTGTTGCATTTGTACAATAGAGAGGCAATATTTATATTGATACTATGAGGTAATTACATAATCAATGCATATCATTGATTGATATATACATTGAAGCTATCCCTATAATTAATCAGAGAATATTATATAGTCAACTATTTATACATGAGAAGAAAAATATCAGGAATTGATTTTTGTTTCCTTAATAACCCCAATTACACCTGCAATTTAGGCCAAAATTTTTGGGTGCCAATACTCCCATGGCAATTTATATAATCGTACCCACAACTAAGTGTTAGTCAATTTTTGAGCCAAAGGATCAAAGTCTGGGGTCCAAAGTTGTAATTGAAGAATCCCAGGCTTAAAAGAAATGGAACCTCATCCCTAAACCATTTTTTTATCCTCTTAAGAATTTAAGATAACATGATAAAAACCATGCCCTAAGGAAATTAGTTTCCATGCAAAAGATATATTCCAAATAGATAAAAGTTTATGTTTTAAATCAGCCAACTTTCATGGAGATTCACCTTTTAAAAGGACAATTCTAGCTATTAGAGCATGCTAACAGACCACAAGCTGTTGTTAGTAGAGCTGTTGATTAATTTTAATGGCTATATAGCCACCATGGTAAGTGGTGGTAGCGCCATCCCAAGACAGAATAGCAGAACCCTGACTACGAGTGCATATGATAGCTTTTGCTTAGGAACTGAAACAGATAAGGGAAACAAATCCCGATGACCAGGACATTCCATATGATTATAAGGGCCATGGTAGCCTTACGATGGCGCCTGATGGTTGGCTGCATTGAAAAAAGTTCCAATAGGGAAAGGACTCTTTTCCTTCTTGACTTCTTTATTGTTAATAATAACAACCATTTCCACCTCTAACTATTATTGTTGTTTTGGATGGCTAAGGTGTCTTAAACTATTGATGGGGGTGTTAATGGGGTGTCTTAAACTATTATGTCCATGTCACCATTGATGTTTTAAATAAGATTATTTTACTTTGAGTTAATAACTATTAAGCCTATTGTTGTTGTAAGCGTGGTGATCAAGCTTGTGTGATGCTGAAATAGAATATTTGGTAGTCAATCCTATAATAGGATATGAATATAGCTAGGAAGGAGCATGGCAATTCAAGGGAGGATAAGTAAACTTAATTTGGTAGTGTTTGACCAAAGGGCTAGAGTGCCATTTGAGTAGTCTTCTATATCAGTATTTTTTTTCCTTAGTAGAAATCATCTTTCCATTTGTTGTCTTAAAAACCATGTTCCTTGCCTGCGTTCAAGCCTAAGTTTTTCAATTTCTACTTACTAAATCCAGTTTCGTACCTTCCCAACTTGAGAAATCATTTGTGCTAAAGACCAATAACCACATATTTTCTTTTTTCCCTTCATGGATCATGGTCACTTGATGCCAACTATAGACATGGCAAAGCTCTTTTCCTCCTGAGGGGCAAGGACTACCATAGTTATAACTCCTGTTAATGCAAGTCTGTATTCAAAAAGAGTCCAAAGAATAAAAAATATGGGTTTTGAAATCGATGTCCAAACCATCAAGTTCCCCACTGTGGAGGTAGGCTTACTAGAAGGATGTGAAAATGTGAATTTAATCAAAGATCACGACATGGGTGAGGAAATAAGAAATAAATTTTTCAAGGCTACAACCATGCTTCAAGAACGTCTAGAGTAGCTCCTAAAAGAACTCCACCTTGTGAAGGTTTTTGATGTATTATTATTTTGCAAAATGAGTACAAGGCTGTATATATAGGATGATACAAGTTAAAGAGATAAATACAACATTAACTAAACTAATAATAAGCCTAACAATACTGAAACAGAAATACAGCTAAGGCTTATCAACATGTTATCTCAACATCCCCCCCATAAATCCATGGCATCACGCAGAGGAAGCTGAGAAAATAGAATCCGAAAGCGAGCTGATGGCAAGGATTTAGTGAATAAGTCAACGAGTTGATATTGACCTTTGACAAAACTTAGTTGAAGAAATCCTGAAGATACTTGTTCATGAACAAAATGGTAGTCCAATTTGATGTGTTTTGTGCGAGCATGAAACACCAGATTGGAACTTAGATAAATTGCACCAATATTATCACAGAAAATAGTTGTTGATGTCCAAGTTCTTGAAGAAGCCCATAAAGCCAAATAAGTTCAGAAGTAGCATTGGCAATAGCTTTATACTCACTTTCGATAAATGATCTAGTGATGGTGGGTTGCTTCTTGGTAAGCCAAGAAATCAAAAAAGAGTCCAAGTATATAGCATAGCCCGATGTAGAACTCCTATCATCTGAATCCCCACACCAATCATTGTTTGTATAGCATTGAAGAGTGGGAGAAGTAGTAGCTGAATAAAACAACCTAAAATGCTTAGTACCTTGGATGTAGTAAAGAAGGCATTTAAGGGCTTTCCAATGGACATCTGTAGGATTGTGCATGAATTAGCAAAGCTTGTTAACACTGTAGGCAATATATGATCGAGTAATGGTGGCATATTACAGTGCTCCCACAATTTTTCTATAAGTGTCTCCTTAGGGTAATGGGGTGCCATCAAATTTGGACAAAGTGGTGGATGATTGCATCAGGGTGGAGCATGGATTGCAATTGACCATGCCATGTTTTTGAAGTACATCAGTGAGATACCATGTTTGGGTGAGGAGAGTGCCATCATGTTGGTGTTTTAATTCCAAGCCAAGAAAGAAGTGTAGAGAGCCTAAGTCATAAATTGGATATTCCTATTAAAGTGACTTAATGACTATGCGAATAAGTTTGGAATAAGAACATGTAATAGCAATATCAACCACATAGACTAATAAGAAAATAGTGTTAGTTTGATGTTTGAGAATAAAGAGATAATGACCAACCTGAGAGGAGATAAAATTTAACTTGTGAAGACAAGAATTGAGGTAAGTAAACCAAGCTTTAGGGGCCTGCTTAAGATCATAGAGAGATTTATTCAATTTACAGACATGGTTAGGATAAGTGGCATTAATGTATCCAGGTGGTTGTGACATGTATAGATTCTCTTCAATATGGCTATGGAGAAATGCATTGGAGACATCAAGTTAGTGCATTGGCCAGTGATTCATTGTGGTAAGAGCTATGACAATTCGAATGGTGGTAGCTTTGATAACAGGACTAAAGGTTTCTTTGTAATCCACACCCGAAATTTGTGTAAACCCCTTGGCGACAAGACATGCTTTGTAGTAGTTTATGGTGCCATCTGAATTTCTTTTAAGGTGAAAAATCCACTTGTTGGCAATGATGTTAGCATTTGATGGAGCAGGGACAAGAGTCCAGGTATTGGTGGATTGTAAAGCACTGATTTCATCATCCATAGCCATTCTCCATTCTTTGTATCGAATAGCATCTTTAAAAAATAATGGTTCATGTTGCAAATAATTCATATTTTTATTTTCAGAGAGAGCTATGTGTGCTTGGCATTTGCTAATTGTATGAGGGTGAAGTGTTATAGTGTGTGTGAGAGATGGTAGGGAAAGGGACGAGTTTGATGGAATGTCAGGTGAAGAGGTTTTAGAAAGATCAAAAATTAAATAGAGACTAACAAAACTAGATGGTTGGGAAGATGAGTTGGTTCGGGAAAGGATAGGAGAATATGGTTGGAGAGGGGATAAAGAAAAGGTTGAGGTTTGTTACGATAAGGGATCAGGCTATTAATATATTTCATGTAACAATCTAAATTTGCATGGAGAAGACAATGGGGAAAAGGAAGGATTTGATGGTGAGTTATTAGGTAAGATGAGGGTTGTAGTGGGTAATGGTAGGGACTGGTTGTTGGATAAAGATGGGATTGTAGGTACAGGTGAGATGAGGGTTGATATGGGTAGTGGTGGGGACGGGTTGGTTTGTTGGTATATATCACGTAAAAGTCGTATTTTGCATGGAGAAGATGATGTGGATTGAGTAGGAGTAAAAGATTATTTGTTTAATGAGATGGGACCAAGTGGAGATAAAGATTAATTAAGATATGGAAAGAGTAGGGGTGGGGTCGTTATGGGTATGGATGATGGGTGAGTTGTTGTGAGTGGAGGTGGGGTCGTTGTGGATATGGACGATGGGTGAGATGGGGTTGTTGTGGGGATGGATGATGGGTGGGTTGTAGTGCGTGGATATGATGATGAGTTGTTGGATAAAGGTAGGACTGGAGGGAGGGATAAAGGTGATAGAATTTGAGTGGAATTAGGTGTGGGGTCAAGTAACAAATTAAGGGAAGGTAGAGACATACCTATAGTGGAAGCTGAATTGAATGGTGCTTGCCATATGAGCCACGAGTCTGCATGGGGACGTGATGATGAAGTAGGGCTAGTGACACCTTTAAAATGAGCATTTCAGACAGTTAAAATTTTATTAGAAGATGGATCAAAATAATTAAAGCCAACATGATTATGAGAATTGCCTAAATAAACACATTCTTTGCTTATAAAAAGCAAATTTATGTTTATTATACAAACGAAGGTTAGGAAATATGGCACACCTAAAAATTTTTGTTTCCAAATATTTTAGAGATGTATGAAATTATTTTTGAAATGGAGATTCATCATTTAATGTAGAGGTGGGTAATGCATTAATTGAATTTATGGTTGTACAAAAAGCATAAGTCCAAAAATGAAATGGCACATGAGAATGGGCTAATAATGTCAAACTGGTGTCAACAATATGATGAATTTTTCATTCAAATAACCCGTTTTATTCATGTGTATATGGGCAAGCTATGCGATGAACAATGCCATTTGTTTCAAAATGCTTGTGTAATTTTTGAAATTTATTGCCCCAATTTGAGTGAAAAGCTTTGATTTTGGTATCGAATTGTCAATGTACATACGATTCAAAGTTAAGAAACATAGAATGAGCATCACTTTTATTTTTGAGAAAATAAATCCAGGTGAATCTAATGAAATCATCAACAAATAAAATAAAATAATGGAAACCATGATAAGAGGTGACTAGGGAAGGATCCCAAATGTTTGAATGAATAATTTGAAAGAGAGCATCTGTGGTATGCTTGACATTAGCAAAAGGTAATTTAGCTAATTTGCCTAAACGACACAATGAACAACTAGAATTTAGTGAATTAGAAATAGGTAAATGATGATCTCTAATAATTTTGGAAATAGTGCGATGTTGTGGATGACCCAGGCGAGCATGCCAATCTGTAAAGGAGGTGGATTCAATGAGAAATGTTTGTTTTGATGGAATGGAGGATGGTGGCAACACATACAGCCCATTCTCACTCTTGCCTCTAACAGGGTTGCCCTGGTGTTCTAGTGCTTAATAGAAAAATGGTTAGGCCAAAATTCAAAAAAGTAAGAATTATCAGTAGTGAATTTTTGGACAGAGAGCAAAGATTTCTGAATATTTGGAACATGAAGCACATTTTTAAAAATGAAATCCTTATCAGAGTATAGAGAACGATGGAATGACTTACCAGTATGTGTTATAAGAAGACTCTTACCATTGCCAACAATTATTTTATCATTACTAGCATAAGGAACCGGACTGACAAGATGAGAGGAATCTGATGTCATGTGATGGGAAGCACCAGTATCTGGGTGCCAAGGGTTGGGATGAAATGCACCTGTATAGGGAGGTGATGTAGTGCCGAAAACATAATAGAGAATCAGACCAGTGTTGTTCGCATAATAAGCCTAGGGAGAGGTGACTTAATTACGAGGTTCATAGCAGCGATGGTACTTATCAACTGTATGATTATGGAAGCCGCATATCTGACATTGTTAAAAGTGATTCCGATGAAAGGAGAAGGAAGGGCTCTGATTATTGGGAAAGGGTGAAGTAGGTGATGTCATGAGAGGTTGAGGCCGAGAGGAAGAACCAGAAAATTGTCACCTTGCAATGTGAGCAATGCAATATTTTTAATGAGAATTTCATGAGCCACCAATTGCCCATGAAGTTCTTAGAATGTAATTGGTGTGGGTCACTGATTTAAAGCTGTAATAATGCTATGAAATTCATAGCCAAGGTTGCAGTAGATAATTGCATTGAATTCTGCAGGAGAAAGAGATCTACCTGCTGCTCCAAGTTCATCGGCTAGTGCTTTGGCTTTCAGCAAATATTGAGTGACTGATAAGTCATTTTTTTTCAATTCTTGAAGTTCAATGTAGAGTTGTAATTGACGGTTCTAAGATACATAACCAAAAGAACTTTCTAGTGCATGCAAAGCCACAAAAGATGTAGTCATACCAATGACATAGGGAAAAACTTCTTCAGAAAGAAAAGAGAAAATCTATGAGAGTAAAAGTTGGTCTTTTTGATGCCATTCGATATATTCTGGATTAGGAGTAGGAGGAATAGTTGTAATTGTAGTTGGTGGTGCAACAATGGAGCCATCAATAAAGCGTGTAAGTTTATGGTAATTAAGGAGAGGTTGGAATTGGATTTTCTAGGTGAGGAAATTTTTGGAGGTTAATTTAATGGAAAGATTGTGATTTGTTGTAGTAGTCACGGGAAGAGAAGGAGAAGAAGAGGTGGGAATAATTTGTCTTGCCATTTGTTAGCAGCTTTGATACCATGTGAAGGTTTTTGATGTATTATTATTTTGTAAAATGAGTACAAGGCTATATATATAGGATGATACAAGTTAAAGAGATAAATACAACATTAACTAAACTAATAATAAGCCTAACAATACTGAAACAGAAATACAGCTACGGCTTATCAACTTGTTATCTCAACACACCCTATATGCCTTGTTGCTGATTTTTTCTTTCCTTGGGCTACAGACATCGCTGCCAAGTTTGGAATTCCAAGGTTGTTCATGGCACTGGTTTCTTTTCTTTGTGTACTTCAGAGTGTTTCAGCATGTCCAAACCACACAAGAACGTTTCTTCTGATTCTGAACCCTTCTTGGCTCCTAATCTCCCCGGTGATATCCAGTTCATAAAAAAGCAACTACCAGATCACATGAAGCAAGATGATGAGAATAGATTTACTGAGTTATTTGAAAAGGTTGAAGAATCCGTGTTGAAGAGCTTTAGGGTGATCATCAATAGTTTCTATGAGCTCGAGCCAGCTTAAGCTAATTTTTACAACAAGGTTTTAGGAAGAAGGTCATGGTGTATTGGACCTGTTTCACTGTGCAACATGAACACTGAAGATAAAGTAGACCGAGGAATGGAAATTTGTATTGATGAACATGAGTTTCTGAAATGGTTCGACTCGAAGAAACCCAATTCAGTTCTTTATATATGTTTTGGTAGTACAGCCAACTCCACTGCCTCACAGCTTAAGGAGATTGCAATAGGCCTTGAAGCTTCAGGGCATGATTTCTTTTGGGTGGTGAGGAAGGTGAATCAACTGGAAGAAAAAGAAGAATGGCTGCCTGAAGGATTTGAGAAAAGAATGGAAGGTCAGGGACTAATTATCAGAGGATGGGCACCGCAAGTGTTAATTCTTGAGCACGAAGCGGTTGGTGGTTTTATGACACTTTGCGGATGGAATTCAATACTTGAAGGAGTTACAGCAGCGAAACCAATGGTTACATGGCCAGTTTTTGCAGAACAATTCTACAACGAAAAGTTGGTGACTCAAGTGCTGAAAATTGGGATAGGTGTTGGTGCTCAGAATTGGACTTGGATTCATGGGGATGATAGCATTAAGAGTGAAGCTATAGAAAAGGCAGTGACTCGAATCATGGTGGGTGAAGAAGCGGAGGAGATGAGAAGCAGAGTTAAAGCAATTGCAGATATGGCAAGAAGTGCTGTTGAAGAAGGTGGATCATCTTCTTCTGATTTGAATGTTCTGCTTGAAGAGTTGAGGATTGAAGCCATAAATATGAAGCTAGAAGATAGTTAATTTGAGTATAGTATTCAGCAAATGTTACTGGTTTTTTAATCTTCAAAGAGAATAAGCAACACAAAACTATTATATCTGGGTGGCCTGTTTAGCTAACACTTGTGCTCTATAATGTTGAACAGTGTGGTGCCTCAATGGTATGGCACAAGTGCTTATGCTGACATGAAGAGACCATTTTTTCTTTATCTTGTATGCCTTTTTTATTGGGTTTTTACATACCTACTTCCAAAAAGTTTAAGTGTAAAATATAAATAACTTTTTTTTTTCAAATATTACTTCGATGGTTCTTTTTTAACAAATTATTTACTTCTGTATCCCATCCTTCAGCACAAATATTTTCACAAACCCTCACCGAACCCTCCTTCACTGAAAATTCGATATGTTCTTTTCATTAAAAGCAACAAAATAAAAGAAAATGAGAATTGATAGATGTTTGACAAGTATTTGTCAAGCTTTTTAAAGCCTGATATACTAAAATTCATAATTAATTCAACTTAAAAATATTATAATTTGACCTTTTCATACAGAGCAAAGTGAAGTGATGTTATATATATAAACGGGGAAAAGTTGCAAATTAAACCTGAGTTTTAGCCCTAGGAGCCCATTAGACCTCATAAAAATTTTTTGAGCCCAATAGGACTTCTAATTTAAAAAATAGGTGCAAAATGAAACCCGTCGTTGCAAAAAAGTAAACGTCTGTTAACATAGTACTATGTGGACGGCCATCCTCAACCCTGCAGCAAATGTGGCAAAAGATAAGCAAACATCTATGTGGTTTCTTGGAAGTAGCTTTAACAACTTTATCATCCTTTAACATAACAAGTTTCTGAAAAAGATTATTCTCTTCTTCTTTGAGCACTTGTGACATGTTAATAAGATTGTTGTGTCTTCATCAAAAGCATGACTTTCGATTTGCTGTCCTGTTGCCATGCTTGCTGTCAGCATCACCAACTCTTGGTGATGCTAAGTTCCTTTTTCCACTTGACTTCCCCCTTTGATAAATTCACAAACAATTCGAGAAAAAAAAAAACTAAAATAAACCCTTAGAAACCAAAGCTTTTTATGTAAAAGCAATGATTTTGATTGATTTTAATCAAAATTCACTTTGTTAAGTAAAAGAAAATATTAAAAATGAAAATTTTACAAATTTTTGCAATTGTAACAATTGAAAAAATAAAAATCCAAATAGAAAATCAATTAAAAAGACCAGAATCGGAAAGAACTGATCCAAAGAGAGTTTAGATATGTGCTGCTACTAATGCTCATTATGGAGGATTTTGGTTATAAGAATGTAAAGAAAGACAAATTCTAGGTTCATATAATTAAATTTTTCCAAACAGAAGAAGAAGAAGAATGGGTCAACGTTATGAGAAGAAATTAACAAGAAGTACCGTTAATTGAGAGTGTTGATATAACAGCCGTTTCTTCCTCTGTAACAGCAGGTTACATTTTGCACTAATTTTTCAAATTGGATGTTATATTGGGCCCCAAAAAAAAAGAGGTCCTATGTGCTCCTAGGGCTAAAACCTAGATATCAATAAAATATATAATTATACATGCAGCCACAATTGTACAAACATATAGTGTTAAATGCACTCTATATATTTTTTGGGTGACCACAGTTGTATTTAACCATATATAGTGTAGCCATATGTATAGATTAAATAAAAAAAATACATTTCAATTT
The DNA here is from genome assembly GCA_947683625.1 of Mallotus nudiflorus. Classification (NCBI taxonomy): domain Eukaryota; kingdom Viridiplantae; phylum Streptophyta; class Magnoliopsida; order Malpighiales; family Euphorbiaceae; genus Mallotus; species Mallotus nudiflorus. The sequence goes on from CANTUR010000125.1 coordinate 394,096, forward strand.
TTCAAAATTAATAGGCCATGATTAATTTCCAAAAAATATCAAAGTTCATATATATATATATATATATATATATATATTTTTTGCAAAAAGTCAAAATGATAAATTTTAACGTGTAAGCCCATTGAATGGAATTGTAAAACTTAAAAAGATGTGTCAAATACAGTCATTATTAATTTTTTTTTTTTTTTTTTTTTTTTTTGTAATTTGCCCTAGTATAAACAAAGGGAGAACATTTTTGGACTGAAAATTAACATTTACTTTTTATATATTAACAAAAATAATCTTAATTTAGTTTTTAAAAATATTTAAAATTGATGAGGGTAATTTAGTTTGTATTTAAAATTTAAAATTTTATAATTAAAAATTAGATAATTTTAAATAAAAATAAAGTAATTATATTATATCTATTATCAAATTTATATAAAAGCATAAATTATTAAATTATTATAACATTCATGCATAAATATGTTAAAAAATATTCTTAATTATATTTACTATAACTTTCATATGAATTATGAATAATATTTAAAATTAATATTCTTATTATTAGTTAAATTTATATAATTTTACATAATCTCTAATGCTTTTAAAATATCTATACTATGTATAAAATTAAAAATAGAGGAAAAATATTTGAAAATGTATTGATGAAAAAGTTTTTATTTGGTTTCCAAATATTTTTAAAATTGATGAAGATAGTTTTAATTTATATTTTAAAATTTAAACTTTTATATTTAAAAAATAGATAGATTTAGATTTTTTTTTAAAATAGAGTAATTAAGGATTGAAGCATAAATATAAAGTAATAAGATAGCTAATTCTAGTATTGTATTATTAGCAACAACTAAAAATGTGGAATGATCACTATATTTCAATTTAAATTAAAAATATAAAATTAATATTGTATAATTTCAAATTTTATAATTTAATAATTAAAATATATTATTATTATATTTGATAATTTATTAATTATTTTTTTAATAAGTAATTTAATAATATTTATATTATTTAAAATTAATGAGTTAAAAAATATTATTATATTTAATAACTTATTAATTATTATTGTTCTTAAGTAATCTTATTTACATTATTTAAAATTAATGAGATAAATAATATTATTATAATTTTTATTTTTATTGCCAAAACGATGTAGTTTTGCCTAAAACTACATCATTTTGATTAAAATAAAGAGTCATCTTACCAACAAAAACAAGAGAGAGATCATTTTTATTAATTAAAATATATTGTTATTATTATGATTAATCACTTATTAATTTATATTGCTATTAAGTAATATAATCGTATTGATATTATTTAAAATTAATGATGTAAATAATATTATTATAATTATTATTTTTATTGTATACTAATATATATATAGACATATATTACAGATAAATAAAATGACATAATTTTTGTCCAACACTACATCATTTACAATATATACATATATTAAAAATAAATAAAACGATATATTTTTGCCAAACACTATGTCGTTTTGATTCAAGTAAGCAGTGATTTTACAAATAAAAATAAGAGAAGTTTAGTCATTTTTGTTAATTAAAATATAATATAATGTTCTTATATATATATATATACACACACGGTTGCTGAAAATATATATAATATAGGGTTAAGCATACACAATAATTTTCCCAAAAATATGTATTAAATATATGTTTATACAAAAATACATAAACTTACACAAAATTTTTCTGTTTATTTGTTGGTAATAAATATAAATTCAATTAATAATATAAATATGTGTATAACATAAATTCTCAAATTTTTGTTTTAAATCGTACCGTACTAATTCGTTCCAAAAGAACCGAATCTTTATATTAAACTGTTTCAAAAAATGGAATGGTACCAGTAAAAATATTTTTAAATTTGGTATTGATACTAGAGAATTTATTTTTAAAATTTCTGAAATATGATATGGTTTCAGAGATTTTAAATTCCTAGACTTTCTTGACCCGTGCTCACCCCTATAATGTACCCTTTAACCATTAATCATAAACTCTCTTCAAGATCTCCATTATTTAATTCTGGTTCTTTATCAGACTTTGGTTAAGCTAAACTCTGTCTTTAATTTATGTTTTGTTTAAAGACTTTGTTTCTAATAGTGAATTGCCGAATCCACCAATGATGGGTTTTGTAACCTCCACTTCTTCAATCACAATGATCACCTTGACATGAGAAATCCGCAAGCGTATAGAGTAGGTTCAAGTAGTAAATTAAAATATCAATTTGATAGAGATTGCAAATTGAGTATTGAAAAACTAAAAGTGTTTGTTTGTTTAAATACCGAATTTTGGTTTGCAAATCAAATAAAAATAAACAAAAAAAAATTTAATTAAAACTTAACAATCAAATTAAAGGCTAGGGTTCTTATTATCATTTCAACCTTTTCTAAAAGTTAATTAAACATCTAAGTCTTTAATTAATCTTAATTCAATTTGAAAGCATCTTTAAAACCATAGATTTTTCTCTCAAATAAACATATAATTAATTGAGTAGAATTAACACAAAGTTTCTTAAACTCAATTTGAAATTCAGATTTTTAATCAATATTAGTCACTTAAATGTCTCTCAACTAAGTAAGTGACTAATATATTATTGTTTTAATACAGTAGTTACTATCTCTCAATTAAGTTCTAAAGTATAAATTCAATCTAAGGGTGATCAAGCCTAAGATGACATTAAGTTCAACAACAACCAAAGAATTAATATTAAAAACTTAAATTTTAATTCAAATAAAATTACATGGTTGAAATGAAATAAGAACCCTAAAAATATGTTTAACCATGCATGTTAAGAGAAAGAGAAGAAGATGAAGTAGAGAAAAAATAACTAATCATTATTAATTAAAAGAAAATAATAACCAAAGAGTTTAAATAAGAAAACCTCCTTTACCGCTTCAAACAGCTGCAATAGAAGGTCTTGTTCCTTCAAAACTTCAAAACTAATTTTCTACTTAACATGAACAAGAACTTGGATGAAAATTAACTTTGATTCTTTAAAGTAAAAATTTAGAGAAGACTAAGTGCAACCTCCTTTTACTCTTATAAAGGCCTCCTATTTATAGCCTCCAACAATTTTGAGGTTTGTTACAATTTAAATCTCATAAAATCCCCTCAACTCATCAGTTCAAAATTTGAATTTAAGTTGTTGCAACAGCTTGCATAGCTGTGCATACCCATGCACAATGCTGTGTCGCAACGTGTGTCAACTTTCTAACACTCAGGCACAGTTGTGCACACCCAAGCACACAGCTGTGTCAGAACATGCTACTTTCAAAACTCCATTGACTACTTTCAAAACTCCACTTTTCTTCAAATTTTTAACTTGTTGTAACCTCCAAATCCTATCTTTGACTTGTTCAAATCATTCAACTTTCTTCATGCATCCTTATTTCAAGAAGTTACTAAACAAAATTAATAAAAATCCTAACAATTAAACAAAATTAACAAATATAAATAAAAGATCTAAAAATTAACTAAATTAATTAAAAATGCAACTAATTAGATTCTATTCTCATAGAAATAGTGTTCAAAATACAAGATTTTTCTCACTCATCACACCTGCTCCTCTCTTCCTGGACAAGGTAATTTAGATTTTTTTTATTTTGTTATTGTTGTTTTTGCTATTCCTAAGAATTTTGGATTTTTTTTTTTGTTTTTTGTTATAGTGTGAGATTATATGATGTTAGTGCTAATGCTAACACTAACCCAGCTTCAGCTTCATCAAATTTTGGATTTATTTTCTTTAGTCTTAGGGTTGTTTTCTATTAAATTGTTCACTAGCTTAGGGTTGTTTCTTTAGTCTGGATTGTATGTTTTATGAAACAATTTATGAAAAAATGATCTATTCTGTGCTCTGCAATTGAAACTGAAAAAAAGAACCTATGTAACAAGCTAATCACTACGTGACAGAAAGTAAAAAAAATAGTGAATATGTAGAACCAGCTCAAGCAAAGAAGAATATTTGTTTTTTTAAAGAACAAGAAGTCAAACAGTAAGACACTCCTTTGAATTATCACAAGAATATTTGGTGCAATATGGGTATATTTTAAATTGGAATCAAGATATGGATCACTGTTATAATTTATGACTTTATAGATACAGTAAGGTTCTTTTAGAGTCCTTAAACTATTATTAAGTCTTATTTAGAAATTTTATTAACTGTTCACAAATTTCTGTTTAGGATTTCTAATCCTAGTCATGTTCCGATTAATTTATATTAATAAAAGGTACAACCAAAAGTCTGCTTATATAAGAGTTCCATAGCCAATATAAACTACGAATGTTTGCTTTTACTTGAAAGGTTGACAGGTGAAGAATGGGTTACTATGTGTTTGTTTCAAACATAATTCTTGTAATTTTAAGTATTATTGTAATTTTTTTAAAATTTCTTTAGTGTTGGTTGCAACTTTTAGTTGGTTTGAATAGGTTGTTGACAACTTGTTGTATGAAATTATTAGTCTTGCTTTTTTTTTTTTTTAGACATTGCATGTGATGTTAAACTATTCAATTTTTCAAGCTCATAATCAAGCTTGCAAATGAGCTCTTTATTGAACTCATAATCGAGCTCACAAATAAGCTCTTTATCAAGCTCATTGAAAAACTTTTGAATGAGCTCATAAATTAACGAGCCTTAATCTTAAAAATAAATGAGCTCAAGCCTGAACTTCTTAGAGTTTGGTTTGACTCAGTTACACCCCTAAGCATAAGTATAATGCTACTATCTAGATCACTGGTTTTATTAGTCCAACTACTAGTATTTAAAATTTGTTGTACTCTCATTAATCTTATTCAATCTAGATATAACCATAACAATGACAAAAATCTTTGAATAGTTTATTCAATGTAGTTACATATACTATTATTCGAACTCGAAATATCATTTAAATAAGAACAATTTTGGACAAGCTAATCTAGATGGTGATAGGCTATGTTACTGTTTTTTAAGCTTGGATAAATATAAAAAAAAAATACCTTGTAGTTAGATGCATTTTCACTTAAAAAGGCTTATGGTATTTGTCATGACATTTAGAGGAATATGACTTCATTTTTTAATACTTAATACCCTATCAACTATTATGGTCATTATTCTATGATCAAATTTTATTATAACAATAACTTTCAATAATAAAAATGTTTTACAAGTGTTGCACCATCAATATAACTATTTAAATACTTTTAAAAATATTATAAATTTATTTTTAAAATTATTTCATTTTATTCTTAATAAAATATAAAATTCATTTTATTTTTATTAATTATGAATTTATTTTAGTTAATTACATGCTATACTACATAATAAATAACTAGTCGTAAATCCACGTATTGTGCATCCTTTAAATAATATATACATTTTAATATAATTTTAATGAATTTAAAACTACAAATTAATTAAATATAAAAATGAAAATTTAGAAAATTATTACAACGATTTTATTTAACAATGTTTTATTAAAAGTGTGTGTGTGTCTATATATATATATATATATAGTAATAATAATAATAATTGGGGAAATAAAACCAAAATAGAAAATAATTGATAAGTTACACATTTTTACTTACATTAAATAAAAATAAAATTGTATTTTTAATTGAATAGAAGGTAGATATTTTAATTAGAATAAAAGACATAATTTCTAATGAAAAATAAAAGTAGTATTTTGGATGTAGTATACTTAAAATGTTTTATATTGAATAAAACATATGTATTTTAAAATAAAAATTTTTATAAAGAGAAAAAGGTAACTAAATAAATTAAAAATAAAATATATTACATTGATTTTATTTTCTTTAATTTTTATTGCCATTATTTTTAAATATGATAGAATTTATTTTGAGACTACTAAATTACTAAGTATGTATAATAGTTAAGAAAATTTTTAAAATATAATTTCTAATGGTTTAAAAAAATGATTGAGTTATTTGAGATAAAAAAAAATACATATTATATAAAAACTTTTTAGAATTTGAGCAGTATTAAAATATGTATAATAATGTTTTAATTAAAAATAATACTAAAAAACTATAATAAATTTTTTATTTTTAATAAAATCAGGATATTTAAGAATTTGACACATTAAATTTTAGGGTGAATATTCGAATATAAAAATAGATACTTGTTATATTTTTTATTTAATAATTTTAAAACTCAGCATTTAATAAATATATAGATTTTCTTATTAAAAATTCATATTATTTTAATATTACATCATATATTTTTAATAATATTATTAAGTTAAAAATAAATAAAATCAAATAATACACCCTTAAATATTACTGAAAATACCATAATCCTTTTAAGTAAAAATGAGTCTAACCAAATGATATTTTATTGTAATTTTTCATTTAAGCTTCAAAAGGAAATACGCAACAAAAAGCTATTTTTAGCTATCTTGAATGTTGAACGGTGTGGTACTTCAATGATATGACGTAAGTGATTACGCATGAGGCCATCTTTAGCTTCATTCTTCGCACATTTTTTGTTTCCTTGGCAATTTTTGCTACATTTTGCGCAAAATACCCTTTTTTTTTTTTTTTTTTGGCACAACAAAATACCATGTATGTTTTTGTTATAAGGCAATATGGGTGACGAAGCAAATCCACACATATTTTTCTTCCCTTTCATGGCTCATGACCACATAATACCATCAGTGGACATGGCCAAGCTATTTGATTCGCGAGGTCTGAAGACAACAATAGTCCCTCCTCCTTTCTATGAATCTTTCATCTCCAAACCAATTAAAAGAAGCAAGGACTTGGGTCTTGAAATCGATATCAAAACACTCAAGTTCCCCACCACTGAAGCAGGATTGCCCGAAGGATACGACAATCTTGACTTCATCTCTTCACAAAACTTGGGATTTGAAAAGGTGAAAAAGTTCCTTTTTGCTTCATCTCTCCTTCAAGAACCACTAGAGCGGCTCCTCAGAGACTGCCTTCCTGATTGCTGATTTTTTCTTTCCTTGGGCTACTGATTCTGCTTCCAAATTTGGAATTCCAAGGCTTGTGTTTCTTGGATCTAGTTGCTATTCTTTATGTACTTTCGGATCCATTGCTCTATACGAGCCGCAGAAGAAAGTTTCATCAGATTCAGAACCATTTCTTGTGCCTAATCTTCCAGGAGAAATAAAGCTGACAGTAAACCAATTGCCTAGTTCTGGGGGACAAGCTCATGAACATGATGACTTATCCAAGTTCCAAAAAGCATCAACAGAATCAGAGTTAACTAGCTTTGGTGTTGTTGTCAACAGCTTCTATGAGCTCGAGCCAGCTTACGCTGATCATTGCAGAAATGTTTTGAGAAGGAAATCATGGCATATAGGGCCTGGTTCACTCTGCAACAGAGATGTTGAAGATAAAGCACAAAGAGGAAAAAAAGCCTCCATTGACGAGCATGAGTGCTTGCAATGGTTGGACTCTAAGAAACCCAATTCAGTGCTTTATATATGCTTCGGATCTGCAGCCAACTTCTGTACATCTTAGCTAAAGGAAGTAGCAATCGCGCTCGAGTCCTCCAGACAGGAATTTATATGGGTTGTTAGAGAAAATAAGAATCCTGACGAAGAAGATCAAAATTGGTTACCTTAAGGATTTGAGCAGGGAATTGAAGGCAAAGGATTAATCATAGAAGCCTGGGCACCACAAGTGTTGATTCTTGATCATGAAGCAATAGGAGGATTTGTTACGCATTGCGGATGGAATTCAACACTTGAAGCAGTAACTGCTGGAGTGCCAATGGTCACTTGGCCTGGAGGAGCTGACCAATTCCACAATGAGAAGTTAGTGACACAAGTGCTGAAAATTGGTTTCAGTGTTCGTGTTCGACAATATAGAGACACCATTGAGAGTGAACTCATAGAGGAGGCGATTATTCGAGTGATGGAGGGTGCAGAAGCTGAAGAAATGAGAAGCAAAGCAAAGAAACTTGGAAAGATGGCAAGGGAGGCTATTGAAGATGGTGGATCTTCCTTCACTGATCTTAATGCTTTGATTCATGAACTTTTTATTTCATGAGTCAAACAAGAAAAACTAAAATAGGAATAAAATAATATAAAATCCTAAATTAAATAGGAAAGCTATCCTAAATAAAATAAGAAAAAGTAAAATAGAAGTAAAATAAAATTTTAATTAAATATAAAATTATTTTTTTATTAAATTTAATTAAAATGAGAAATAATAATAATAATAATAATAATAATAATAATAAAACTCATGTAATCTCATATATATATATATATATATATAATGGAAATTTTAAATATCCCTTTTTATTTTTTCAATTGTTTCTTTTATTTCATTTTCATTTTAAAAACTCAGCCTATTTTTTTCAAGAGTTCTATCCTTTGGTTTGGTTGTTGATCTTGTTATTTCAAGGTCATGTTGTGAGTTATATTCATATTATAAAAAAAAAAAATCAGTTTTGTTTTTTCTTTTTGTGGGTGATTTTGAATTACCATTTGTTTGGTATTAGATTGGATTTGATTGAGTGATTTGTAACAAAGGGTCTTTGATTTATTAAACCTAAGATTTTAGTTGATCATGTCAGTTAAATATTATACCTTAAGTTTGATTTGGTCAATTTGTAAAAAAAGGTCTTAGGTTTGATATATCTAAGGTTTAAGTTAGTTGATACAAAGAGGGTACATGCTAACATTAAAAGTGGCTCTAACATGGCCATGCTCACTAGGTAGTTCTAGTTTGTAGATATTGTTGTTGATGCGTTATAGCACTTTGAAAGGATCATCTCCTTTTTAACACAACTCCACAAGTATACAGAATATAGCAAGTAATAAAGTGATAAGCAAAGTATCATTCCCACTAGGAAATGGTACTAAATACTAACCGTTAATCAATTTTTCCTAGCTAGCAAAAATCAAATTAAATTGCAATAATTAAATTAAAAAAATTAAAATAAGCTATATGCTCTAATTAACCTAATTAAATCAATATGAATAAATTAGAGTCTGGATTTGTTCCACTAGTTAAGACTTGCATTACGAAAATAAATTCAACTATTTCATTAATCACAATCAAGGGTCAATTATTTTATATTACCTAAAGTCTCTTACGAGATCATTCAAGTATACTAAAGTTAATTATCAATATATTTTCATGGGTACTAGTTAATCAAAACTCATTAAGTTCTTTAATAATTTAGTACTCCCCGAAGGGTTAACCTACTTTTGTGGTCGAGGTTCCTAAATCTTATTAGTTATAAGCTAGCAATCTACCCATAAACAGGCAAACAATCAAGTAGGAAATTGAACACAAGAACAAATAAGATCAACTCATAAAATTGATTGAAAAACCAATTTATTGAATTTTATGGTCGTGCCTTAACCTGTGCTTCATCTCACTCTTTTCTTTCCAATAGCAACACAACCCACAACATGGCCATGTGTCAAACTAGTTTGTTGGAAAAAAAATACTCACAAAGTCATTAACTATTGCGGGTTTATGGTGAGCACTCGTGTATAAGTAAGTGCTAAAAGTCAGAAACATATAGAGGTAAAACATGGGTAAACATTACTTGAAAAAGTGAAAAGTAAACTTCACAGTAATTATATGCAACTGAGCAAAGAGGAGCAAGCTACTTTTATTCCAACAGATGCGGATGAAAAACATTAATTGGAAGAAAATCACATATTATTGGAAGTCAAATGAATTTCTATTAATTAGTTGAAGTCATCATGTATTTTGATTCTCTTTAATACTTTATAATAAAAATAATTTATGCTTAAAAGAGTATTTTGATGTTTTAAAGAAGAAAAGCAAAAGAAACATGAATAGTCATTCTTTGATGAGAAGTAAGCACAAATGTGGCTCAGAATCTTTTGTTGAAGTGGAGTAGAAAACAATAAAATTACTAACTATACTTTTATTTATGAAGTTTCCTAAATTTTAATATTAGAAATTAATTTTATATTCATAGAGAAATCCTATAACTGGAAAGAAGTTAAATGTTGATTAACTGTAGCTTATTCAACATATAAATAAAAATAAAGAAGGCAAAAGTGTTAGGTTCATTCCTCTTTCTGAAGAACGATATGTAAGTAATTTTATATATAAAAATAATTAGAGTTTATTTATTATATTCAAAATGTGAACATGCACCATCAAATGCTATTTTTTAAAAAAAAATTATTAATTAATACATAATATGGAAACTATGTTAATTTTTTTATAGCATTTTATTTATTTCGATGAACTAGTTTTCATCATTAGTGTAATTATAATACTAACCTTCTTTTTCCATTGATAAAGTGCTTATTATATATAATTTTATTTCAATATGAAAAATCAATGAAGGTGATTAATCAATTGTCTGATGTGTGGCATTGTTGTCCAAATTCAAAGAGCTTGTTAGCCATCAAAATGATGAAGGTGTCACTCCTTTGTCTAATGATGAGATGCTCATTGAGGTGTTAGGTAAAACACCTCGAGTTAGGACCCCAAGTTCAAAAGGACTAATCATGGCTGCTAGGAATTGCAAGTTGAGATGCAATATGAAAATCAATAGTATATAGAAAAACGACTAGCTGAAGAGCATGAAAAGATGCAACTTGAATTCCAAAAGAAAATGGATGAAATGATTGAGAAGTGTGTAAACCAAATTTTGCTGCTATCAGTTGAAACTCCTGAATCAATAAGGGAGATAATGAGAGATGATAATTGGTAATGATTTTAACATTTAATTTTATAATTAAAAATTTTCATTTAAATTTACAACGACATTTTTAATTTCCCTAACAAATTATTTTTTTTTTTCTTGTTAGATTGTTCGAGCTTATCTATCTTGGAGAATTGGTGATCATTTTGTATTGAACATGACCTTATTATTTTTGGGGGTTTTTTTCGTCAGCTAGTAGTGTTGTTATGAATAGTTTATTTTTTCCCTAAAATCAATTATTGTTGTGGATGATAGAATTACATTTTACAATAATATTATTTCTTGTCTTTGGTTCAATATTGATAAAGATTCCAATTCCTTGCAAATTTCCATCACTTCCAAATCTAAAACTAATGTACTCTTGTAATTACAAATCAGAAGTTGAATATAATAGAATAAAAATATAAACATATTTTTGCCACGGGAACAACGACTGAATCTAATCAGCCTGAGAGCATTTCCCCTATCAAAGTTATATGAATTAAAATAAAAAATGATTAGTATTAACACCTTAGGACTAATGAATGAAGTCACAATATAGTATAAGGAAAAACCAATAAGAATCGGACCAAATCCTATACTTCAATCAAATCTAACAATTTGATTTATCAAAAAATATATATATCACTCTTCTTAAAAAAACAACAACAGAATATCACTATTTTTAAGTTAAATTTTGTGTGATTTCAAAAAAAAAAAAAGGTTAAATTTTGTGCTTTTAAAAAGGATAAATCTCAAAATAATTTATCTTCTCATACAGTTCGTTATATATCCTCTCTACTATTCATAAGTATCTCACTCATAGTTTATCACATCAAACCCTAATCTCAAAAAAAAATTTATACATATTTGATGAACTAAGTTTGGTAGCCAATTTCCATAAACATACGCTACAATCAAACCCAATTCAAATCTCAATCGGTGCTTAACGATGCATTTCTCGCAAGGGTCCACTAACACGGAATTGAGTGTGCTAAACTTGTCAAAGAATTTAGTAACGTTCATTGTTTTGAAATGAAGTTTGCTCCTGATGATGATTTGGAGCCAACTTTTCATCAGGTGTTCTTGGTTCTTGGGGCATGCAGAAACACATGCTTGGAAGTCCAACTCTTGGTTTTGTGTTAAAGCTTCCCCACCTCATCTCTTTTGCATAATTTTTCAACTTATTTTCCATCATCTCATTCTCTTCTCTCTCTTTACACTCACTTTTTCTTTTGCAAAAGGCCTCGACAGAGCACCTAGCCAATACAAAGCCATCTTCCAAAGAGGAGCAGAAGTAAAAGAAAACGGGTGTGGGAGTCATATTACATAATTATTTAATTACATATGCATACAAAGGTGATATCCTCTACAGTTCAGTACACTAACCTTCCAAAAAGTTACGTAATATCACAAAAATAAGTGTCAAGCTCATGTGTTTTCTGTATTAGTTGACAGTATATATTTACATCAGTTGTAACAGCTGGGTACAATAACTAACCAATCACTATAAGCCAGTTGTCCATAAGTTAATTACAGTAAACTAACTAATATGCATCTACAAGAGAAAATAAAGATGTATAAGAACCGTTTGATGAGGATGAAAAAGAATAAAACCAGTGTGATGCAAGATGCAACCACGCGAACCATCATGTGAAGTCTTATCTTTTGAGAGCTTCCCTTAAGATGGAGTATACAAGTTATGTATACCCATCTCGCCTATAGTAGTTTTGAATGAAGCAGGTGATAAAGCCTTAGTAAGACAATCAACAAGCGGATAATAGGAATTAATTCATCAAAAAAACTATCCTAAAACAATTAAAAGGGGAAAATAAATAGTATCTAAGGAAAAACCCTAAAACTAAAAAAGGAAAAGACAAAAAAACCCCAAAAAAGGAACATAAACTTTAAAGTAAAATTTGAAGACCTAAACAATGGAATTTGGACCCGAAGATGGACTGCTACAAACAAAGTATATAGTACCCATTATAGCTCTCTAAGTCAGCTTCGATTTGATATATTATGGACCCCGTGGGTCAACCGATACTGCCACGAACGTCCATTTAAAGTCCAAGTGCGTAAGCCCACTTTATCAAATCCATCCATAAACTTTAATGTTGCCTCATCCACATCATTATCACAATAGATGAGAGTAGGTCCGGGATCAAAATGGAAATTATGAAGCAAATATTGGAGCCATTGTAATTTATAAGTGACAGTAGCAAGGGCTCAATACTCAACCTCAGCCGATGATTGAGACACAGTTTTTGGATCAGTGGTAGATTATGCATTCCTGATGTGGATAATTTAAGAGAAGAGATCCTTAAGGAAACGCATTCTGCAACCTACAACGTACATCCAAGTATTACTAAGATGTACCATAATATCAAAGATTTGTACTGATAGGATGGACTGAAGAAGGATGTAGTTGATTTTTTTCTAAGTGCTTGACGTGTTAACAGGTGAAAGCTAAACATCAGAAGCCTTCTAGAAAGCTTCAGCCTCTTCATATTCCTAAGTGGAAGTGGGAGAGAATCACTATGGATTTTATAGTTGGGTTACCTCGTTCTAAAGATAGATATTATTCCATTTAGGTGATTATGGATAGGTTAACCAAGTCTGCTCATTTCCTACCTGTAAAAGCCACTTATTCTGTAGCTAAGTTAGTGAAACTGTATGTTAAGCACATTATGTGCCTTTATAGAGTACTTGTGTCCATTGTGTCTGATAGAGGTTCAGTGTTTACCTCTCAATTTTAGTAGAGTTACAGGAAGTAATGGGCACCAGGCTTGATTTCAATACTACTTTTCACCCTCAAATAAATGGTCAGTCTGAGAGGACGATCTAGACACTTGAGGATATATTGAGGATGTGTGTATTAGATCTTAAAGTTAGCTGGGATGATCATTTACCACTCATAGATTTTGCATATAATAACAGTTACCATAGCAGTATTGAGATGGCATAGTATGAAGCCTTGTATGGAAGGAAGTGTCTCCTCTATGTTGGGATGAGATTGGAGAGAAAGCGTTGACTGGACTTGAGATTGTCCAGGCTGCAACAGAGAAAGTTATTGTGATCAGAAGGATATTAAAGACCGCATCTAGTAGAAAAAAGATCTATGAGGATCCAAAGTGTAAGGATATAGAGTTTGAGGTTGGTGATTATGTGTTTCTGAAGGTGTCTCCAATGAAGGGTGTGATGAGATTTAGCAAGAAAGGGAAACTAGTACAGAGATATATCGGACTATTCGAGATTTTGGAGAGAGTGGGCATGATTGCATATCAGTTGGCTTTGCCTCTGAATTTGTCTCAAGTGCATCGGTGTTCCACATCTCGATGTTGAGGAAGTATATTTTGGACCCTTCGCACATGTTTTAGCCTAATAGTGTGGAAATGAATGAAGATTTGACGTTTGATAAGGAACCAGTCATGATAGTGGACCATAAAGTTCGACAGTTGCATTTGAAACAAATTCTGATGGTTAAAGTGTTGTGGCAGAGCAACAACGTGGAGAGGCTCACTTGGAAGACTGAAGCTGAGATGCGGGTTACTTATCCTTACCTCTTTTCTTGATAAATTCTTATTTATGTTCTTTTCTTTAAATTTGAGGATGAATTCTTATGAGGAAAAATTATAATGACCTAATATTTTAAATAATATAAAATTATTTTGAGATATGCAGTGTTAATAAAATTTTAAATTTTATTTAAATATTATCATGAGTTGTGTATATTATTCATTTATTTTATTCTAAATATTTTATTTATGTAAAATAATTAATTTGTGAGTTTTATTATTTAAAGTATTAAAATCCTTTTCATTGCTAATATTTTTAAAAGTATTATTATTAATATCTATATTGTTATTTATTATTGTTATTATTATTAATAGTATTATTGCATGCATGTGTTATTATTATTATTATTATTTTATTACTATTATGCATGTGATAGCATTATTATTATTTTTTTTAATTTAGCATTGATTAGAATTTGACTTTCCTATATTGTTAGGGATTTGATTTCCTACCTTAGTTATGATTGTTTTTATTTTATTCCGTAATTAAAATTATAGTTTGTAGGTTTGTGTCACCTTATAAATATGTAAGTCTTAGGGATATGATGAGTTAGTTTTTTATCAATTTTAATAAAGATTTCTATTTTCTCCAATTTTCAACATTCTTTTGAGAATCAACGATTATTGATGCCTATTATTCTAGGTATTCTTTGACTAAACAGATTAATAGAAGATTATTTTTTTGAGCATTTGCAAACTAAATGGAAATCCAATAGTTATCCCTTTCATATACATGCTTTTGGTGCATCAATAACTTACCTGAATAGAGGAGGATTAGAAGGCCACTCAGGCAGATAATTGTGAAGGGGATAATAGTAAGACGAAGATAATCTCTCTAGTTGTGAACTTTCTCTATATTCACTTTAAAACTTGTTGGAAGTCTCATTGTCTTCGACCGATCATCCATTGGAAGATTAAAGAATTCACTCGGCACTTATTGCATGTTCATCACTACCTCAATTGGCACTTTATGATTGACTACCTGCGTGCCCAACCCAACCAAACCGTACATTTAAATCATTTCTTTGATATTAATTGAAGAAATACTTTCTTGTATATGGTTTAATCAATTAATTACCTAGAAAAACCCATAATTAGTGCAGGCTTGATAGATTTGTTAAACAATTTGACCACTATCCTCACAACCTAAATAGATAACTAGAACGTCATCGCACCCTGAAACTTTTAATAGTTAGGGACGTTCTAATTCGGGCCTTACATCTCAAAAGATAAGACTTCAAATGATGGTTCGCGTGGTTGCATCTTGCATCACACTAGTTTTATTTTTTTTCATCCTCATCAAATGGTTCTTATACATTTTTATTTTCTCTTACAAATGCATATTAGTTAGTTTATTGTAACTAACTTATGGACAGTTGTCTTATAGTGATTGGTTAGTTTTTGTACCCAACAGTTACAACTAATGTAAATATATACTGTCAACTAATATAGAAAACTCATGAGCTTCACACTTATTTTTGTGATATGGTATCAGAGCTTGCTTTGTAATTTTTTTTACATTTTCTAGGCTCTTTTCTTTCATTTTCTCACTAAAAAAACACCATTTCTTTAAAGCTTTTTCTTGACTGAATAAGATTCTAAAATTGTCAACTAATAGTTTTTTCAATGGAGAATTCAAATCATTTAGAAGCTAATCCTTAAAATCCTTACTATCTTCATCCTAATGAAAATCCATCTCTCATACTCACTTTATGATTGCTTACAGGAAACAGTTACTATACTTAGTTGAGGTCGATACGTATGGCTTTGATCTCCAAAAATAAACTTAAATTTGTTGATGGTTCTATCACTGTTCCTGTAGCTGAAGATCTGAGTTGTGTAGCCTAAGTATGATGCAATACTATGGTGCTCTCATGGTTGATGGAATCCCTAACACCTACTATATCACAGAGTGTGATTTGGATAGACTATGCATATGATTTGTGGAAGGATCTCTTTGATTATTTTTTAAGAGGAGATGTAGTAAGAATTTCGGATTTACAGGAAGAGATAGCCTCATTTAAACAAGGTGCAAGAATAGTAATTGATTACTTTACCCATTTGAAGATCCTATGGGATGAACTTTCCAATTTGAGGCCTATTCCTTCATATGTTTATTTACCACAATGTGTTTTGTAATGCTCTCGAGGTTGTTCAAAAATACTATTAACAAGATCAAATGATACATTTTTTGAAGGGCTTGAATAATGAATTTTCAACAGTGAAGTCTCAAATACTAATCATGGATCCACTACCAGCAATCAATCATGTGTTTGATTTAGTTTTGCAACATGAAAGGCAACTTAGAAGTATTCTGGATCAAGATGTAAATGAAATAATAGAATTGTATGTAAGAGAGAAAAAATCTCATCAAAGTCAATACCCTTTCTTTAGTTGAATCGTTTTGCAACTAGTCTAGTTTTGAATCGTAGTTGGAGACTGTGATCTTCATGCTTAAACCTAAACACCCACTTATTCTTCAAAGCTCTCTCAACTTCAAGCAACTTCATAAGCTCAAATGTCTTGTTCTCATGCAGAGACTTCATCTTATCCTGCATGGCTTCAAAACATTTATGCTTGTGTTCATGATTTATAGCTTCTTCAAATCTTTCTAGCTCTCCCTAATCAATTAGTAACAAAAATTGGTCTCTAGGACATTTGGTAGAAGGTTGTCTAATTCTATCATATCTCCTCAGTGGCACTAGAGAAGCCTCATCTACCAGTGGTTAATCATGAACACCATCATCATCATTTTTAGATGGAATTTTAATGGCAGCATTTTCATCATCTACACATGGCAAAATAACTTCATTTTCATCTCCAACTTCCCTTGGCACTGTTGTTGGAGGAGCTAACTTCAAATTTGAATCATCTTCAGAGCTGGGGATGTTCTTCTCAACTCTGAAAATATCTTCGATTGTTATATCTTTGATAAACACATCATCACGGCTTTTGACAAGCTTCTTCTAGACTGGATCATAAAATCTATAGCCAAATTGATCTTGACCAGAGCCAATGAACACACACTATTGCATCTTGACATCAAGCTTGAACTTCTCATCCTTAGGAATATGCACAAAGGCTTTGCACCCAAAAACCCACAGATGACCATAGGAAACATCTTTTCCTAACCACACCCTCTCTAGAGTGTCAGACTATATAGGAAGCCTCTGAAGTTATTAGGTTTATTATATTGAGTTTTTGTCCTTTTTCGTTGTATTCTATTGAGCCTCTATACTTTTATTTAAATTCTTGATGATATTATTTTTTTATGTAATACTTAACACCATTAGTGGGTTTGTTAAATTGGTCCTCAATAGTTACATAAATGAAAGCATAGGGACTTAATAGAATGAAATAAAATGATAGGAACTTAATGAAATAAACCGTTATAGTTCAAGAGCTTGATAATGGATTTTTCCTTTCATATTTATATAATATCGGAATGGTCATAATTTTGTACAATGATATGAGTATAAATGAGTTATTCACATTAAAATTTAGGTTTAAGATATATTAATAATAAAATAATAAATGATGATGGTGAAAAAAATTATACACTACAAAAAAAAATCTATGCAAATGATGTACTAAACAAAAAAAATCTCATGCAATCCATCATTCTAAGAGTAAATGCAGTGGGTCGGGACGCATTTCATCTCCAATGGAGATGCAATATTCACCGCCAAATGCATCTTTTTAACATTTTGCTGTATATTTACAACAAACTATTCACTAGATGTATTTGTCTTTTTTTTATTTCAATAGTAATCCTTTTTTAACATTCATTTCAAAATAGTCTAAATAACTTTATTCAATTTAGTCTAAATTTATATTATATTTATCATATTATTGCTAAATGCATATAAATTTGATTTAATTTTTTTATTTAAATAATATTAATATTGTCACTTAAATAATTTGATTTAACATAATAATGTGATTTGTATTTTTGAATTTAATTAGCAAATGTAATAGACTATTTAATTTTAAAATGTAATTTTATATTTATTTAGTAAATTTATTTTAATTACTTTTAGTTTTCTTCATATTTTATATTATTTAATTTCAAGAATATGTGGATGTATTTATAAATGTGCAGTAAAATATGCATGTTATTTTAAAAATATATTCATATATTAAATTTTATTATAAATAAATATGTGGGTGTATATGATAAGTATTGAACAAAATACAGGTGTAATATGTAAAATATATAAATAATATATATAATATTAGTATTGGATAAGAATATGTAGAGAATATTCTTTTTAGAGTTAAAAATAAAGTAATAGGTTAGAGTAAATTTACTATTGCAACTACATTTTGAAATAAAAATTGCTGCATTTTAAAGTTTTGGGTTGGAAATGGCTTGTCATGCCCATACTTAAGATTAACCCCAAATTATATGTATAAAAAAATATTAAAAATAAATTAAATTAAATACATGAATAATAAACAAATATTTATACACCTAAAATATTATAATAGTGAATTAAGGATGTGGATTAGTACTTCATTGCAAAACTCTAGAAGAGACTAGATTACCAAAAAAAAAAAAGGTAGGAGGAAACCTCTAGATCATGAGGAGGAAGGAAGACTATATTACTACACTTTAGGGAAAGGAATATCTCAAATTGAAATCATCACCAATTTGAGCTTATTACTTAACAAAAAAATAAAAAGAGAATTAAGAGGAAGTAGGAGCTCTAGCAAGGTGAGTGAATTTAGTTCCTTCTCTTCTCTTAGATTTGTCTTTTAATCTTTGTTAAATTGATTATCTTGTGGAATTCTTTTTCTTTGCCTTAAATTGATTTCTTAATTTCTATTTAATTGAATATCCTTTCGATTAAATATCTTTATTGGTGAGTGAACTCTCCCTTCTTTTTGATTCTTGATCCTAAGAATCTTTTTGAGGGGAGTAAACATCATCTTTCTAATTCTTTGTTGAATCTTAAATTTGCCTTTGAATTCTTGCTTAGCTGAATTTTGATTGTTGAAAAATCTTACCATTTAATATTTCCAAAAAATACTTGCTAAAGTTAATTGTTTAAATATGAATCGTGTAAAAGATTTGTAAATATTGGTTTACACTTGGTGAGAATTCATCTAAGAATAAAAAGATTTACCATGAAGATTCAAAAATTTGGTGCACTTGTGAATAGTAAAATTGTAAGAGTCATATCTTAAGTTATATAACTCCAAATGAGATAATTTTTGTGTCAATAGAAACTTAGAAATGTTACCTACAAATTTTTTAGAAATAGATTAAACCTAAATGAAAAGAGTCCTAGAGGGGTGAATAGGACTATCAAATAAAAATGAGAAATTAAAAGAATTTTTTACAAGAATTGAATGGAAGTTGAGAAGAAAGAATGAATAACACAAAAATTTAAGGACTTTGGATTCAACAACAATTCTACGTCTCCACCTAATTTATCCCCAAACTAGGATTTTCAATCACCCCACAAGATTGAGATTACACAAGAGTTTTATAGCTCACTCTTACAATTTCATAACTTAAATTTTCAAGGCTCACTCAAAAATCAAATCTCAAGTGTTTCAATGGACAACACTTAAACCAATTCATTTAGAAATAAATCTGACTTCCTTTCTAATCTATCCCAAGATTGAAGATGAAGAGAAATTCTATTTCTAACACACGACCAACTGTCACAAGAGTTATATAAATAAAGAATTGTTTAAGAGAATTTGAGAGCTCAATTGAATGCTTAAGAAAGAATGAATGATAAACAAGTTTCTTAACTTTCATTCAGCTCTTAAGGTGTTTATATAGATAAACACTCAAAGTTTATATATCCCAAGATTTATTTAAAGATACAGTTAAGTTATTTATAATTACAGTTTTAGATAGATAAATATTTGTAAATAGTTAAATTTAGTTCAAAAATGATACTTATTCACATCGATACTTTAGTTAGATGAGCTAAGATTATACTTGTCTAATGAGAGTGCTGAAGGAAAGGGGTCTCACATGGCCTAAGTGGCGAACGAGAAAAAAAAAAGTTTTATGTCTTCCATCAATTGGAGTGGCAAACTAAAAAAATTATGATAACGTTTGTTAACTCAGCCAAAATTCTTATAAATGTGTATTTTTTCTAAAAAAAAAGAAACTCATTTGGAAAGGTTTTTTCTTTTCTTCTCTTTTTGCCATAAATTTGCCAAAAGCCCCACTTATTAAGTGATCTTGAATTTTGAACAGTGTAATCCTTCAATGATATAATATGATGACATAAGTGATTACACATTTGGCTTCATCCTTTTCACATTTTTTTTTCCTTGGCTATATTGAGCTATATTTTGCGTTTTGGCTTATAAAAGCAACACCGTCTTGTGTTTCCATTTTAAGTCAATATGGGTGGCAAAGCTCATCAACTACACATATTTTTCTTCCCTTTCATGGCTCATGGCCATATAATACCATCTGTGGACATGGCCAAGCTATTTGCTTCACAAGGACTGAAGACAATAATAGTTACTACTCCTTTCAATGAATCTTTCATCTCCAAACCAATTGAAAGAAGCAAGAACTTGGGTCTTGAAATTGATGTCAAAACACTCAAGTTCCCCACCACTGAAGCAGGATTGCCTGAAGGATGCGATAATCTTGACTTCATCACTTCACGAAACTTGGGTTTCGAAATGGCAAGAAAATTCCTTGTTGCTTCATCTTTCCTTTAAGAACCACTAGAGCAACTCTTCAGAGACTGCCTTCCTGATTGCCTTATTGTTGATTTTTTCTTCCCTTGGGTGACTGAATCTACCTCCAAGTTTGGAATTCCAAGGCTTGTGTTTCTTGGATCTAATTTATTTTCTTTATGTACTTTCACATCCATTGCTCTATACGAGCCGCAAAAGAAAGTTTTATCAGATTCAAAACCATTTCTTGTGCCTAATCTTCCAGGAGACATAAAGCTATCAGCAAACCAATTGCCAGGTTTTAGAGGAAAACATGATAAACATGATAACTTCTCTAAGCTCATGAAAGCATCAACAGAATCAGAGCTAACTAGCTTTAGTGTAGTTGTCAACAACTTTTATGAGCTCGAGCCAGCTTACACTGATCATTACATAAATGTTTTGGGAAGGAAATCCTGGCAAATAGGACCTGTTTCACTCTATAATAGAGATATTAAAGATAAAGCACAAAGAGGAAAAAAAAAGCCTCCATTGACGAGCATGAGTGCTTGAAGTGGCTAAACTCTAAGAAACCCAATTCAGTGCTTTACATATCCTTTGGAACTGTAGCTAACTTCAATGCATCTCAGCTAAAGGAAATTGCAATTGCACTAGAGTCTTCCAAACAGGAATTTATATGGGTTGTCAGGGAAAACAAGAATCCTGAAGATGATAATCAAAATTGGTTACCTGAAGGATTTGAGCAAAGAATTGAAGGCAAAGGAGTAATCATAATAGGCTGGGCACCATAAGTATTGATTCTTGATCATGAAGCAATAGGAGGATTTGTAATGCATTGCGGATGGAATTCAACACTTAAAGCAATAACTATTGGAGTACCAATGGTCATTTGGCCTATAGCAGCTGATCAATTCTACAATGAGAAGTTAGCGACACAAGTGCTGAAAATTGGTGTTAGTATTCGTGTTCGACAATATGGAGATACCATTAAGAGTGAACTTATAGAGGAGGCGATTATTCTAGTGATGGAGGGTGCAGAAGCTAAAGAAATGAGAAGTAAAGCAAAGAAACTTGGAAAGATGGCAAGGGAGGCTATTGAATATGGTGGATCTTCCTTCACTGATCTTAATGCTTTGATTCTCGAACTTGAGTCTAATCATCATCAACAAAATTTGAGTGATTA
The DNA here is from genome assembly GCA_947683625.1 of Mallotus nudiflorus. NCBI lineage: Eukaryota > Viridiplantae > Streptophyta > Magnoliopsida > Malpighiales > Euphorbiaceae > Mallotus > Mallotus nudiflorus. The sequence continues at coordinate 416,188 of CANTUR010000125.1, forward strand.
TTAGTCAGTTGTTTGAATTGAAGTGGACAAAATTTAAGTGAATTAGACTCCTTTTCTTTTATTTTGGAAAAGTTGAATCCATCCTTTAGATTTTGGAAAAATTGCAAATTGGTATTTTTAACTTTTTGATTTTTTTAATTTGAATGTTTAACCCCTTTTTTTTTTTGCAATTATATGTCTAAAGTTTAAATAATAAATATATTTTAATGCTTCCGGTAAATTTAAGGTTGATTGTATATTGATTAGGATTAAATGGACTCTATTTTTACTTACTAGACATGCCATGTCATTTATCATATATATCAATAATTTAGATTGACAACATTACCCTCGTCTTCTTCAAGAGAATTTGAGAATTAGAGTCTCATGCCACTGCATAAAACTGAAATTGCTAAGTGGTGTTTCAAATTCATCCGCTGCAAACCTACTTGGAATATAAGTTCCTTTACCAATAAATCCAAGATTCCTAAGTGGTCCTTAATCAAGAATGTTCACTGACTTAGCACCATAAGAAATTTGGACATCACAAATATTAAGACAAATCGCTGATAATTGCCTAACAGCTATATAGGCAACTATTGGATTCTGAACCTTCCGGGTGACTCCACCATCAACATTGACAGAGCACGAAGATGCATAAGGGGATAGCACACGAGGGGCTGAGTACCCATTAACAACTCCTTAATTTTTAGAGCCCTGCTATTTTGTTTTAACTCCTTAATTGACAGAGCATGATCATTGTTTTAAGTCAAATCCTTTTTTTTTTTTTCATTTTTTAAAAAAAAATTTAGCCTAATTCCCAAATTCTCTTAAAGATGACGAGGGAAATTTTGTAAATTTGAACTATTGATATATGTAGCAAATGGCATGGTATATCTAATAAGTAAAAATAGAGCTCACTTGATAGCATTTAGTTAGTATTAAATTGGCCGGAAACACTTAAATATACTTATTTTTTAAAGTTCAGACACTTAATTATAAAAATAAAAAAATTAAACACGTAAATTAAAAAATTAAAACATCAAATTTACAATTTTTCCTTCAATTTTTAAATATGAAAATAATATTGTAGCGGGCCATTAAAATAAAAAAAAATCTCTTCATCCAGTAGATTGAGCCCTGCTAACTGGGGCAAAAAAATTTTTTAAAAAATTTCTGTCATGTAGTGAGTTGCTAAAAGTACCACAACTCTTTTGCATCACTGATTCCACAACAACCATTAGATTTAAAATGGATATGCTGCAACTAATAATTCAACTCAACTTATTTAGAAAAACATATAAATATAGTGTCTCCGACCGATTTAATGTTGATTGAGTGCTCAGTTAGATCAAACAGAACCTACTTTTATCTTAGTTATTAATCATATTATTTGTCACATGTGTTGTATTATTTAAAAGATAAAATTACTTTTATTCAGTCATCTTTTATGTCAGGGGCAAAAGTTAATATTTAGGTTATTTTTGTCAATTAATAAAATTTAATAAGGTAATAAAGGATTTTTATCTTTTAAATAATACAATACACGTGGAGCATGACATAGTTAATAACTTAAATAAAAATGAGTTTAGGTTCATCTAACTCAACATCTAGTCAACATCAAATCAGTCAGAAATACTATATTAGTATATTTTCTAAAATTCAGATACTTAATTACAGAAAAAAAAAATTAGACACTCAAATATAAAAAGCTGAAAAATTTAGATACTAAAATTATAATTATTTCTATTTATTATCAATTTGAGTGAAAAGTTTTGGTTTAAATGGTGAAATTTTTCTTTATTATCAATTTAAATTTTATATATATAAATTAGTTATCAGAAAAAATGTACTCTTTTTATGTGGTTCATTCCTTAAATATTAAATCAGTTATTAAAAAATTATAATAAATCAAAATCCGTTTATTATTATAATCAATTCTAATTGAATTTATTATAATTTAGTTAACCTTAAATACAAATAATTTTGAGAAAAAATTCAAACAAATTAAATGGAAAAGATAAAGTGAAAAGTCAGTTTTGTCATCTGGACATGACATGTTATGGTTTTTCTATTTTTACTTGGAGGAGAAGAAAGTTCGTAGGGCTCGAACTGCCATGGGTAGCATCCTATGGGATACCTTCCCCTGGGCCTCTGGACATGACATGTTATTAATCAAGCAAAGGTACCGATATGAAACAGGTGGGTAGCATCTGGTGGCCCGCAACGCAAACCAAATCTGAAGAGATTTCAGGCTTTATTTCGATCAATGACGCTTTTATTTCCATATGTACGTATTTGCGGTTCATTTTTTTCCAGCACATGATGCTCCACAAAACGACAGTAACATGGTGTCGTCAGGAGCAAGAGCCATTCAGTCAATTATCATTTAAAATTTATTTTAATTTGCTCTCTTAATTTAATAAATATGTCAGATACATATAATTTTATTTGAAAACTTTAATTATATTTTTAAAAATTACTTTTATATTCCTATAAAATAAATTTAATATTTATTAAATTTTTATCTGTTTTTCTTATATTTTTTAACACTTGACATAAATTTTAAAATTAATTTCTAAATATTTTCATACTTTTTTTATTTTTCAATAAAAATTGTTAAATTTTAACTATTTTAAAATTTTATTTTCAATTTTCAACCACATTATTTAGAAATTTTTTCAATAAAATCAAGCAAAAAAAGTACTAGATATAAAAAAAAAAGGAATTTTGAGATATTAAAAATATTAGTTAAGAATATAAAACATATTTGGTTTTTCTAAAAAAAATGAGTTCCATAAAATGATGATTGTTGTTAAAGAATCAGAAACAAAGAGCTATGGAGTTGTTGTGAACAGCTTTTATGAGCTTGAGCCAGTTGATGCTGATTTTTACAGGAATGAATTGGGCAGAAGGGCATGGTATGGAATAGTGGAATTGAAGATAAAGCACAAAGAGGAACAGAAGCAACCTGTTGAGCAGAGGGAGAGAGCAAACTGAAACTCCCACTAAATTCTACTTGTCTCCCTCTTCAACTCGTCATTTTGTATTTCATTAACAAACAGCTATTTATACAACTTAGTTAATGATAAACTATGCTTGACAATTAGGACAAGCAACTGAAAAGCATAAAAAGAAGAAAAAGCAACCATGCCAAACTGCATGCATTGGCTTACAAAGGGGTTGTCTGAACATGCCTACACATTTTAAGGGATATAGCAAGGCCAGTATGTGACCAACTCATCCCTCACAATCTTCACCAGCATTTCTTTTGCCTAAATCTCCTAATATGCTCAAGCTGCCGAATTATGGTCCCTGCATGGATGGAGAGCCGTATGAAAGTGGCTGATAGCGAAGCCAAGCCGGATAGGCCTTTTTTATATATGTCGAAACACCCAAATTTAACTATCTTATAGCAAACAACTAACGCAAGCCTACTCAACTAATCTCACAAGTAAACGCCTGTTCGCATTGCAACGAATAGAAAGAAAAAAAAAACTAGACAAGACTAGTAGTTGAGTGCTCCTTGTTGTTTGGATATTTCCCGAGTTCAAGCTTCCCCAGCTCGATGCTGTAGGGGAACGCTGCAAGGGTAAAAGCAAATTCAATGACTAAATACGATCACTTAGCTTTAACTAAGCAAACTACATGTTGAAGAAATTCAACAGTTATCCACTCAATCAAAATCTTAAGGTATTTCCTTGTACAAGAACCAACGTCTACTTCCATCCTTGGCACTACAACGGTACCTTCCAAGTCAAACAAATCTTGATGAATATGATTGGGCTCATTACCATTCATAGGACTGTACAATGTCTCTTTTGTAATAGCTTCTTCCTTTTTACTTTGGACACCGAAATGCATTGAAAGTTGTGATGGCTACAGTGCCATTACAAACTAAAAAATATTGTCTATTTTTCCCCAATACAGGAGGGTCATCTGGTAATAAGGAGGGGAGGGGTACAAGGGTTTTTTCGTGTATCGCAACCTATGACAAAAAAAACACGATCTCTTTACTTTGTACTCTACTATATATGCAGTTGTAACTCTTGTACAAAAACACGGAATGAGAATTATTTCTTTCACTGAATTTCTTTGCATGTTACATCAAAACAAAAAACATACATATAAACATCTTGAAATTTGGAAGTTGGATACTTTACACAAACTTCATTTTTTATTCACTCAAGAAAACTTCTCAATGATATCGTGACAGTAAAAGAGTCACATCTCACAGTCAACAATCTCCTCCTTGGAACTTTGGGTGTAAAAATGGGTTTTTTCAATTTGAAGCACATGTAAAGTTATACTCTTCTTGAGACTTTAATGCAAGGATATTAGCTTCATTTACTACGCTCCTTAAGTTGCTTTGGCAATTAGTTACTAAGGAACCGCTTTCAATTAAGTGAATTCTTTTTCCTAAGGTATTACACTAAATTAAGTGAACCACTGTCAATTTATTTGCATCAAAGTTCTTTTTTTTTTTTTTTAAATATATTGAATTGTTATTAAATTATAAATGTTAATTGTTATAAAGAGTTAAAAATTATTTGACACAATTTATGAGTCACCGGATAAATTGTAAAAACAATAAATAAATTTTAGTAAACAATTTGATTATAAAAATTCAATTTAATTTTTTTAATTATTAATTTTTTATTTAAATTTTGTGTGTAATTTTTATGAAATTATATAGTATATAATTAAATCAATATTATCTTGAACCTGAAATACTAAATAATTTTGTACTAGTTGGTTATGTTTGTGGCTTTTTAAGCTTAAAAGAGACTACCAAGAAAAAGCTATTTTTAGCTAGCACATGTGCTCTACGATGTTTAACAGTGTGGTCCTTAAATGGTACAACGTAAGTGATTATGCTAACATGAAGAGGCCATTTTAGGCTTCTATCTTCTGTATAATTTTGTGTCTTGGCAATTCACCACAACTTTTTGGGCCTTGATTCCTTTCTTCTATGTGAGCCACATTCTGGGGGGTAAAAAAGATTTTTTCTAAAAAAAATTGTCATATTATGGATGGTAATATCTCAACTCATGATGTGTATTACTTTTTTTGTGTAAAGGATAAAGATTTATATTGTAAATTCCGATAGTAACAATGTTGTCGCGGAATTCGCGATACTACAAAAATATCATCTTCAATAAATGATTCCTGCAATAAGAGAGAAAAAGATTTTTTTAAAAAAATTATCATATTGTGGAACACAATGTCATAACCCACAATCTGTATCACTTTTTTTGTGCAAAATACTTTCCTAAATTAAAAACACAAGTTCTAGATTTCACCTATAGGTCAAATACAATCTTGTTTTTTGTTTAAGGCAATATGGATGGCGAAACTTGTCAACTACACATATTTTTCTTCCCTTTCATGGCTCATGGCCACATGATACCATTAGTGGACATGATCAAGCTATTTGCTTCATAAGGTCTAAAGACAACAATAGTTACTACTCCTTTTAATGAATCTTTCATCTCCAAACCAATTGAAAGAAGTAAGAACTTGGGTCTCATAATCGATGTCAAAATAATCGAGTTCCCCACCACTGAAGAACGATTACTAAAAGGATGTGAAAATCTTAACTTCATCAATTCAAAGAACTTGGGTTTTGAATGTTGAGGTGAGTTTCAAAAAGTCAAAGATTTGATTGTATATATTGGGAATCAAATCTTTGTATACAATTTGGAATTAAATCTTTAATTTATTTAGGATCTTATACTATCCCTATTTAGTATGTAATTAGATTTTCTATATGTATATATAAGGGATATAGTTCTCTTGTGAATAAATGAAAAAAAGATTCCTTTCAATTTTTTCTCTTTTTCCTCTGAATTTTATATTTTGTCTCTATGAATATTATTTCGATGTGCCAATGTCACAATCCAAACTAAGATTTATGACCGACGCTAGAAAACGGAAATTCGTTTGAATCCGGAACCCATAGCAAGCCTTAGAAAATAAAAGCATGCAATAAATAGATAAAAGTACAACTGAATTAAAATTTTTTAAATCAATATATAAAAATGGATACTCAATATCCTTTTATAAATAAATATATATTCATACAGTGTTCAAGTACAACTCTCAAAGTATAAAATATCAAACAAAACAATACTCTTCTGATACAATAACACTACTACTGCAGTTTCTAGAATACAAATCATAGTTCAAAATATACATTTACATAAAATAGTCGAGATAAAAGAACACCGGCGAAGAGCACTACTTCTAAAGTCTGACGATATAGGATCTCTTGAAAAAAAATTGAGGGGAGTCAGACCTCACTGAGTGAATTAGTATACTATATAAACATGCAATCTAAACCATATCCAATCAGACATTCTTATATATATGTATATACATGCATTTCACACAAATGTCAAACTCTGCTTTTATAAATATAATAAATGCAGAAAACATTTATTTTAATACATGAAGGATCAAATAGAACCTTATTAATTGTAACCTCAATCAACCATATCATCACTCTAGCCATGCAGGCTCACTTAAATCCAAGTAAATCACTTATTCCATTTTGGACAGTAGACTAGTCCTGAGATACTAAGTCCACCGAACTCTAACCGTCTGACTGTCAGTGTGATTGACCCCGAGACATTTGGTCAACCGAGCTCCAGCAATCACACTATCAATCACATCACATCTCAAAAAAATCAATCAAATCATAATTCACCATAAGTGATCCTCACTCAATCTTAAATCTATCGCACCGGTACATACACGGTCCTAGTGCTGCCCACTAGGTAGCATGTTCTATTGATATCCTTTATTTAAAAATAAATCATACATTCCAAAAATAAATAATGTAGGATGACATTCATGCTGGCAAAATAAACCATATATATACCAAAAAAAAACTTAAAGTAAACTAAATATATTTCAAGTATATATATGCAAAATAAATTCAAATCAATCATGAAATATACAAAAATAAACCCATAACATACTAAAAACATGCTAGGTTCAAATCAATAATAAAACATGCATTTATTTGGAAATATATCAAAAATATACCAAAAATAATTTAAGTATAAATCAATAATATGACATGCATTTATTTAGGAATATACCTAAAATATACTAAAAATATACCTAAAGTATACTAATCATTTAATAAAACAATTATGAATAAATATATATTTAAAACATGTACATATACTAAAATATACTAAAAATAAACCTAATTATTTAGCATGCATATATTAAAAATAAACCTTAAATATACCAAGATATAGTAAATGTATATAGAAAATATGCAGACATATACATTAAAATATACTAAAAATAAACTGGAATCATACCAAATCATATTATAAATTAAATCACTTTTAAAAAACATATAATGAAAATGAAAAATCCTAAGTCATGTATCCTATATGCAATACATATATATACAGTATAATAACTCACTGATTAGCGCTCCACTAGACAGACTCAGCGGGTCTGGTCCGATAGGCCTCGGTCTCGGCGTAGCTAGAAAAATAAAATAATAATAACCATCAGAATAAATTTCTAACTCTACGCTTCTAAGATTACTATAGAAAGACTCAATCAAAAATTCAAAACTAGACACGGACCAGTTGTCACGTTTTACGAGAAATCTACCAAAATTTTAGCAACGTCTTCTCTGTAAAACGAATATCTTCCTACAAAAATAGGGCCGATCATGCACAGAAAACACACTTCTAAAATCTCAAAGCGCAATACCTCGGGTTAGGACTCCAAACTCCACAAATCCCCAACCGAGATTCACAATTTACAACCCAATAATATCAAACAGTAAAATAGTAAAAGTCATCAAAAACCCGTAAAAATATTTAAGACATTTATTTTCAAATTAAAACATAAAAGTCTAATTTAAATAATATTTGATAATAAAAATTCATAAATGGAATAAAATTCTCATTTTACAATTAAATTAACATAAATTGTAAATAATATTTAAAATCACAATTTAACATCACAAAAAAAAAATACACATTTAACATCAAAATAATAAATACACTAATTATTTACATAATATTCTAAAATTATCACATTTAACTAATAAAATCTCAAATATTATATAATATTAATAAAAATTCAACTTTGACAATTATTAAACATAACATAACAAAATTCACATTTTGATTGCTTAAGTAGTTTAATTATATAATAAAATTAGTTTAAAACCCATTTTATTTCCAAAATGATATATAATACATTATTTGAAAACAATTTTTGAAAAAAAAGTATGAATTAGTTAAAAATAGTAATTAATTTGTAAAAATCATTTTAATACCTTAAATAATTATAAAACCAACTAAAACATAATGTTTAACTATAATCTTAACAAAATTACATATTTAACCCTATACTACAAAATATCCAATATACTAAATAATTTCCTCAAAAATTATATAAAATCATTAAAATTATTTAATCAACATATATTATACTAATATCAACCAAAACACATATTTATCCAACAATTTCTATAAAAAAATACATATTTAATTTAATAATTCAAAATACACATAAATTGTATAAAATTCCAAAAAAACTATATAAATTCATAAAAATTATTTTATCAACAAATAACATTCTAATAACAACTAAATCTTACAATTAAACTCTTATTTCAACCAAAATACACATTTAACTCAATTATCTAATATTTACGTAAACTATAAATATTCCTAAAAATTACACAATATTCCCAAAAATTATTTTCTTTTCTCTAAAATTAATATTAACTCATAATAACACCAATTCAATAAATTTTATAATTAAATAAATTAATTTATGAAAATTAGATAAATAATCAAAATTTCAAATAATTTCTAAAAATCAAAAAAAAATCATATAGATTAATCATCTAGGAACAACATTTGTTAAAATAGATTAACCAAATCACACAAGATCAACCGAAAAAAAAAATGGAAAAACCCTAAAGCTAAAATCAAAAATCGACTAAAACTCACCAAAGATCAAGTTAGAGCTAAAACCAAGCTCGGAATCAACCTTCTCAGAGCTTAAGGAATTGAATTACACCGAAAAAGCTCAGTTTGGCGACCAAAAAATGATCAATAGCGAGAAGCTTCACCAACTACTGCTGCCATTTTTGCCATCTCCAGCGAGCTACTGGCTGTCAGATAGTGTCGAGGAGGAAAAGGGAAGGAGGAAGAAGATGGTGGCGGTGAGAGGCGGTCCGACGAGAGGCACACCAACAGGGGAGATTGGGACGATGGTCACGCAGGGAAGAAGGGGTTCTGAAATTTTTTTTTCTTTTGCTATATAATTGTGTGTGTGTGTGTGTGTGTGTGTGTGTATATATATATATACTTTTAATCAAACTTTATGTTATAATATAATATTATTTTATATCTAAAAATTTCCCACCACACAAAAATAAACAATATTTCATTCATATATATGTATACATATATACACACACATAATCTCACACGCATATAATCATACCCACATAAAAATAAACACATAAAATATCATTCAAAAGTAACAATAATAAAAATCATAATTATTAAATAATTAATAATACAAATAATGTATATTTAATAAAATAAAAATCATAAAAATAATAATGCACATAAACTAGTGTTATTAAAATAATAATAATAATAATAATAATAATAATAATAATAATAATAATAATAATAATAAAAATAATAACCATGCACTAAATTAACATTATTAAAATAATAATATTCAAAAATAATAAATATACACAATGAAATTTAAACATCTAAAATAATAAGTTCCAAAATAATATATTTACGTAGAAAATTCATTTAAACGTCTAAAATAACATAAGGCTAGTCTTGAAGAATGTCAAGCATGTTCTAGATATTTTTCTAAATTTGATCTCAGCAGGCAAGCTTGATGATGAAGGTTTCTACAACGCCTTCTATAACGACCAATGAAAACTCACTAAAGGCTCCCTGGTGGTGGTTAGATGCAAAAAGAACTTAGTATTGTATTTTATGCATGCAAATCCCTCAAAAAACATGGTGAATATTGTGGAGAAAGACAGTACAGTTGAGTTATAGCAAAGAAGACTCAGCCATGTGACTGAGAAAGGAATGACAATACTGGCTAAGAAAAATGTATTATATGGAGTAGATCTTGTGCATCTGGAGAAATATATCGATTGTCTTGCAGAAAAGAAAAATTTCTCATCCTTCCAGAATAAAGAATGTGTTATATTTAACTCATTCAAACTTTTGTGGGCTAATGCCAAAGTCACTTAGTGGTTGTCAGTACTTTGTGACTTTCATTGATGATTATTCTCAGAAGATGTGGGCATACACCTTAAAGTTAAAAGATCAAGTGTTAAATGTCTTTAAGGAATTTCACCCTCTAGTGGAGAGATAAATTGGCAACAATCTAAAGTGCATCTGGATAGACAACGATGGAGAGTATTCTGAACCATTTGATGCTCATTGTAAAAAGCATGGTATACAACATCAAATGACACCTCCAAAGATACTGTAGTTGAATGGCTAAAAAGATGAATAAGACTTTGATGGAGAGAGTCAGATATTTGCTCTTACATTCAAAGTTGCCTAAGACATTTTAAAGCGAAGCTCTACTTATAGTAGTGCATATCCTGAACTTTTCACTATGTGTTCCTCTACAGTCTAACACTCTAGAGTGGGTGTGGTCAGGAAAAGATGTATCCTATGGTCATATATGGGTTTTTAGGTGCAAAGCCTTTGTGCATATTCCAAGGATAAGAGGTTCAAACTTGACGTCAAAATGCAACAGTGTGTGTTCATTGGCTATAGTCAAGATCAATTTGGCTATAGATTTTATGATCTAGTCCAGAAGAAGCTTGTCAGAAGTCGTACTGTTGTGTTTATTGAAGATAAGAAAATCAAAGATATTGTCAGAGTTGATAAGAACATCCCCAGCTCTAAAGATGATTCAAATTTAAAGTTAGTTCCTCTAACAACAGTGCTAAGGGAATTTGGAGAAGAAAATGAAGTTATTCCATAAAATGTAGGTGAGGAAGATGATCTATTAAGATTCCATCTAAAAAAGATGATAATAGTGTTCATGATTAACCATCGGTAGATGAGGCTTCTCCGGTGCCACTGAGGAGATATGATAGAAATAGACAACCTTCTACCAGATATCCTAGAGACTAGTTTGTATTATTAACTAATGGGGAGAGCCAGAAAGCTTTAAATAACCTATGAGTGATGAACACAAGCATAAATGATTTGAAGCCATGTAGGATAAGATGAAGTCTCTGCATGAGAATAAGACGTTTGAGCTTATGAAGATGCCTAAAGGTAAGAGAGCTTTGAAGAATAAGTGGGTGTTCAAGATCAACCATGAAGAACACAATCTTCAAACACAATTCAAAGCTAGACTGGTTGTAAAAGGATTTAACCAAAGAAAGAGTATCGACTTTATTGAAATTTTTTCTCTAGTCGTGAAGATGACATCCATTCGTACTATGTTGGGTTTAGTAGTAAGTTTTAATTTAGAAATCGAGTAAATGGATATTAAACTACGTTCTTTCATGGTGATTTAAAAGAGAAAATATTTATGTATTTGTTAAAAAATTCTCTAATGATGACTTTATTATGTTATTACTTTATGTGGAAGACATGTTGATTGTTAGTCGGAATGTTTCCAAAATTAACAGCTTGAAGAAGCAGTTGAGTAAGTCGTTTGCTATGAAAGACTTGAGACCGATAAATCAGATTCTTGGCATGAAGATTATTAAAGAAAGAGGCATCAAGAAGTTGTGGTTGTCATAAGAGAAGTATATTAAGAAGGTACTTCAGAGGTTCAATATGTACAAATAGTTATTCTCTTGCTAATCACTTTAGATTGACTTCTCAACAAAGGCCTTCCATTGATAAGGAGAAGGAAGAGATGAATAGAGTTCCATATGCTTCAGCTGTTGGTATGTTAATGTATGTCATGGCATGTACATAGCTAGATATTACACACTCAGTTGGAATTGTGAGTTGGTTCCTTTCAATTTCTGAAAAAGAGCATTGGGCTACAGTGAAATGGATTTTCAAGTATCTTCATGGAACATCCAAAATATGATTATGTTTTGGAGATGCCAAACCTATGTTAGCTAGATACACAGATGTAGATATACAGGAGATGTTGATTTAAGAAAATCAACCTATAGTTACCTGATAACATTTGTAGTGGGAACTGTGTCATGGCAGTCAAAATTATAAAAATGCATTGCTTTGTCTACCACTGAAGTAAAGTTTATTACAATAATAAAAGCTTATAATAAGTTACTATGGATGAAGAAGTTCTAAAATGAACTCAATTTTTAATAAGACAGATACGAGTTATTTGTGATAGTCATAGTGCTATCCACCTTGGCAAGAATTCTTCCTTTCATTCAAGATCAAAGCACATTGATGTAAGATATCACTATATGCAAAATATATTGGAGAAGAAGTTATTACAACTTGAGAAGATCCATACAGATAAAAATGGATCAGAAATGTTAACGAAAACTCTACCAAGGGACAAGTTTAGATTCTGTCGAATTGGTGATGACCTCCACATAATCAAGAGGAGGAGAATTATTGTGGATCCCTCCTAGTGGAGCCATAATTTTTTAAAAAAAAAACTCAAAGCTTGCAGCATCAAATTCGATACTGTATTTGTTGATTTTTTTTAAGTTGAAAAATTAGCCAACACAATAGTTATATAAAGCCATGGCCATGGAGAAGCAAAGGCACAAGCAAGCAAGCAACGAATGAGTGAGAGAAAAGCTTAAGTAAGGTGTGTGCCTATACGGGTAACCAAAGTAATTTTGTTTTTATGAGTGTAAGAGAATTTTAAGGGTCTGAAAATTTTTTCTCAAATGTGAGTGACAAAATAATGAGGTAATTATTTTTGGGGTATTTGAGAAACAATTTGAGTGCCACTATTTTGGTGATAACTTTTTTATTATGTACCTCTAGTATTAATTTAGAGAATGCTCTCTCTTGTACCTATTATTTTTATAGTGGAAGAATTATTCAGATTTTATCCTGTTGACGTAGCCCAACACTAAAGGTGAACCACTTTAAATTATATTAGTGTCATTTTTATTATTTATACGACAGGTTTTACTGCCTATTTTACTCACTCATTGGCTGGTTTAACCTCCTCCATTTATTCATTTTCTCGATTATTTCTGTAGTAATTTTTATTTTATCTTTGTGAACATTATTCCACTATGTCAACTTTGTTAATTTTTCCAACATTCACGCACTCATGCTCGTCAATGGAAGCTTATTTTCCTCTTTGTGCTTTATCTTTAACATCTCTGTTACATAATGAAACATGTCTTATTTGCCATGATTTCCTACCTAAAAGATTTCTATAATGATTCACATAAGCTAGCTCAAGCTTATAAAAGTTATTGATAACTACACCAAAGCTAGTTAGCTCTAATTCTATTGATGTTTTGAGAACTTGGAAAATTCATCAAGTTCATGACCTTGTCCCTATTCTCCATAACCTAACAATTGGTTTGTTGATAGCTTTATGTCTCTTGGAAGATTAGGCACAAGAAATGGTTATAAATCTGATGAAACTTTCTTTTACAGCTCGTATAATACGATGGATGCTAAAGTGTATAAAGAAAAGAAACTAGTTCCATGAAACACAAGACTTGTAATTCCAACTTTAGAGACAAAATTAGTAGCCCAAGGAAAGAAAAAATCAGCAATAAGCCAATCAAGATTATTGTCTCTAAGGAATTCCTCTAGTGGTTCTTGAAGGAGAGATGAAGCAAAAATGAATTTAATCATCATTTTAATAAAGAATAAAATTTAGAGGAAAAAGAGAAAAAATTCAAGGGAATATTTTTTTTATATATTCACAAAAGAGGTTACATCCCTTATATATCCTAAATAAATCAAAGATTTAATTTTTAATTGTATACAAAGATTTAATTCCTAATTGTATACAAAGATTTAATTTTTAATTGTATACAAAGATTTAATTCCTAATATATACAATCAAATCTTTGACTTTCTAGAGCTCACCTTAACACTCCCCCTCAAGTTGGTGAGTATATGTCAATCATTCCTAACTTGCCAAGTGAGCTATAGAATGTTTTTCAAGACACAGCCTTTGTGAGGATGTCAGCTAGTTGAGTCTAAGAAGAAACAAATGGAAGACTAATTATTCCTTAATTCAGAAGATCTCTTATGAACTGTTGTCAACCTCCACATGCTTAGTTCGATCATGTTGAACCAAGTTGTTTACAATTATTATGGTCACCTTATTATCATAATATAACAACATAGGCTTTGGATGATTTAGTCCCAGATCCTGAACAATTCGCTTTATCTAGAGCAACTCACATACACCATGGGCAATTCCTCTAAACTTAGCTTCAGCACTTAACCTTACTATAACTTTTTATTTCTTACTTCTCCAAGTGACTAAATTCTTTCTAATAAACGTAAAGTACCTAGATATTGATTTTCGATCAGTTTGATCTCCGGCCTAATCAACATCTGTATAACTAGTAATTTCATAATCTTTATTTCTCCCCAAAAAATAAACCTTTGCTCAGAGAAAACTTCAGATATTTTAACACTCGATATACCGTACCCATATGTTCTTTACACAGAGAATGCATGAATTGACTTACATAAGCAATATCCGACTAAGTATGAGATAAGTAAACTAATCTTCTCACTAGCTTTGGGTATTAAGGTCAGTATCATATTATTTTTTAGAATTATGTTATTAATTCTAGAAGGATAATGAGGCTCGATATTTGGAGTTACTAGGGGAGACGAGTTTACCTCATTATGCATATTCACAGTTTCCTCAGCTTTTGGTTTGGACTGGGAAGATATACTATCTTGATTAGCTTCAAGTCTATGTGAGATACTCATATTATCTTCAATTATCTGTCTAGGTGAGATGCTCAAAAGATCAGGTGCCTGATCAGGTGAGATGCTCGAAATACTTGTAACACTCAATGAGATTACTTGACCAAGTGAGATGCTCAGAACACTCTGTGAGACACTCAGAGTGTTATCTTCAAAGATGCTCTGAATTCTCTCCCCTTGAACAGAGCACTCAAATTGAGAGAAGAAATTATCATTTTCATGAAACTGAATATTCTGAATTACATATATCTTCTTAGTATTCGGATCATAACATTAATATCCCTTTTGTAGATCAGCATAACCAACAAAGATACACTAAATAGCTCGAGGAGCTAATCTACTGAGTACCTGATGAACATATGTCAAGCATCTAAAGATTCAGGGCTCAAGATTATTTAGAGGTGGAGATGAGACAAGTTCCTAAAGCTTCTAAAGAGGAATTTTGAAATCGAGTACTCTTGATAGAGTTCATTTTATGAGATATGTCATGGATCGAATAGCCTCTCCCCAATATTCTCAAGGAACATTCATGTCAAACAATGATGCTCAGATGACTTCTAATAACTGCCAATTTTTTTATTTTGTAATACTGTCACGACCCAAACCAAGGCCCATGATTGGCGCTAAGGAACGAGAATTCTTTCGAATCCGGAACCTATAGCAAGCCTTGAAATAATAAAAACACACAATAAATGAAATAAAATAATTAAAAATACATCAGAATTTAAATGTCAATAATTATGTACTAATTAATCTCCTCATATCATAAAATAAAATATTTTAGTATTACAATATTCAGAGACAGGTCTCTCTGAATTAAAATCAACATACATAAATACAAAGTACAACATCCAACTAATATAAATACAACTACTGCAGTTTTCTATAATACACTAATAAATAATTAAGTAGATAATTTACATAATAAAGCCGGGGCAGAAGAAATCCGGCGAATAGATCTACTGCTGAGGTCTGATGAAGAAAACTCTCATGTAAAAATATTAACGGAGGGGAGTCAGACCTCACTGAGTGAATTGTTATAATATATATACACACATTACTAAATGAAAAATGCAAACAATTATATGTATATAATAAATATATATATAGGCATGTACACACAGATGCTGAAAATCACTTATATATATAATACTGAAAAACATTAGTTTATGAAGGATCAAATAAAACCCTAAGTGATCGCAACCTCAATTGGCATTAAAAATCACTCTAGCCATATTGACTCACTTAATTCCAAATAAATTCACTTAATCCAACTAGACAGTAGACTGGCCTCGAGACACTAAGTCAATCGAGAGCTCCAGCAGTCTAACGGTCAGTGTGCTTGGCCCCAAGACACTTGGTCAACCGAGCTCTAGCAATCACACCATCAATCACATCAATCTCAATCATATCAATCATGTCATATTTCCTCAAATAAGTTAGTAATTCAACCTACAATCTATCGCACCAGTACGTACTCGGTCCTAGTGCTGCTCACTAGGAAGCACGTTCTATCGATATCCTTCATTTAAAATAAAACATACATTCAAGTAACAAATAATGTATAAAGTCATTCATAATAATCAAATAAACCATATATATACTGGAAATATACCTAAAATAAACTAAGTATATTTCAAGTATATATATATAAAATAAATTCAATTAAAATATGAAATATACTCAAAATAAACCAATAATATACTTAAAAATAATTTGAATATAAATTGAAGGTAAATCATGCATTTATTTCAAAATATACCAAGAATATACTAAAACTATACTCAAGTATTTAATAAAATAATTATGCATAATCATATATTTAAAACATGTATTTCTAAAGCATGCAACCTAAAGAAATGTATATATACAATAACAACTCACAAGGATGCACTCCATGAGACTGGTCCGACAGGCCTAATCCTCTAGGTTTCGGTCTCGACGTAACTAAACAATAAAAACGATCACAAAATCAGAATAAATATAACTTAGACTTCTAAAGATTCGATCTAAAATTATAAAATACAGATAGACACAGAATAGGAATTAGACCCGATGTCACGTTTTACGAGAATTCTACCAAAAATTCAATAGAACCTCCTCTGTAAAACAGACATCTCTCTACTAAAAAGTAGAGTCGGTCCTGCAAGAAAAATACACTTCTATTTCGGAATTCACATAAATCCTCCGTTGGAATCTCAAACTATAAAGTTCCCCAACTGAGATCCACAATTCACCACAATACAAATAATACACTAAAATATATTAAAAATCAATAAATGCCATAAATGCCCTCCAAATATCAAAATATGTTATATTTAACATTAAAACACCAAAATAATTATTTTACCAATAATTACTTAAAAACCCTAAATAATAATATAATATTATTAAAAATCCCTTTTCCAATAATTACACAAATAATAATAAAAAATCATTTTATAATTCCAAATAACTTAATTAGTCCAAATACATATTAAAATTACTAAAAATCCATTTTATTACAACAATAGTATATTATATATTATTTGAAAATAATTTTAAAAAATTATTATTAATTAATAAATAATTTATAAAAATCATTTTTCTACCTCAAGTATTATAAAAATCAATTAAACATAATATTTAACTAAAATTACCACCAAATTACCAAATTAACCCTAATATTCAAAAATTCACATAATATACTAATAATACTCAAAAATTCAATAAAAATTATATAAATACACAAAAATTATTTTCTCAACATATATCTTAATAATATCAACAAATACATATAATTAACCAATAATTTCTAACAAAACATATATTTAACCTAATTTTTCAAAATTGACATAAACCTAAAATAATTATATAAATTATATAAAAATCACAAAAATTAAAAAATCAACTCTCAAAATTAATAATATCTACTAATAACACCAAAAATCATAATTTCATAATTTATATAATTAATTTGCGAAAATTAACAAAATAATAATAAAATATTCAAAAATTCACAAAAATCAAAATAATTTTCAAAAATCAAAAAAATAATAATAATAAAGATGCAGATTGATCTTCTAGGAACAATATTTATTAAGGAAGATTGACTGGATCAAACGAAATCAACCTAAAAAAAATTATGAAACCCAAATGTTCAAAACCAAAAATTCAAGAAACAGTAAAAATGGAGGGATTAGAGCTCAAAGCGAAGCTCGGATCAATTTCACCAGAGCTTGAGAAGCTCAAGGACACTGGAAATGCGAAGAACGACAACTGGACGAAGAAGGAATGACGCCGGAAGCTTTTGTCAACCCTGCTGCTATTTCTGCTTGTCAATGCTGCCGGAGAAGAAGGAGGAGAGGATGGCGGAGTTGCTAGCTGACAGAGGGTGGTCCGGTGAGTTGAATGGAGAGGCACATCGATGGTAGGGGCTCGGACAGCAGCGCGATGGAGGGTGATGGCTCGGGTGGTTTACGGGGGAGGAAGGATATGTGTATATGTTTGATTTTTGCAAAGTAATAATATGTATATATATATTTTTATATTAGTCTAGTTTATACATAAAAAACCCTCCACTAAGTATATACATATATATATATATACACAAATAAAATAATAATGATAACCTAATATATGTGTGCATGAATATTCATAATAACACATAATATAATCATGCAACAGTGCCTTTTAATAAAAATAGTAACAATAATAATAATAATCATCATCATCATCATAATAATAATAAAAATAAACAATATCATTGTTAAAAATAATCTTAGTACCTAAATAGGATTATTAAAATAATTCTTAAAGTAATAAATATAACGTAAATAAATTCCTAAAATAATAGGTTTTAAAATAAATATTTACATAGAAAATTTTGATTAAACATGAAATAATGAATATTAATCACAAGATAGTAAAATAATCAAATATAGTTTTAAATTTTATTAATACTGCATATCCTGATTTAAATTAAAATAATTTAAAAACTAGGGTTATTACATATACTATTATGTTGGGGAGTATTGGTGTAAGAAGTTTAGTGGTGAATACCATGCTCGTGGCAAAATTCTTTAAGAGCCGAGTTAAGATACTCCCTACCATTTCTAGATTACAAGACTCAAATTTTACTCTGGTATTGTGTGGCCACCATTTTGTACAAGTCCTAGAAAGTAAAGCACACATCTTCCTTGTTTGAAAGTAGAGATACCCATGTCATCCAGGTATATTCATCAATAAATGTTACAAAATATTTAGCACCAGACAGAGTAGGAATCTAAGTAGATCCCCATACATCAAAATGAATGGTTATAAATATAATTGAATTTTTATTATAACTCAGTACATATGAAATTCGATGGCCCTTTGCTAATTCATAAATATCACATTTGAATTCAGAGTCTATGATACCCAAAAACAATTCTAGCTTTATTTGTCTAAAATAATTAAAAAGAAAGATGTCCAAGATGATGATGCCATAAAATGACTTAGTATTTATCCCAGCGACTTGTACCAACACTATTGACTTGACTTGATTTCTGACTTGAATCACCATGCAAATCAAGATAGTACAACTTTCCACATTTAACACCAGAGCCAAGAATCTGGTGCATTGCAATGTTATAAAATAAACAATAGTTAAGCCAAAATTTGACAGTGCAGTTTAAGGTTCCAGTGATTTGGCCAACAGATAGTAGATTACAAGAAAGAAATGAAACAATAAGAACAATATCTAGATTAAGAGAGTCAGAATTAGATATTGATCCTTCATGAGTGACAAGTGTTATTCCTCTATTAGCAGTTAGGATATTTTATTAGGTTGATGGTTGAATGAATGTAAGATAATGGGTGGAATTTGTCATATGATCAGTAGCACATGTATCAATAATCCATGTATTATTTCAAGTAAGATTTGTCACATATGATGTTTCATCAAGATTGCCACTTGGTTTAGTGACACTAGAGGTGGTAATTAAAAATTTTGTGAGCTTCTTATAAGGCTTTCTATTAAAATCTCACTATTTTGGATAGCCCACAATTTCATAGCACCTTTTCTTAAAGTGTCAAACTTCACCACAATGAGTACATATTTATGTACTAGACTTACTTGGTATTTTTTCCTTTAAATTATGGGCGAGTTAGAGCCGCTATAAGTACTGCATGGTCTGGTTGAATCTTCAGCTCCTCCATCATCTATCACTGGTTGTGATCCTTACGCACATATACATTACTAGACTTGAGATCAAGAGATGGATCCTTCCGTAGTATTTTACTATGAGCATTATTAAATTCCAAGTCAAGTCTGGCTAATAAAATATGTGTTCAAAGCCGAGTAATATGCTTATGGAGTGATACTACTCCATTAACATCCTCCTCTTAAGCACTCATTCGGGCATCAATCTCTTGAAATATCCCAACTAGCTCATTGTAGTATGTAGGTAATGGCCTACCACTCTGACGTGTAGTAAATGATTTTCGGTTTAATTCAAATAATTGGGTTTCATTACATTCATCATAAAAGGTTTTTGAGACAGCATCTCATATATCCTTTGTTGCTTGAAGATGTATGAATCTCTGCATCAATGTTGGACTCGTGGAATCAATATGTCAACTTGTAACTCAGTTATTATCAATAAGCCAAGTCTCCAAAGCTTTATCTCTTGATGGTGGTTTTGGCATTGTGCCAGTAAAAAAATCAGATTTATTTCTAACTCCAATCCACATCTCCATGAGTTGTGACCATAGAGGATAGTTCGCATCATCAAGTATAATTCCAGTAGAAAAGGAGAATTATCTTGAAGAGTTTGAATGAGTGGGTGTTCCATAGGATACAATAGATGTGTTTTTAATTGTCATAGTTTCAAGGATTCAAAGGATTTTAAAGAAAGGGGAAAGAGAAAAAATATGATTTTAAGGATTTAATAAAAAATTCATTTTCAATAGGGTATGTTTTGATGCCATAAAGAATAAAAATTACATTAGAAATAATCAAGAAAATAAATAAATGGAGGCTGTTAAACCAGTCAATGAATGAGTAAAATAGGCAGTAAAATCTACTGTATAAATAATAAAAATGACACTAACATATTTTAACGTGGTTCACCCTTAGTGTTGGGCTACATTCACGGGACAAAATTTGAATAATTCTTCCATTATAAAATTCTTCCAGTAGGTACAAGAGAGAGTTTTCTTTAGATCAATACTAAAGATACACAATAAAAAAGTTCTCATCAAAATAGTGGCACTCAAAGAGTTTCCCAAACATTTCAAAAATAATTATCTCACTATTTTGTCACTCAACCTTTGAGAAAAATTTTCAAACCCTTAAAACTCTCTCACACTCATCAAAGCAAAATTGTTTTAGTTACCCTCCAAGCACAATTGAGCTTTTCTCCCACTCACTCGTTACTTATTTGCTTGTGCTTTGTTTCTCCATGGCCATGACTTTATATAGTCATTGTGTTGGCCAATTTTTCAACTTAAAAAAATTAACAAATGTAGCACCAAATTCGATGCTGCAAACTTTGACTTTAAAAAAAATTATGGGCTCCACTAGGAGAGACTCACAATAATGAGGTGGCTGAACTCTAAAAAACCCAATTCAGTGTATGCTTTGGAACTGTGGCTAACTTCGATGCATCTCAGCTAAAGAAAATTGCAATTGCACTAGAGTCTTCCAGACATGAATTTATACGGGTTGTCAAGGAAAACAAGAATCCTGAAGATGATAATCAAGATTGGTTACCTGAAGGATTTGAGTGAAGAATTGAAGGCAAAGGACTAATCATATCAAGTTGGGCACCACAAGTATTGATTCTTGATCATGAAGCAATAGGAGGATTTATTAGGATTTATTATGCATTGCGGATGGAATTCAACACTTGAAGCAATAACTACTAGAGTGTCAATGGTCGCTTGGCCTGTTGGAGCTGAGCAATTCTAAAATGAGAAGTTAGTGACACAAGTGCTGAAAATTGGTGTCAGTGTTGGTGTTCGACAATGGGCATTGTATGGAGACAACATTAAGAGTGAACGTATGGAGAAGGCGATCATTAGAGTAATGGAGGGTGCAGAAGCTGAAGATTGAGAAGCAAAGCAAAGAAACTTGGAAAGATGGCAAGGGAGGCTGTTAAAGATGGTGGATCTTCCTTCATTGATCTTAATGCTTTGATTCATGAACTTAAGTCCAACTACCATCAACGAAATTTGAGTGATTATTAGTCACTTGTTTGCATTGAAACAAATGAAATTTGATTGAATTAGACTTTTTTTTTCTTGTATTTAAAATGAACGTGCTGAAAATAACAATTCAATTAATCAATATTTGTTCGTTGGTTCAAATGTTGAAAATTTTTGATTCGTCATAAATTTGAGTCTTACATAAAAGATAGTTATTAAAAACTTTACCATCTTTATGGAGTCGGCAAAAATCAGGTGCATCAAATATGACAAAACGAAGATTCGGACACAAAAAAAAAATAGAAATAACAATTCAGTTTTGTCCTCTAGACATGACATGCTATGATCAAGCAAAATGTATATGAAACTGGTGGGTAGCAACTAATGGCCAGGCAAACCAAATCTGAAGAGATTCCAGTCAATCTCAGAAATTTCGAAATGTACATATTTGTGGTTCACTTATTTGTTAGTGATAGTGTCATCAAGAGCAAGGTTTAATTCCATGATATACTATAATGCATTTGGCCAAAACTGATGCATGTAGATCATGTCTTTTTCCAATTTTTTTGTTTGTGGACTCAACTGCATACAATATAAATCCAGTTATATATAGAAGACAAAATTCATTTTATGAGGAGTATTGGGTAGTCAAATAAATTTTGAAAATTTTTAATAAAAAAAATATAAAATATACTAATATTTGATTTGTGAGGGGTAATGATCACTTTTGGCCCTCCCAAATTCCGCCTCTTGCTGTTTGTTTCATCCACTCACGGACTTACGTCACCTTATCTTTATAGAACCTACAAGTAATTTTATTGAAAAGAGTAGAGTTTAAATTTTCTATTTTTTTTTAATTGTGTTGAAAATTACTCATCTTTATAGTTAAAAAAAATTAAGGGAAGAAAAGATATTATACTCTATGAGAATGAGTTACTATACTAGCAGGTGCCGTGTGGGTAGTGACTCATCCGAGTGTAGAATATCATATAAATGGTTTCTACTCAAACAACTGCGATGATATTCCAAAAACTATTTTTTATAATGTCCCAAAAGTTCAATTTCTTAGGAAACTCTCAATGTAGACCATCTGATTTTTTTTTTTTTTTGGACATTAAACCATTTGATTTCTGATCGGTTAATTATCTATGTTAGTTGATGTGAATTGATGATGCGCTTACTCTGCTAAGCATCCTACTGATTCACTAATCAATTTTTTTAAGCTCCGATAAATCATTGACTTGTTTCCCTATTATCAAGATTGTTTCCTTATTAGTAAGTACAATATTAATAAAAGTAAACAACTAAACAATTAATAAAACTTTAAATGATATTTTTTTTTTACATCAGATGTATTCGGTATCTAGTATTTCATAGGACCTAACTAATTCAAATTCGATTCGAAAAAGTTCTCTAAAGATGGTAAAGGTCTACTTCAAGAGTTTAAAATAATTATGTATTTAGAATTCGAACCTAAGATCTCTAGCTAATTTGAAAGACATTATCTTAGATAAATTTTAAATGATATTTTTAGTTAGTCTCAACTTGAGAATTCTGTTAAAATTGAACTGACTTTTACTAATTTTTTAAAATTTTAAAAATAATTCTTATACATTAATCTTTCAAACCTTGTTAATAAATGAAATAAAAAATTTTAATGTACTAATATATTATATATGATTATTATATATAGTGTCATTTAATTTTTTTTCTTCAAATTCAAGTGTTATATTATCATTTTTGTTTATTTAAATAAAATTTTTTACTTCATTAAATTTATATAAAGCAACATATCTAATTCAAGTGTAATCTAAACAAAATAGAATTTATTTAAAAATAAAAAATAAATTTATAACTTTATTTGATTTGAAAAGTACATGAACCTAGAAAAAAATATATTGCTTATAGACTATTATTTTTATGAGTTAATACTTTAATAATTTATTTATTAACTAATATTTCTTCAATTAATGATTTTTTTCCTGACAAGATTCTAATTAAGGTTGATAACTTATAGAATGTATATTGTATAATAAATGAAATTTTATGAATATCCTCAAGATTTTTACCATTTATACTTTTCTATATTGTCACTTTCACCGATTTCTTATATAGAACTAACTAATTATGATAAATGTTATGTTAATTATAAAATCAAAAAATATTAATGGTATATATATCTACTAAATTTTCAATCTATTTATCATATTAAACTATTTATTATCATATGAAAGATTTAAATTCTGCAATATAAAAGAATGCACAAAGTATATTTATAAAAAAATTATTATCACGAGTCATTTTTTTTTTTAAAGATGACAGATTCAAATTTCAATCATCAAAGCTTAACTTAAAACGGAAAATAGAAAAATTTAATACAAGAAAAAGTAAAATTCAACTGAAAATATTACCATTAAGCAACAAAGCAAGTCAAATACACTTAATCAAAATCAGCAATTAAAGCAAGTAAATCCATAATAGATAGAAACTAGATTTTCTTTTGCACTCACTGTTGGATTCTCCATGAATGAAGAAAATATCCCAACACAGAGATCTGCATGCCATTTACTTGGCTTAATTCATTGTACTAAATTTCACCTTCACTAATCTTCCTTCTTTGCATGGAAATGTTTCAGATACTGTTTCTAAAACTTGCTTTTTGTCTCTAAAGAATCAATCTTTTTAGATTCTTTTAATCAGACAAAAGACATTAAATGTGATAAATACAATGATGATATGCATGTACTCAGTGCTCTATACTGCAAAATTCTATCCAAATCAAGAAAAATCAAACTTTTCTTCTACGTTAACACGTACGCTTTTCTTCTGTACTGTGTCAATATATATATATTTGGTCACCAATTCTGTTCTTCTCCATTATCATCATTTTGTTTTTAATCTTCTGATAGAGAATTTAGTTTTCTTTGTATAATGGGCAGTTTTGGCCATGATCAGATTCATGTTTTTTTCTTTCCTTTCATGTCTCAAGGTCATATTATACCAACTATAGATATGGCCAAGCTTTTTGCTTCCCGTAGTGTAAAATCAACTGTTATCACCACTCCTTTGAATGCCCAAATCATCTCCAAAACAATCCAGAGAACCAAGAATCTGGGTTTCGATATCGATGTTCGAATCCTCAAGTTCCCTGCAGCTGAAGCTGGACTACCAGAGGGATGCGAAAATATGGATGTTATCATTTCTCACGAGGATGGAAAGGATTTGGTTATGAAATTTTTTCGTGCCGCTACCATGCTTCAAGAACCTTTTGAGAATCTACTTCAAGAATGCAAACCCGATTGCCTTGTTGCTGATATGTTCTTCCCTTGGACTACCGACGCTGCTGCGAAATATGCTATTCCGAGGCTAGTTTTTCATGGTATTAGTTTCTTTTCTTTATGTACTGGAGAATGTTTTAAGCTTTATGAGCCACAGAAAAAAGTTTCATCAGATTCAGAACCTTTTGTGATCCCTTATCTTCCTGGCGAGATCAAGTATACACGAAAGCAACTTCCAGATTATCTGAGACAAGAGGAAGAAGAAAATGAATTCCATAAGATGATGATCGCTGTTAAAGAATCAGAAACAAAGAGCTATGGTGTTGTTGTGAACAGCTTTTATGAGCTTGAGTCAGTTTATGCTGATTTTTACAGGAATGAATTGGGCAGAAGGGCATGGCATATAGGTCCGCTTTCGCTATGCAATAGAGGAAATGAAGATAAAGCAAAAAGAGGAAGAGAAGCAACCATTGATGAACATGAATGTCTAAAATGGCTTGATTCTAAGAAACCCAATTCTGTTATATACATATGTTTTGGTAGTTTAGTCAACTTCACTGCCTCTCAGCTTATGGAGCTCGCATTGGCACTTGAAGCTTCAGGTCAACAATTTATTTGGGTAGTGAAGAGAAACAAAGAAGACAATGAAGAATGGTTGCCTGAGAGATTTGAAGAAAGAATGGATGAAACAGGCGTGATTATCAGAGGTTGGGCACCGCAAGTCCTGATTCTTGATCACGAGGCAGTAGGAGGATTTGTTACTCATTGCGGGTGGAATTCGACACTTGAAGCTATAGCAGCTGGTAAACCAATGGTAACATGGCCGATTTCAGCTGAGCAATTCTACAACGAGAAGTTTGTGAATGAAATCTTGAAGATAGGCACTGGTGTTGGTGTCAAAGAGTGGGTTAAAGTGCATGGTGATCATGTTACAAGTGCAGCTATTGAGAAGGCAATTAACAGATTGATGACAGGGGAAGAAGCAGAGGAAATGAGGAGCAGAGCAAGGAAGCTAGCAGAGATGGCAAGAGAAGCTGGTGATGAAGGTGGATCATCTCAC
Source organism: Mallotus nudiflorus (assembly GCA_947683625.1). Lineage (NCBI taxonomy): Eukaryota > Viridiplantae > Streptophyta > Magnoliopsida > Malpighiales > Euphorbiaceae > Mallotus > Mallotus nudiflorus. Next base: position 442,593 of record CANTUR010000125.1, read on the forward strand.
TCTGATTTCAATTCTTTGGTTGAAGAACTGAGATGGCGGCAAGCATGAAGGAGTTTTCTTTATTGATTTGAATTTGGCTTTGATATATCATTAGATCTTAAACTCAAAATCTCATGGTATCAGTAGGAGTGCTTGACTATTTGGTCAAGCATGCACAAACTTAATTTATATATTTTTAGTTAATAAATTTTTTTATAAAATTTTTTGGTTAATAAATAATTTAGTATTATAATTTTAATTTAAAATTTAAAAAGAATATATAAATAAGTTAATAAAAAATTAAAAAAAAAACAATTTTAAGGATAAACACCTCTAAAGTATAGATATAAATTATTTAAATATAATATAATATATAAATATTTTGTTATCAATGTATAATGTAAGAAATTAAAATAATAGTTCAAAAATATATATATTTATAAATTATTTAAATACACTATAATATATGACTATTTTATTAATTTATTATTTATTATATAAAAATAAAAAACAAAAATAAATATTAATATCTGCTTTGTTAGAATAATAGTTACATTATTTCAAGAATAAATTATTCATCTCTCAGGATAAAAATTTGACTTTACAGATTAATTGACTTCTTGAGTGTGTATATATAAAAAAAATAACAATTAAATATAATTAATTTAAAATGGATAAAAAAAATTTCATAAATTTAATTTGATTTCTATCTATTAACCATCTAATAACTATTAATTAAAAGAAACGAGATAAAAAAAACTAAAGAAAAGAGATAAAAAAACTGAAGATTATTAGCACCAGCTCATTCTATAGCGCTTTACATAACTAATCTGTATTTTTTTTATGTGAGATTTTTACATACTAATTTAATATCATTAGTAGTATTTTTGAAAGAAAATTTTCTATAAAATAAATAAATCACTCAAAAATTTAAAATATGTAAAAAATTAATAATAAGCAACTAAAAATTAAAGCAACTATTAATTTTTCTATTCTTTCAAAAAAAAAACTATTAATTTTTCTACGGATAAATAAAAATGAAAAAAAATATAAAATTTCTTGTAAATAATTTTCTAATGAATGCAAAAGATTTTTCTTTTTTTCTTTTTTTTTTTGAAAAAAAATTTATCAAAATTTGATTGATAGAAAATGATATAATATAAATCCACTCTTAAGCTAAGAATGAATGTGCTCAATTATATAATTTTCTTTTAAAAAAAAAAAAACAATTATTACTATTCTTCACCAGCTTGTCTTGCCATCTCTGCTATCTTCCTTGCTCTGCTCCTCATTTCCTCTGCTTCTTCCTTGTCATCCTCATTCTGCTTATTGCCTTCTCAATAGCTTCACTTGTAACATGATCACCGTGCACTCTTAAACACCAACCCCAGCACCTATCTTCAATATTTCATTCACAAACTTCTCGTTGTAGAATTGGTCAGCAGAATTTAGCCATGTTACCGTTGGTTTACCATCTTCATTGTTATTGAAGATGGATCTTATAAGGATTTGGGAGCTTTAATTGATGAATTGAAATCTTATAATGCTCGAGAATGCCACAATGACTCATTACAAGAAACTGATGATTTAGCGATGGAATTTTCTATTGCTAACCATTTAAAAATCTGTCGCTAACTACCTTAGTGACGTTCTACATCTCCCAATTCATTTGTAGTTTGTGAAAATGGCAAGAAAAGCAGTTGGGGAAGGTGGATATTCTCACTCTGATTACAATGCCTTCATTGAAGAATTAAGGAGTAAGAACATTTAGATTTGCTAATTTATCTACTAAAAGCATCAATGTGACTCTTATGCCATTAAAATTGAAATGGCCAAATATTCAATTTTATCCTGGAATTTTTCTCAATTATTTTATGATAATTTTTTAATTTCTTCTCTTAATTTTTATTTTTCATATATTTAATTATTTTTATACACCAAATAAGCATATATATTTAAATCGAGTTTAAATATATAAAAAATAAAAATTAAGATATAAAATTAAATACATAAAAATTAATTATTGATATAAAATAATTAAATAAAATTTAAAAATAAAATTATATAATTCGTCAAATTAAAATTACAAAAATTTAAGCGGTTAAATGAGAGAAATTCTTCATATGACATTAAAAAATTATGAATTTAGTTTCTACTCACTATAGAGTTGAAAAGAAAATTAAAATTTAGTACATTAAGCTTTGGCTTAGTGGTATTGGACTTCGATTCCTAACATTCAAGGTGTTTGATTGAAGAGGCGGGTCATGGGTGACACACTTTACGATGTGAGAAAGGACAAGAATCAGCTTGACTGAATTTGATGAGTCACTCAATTCATCCTCACCACTTGGCGTTTGCCATTAAAAAACGTGTCAGTTAGTTAAGTATGTTGTATAAATTTATATTTATATGATTTTTTTTGAAACATTTATATAATTTATATCTATATAAATTAATTATATTTATAATAAATATATAACATAAATATACTAGAATAATTTCAAAGGTATGTCTTAACTTTGCCTGTTTGTATATATATCATTTGGTATGAATCAAATTTTGAATTGGGCCCAATTTTTTTTTTTTTTTTTTTTGCAATTTTTTTTTTCAAAAAATAAGAAAAATCTTTTGCATCCATTATAAAAATTATTTATTTTTATTGTTTTTATTCATTCATAGAAAAATTAATAGTTGCAATAACTTTTAGTTGTTTATTAGTAATTATTACATAATTAAAAAAATAAATTTTCTGTGATTTATTTATTTTATAGTATTAGTTTAAAAAATACTAACTATATTATAATTTAATTTGACTAATAGAATGAAACTTTCAGTGGGATAAAATTAGAAAAATCACACATACAAAATGCAAATTTTGGGAAGCCCTATAGAACACATCAAATCAAATTTATGAAATTTTATCTATTTTAAATGAATAATTTCTATTTATTAAAATTTTAATGTATACACACACTAAATTTTTTTAAAAAATTTATTGCATATTGAAGGAATGAGTATAATAGTGTCAATATAATTAAAAATCATACCCGGAGACATATATTTACAATGCTCATATTCCGTACAATATATAGGGACTAAGATAGATTTTCATCCTTCTAAAATTTTATTTGAATTTATCAAAATACACAATCAAATGGTGTCATGGATGGGTACTATGCCCTTCACATCGTGCCCGTAACATCTAACAATTAGCTTTTAAAAAATTGAACAAGAAAAAAAAGTCTTTGGAAGATAAATAATTGAGTCTTATTAACTGAATCACTAGAGTTTGTATTCATTTTTGTTTCTCTTAGGGCATCTCCAATGCAGCGTCAAAATGCAAATGATGCTTTTGTGTTAAATTTGCTGCTGAATTTTGTATAAAATTACTGTTTTGATATATATATACAGCATAAATTTACTTTATACATTTGTACTTTTTTAAAAAATTTTAATAATAATCAATTTTTTTATCATTTGTTTCAATATAGTATAAATATTTTTTTTCAATTTAGTCCAAATTTATATTATATTTAATATATTATTACCAAATGTATAAAAATTTAATTTAATTATTATTATTTTTACTTAAATAATATTAATATTGTCACTAAAAATAGTATAAATTTTTTACTTAAATAATATAAATTTTTTAATTTAATAATTTATTTACTTAATATTTTTTACTTAAATAATATTAATAGTTGGGTAAAAAAAAATTAACAACTATATATTTGCATTAATTTAACAACCGATTATTTTCATATCTTTTAGTTCTCTTCAAATATTATGCTATTTAATTTAAAAAATATGTAGATGTATCTATATTATTTATTCATGTATTATTTATTTTAAAATATATTCAAATAATAAAATTTATTATAAATAAATATATGGATGTATATGGTAAGTATTGAATAAAATATATGTGTAATATTTAAAATGTATAAATAATATAATATTAGTATTAGATAGGAATATGTAAAAAATATTTTTTTTGGAGTTAAAAATAAAATAATGGATTAGAATAAATTTACTTAGCATATGCATTTTAAAGTAAAATTTGTTATATTTTAAAGTACATACTTGATACTTCTAGAGTAAATGTAGGGAGAAATTTAGCATTGCTTGCCGGGTGTGTTAATTTTTTTTAATAAATAAAGAAATTATATAATTTTAGTATTAATGAATTACAAAATAGAGAATAATTATTTTTTTTAAAATTCATAATAATAAAATTTAAATTTTTTATTTTATAATATATTCAAAGAAAAGTTATGATTTGAGTTAGAAATGTTATTAATACAATAATGACAATATCACTTGTCAACATTTTTTTCAATATAAATAATTACAAAAAGAATCTTGTCGCGGGCCCGCTGTAAAGCGAAGATCGAAAAATAGGATGGAGGTGTGATTTTGATAAAATTGGACAACACAAACAAACTGTCCTTTTGATTGCATGGGGTATTTTGATAAAAAAAATTAATAAACAAATATGGGCTGCCATGCATGAATCATTACTCTAACAATTAATAGTCATAATTATATTATGGTATTTTACATTCAAAAATTAAAAACTATAAATTTTTCCGTTACTAATATTAATTAATTGTTAAAAGTTTATAAGTTATTAAAACATTGATTGCATTTGATAAAAAATTATTCAAATTTATATATTAAATTTATTTAATATTTAAATCCAATTTATATATAAAGTTAGATAAACTCAAATAAATATTACGAATTAATTTATAATTAATTTAATTATATGTATATAATATATAAATTTTTATTCATAATAAATGTAAAAATATTTTAAAAAATATATTATTACAATAAGATGATAATTTTATGATAATTTTATTTAGTAAATACCTTATTTTAAATTTTACAATCAATGATTTTACTTATACCCTCGCTAAAAAGCCATATTTAAAAAACCAAAAAAACAATATGACTTGGACAGCACAACCACATGAATTGACATTGCTTCTGTCTCTGCACACTTTGTATGACGCATGTGCTTATGTTAACAGGAAAAGACTCTGTTGTTGCTGTTTCTTTCTCGGTTAATTCATCTGCGACTACAATTTTCTTGTTGTCCTGATTTTTATTTAACCAACTTCTATGATTTTTTTTTGTTCGGAAAAAAAAAAAATCTACGATTAATTCATCTGTGGCTACAATTTTCTTGTTTTCTTGATTTTTATTTAACCCACTTCGGGTTTTTTTTTTTAACCACCTGGGGATGGGATTCGAATGGTCCCCTTTTATGCCTTACCCAAGTCATTAAACTAATCCATCCCTAAGTGGGTAGGCAACATACTAATGAAGGTTCCAATATGTACAAAGACCGTCCTTTCTATCATTAAACGCTTGGTAACCACTTCAGTCAGTTCCAAGTTTGATCAGTCTTTCAAGATCTAATGGATACTGCAAAAAAAGATCAGCTCTACTTTTTCTTCTTCCCATTTATGGCTCAAGGCCCTACTATTCCACTCATAGACACGGCCAAGCTATTTGCATCAAGAGGCCAAAAGGTTAGTATCATCACCACTCCTGTCAATGCTCCCGCCATATCCGAATCAATTAACAAAAGCAGAACCTTGGGTCATAAAATTGACACACTGATCATCACCCTTGTGTTGAAGCTGGATTGCCTGAAGGATGTGAGCACATGGACTTGGTTTCTTCACCTGAAATGGCACAAAATTTTTTATGGGCCACTGCTCTACTTGCCCAGCCACTTGAGCATGTCTTGAAAGAGTATCGTCCTGATTGTCTAGTTTCGGATACTTTCTTTCCGTGGTCTAATGAAGTTGCATCCAGGTGTGGAATTCCAAGAATCGTTTTTAGTGGAACTTGTTATTTCTCTTATGTGCTACACAGTGCGTGATTACATATCAGCCTCACAAAAATGTGTCATCTGATACTGATCTTTTCGTCGTCTCAAATCTTCCAGGCGAGATCAAGTTGACAAGAAACCAACTACCAGAATTTATCTTACAAGAATCTGCCTTCTCTGAATTCTTCAGGAAAATGATAGAGACTAAAAGCTATGGTGTTCTTGTGAGCAGCTTCTACAAGCTCGAACCAGATTATGCTGATCATTTCACGAAAGCTTTTGGAATAAAATCATGGCATATTGGCCCCATTTCGCTGTGCAATAGTAATGTTCGAGATATGGCAAAGAGAGGTAAAGAGGCTTCCATTCATGAAAGTGAGTGTTTAGAGTGGCTGAATTCGAAGAAACCAAACTCAGTTGTTTATATATGCTTCGGAAGTGTATCGAAGTTCATTTCGTCTCAACTTCTTGAGATTGCAATGGGGCTTGAAGACTCAGAGCAGCAATTCATTTGGGCAGTGAAGAAAAGCAAAAATGACGAGGAAGATTGGTTACCCGATGGATTTGAGAAAAGAATGGAAGGAAAGGGGCTAATAATACGAGGGTGGGCACCTCAAGTGTTGATTCTTGAACATGAAGCAGTAGGAGGATTCGTGACTCATTGCGGATGGAACTCAACACTTGAAGCAGTGTCAGCAGGAGTTCCCATGGTGACGTGGCCAGTAGCAGCAGAGCAATTTTATAATGAAAAGTTGATAACTGAGGTATTAAGAATTGGAATTGCAGTGGGTACTCAGAAGTGGGTTAGATTAGTAGGAGATAGTATGAAGAAAGAATCCATAGCAAAGGCAGTGCGACAAGTCGTGGTGGGTACAGAAGCAGAGGAAATGAGATGCAGAGCAAAAAAGCTTGCAGAAATGGCAAGAAAAGCAGTTGCAGAAGGTGGATCTTCTTACTCTGATTATAATGCCTTCATTGAAGAATTAAGAAGTAAGAACATTTAGATTTTGCAAATTTATCTACTGAAAGTGTATTATGTTAGTTGTGGGTGTATTAGGGAGTGACTATATAGTTTTGCTGATGTAATTTGCTGCTATATAAGGCAGCCTGGTATCCATCAAAATATTAGAAAAAAGTATCAATGTGCACTGTTATGGCACTAAATTGAAGTTGCAGAAAGTTGAGTACTCAAATGTTAAAAACTCCTTTAATGGTATTATCAATTTCAGATCGTCGCCGAGTTCAAAGAAGATCGAAATTTTGTACCATCGAGCTTTGGCTTAGGGCTTTGATTTCTAACATTAAGGCGATGCAAGATTTTTTTTAAAAAATTTACTGGGAAAAAATGTTGACTGCAAAAAAAAAACTGTAGTTCATTGGCAATGGATGAGCAGTTGCCTGTGAAAATCAAGGTGAAAGATATGGTAGTACTATTAACACATCACAAACTAGAAATGGGATGTAGTAATTATTGCATCCTCAAGCATGACAAGATTTCAATTCTTCCATTAAAGCTCCCAAATCCTTGTAAGATGAGATCCCATCTTCAATAGCACTGAAGATGGTAAACCAATGCTAACATTGCTTTTTTCTGCTGACCATTTATACATCGAGAAGTCTGTGAATGAAATTTCGAAGATAGGGACTGGTGTTGGTGTTAAAAGAGTAGGCTAATGAGCATGGTGATCATGTTACAAGTGAATCTGTTGAGAAGGCAATTGACAAATTGATGACAGGGGAAGAAGCAGAGGGAATGAGGAGCAGAGCAAGAAAGCTGCCAGAGACGACAAGAAAAGGAGGTGAAAGATGGTGGATCATCTTACTCTGATTTCAATTCTTTGGTTGAAGAACTGATATCGCGGGGAGCACGAAGAAGTTTAGATTTCTTTTGTTGATTTGCATTTGGCTTTAATACAATACAATTCATCTAGATTAGTTGGAGCTCTAACTGACTCTTACTATCGAATACTGAAAATAATTATAAAAATGATAGTAATAGTTGTCTTTTTATTAAGAAAATTATATAATTGAGCAGATCCATTATCGGCTTAAGAGTGGATATATTATATGCTTTTGTACGGATCAAATTTTGATTTGGGCCATTCATTAAAAGAGTTATTTACATGAACTTTGTCATTTGTATTTGTTCATAGAAAATTAAAAGTTTTTATACCTATAAAATAGGTTTTTCAAAATTTTCTTAAATTTTAAAAAGTTTAAAATCAAGTAATATATATTTCAAAAAAAAAAAACCGATTTTATTCATTAATATAAATAGCAAATTGATAATTGATCAAAAATTTAATTTTATCATACACGGACACAGACTCACAGTACTCACATTCCATATAATAAATAGTGGCTAAAATAAATTTTCAACCTTCTAAACGTTTATTTGAATTTACCAAAATACACAATTAAACGGTGTTAATAAAAGTCTAATAAACTTTAAATATCAGTGATTTAAACTAAAAAATAGTATTATAAATGGTGACGATGCTCTTCACATTGTGCTCATAACATCTAAACAATTCCCTTTTGAAAAATTGACCAAGAAAAAAATGTCTTTGAAAGATAAATAATTGAGTCTCATTAACTGAATCAGTGGAGTTTGTATTCATTTTTTGTTTCTCTTATAATACTTCTAGAGTAAATGTTGGAAATAAATTTTGCATTGTTTCTTAGGAATGTTGTTGTGGGTTCCTCCTAGTGAAGCTTATGAATTTGAAAAAAAAAAAATCAAAGTATTCATTAGGTGTTGTATTTATTGACTCTTAGTTAGAAAATTGACCAAATGCAATGGCTATATAAAGTCATGGCCATGTAGTGAAGGTAGCAACATATGAACATAAGCAACCAACGGGAAAAATAAAAAAAAGTTTGAGTGCTCTGTGTGTGCTTGTGAGGTAAAAGTTAAAGCTAGTTATTAGCTTTGATGAGTGTGAGAGAGTTTTAGAATTTGAGAAATTTTTCTCAAAGGGTGAGTGATAAAATAGTGAGGTAATTATTTTTAGGGTGTTTGAAAAATACTTTGAATGCCATTATTTTGGTGAAAATTTTTTTATTGTGTACCTCTAATGTTGATCTAGAGAAAACTTTCTCTTGTACCTACTATTTTTATAGTAGAAGAATTATTTGAATTTTGTCCCATGGATATAACCCAAGAATTAAGGGTGAATCACGATAAAATATTTATGTCATTTTGATTATTTATACGGTAGGTTTTACCGTCTATTTTACTCACCCATTGACTGGTTTAACCATTTCTATTTATTTATTTGTTTGATTATTTAAGCTGTAATTTTATTTTGTTTCTATGAATATTATTTTGCTATACCAACTCTGTTAATTTTCCCAACAAGTGGTATTATAACTGTTGGTTCGTGTTCTGGAGTCATTATTAAATGCTGCAATGATGGAGGCTAAAACTAATAAAATGATCAACTTAAATAACACAAATTACTACATATGGAGAAACAAGATGGAAGATCTCTTATTTGTAATAAAGTTGCATCTATAAGTTTTTGCTAAAAAAAAAAACCTAAAGGCAAGATAGACAGGGATTTAAGCATGAGCAAGTGTGTGGCTACATCCAACAGTTCGTTGAAGACAATGTGTACAACCACATTTACAATTAAGCTCATACACAGATGTTGTGGAACAAGCTTGAAGAGCTGTATGCTTTAAAGACCGACAACAATAAATTATTTTATCTATAAAATTAATGCAGATAAAATATTGGAAAGGCTCTTCTATCATCGATTACTTGAATGAAATTCAAGGGATCGATGATCAATTGTCAGGAATAGGCATAAATTTTGATAATGAAATTCTTGCTCTTATGGTGTTGGCTTCTATGCCAGAGTCATGGGAGACTTTAAAGATTTCACTTACAAACTATGTACCAAATGGTGTAGTGAATATGAAATTTGTCAAAAGTGGTATTTTGAATAAAGAGATGAGACATAGATCAAAGGTTGCCTCTTCAACACATTCAGATATCCTTATTATAAATTCCAAAGGGAGAAGTGAGACTCAAAACTCAAAGCAAAGAGATAAGAGTAGAGGAAAGTCAAACAAGTATGAAAATATTGAATGTCATTATTGCAAAAAGAAAGGCCATATCAAGAAGTTCTGTCGAAAGTTCAAGGACAAGAACAAATGCAAAATGTGAAAAAAGATGACAGCAGTGATGATGATGAAGCAAATCTTCTCAAAGAATTCAATGTCTTTTTTTTATGATGATATTGTTAATTTTACTGCCCATGAGACCAGCTGGGTGATTGACAGTGGTGCTTTCATTCATGCTACATCTTGAAGAGAATTCTTCTCATCCTACACTCCAAGAAATTATAGATTTATGAAGATGGGAAATGGTAATCAAACAAGAGTTATTGGTAAAGGAAATGTGTGTTTGGAAATAGCAAATGACATAAGACTAATCTTAAAGAATGTTAAGCATGTTCTATATATTTGCCAAAATTTGATCTCAACAAGCAAACTTGATGATGAAGGTTTTTACAACACCTTCCATAACGGCCAATGGAAACTCACTAAAGGCTCCTTGGTAGTGGCTAGAGGTAAAAAGGACTTAACACTGTACTTTATGCATGAAAATATCTCTAAAGACATGGTGAATGCTGTGGAAAAAGACAATACAGTTAAGTTATGGCATAAAAGACTCAGCCACATGAGTGAGAAAGGGATGACAGTGCTGGCCAAGAAAAATGTATTATCTGGAGTGGATCTTGTGCATATAGAGAAATGTGTCGATTATATTATAAAAAAGCAAAACAGGGTTGCTTTCAGGAGTGCTCCTCCTTCTAGAATGAAGAATGTGCTGGATTTAATTCATTCAGACTTGTGTGGGCCAATGTCAAAGTCACTTGGTGGTTATCAATATTTTATGACTTTCATTGATGATCATTCTCAGAAGATGTGGGCATACACCTTAAATTTAAAAGATCAGGTGCTAAATGTCTTCAAGAAATTTCATACCCTAGTGGAAAGACAAACCAGTAAAAATGTGAAGTGCATCCCGATAGACAATAGTGGAGAGTATTCTGGACCATTTGATGCTTATGGTCAAGAGCATGGTGTATGAGATCAAATGACACCTCTAAAGATGCCGCAATTGAATGGTTTAACTTATAGGATAAACTTGAATTTGATGGAGAGAGTCAGATCTTTGCTCTCACATTTAAAACTGCCTAAGATATTTTGGGGTGGAGCTCTACTTATAGCAATGCATGTGCTGAACCTTTCACCATGTGTTCCTCTATAGTTTGACACTCTAGAGAGGGTGTGGTCAGTAAAAGATGTTTCCTATAGTTATCTGTGGGTTTTTGGGTGCAAAGCCTTTGTGCATATTCTTAAGGATGAGAGGTCTAAGCTTGATGTCAAGACACAACAGTGTGTGTTCATTGGCTATGGTCAAAATTAACTTGGTTATAGATTTCATGATCCAGTCCAGAAGAAGCTTGTCAGAAGTCTTAATGCTATGTTTATTAAAGATAAGACAATCGAAGATATTGCCGGAGTTGAAAAGAACATCCCTAGCTCTAAAGATGATTCAAATTTAAAGTTAGTTCATCTAACAATAGTCCCAAGGGAAGTTGGAGATGAAAATGAAGTTATTCTGCCAGATGTAGGTGGTAAAGATGCTTCCATTGAGATTCCATTTGAAAATGATGGTGATGGTGTTTATGATCAACCAATGGCAGATGGGGCTTCTCCAGTGCCACTAAGGAGATCTAATAGAAACGGACAACCTTCTACTAGATATCCTAAAGACTAGTTTATGTTACTAACTGATAGGGGAGAGCCAGAAAGCTTTGAAGAAGCTATAAATGATGAACACAAGTAGAAATGGTTTGAAGCCATGCAAAATAAGATGAAGTCTCTGCATAATAATAAAATGTTTGAGCTAGTGAAGTTGCTTGAAGGCAAGAGAGCTTTAAAGAATAAGTGGGTGTTTAGGATCAAGCATGAAGAACACAGTCTCCAACCATGATTCAAAGCTAGACTAGTTGTAAAAGGATTCAACCAAAGAAAGGGTATCAACTTTAATGAGATTTTTTCTCCAGTCGTGAAAATGACATCCATCCATACTGTGTTGGGTTTAACAGTAAGTTTTGATATGGAGATTGAGTAAATGGATGTTAAAACTATCTTCCTTCATAGTGATTTAAAAGAGATTATAGAGCAACTAGAGGGTTTCAAATAAAAGAGAAAAGAGGACTATGTTTGTAGATTGAAAAAAAGCTTGTATGACTTAAAACAGACACCAAGATAATGATATAAGAAGTTTGAGTCTATTATGGGGGAGTAAGGTTACAAGAAGACCACTTTAGACCATTATGTATTTGTTCAAAATTTTTTTGATGATGACTTTATTATGCTATTGCTCAATGTGGATGACATGTATCGGAATGTTTTAAGAATCAACAGCTTGAATAAGCAGTTGAGTAAGTCTTTTATTATGAAAAGACTTGGGACCAACAAAGTAGATTCTTGGCATGAAGATTATCAGAGAAACAGGCATCAAGAAGCTGTGGTTGTCACAAGAGAAGTATATTGAGAAGGTACTTCATAGGTTCAACACGTACAATGCTAAAGCGATTAGTGGTCCTCTTACTAATCACTTTAGATTAACTTCTCAGCAAATACCTTCCACTGATCAATAGAAGGAAGAGATGGATAGAGTTTCACATGCTTCAACATTTGGTAGTTTAATGTACACCATGGTGTGTACATAGCCATATATTGTACACTCAGTTGGAGTTGTAAGTCAGTTCTTTTTAAAATTTGGAATGGAATATTGGGCTGCTGTCAAATGGATTTTTAGTTATCTTCATGGAACATTCAAAATATGTTTAGAGATGCCAAACCTATGTTAGCTGGATACATAGATGCAAATATGATGGGAGATGTTGATTCAAGAAAATCAACCTCTAGATACCTGATTACTTTTGCAAGGGAGCTTTGTTATGGCAGTTAAAATTACAAAAATATGTTGTTTTGTCTACCACTGAAGTAGCATTTATTGCAGTAATAAAAGCTTGTAAAAAGTTGCTATGGATGAAGAAGTTCTTAAATGAACTCGATTTTTAGTAAGACAGATAAAAGCTATTTTGTGTTAGTCAGAGTGTTATCCACCTTGGTAGGAATTCCTTCTTTTAGTTAAGATCAAAGTACATTGATGTGAGATATTATTGGATACGATATGCATTAGAGAAGAAGTTATTGCAGATTGAGAAGATCCATACAGATGACAATGGATCAGACATGTTAATAAAGACTCTACCAAGGAAAAGTTTGAATTTTGTCGATTAGCTGTCGGAATGGTGATGACCTCCATGTAGTCGGGAGGGGAAGAATTATTGTGGGTACCTCCTAGTGGAACCCATGAGTTTGAAAAAAGAATTATTGACTTTTAGTTAGCAAATTGGCCAAATACAATGGCCATATAAAACCATGGCCACGTAGTGAAGGTAGCAACATATAAGCATAAGCAAGCAATGGGGGAAAAAAAAGTTTGAGTGCTTTGTGTGTGCTTGTGAGATAAGAGCCAAAGCTAATTAACTTTGATGAATGTGATAGATTTTTAAGGGTTTGAGAATTTTTCTCAAAAGGTGAGTGATAAAATAGTGAGATAATTATTTTTGGGGTGTTTGCGAAACACTTTGAGTGCCACTATTTTGGTGAAATTTTTTTATTGTGTACCTCTATTGTTGATCTATATAAGACTCTTTCTTGTACCTACTATTTTTATAGTAGAAGAATTATTCGGATTTTGTCCCATTGGCGTAACCCAAGAATTAAGGGTGAACCACATTAAAATATTTGTATCATTTTTATTATTTATACGACAGGTTTTACCGTCTATTTTACTCATTCATTGGTCAGTTTAACCACCTCAATTTATTTATTTGTTTGATTATTTCTGCAGTAATTTTATTTTGTTTATGTGAATATTATTTCGCTACTCCAATTCTATTAATTTTTCCCACAAGTGTTACTAATACAACAATGATAATATGACTTGCAAAACATTTTTTTTTAAAACAAATTTAGTGAAATTTTATTCCACCAAAGAGAAGAGTCACACAAACTAAGAAAAAATAAAGATTGATTTTTATCTAAGAAAAAAAATATGACTTGTCAATGTCTTATGGTGCAATAACATTAACACTTAAAAAAAAAATTAAAAGAGTGTGGATAAGTTGGTAGGGAACTCTTTCAACTTAACTAGAAGTCTTGAATTTAAGTTCTAGGTATACAACTAGATTAAAACTTTTGAGGTAGACCTTTGCCACCCTTTAGGGTCATTCCTGGGTCGAATTCGAATTAGTCAGATCTTACAAAATATCAGATACCAGATGGTCTTGTATAAACAAAAAAACAAAAAATAATAATAATAACATTAACACTTCTAAATATATCAAAATAATTAGGTTGGAATTTCACTCATTCCATATGGATTTATCAGTAATTATGATAATGTTGTAACTCATAAATAATAAATTATAATTTTTTTCAATATTAATAATTAATAGTCATAATTATATTATGGTACTTTATTTACATTCATAAATAATAAACTATAATTTTTTTGGCTACTATTAATAATTAACAATTATAATTTTAAAAGTTAGTAAAAATAGGATTGTGAATGAGGCGAGTGTGCAATAAAACCTTGTTTGAACTAGTATATTAAGCTCGTTTAATAATTAAGTCGAGTTCAAACTATATAAATTTTGGTTCTTAAAAGTCATGAACAAATTCAAATAAGAGTTCCTGAGCTGATTCATAATTTTTAGATATTAATAATTTAATTTTAAATATATAATATATGAATTTTTATTTATAATAAATGTAAAAATATTTAAAAAATTTACCATTATAATAAAATTATTATTTTATTATTACTTATTTAGTAAATAATTTATTTTAAATTTTATAATGAATAATTTTGATTTATTTGATTTTATTTAATTGTCTTTTATGTTATTATTTGTTTTTTGGTTTATTTATTATTTTTTATGTGTTTTGGGCCTTAAGCCCACTTTAGGTCTTGATTTATTTATTTAAGTTTAGGTAATTCTTTTAGCCCATATCACTTAATAATTAATTAGGTTTAATTAATTAAAATATATTTTTAGGTCAATAATTAATTAGATTTTAGATTAGAAATATCCTTAGACTCATCTAGTCAATTAGACATAGGCTCACGTAACTCAATTTAATTAATTTAGACTTAGCCTATTTAATTTAAGCTCTTTTTCATAATTTATAGATTTAAGATCACTATTTAATTAAAACATGTAGAATTAGGTCCACTAATTAAAAAATTCCATAATTTGTAGAATTAGGCCTATTTTTTTTTATTAAAATACATAGATGTAGGTTCATTTAATTAAAATCAAAAGTAATTAGGTCTTTAGGTTCACTTATACATTAAAATATGTAGATTTAACTCATTTAATTAAAATCCATGTAGATTAGACTAACTTAGGGGTTATGTAATTGAATGCATTATTTACTTGTATATTTCATGACTAGTTTGTCTTGGAGTTTATTGTTTTGGGTTTATATGAAATTGCATGTAAATAGAGGATAAGATAGTAATTCATAAAGTAATTCTAAATGAACACAAGATTAAAAGAAGTTAGTATTCCGTATCCAGAATCTCCTAGTTTTGGTGCTAGCTTTCTTTTAGGGAATCGAGTACCACCTTTTCGATTTGTCCCAGTTATTAACCTGGGTAGCGACTCCTCATCTCCACACCATGTCTTTGTGACAGTGGTTAGTGTGTTCTCTAGAGCCCTGAGCTCAAACAGTGTCGCAGTTGTTAAAATCTTAGACGCGCGCTAAGCCCGCCGTCTACACCTATACTGTTTTAATAATAGTTCTTAGGATTTTAATTTTTGTTCTGCATTTTTGTATCCTGTGTAATTTATTTTAATTTCTGAGTGTATAATTATTTAATTTTAATTCTGTACGTAGTTTATAATAGTCCTAGTAGTGAGAATAGTAAAAGATTTAAAATTTCTGCACTTTAAAATTAATTAGTAATTAGGTTCAATTGGATAAAAATTAATTAAAATTAATGGTGGCTTTAGTTAATTAGGGTTTGTATGTAATTAAATTAGTCTTTTTTAGAAATCATATGTGAATGTGTGTTTAATTTGATTTTGTTGTGTTTTTATCTTTTTTTTTTTTTTTTATGTTTTTTGGGTTTTTTTGGACCCCAAACTCACATTTAGGTCTAACCCACTAAATAAATAGGTTTAAAAATGGTTTAGGAATTTAAATAATTAAAATCAACTTAGGCTTATTAGGTTAATTAGATTTTAGGCCCACTTAGTTAATTAAAACTTGTTTAGACTTAGTTCAACCAATTTAATTGCATTTCTTTTAAAATAAATAGACCTAAACTCACATTCATTTAAAATAAAATCAGATTAAGACTTAAGCCCACTAATTTAATTTCTTCTTTAAAATTGAATAGACTTAAACCCATATCTTAGAACGACTAAAAAATAGATTTAAACTCATTAATTAATAAAATGTAGGCCCACTTTTAGTCCATTTCACTTGTAAATAAAATGTAGATTTAGCTAACTTTTTTTAATAAAATTAACATAGTTTAGACTTAGGGACAACGCGATCTTGAGTGCATTTTTTACTTGTAATTTCATTGACTTGTTGCCTTCTTGGGTAAATGGATGTTAATTAGGGTTTAATAAAATTGCATGTAATTAGAGGATGAAATAATTATTTATAAAATTATTCTAAATGAACACAAGACTAAGAGAAGTTAGTATTTCGTATCCATAATCTCCTGGTTGTTGTGCTAATTTTCTTTTAGAGAATCGAGTACCACCAATCAAATTGTCCCAGTTATTACGCTGGGTGGCGACTCCTCATCTTCACGCCATGTCTTTGTGACAGTGGTTAGTGTATTCTCTAAGGCCCTGAGCCTAAACAATGTCACGGTTGCTAAAATCTTGGATGCGCGCTAAACCCCGTCGTCTACAAATGCATATACATTATAATAACTCACAGTTGTGCACTCCTCAAGACGGGTCTGGTCCACTAGGTCTCGGTCTCAGCGCAACTAACAAATAAAGAATAACATGAAATTGGAATAAATCTAACTCAACTTCTAGAGACTCAATCTAGAATTCTAGACACAGATAAAGAATAGGAATTTGACCGAATGTCACGTTTTACGAGAATTCTACCAAAAATTTGGCAGAACCTCCTCTATAAAATGGACATCTTTCTACTTAAAAAATAGAGCTGGTCCTGCAAGGAAAACACACTTCGAATACAATTCATCTCACAACCCTCGGTCGGAATCCCAAACTATAAATTCCACTGACCGAGATTCACAATTTATAAGAAAATACAAAAAATAGATTAAAATTCCATAAATACCAAAAATACCGTTTTAATACCAAAATATAACAATTAAACATTAAAAACACCAAAAGTAATTATTTAACTAATAATTACTTAAAAACCCTAATATTAATATAATATTATTAAAAATCGATAATTCTCAATAAATTCACAAATATTAATAGAAATTCATTTTATAAATCCTAATTACTTAATTAGTCCAAAAACATACTAAAAATTACTAAAAACCCATTTATTTACAAAAATAGTATATTATATATAATTTGAAAATAATTTTTGAAAAATAGTTTTAATTAGTTAAAAATAGTAAATAATTTATAAAAAAATCATTTTTATACCTCAAATAATTATTAAAACCAATTAAACTTAATATTTAACTAAAATGACTATCAAATTACCAAAATACCCCTAGTATATAAAAATTCACATACTATACTATAATTACTCAAAAATTCAATAAAAATTATATAATTACTCTAAAATTATTTTCTCAACATATATTTCAATAAAATAAACAATTATACTCAATTAACCAATTAATTTTAACAAAAAATATATATAACCTATATTTTCAAAATTTACATAAACTAAATAAAATTATAATACTTACACAAAAATCACAAAAATTATAAATTAAATTCTAAAATTAATTTCAACTACCATAAACACTAAAAATCACAATTTCAAAATTTATTTAATTAATTTACGAAAATTAGAAAATAATAATAAAATAATAAAAAATTCACAAAAATCAAAATAAATTCCAAAAAAATTACAGAGTGTAGATTAAGCTAAGGGAAGCATAATTTGTGAAGGAACTAAGCTTGAATCTCAAAGATTGAAGTTCAAAAAAATCGAGAAACATAAATGGTAAAAAATGGAATTAAGCTCAAAACCTTACCAAATCGAAATTTAAAGCTACAAGAAGCTTGGAAACGGCTTCTATGGAGTCTAGGGAGTTCAACGACATCAGAATCACTAGATTTGGTGGCCGGAAGGTCAATGAACAGAGGAGAAGCAATCTCTCGGATTTCTAGCTAAAACAACGTGAAACGTCGTTGGAGAAGAAAGGGAATGGTGGCGGAGCTGCTGGCTGGAGAGGCGGCGGTCCGAGAGGCACACCGATGGCCTGGGAATGGAGTTGTAGCGGTGAGGTGAGGGGGAGGGATGGTTTCGGGAAGAAGATGCTTTCTTTCTTCTTTTATATATATATATATATATATATATATATATATATATATATATATATATATATATATATATATATATATATATATATATTATAACTTTATATTATAATAATATAAACTAATAATATATATACACATTAAATACACACCACACAATATATTATATACATATATATATATATATATATATATATATATATATATATATATATATATATATATATTAATACAAAAAATAATAATAATGCATGAAACAATATAATTTAGTAAAATAAAATAACATTAAACAATAAAATATTATTTAAATATTTTTTTCCAACATAATAAGTT
Source organism: Mallotus nudiflorus (assembly GCA_947683625.1). Lineage (NCBI taxonomy): Eukaryota > Viridiplantae > Streptophyta > Magnoliopsida > Malpighiales > Euphorbiaceae > Mallotus > Mallotus nudiflorus. The sequence goes on from CANTUR010000125.1 coordinate 461,370, forward strand.
TCGGGATAATTTTTACGTAGAAAACTATAAATAAACTTAAAATAACGTTAATTATTCATAAAATAATTAAATAATCAAATATATTTTTAAAATTTATTAACACTGCATATCCCGATATAAAATAAAAATATTTAAAAACTAGGGTTATAACAATCTTCCCCCCTTATAAGAATTCATCCCTAAATTCCAGAAAGAAGAAATACAAATCAAGAAGGAAAGAGATACGGGTAAGATGCTCGCATCTCAGCTTCAGTCTCCCATGTATGCTGCTTTACCTTGTTGCTGTGCCATAAAACCTTGACCATTGGAATCTACTTCGAACGCAACTGTCGAACTTGATAGTCAACGATCGCAACAGGTTCTTCCATGAATGTCAGGTCTTCATTCACTTCCACGCTGTCGGGTTGCAACACGTATGAAGGGTCTGAGACATACTTCCTCAGCATCAAAATATGAAACACCGGATGCACTTGAGACTTACTTGGAGGCAAAGCCAATCGATATGCAACAGTGCCAACTCTCTTCAAAATCTTGAATGGTCCGATATATCTCGGTGCTAGCTTACCCTTCCTGCCAAATCTCATAACACCTTTCATCGGAGACACTTTCAGAAAAACAAATTCTCCCACTTGGAACTCCACATCTTTGCGCCTAAGATTCACATAGCTCTTTTACCTGTTAACTGCGGTCTCTAATCTGCTCCTGATCATAGCAACTTTCTCTGTAGCATCCTGAACCATCTCAGGTCCGGTCAAAGCTCTCTTACCAATCTCGTCCTAACTCAGAGGGGATCTACACTTTCTTCTGTACAAAGCCTCATATAGTGCCATTCCAATACTGTTATGGTAGCTGTTATTATATGCAAACTCTACGAGTGGCAAATGATCATCCCAGCTACCTCCCAAATCCAAAATACACATCCTCAACATATCTTCCAGTGTCTGGATCGTCCTCTCAGACTGACCATCTATTTGAGGATGAAAAGCAGTACTGAAATCCAACTTAGTGCCCATTGCTTCCTACAACTTCTGCCAAAAATGAGAGGTAAATACTGAACCTCTTTCTGACACAATGGACACAGGTACTCCATGAAGGCACACAATATGCTTCATATAAAGCTTCGCCAATCTAGCTACATAATAAGTGGCTTTCATGGGCAAGAAATATGCAAACTTGGTCAACCTGTCATAATCACCCAGATGGAATCATATCCATCCTTAGAATGAGGTAAACCAACCATAAAATCCATAGCTATCCTTTCCTACTTCCACTCAGGAATAGGAAGAGGCTGAAGCTTCTTAAAAGGCTTATGATGCTCAGCTTTCACTTGTTGACATGTCAGGCACTTAACAACATAATCAGTGACATCCTTCTTCAATCTGTCCCACCAGTACAAGTCTTTGATACTGTGGTACATCTTAGTAACACCTGGATGTACGTTGTAAGCTGTAGAATGTGCTTCCTCCAGGATCTCTTCTCTCAAATTATCCACATTAGGAATACATAATCTACCACTAATCCACAAAACACCATCATTATCGAGTGTGAAATCAGTGAACTTCCCTGCTCAGACATTCTCTACAAGCTTTTCCAGAATAGGATCTCGGCTGGATAATTGGCTATGGCTGGATAAAACTGTAATGCTGGATAATTGGCTATGACTATCAACATAAAGTGGTTCAATGGTCAATGTTACTTGGAGAATTCGACATTGATTATGAGCCCTGCCAGTAAGTGAAAGCCCAAGCATTAGCATATTTTGTTTAAGAAATGGTTCCGAAAGTACCAGAATGAAAAATTTATGTTAATGGAGCAGCTTTAGTTCAAGGATCCAGTGCCAGAGTGATTCTCAGAGGACAGCATAAAGTTCACACATGGTATGCAATTTGAATAGAGTACAATGCAACCAATAATGTTACAGAATATGAGGCACTTATCATAGACTTGAAATTAGCTGTTGAAGTCAAAGCTGAACACCTTATAATACACTCGGACTCCCAACAGGTTAACGACACATTCCAGGTCAAGGACATAAGAATTGCTAAGTACGTGGGCAAAGTTAGGAAACTTTTAAAACAGATTGAACAAGAAAGGGGCTAGTGGGAGATCGTCCAAATACCCAGGCAGGAGAACTCTGAGGCCGACCTCCTGGCCAAATCGACAACTGAAGATAGTCAAGCATTTAAGGATATGGAATTCATCGAGGCATTAATAAAACCCAGTATGGAAGATCCCGAAGTCTTGGAGATACGGGAAGTCTTAGAATAGATGCGTTCGATAGTCCAATACCTAGAATACAAAACTCTCCTTAAAGATAAATTAAAAGCTTAGAAGCTAAAAATGAGAGCAGCCCACTATTCTATCCATCAAGGGGAGCTTTACAGAAAATCCCTTTTACACCCATGGTCTAAGTGCGTCTCTCTAGAGGAAGGGAATTACATACTCAGGGAAATCTATGAAGGAATTTGTAGAGCGCATGAATACCGCTACGCACTAACCCAGAAAACACTACTCCAATGATACTATTGGCCTACCATGTCTAATGATGCCTAGAAGCTAACTCAAGCATGTCACAAGTGCCAGCAATTTGCTTGACTCAATCATAGGCCTTCCTGCCCGCTATATCCAATCAGCAGCCCATGGCCCTTTGCCATATGGGGGATGGACATCCTAGGTCCCTTTCCAGCTTCCACTTCACAAAAAAAAGTTCCTAATTGTGGCTATCGATCATTTCACTAAATGGGTAAAAGTGGAGGCAGTTCTAACCATAACAAAAGCTCGGATACAACATTTCTTCTAGAGAGAGATCATTTGCAGATTCGGTATCCCTCACACTTTGATTATAGACAACGACAAAGAATTTGACAATGAAAAATTTAGAGGTTTTTATTCAGACCTCGGAATAAAGCTTCGTTTCACCTCAGTAACCCACCCACAAACAAATGGGCAAACAGAAGTTACCAATAGAATTATCATTCAGGGATTAAAGAAGAAATTCGATGAGAAAAAGGGAAATTGGGTCGAAGAGCTTAATAATGTAATCTGGGCCTACAGAACCACTCCTAGATCATCCATAGAGGAGACAATGTTCAGACTAACCTATGGTATGGATGCAGTAATACCAATGGAGATTGGTTCACCAAGTTACAGGGTCAATCACAGTCTTGATTACAACATTGATGCACGGATATGTCTGGACCTATTAGAAGAAAGGCGAGAGTGGACAGTAGTGTAATAACCCGAGTTTTAAATATTTTTATATTTTATTGGGATATGCAGTATTAATAATTTTTAATATATATTTTATTATTTAATTATTTTGTTAATAATTAATGTTATTTTAAGTTTATTTAAAGTTTTCCACATAAAATTTTTCCCGAAACCTATTATTTTAGGAAATAATATTTAAATAATATTTTATTGATTAATGTTATTTTATTTTATTAAATTGTATGGTTTCATGCATGATCAATATTTGGTATATTAATATATATATATATATATATATATATATATATATATATATATATATATATATATACATGCACATATATATTATTATAATATTAGGGTTATTTTATATATATGTGTGTATATATATATATAATTATTTATATAATATAATAATGTGTGGTGTGTGTTTGATGTGTGTATATTATTATTTAATTATATTATTAAAGTTAAAGTAAAGTTTTAATATATATATATATATATATATATATATATATATATATATATATATATATAATGAGAAAACAACTTCATCTTCAACCTCTCGACGCCCCCCCTCATGCCCACCCTCACTGCCTGTTACTTTCGATTGTCGGCCATCAGAGTGCCTCCCGGCGTGTCACCGTCGTCTCCAGCCAGCTTCGCCATCGTTTCCTCCTCCTCCGGCGCCGTTGCAGCTTGTTTTAGCCGAAAAATTAAAAATCATGCCCATTGTCGTTCAAGCAGATTTCGGCCACCAAATTTGACACCGTTGGTCTCTTTCCCTTCCTTGAGCACCGGTCAGTGTGTCTCTAAGCTTGGTTTCACTTGGTTTGGCATAGATTTTGGTGGTGAGCTTGATTTCAAATTCGACCATTTTTGTTTCTCTATTTTTTTGAACTTTTATTTTTAATATTCAAGCTTAATTCCTTCACAAAAGTTTATTCTACTAGCTCAATCTACACTCTGGAATTTTTGTGGAATTTTTGGAATTTATTTTGATTTTTGTGCATTTTTTATTATTTTATTATTATTTTCTAATTTTCGTAAATTAATTAAATAAATTGTGAAATTGTGATTTTTTGTGTTTATAGTGGTTGAAAATAATTATAGAATTTAATTTATAATTTTTGTGATTTTTTTATAATTAATATAATTTTATTTATTTTATGTGAATTTCAAAAATATAGGTTATATGTGTATTTTGCTAAAATTCATTGGTTAATTGAGAATAATTATTGATTTTATTAAATTATATGTTGAGAAAATAATTTTAGAGTAAATATACAATTTTTAGTGAATTTTTTAGTAATTATAGTATATTATGTGAATTTCTATTTATTCGGGTTATTTTGGTAATTTGGTAGTAATATTAGTTGAATATTAATTTAATTTGGTTTTAATAATTATTTGAAGTATAAAAATGATTTTTACTAATTTTTTTATATTTTTAACTAATTAAAACTATTTTTTGAAATTTATTTTTAAATTATATATAATATACTATTTTTGTAAATAAAATGGATTTTTAGTAATTTTTAGTTCGTTTTTGGATTAATTAAGTAATTTGGAATTATAAAATGAATTTTCATTAATATTGATGTATTTATCAAGCTATTATCGATTTTTAATAATATTATATTAATATTAGGGTTCTTAAGTAATTATTAGTAAAATAATTATTTTTGGTGTTTAAATATATAATTTTCTATATTTTGGTATATGAAGGGTGTTTTTGGTATTTATGGAATTTTAATATATTTTGTGTATATCTTGTGAATTGTGAACCTCGGTCGGTGGAATTGTAGTTTGGGAATTCGACTGAGGGGTTATGTGGATATTCTGTATTTAAAGTGTATTTTCTTGTAGGACTAGCTCTACTTTTTAAGTAGAGAGATGTTTGTTTTACTGAGGAGGTTCTGCCGAATTTTTGGTAGAATTTTCGTAAAATGTAACATTCGGTCAAATTTTTATTCCTTGTCTATGTCTAGAATTCTACATCGAGTTTCTAGAAGTTAAGTTAGATTTGTTCTGATTTCGTGTTGTGATTTGATTGTTAGTTGCGCCGAGACCGAGGCCTAGTGGACCAGGCCCGTTGGACCCGTCTCGTGGAGCACACAAGTGTGAGTTGTTATTTTATATATACGTGTATTTAGGTTGCATGATTTTAGAAATATATGTTTTAATTGTATGGATTATGCATTAATGATTTAATAAATGCTTAAGTATATTTTAGGTATATTTTTAGTATATTTTTGGTATATTTTGAATTAAAGGCATGTTTTACTCTTGATTTATACCCAAATTGTTTTTAAGTATGTATATGGTTTATTTTTGGTTTATTTTATAATTGAATTGAATTTATCTGACATATATATAATCGAAATATGCTTAGTTTATTTTTGTTACATTTCTAGTATATATATGGTTTATATTGCCATTTAAATTAATATCATGCATCATTTATTTTACGAATGTATAAGTTTATTTTAATGAAGGATATCAATAGAACGTGCTACCTAGTGGACAACACTATGTAATATCCCGTGTTTTTTTTTTAAAAAAAATATTTTTACACTGTACCGGGATATGCAGTGTCAATAATTTTGACTATATATGTGATATTTTTACGAGTTAATATGTATTTAAAACCTATTTTAATTACGGTATATTATTTTCAGTGTTTTACGTAAAATTTTCCCGGGACTTGCATTTTCGGGGAAATTTTCACGTAAACAATTTATTATTAATTATTTTAAATGTATTTACGGACTTGCATGAACTCATACATATTTTTAAATTATTAAATAAAGACTGTGTGTGTATATTTATTTAATTAGGGTTTATTATTCCCTAATATTTTATTAAGTATTTATTTGTTTAATTGTTATTTAATTAATTTTATTTGGTAAAAAATTATTAAAATATTAATATTATTATGTGTGTGGTGTATATTTGATGTGTGTAATTTAATATTATTTTAATATATAGTATATATATATATATATATATATATATATATATATATATATATATATATATATATATATATATATATACACATATATACATCAAAAATCAAAAAGTTTGCAAAATTACCATTTTGCCCCCGACTTCATCTTCTTTCTCCCGATTCTCTCTTCCCCATTTCCGGTCGCTGCCGTGCCATTCCTTCACCGTGGGTGTGCCGTCCGGTGTGCCACCATCTTCCCCGACCAGTTTCGCCGCCTGTGGAGGCCGTTTCCGGCGTCGGGAGAGTGATTTTGGCCGGAGAAGCCGAAAATCAACTCACCGTCGATCACGCCGATTCCGGCCACCGTTTTCGACACCGCCGGTCTCTTTCTTCTCCTTGAGCTTCTGTGAGTGTTATTCTAGCTTTGCTTTGAGCTAAAATGGTCTAGAATTGCTTAGGTTTCGATTTGTAAATTTCGGCCTATTAGGGTTTTTGATTTTTTTCGAATTGTTCTTGATTGATTCATGCTTAATTCCTTCACAAATGTTGTTACTAGTAGCTTAATCTACATGTATGAATTTTTGTAGAATTTTTGGAGATTGTTTGGATTTTTGGGTATTTTTGAATATTTTAATATTATTTTCTAATTTTCGGAAATTAATTATTTAAATTATGAAATTGGAGTTTATGGTTAAATTGGGTGTTGAAATGAATTATAGGAATTTATTTGGAATTTTTATGAATTTCTAAGTATTTATTTTTAATTATTGAAGTTTAGGTGATTTTGGAAAATTAGGTTAATTGTGTTTTTATTTGAATTTAATGGGTTAATTGAGTTTAAATATTGATATTATTGATAAATATGTTGAGAAAATTAATTTTGGGTAATTGTATGATTTTTGGTGAATTTTTGAAGTAATTTAGGTATATTTATATATATAGGGGTATTTTGGTAATTTTACCCTAAATTGTCTAAAAATGTAATTTAATTGGTTTTAATAATTATTTAAGGTATAAAAATGATTTCTACAAAATATTTAGTATTTTTAACTAATTAAAACTATTTTTCGTGAATTATTTTCAATTATATATATAATATACGGTTTTTCAAATAAAATGAGTTTTAATCGGTTTTTATAGTGTTTCAAGGTCAATTATGTAATTTTTATTTATAAAATGTATTTCTGTGATTTAAGGATATTTTCGGTATATCTGGAATATTATTCTGTGTTTGTGGACCCCGGTCGGTGGACTGTAGTTTGGAGTCCGACCGTGGGATTTTGATTGTGTTGAGCTCGTTTTTCGAAGTGTGTTTCTTTGCAGGGTCGGCTCTACTCTTTTGAGTAGAGAGATGTCCGTTTTACAGGGGAGGTTCTACCGGATTTTCGGTAGAATTCTCGTAAAACGTGATATCCAGTCGAACCCTAATTTTCGATTCTGTGTTAAATACTCTAGATTGAATTCTAGGATTTCTATTAGGGTTACTCTGATATCGGTTATTTTTTTTCTTGTTTAGTTGCGCCGAGACCGAGGGCTAGTGGACCAGGCCCGTCGGACCTGTCTCGTGGAGCGCATTAGGTGAGTTACTATATTATATATATATGCTTAGGATGCACGATTTAGAAAATGCATGTTTTATTTTGACTGAATATGCATAAATAATGTGATTTATATTCAAGTATATTTTTGGTATATTTTTGGTATATAATAAATTATATACATGTTTTGTTAATAAAATATATTTAAAATGTTTTTAAATATATTTTTAGTTTAATTTATGATTTTGATTGGATTTATTTGACATATATATACTCAAAATATACCTGGTTTATGTTTGGTATATTTCCAGTATATATATGGTTTATATTGTTGATTTATTTAAATTCATGCATCATGTATTTGTGAATGAATGTTTTATTATTTATTAATGAAGGATATCAATAGAACGTGCTACCTAGTGGGCAGCACTAGGACCGAGTACGTACCGGTACGCCTATAGCTTTAGGCTATATTACTAACTATTTGTGGATGTTGATTTGATTATGATTATTGATATGTGAGATGTGGTTTGGAGGTGTGATTGCTGGAGCTCGGTTGACCAAGTGTCTCGGGGCCAATCACACTGGCAGTCAGACTGCTGGAGCTCGGTTGACTTAGTGTCTCGGGGCCAGTCTACTGTCCAAATGGATTAAGTGGATATATTTGGTATAAGTGAGCCTGTATGGCTTGAGTGTGGTTTAACACTACTTTCTAAGGTTGCGATATTCTAGGGTTCTATGTGATCCTTCATAAATTGGGATTTTTCAGTAAAATATATAAAAATGATTTTTCTGCATCTGTATGAATTTGCCTGTATATATACATATTATATATATACTGTTGACTGTATGCATTATCACTTAGTGTGTATGTATATATATTATAGTAATTCACTCAGTGAGGTCTGACTCCCCTCCGTTGACTATTTTTCAGGAGAGTCAACTTCTTCAGACCTCAGTAGCAGGTCGATACGCCGGATTTCTTCCGCCCCGGCTTCTTTATGTAAATTGTCTACTTGAGTCTTATTTATTTTATCTAGACACTGCAGTAGTTGTGAATTAAAGTATTGAATTTCGTGTATTTATTTTAATGGAGATGTATTATATTGAAACTGGATTTATATTAAAGAGATTTTTTATATGTGATGAGATGAGTTTTGATTTATATCCAGTTGATATGAATAATATTATGATATTATGATTTTTATTTTCCGCTGCATATCATACTGTTATTGTTATTATGGCATGCTTTATTTTTATTTTTAGGCTTGCTACGGGTTCCGGATTCGAAAGAATTCCCGTTCCCTAGCGCCGGTCATGGCCCCTGTTTTGGGTCGTGACAAAGTTGGTATCAGAGCGAAGTTCGTATCAGAGTGGAGTTCTGTGTCAGGGCTTAGTTATGTGAGTTGTGGCCCTAGTTTTAAAGTTGTGTTTTCTGTTGGACTACTGCAGTGTATTAGGTTCGAGTATGTCTTGATGAGTATTCCTTGCTGTAGTTTTCAGCGTTATTCCTCCGTTGTCTGTTTTGTCTGAATTTTTCCGTTTGTCTTTTCAGAATGAGGAGGCGAGCGCGTGTCGCTCCACCGGTCGTTGAGGCCGAGGATGATGAGTCTTTTCAGGATGAGGTTTTACCTCCTGAGCAGCCAGTTAGACGTAGAGGTCGTGGCAGAGGTAGACCCCGAGGAGCGGCAGGTCGCCGTAGGTAGAGAGAGTTACAGGACGAGGAGCCTGTTGAGCCTGATTTTGATGTTCCTGTTCCTCCAGTTGTTCAGCCTGTTCAGCCTGCCTATCAGCAGGGTATGTCTGACCCTGAGGCAGCTTTGTTCTATGCCAGAGTTGGCAGGACTGCTTTTGATGGTACTTCTGATCCTTTAGACTTTCTGCATGCGATTGAGACTAGGACTCGGATTGCTCATACCGAGTACCAGCGGATCATGATCGTTGAGTTGTCTGTTGAGGGACCAGCTCTAGATTGGTTCATTCAGATGATCCAGCCCTATATGATGACGATGACATGGGCTCAGTTTCGAGAGCGATTCATGAGGAGGTTTTGTCCAGAGCCTCTTCGTTTGAGTTATCGTCTCCGTTTGACCAGTATTTCTCGTGGAGATCGATCTGTAGAGGAGTATACCCGAGAGTTTCTTCGTTTGGGTAGATATGCTGAGGATCTGATGCGAGATCAGTATTTCGCTATTACTACGTATGTTACTGGTTTGGGTTCAGCTTTTGCTGGTATGCCTACAGCAGGTCTTACTCTGGAGTCTGTGATTGAGCTAGCTAAGGAGATTGAGCTGAGATTAGTTAGGCAGGGAGCGATGCCTGATTATTACTAGTTGGGAGTTCAGTCGAGTGGATCGCAGGCTACTCCGTATTCGAGTTTTCATGTTGGTTCGAGTAGTCAGTAGCGAGGTTCGACTCAGCAGAGTCAGAGACAGCAGCAGCGAGTGCATCGGAGCAGTAGACATGGCCGTGGAGGTCAGCGTAGATCGTTCAGATTTGGATCAGGTGCTTCGAGCAGCAGCAGTGGTCGTAGTTCTGGATCAACGGCCAGTGTTTGTCAGACTTGTGGTAGAGTCCATCAGGGACCGTGTTATCTGACACCACTGACATGTTTCAGATGCGGACAGACAGGACATTTTGCCAGATCGTGTCCTTATTCCGGATATCAGCAGCAGCAGATTTCGCGATTCCCACAGCAGTCGATTGCTAGTGCAGCACCCGTGCCATTTCAGTTACCACCAGCCCAGCATCAGAGTTCTACTCAGTTTGTTCCATAGTAGAGTCGTGGTAGAGGTACTAGAGGAGGTGCCAGAGGTGTTGGCCAGGCTTCTACCAGTCAGCAGGGAGGTCGAGGTCAGGCCAGAGTCTTCCATCTGACTCAGCAGGATGCTCAGGCATCTAATGCAGTCGTGGCAAGTATTCTTTCTGTTTGTTACCTGGATGCTTTGGTTTTGTTTGATCCGGGTGCCACGCATTCGTTTGTTTCTCCTATTTTTGCTTCTAAATCTTGTTGGCAAGCTTCGAGGATGGCTTTTCCTTTGTCTGTTGCCACTCCTCTGAGCGATTCCTTGGACACCGATATTGTTCTTTCTGGTTATCCAGTTTTCGTGGGAGATAGAGAATTACCCGTTGATTTGATTTTGTTGGATGTGATGGAGTTTGATGTTATTTTGGGAATGGATTGGCTATCTCAGCACTATGCCGTGGTAGATTGCAGGAATAAGGAGGTGACTTTTAGAATTCCTAGTGAAGAAGATTTTAAGTTTGTTGGTGATAGGAGTTCAGCACCTCAGAATCTTATTTCTGCTATTTCTGCTAGGAAGTTGTTGAGGAAAGGTTGTCAGGGGTTTTTGGCATTGGTTAGGGATACGTCAGTGGAGAAGTTGTCACTCACAGATGTTCCGGTTGCTTGTGAGTTTCCTGATGTTTTTCCCGAGGAGTTGCCAGGTTTACCACCTCATAGAGAGATTGAGTTCTGTATAGATGTGGTTCCAGGTACTACTCCTATATCTATGCCACCTTATCGTATGGCTCCTGCAGAGTTGAGAGAGTTGAAGGAGCAGTTGCAAGAGTTGTTGGATAAGGGTTTCATTAGACCTAGTGTTTCCCCTTGGGGTGCACCAGTCTTGTTTGTGAAAAAGAAGGATGGTACCCTGAGACTGTGCATTGACTATAGAGAGCTGAATAAGGTGACGGTGAAGAACAAGTATCCTCTCCCGAGGATTGATGATTTGTTTGATCAATTACAGGGTGCACAGTTCTTTTCTAAAGTCGACTTGAGGTCAAGTTATCATCAGCTGCGGATCAGTGAATCCGATATTCCTAAGACAGCTTTCCGCACTAGATATGGCCATTATGAGTTTCTGGTGATGTCTTTTGGTTTGACTAATGCACCAGCAGCTTTTATGGATCTGATGAACAGAGTATTCAGACCGTATGTGGATCAGTTTGTAGTAGTCTTCATTGATGATATACTGGTATATTCGAGGAGTATGGAAGAGCATGTATATCACTTGAGGATTGTACTACAGACACTGAGAGATCATCAGCTTTATGCTAAATTCTCGAAGTGTGATTTATGGATGGAGAGTGTTTCTTTTCTTGGACACGTAGTGTCTAAAGAAGGTATTCAGGTTGATCCACAGAAGGTTGAGGCAGTATCTGAGTGGCCTAGACCTACTTCTGTAACGGAGATTCAGAGTTTTCTGGGTTTAGCCGGGTATTATAGGCGGTTTGTGCAGGATTTTTCCAGGATTGCAGCCCCTATGACTCGCTTGACTCAGAAGAATGTTAGATTCGAGTGGTCAGAAGCATGTGAGAATAGTTTTCAGTTGTTGAAGGAGAAGTTGACCACAGCGCCAGTATTAGCTTTGCCTAATAGTGTGGATAAGTTCACAGTTTACTGTGATGCCTCTAGAATTGGTCTTGGTTGTGTGTTGATGCAGAATGGAAGGGTGATAGCCTATGCTTCGAGGCAGTTGAAGAAGCATGAGCAGAACTATCCCACACATGATCTGGAGATGGCTGCAGTGATCTTTGCTTTGAAGATTTGGAGACATTATCTATACGGGGTGACTTGTGAGATATTTACTGATCACAAGAGCCTTAAGTACATTTTTCAGCAGCGAGATCTGAATTTGAGGTAGAGAAGATGGTTGGAATTATTGAAGGACTATGATTGCGAGATTCTTTACCATCCGGGTAAAGCTAATGTGGTAGCAGATGCCTTGAGTAGGAAGTCCTCAGGTAGTCTTGCTCACATCGGTGTTGAGAGGAGACCATTGATCCAGGAATTGCATTTGTTGGTGGATCAAGGTCTGATGATGAAGATCAGTAGATCAGGTGGACTGTTAGCTCAATTTAAAGTGCGATCTGTGCTAAGGGATAGGATTAAAGCAGCTCAGAGCCGAGATCCTATTCTAGAAGAGCTTGCAGAGAATGTCAGAGCAGGGAAGTTCACTGATTTCACACTCGATGATGATGGTGTGTTGTGGATCAGTGGTAGATTGTGTGTTCCTGATGTGGATGATTTGAGAGAGGAGATTTTAGAGGAAGCACATTCTACAGCCTACAGCGTTCATCCAGGTGTTACTAAGATGTACCACAGTATCAGAGATCTATACTGGTGGGATGGATTGAAGAAGGATGTTGCTGGTTATGTTGCTAAGTGCTTGACTTGTCAGCAAGTGAAAGCCGAACATCAGAAGCCTTCTGGGAAGCTTCAGCCTCTTCCTATTCCCGAGTGGAAGTGGGAAAGGATAGCTATGGATTTTGTGGTCGGTTTACCTCGTTCGAAGGATGGATACGATTCCATCTGGGTGATTGTAGACAGGTTGACGAAGTCTGCACATTTCTTGCCTATGAAAGCCACATATTCAGTTGCTAAATTGGCAAAGTTGTATGTGAACCATATTGTGTGCCTTCATGGAGTACCTGTGTCCATTGTGTAGACAGAGGTTCAGTGTTTACTTCTCATTTTTGGCAGAAGTTGCAGGAAGCGATGGGCACTAGGTTGGATTTCAGTACTGCTTTTCATCCTCAGACAGATGGTCAGTCTGAGAGGACGATCCAGACACTGGAAGATATGTTGAGGATGTGTGTCTTGGATTTGGGAGGTAGCTGGGATGATCATTTGTCGCTTGTTGAGTTTGCATATAATAACAGCTACCATAGCAGTATTGGTATGGCACCATATGAGGCGTTGTATGGAAGGAAGTGTAGATCCCCGTTGAGTTGGGATGAGATTGGTGAGAGAGCTTTGACTGGACCAGAGATGGTTCAGGATGCTGCAGAGAAAGTCACCGTGATCAAGCGTAGATTAGAGACCGCAGTAAGCAGACAGAAGAGTTATGCGGATCCTAGGCGCAGAGATGTGGAGTTTCAGGTTGGAGATTTCGTTTTTCTGAAAGTATCTCCGATGAAGGGTGTGATGAGATTTGGCAGGAAGGGTAAGTTAACACCGAGATATATTGGACCGTTTGAGATTTTGGAGAGAGTTGGCACTGTTGCATATCGGTTGGATTTGCCTCCGAGTATGTCATAGGTGCATCCAGTATTTCATATCTCGATGTTGAGGAAGTATATCTCAGATCCTTCACACGTGTTGCAACCCGACAGTGTAGAAGTGAGTGAAAATTTGACGTTTGTAGAAGAACCTGTGGCGATCGTTGATTATCAAGTTCGACAGTTGCGATCGAAGCAGATTCCGATGGTCAAGGTTTTATGGCGTAGCGACAGAGTTGAAGAGCATACGTGGGAGACTGAAGCTGAGATGCGAGCTTCTTACCCGTATCTCTTCCCTTCTTGATCTTTTCTTTTTATAATTCGGGGACGAATTCTTGTAAGGGGGGGGGAGACTGTAATATCCCGTGTTTTTTTTTTAAAAAAAATATTTTTACACTGTACCGGGATATGCAGTGTCAATAATTTTGACTATATATGTGATATTTTTACGAGTTAATATGTATTTAAAACCTATTTTAATTACGGTATATTATTTTCAGTGTTTTACGTAAAATTTTCCCGGGACTTGCATTTTCGGGGAAATTTTCACGTAAACAATTTATTATTAATTATTTTAAATGTATTTACGGACTTGCATGAACTCATACATATTTTTAAATTATTAAATAAAGACTGTGTGTGTATATTTATTTAATTAGGGTTTATTATTCCCTAATATTTTATTAAGTATTTATTTGTTTAATTGTTATTTAATTAATTTTATTTGGTAAAAAATTATTAAAATATTAATATTATTATGTGTGTGGTGTATATTTGATGTGTGTAATTTAATATTATTTTAATATATAGTATATATATATATATATATACATATATACATCAAAAATCAAAAAGTTTGCAAAATTACCATTTTGCCCCCGACTTCATCTTCTTCCTCCCGATTCTCTCTTCCCCATTTCCGGTCGCTGCCGTGCCGTTCCTTCACCGTGGGTGTGCCGTCCGGTGTGCCACCATCTTCCCCGACCAGTTTCGCCGCCTGTGGAGGCCGTTTCCGGCGTCGGGAGAGTGATTTTGGCCGGAGAAGCCGAAAATCAACTCACCGTCGATCACGCCGATTTCGGCCACCGTTTTCGACACCGCCGGTCTCTTTCTTCTCCTTGAGCTTCGTTGAGTGTTATTCTAGCTTTGGTTTGAGCTAAAATGGTCTAGAATTGCTTAGGTTTCGATTTGTAAATTTCGGCCTATTAGGGTTTTCGATTTTTTTCGAATTGTTTTTGATTGATTCATGCTTAATTCCTTCACAAATGTTGTTCCTAGTAGCTTAATCTACATGTATAAATTTTTGTAGAATTTTTGGAGATTTTTTGGATTTTTGGGTATTTTTGAATATTTTAATATTATTTTCTAATTTTCGGAAATTAATTATTTAAATTATGAAATTGGAGTTTATGGTTAAATTGGGTGTTGAAATGAATTATAGGAATTTATTTGGAATTTTTATGAATTTCTAAGTATTTATTTTTAATTATTGAAGTTTAGGTGATTTTGGAAAATTAGGTTAATTGTGTTTTTATTTGAATTTAATGGGTTAATTGAGTTTAAATATTGATATTATTGATAAATATGTTGAGAAAATTAATTTTGGGTAATTGTATGATTTTTGGTGAATTTTTGAAGTAATTTAGGTATATTTATATATATAGGGGTATTTTGGTAATTTTACCCTAAATTGTCTAAAAATGTAATTTAATTGGTTTTAATAATTATTTAAGGTATAAAAATGATTTCTACAAAATATTTAGTATTTTTAACTAATTAAAACTATTTTTCGTGAATTATTTTCAATTATATATATAATATACGGTTTTTCAAATAAAATGAGTTTTAATCGGTTTTTATAGTGTTTCAAGGTCAATTATGTAATTTTTATTTATAAAATGTATTTCTGTGATTTAAGGATATTTTCGGTATATCTGGAATATTATTCTGTGTTTGTGGACCCCGGTCGGTGGACTGTAGTTTGGAGTCCGACCGTGGGATTTTGATTGTGTTGAGCTCGTTTTTCGAAGTGTGTTTCTTTGCAGGGTCGGCTCTACTCTTTTGAGTAGAGAGATGTCCGTTTTACAGGGGAGGTTCTGCCGGATTTTTGGTAGAATTCTCATAAAACGTGATATCCAGTCGAACCCTAATTTTCGATTCTGTGTTAAATACTCTAGATTGAATTCTAGGATTTCTATTAGGGTTACTCTGATATCGGTTATTTTTTTTCTTGTTTAGTTGCGCCGAGACCGAGGGCTAGTGGACCAGGCCCGTCGGACCTGTCTCGTGGAGCGCATTAGGTGAGTTACTATATTATATATATATGCTTAGGATGCACGATTTAGAAAATGCATGTTTTATTTTGACTGAATATGCATAAATAATGTGATTTATATTCAAGTATATTTTTGGTATATTTTTGGTATATAATAAATTATATACATGTTTTGTTAATAAAATATATTTAAAATGTTTTTAAATATATTTTTAGTTTAATTTATGATTTTGATTGGATTTATTTGACATATATATACTCAAAATATACCTGGTTTATGTTTGGTATATTTCCAGTATATATATGGTTTATATTGTTGATTTATTTAAATTCATGCATCATGTATTTGTGAATGAATGTTTTATTATTTATTAATGAAGGATATCAATAGAACGTGCTACCTAGTGGGCAGCACTAGGACCGAGTACGTACCGGTACGCCTATAGCTTTAGGCTATATTACTAACTATTTGTGGATGTTGATTTGATTATGATTATTGATATGTGAGATGTGGTTTGGAGGTGTGATTGCTGGAGCTCGGTTGACCAAGTGTCTCGGGGCCAATCACACTGGCAGTCAGACTGCTGGAGCTCGGTTGACTTAGTGTCTCGGGGTCAGTCTACTGTCCAAATGGATTAAGTGGATATATTTGGTATAAGTGAGCCTGTATGGCTTGAGTGTGGTTTAACACTACTTTCTGAGGTTGCGATATTCTAGGGTTCTATGTGATCCTTCATAAATTGGGATTTTTCAGTAAAATATATAAAAATGATTTTTCTGCATCTGTATGAATTTGCCTGTATATATACATATTATATATATACTGTTGACTGTATGCATTATCACTTAGTGTGTATGTATATATATTATAGTAATTCACTCAGTGAGGTCTGACTCCCCTCCGTTGACTATTTTTCAGGAGAGTCAACTTCTTCAGACCTCAGTAGCAGGTCGATACGCCGGATTTCTTCCGCCCCGGCTTCTTTATGTAAATTGTCTACTTGAGTCTTATTTATTTTATCTAGACACTGTAGTAGTTGTGAATTAAAGTATTGAATTTCGTGTATTTTATTTTAAAGGAGATGTATTATATTGAAACTGGATTTGTATTAAAGAGATTTTATATATGTGATGAGATGAGTTTTGATTTATATCCAGTTGATATGAATAATATTATGATATTATGATTTTTATTTTCCGCTGCATATCATACTGTTATTGTTATTATGGCATGCTTTATTTTTATTTTTAGGCTTGCTACGGGTTCCGGATTCGAAAGAATTCCCGTTCCCTAGCGCCGGTCATGGCCCCTGTTTTGGGTCGTGACACACTAGGACCGAGTACGTACTGGTACGACGATAGAATTTAGGTTAAATTACTAACCTATTGGTGGATTATGACTTGTTGATTGATCTGATTGATGTGAGATATGATTTGAGAGTGTGATTGCTGGAGCTCGGTTGACCAAGTGTCTCGGGGCCAATCACATTGACAGTCAGACTGCTGGAGCTCAGTTGACTTAGTCTCTCGGGGCTAGTCTACTGTCCAAATATAATAAGTGAATTTATTTGGAATAAGTGTCTCGGGGCCAGTTTACTGTCCAAATAGAATAAGTGAATTTATTTGGAATAAGTGAGTTTATATGGCTAGAGTGTTGTTTATTACTATTTGAGATTGCGATCATTTAGGGTTCTATTTAATCCTTTATAAACTGATATTTTTCAATATTATATATAAAATGATTTCAGCATCTAGGTGTAATTTCCTGTATATATATTTATTATATATATTCTATTGAGTGTCAGCATTTGACATTTAGTTATGCATGTATATATATTATAACGATTCATTCAGTGAGGTCTGACTCCCCTCTGTTGATATTTTTCAGGAGAGTCTTTGTCCTCAGACCTTAGTAGCAGGCCTGTACGTCGGATTTCTTCTGCTTCGACTTTATTGTGTAAATTGCTTACTTGAGTTTAGTTTGTATTCTAGACACTATAGTAGTAGTTGTTGTACTTTAATTTGTTGTGAGCTGTATTTATGATATGTATATATGAGATTTAAGTTTTCAGATTGTTAAACTAAAAATTTGTACTTAAAGTTTTATGATATATGCGATGAAATTTATGTTATTAAATGAGTTGAAGAATTATTATTTTACATTCAAGATTTAATTTTCGTTGCATAATATTTTATTTATTTTATTATATTGCATGCTTTTATTTTTTTTAGGCTTGCTACTTGTTCCAGATTCAAAAGAATTCCCATTCCCTAGTGCCGATCATGGCCCACTGTTTTGGGTTGTGACAAGCAGCTACGGCTGAAGCACATAGGCAGAAGGTGGCACGGTATCATCTCCGGTGTAGTCGCCCAAGACAGTTCAAAATAGGAGACTGGGTACTCAGAAGGGTAGATATTGGTAAAGGCAACTTAGGAACTGGCAAGCTGAGTCCAAATTGAGAAGGCCCATATCAAATCTCAGAACACACAACCAAAGGAGCATACAAACTAAGAACCAGAGACGACAAAGAGTTTCCACAATTTTGGAACTTAGATTACCTCAGAAAATACTATCAATAAAACTTAGATTGTACTTGGAATGGTACTCAATAAAATCTCTTTTCATTGAAACCATTAAATCTCTTAAAAAAAGATTGATTACAAAAAAAAAAGAATGAGAAGGGTTTCTATTCTACTAATTGTATGTCTGGGTTATCAGGCTCAGAAGCAAGGGAGGAACTCATATCAGCGGCACTAGAAACCTCAGCAGGTGTCACGACCCAAAACAGGGGGCCATGACTATCGCTAGGGAACGAGAATTCTTTCGAATCCGAAACCCGTATCAAGCCTTAAAAATACAAGCAAGCAATATAGTATAATAGATAAAATATTTGTATAGCGGAAATTAAATCTCAAGTATAAAGATAATAATTCCTCAACTGATTTTAATAGCATAAATTCCATCTCATATATAATAAAATCTTTCAGTACAAATTTTCAATTTAACATTCTGAATTTAAATCTTATACAATTATAGTAATAAATACAACCCATAACAGAATTAAGTAGAACCACTACTACAGTGTCTATAATACAAAATAAAACTCAGGTAAGCAGTTTACATAATAAAGCCGAAGTAGAAGAAATCCGACGTACAGGTCTACTATTGAGGTCTGAAGACGAAGACTCTCTTGAAAACTATCAACAGAGGGGAGTCAGACCTCACTGAGTGAATTATTATAATACATATACATGCATAACTAAATGTCAAATGCAGACACTCAATAGTATACATAATAATTATATATATAGGCAAATACACACGTATACAGTAAAAAAAATCATTTTATAATGGAAATCATCGGTTTATGAAGGATAAAATAAAACCCTATATTTTCGCAACCTCAAATATCAATAGAACTCACTTAATCCATCCAGGCCCACTTAGTTCAAAATAATTCACTTAGTCCAACTGGACAGTAGACTGGCCCCGAGACACTAAGTCAATCGAGCTCCAGCAGTCTGACTGTCAGTGTGATTGGCCTCGAGACACTTGGTCAACCGAGCTCCAGCAATCATACTTTCAATCACATCTCATATCAATCAAATCAATCAACAAGTCATAATCCATAAATAGGTTAGTAATTTAACCTAAAATCTACTATCTTACCGATACGTACTCGGTCCTAGTGCTGCCCACTAGGAAGCACGTTTTATCAATATCCTTCATTTTAATACAAAACATACATTCCAGAAACTAAATGATGCATAGTGATATTTAAAATAAATAAATATACCATATATATACCAAAAATATACCTAAAGTAAACTAAGTACATTTCAGGTATATATACGTATAATTAACTTAAATAATCACAAAACATATTAAATTCAATTAATAATATATTTTAAAAACAAGTTGTATTTAATTGAAAAGGAAAACATGCATTTATTTTACAATATACCAAAAATATACTAAAAGTATACCTAAATATACTTAAATATTCAAATAATCAATTATGCAAAAATTATATTTAAAACATAAAATTCTAAACATGCACCCTAAGTAATGCATATACATTATAATAATTTACAGTTGTGCACTCCACGAGACGAGTTTGACGGGCCTGATCCACTAGGCCTCGGTCTCAGCGTAACTAAACAATCAAATCACAATACAAAAATCAGAATGAATCTAACTTAACTTATAGAGACTCGATCTAGAATTACAAAACACAGACAAATACAAAATCAGACATGATGTCACTTTTACGAGAAGTCTACCAAAAATTTGGCAGAACCTCATCTGTAAAATGGACATCTCTTTACTTAAAAAGTAGAGTCAGTCCTGCAAGAAAAATACACTTCGAATATAGAATCCTCAAAACCCCTCTATTGGACCTCAAACCGCAATTTCAACCGACCGAGGTTCACAATTCACAAGGTATACGCAAAATATATTAAAATTCTGTAAATACCAAAAATACTCTTTTTATACCAAAATATAGCAGTTTATATATTTAAACATTAAAAATAATTATATCACCGATAATTACTTAAAAACCCTAATATTAATATAATATTATTAAAAATCGATATTTCACGATAAATACACCAATATTAATAGAAAATCATTTTATAAATCCAAATTACTCATTTAGCCCAAAAACATATCAAAAATTACTAAAAACCCATTTAGTCACAAAAATAGTATGTTATATATAATTTGAAAATAATTTTTGAAAAATAATTTTAATTAGTTAAAAATAGTAAATAATTTTTAAAAATAATTTTTATTCTTCAAATAATTATTAAAACCAATTAAACTTAATATTCAACTAAAATTATGATCAAATTACTAAAATACCCCTAATATTTAAACATTCACATAATATACTATAATTAAAATTATATAATTACTCTAAAATTATTTTCTCAGCATATAATTTAATAAAATCAACAATTATACTCAATTAACCAATTAGTTTTAGCAAAATACATATTTAACCTAAATTTCCAAAATTCACATAAACTAAATAAAATTGTATTAATTACAAAAAAATCACAAAAATTATAAATTAAATTCTATAATTATTTTCAACCACCATAAACCCTAAAAATCATAGTTTCATAATTTATTTATTTAATTTACGAAAATTAGAAAATAATAATAAAATAATAAAAATTTCACAAAAATCAAAATAAATTCTAAAAATTTCAAAAAAATTCCAGAGTGTAGATTGAGCTAGTAAAATCAACTTTTATGAAGACACTAAGCTTGAATCTTAAAGATCAAAGTTCAAAAAAATTGAGAAACAAAAATGGCCGAAAATGAAATCAAGCTCAAATCCTTACCAAATCAAGTTTTCAAGCTGCATGGAGCTTGGAATTGGCTTCTATGGTGTTCTAGGAGCTCAACGACACTAAAATCACAGGATTTGGTGATCGAAAAGTGGATGAACGAAGGAGAGAAGAGTTTCTGATTTCTCGATCAAAAGCGGGCTGAACGGTGCTGGAGAGGGTGGAGGAAGGTGGCAAAGCAACTGGGGATGACGACGGTACTCTGGGAGGCACACCAACGGTAGGTGGTTAGACTTGCAGCGGTGAGGGGATGTGACGGGTAGGTTTCGGGGGTGAGGAAGGTAGGGGGAGATGAGTTATATATATATATGTATTAAAACTTTATATTATATTAATATAATTTATATTATACTCACTTTAAACACACACCACACAAATATATATTATATAAATAATTATATATATATATATACACACATATATACATATATGTAACACATGTATAAAATAACCCTAAGTATATATGCATGTATATATAATAATAATAATAATAATAATAATAATAATAATAATAATAATAATAATGCATGAACACATATAATTTGTTAAAATAAAATAACATTAAATAATAAAATATTATTTATATATTATTTCTTAAAATAATGAGTTTCGGGAAAATTTTTATGTAGAAAACTATAAATAAACATAAAATAACATTAATTATTCATAAAATCTCCAATGACGATTGGTTCTGTCACGTCGTTTTTACACGAATGGGTTAATCTATTGCATTCGATCTCAAAGATTTTGCATGCTCTAAGGTCCAAATGACGCCTCAGCAACACGATGGTTTCAAGACTTGGTACCCGAGCTTTATTTTCTTCTTGTGACTGAGGCTGGCCACCTCAGCTCACCCTTCTATGTCGTTGAGCAGTACCTAATTACTTTCTTTCTATATGGAGGCATAAGTGCTCTATTATACTCAGATACGATGGACATAAATATCTAAATATACCTATGAGTGGAACTCTTGATACCGCTTATATATATTCCTATTTAATTAAAGGGTTTTTATTTTCTGAATAGAGTTACTCGGACAAGGAAGGTAGCAGAATCTGTTCATGGAAAGGACTCTACTCCGAAGAGGATTCCTAAATAAAGCAGGAATACTCTCCTACTAGGATTAGGATTCCTATCTCACAAGGAATCCTACTCCTTTCAGGTTTAAGCATACTATAAATAGGACCCCATACCTCTAATTCTACATTATCTCATTCTTTCATATTCTAATTGTTCTTTGCTCTCTATACAAACTCTTTCTCTCTGTTCTCTAACTTAGGCATCAGAGTGTTTGTGGGGACCCTCCTTACCTCTCACCTTGCCCTTTGTTCATTGATTGTAGGTATTAAGCTTAAGAGTTCCGAAAATAAGTTATCATTAATTATTTTCCAAGAGGCCATAATACTGAAAATGACAACATAGAAATGAAACACAATTACATAGAAATTTATCATCATTTGACATTTACCTTCTCATTTTATTCATGATGTCTAAATGTGGTAGCCAAAGAAGAATTTTCTGAAATCTTTGGTAGTTTCTTAGGAAATTTTACAATAGACAAATATATCAAATAAAAGATGAAGAACTATATTGTTATGTAGCACATCCACACCCTCAATAGATTTCATATTAGACAGGCAGATCACAAGCTAATCACAAGCAATATTAACACATTGAGAATTATATGCTTATAAATTGTTGTTTGAATATGACAAATACTTCAAAAAATTTTCTAATATCTTAGTAATTTCTCAAGAAATTCAATAAAGTTAGCAAAGATGATTTATGCATATATTATAAGGCTCAAAATTGAAATTAGTATCATGTTTTATTATGATCAAAGAAAAACGAGTGGAGAAAAAAATAGTAATGGAAGACTTTACTTGTATGGTTTTAGTTGACCTGACCATTAAAATTGAAGGAGTAATTAAAAGGTTATGAGGTAGGAAATGTTTTCATTGGTGTAAATAAAAATGTGAAATCTAGAAAATTAGGGAGAAAAATGAAAACAATTGGCAGATAGACTGTGATAGTGGTGGGAAAATGAAACTAATTATTTTACAGGATACATAATGAAAGATGCTAACAACAAACTTTGTTAATGTTCTAGGTGTTTATTGAGACTAAAACCCTCCTTTCCAAATTTAAAAAAAATATATCAAAAAAACCATTATTCTCAAGAAAAAATCAAAATTTTAATGGTTTGAAAAAAATATTTGAGTGATTTAAATAGAAAAATATGTAGTATATAAATATTTTTAAAATTTGAGTAGTATTGAGATATTTATAATAGTATTTTAGTTAAAAAATTATATTAAATAAATATGGTAAATATTTTATTTTTAATAAAAATTAGAATATTTAATGGTTTGACATAATAGGTTTTAGGATGAATATTCAAACATAAAAATAGACATTTATCAAATTTTTGATTTAATAACTTTAGAGATCAATGTCTAATACATATATAGAATATTGCACTACTTCCATAATACTAATTATTATTAGCCACTTTTTTTTTTTATATTTTACCTTTTTTTTTAGTAATTAATTAATTTAGTGTCCCTTTATTTATATTTAAAAAAAGGAAAAGAAAAATCCTGTAGACCTCACGCTACATTGATCAGTTCCCATGCAAGCTAATGTACTTATTTCTACTGCTTAATTGTCTACTTTTGAGCTTTCTTTTTTTTCTTATCACTATTCGTTCCTTTTGAATATGGCAGTGGTAGATGTCCTTGTTATTGAAGTATTGGAGACGTTGATTTCTGGCATTTATAGCAAGGTAGAGCAAAAGGTTAAGCTTGTTGTTGGTGTCGAGAAAGATGTGAAAATGCTCACTAACAATCTCCACTCCATCCAAGCTGGGCTATTTGATGTAAAGAAGAGCCAACTGAAGGAGGAGACAGTCAAACTATGGCTCCGAAGGATGAAAAACATAATGTACAACATTGATGATGTTTTGGACGACTGGAGCACTGAACTTCTGAAATAAAAAATTAAAGGAGATTATTATGAATATGCTCCCAACTCTAAAAGAGCTAAGGTATGGTATTCTTTCCTATCCTCTCTCTTTCGCTTTCGTGAAGTTGGTTTCCACAATGACATTGCTGTCAAGATAAGATGACGTAGCGGAAGCCTAGAAAATTGGATAAATACTGCTTGACGTTGAATCACGCATGACTATCGTCTAATAATCTTTTATAACTTGTTGATTTGCATATAAATGCCAAAAAATAGGCATCAATAATTGTTGATTCACACAAAAGAATACCGAATATTGGAAAAATATAAATTTGATTTATTAATTCAATAAAAACTATCCTCAAACAATCCCAAAGAGACAAATAAATAGAGTTCAGAGAAAAACCCTAAAAATAAAAAAAGGAAGAAAAGACTAAAAAAAATCCTACAAAGGAACATAAACTTTTAAGCCAAATTTAGGGACCTAAACAAAGGAATTTGGGTTTGAAGATGGGTTGCTACAGACTTTGTCTGTAGCATTTATTATAGGGCTCTGAGTCAGCTTTGATTTGATATATTATGGGCCTTGTAGTTCAATCGGGGTCGCCACGACCATCCATTTGAACCCCAAGTGCATACGCCCACTTTATCAAATCTATCCATAAATTACAATGTAGCCTCATCCACATCATTCCCCCGAAGTGATAGCAAATTTGGCATTAAATTTGATACATCAGCATCTTTAGAAGAATCGCCAGTGAAAGGAATTAGGTGTTTAACATTAAATACATCTGCTGTGCAAATATGGCTAGGCAGCTTTAGATGATAAACATTAGAATTGATCTTCTCCACCACTTCAACTGGACTAATCTTCCTAGTAGATAGCTTGTTGTACTCCCTTGCTGGAAATCGATCTTTGGTCAAGAATGCCCACACAAAGTCACTTACCTCAAACTCCAAAGGTCTGCATATTTGATCTGTAATTTGCTTGTACTTAGAATTGGCAGAAGACACATTATCAAAGACTATCTTGTGCACATCCTGCAAGCCCAAAACAAAATCTACTGCTTTCCCATCGACTCTTTTCTTGCTAGGTAGGGGCATCAAGTCAAAAGGACCTCTTGGTTGAATGGAATAAACAATTTGAAAAGGATTGAATCATGTGTTGCGATTAACAACGTGGTTGTGAGTGAATTCTGCCTGACATAGCTTCTGTTCCCAACCCATCACATGGTCCCCCACTAGACAATGCAATAGGTTGCTTAATGACCTGTTCACCACTTTAATTTTCCCATCTGTTTGAGGGTAATAGGCACTGCTGAAATTTAGTTGGGTATTGAGCATCTTCCAAAGGCTTTGCTAGAAATGACTAAGGAAATAGGTATCTCTATCAGAGATAATGGATGTAGGAAACCTATGTAAATGATACACATCCTGAAAGAATAATTGTACCATATTTACTGCGTCTGTAGTCTTCTTATAAGGAATAAAATGAACCATCTTAGAAAATTTATTAACAACAATAAAGATGGAGTCATTACCTCACTACGTTCGCGGTAATCCCAATACAAAGTCAATGCTAATAGCAACTCAAGGTTGAGAAGGGACTAGTAAAGGCATATAGAGCCCTGCATTTGTGGCTATCCCTTTAGAGATTTGACAGATTTTTCACCTCTACACGTACTTCTTAACTTCTTTGCTAACTGAAGGCCAAAAGTAGGAGGCCTGGATCAATTGCAAAGTTCTATCTTTGCCATCGTGCCCTTCTCCATGTAAATCTGTTATAATCTGCAAGCGAAGGCTACAGTCAAGGATACACAACTAATTACCCTTAAATAAAAATCCATCCTGCAGTAAAAACTTTATCTTCCTCCCAACCTGCACATCCTGTATACTACTGAAAAATAAGGGTCAAATGCAAACATATCATGAAAAGAATCAAACCCAGACACCTTAGCTCTCATGGCCCTCAAGAAATAATTTCTGCCACTTAAAGCATCAGCTACTTGATTAGTGACCCCAAACTTATATTTCACCACATAAGTGAACCGCTCCAAATAGGCCACCCTTTTGCATGGCGCGGTGACACCTTATCTTGCTGGTGTAGGTGCCTCAAAGAATCATGATCTGTGTACAAAACAAACTCCCTATGAAACAGATAATGACGCCAATGCCTTACTGCTTGCACAACTACATAAAACTCAATATTATAAGTGTTGTAATTGAGTTTTAAACCAGATAATTTCTCACTAAAGAAAGCCACATGCTTGCCATTCTGACTCAAGACTACCCCAATGCCCACCTTGGAAGCATCTGTATGTAACTCAAAAGGTTGGGAAAAGTTTGGCAGCACCAAGATTGGAGCAGTTGTAAGGCGTTCTTTAATTAAATTAAATGTTGTCTCTGCCTCATCTATCCATTCAAGCCTACTACCTTTCATACAATATATGATTGGTGCCATCATGGTGCTAAAATGAGTAATGAACTGCCTATAAAAGGATGCCAGGGCATGGAAACTCTGCACTTCTGTCAAGGTCATTGGTCTAGGCC
Source organism: Mallotus nudiflorus (assembly GCA_947683625.1). Taxonomy (NCBI): domain Eukaryota; kingdom Viridiplantae; phylum Streptophyta; class Magnoliopsida; order Malpighiales; family Euphorbiaceae; genus Mallotus; species Mallotus nudiflorus. The sequence continues at coordinate 488,224 of CANTUR010000125.1, forward strand.
ACTTTTTTATTGCTACCACCTTTGCTGCATCCACCTTCAAAGCAGTTCTTAAAACCACATTCCTTAAAAACAACACTTTGGGGGTCATAAAAATACACTTCTTCATGACAACATGGAATTTCTTTTTGCGTAATACACTGAAAACCTCTCTAACATGCTACATGTGCTCATCAAGGTTAGTGCTAAATATCAGGATATCATCAAAGTACACCACAATAAATCTGCCAATAAAAGGCCACACCAACTGATTTATGACACGCATAAAAGTACTAGGAGCATTAGACAAACCAAATGGCATTACAAGCCATTCATACAACCCCTCCATAGTTTTAAATGCTTTTTTCCATTCATCCCTAGGTCTTACATGAATTTGATAATACCCACTTTCTAAATCAAGCTTAGTGAAAATAGTAGCACCACTAATCTAATCAAGCAAATCATCTAACCGAGGAATGAAAAATTTATACCTCATAGTAATTTTATTAATGGCTTTGCTGTGCACACACATATGCCATAAGCCATCTTTTTTTGGGTGTCAAGAGGGTAGGTGCCACACAAGGACTCATGCTTTCTCTAATATGGTCTTTGGCTAGTAGCTCTTCAACTTGTTGATGCAATTCCTCATGCTTACTAGGATTCATCCAATAATGTGGTATGTTGGGCAAGGCTGCTCTAGGTACCAAATCAATATGGTGTTGAATGTCACGTAAAGGTGGCAATGCTTCTAGTAACTCTTCAGGAAATAGATCACCAAATTTTACAATAAGTGGAGCGATAACTTTTGGAACATGGGTTGAGTCGGTCACTTCCTTCCTTACCAGCATATACCCTATGTCCGACTCTTATAACTCCTTATCAAATTGGGCCAAGGATAGCAATGTATTGACTCTAACTCCAACACCTTCTTGCTTAGGCTTCTTGAACACTTGTATCCTAGGCATTAATACAATTTTAACCCCCTCAAACATAAAACTATATGTGTTATTAGTTCACCCATTATGAGTAACATCCCTATCATACTGCCAAGGCCTTCCTAAAAGCGAGTGGAATGCATTCATGGCAATAACATCACACCAAATAGTATCTTTATATTTCAGACCAATTAAAAAAGGAATCAAGGCACGTTTAGACACTGAAACTTCACCGCCTTTTTTAAGCCAAGCTAGCTTGTAGGGCTTAGGATGTTTCTCGGTCTGAATTTTTAATTTTTGGACAGCCTTGTCAGACACAATATTTTCACAACTTCCACCATGAATCATAAAATGGCATACCTTATTCTAGATGGTATAGGTTGATCGAAATATATTGCTCCATAAACACTCATTCTTGTCTGCAGCCCTTGGAGTTAGACAAGATCAGCTAACCACTAGTGACACACCAACATCTTTTTCCAGTTGCACTTCTTCAGTTCCTTCATCATCATATATTGCTACACCTTCAATCTTGACTACATCCTCATCATAGTCATCTGTTTCGTTGAACAAGGTTTTTTTAGTAGTAGTATTTTTACATTTAACTTGCCTATGACCAGGTTCACCACAATTGAAGCACTTCATACCACTACTACTAGGTACTCTATTAAATGGACTAGTTATTCTGTTAAATTGCCTTAACCCGCTATTCCTAACTACTATTTTGGTTACACCACCACTGCTATTAGTACCAACATTCGAACCTCCAGCAGTAGAAGTATGACGTGACTACTTCTCTACCATTAACGCCCTCTGATGAGCCGCTGAAACAGATACAAGATCAAACATGTTAATAGTATCCTGGATCTATAATTTCAAGCCTCTAACATATTGTGACACCAACTGGTCCTCCATCTCCTGTATTTCATTCCTAGCAATCAGTTGGTAAAATTCAGTGGTATATTCATCCACCGACTTCAAGCCCTATTTTAAATTCTGCAGCCTCTGATACATCAACCTCTGGTAATTATATGGTAGGAAGGTGGCTCGCATATATTTCTTGATCTTCTCCCAGGTGTTGATTTTCTCCTTCTCCAACTTGATGCGAGTTAACTTCAGTTGCTACCACCACGTTATGGCTCTCCCCCGCCATCTAGTTGCCACTAAAGGCACTTGTTTATTGTGAGGTACTCCTTAAATTCTAAGATCTCCTCAACCATCGCTAGCCAATCAAAGAACTCTTCAGGTTAAAGGCTGCCATGGAATTTTGAAATTTCATTTTGCATTCAAGACTCCCAACATCGTCTGTCTTCTTTCGCAACAACCCTTCTATGTCTGCACGACACTTCTTCTTTATACTTGTCCTCCTCTTCATCAAAACTCTTATCTACATGAGCCCTATGACGGTTGTGATAGTTTTGGTTGTTGGTAGTTTCGTTCTGGTTGATTATTAGGGCAACTATCCTATCATTCATTTGCTCCACCATCTGCCCTATTTGCCCCATCGTCTGCCCAAGTTGTCCTATTGCTTGCTCAACATGCTCGAACTGTTGCTTAACCCGTTGATCAGCCTCCCGCTCGTAAACCTCATCTAGGTGCTGCTGCTGTTTTCTTCATGCCATTTTTTTTATTTATATAAAACCATAGAAATGTTCGTCAGCTTTGATACTAACTAATGTAGCGAAAGCCTAGGAAATTGGATAAATACTGCTCGACGTTGAATCGCACACGACTACCGTCTAACAATCTTTTATAATATGTTGATTTGCACACAAATGCCAGGAAATAGGCATCAATAATCGTTGATTCACACAAAGGAATATCGAATATTAGAAAAATATAAATTTGATTTATTAGTTCGACAAAAATCTTCCTCAAACAACCCCAAAGAGACAAATAAATAAAGTTTAAGGAAAAACCCTAAAAACAAAAAAAGAAAGAAAAGACTAAAAAAAATCCCAAAAGGAACATAAACTTTCAAGCCAAATTTAAGGGGCTAAACAAAGAAATTTGAGCCAAAAGATGGGTTACTACAGACATAGTGTGTAGCATTTATTATAGGATTCTGAGTCAGCTTCGATTTGATATATTATGAGTTACGTGGTTCAATCAGGGTCACCACAACTATTTATTTAAAGTTCAAGTACACACACCCACTTTATCAAATTCATCCATAAATAACAATACACCCTCATTTACATCATAAGAGAACTAAATGAAAGTATGGACATCATCGCCAAACAGAAAATTAATTATAAGTTTCTTTCAGTGGAAGGTAATGGACAAGTTGAACGTGTTATGACTACCCTTGTTGTTAATATGCCTGAAGTAAAAATATTTGATTTTTCTAAAAAATAAAAAATTAATGTAAAATTTTAAGTGTTTATTCAATATTTTTATTTTTATTTTTATAAATTTATATAATAAATTGATTTATGAGTTATAATTTTTTTTAATTTTTATTGATACATCAAAAGTTAAAATTTTATATAAAATGTTTAAAAATTAATTTTTAAATTTATTTAAAAGTGGGATAATTAAAACTTGAGAATATTTTTTAAAAAATTGAAAAATTATCAAATTTATTTTATAGGAATTTAAAAATAATTTTTAAAAATATAATTAAATCATTTAAATAAAATTGGATAAAATTAATACAATTTATAAGGTTGAAGGAGTAAACTGAAAATATTTTCAAAGTAGAATTCAATTGATTATTGATAGAACATATCATTTTTTCATTTTAAATCAATTGAGCAGACCCATTTTTTCTATTCTAATTTCTAAATATTTAAATTTTGTTCAATTTAAATCATAAGTTCACCTTAAAAATAGAGAAAATTACAAAAAAAATAGAAAATTTTTTATTTAAATTAATTTTGAAAATTTTGTCTCATATATTTTAAATTTGACATAAATTGAATATAATTACTAACTTATAAATATTTTGAATTAATCAGTTAAAAAATATAAAATTTGGGGCAAATTAATTTTTATTAAAAGGTTAATTGGGCTTATTTATCGAATTTATCAAATTAATTAAAAAGTTATTATTATTATTATTTTTTGAAACTAACATGATGAAATTCATTAACTGAGATCAAAATGTAACAGAGGAACAAGAAAACTGGGAATATTTTCATCCCAATAAATTAATTAAACTAGCTCTACCTAGCTCATGGGCAACTTGATTAGCCGTTCTTCTAACAAAACAGAACTCAACTTGCAAAATATCATGAACTAACTGCATAGAATCATCAAGCAGTAGTCCAAAAGTAGAAACATAATCATGAGGAGATTGCAGAGCTTGGAAGACAGCAAGAGCATCCATTTCAACAATAACTCGACTCCAACCTTAGTTCTTAACCCAACTTAGTGCTTCCCTAACACCCATTAATTCAGTCATTGTTGGATTGAAACTTCCCGAAATTGAGGCACAATGAGCTGCAAGAACACTACCATCATCTCTTCTAGTCACCATTCCAAAGCTTGATCTGTTTGAAGCCTGAAAATTCGCTGAATCGACATTAACCTTAAGCCATCCAAGAGGAGGCTTACGCCAACAGACAACCCCATTGCTGTCACTACTTAAAGGATCTGATATGAATTTTGAAGATTGTGCAGACAGCCATAGCCGAAGACGAACACCAGCAAATCAACTAATTAATGGTGGAAGAAAAGCAGGGATGGAAGTGTAGAAAAACAAGCAATGTAAGATTAAACATGCATTTAAGTTGTGTGCATATGTATGTATATATACAGACAGAATTTCATAGAAGCACGTAAATAACTAAGAAACCAGCATCCAAATAAGCTTCTTCGACATGGGAAAACAACAAAGTAAATAGATAATTTAATTATGTCATGCATGATCTTTGCAAGCAAATACTCCCCAGCGGCTGAGATTCTACTTCCATAGTCTCGTTTCTATTTGAAAAGCGTTGTTATTTTTAAAGATGATAACGTCCACTCGAACCCCTATTGCAAGTCGAAATAAATCATAGTCCACAAGCACATGAATCTTATCAGAACACAGGCTGTTTAGGCAAATAGTAATCGTGAAGCACAGTTAACGCGCATACTATTTCCCTTCGGACATCATCATTGAACAACTGTGTTAACAGCAACGCTACCAAAAATAATTTTGTCAGATCCAAATATATCGGCGACTTCATGTTCCCCATGTCCTCCATAACACACACACACACACACACACATATATATATATATATATATATATATATATCATCATCATCATCATTCATCAGGAAGGCATTTAAATACTGTAGATCAATACCATACAGCAGGAAAGCAAAAGCCAGTGCAATGTTATGTTATGGGTAGATATGCGTACGAGCTAGCTGGTTATTTCATTACTGCTGTTGAGATTGATTTGATGGATTGGGGACGACCCTTGACCATCTACGTGCATGGCGGATCAACTATTTAAAAAGTTAATTTATGAACTAATTATCTATTACATCTAAGTTTAAGAGACAAATCAACACTTTAATTTAAAATTAAAATTAAGCTCACTGGTGCTAGGGTAATTATAATTGAGAATTTTTTTCTTTGATGATGGAAAATTAAAGATAAAAAAAAATCTTTTCTTAAAAAAAAATTAAATAAGAGAACCTTGTGAGGAAATTATGTGAAGGTGATAAAAGACAGGTAAAAATGAAATGTGAAAAATTGTTTGAATATGACAAATATCTAGAAAAATTTTCTAATATCTTAATAATTTCTCAAGAAATTCTATAAATTTGGCAAAGATGATTTATGCATATATCATAAGGCTCAAAATTGAAGACTTTAGTTGAGTGAGTTTTAGTTGACCTGACCATTGAAATTGAAGGAGTAATTAAAAGGTTATGAGGGTAGGAAATGGAAGGTTGGTGGAAATAAAAATGTGAAAGCTAGAAAATTAAGGAGAAAAATTAAAACAATTGGTAGATAGATTGCAATGGTGGTGGGATAGTGAAACTAATTATTTTACAAGATATGTAATGGAAGATGCTAATAACAGACTTTTTTTATCTTTTGGGTATTTGATGAGTCTAAAGCCCTCCTTTCCAAGTTTAAAAATAAAAATTTCAAGAAAACCATTATTCTAAAAAAAAAAAAAAAAATTTTAATGGTTGAAAAAAATATTTGAATGATTTAAGTAATAAAATATGTAGTATAATTTTTTTTTTTAAATTTGAATAGTATTTAAATATGTATAATAATATTTTAATTAAAATTTATACTAAATACTGTGGTAGATATTTTATTTTTAATAAAAAATAGATTATTTAATTATTTGACACAATAAGTTTTAGAGTGAATATTTAAACATTAAAATAGACATTTATCAAATTTTTAACTTAATAATTTTAAAGCTTGTTTAATACATATATAGATTATTGCACTACTTCTATAATACTAATTATTATTAGCCAATTGTTTTTATATTTTGCCTTTTTTTAGTAATTAATTAATTTAGTGTTCCTTTATTTCATATTTTTTTTTAAAAAAAAAGGAAAAGAAAAATCCTGCAGAACTCAGTTTCCATTCCAGATTTCACCCCTTAATAGCCTACTGCTTAGCTTTCTTTTTCTCTTATCAATATTCGTTCCCTTTGAATATGGCAGTGGCTGATGTTCTTGTTTCCAAAGTACTGGAGTTGCTGATTTCTGGCATTTATAGTGAGGAAGAGCAAAAGGTTAAGCTTCTTGTTGGTGTCAGGAAAGAGGTGAAAATGCTCACTGACAATCTCCACTCCATCCAAGCTGTGCTCTTTGATGCAGAGAAGAGGCAGCTGAAGGAGGAGACAGTCAAACTATGGCTCCGAAGGCTGAAAAACATATTGTACGACATTGATGATGTTTTGGACGACTGGAGCACTGAACTTCTGAAATCAAAAATTGAAGGAGATGATTATGAATATGCTCCTAAGCCTAAAAGAGCTAAGGTATGGCTTTTTTCCCTATCCTCTCTCTTTTGCTTTAGTGAAGTTGGTTTCCGCCATGACATTGCTGTCAAGATAAGAGAGCTAAATGAAAGTCTGGACGTCATCGCCAAACAGAAAATTGATTATAACTTTCTTCCAGCGGAAGGTAATGGAGGAGTTGAACGTGTTATGAGTACCTCTGTTGTTAATATGCCTGAAGTAAAACGTAGAGAGCAAGATGAAAATAAAGTGATAAATTTGTTGTTGTCTGAGAGTACTGGAACACCAAACCCTCCTGTCATCTCTGTGGTAGGGATGGGAGGGATAGGGAAGACAATCCTCACAAAAACGGTATATAACGAAGACAGGGTGAAGTCCCATTTTGATAAAACAATATGGGTTTGTGTCTCTGATGCATTTGATGAGAATAAGATTGCCAATGCCATTCTTGAATCTGTTGCAGATGCTGCCTCAAATTTTGTTCAATTGCAAAGCAAGGTGCAAAAAATTCGACAACATATTGAGGGGAAAAAGTTCTTACTTGTTCTGGATGACGTTTGGAATGAAGACAGCAACAAGTGGGGACGAATAGAAGAATTTCTCAGGTGTGGTTCCTCAGGAAGCAAAGTTCTGGTAACTACACGCAGCGAGAAAGTTTCAGAAATTATGGGGCATAGAGATCACATGATCCGACTTGGATTGTTGTCCAATGAGGAATGCTGGTCCATATTTAGTCAACTTGTATTCTTGGAAAGCACTAGCATGCAGTACAACAGTAGTCTAGTAGAAATTGGTAGAAAAATTGTTGCTAGGTGTAAGGGTTTGCCCCTTGCTGTAAAGACAATAGGAGGTCTTTTGCGGTGTAAAGATTCTGTAGAGTGGCAAAAAGTCTTAGATAGTGAATTGTGGGAAGTAGAGGAAGTTGAAAGAGGTGTTTTAGCCCCATTGTTGTTAAGTTATCATGACTTACCCTCAGCACTGAAACAATGCTTTTTGTATTGTGTCATTTTCCCTAAGGACCATAGGATGAGTAAAACGGAATTGGTTGGGATGTGGATGAGTCAAGGTTATCTTAGGGCAGCGAGAAGTAAGGATATGATGGAGATAGGTGAGGAATATTTCCAGCAGTTAGCTATGCGCTCTTTCTTTCAAGATTTTGAGGAATGTTTTGTGGACAAGAACAATAGTTACTGTAAGATGCATGATTTGGTCCATGATTTTGGTCAATCTATCATGAAAAATGAAAGTGTTAGCCTTGAGGTCAGTAGTACTTATTGTGTAGATCCTAATGAAACACGACATGCGGTGATTGTGAATGTCCAAAGAAAGGCCTCATTTCCTAGCTGTCTGTAACTTTAAAACATTACGTAGTCTTAGAGTTTTCTCTACGGATCGGGCATCAATGGTTCAAGTGGCCTTACCTTGTATATTCAATGAATTGATGTGTTTGAGATCAGTGACCTTAAGTGATTGTTGCATTGAAGAAATTCCATCGAATATAAGTAAGTTGATCCATTTGCGAGAGCTCGACTTGGCTGGAAATCTAATATTAAGGAAGTCGCCTGAAACAATATGTAATTTGTATAATTTACAAACCTTAGTCTTGGATGAGTGTGCTCACATGGAATCGTTACCTCAAGGGATGGGAAAACTTATTAATTTGAGGTTTCTGTATAATTTTCAGTGCGAGTCTCTGCGGTTGCCAAAAGGTCTTGGTAGATTAAGTGGTCTTCAGAGATTAAGTTGGCTCAACATTTGTGACCATGGTGAAGAAGAAGAAGAAGCATGACTATCTCTTAGAGATGTGGAAAACCTTAATCACCTTCGTGGTTATTTGGAGATAAGATGGAGCAGACAACATAAGGCAGATGTGGATGTGAGAGACGCTAGGCAGGCACAGTTGAAGGCAAAAAAAATCTCACTCAATTGGTTCTGTGTTTCAGTTTCAGTGATGGAGCTGAGTGGAGGAAAGAAGGTGAAGATGAAGAGTTATTAGAAGCTTTAGAGCCGCCTCCAAATTTGAAATATTTAGAGATATATTATTACTAAGGCATCAAAATGTGCTGCTCAAGTTGGATATCGTCGAAAGCTTTTTCTTTATTATTGGAGAAACTGTGAGCAATTGCCTGCACTGGGAAAATTGCCTTCCCTTGAATCTCTTGCAATCTATGATTTTGACAGATTAAAAAAAGTTGGTGGGGAATTTCTTGGGATAGATCGTCATCATCACGAGGTTGGTGCTACTGTTGGTACTGCAATAATATTATTCCCCAAATTGGCAGAATTAGAGTTCAGTTGGATGGATGAATGGGAAGAGTGGAATTATGAAGGTGAAGCTAATGATGAGATTTTAAAAATAATGCCATGTCTTTCTACTTTGACACTTTGGAGCTGCCGAAAGTTGAATAAATTGCCATATTATATCCGCCAAAACACTTCACTTAAACATAAGACTTGGAACTGTAAAGCTCTGCATTTGTAATGACAGGAAAAATCCGGTAATTTAATTTCTTTGATGTTGTTTATTATTAGTACTACTATTCTTTTAATTTTAACCACGATAAGTTTAAACTTGTGTAGACAACACAATGGTTGGCAGACTACACAAAGGACAGCTTTACCATGAAATTGCAAATTCCAAGGGATATTTGGTGTTGTGAGGTATAATTTTTCTTTATACAAGATGTTCTTTACAGACATTTTGAATTATTGCTCTCTACTGCTGCTGCAGCTGATGAAGTAATGTTGGTTCTGGGGCTTGATGAGTGTTGAGACGAGAGAAACATGGATAGACAAATGTACATTTCTTGGACATTACGAGGAACATGTTGCAGCAAATGGAATGGTTATTCTTGCAATGTGTGCCTTTCATGTTAATGTTTCTTCTGCTAAATATAAGAGCAGCACTGGAATTTGGCAGGGTTTTGTAGTATGATACCACCATGTCAAGCTGTAGGAGATGCCATAGCTCAACTCATGTTTGGAGACTACCTTTCTGCAGGTGTCAAAAATCAATCTGATGTTATTGTTTACCCAAATATATATATATGTATACACACACAGATTCTCTTTTTAATTGAACTCCAAATGGGGAGTGACTTTTCAGCACTGGAGAGTGGAGAAGACTTCAACATCAATGAGCTTATGGTGAGAATGTCAATTCACCTAATCTGTTCTTTTGTTCAACCGAAGCAGCACAGAGCCATTCTACACAGGTATATCTAACTGATAGCATCCAACGCGTTGTTATTGGAGCTGATTCCACATCACCTATTGCTCCAGCATCTGGTTCCATTATAGCTTCATGGAGGATAATGGTTATGTCTATACATTCCATACTCTTCTGCATTTCTTACCACCAGTTTCCAACTTTCATATTGCTGATTTTTTTTAAAATCAGTTTGTATTGTGCATCAGTACCTAAAAAAATAGGGAGTTGAATAGCTGCAAAATCAATATAAGTGTTACAGTTTCTTCTTCGGTAACACTTGTTGATGACAACTGACAACAGATTAGTCTAATTGTTCGGTAACACAATTATCATCATCACCAGCATGGCCAAGTCTAATTGTTACTTTCATGTCTAACAGCCAGCACAAGCACAAAGGACGTCTCATGAATTAATTTAGATTGCCGTTTTCTAAATTTCATACAAAGTTTTCTACTATATGACACCAAAAAAATAACACAAGAAATTAAGACGTTAATTTTTCAAGAGGTCAAAAATGGCATGTTCTCTATAAAATTTTTAAAGTTACAATACAAAAATTTTAACATAAAATTTTTTTAATTATGTGAAAACTAGACATATGCCCATGCAATGCATATTCTAAGTCTTCACTTGTAAGCAATACATATTCTAAGCCTTAGGGAGTTTTGCTGCCTTGTATGACATGTTCCCTTAAGAGAGTTTTGCTGCTTTGTATGGCATGTTCTCACTTAACCTTGTAAATGCTATTGCTCTAGCGGCTTTGTTTACTGTGCTGATCTAAGTAAAGGTTTCTTACAAACAAACTATTTCATTTTTCAACGTCAGATTGTAGAAAATTCAGAGAATTAAATAGTTCTGTTCTTTATAATGATTGCAACAGAGACATTCAAATTCAACATCCGATTGCATCTATTAGACCAAACAAAACTGCATTTTTACCAACCTGCCAGCAGCCAGGCCGAAGCACTAGACTGCAACTGCATTATCAAAAAATTATTGGCATTATTGCAAAGTCATTTGTAAACTTCCAAGGGTTAAGCAAGGTCATCTAAACTGACACTTACAATATAGCAAATACTTTGCATTTTATTATATTGCTGACAAATAATTAAACCCAGTATCACGAGCATGCCTGATTCTGAAGAATTATAATTGAGTAATAATGATCAATAGAATCTACGATATAGATAGGTGGATTATTCTCAGGACAAGCTGTAGGACCTAGGAGCCATTCTTACCATTGTCAATGCAAGAGTTCAACAAAATCCACAAATACTTGACTGAACCCTAATGATTATGAACCCGTGAATTACTATCTTAAAAATCCAAGAACAAATTGAGTTTCAAAACCCAAGAATCGCTTAAATCAGATTGCAAGGTTTGGTTGATCAAGATTAGAACCTAAAGAAAACTAAGTTCTTTAGACCCTAACCCTTAACACGCCACAAGGATAGATCAATTCCTTGATAAGTGGTTTATGCATTCAACAAAAATTCAAGAATTCAAGCAAGTATGCAAAAGGACTAATTTTCATTCAATTTCCAATCTGTCTAAAACACACCATAAGGAGGGTTTTTATAACATCCTAACATCAGAAAGCCTTAAGAAATTGGTTTTAGGGATGGATAAGAAATTTAAGAGTTAAGAAAATATTAGGTTTGTACTTCTCAAATTGTATCTTGGCTTTGAAATATTTCTGAGAAATTTGCTGAAATTTGTGACATAAAAACATTTTCAAAGAAATAAAAAAGTCTAATGTCTCTAAAATAACGATAGTCATATCAGATCATATAAAAATCACAGGTTTGTTGCTCAGTCTGCAATAGGATTGATGAAAGAAGGACGAAAAGAAATCAGATTGAATTACTGAACAAAAAAATCAGCTGAATTCTTAAACATTGAATGATAGCTTGATCATTGATACATGATCTTCATTTCATGATTAAATGTGGTTTTGTATAAAAATGGCCGTCTTTGAGTGATTAGAAGTTTGAATGATTTGCTTGCCTTCTGCTCTCGAGGAGGCATCCCCTTCTTTGCCTCGTAGACCTCCCAGATTGGTTCTTTACAAGAGAAGGGCCCTCGAGTGTGAGGGGTATTATTCTGCCTCACCAAGCTCAAGTCCTCTTGCCTCTTACTATATGTTTTTAGTATCCTTCGATTATGCATGTACATCTATGAATGTATTCTGTGACATATGTAACTTATGAGTGATTACCCTGTTATGACATCATGAAAAGTTTAATCTTTTCCTTGCAGATTTGTGGTTAATGATTTGGCAACTGACTTCATCATTAATGTTGGGGATGTAAAGTTCTATCTTCGTAAGGTACACTTAACCTTGTCGAACCATCAAACATTTTAAGCTTAGGACTAGTGGATCTTTAACGTCACTGACATGGTCATTTTCTGCAGTAACCAAAATGTATAGTATTTTTGGCATTTAGCATTTGATGATACTTGTTGGTATCAAGTTAATTAGTATAAAGTTGTTTGTCATTGTACTTTAATCATTTTAGCAGCAGTGGCATAAATAATACATGCAACTGGGCTATGTTGTGAAATCTGTGTGATACTAATGAACAATATTGTATGCAGTTTCCTCCTGTCAAAAAGTGCTCGATTGCAGAAGTCAGCTACAACTGCCACTGGAGATAACAGTGATGAAGTTGACATTTCTAACATTCCTGGTGGGCCTGCTGCCTTTGAGATTTGTGCCAAATTTTGTTATGGCATGACTGTGACACTCAATGCTTATAATATTGTTGCTGCCCGTCAGCAGAGTATCTTTGAATTCATGAAACAGTTGAAAAAGTGAACCTCATCTACAAAATAGATGTTTTCCTTAGCTCTAGCATTTTCCGCAGCTGGAAGGACTCGATCAGTGTTCTTCAGACCACAAAGTCGCTGTTGCCATTATGCGATGAACTGAAGGAAACGAGTAATTGTGTTGAGGCAGTGGCTACCAAGGCTTGTGTTGATATTTGAAGAGTTGACTGGTCCTATAGCTATAACCTGAAAAAACTGCCAGAGGAAAATGGGAGTGATCCAAATGCAAATGGTATAAGAAACCGGTCCGTTCCAAAGGACTGGTGGGTTGAGGATTTATGTGATCTTGATATTGATTTATACAAGCGTGTTATCTTGGAGATTAAATCCAAGGCTATTCTTTCTGCTGATGTGGTTGGAGAAGCATTGAAAGCTTATGCTTATAGAAGATTGCAAGGTTTAAGTAAGGGTATGGTCCAGTGTGGAGAAGCAGAAAAGTACAGATCAACAGTTGATAAAATTGTGTGGCTATTGCCTGCTGAGAGAGGAAGTGTTTCTTGTAGTTTTTTACTGAAACTATTAAAAGCAGCCATATATGTAGACCTGGAGGGACATCACTAAGGGACAGCTGACTAAAAGATTCGGAGAACAACTTGAGGAGGCTTCAGTCCATGATCTTTTGATACGAACAGCAGAAGGAGAGAGTATGATGTATGATGTTGATACAGTGAAGAAAATAGCAGAAGAGTTTCTGATGCAAGGTCAGAATGCTGAGTATGTTTCATCGGAAGATGTTGATGAGATAAAGGAGATAAGAAGACCATGGATTTTGTCAGATGCTTCCAAGCTCATGGTAGCAAAACTGTTGGAGATGGTGAGATGTTGCAGAGATATTTTCTGCTTTAAGATAAAAGGAGTGGAAATCCTGATTTTGAGGAAAGGAAGTATGGGGTGACATAATGTTTGGTGAATATGTGTTATTGGAAAAGAGACTACCTTTGTGTATAAATATAGACTGCTTGCTGTAATATGAGATAAGAAAAAAAAACGAGAGTGTGTGGGGAGAGTTAAGAAAATGAAGAAAAAGAAAAAATAAATGCTTTATGTTCTTGTATATAGCAGAAACCTTAGTTTTCTGCAGTTCATAAATTTTCAATAGCTTTTTTCAATCTCTCCTCTGCATTGCATTGTTTTTGTTATGTTCATGTTTGTGTCATACATTTTTCTTTTGAATATCAAAAGCCCTTCCTTTCCAATTTCACAACAAAAACTTATAGATGGATACCTTGCTGAAATTGCAAAGGATCCCAATTTACCCTTCTTGAAATTTGTTGAACTCGCAGAGATGGTATCTCATATTTCCAGGCCTGCTCATGATGCGCTATACAGGGCAATTGACATGTTTCTCAAGGTGAGAATATTTCATTACTTTGTGTATCTTTGACAAAGTGAAACTAACTTGATGAATTAAAAAATCTCGTCTCGGGTGGTTGTTCAAGTACTCTTTTTTGAGCAGGTCCGGGTGGCTGCGACATCAGGCAGTAGCACACCTGACCTTCCTAAAAGCCTCAGAGATCTAAACAATGTTTCTCATGGAAGCTCGAGATCAGCTATGACTAATCCAGAAGAAGATTGGGATGCTGTGGCCACAATTGAGGAACTCAAGGCACTAAGGGCAGAAATAGCTTCCTTGAGGTTGAGCAATGGAGAAAGGAATGGTGGTTGTGGTAAAAGTGGCATAGATAAAGCTACAACTAACAAAATGAAATGTTTGCTCCAGTCCAAGAAAATCTTTGCAAAGCTGTGGTCAAGCAAAGGGGAAAAAGGTGACAATAGCGGCTCAGATTCATCGGACAGTCTTGGTTCTGCTAACCCCGAAGAAGTTAAGTCTACTCCTTCAAGAAATAGAAGGCATTCTGTCTCTTAGCAGAAATTAATGACTGACTTAGAATAGTTTTTTCTGGTTGTTTTCTGATTTTTTGTTTTTTTGGAGGGGTTGGGTTTACTTGGTCAATGGTATTACCAGAAGAAAAGTAATGTAGTCTTGAAAAAAGAATTTAAATACGAAGATTTTCTGTGGCAGCAGCAGTAGCAGTAGCAGCAACTCTTGTCAGAATTAGAAAACAAGAAACGCCTGAAAATGATTCTACTCTCTTGTTTCAAGTGAAGAGGTCTATTTCTCTGTCTCTTGGAAATGTTCTTGTATTTGCTATGGTTCATGGACTTGGACAGAAAATCCTGTAGATACCTAAAATGAAACCTGCTATGGCTTTAACTTAACCTCTCCTTTATCATATCAAGAACACCTCATCTGTGTATATATATAAAGAGAAGCAGAAAATTGATATGAACATATCGACGTCGGAGGAGTTTCCATTATCCTTGTTGTAGGCGTATGCATTTGCAAACTTAAGCAATACAGACAGCTCTGAATCCGACATCAATGGGGAGGAGAAGTTCCTCTCTACAACTTCTATGGCTGTTTCTGCATTCTGTAAGCAGACATATCACAAGCACCAATGTGGAAGAGAAGTTCCTGTCTTCAACTTCTGTGGCTGTTTCTACATTCTGTAAGCAGACATGTCACAAGCACCGATGTGCCCAAAGCATCTCTTCTGTTGCTCACAATGCGAATGCCAGCCATGTAGATTTATTTTCTGAGAGCCGCCATTAATTATACAATTGAACATCTCAAGTTAGCTAAGGACAATGCTGTAGACATTGGAAAAGAGGCGAAAGATTCCACCCACAAGATGGCCTTAGAGGATTGTCAGGATTTGCTGCAATTTGCAGTCTAAGACTTAGAAGAGAGATTTTAGTAATCTGAGATGTGTTTGTTGTATTACAGTAAGAGGTATACACAAGTAGTGATAAGGATGATAAGTACATTTGAATACAAGATATAAACCAAATGATAGAAGTTGTTACTATAATATATCTAATACTAAGAGCTACAAGAATCGTTCTTAGCTTAGCTGTGGAAAATAGTAGTTTGCCGCTGGCAAAGACACGGAGGCTGAGCTCAAAAACTAGCTGAGTGCTGTTATATCATATAAAGAAACATGTATGGATGGACTCACTTGGACAACGCTTCGCAAGCTAATGGCTGATGGCCTTGTCAATGCCACAGAGTTGCAATGCTTTGGCCATTGTTTCAGCAATATCACATATAGTATATGCCTTTATCATTCCACCCAACTTCAATACCAAGACGACTCGACGACATTGCTGGCCATGGCGCTGATGGGTTTCCTATGTCGATGCCAATAGGAGACAGGAAGCTATTGCAAAGCTCAAACACTGCCAATGTAAAGCCTAATGCTGTTTTGGCTCAAGATAGCAGTGGCCAATATAGAACTATTGCTGCATACCCCAAGAATCTTGTAGGACGATACGTGGTGGTTTATGTGAAAACTGGAGTATATGATGAGTATATTACGGTTAAGAACGATCAATAAATGTGCTCACATATAGAGATGGTCACCGGAGATAAAATGCAAGACAGATGGGATATCCACATTCAAGACTGCCTCCTAGCAATTTTTAGAAGGAAAATGTTACATTTTTTTTTTCGCGGGGAATAGAAAATTATTAATGGTCCCACTGAACAAAAGCTCAGTAAATTACCTTTTCTTTGGTCAATAAATTTACCTGTTTTTTTGTTCAACAAAAGCTCGGTCAATTACATATAGTAAATATCTAAAAAGTACGGACACAAACATGGACACTGGACACGAATACAATATTATACGGATATAGTGATACAGTAATTTTTAAAATTTAAGGATACGACATGGGTGGAACACGTTATATATATATATATATAAAAGATTTGTTAAAAAAAATGAATCTAGTGTATTAAAACAGAAATTTCATAAAATTTAAACACTTACTATAATCATTTAATTAATTATCTATCATTATCATACATAAGACAAATATAAAAAGTGGTCAATATACATTATTTATACAAAAAAAATGGATCTAAAAATGTCATAAAAAAGTGTCATGTCATGTCCTAAAAGTATCAAATCGTGTCCTAAATGTGTTCCAACTGTGTCCATCCCTTGTCTGAAAAATAAAAAAATAATAGGACGGACACGTATCGGGCGTGTGTCTGTGTTTGAAACGTGTCCGACACGGACACTCTACCCTATTTGAAGTGTTTGTGCTTCTTAGGTATATATATATATATATATATATATATATATATATATATATATATATATATATATATATATATATGCATTTGAGGGCAATCTTGTAATTTTATTTGTTCTTCCTTGTGAGCGTCCCCTTGATCTTCATCTTTTTTTTTTTTTCCTAATTGATCTTCATCCTCTCCCGGGTTGTTATATCATGGATCTCCTGTTCATATTGCAACATAGACCAGGGACCATTACACGTGCAAATTATTAAAAACGAGTATTTTTTTTCATGTTAAATTGTAAACTTTTAGCAACCTTTTCTAGTATTTGTGTCTCATTGAGTATCCCCAGTAATGATTCAAACAATATAGCATTTGTGTCTCTTTATACTTTAAAAATTAATAGGTTAATTGATCAAAATTATGAAATTTATTAATTTTTACTTGTATATTCATTGAGAATAAATAAATTTGTAGGTCAAAATCAATGAGCATACTACAAATTCATTAACTTTTACCTGCAGGTTTAATGAACATGCGAGTGAAGATAAATGAATTTGCAATAGGTTTATTGACCGTCACCTATATTTTCATTGAACTTCACTTGCAAATTCATTGATATTCACTTATAGTTCACATTCAATTTAATTTTTATTTATTAATATATGAACTTTCAATCAATTACACATGAATCTCCACATTAAAACTCTTGAATTTATATACATAAACTAAACAAATACAACAAAATTAGTGAAAATTCAATCTAAAAAATACAAAAAGAAGAAGGAGCAGCAAGTGTTCTGAACAATAACCCAATCAATCAACCACCCAGAAATTCAATTAAAAAAATACAAAAAGAAGAAGAAAGAGCAGCAAGTATTCTGAACAATAATTCAGTCAATCAACCAACCAGACATGATAATTAATGCTTTTGCTTCGGTTTTGGCTTTTGGCCTTGAGTCTGCACAATAATTTAGGAAATGGCGAGCAGGTCATGGTACCATGGTGCGACAATTAATTGGAAAAAGAAAATAGATAGATCGGGATGAAATCAAATAAAAAGTGGAAGTTGGATTAGGGTTGCTGGGAGGAAAAAGGAAATTGCAAAGGAAGAAGAAAGAAAAAAAAAGAAGAAATGCATTTAAAAAAAGGAGAAGCATACAAAAAAAAAGAATGAAGTGTTAAAAAAAATAACGACTCACACGTGTAATAGACTTCTAGTCCATATTACAATGTGAACAAGTCCATGAAATAATTGTCATCCTCTCCCTTTAATCTATAGTAGAAGAACACAGGTGCAGATGATCCAATTCTTAACTACTATATCACCAACTCCAAATACACATGCTCTAACTCCACACAACTTGATCAAATCCCACCACCACTAACAACATCATCATACAGTGGAGGCAGAAAATCTTATCAAATTCTATTTACATAATTTTGCGAAATTATATTCGGCAAGTTGGCCATATTCAGTAGTTAGTGGGTCTAATTTTTCAACGGCTTGAGCAAGAACTGGAAAATAAACAATTGATAATTGCCCAGAAACAAAACCCGCCTTTGTTGAATCATTCGCACATGGAGAAAATTCTTTTTGCATGGAAATTAATTCGCACATGGCACTAAAGTAAATTAATTTTATATTTAATATTCTTTTATGCATTGAGCTACTTGCTATATCTAATCACATTCATTGTTACACACATCAAATTCATTTGTGTTTTCCATATTATTTTCATTGGCAAGACTCCATTGTTATTTTTGCTTCTTTATTGAATCAATGAACTACTCATTCAACATCTCTATTCTGAATCTTCAGACTTCTAAAAAAAAAAGAATAAATTTACACACCTTTATTGGGTTTGTTTTGCAATTTAAACCCACAAAAAAAAAATCATTTTTTTCCTCCTTTTGAAAGAAAGACAATTGATAGAATGAGATACAGAGAATTGGGGAATTAGCGAATTAAAGAAAGGGGATGAAGAGAAATCTTTTGTTTTAACCATTGTTGAAGATGAAGCAAAGCTTTATTTTTTTTTCTTTCAAATCTCTTTGTTTTTGTGTGGTGAGGGAGAATCGGATCATCTCTTTGTTTTTGAGTCTCTGCTTACAGACTCCTCGTCATCGTCATCATGTTCATCTTCATATGCTTCTTCTTCAATATCATCCTCTGCTTCAACGCCTTATTTTGTTACAGTTCAAACCATTGACTCGTTACCCAAATTTAATGAACCGCTAATGAAAAAGCCAAAGAAATTGGTGCATCTTTTATATCAACCACTTTCGAAGGTGCACTAGATTCGTCTTTTGTATCAACCACTGTTAAAGATGAAGCAAAGCTTTAATTTTTTTTTCTCTCAAATCACATTGTTTTTGTGTGGCAAGGGAGAATTGGATCATCTGGTACCGTGTTCTTCTACTATAGTTTGAGGATGAAGAATAATTACGAAAAAAAAGAAGAAGATGAAGATGAATGGGACGCGAGGAAGAACAATTAAAATTACAAGACTGCCCTCAGCTACATATATATATCTACTATATGTAATTTACTAAGCTTTTGTCGCGTTGAGCAACATGTATCGCCACCTTTTTAGAAATCTTTCTATTTTTCTTTAAAAAAAATTAATACAATGATACATGTAACAACTTGCTACATAAATAGTATTATCACAAAGACTAAAAAATAAATTTTGTTGAATGAAAATGACATATTTACCCCATATACATAAGGGGTCATCAATTAAAAATTAATGACATAAAAGTAATTTTCTTTTGGTGACAATAATATTCATGTAGTGAGTTACTACATAAAATACTATCTGAAAAAATTGTTCCTGTTTGGAAAATTCTTACCTACTAGGTAGCACAAAAATAGAAACTAACTGGCTATTTTTTTTTATTTGAATCTTCGATATTCAGAATTTATTAAATTTCTTACCTACTAGGTAGCACAAAAATAGAAACTAACTAGCTATATTTTTTTTATTTGAATTTTTGATATTCAAAATTTATTAAATTCTAATTAAACTTATTTGACTCGGGTAAGATCATAAATATGGTAAAAATCTCTCAACAACTAAGAAATTAACTAGTTATTTGTGACACATATTTGAAGTATTTTGAATCTTTTAATATATATATAAAATCTGAGGTCAGGTATAATTATGTACCTGAAATAAGCAAAAATTTCTGTTGAATTTATTTACTTTCAGGATCGGCAACCTTTTTCATTTTTAACTTGTAATTTGACTTTAATTAATCTCTTCTCTTGCCACTATATATATATATATATATAACCTTAGGATTTTATCTGAATGGAAGGTATTGTACTCTTATGCCCTGTGGGAATTCTGGATAAAAGACGAAAGGAAATGTATATGTATTTGAAAAAAATCTATTTTAATTCTTTATAAACATTCAGATTTAATAAGCCTAAATAATACTTTAACAACTTAATTAATTATGTTCCTTTGTGCTTCAAACTTGATGAAAGTATATGTTTATTTTTAGTAGTTTGATCAAAATGATTTAAGTTTTTTAGGTTGATTTGCTCTCTCTTTATAAGTTAATTATTTTAACCACGGTTTATTAATTACTTTTATATTTTTTTATCATACATTATAATATTTTTCATCACATATTTTAATCACAATTATTGCACTACTATACTAATGAGTAGCCACTTGTTTTTATATTTTTCCTTTTTTAGTAACTAATTTGTTTAATGTCTCGCCACCGTTGTTTGCCATAAATTTTTGCTACTTTTACAATTTTAGATTTCTTTCCCACCTGTCTAGCATCATAATTTTGTGAAAAGTTTCATAAATAGTTCAAATCGTAAAAATATGAATATTTTATTTAGAAGAGTAAAGTTTGAACATCCATTCTTTTTCGGTATTGAAAATTAATCATCTATATTAGTTATTAAAAAAAAATTCCATTATAAGATCCCTTTATTTGGTATTAGAGAAAAGATATTCGTAGCGACCCAGTTTAAATACTAAGTTATGAAGTTACCAAAAAACACACCATCCTAAATAATATCGTCCCTGCTCATGGGCCAGTATTATCTTTAAAAAATTGAAAAAATTGCACTCTACATTATGTTTGACTTAAATATTTTAAAAAATATGGTGTGTTTTTTTTTTAATGCTTAACTCTTTGCTTTTCTTCTTTATTTTTGCTTTTCTTTTTATTTTTACAATTTTTTTTATTCTCATTCAAAAATAAATGAAAAAAAAAAACTGGACAATAAACCTATACATGATGGTTTTTTCCTATCATTTTTTTTTTTACTTCTTTCAAAACTAAATCTCTCTCACTCTTTGTTGAAAGAAGTGGAGAAGAAGCAAATATATGAACCTAAAACTACATTAAAAAACACCGAACACCGTCAATGATGGAAATAAATTAAGATGTTGAGATGATATAGACGTCAACAATGATGATGATTTTTTTTTTTAGAAAACAAATTGAAAAAGAAAATAATGATGATGCTGAAGAAAAAACATATAAATTTTTTTGTTAATTATAGATGAGTTTCAAAAGAAGATGATGATAAGTTTTGATTGTTTTGTAGGCATTTGTCAAAATAAACATGACAATAACAAAAAGAAAAAAAAAATTGAAAACAAACTCATAAAACTGAAAGAGAACCAACAAAAAAAACAACAACTATGAAAATAACAAAAAAAATGCCAAAATAATTAGAAAAATAATTATGAAAACAACCGTCAAAACAACCACAAAACAATTTAAAAACAACATAATAAAATAAAATAAAAACAAAAACAACCATAAAAATTGTCACGACCCAAAACAGGGGCCATGACCGGCGCTAGGGAACGGGAATTCTTTTGAATCCGGAACCCGTAGCAAGCCTAAAAATAAAATAAATCATGCAATAATAACAATAACCATATAATATGCAGCGGAAATAAAAAATCATAATATCATAATAATATCCACATCACTGGATTTAATCAAAATCTCATCCCATAAATATATAATCTTTAATACAAATCCAGTTTCAACATAATATATCTCTTTAAAATAAAATACATGAAATCCAATACTTTAATTCACAACTACTGCAGTGTCTAGATAAAATAAATAAGACTCAAGTAGACAATTTACATAAAGAAGCCGGGGCGGAAGAAATCCGGCGTATCGACCTGCTACTGAGGTCTGAAGAAGTTGACTCTCCTGAAAAATAGTCAACGGAGGGGAGTCAGACCTCACTGAGTGAATTACTATAGTATATATACATACACACTAAATGATAATGCATACAATCAACAGTATATATATATCTAATATATATACAGGCAAATACACACAAATGCAGAAAATCATTTTATATGTTTTATTGAAAATCATCTTTTATGAAGGATCACATAGAACCCTAGAATATCGCAACCTCAGAAAGTAGTGTTAAACAACACTCTGGCCATACAGGCTCACTTATTCCAAATATATCCACTTAATCCATTTGGACAGTAGACTGGCCTCGAGACACTAAGTCAACCGAGCTCCAGTAGTCTGACTGCCAGTGTGATTGGCCCCGAGACACTTGGTCAACCGAGCTCCAGCAATCACACCCAAATCACATCTCACACATCAATAATCATATCAAACCAATATCCATAAATAGTTAGTAATATAGCCTAAAGCTATAGGCGTACCGGTACGTACTCGGTTCTAGTGCTGCCCACTAGGTAGCACGTTCTATTGATATCCTTCATTCTTAAATATAAAACATTCATTCATAAAAATAAATGATGCATGAATATAAATGAAATAACAATATAAACCATATATATACCGGAAATATACCAAACATAAACCAGGTATATTTCGAGTATATATATATCAAATAAATCCAATCAAAATCATAAATTAAACTAAAAATATATTTAAAAACATTTTAAATATATTTTATTAATAAAACATATATATAATTTATTATATACCAAAAATAAACCAAAAATATACTTAATATAAACTTAAGAAATAATCAAATTATTTATGCATATTTAATCAACATAAAACATGCATTGCTAAATCATGCATCCTAAGCATATATATATAATATAGTAACTCACCTAATGCGTTCCACGAGACAGGTCCGACGGGCCTGGTCCACTAGCCCTCGATCTCGACGCAACTAAACAAGAAATAAATAATCGACATCAGAATAACCCTAACAGAAATCCTAGAATTCAATCTAGAGTATTTAAATACGGAAACAGAATTAGGGTTCGACTGGATATCACGTTTATGAGAATTCTATCGAATATTTGACAGAACCTCCCTTGTAAAACGGACATCTCTCTACTCAAAAGAGTAGAGCCGACCCTACAAAGAAACACACTTCGAAATACAAGCTCAACAAAAATCCACAACCCCTCGGTCGGACTCCAGACTACAATCTGTCGACCGGGGTCCACAAACACAGAATAATTCCAGATATAACAAAAATATCCTTAAATCACAGAAATACATTTTCATAGGTAGAAATTACATATTTAACCTTGAAACACTATAAAAACCGATTAAAACTCATTTTATTAGAAAAACCGTATATTTTATTTATAATTGAAAATAATTCACGAAAAAATAGTTTTAATTAGTTAAAAATACCAAATATTTTGTAGAAATCATTTTTATACCTTAAATAACTAATAAAACCAATTAAATTACATTTTTAGACAATTTAGGGTAAAATTACCAAAATACCCCTATATATATAAATATACTTAAATTACTTCAAAAATTCACCAAAAATCATACAATTACCCAAAATTAATTTTCTCAACATATTTATCAATAATATCAATAATTAAACTCAATTAACCAATTAAATTCAAATAAAAACACAATTAACCCTAATTTCTCAAAATCACATAAACTTCAATAATTCAAAATAAATACTTAGAAATTCATAAAAATTCCAAATAAATTCCTATAATTCATTTCAACACCTAATTTAACCATAAACTCCAATTTCATAATTTAAATAATTAATTTCCGAAAATTAGAAAATAATATTAAAATATTCAAAAATACCCAAAAATCCAAAAAATCTCCAAAAATTCTACAAAAATTCATACATGTATATTAAGCTACTAGAAACAACATTTGTGAAGGAAGTTTCCATGAATCATCCAATTCAAAGCTCAAAAAAATCAAAAACCCTAATAGGCCGAAATTGACAAAATCGAAACCTAAGCAATTCTAGACCATTTTAGCTCAAACCAAATCTAGAATCACACTCACCGGAGCTCAAGGAGAAGAAAGAGACTGGCGGTGTCGAAAACGGTGGCCGGAATCGGCGTGATCGACGGTGGATCGATTTTCGGCTTCTCCGGTCAAAATCGATCTCCCGACGCCGGAAACGGCCTCCTCAGGCGGCGAAATTGGTCGGGGAAGACGGTGGCACACCGGACGGTACACCCACGGTGAAGGAACGGCACGGCAGCGACCGGAAATGGAGAAGGGAGAATCGGGAGGAAGAAGAAGAAGTCGGGGGCAAAATGGTAATTTTCCAAACTTTTTGATTTTTGACAATTATATGTATATATATATACTTTATACTATATATTAAAATAATATTAAATTACACACATCAAATATACACCACACACATAAAATTTAATATTTTAATAATTTATACTAAATAAAATTAAGTAAATAACAATAAAACAAATAAATACTTAATAAAATATTAGGATAATAATAATAAATCCTAATTAAATAATTATACACACACAGGCTTTATTTAATAATTTAAAAAAATGTATGAGTTCATGCAAGTCCGTAAATACATTTAAAATAATTAATAATACATTGTTTACGTGAAAATTTCCCCGAAAATGCAAGTCCCGGGAAAATTTTACGTAAAACACTGAAAATAATACACCGTAATTAAAATAGGTTTAAAATACATATTAACTCGTAAAAATATCGTAATATATATACAAAAATTATTGACACTGTCTATCCCGGTACAGTGTAAAAAAAATATTTTTAAAAACACGGGATATTACAAAAATAACACGAAAAACAACATAATAAAACTAAAACAACAAGAAAAATAATCATGAAAACAATCAAAAAAACAACAATCAAAACAACTAAAAATCACAATAAAAACAACCTCATAACAACAACTAAAACAACCAAGTACTAAGAATATACACACTCCTATCAGCCAAACAAATCAGACAGACCCATTTCAATACTCAAATTTTATTTTATTTTTAAAAGAAAATTTTATTCTCAAAATTACTCACTCACTTTTTATCATTAAGGATCTTTGCTAGCCATTAAAAGGAAAAGATTGAAAAAAATAGAAGTTATATCAACAAAATAACAAAAATTATGGATAAAAATTTTTGAAGAGAAATTTTTTGGTTTTTTGTTTTATTTTATAAATGATGTTGACGATATCACGCAAGAGAATGAAAAGAAAGAACAAGAAAAAATTGCATTGAAAGAAAAAAGAGAAGAAAAAGAAGACTGGAGTAAAGAATGAAAATATAGAAAAAGAAAAAAATTGCAAAGAAATAAAAAAAAAGAGTGAAGAAGAAGAAAAAGAAAAGAAAGTAAAAAAAAGAAATACTGATAGAGAAAAAAGAGAGAGAGAGAGAGAGAGAGAGAATACCCTAGTGATGAAAAGAAAAGAAAAAAAATATTTGGCAGAATTTTTCCGTGTTTTGTGTTTTTATAAATTTTTTTTAGCAAACTGAAAGTATTTTCTTTATTTTATACATTTCTGAAAAAATACCAAATTTTTTTGGTCTTTTCCGGCTTCATCACTGACCGCTCGTCTCTCATCACCGTTCATATTCGTTGATCAGTTCCGATTCCAGCTTTCACCCCTTAATTTTATACTGCTTTAGCTTTCTTTTTTTTTTCTTATCAATATTCGTTCCCTTTGAATATGGCAGTGACTGATATTCTTGTTTCTAAAGTACT
This sequence comes from Mallotus nudiflorus, assembly GCA_947683625.1. Classification (NCBI taxonomy): domain Eukaryota; kingdom Viridiplantae; phylum Streptophyta; class Magnoliopsida; order Malpighiales; family Euphorbiaceae; genus Mallotus; species Mallotus nudiflorus. The sequence continues at coordinate 514,176 of CANTUR010000125.1, forward strand.
GGCTATGCTGATTTCTGGCATTTATAGTGAGGAAGAGCAAAAGGTTAAGCTTGTTGTTGGTGTCGAGAAAGAGGTGAAAATGCTCAGTGAGAATCTCCACTCCATCCAAGCTGTGCTCTTTGATGCAGAGAAGAGGCAGCTGAAGGAGGAGACAGTCAAACTATGGCTCCGAAGGCTGAAAAACATAATCAACATTGATGATGTTTTGGACGACTGGAGCACTGAACTTCTGAAATAAAAAAAATTGAAGGAGATGATTATGAATATGCTCCCAAGCCTAAAAGAGCTAAGGTATGGTCTTTTTTCCCATTCTCTCTCTTTAGCTTTCGTGAAGTTGGTTTCCGCCATGACATTGCTGTCAAGATAAGAGAGCTAAATGAAAGTCTGGAAGTTATTGCCAAACAGAAGGACATATATATGTCTCCATTTTTGTTAAAAGGCGCTGAAGATGTTCAACGACCTATGACTTCCTCTGTTGCCGATGTTTCAGAGGTTAGGCGTAGAGAGGATGATGAAAATGCAGTCCTAACTTCCTATTAATTGAGAGCAAACGAAACCCTCATGTTACCTCTGTTGTAGGGATGGGGGGGATTGGCAAAACAACACTTGCCAAACTTTTCTTTAATGAAGAGAGGGTTAAGTCCCATTTTGATACAAGAATATGGGTCTTTGTCTCGGATCCATTTGATGAGTTCAGGATTGCTAAGCAATCCTTGAATCACTCAATGAATCTGCAAATCTTGTCGAGTGGGAAACCGTTCTTGCACAAATTCAACAACGTATTGTGAGAAAAAAATTCTTACTTTTTCTAGACGATGTCTTGAATGAAGATGCCAAAAAGTGGGAACAAGTAGAACATTTTCTGAAGTGTGGTTCCTTAGGGTGCAAGATTATGGTAACCACACGTAATGAAAATGTTGCAAAAGTTATGGGTTGCAGGGAAATAGTCCAACTTGGATTGTTGCCTGAGGAGGAATGCTGGTCCATGTTTAGTCAACTTGTATTCTCTGAAAGCAGTAGCATAGAGCTCACTAGTCCGCTACTGCAAATTGGAAGGAAAATTTTTGCTAGGTGCAAGGGCTTACCTCTTGCTGTAAAGACAATGGGAGGTCTTTTGCAGTTTAAAGATTCTGTGGAGGAGTGGGAAAGTGTCTTATATAGTGATTTATGGGAGTTACGGAAGTTTGAAAATGAGGTTTTTGGTCCATTGAGGTTAAGTTATTATGACTTATCCTTGGAATTGAAACAGTGCTTTTTGTATTGTGTCATCTTCCCTAAGGATCATAGGATGAGTAAAAAGAAATTGATTGGGAAGTGGATGAGTCAAGGTTATCTTAGGGCAAAGAGAAGTAAGGATACGATGGAGATAGGTGAGGAGTATTTCCAAAACTTAGCTATGAGCTCTTTGTTTAGGGATTTTGAGGAAGATGATGGGGACAGGTGCAATAGTTACTATAAGATGCATGATTTGGTTCATGATTTTGGTGAATCTTTGATGAAGAAGGAAAGTTGTAGCATAGAGGTCAATAGTACTACCAATAGGATGGCAGATTTAAGAGAAGATTTGAGTTATAACCAAATACGTCATATAGGGATTTCAGTGGTTGGCCAAAGGGATGACTTATTTCCTACTTATGTATATAATTTTAAGACATTACGGAGTGTCATTATTTTGTCTACTCCTAGTGATTCAATGATTGAAGCGGCATTACCTTGTATATTCCATGAATTGACTTGTTTGAGATCATTAAGCTTAAGAGGATGTGACATTAAAGAAATCCCGTCCAATATTAGTAAATTAATCCATTTGCGAGAGTTAGACTTGTCTTGGTATTCAAATTTAAAGAAGTTGCCTGAAACAATTTGTAAATTGTATAATTTACAAACTTTTGTTGTGGATGAATGTTGGAGTCTTGAATCGTTACCTCAAAGGATGGAAAAACTTATTAATTTGAATTGTCTGTATAATTTTAGGTATTTTTTTTTGTTGTTGCCAAAAGGAATAGGGAGATTAAGTGATCTCTGGAGATTAAGTTGGCTCAACATTGGCCATGATAATGAAAAAGAAGAAGCATATTTATCTCTTAGAGATGTGGAAAACCTCAATAACCTTGCTGGTTATTTGGGCTTAAATTGGACAATTCAACATAAGGCAGACGTGAATGTGAAAAACACTGAACAAGCACAGTTGAAGGCTAAAAAACACCTTCCTAAATTGGATCTCTTTTTTAGTAGGAAAGATGGAGGTGAATGGAGGAAAAAAGGTGGAGGTGAAGAGTTATTAGAAGCTTTAGAGCCTCCTTCAAATTTGAAATATTTAGAAATATGATATTACCAAGGCATCGAAATTTGTAGTACAAGTTGGATAATGTGGAAGCTGAAATCTCTTAGGAAACTTGTTCTTAGGAATTGGAGAAACTGTGAGCAATTGCCTGCATTGGGAAAATTGCCTTCCCTTGAATCTCTTGCAATTGAGGATTTTGATAGTGTTAAAAAAGTAGGAGGTGAATTCCTTGGGATGGATGGTAGTGGTAGTGGTGGTGCTGATGCTATGAATACTGCACTAATAATATTCCCCAAATTGATAGAATTGAAGCTCTCTTGGATGGAAGAATGGGAAGAGTGGAATTATGAAGATGAAATAATAAAAAATATAATAATAATGCCATCTCTTCACTCTTTGAGTGTTAGATACTGTAGTAAGTTAAAGGAATTGCCACATTACATCACCCAAAACACCTCACTCAAACCTGAGATTTATGTATGACCAGCTTTGCATTAAGAAATTAAAAGGTAATATTTCTTCATTTTATTAATTAATTATTCTCTAATTTCTTTTCTTTTCCAATTTCTTATAACTTATTAACATTTTTGGGCTTTTTTTTTTTAAAACTCGGACGTGGTTTCAAAACAGGCAATCTTCTCCCCTGCAGCACCACCGAATACTGTCTTTAACACAACATCATGACCACTACTACAACAAATATCAGTCTCCACTTCAATTTTTTCATCTGCAAGTAATTATCTTTTCTTAATTGATTTGTGTTTTCTTTTTCTTTATTTATTTGTTTCATGGGTTTCTTTCTTTTGAGCTAAATGTTTTTTGGTACGTGATGAAGAACAATCTCTTGATTGTGATTGGGATGAAATATCCGATCTGCCATCAGCTGCATACTCAATTCTTCATCAAATGATGGGGCCATTACCAAATTGCTTGTCGAGCTATTGGTACCTTATTTTCTTGACTTTTCTTCTCTTTTTTTCTTGCTTTTATTGTTTTATTATTAGCAAGTGTAATTAGAATTTTGATGCAAATTGATTATTATTATGAGTAATTAGAATTAGTGTTGGTTCTGGGGCTTGATTAGGAGTGTAAATGAGTAGAGCTGCTTGCGAGCAGCTTGGTGTTCGGCTCGATAAAAGGTTGTTCGAGCTTGTATATTGAAGCTCGTTTAATAAACGAGCTGAACTCAAACTATATAAATTTCGGCTCATTAAGCTCACGAACAAGTTCGAATAGAAGTTTGTAAGCCGGCTCGTAATTTTTATATTTAGTAATTTGATTTTAGATATATAATATAAAAATTCATCTTGTAAAAAATATTTTAAAAAATATATTATTAGAATAAAATCATATTTTTTACTAAATATATTGTAATTTATTTAATAAATAATTTATTTTTAATTTTTAAATGTATAATTTTAATTTGCAGCTTATATTTTTTAAAATTTCTTTAGGCTCATTTAATCTCGCGAACAGCTTATGAACACTATGAAAGATAGGGAGTTCGGCTTGTTTATAAACAAACCAAGCCCAAACTAGCCACAGCTTGGCTCGGCTCAGCTCGTTTATACCCTTAAGCTTGATAGACAAATGTACATTGCTACAACATTAAGATGAACAGGTATCAATCTGATGTTTGGTGACTGCCTTTTAGAGGTATCAATCTGATGTTTGGTGACTGCCTTTTACAGGTCAATTTACACACCTTTTCTCTTGCTAAACTAGAGCAGCACTTGGGGCCATTTTACAAGCTCTTTGATATTTTCTTAACAGGTATCTCTTAACTGATAGAGTCCAAATCCATTGCATTGTTATTGAAACGACTGCTTGGGTATCTGGTTCCACTATAGCATCATGGAGGCTAAGTGGCTTCTCCTTCATTTCTTACCACCAGTTTCCTTTTTTTTATGCTGAGGAGAAGGTAATGTAATTGCTGATCAATTAGCTAAACAAGGAAAGGAAAGGAAATCAGATCTCATGGCTCACTGCTAACCCAGCCATTCACTTGCAGATCTGCTTGTGTCTCAAAGGATGCTGGAAACTTATGTTTACAAGTATTGATCAATTCTGTATCTGCTGTAGCAACTAAATATGTACTATAATTGCTTTTCTTTATTTTTTTTTTCACTTGTTTTTTTATCAGTGGGCTTCTGTTTGATGTCTTCAAAGTGCACAACTTTCAATTCCGTCCCTCATTCCTGTTGATGTTTGTTTGTAAATATAGGTGGGAGATTGGAATAATCTCATGAGGAGCATTACATGTTCAAGCTGGAGGAGATGCCATCAGGGTATTGTTTTCATGCCAAACTGCGCTTAATGCCTAATGTTTTGGAATAATGCTAAGTAGTAATGATGTTTTCTTTTTGCAGCCAGAAGAAATCCATTTGAAGGACATACACGTAGTTTTGGACTTGCAATTCTGTTTATGGGTCCCAAAGCTCAATCAACACCAAATACTTGTGTCAGGACATAAACGAGAACACGAACGTTCAACTCGATCCTCAGCAGTTGTGCAAGAAACAATGCCTAACTGATCGGAATCAAGTGGTGCTGATGTTTTTTTGGAAGTCACATGCCAAAGAACAGTTGATGGTGTTGCACCCAATTAAGTTGCAGTTGGCTATTTATGAGAGAGTGGCATACAGTACATGAAGCGAATAACCAAAATGTTTACTCTGGCAGTGAATGCTGCAAAGCTAAAAGCCAAATGAGGCAACATGCATCTATATCCTGGAAGCTAAACAAACTGTTTTTGTTCAATGTCAGTGTAAGAGTTTTCCTCAGTTACTTCATCTTCGTCCCTTATTCTGTATGCTCACTTCTAATAATTATCAATACTAATTAATTATAACTTTTGAATATGGCTGTAGTTGATGCTCTTGTTTCCAGAGTACCTATTACAGCTGCTAACTTCAACTATTACCGGATGATGGAGGAGAGTGGAGGAAACAAATGGAGATGAAGAGTCATTAGAAGCTTTAGAGCCTCCTCCAAATTTGAAAGCTTTAGAAATATATCATTTCAAAGGCATCAAAGTTTCTTGTTTAGGTTGGATAATTTTGAAGTTGAACTTTCCCAAAAAGCTTCTTCTTTGGGATTAAAGTTGAAATTTGTATAAAAACATTTTCAAAGCAATAAAAAGTCTACTGGTTGGCTCTCCAAGCACATGCAGGGTTCAATTCCTGCTTTGTCGATTTAAAGGGGGCTAATGTGCAGTCCATCGGAGTTTTGGTCATATAACCTCCCTATTAACCAAAAAAAGGTCTACTGGTTGAAGTTTTTCGTGCATTCTAACATTTAAAATCTGTATCAATTCTGATAAGTGTATGCACCTGCTCTGAAGTAGTTAAATGTTATACTTGTCAGTTGTCATCATTATTTCAACATATCCGACTTTACTTTTCTTTTTGTTATAGTGACTTGGGTAAAATACTTGATGGTGTACAGCGGTTGTTGGAGACTGGTTTATGGCAAAGTTTATGGTATTTCGGAACACGGCCTGACCGAAAGGAGGTCAGGCGGGAGCTCTCCGAGTCCAGTCTGACAGAGCAGCATTGTACATCTGCAGAATGGATGATACCAAGATACATTACATCAACATGCACACAGATAATTCTACCGTAACTGTGTGATTTCAGGATCAGTAGATTTCATGTTTGGTGATGCTACTGCTGTGATTTAGAAGTCATTGATCATTATCAGAAAGCCTGATACCCGACAAAGGAATGCTGTTACAGCTCATTGAAGAGCTGACAAGCATGAATCTACTGGTTTAGTGATCCAAAACAGTCGAATAATTCTAGAGTAAAGTCTGTTTCCTGGCGGCCCTGGAGGCAGTGTGCGAGAACTATTGTACTGGAAATTTGTACCTGGATACGCTGTACTATACTGAATATGGGAACCGAGGCCCAGGTGCCAACACTAATAAGAGAGTAAAATGGAAAAGCGTACTATGTGCCAATTGGACAGAGTCAAGTGGTTCAGCTCACAGGTGGTTCATTTCTCCAAGGAGACCAGTGGCTAAGAGCCACAGGTTTTCCTTGCTTGGCCTTAAACACCCTTCAGACAACAACTGAATTCAGCTTTCTATTGACTCTCCAAGATTCGGTCGTACCTTCGGTGGCTTATATCTTTCACTCCTTATTTTAGATCCCTATTGACTCTCATTGAAGCTTGAGGAGTCTGTGACAAATCAGGAACTCGGTCCCCACACCTGGTGTATTCCATTTCTGGGAATTTCTCCGTGAGTTTGGGGTTTTGTTGTTTCATTTGAGAATGTGTGGTAATGAGCATAAGCCGTACGTTGTTGGATTTAGGAGTGATCAATTAAGTAGCAGAAAATGATTTCTTTTTAATGGCAGAGGAGATTTTTGGATCTTTACCTTTGTCAACATGAAGTTTATGAAACTTTGATCAAAGCCAGATTCATTTCAGACAGATTTGAACAACAATATCAGGTGAGACATTTTGAAGCTTAATTCCGTTCTGTTTTTTGTTTTCTTCATAAAATTTCACAATTTATGTTTGATGTAAATCACCTTATGGCGTTTTCTCTTCCTGTTCCTTGGTTTTCTGTTCATTGATGATGTTTCACACACCCAGTTCTATAATGTAGCTTTGTCATTGTTGAGTGCTTTGAGACTTTTTTTTTTTCCATCTGGAATAGTAATTTACAAGATAGTCAAATTTTTGGTAGTCTTTCAGTTTCCATGGATAGATACTCGTGTAGTAAAGTAAAAGAGTCTTCTTTAAGATAGTTTTGGAATCTTGCTAGTCCAGTTGGTTCATGATTTTTTTCAGTCATGTAGACTGCCTCTCTCAAAATTGGTTTCTGGAGTTCATCATTCTGCATACGGGTTGATGTCTCTAAAATAAGGATAGTCATATCAGATCATAGACAAATTATAGGTTTGTTGCTCAATCTGCAATAGGATTAATGAAAGAACGGAAAGAAATCAGAAAGAATTACTGACCAAAAAAATCAGCTGAATTCTCAAACATTGAATGATAGCTTGATCATTGATACACGATCTTCATTTCATGATTAAATGTGGTCTTGTACAAAAATGGTCGTCTTTGAGTGATTAGAAGTTTGACCGGTTTGATTGCCTTCTATTGTAGGTTCGTTGCTCAATCTGCTATTGGGGTAATGTTGGTGATGATGGACTGATCTCCTTTATTATGTTGTGGCCTGCCCTTGAGGAGGCATCTGCTTCTTTGGCTCGTTGACCTCACAGATTTGTTCTTTATAAGAGAAGGGTCCTCGAGGACGAGGGGTGGCATTCTGCCTCATAAAGCTCAAGTCCTCCTCTTACTTTATGCTTTTAGTATCCTTGGATTATGCATGTACTTCTATGAATGTATTCTGTGAAATATGTAGCTTATGAGTGATTACCCTGTTATTACATCATGAAAAGTTTTATCTTTTCCTTGCAGATCTGTGGCTAATGATTTGGCAACTGACTTCATCGTTAATGTTGGGGATGTAAAGTTCTATCTGCATAAGGTACATTTAATCTTGTTGAACCATCAAACATTTTAAGCTTATGACTAGTGGATCTTTAACGTCACTGACATGGTCATTTTCTGAAGTAACCAAAATGTATAGTATTTTTGGCATTTAGCATTTGATGATCCTTGTTGGTATTAAGTTAATCAGCATAAAGTTGTTTGTCATTTTACTTCAATAATTTTGGCAGCAGTGGCATAAATAATACATGCAACTGGGCTATGTTGTGAAATCTTTGTGATACTAATGAACAATATGGTATGTAGTTTCCTCCTGTCAAAAAGTGCTCGATTGCAGAAGTCCGCTACAACTGCCTCTGAAGATAGCAGTGATGAAGTTGACATTTCTGACATTCTTGGTGGGCCTGCTGCCTTTGAGATATGTGCCAAATATTGTTATGGCATGATTGTGACACTCAATACTTATAATGTTGTTGCCGCAGCAGAGTATCTTGGAATGCATGAAACCATTGAAAAAGGGAACCTCATTTACAAAACAGATGTTTTCCTTTGCTCTAGCATTTTCCGCGTCTGGAAGGACTTGATCATTGTTCTTCAGACAACAAAGTCACTGTTGCCATTATGTGATGAACTGAAGGCAAGTAATTGTGTTGAGGCAGTGGCTACCAAGGCTTGTGTTGATATTTCAAGAGTTAACTGGTCCTATAGCTATACTGGAAAAAACTGCCAGAGGAAAATGGGAGTGATCCAAATGCAAATGGTACAAGAAACCGGTCTGTTCCAAAGGACTGGTGGGTTGATGATTTATGTGATCTTGATATTGATTTATACAAGCGTGTTATCTTGGCGATTAAATCCAATGCTATACTTTCTGCTGATGTGGTTGGAGAAGCGTTGAAAACTTATGCTTATAGAAGATTTCAAGGTTTAAGGGTATGGTCCAGTGTGGATAAGTAGTAAAGTACAGATCAACAGTTGATACAATTGTGTGGCTATTGCCTGCTGAGCGAGAATAGCAGCTCAGATTCATCGGACAGTCTTGGTTCTGCTAACCCAGAAGAAGCTAAGTCTACTCCTTCAAGAAATCGAAGGCATTCTGTCTCTTAGCAGAAATTACTTAGAATAGTTTTTTTCTGGTTGTCTTTAGATTTTTTTTTTTTTTTTGGGGGAGGGGTTGGGTTAACTTGGTCAATAGTATTAACAAGAAGAAAAGTAATATAGTCGTGAAAAAAGAATTTATACAAAGATTTTCTGTGGCTAAAACAGCTGCAGCAGCAGCAGCAGCTCTTGTCAGAATTAGAAAACAAGAAACGCCTGAAAATGATTTTACTCTTTTGTTTCAAGTGATGAGGTCAATGTTCTTGTAGCTGCTACGGTTCATGGACTCGGACACAAAATTCTGTAGATACCTTAAACGAAAGCTGATATGGCCTTTAACTGAAGCTGTCCTTTATCAGTTCAAGAACACCTCATATATATATATATACATATGATATATAAAGAGAAGCAGAAAATTGATATGAACATAGCGATGTTGTAGGTGTCTGTTTTGCTAACTTAAGCAATACAGACAGCTCTGAATCTGACATCAATGGGGAAGAGAAGTTCCTGTCTACAACTTCTGTGGCTGTTTCTGCATTCTGTGAGCAGACATATCACGAGCACTGATGTGCCGAATCTCTTATGTTATTCACAATGCGAATGCCACCTATGTAGATTTATTTTCTGAGAACCGCCATTAATTATACAATTGAACATCTCAAGTTAGCTAAGGACAATGCTGTAGGCATTGGAAGAGAAGCGAAAGATTCCACCCAAAAGATGGCTTTAGAGGACTGTCAGGATTTGTTGCAATTTGCAGTCCAAGAGCTACAAGAAACGTTCTTACCTGTGGATAATAGCAGTTTGACCGCTGGCAAAGACATGGAGGCTGAGTCAAAAACTAGCTGAGTGCTGTTATATGATACAAAGAAACATGTCTGGATGTACTCACTAGGACAAAGCTTCACAAGATAATGTCTGATGGCCTTGTCAGCGCCACGGAGTTATCAAGCAATGCTTTGGCCATTGTTTCAGCTATGTCACATACAGCATATATGCCTTTTAACATTCCACTCAACTTTAATACCAAGATGACTCGACGAACCCTGGAAGCTGGTGATGCCAACGGCATTGCTGGCCATGGCGCTGATAGGTTTCCTATGTCGATGCCAATGAAGACAAAAATAATAATAATAATATTTATAACCAAAACTTTGGGTTATTACAAGTTAGCTATTATTTTATAAAAAATGTTTTAAATCAATTCAAATTAATCATAATTAAATTAGATAATAAATTACGCCTAATTTTTTCTTTTTTCTTTTTAAAAAAAATTGGGAAGGAAGGAGGATTTTAGACTCAGTAAATGCCCACAACATCAAAAAATGACCGTCATATCCTTTGGAATAATTGGTTTCAGTGTCCCATCATAATCACAATCTATCTGCTAATTGCTTTCATTTTTTCTCCTTAATTTTCTAGCTTTCATTTTTTTATTTCCACCTATCTTCTCCATTGCCTAGCCTCATAATAGCCTTTTAATTATTCCTTCAATTTCAATGGTCAGGTATACTAAACACAAGCATGCTAATTGTTTTCATTTTTCTCCTTAATTTCTAGTTTTCACATTTTTATTTCCACCAAACTTCCATTACCTACCCTCATAACCTTTTAATTATTCCTTCAGTTTCAATGGTCAGGTCAATTTGTATGTATTATTAGTATTGTTAATTCATTGTAAGTACTTTTATATTGAATGTAAACTACTTTTTGTGCGATGAATAAAATTTTCGTCTTTGTTCAAAACAACCAGAGATATAATACACATTCGGCCTATCAGACATATGGTCTTTGCTGGGCTGAAGAGGCTGTTTTTGTTTGAATGTCAAATGTAATTGTATCTTGAGTTAAGAGATGCATATCAATTAACATATATTGTTGCGTTGATGAAGTTCAATTTTTTGGGGTCACCCATTTTAAGGATGATTGATTTTTTCTTAGTTACTCCATTTTGGTCTCTTATTCTGCATCTGGTATTATGGCAATATTGTTATCTGTTAAAACGTTGAATGATGTTGTTGAATTTCCAAATTCTGACATGATATTTCATTTAGCTAGAAGGTCAGCTAACAAACATTACTCGACAGATTTCATGCCACAATTTGACATATCGGAACCTTAAAAATTAAGGTTAATTGATAGCTTTTGATACAATCAAACTTCTGGTAAAATATAAAAACAAGTGGCTAATAATAATTAGTATTATGGAAGTAGTGCAAAAATCTATATGTATTAAATGTTGTTAAGGACCTGTTTAGTTAAGTTATTGTTAGTAGCTGATAGCTGATTACCGTTAAGTGTTTGAATAATTAATTACAACTGTTGTTGTTTAAAATTTTAATGACCAATATAGACATTTATTAAACTAGTTTAATAATAATATTATATATATATATATATATATATATATATATATATATATATATATATATATATATATATATATATATATATATATATGTTTGTGTGTGATATTTGACAAATAATATACTTTAACAATAACACTATATATTATTTTAATAATAATATTGTAAAGGTAATACTAGCCATCAATTGAATCATTTTAATAATATTGTAAAGGTATATATAATTTATTTGTAAATATAATTTTATATATTTCTTATAATATTTTTCAGTTATATAAATTATTTAAAAATAATATATAATAATAAATAAAAATTTATTATCTTTGATTTATAAGTTATTAAAATAATTAATAGATAGTTGAAAAAATAAATAATATCATAATTCAATAAAGAAAGTAGATATTTATATGCTATATACTTGCTTTTTAATTTCTAATAAAAAGAAAATTATAAGCCTATGTTAAAAAAAAGTTTCATGCCAAAACGAATGAAAAAAAGAAGAAGCTAATATCTCAATATTCCAAACACATGATGATATCAAACCTTGGATATTATACCCAAGTCAAAAAAACCAACAAGCAATTTGTGTCAAGGATGATAGTAAGCATTTGGATATTACAGACAAGTTAAAAGTTATTGGAAATAGGAAATATATAGGCATAAGTAGGATATTACGAATACATGGATACTTTAGTAATTGTATTTTAATAAAATGCAGTTGTTTACAAAAAGATATAAATTGGAGCTGATACCAACTGTACTAGTTAGAGGGTGTAACAGTTATCAACTGCTATTCAACAATATTAACTAAACATATTTTATTAATTGTTGGAAACTAAACAGTTAACAACTGCATCCCAATAGCTAAATCAAACATCTTTTAAGTTAAAAATTTTAAAAGTATCTAAAATATTTACGTATTATTTTTTTAACTAATTCACTATTATACTTAACTTAATACTACTCAAATTCTAAAAATATTTATATACTAAATATTTATATTTTTTTTCAAACTATTAAATATTTTTTTTAAAAAAATTAAAAAAATATAACAATTATTTAGTATTATTTTTTTTTACTAAAACACTACTATATATACCCTAATACTAATCTAATAATTTTAAAAACTAATCTTATTATAACTAAAAAAAACTATGTTAATAAAAATTAAAGAAAATAAAATTAATATGATATATTTTATTTTTAATTTATTTAATTATTATTCCATTTAAATTATTTATTTTAAAATATTTATATTATTTGCAGTACATGCAAAATGTACATTTACTACTATTTGTCATTAAAACATGTGATGAGAAATATTATAATGTATGATAAAAAAATATATAAAAGTAATTAGTAAGCCATGGATAATTGCCTTATAAAGAGAGTGCAAATCAACCTAAAAATCTTTAATCATTTTTATCAAACTACTAAAAATAAACATATACTTTTATCAAGTTTGAAGCACAAAGCAACATAATTAATTAAGTTGTTAAAGTATTATTTAAGCTTATGAAATTTGAGCCGATGAAGCTTTAGACCGGATGGTCTTAGTAGGGGTATCAAGGATCAAAAGTTCAAGGGTTTAAAATAGTTGTTAATGATATACATACATATATATATATATATATATATATATATATATATATATATATATATATATATATATATATATATAGTGGCAAGAAAAAGATTAATTAGAGTATAAAGTCAAATGCAAAGATGAAGGTAAATAAATGGAATAAATACATAAATGTTATTTGAACCTTTTCATTTTTGCTATATTGGTGTTCAAATAATTTTTTTTACAATTAGGTGTTTGAACTTGTAAAATATTTTTATATTAGTGTTTCAAGTAGGTTTTACATATTAAAAGGACTTATGTGTCTTATTTTAAACAGTATATTGACTTAAAATGTCCTTTGACCTGTAAATTAACTTATTTTAGTATTAGATTCATTTTCATTTTAATTTAAAAAATTTAAATTTTTAAAATATACTAAATATTATTAAAATAAAATAAAATATTATTATGGAAAATAAAAATAAAATATAAATATTAAATTAATTTTTAATTTATCATAAAGAGTGAAAAGAAACATACAATTTAATTAAAATAAAAAAAATAAAAGTTTTTTATTATAATTAAAAATAAAAATAAAAGAAATTTTAATGAATAAAAATTTTATTTGACTAAAATTATGAATAAAAAATTAAATTCAACAACTGTAAGAAAATTAAATTCAACCACTATAATTAATAAAATAAAAAATAATTAATATTTTCAATTTAATATGATAGATAAAAAAAAAACTCTTTCATTTCAATTTTTTTTTTAAAAATAAGTAGAATAAAAAAGAAAACAAAGTTTAATATAAAAGAAGAATATTTAAATCAATTTATAGTTCAAAAAAAGACACATAAACACTTTGACCTGTAAAACTTGTTAAAAACACCATGTTAGAAATTTTTTACAGGTTTAAACACCTAATTGCAAAATAAAATTATTCGAATACTAAAATAGAAAAGGTAAAAAGGTTCAAATACCATTTATGCATTTATCCCTAAATAGAAATAAATTAAACATATTTTTTTGCTTATTTCAGATACACAGTTGTACCTGACATCAGGTTTTATATTTTTTTTATCTCAAAGATGAAAATTCATTTCATCACCGGAAAATATTATATAAGAGTATAATTGGTGCACTAAAAATACTCTTTTTTTTCATAGAGAGAACCATTATACTAAAAAATAAATACAAATAAGCACATAGTATAAGAATTCTCCCTGGTGAACATATAAAAAGAAACCTTCATCGATCATCTGTGTCATCTACATCTGAGATGTATTGAAGGAGCCAAATCAGAGCATAATTTGACTATATTTTCCAGATCTTCACCTTATCATCACCTTAATTTATCATTTGATAGCTCAAATGGAGTGATCAAAGCACCAAAATTGAAAATACCTTCTCACCAAAATACTAACATAAAATATGAAAATATTCATAAAGATTTGAGTTTTTTACTCAAATCTACTGTAACTATTTATTACAAGTACAAAAAACAAAATGATTTGGTGAGGAACAACTCTACATAAGATTTTGTATATATTAACATACTTAGCTAGTTTTGATTTTTGTGCTACCTAGTGGGTAAGAATTTTCCAACAGGAAGACCTTTTTTTTTTAAGGAATAAGGTTTAATTTGGCCCTCAAAATTTTCATGAAAGTTCATTTTGGCCCAAAATGAGCTTTTTCACTATTTTAGCCCAATACTTGTAATTATTGGCTCATTTAAACCCTTTCTGTGACAGAATTAAGAGCGTACAACTTAGATGCGTTTAATAACGGGGGTCAAATTAATGAGATGGTTAGATATCTAATTCCTTATTCCTAATTCCTAATTCTTTATAAACCCTAATTCCTAATTTGAAAAAAAAATTCCAAATTTGCAAAACCCTAGTTTTGTTTTACCAATTCTTTTTTCTCAGTGGTTGAAAAATGTTTTTGCATCTTCATCAATGTCCTATCATTCTTATAATTTGTCCAACTAGCTTCCTTGGTTCAAGGGAGCGAAATTTGATTATGATGATCCTGAGAAAAGGTGTGAGTGTCGCCCTAGAAGTTTGAAGGCTCCAATGCACATTTCATGGATTAGAAGTAATCCGGTAATAAGGTTTTTCAATTGTCCTAAGGCAAGATGTTAGTTTAGGTTCATGTTTAATGTTAAGGATAGAAATGTATTTCAGTAATTGAATTGAGAAAATTAGAAATTTCAGGGTGAATGTTGATTTTTTGAGTGGAAAGATGAGAAATTTACAAGTTGGTATATTGAAGTAATTAACGAACTAAGGGCAAAGTTAATGAGGTTGGAAAATGAGGTTTTTGATTGTAGAGCTTATACATATTGTAAATGCAGAGGAAAAATCAATTTCCTTTAAAATGAGATAGAGAATCTGTAAAAGATGATGGCTGAAGCAACAAGTGAAGCATAGAAGAACAAGAAGAAAGTTAGAATTCTGTGTATTTTATTAGGAGTAGCTTTGTTTATCATTAGCTTTGTAATTGGTTGGAAGGCATGATTTGCATCGTAATTCTAGGAAATGGTTGGTTATTTAGGAGTAGCTTTGTGTTTCTCAAACTTATTTTGGATGGTTGATGGCTTATTATCAATTGTCACCACCCAAACTGGGGAGTCATGATTGGCGCTAGAGAATGAAAATTCTTTCGAATTCGAAACCCATAGCAAGCATTAAAAATAAAAACGCATGCAATAATAAATAAAAATACACCAGAATTAAAAATTTTAATTAATATAAAAATAAAACTTATATCATATCATAAAAAAATATCTTATACAATATTCAAATATAAGATCTCTGATAAAAACAACACAACTACTACAATAACATCACTACTACTGCAACTTCTAGAATACAAACAAGAGTTCAGATATAAAATTTACATAATCTAGTCGGGGCTGAAGAAGACAGGCAAAAGAGTCTACTTCTGAGGTCTGAAGAAGTAGAATGTTCTAAAAAAAATATTAAGATGGATGAGACCTCACTGAGTGAATTATATATATATATATATACACACACACACATACACACACACACACACACACACACACACACACACACACACACACACACACATGTGTAGTTCATACAGATGCTGAAATCCACTTTTATATAATAATAAATACATAAAAATATATTAGTTGAAGGATCGGAGCAGAACCCTAACATAGTTTGCAATCTCGATCATAAAACTCACTAGCCATACATGCTTAACTAATTTCAAATATTTCTCTTTTTCCATTTTAGATAGTAGACTCACCTCGAGACACTAAGTCAATTAAGCTCATGCAGTCTCATTGTTAGTGTGATTGGCCTCAAGACACTAGGTCAACCGAGCTTTCGCAATCACATTACTCACTCTCACTGTAAATCTCATTAATCATAAATAAAATCTCACATCAATAAATCTCATGATGTCAAATCCTAAATCTAACGCATTGGTATGTACATAATCCTAGTGCAGCCCACTAGGTAGCACGTTCTACTGCTATCCTTCAAATAAATCTTATAATTATTAAAAAATAATAAAATGCATAATGTAAACATGATAGCATCCATTTTAAAGCAATATACCAATCATAAACCAAATATATATAGAATATATACCAAAAAAATACCGAATATATACCGAAGATATATCAAATATATATTCAACATATACCAAAAATATACCAAATATATATCTCAAACATTTAATAAAATAAATCATTTTTAAATACATTATAAAAATTATGGATGCTCATAATTATGCATTCTACATGCAATGCACATATAATAACTCACAGTTTTACACTCCTCTAAATAGACTCGATTGGCCTGATCAGATAGGCCTCAGTCTCAGCGCAACTATAGATAAGTATAATAATAACAATATCAGAATAAATTTCTAACTTTACACTTTTAGGAATACTAAAGATAGACTCAATTTACGACATGATTCAATCAAAATCCAAAACTTAAGATCGACCCAATGTTACGTTTTACGAGAATTTTATCAAAAATTCGGCAGAGTCTCCTTTGTAAAATGAATGTCTCACTACTAAAAGTAAAACTGATCCTACAAATAAACACACTTCAATAATATACAACAACACAACTTCTCAGCTCGACGGGCCTGGTCTGATAGGCCTTGGTCTCAGCACAACTAGGAAATAAAATAATAACAAAAATCAGAATAAATCTAACTTATACTTCTAAAGAGACTCGATCTAGGAATACAAAACTCAAACAAAACACAAAAACTCATAATCGACCCGACATCACATTTTACGAGAATTCTACCAAAAATTCGGCAGAACATCCTTTGTAAAACGAACATCTCACTACTAAAAAAGTAGAGCCGATCTTGTAGGAAAAATACACTTCTAACACAGAACATTCAACACCTTTGGTTGGGACTCCAAACTGCATAATTTCCCAACCAAAGTTCACAAATTCACCAAAAATGAAATATATAATAAATATATTAAAATTCACAAATGTCAATAAAACACCAAAATATAATATATTTAAGCATTAAAATACTAAATATAATCATTTCTCCACAATTAAATAAAAATCTCAAAAAATAATATAATATTATCAAAAATCCAATTTCTCAATTATTAGCATAAAATAATAAAATTCACCTTTATATACTCAAATAACTTAATTATATAATAAAAGTAATTAAAAATCCATTTAATCACCAAAATAGTAAGTAATATATTATTTGAACATAATTTTTGAAAATTAGTATTAATTAGTTAAAAATTACAAATAATTTATAAAAATCATTTTAATAACCTATAAAATCTTAAAATCATTTAAAATATATTATTTAACTATAATTTCCATAAAAACCCACCATTAACTTATAAAATCAAAATTTACATAATCCTAATAATTTTCTCAAAAATTTATATAAAATCACAAAAATTATTTTATCAACATATATTATATCAAAATTATTTAAAGCATATAATTAAACAATATTTTCAACAAAAATACAAATCTAACATAAAATTCCAATATATGCATAATACAAAAATATTTCTAAAAATTATATAATATATCCAAAAATTATTTTCTCAACACTAAAATTAATAATATAATATACTAACACTAAATTAACCAAATTCATAATTAAAATAATTAATTAACAAAAATTCAATAATTAATAATAAAATAATAAAAAATTAACCAAAATTCAAATAAATTCCAAAAATTCAAAAAAAAATTTCTAGGAAGATTAAGCTACTAGGATCAACATTAGTGAAGGAAGTTTCCAAGAATCAACAAGATTCAACTTAAAAAAAATTGGAAACCCTAATAGCCATAAACCAAAAATTCAACAAAACTCAAATGATCAAGTTTGAGCTTGAAAGGAGCTTGGGATCGTCTTCCTCATAGCTTAGGGAGTTGAACTGCACTAGAATGGCATGTTGTGGTGGTTGGAGGAGGGAACGATGGTGAGAAACTCACCCTGCTGTCGCTGCAACTCCAGGCGATCTGCTTCTGGCGGTCGGATGATGTCAAGGAGGGAGAGGGAAGGGGGAGGAATAAGATGGCAGTGGCTGGTGGCGGTACGGTGAGCTGGAAGGGGAGGCACAATGACTGTGTGGGCACGGGATTGTGCGGGGGAGGAAAGATGGGTTTATAGTGTTTTCATTTTATATATACACACACACACACACACACACACACACACACACACACACACACACACATAGCCACACATGCACTATATAATAAAATATTACATCAATAAAAAATAATAATAATAAAAATATGCTCACAATAATATTAAACAACAAAAATAATAATAATACGGTACTTAAAATATATAATACTAAAAATAATACCAATAATATTAGCCCTAATATTTAAATAATAAAATTCTAAAAATATATTTTATGTATATAAAATATTTAAAATAACATATATGAATAATATTCACAAATAATGATAATATATAAAAAAATTGAAAATTTAATTAGCATTGCATAACCCAAAATATATTTTAATAATGTAAAATTCAAGGTCATACAATCTCCCCTCCTTATAAGAATTCATCCTCGAATTTAAAAAAAAATAATAAATTTGAGGATGAATCATCGAGGAAAGAGATACGGGTAAGCAACTCGCATCTCAGCTTCAGTCTCCCAAGTATGCTCCTCCACATTGTTACTTCGCCACAACACCTTGACCATCGGAATATGCTTCGAACACAATTGTCGAACTTTATAATCTACAATCGTAACAAGTTCTTCCTCGAATGTTAGGTCCTCATTCACTTTCATACTATTAGGCTATAACACGTATGAAGGTTCTGAAATATACTTCCTCAGCATTAAGATATGGAACACTGGATGCACTTGAGACAAACTCGGAGGTAAAGCCCATTGATATGAAACCATGCCCACTCTCTCCAGAATCTCGAATGGTCTAATATATCTTGGTTCTAGCTTACCCTTCTTGCCAAATCTCATCACACCCTTCATCGGAGACACCTTCACGAACATATAGTCTCCTGCCTGGAATTCCACATCTCTGCGTCTTGGATCCGTATAGCTCTTTTGTTTGCTAATTGCGATCTCTAGTCTCCTTTTAATCACAGCAACCTTCTCTGTGGCATCTTGAACCATCTCAGGTCCAGTCAATGCTCTCTCCCTAATCTCATCCCAACTCAGAGGGGATCTACACTTCCTTCCATACAAAGCCTCATATGGTGCCATGCCAATACTGTTATGGTAGTTATTATTATAAGCGAACTCCATAAGCGGCAAATGATCATCCCAGCTACCTCCCAGATCCAATAAACACATCCTCAATATATATTCCAGTGTCTAGATCATCCTCTCAGACTGACCATCTATCTGAGATGAAAAATAGTACTAAAATGAAGCCTGGTGCCCATTGCTTCTTACAACTTCTGGCAAAAATGAGAGGTAAACATTGAACCTCTATCAAACACAATGGACACAGGTACTCCGTAAAGGCACACAATATGCTTAACATACAACTTTGCTAATCTGGCTACAGAATACATGGCTTTCACAAGTAAGAAATGAGCATACTTGGTCAATCTGTCCACAATCACCCAGATGGAATCATATCCATCTTTGGAACGAGGTAAACCAACTATAAAATCCATAGCAATTCTTTCTCACTTTCACTCAGAAATAGGAAGAGGCTAAAGCTTCCCAGAAGGCTTATGATGTTCAGTTTTCACCTGCTGACACATCAAACACTTAGTAATAAAATCCACTACATCCTTCTTCAGTCCATCCCACCAGTACAAATCTCTGATACTGTGGTACATCTCAGTGATACCTAGATGTATGTTGTAGGTTATAGAATGTGCTTCCTCAAGGATCTCTTCTCTCCAATTATCCATATCAAGAACACATAATCTACCACCAATCCACAAAACACCTTCATCATTAAGTGTGAAATCAGTGAACTTCTCTGCATAAATATTCTCTGAAAGCTCTTCTAGAATAGGATCTCGACCTTGAGCTGCCTTAATCCTATCTCTCAACATAGATGGAACCCTGAACTAGGCTAACAATCCACCTGATATACTCATCTTCATCATTAGACCTTGATCCACTAACTCATACAACTCTTGGATCAACGGTCTCCTCTCCACACTAATGTAAGCAAGACTACTTGAGGACTTCCTACTCAAGGCATATGCTACTACATTAGCCTTGCTTGGATGATAAAGGATCTCACAGTCATAGTCCTTCAAGAGTTCTAATCATCTCCTCTACCTCAGATTCAGATCTCTCTACTAAAAAATGTACTTAAGGCTCTTGTGATCTGTAAAAATCTCACAAGTCACCCCGTACAGATAATGTCTCCAAATCTTGAGAGCAAAGATCATTGTAGCAATCTCTAGGTTGTGGGAAGGATAATTCTATTCATTCTTCTTCAACTGCCTCAAAGCATAAGCTATCACCCTACCATTCTACATCAACACATAACCTAGGCCAACTCTAGAGGAATCACAATACACTTTGAACTTGTCTACTCCATTAGGCAAAGCCAAAACTGGAGCTGTGGTCAAATTCTCCTTCAACAACTAGAAACTGTTCTCACAAGCATCTGACCACACAAACTTCACATTCTTCTGAGTTAAGCTAGTCATAAGAGCTACAATTCTGGAAAAATCATGTACAAACCTCCTATAATACCCAACTAAACCTAGAAAACTATGAATCTCCATAACTGTAGTTGGTCTAGGCCACTCAGACACTACTTTAATCTTTTATGGATAAACTTGGATACCATCTTTAGACACCATATATCTAACAAATGCAATACTCTCCAACCAGAAATCACACTTTGAGAATTTAGCATAAAGTTGATGTTCTCTCAGTGTCTGCAGTACAGTCCTCAAGTGATATACATGCTCCTTCATACTCTTTGAATACACTAGTATATCATTAATAAAGACTACTACAAATTGATCCATAAATGGTCTGAATACCCTGTTCATCAGATCCATGAAAGCTGTTGGTGCATTAGTCAAGACAAATGACATTACCAGAAACTCATAATGGCTATAATGATGCGAAATGCCATTTTAGGAACATCGGCTGCACTGATATGCAACTAATGATAACCTGACCTCAAGTTAATCTTAGAAAAGAATTGTGCACCCTGAAGCTGATCAAACAAATCATCTATTCTAGTGAGAGGATACTTGTTCTTTATTGTCACCTTATTAATCTCTCTGTAGTCAATGCACAGTCTTAGGGTACCATCCTTCTTCCTCACAAACAGGACGAGTGCACTCTAAGGAGAAACACTGGGTCTGATAAAACCCTTATCCAGCAATTCATGCAACTGCTCCTTTAACTCTTTCAACTTTGTAGGAGCCATTCTATAAGGTGGTAATAAAATAGGGGTAGTGCCTAGAACCACATCTATACATAACTCAATCTCTCTTTGAGGTGGTAAACCTGGCAACTCCTCAGGAAAAACATCAGGAAACTCATAGGCAATAAGAACATCTACGAGTGACAACTTCTCCACTGAAGTATCCCTGACTAATGCCAAATATCCCTGACAACCCTTCCTCAGCATCTTCCTAGCCATGATAGCGGAGATGAGATTTTAAGGTGCAGAACTCTTATCACCCACAAACTTAAACACTTCTTCATCTAGAATTCTAAAAATCACCTTTTTACTCTGAAAATCCACAACGACATAGTGTTGAGACAACCAATCCATACCCAATATCACATCAAATTCTCTACCTCCAATGAAAAATGGACAACTAGAAAGAACAACGTTGGTGTCCAAAAAATCGCTTAGGGGAGTGGCGATAGACAAAGAAAAAGCCATCCTCAAAGCTTGCCAACATGATTTTAAAGCAAACACAGGAGATACAAAGGAATACGTGGCACTTAGATCAAATAAAACCTAAGCATCCAGATAACAAACAGGAATAATACTTGACATAACGACATTAAATGCCTAAGCAACTTGTTGAGTGAGGTGAAAAACTCTGGCCTGACCTTGACCTCCCTACTAACTGGTAAAAGCCTAGCTAAAACCTATGGCACCTCCTCTAATACCTCTACCACGACCCTGCTGAATAATAATCTGAGTTGAACTCGGGTGCTGAGCTAGAGGTAAATGAAAAGGAACTGGTGTTGCACTAGTGATCAACTGCTGCAGAAACTATTGAATTTGCTAAGGCTGATAACTAGAATGGGGACATGATATGGCAAAGTGTCCCATCTATCCGTATAAAAAACAAGTCAGCGGTGCCATATACACACACACACACACACACACGCACACACACACACATGCAGTTCATGCAAATGCTAAAATCCACTTTTATATAATAATAGATGCATAAAAATATATTAGTTGAAGGATCAGAGCAGAACCTTAACCTAGTTCACAACCTCGATCATAAAACTCACTAGCCATATAGGCTTATTTGATTCCAAATATTTCTCTTTTTCCATTTTAGACAGTAGATTGGCCACGAGACATTAAGTCAACTAAGCTCTTGTAGTCTTACTATCAATATGATTAACCTCGAGATACTAGGTCAACCGAGCTCCTGCAATCACACTACTCACTCTCACTGTAAATCTCATTAATCATAAATAAAATCTCACATCAATAAATCTCATGATGTCAAATCCTAAATCTAACGCATTGGTATGTACATAATCCTAGTGCAGCCCACTAGGTAGCACGTTCTACTGCTATCCTTCAAATAAATCTTATAATTATTAAAAAATAATAAAATGCATAATGTAAACATGATAGCATCCATTTTAAAGAAATATACCAATCATAAACCAAACGTATATAGAATATATACCAAAGATATACCGAATATATATCGAAGATATATCAAATATATATTCAACATATACCAAAAATATACCAAATATATATCTCAAACATTTAATAAAATAAATCATTTTTAAATACATTATAAAAATTATGGATGCTCATAATTATGCATTTTACATGCAATGCATATATAAGATAATAACTTATAGTTTTACACTCCTCTAAATAGACTTGACTGGTATGGTCCAATAGGCCTCAGTTTTGGCGCAACTATAGAAAATTATAATAATAACAATATTAGAATAAATTCCTAACTTTACACTTCTAGGAATACTAGAGAGAGACTCGACCTAGGACACGATTCGATCAAAATCCAAAACTCAAGATCTACTCGATGTCATATTTTACAAGAATTCTACCAAAAATTCGGCAGAGTTTCCTTTGTAAAACAGACGCTTCTCTACTAAAAGTAAAGCTGATCCTGCAAACAAACACACTTCAATAATACACAACAAAACAACTTCTTGGGTTAGGACCCCGAACTATGCAATTTCCCATTCGAGAACCAAAATTCATAAAAATAAATAAAAAAAATAAAACTTATTAAAATCCATAAAATCAAGAAAATACCTCAATAAACTTTATTTAAATAACAAAAACATTAAATATAATATTTTCACATTAATTAAATAAAATCTCAAATAAATTATATAGTGTTAATAAAAATCCATTTTTCAAATACTTAATGTTAACTATTAAAATTTATCAATAATTATTTAAATTGATTAAATAAGTAATAAAAATAAGTTCAAAATCCATTTAATCACAAAAACAATAAATAAAACTATTATTTGAGTATATTTATGGAAATTATTATTAATTAGTTAAAAATAGTAAATAATTCGTAACAATTATTTTGATACTATTTATTATTATGAAATTATTCAAAACATATAATTTAACAATAATTTCAATAAAAATACAAAGTTTACCAATTATTCAAAAATGACATAATACTAAATATTTTCCAAAAATTGCTCAAAATTACTATAAATCAATAAAAATTTATTTTCTCATTTCTAAAGCTAATTATTTAAATTAACTATACAAATTAACATAATTTTCAATACAAAACATATAATTAATAAAATTTATTTTATTTATCTAAAATACAATATTTATACATAAATTAAATAAATTCAGAAAAGTAAAATAAAAATATGTATGAGTAGCTAATGAATTACACAACAACATTACTAAAAGAAATTAACAAGAATCATACAATATCAAGCTAAAAAAATTCCAAAACCCTAATTGACATAAAGTCAAACTTGAAGAAAACTCACTAACACATATATATATATATATCCATAAAGTTTAACTTAAATAAAATGTATGCCGCAAATAATAAATAAAATAAATATACTAAATTTACACTATTAATAATTTAATAAAATTAATGATATTATTAAAGAAATAAGTAATATTTAACCATGAACTAACTTTTAATTCACACAAAATAATCATAATATATAAAAATTTAAAATATTATTAACACTATATATCTCAAAATAAATTTTAATAATTTAAAATATCGGGTTATCACATCAGCATTCAAATGGCATTTTGTATATGAATATGTAATAACCATTTTTTTTTATAGCTATTAAGAGGTAATGAAATATATAAGTTCTTAATGATATGATGTTTATTTTCCCCCATTGTTGACAATAGAGAATAAATAAAAGCAAAACATTGAGTTGCAACTTAAAACATATTTAAATTACCAAAATCAAGTTAAAGTAAATAACAACGAAATTATTTTGAGCTTAACATTCAGAGTTTTCATTAACATGTAAAATAAAGCAATAAAGCTATAACATATGATGGTGACAGACATGTATTCTTCAACATCATTATAGGCAATTATCAACATAACCTATTTTTACCTTGAACAAAAAAAAAAAAAAAAGATTTAGCTATGGCATATAACTATATAACCTAAGTTTGGCATTTACATTAATTTATGGTCATTTACATTTCATGTACTAGCTAACAAGTTTGACCAAAATATATATCCCCAAGAAATAAAAAGCAAAAAGCATCATCTTCTATTTGGCTGAGCTAAATTTGATAAGAAGGCATGTGGTTCTGCGGCAGCTTTTGTCTCTTTAGAGGATTTAGTTGTTGTGGTTCTGAAAAGGTGTTAGTAGTTGCAAGGTTAGTATGAACAATAGTTGTAGATGACCCTTATAAGGTTTGAGTGTCCATAAATATGTCATTGTTGGAGCTCCTATGCCAATTGCCAATCTGAGATTGTCTCTCACGCTCTAAATGGCTTTTAGTTACCATAGATGTCCCACACCATCGAAGGTCAGGTGCCTGAAATCTTCTATAGCTTGGATTCATTTGTGCAGTGTTTATTTGACTTAGTGTCGTAGGTATCAAACATTGGTTTTCATTTGGGATAGGACTCCCAGTAGTTATTACTCGCTCTGACATCAAAATAGGCTACAAATAGATGAATCAAACACTAAGTTCATCAAATAAAGTACATGCAACTGATTATGTGTTAAGTTTAACAGTTTTTTTAGGTTGATTTATACATGTTTATGGTATTTATTATTACAATTGGTTAGAATTTAGTTATTTCTATATTTATTATGAATTTAGCAATGTGCTTGGCTTTCTTTTAAAATAAATTTTATATGAATTATTGAATTAAAATTTATAGAGAATGGTGGTGATGGAGCATGCAATTATGGTAAGAGACATGTAATGATGATGGTGGAGCATGCAATTATTGCAAGAGATATATAATGATGATGGTGGAACATGTAATGATGGGATTCAACAATCATGAAGAAAGACATGCAATGATGGAAGACATACAATGATGTAGAAAACATAATTATGAAAGAAAAAGAGAAAGAAATAATAAGAGGAATTGATATAAGTTGTAGAGAATGCATTACAGATGAGAAGGGGATTACTTGAAGAAAATCTTGTAATGCAGTAAGAGTTGGAGAGTAGGAGAAGAATTCCTTAAAAAGAGTTCATTCTTTCCTTCTTTATATTTTAGTTCTTAATGTATTTTATTTTTAAATTTGGGATGACTAATATTATGTCTAGTTAATTTTATTTATGTTGGGGATTGTTGAACATATTTTAATTTAAATTGATTTATAGATATTGGTTTTTTTCCTTTAATTTGAATTAAGCATTCATTAAGCTTAATTGTTTATGATTTAGCCATTCATAATTGATTTTTAATTAAGGTTAATTATTGAGAAATATTAATCTTAATAGAAATTTGAATGCTTGATTAATTTATTTAAGTTTAGAGATAGCTTAAATTATTTTAATTTCAATTGGTTGTACTTCATGATTTATTTACTAAATTTGATTAGGTTTTAATTTAATGTGAATTAGTTAAAACCTTTTCAATTGATAGGAATAAATTAAGTAATTTTTACTTGAGAAAGATTAATTACTACCTTTGAAATCCCAAGAATTGCAATAGAAAAAAAGACTAATTTCTTAAGATTGGCTTAATTAAAATATAGTGATACAATCCCTAACATTATTCTATCATTTACTTGTTAAAATTTATTTGCTTGTTATATTTTAAATTATTGATTTTATTATTTAATTTCGTTTTGGTTATTAAAATTTAGCAATTTTAATTTAGTTAATTGTTGTTTCTTAAACAAGTTAAAAACAAAAATAATAGTTGGATAAACATTTAATCCTTGTGGGATGGACCTATATTTATTCTATATTACTTAACAAAATCGTATGCTTGTGAGAAACATTTAAGTTTTTGGCACTATTGTTGGGGATTGAATAAGTTTAACAATATAATTGGTTTCATTTTACTTGATGTAAGTTATTTCTGTTTTAAATTTGGATGTTTATTTATTTATTTGTTTTCTATTATTATTTATTTTATTTTAATTAATTATTTTGGTGTATGCATAATACTTGAAGAATAGGAACAAATCCTCTCATTTTCATTCCATAACTTACACAGTTTGAAAAGAGAGAATATAAGGCATCCTTAAGAGGAATCAAGTACCATGGCAGAACAACGAGAAGAAGAAAGAACACTTTTAGATTTTGCCATGCCAAGTCTAGATGGTACAAGGCAAAGTATTGCAAGGCCATCAATCAACACCAATAATTTTGAGATTAAACTGGCCTTACTTCAAATGATCCAATCAAGTGTTCAATTTTATGGGCTTGCCAAATGAAGATCCTAATGCTCATATTGCTAATTTTCTAAAGATATGCGACACATTCAAGTACAATGGGGTGTCATATAATGCTATACGTTTGAGGCTTTTCCATTCACATTAAAGGACAGAGCTAAAGCATAGTTAAACTCACAACCACCAGCTTCAATCACTACATGGGACCTATTGGCAAAGCTTTTTTGGCAAAATATTTCCTACCGTAAAAAACAACAAAGATTATTAAGGATATCACCGCCTTTCAATAATTTGACATGGAATCCTTGAGTGATGCATGGGAAAGATTTAAAGAGTTGCTAAGGAGCTGTCCTCATCATGGTTTGCCAAGGGATGTGCTAATCAAAAATTTTTATAATGGTGTTACCCGATCCACTAGAGACACCATTAATGCAGCAACTGGAGGTTCTTTGATGTGAAAAATAGTTGAGGCTGCATTTTAACTTCTAGAAGAGATGGAAAATAACAATTGTCTTTGGCCATCAAAGCATCAAAAATCCACTAAGGCAAGGAGGCAGAATCAGGGTAGACACGGTGACAACCCTTTGAGCTTAGATTGTTGCATTGGCAAAATAGCTTGACAACATCACTAATAAAAAATAATCCAACCCCTTCAGGTGAAAGTACAATTTGTTGGGTTACTTTAATAATGAATTAGGTGTTTTTGATGCAGTTATGGTGGGAGATGGATACCAAGAGCAAGTCAACTTTGTTGGGAATCAGGTTCAAGGAAAACAGGGTAACAATCCATTCTCGACACTTACAATCTAGGATGGTGGAATCACTTAAATTTTTATCGGAATAACAATAATAATTTGGTTCCTCTAGGCTTTGAAAACAAAATGACAAGGCAAGCACCTCCAGGTTTTCAACAACCTCATCAAGATCATATGGCCTCAGTGGAAAATAAATTAGATAAATTTTGGGAAGCTATGTCCAATAAAATGAGCCATTAAGATGAAAATAAAAAAATGGATGGAGGCCAAATTTAATCAAATAGCTAAAAATCATTCATCTTCAATTCACAATATGAGGTACAATTGGGACAACTAGCTAATGCAGTAGCACAAAGGAATCAAGGGAATTTACTAATTATTACCGAACTAAATTTAAAGGAGCAGCTAAAAGCAATTACACTAAGAAGTCGAAAGGAGATAAGATCGAGAGATGGATTTAAGAAATAAGAGGTCAAAACTTAGGAAAGAAAATTCAGAATGATGATGATGACATTAAAGAAGGCAAAAGGGCAACAAGCAAAGGACAGTGATGGGAAAGAGCAACTGTTTGTGCTAAATTCATAAAAATATGAGACAAGGATGCCTTTTTCACAAAGATTGAAGATGCCCAATGATGAAAAGAGGTTGCTAAGTTTTTAAATACTTTTAAAAAGCTTGAACTTAATATTCTTTTGCTAATGCTCTTGTAGAGATACTGACATACGCTAAATATCTTAAGGATATTATCACCGAAAAAAGGAGATGAGATGACAACCAGACTATGGAATTAATAGAGACTTATAGTTCCATCATCACTCATAAAATACCAACTAAATTAAAAGACCCAAGGAGTTTTACTCTTCCTTGCATAGTTGGTGCTTAAGAATTTCCTAGATGTTTTTGTGATATGGGTACAAGTATTAACCTTATGCCATTTTCTCTTTTCCAAAAATTACAACTTGGCAAGTTGACCCCTATGAACTTGACTCTATAAGTTGCAGATCATTCTACAAAGAAACCACATGGGATTATTGAGGATGTTTTGGTTAAGGTAGACAAATTTATCTTTCCTATGGATTTTATAGTTTTGGATTTTAAAGATGATAGTAAGTGTCTCTAATTCTTGGGAGACCATTTTTAAATACTGGGAGAGCCATCGTAGATGTCCATAAGGAAAAATCACTCTTAGGGTTGGTAATGAGAGTATAGAATTTGTGATGCCCATATTGATGACATACCCAATTGAAGAGGAATTTTGCATGAGAGTAGAAGTTATAGATAAGTGTGTAAGAGAGGTGAATTTGAATAAAGAAATTATTGAAACAATTATGGAGTGTGAAGTAAATAGTGAACCCTCACAAGAAGCTACTTTTGTTAAGCCTAAAATTTTAGTGCGTAGTGACAACCCCACTCCCCTATTTGTTATGAAACCACCTAAACTAGAGCTCAAACCATTACCTACCCATTTGAGATACACCTTTTTAGGGGAAGGAAACACTTTACCTATTATCATTTCCAACAAACTGTCTATTGAACAAGAGAAAAGGGTATGTGAGATAGTGATAAATAAGGTAAAGTCCATTAGGTGGTAGATTTCAGACATCAAAGGGATTAGCCCTTTAATTGTCATGCATAGAATCCATATGGAAGAGGGGAGTAGAGCTGTCATAGAGAGACAAAGGTGCTTGAATTCGAACATGAAAGAGGTGGTCAAGAAGGAGATTGTCAAGCTGTTGGATGTAAGCATGATCTACCAAATTTCTGATATTGAATGGGTAAGCCCAGTGCAGTGTGTACAGAAGAATAGTGGAATGACTATTGTGGAAAATGAAGCAGGTGAGTTGATTTCAAAGAGGATGGCTGATGGGTGGAGAGTATGTATCGATTACTGGAAATTGAACTCAACCATAAGGAAGGGCCATTTTCCTTTTCCTTTCATTGAGTAAATGTTAGAAAGGATGGCAGGGCATGTATACTATTATTTTTTGGATGGTTATTCGGGTTACAATCAGATTTTTATTTTTCCAGAGGACCAACAGAAAACAACATTTACATGCCCATATAGAACTTTTGCTTACCGGCGCATGCCTTTTGGACTGTGCAATGCGCCAGCTACTTTTCAGAGATGTATGATAACTATTTTTCTTATCTCTTTGAGAACATCATGGAGGTATTTATGGAGGATTTCTCAATTTTTGGTGTTTTTTTTTTAATTATATTTGTCTAAGCTTGATAGGATCTTGAAAATATGTGAAGGGGCTAACCTTGTTCTTAACTGGGAAAAGTGCCATTTTATGGTAAAGGAAGGGATAGTCCTTGGTCACTAGATTTCAAGCGCAGGGATCAAGATAGATAAAGCTAAAATAAAAATTATAGAGAAGCTACCACTTCCAACAACAGTTAAGGGAGTTCAAGGATTTCTAAGACATGTGGTTTTCATAGATGTTTCATTAAAAAAATTTCTTTAATTGCTAAACCTTTAACCCAATTATTAGTGAAAGATGCTCGTTTTGATTTTAATAATAATTTTTTAAATGCTTTTAACAGGTTGAAAGAGGCTTTAGTGTTAGCCCCAATTATTTCACCTTCAAATAAAGCACTTCCTTTTAAGAGCATGTGTGATACAATTGACCATACTATAGGGGCACGCTTGGTTAGAGGAAAGAAAACAAGCTTCATGTCATATACTATACAAGCAGAACTCTTGTAGAATCTCAATTGAACTACACCACAATTGAGAAAGACATGATGGCGGTGGTTTTTGCTGTTGATAAATTTAGATCTTACTTACGTGGTTCAAAGGTTTTTATTTTCACTAATCATGCAGTAATAAAATATCTCATGGCCAAGAAGCATGCAAAACCATGTCTTATTTGATCGATGTTACTTTTACAAGAGTTTGACTTGGAGATAAAAGACAAGAAAGGTTTTGAGAATGTTGTAGCTTACCATTTATCCAGGTTAAAGGGTTATGAACAAGTAAGGGAAGAAGAGGATATCAATGATGAATTTCCTAATGCTTTATGACTAGCAGTCCAACATTTTAGTGCTCCATGGTTTGCAGACATTGCCAATTATTTAGCATATGGAGTGCTACCTCAAGATTTTTCCTATCAATAAAGGAAGTGTTTCCTTTATGCGGTAAAGCATTTCTTGTGGGAGGATCTATTTCTATACAAGATTTATGGAGATGGGTTGATTAGGAGGTTTGTTCCTAAAATTAAAATGTTAGAAATTTTGTCTCATGTCATGATTGTGCATATGGTGGGCATTTTGGAGCACTAAAAACTGTTGTAAAGGTGTTATAGAGTGGATTTTTCTATCCTAATATATTCAAAGATGCCAAGGATTATATGGAACACTTTGATAGATGTTAGAGACATGGGAATATCTCCAAAAGGAATGAAATGCCACTCACATCAATTCAAGAAGTGGAGATTTTTTATGTTTGGGGTTGGTTTTTATGGGTTCCTTTCCATCATCTTTTAAGAAACAATATATCTTAGTTGGGGTAGACTATGTGTCTAAGTGGGTGGAAGCCATTCCTTCACCTACAAATGATGCCAAAGTGGTGTTAAGATTTTTCAAGAAATTGTTCAGTAGATTTAGAGTACCTTGAGTTGTGATTAGTGATGGAGGCTCACACTTTTGCAACAAGTAGTTTGAGTTACTACTCAAAAGGTATAGAGTTCACCATAGAGTTGCTATCCCATATCATCCTCAAACCAGTGGGCAAGTGGAGGTCACTAACAGGGAAATAAAGAAAATTTTGGAGAAAAAAGTGGGCTCTTCAAGGAAAGATTGGGCGTCTAAGTTGGATAATGCTTTATGGGCATATCGTACAACATTCAAAACTCTAATTGGTATGTCTCCTTTTCGATTAGTTTTTGGGTTAGCTTGTCATTTACCAATGGAGCTTAAATATTAAGCTTATTGGGCCATTATGGCACTGAACTTTGACATGAAGGCAACAGGTGAAAAATGTTTGTTATAGCTCAATGAATTGGATGAGTTTTGATTTCATGCATATAAGAACACCAAGCTTTTTAAGGAGAAAAAAATGATGGCACGATGCTCATATTCTCAAGAAGGAATTTAAAGCTAGTGATTTTGTTTTTTTTATTCAATTCTAGACTAAAATTATTTTCGGGTAAATTAAGATCGAGGTGGAGTGGTCCATTCAAGGTGTAATAAGTCTTTTCTCATGGTGCGCTTAAACTCATAAATTCTAAAGGAGAGTGTTTTCGAGTAAATTGATAGAGGTGCAAAGTGTATCAAGGAGGATTTATGCCCAATGAGAAGGAAATTATTTTCCTTCATTAACCTCAATGAAAAATTTTAGTTTTGGTCATGCTAAAGACCTAAAAATTGGCA
Source organism: Mallotus nudiflorus (assembly GCA_947683625.1). Taxonomy (NCBI): domain Eukaryota; kingdom Viridiplantae; phylum Streptophyta; class Magnoliopsida; order Malpighiales; family Euphorbiaceae; genus Mallotus; species Mallotus nudiflorus. The sequence goes on from CANTUR010000125.1 coordinate 546,637, forward strand.
TTTTATTATTATGCTGATATAATGCAAATGTGCATAGTTATTTAGGTATTATAAGTGTTGGTGTGTTTCATTTTAGTAAGTTTTTATGCTTATTTAGTTATGTAGTTGTTTTATTAGTTTTCTAATGCTTTTTATGGTAGTTTGTATGTTTTTTATATGTTTTTAGGTTCAATTGATGCATTAAAAGGATCTTGGATTTGTTAGAATGAATTATGAAGCTTGAAAAGACAAAGGAAGTTGAATTGGAGCTGTGTCAACTCATTACACTAGGGATGACTCATTATAGAAGCCATCCAAGCTGACTTGTTCCACTTGTGCCTCATCAAAGAGATGCAACTTTTTAGCTCTGAGTATTTTTCATATTTTGGTCATAACTTCTTCTACAAATGTCCAAATAAGGTGATTTAAGTTGCTCTAGAAATCTAACTTAGAGATCTAGAACTTTAATGAAGGAATGTTCTCTAGATAAGGTCATATCAAAGGAAAAAAAATGCCCTATAAGTTACTGTATGGAGTTGTTACCTTTTATGTAAAAGGGAACCTTTTTAACCACCTCTAGGGTCTATATATAGATCAATGGCAACCTGTAAAAGAGATATAATATATATATATATTCATTTAGAGATATTCATATCTAAAAAAAAAGAGAGAACATCATTATTATAAGAAAATACAGAATTTCATTAGAACAATCGTAGTCTTAGATATAGTATTTTTGAAGATCAATTAGAAAAAAGCAAGAAGGAGCAAGAAGAGAAGATTTCTCTACATCAATAAGTGTTGGAAGATTATTAAAGAGGTATTGTCAATTCCTTTTCTTCTTGTCTTATTGTTTTCTAATTATGTCTATTGGCTAAGTCTTGTTTGAGAAGCAATGATGAATTAAATAAGAACTACATTTTCTATTTTATCTTTTTTATGATTTAATTTCAATTGGTGCTTGATTAAGTTATTTATGATTGATCATCATATGTAACTTATTGTAATCAATTTACTTACAATGAGAGTGGGAGTAATTTGGTGGAAATATAATTGAGATTACTTAAGAGTTGAATTTACTTGGAGACAATGAATTCATCTTAAGGGAAACAATTAGTAGATTACTTGTGATTTCCTTGATTATTCTGCAATACACTGAGAGAGCTTGTAGACTCTAGACAGGAATATCCTTGATCGACAATGAAAGTTGCTTTTAAAGATTTATTGGCATAATGTCATTTATGATTTTCTCTTATCTCTGCAATACACCGAGAGAGCTTGCAGACTCTAAGGGGAAATACTTATAATTGATAACAAGAGTTACTTTTAGGAACTTTACTTTAATTTTCCAATGAGAGTTGCTTTTAAAGATTATATGCACTAATTTCCAATCAATATGTTTTGTGATAAATTCTTATAAGTTCTTGTTTACATTCTGATTTGTGCTTCTCTTATATTTATATTGCATTTTTATTCTATTTAGTATTATAGTAATTAGGAATAATTAGATCACCAATTCTATTTGATTTAGTTTTGCCTATCCATCTGAGTATTTGCTCGATTAATATATAATTCTTCCCAAATCCCGAGTGTTCGACAACAGACTTGCTCTATACTAAGTCCTTAAAGACTAGGGTTATACAATTCTACCCACTTCATATACTTATTATTTTCTTTCATCATTTTATTTTTGTTCAGTGTTATTCTTTTTATTAATCTTTTTCTTATGAATTGTAGTTTTCTTTTGAAAAGAAAAAATTATATATATATTGCACATTGCTTTATATTTTCTTATTTCATTTCATTTTATTTATTGCTAAATTTATGTGAATTAAAGTTGATAAGCACACTTAAAAGTTTTGGTGCTTTGGAATTTTGTAGGTACAATAGTGAAGTGATGTGCAAACGTGGTAAGGTCAACTTTGTCATGCTTGAATGAAGTGTTTATTCAATAACCCACCTTCCTTCTTTCTCCTTTCCACTTCCACGTTTGCTTTCTCTTATTTTCCTTTATTTTTCATTCAAAATCCTTAATCACTTCATTTCCCCCTCTTTTCAAATCTCACATTCATCCATCATTATTATTATTTTAGATTGCTACTTATATTTTTAAATCCCCTCAATTTCATTTTTCTTATTGTCATTTTCTTAATTTCACAATGCCAAGAACAAAGAATCTAGCCAAAAGAGACAAGAATACCATGGAAGGCTCGAGCAAAGGAAAGAATGTGATTGAAGATAATGAGGTATGTGATCTTGCCCAAGAATATTATGCTCCATTTCCAATAAAAACTCATGAGGAGGGCAAAAGGTATGTATTCTTACTTCTAGAAAAATTTCCATTTGCAAATATTTTGAGAATGAAATTTTGTCTCAATTGGGTATTAAGAGTGATATATATAGATTATGTTGTAGATATTATGCATCAAGTGTTTGGTTTTCCTAAGAGTGGTATTTATCAATCGCCTAAAAATTGTGACCTTGAAGCTTTTTGGTATCAAATTTCAGGGCAAGATAATTTTAGGGGTACATATACTACACCTAATGGATTAATTACCAATCATCGGTATTTGATCATTCACAAATTCATGTGTTCTACAATTTTTAGGAAAACTGAGGGGAATAAAATGTCACTTTAAGAATTATTCCTACTTTGATGTATGAATACCAAAACCAAAGTCTCTACCACGTATTTTATATTTCATAGTTTGTGGAATATTGGGAATTCATCTCATGCTATCATTCTATAGGTCACATTATGACCATTTTTGCTTTGAATTTTAGTGTTTTTAATCCATCCACCACTAACATGTTTCTTATGGAGGTGGGCAAACTAGATCATTATCTTTAGACTCATGCTGAAGTTATTATAAGTAAAGATGAGTTAAGGGCACCGACTACTCATAAGTGCTACCATTTACGACATCTAGTAGAAGATCATCCACCGATTCCTATCCCTGAGATTGAAATCATTGAGAATGAAGATAATTCTGTTACAAATGACAATAATGGTTAGCAAAGAGTCTTAAAAAAATTAGAGGCCATGGAAAAGAAAATAGATGATAAGTTAGCAGCCATAAAGAAGAAAATAGTTGACCAAAATGATGAAACAAATTATCAATTTTTCTATTTGAGGAAAGAAATTTTTTACCATAATTTTAAGCTCACCAATTATCGGGTTTTAAACTGCCTTTACCACCATCTTCACTAAAATCACCATCTTAGGGGAGTGTCTTCTCTTTATCTCATTTTTATTTTATTTCATTTAGATTTATTGTGTTTTGTTACATAACCCATTTATGTTTCACATTGAGGGCAATGTAAAATTTAAGTAGGGGGGTGTGCATTTTGTATAGGCATAGCATTTAAAGTGTGCTTTTTATTTTGCTTATTTTATTTTAATTCATTTTTTTGTGTTTTATTGCATTGTGTTCATGCATAGGGTAGGAATATGATCAACTATCTCATATCTTTGATGCTTACAACTTATCAATATTGTGAGCTTGGCACATTGGTATAGTTTTCTTGATTAATTGATTTAATCTCCATTTAATGTTTGATTTAATTTTTCAAAGCATTATGAGCAATCTATGGTTAAGGACATATTTTTACACCTTAGTGAATCTAATGCTTACTCTTTTTTTGAATGTGTAAATGTGAATAATTTAAGACAAACTAGAAAAATAGTGGGTTGGATAGCTTGAGTCATTGGAATTGCTTGAATTTAACAAAAAAAAAATTGTTGTGGAATGGAGCTAAAATATTTTATTCAAATTTATAGATGCTCCTTTACTTTAATGCTCTTAAAAGAGTACAAATAACCTAAAAGGGCCTTTCAGAGGGTTCCACGCTGAGTGGTACGGGAAAGGTGGGGGAATTTTGATGATTGGGATATCCATAAGCAATTAAATTTAAAATCATGTGTCTTGTTAATGGCAATTCTACTAAAAGAGTTATCTAACTTATTTTATTTCTTTATGAATCTTAATTTATGAACATTTTTATATTCAACAAGAGAGTTTACTTTCCACTTGGCAATTTTTATATATGTTCTTGATTATAGGTTGTTTGTTTTGATAATTTAAATCTTATGTTAGGTAGAGATTTTGTTAATCAGTCAAGATAAAATTGATTAATGTGTTAAGTTCATGTTATTGATATATATTATTCTCATTTTTCTACTTGAGGACAAGTAAGAAGTTAAGTGTTGGGGTATTTGATTATGTGTTAAGTGTAACAATTTTTTTTAAGTTGATTTATGCATGTTTATGGTATTTATTATTACAATTGGTTAGAATTTAGTTATTTCTATATTTATTATGAATTTAGTAATGTGCTTGGCTTTCTTTTAAAATAAATTTTATATGAACTGTTGAATTAAAATTTGTAGAGAATGGTAGTGGTGGAGCATGCAATTATGGCAAGAGACATGTAATGATGATGCTGGAGCATGCAATTATGGCAAGAGACATGTAATGATGATGCTAGAGCATGCAATTGTGGCAAGAGACATGTAATGATGATGGTGGAACATGCAATGATGGGAGACAACAATCATGAAGAAAGGCATGCAATGATGGAAGACATGCAATGATGTAGAAAACATAATTATGAAAGAAAAAGAAAAAGAAATAATAAGAGGAATTGATATAAGTTGTAAAGAATGCATTACGGAGGAGAAGGGGATTACTTGAAGAAAATCTTGTAATGCAGTAAGAGTTGGAGAGCAGGAGAAGAATTCCTTAAAAAGATTTCATGCTTTCCTTCTTTATATTTTAGTTCTTAATGTGTTTTATTTTTGAATTTAGGATGACTAATATTATGTCTAGTTAATTTTATTTATGTTGGGGATTGTTGAACATATTTTAATTTAAGTTGATTTATAGATATTGGTTTTTTTCCTTTAATTTGCATTAAGCATTCATTAAGCTTAATTGTTTATGATTTGGCCATTCATAATTGATTTTTAATTAAGATTAATTATTAAGAAATATTAATCTTAATAGAAATATGAATGCTTGATTAATTGATTTAAGTCTAGAGATAGATTAAATTATTTTAATTTCAATTGGTTGTACTTCATTATTTATTTACTAAATTTGATTAGGTTTTAATTTAATGAGAATTAGTTAAAACCTTTTCAATTGATAGGAATAAATTAAGTAATTTTTACTTGAGAAAGATTAATTGCTACCTTTGAAATCCTATGAATTGCAATAGAAAGAAAGACTAATTTCTTAAGATTACCTAAATTAAAATATAGTGATACAATCCCTAACATTATTCTATCATTTACTTGTTAAAATTTATTTGCTTGTTATATTTTAAATTAATTGATTTTATTATTTAATTTCATTTTGGTTATTAAAATTTAGCAATTTTAATTCAGTTAATTGTTGTTTCTTAAATAGGTTAAAAACAAAATTAATAGTTGGATAAACATTTGATCCTCGTGGGATCGACCTATATTTATTGTATATTACTTGATAAAAATGGTATGCTTGCGAGAAACAATCAACAACTAACGTTTAGTCTACCTCTTAGGATTAGATGCAAACCAGTGATTGCATCTGAGTCACCAAACACAGCAAATATTCTGATTCACAAATTATATATAAACACCAAACACAAAATTTCTTTAAAAACTAGCAAACACTACTTCATCATAACACCAAGTTTTAATTGATTCCATCAACAAATAAATTGAGTCCATCGAAAAATAGCTTCATTCAAAAATATTAACAAAATCATAATTAGTACACTTACATTCATAGTAGTTCGATCGGTGACCTCATCAATGAGTATTCCATGCCCTTAAGGATTTTTAGTCTGCCTCTTAGGATTACTTAAACTTGCTTGCCCTTGCCTTGGAACTGAGACAATATTTTTTTTAGTTTTGGCGTCTTTAATGGCTTCTATTTTTTTTTCTTTCCAAATGAAACAAATCCATTACAGCTTGAAGAACATATATAAAGTATTAACTACACATGTATTGAAGCAATATGCCTTAATTATTGATGTCGAAGCTGCATTGGTTTCCACATAATCTTTTATAAGGTCCGAAGTTAGAACCTCTGAAGCTACTGCATTTGAAGGTGCATGCGATGAGCTTCCACCTTGTAAAGCTGCAATATTCTCATTTTAATTTTGATTTAAGCATCCTTTTTTATTGTGTCCCTTTTCTCGACACAAGCTACAAGTCGTTTCCACCCCTTTTCTAGACAGCTTCCCACTTTTTCTTAGCTCATCAACATCTTTTCTTCTTTTTAGCTTAGGCCTACCAGGCATCTATTTTACAATTGGAGGCTCAACTAGAGGCTTGTCACTTTCAGGCCACATATTTTTTCCTTTATATGGAAACTTAATAAAAATGTAGCTCTTCTTGTATGTCTCCTTATGATACCAAGGATTGACATAATCTTCAACACATTGCTCATTATCATAAATGGCACACATTCCATAAGGGCAGGGAATACCACTCAGATGCTAAGCTCTACAAGTGCATAACTCCTTGTTAAGATCGACTGTATGTCTGTCTTTCCCTTCAACTATTTCATACTCATGCTGGCCATTAAACACTAAATGACACTTAAAAACATGATCCATGTTTTTCTCTAATTTTTTAATAGAACTTGGACTGATATTGCTCACCCATTTATCAGCTTCTTTCTTTCTCTCAATAAGTCTCTTCATCATCCTTACTCTAATTGTATCCAACATTCTCTGAATATGCATTTTCCTTGCCTTTAAAATGGAACCATTAAAAGCTTTGCACATGTTATTATCCACACGATCTACCTTGTAAGTAGTCTTTTGATATACTCTATAGCATGCAATTGGAGGCCATTTTAATACATCATTACCAACTCTTAATCATATTTCATCCAACTTCTCTAATTGGTCATAAAGTATTGCTCATATGAGCTTTTGGCACATCGCCAAAATTGATTTTGAAATTCAAGTCCTCTCCACCTTTTATGCCATATGGACCATATATGTATCGTACACCACCTATGTTTAGAGATAGGTAACTCTTTCTTAATAGCTTCAATCAGTCCCAAATAAAAAAAAGTATAACTTAAATTAAATCATTTGCAATTTGGTATACATTAAAGAAAAAAAACAAAACTAAGAAGTTAACCTTTTACATGTTGCCTATTAGAGTCAGGCTATCATTATATGAAATGACAAGATCTTGCTTCAATAATTGAAAAAACCAAATCCCATTCACTTTGTTTTTAACATTAATAATAACCTAAGCAATTGGGAACATTTGATTGTTCCCATCTCTACCTATGGTTGTTAATAGCTCACCTCTACAACTTGTTTTAAGAAAACATCCATCAACTCCGATAATTGGTCGACATCCTTTTTTCCACCCCTTTTTTAGAGCATCAAAGCATATATAAAGCCTCTAAAATTTATTACTATTTGGCTTTGTACATAAAACTACAGTGGTTCTAGGATTTGTTTCCTTCAATTCTTCAATATATCACTAAAGGCTACCATACTCTTCAATATAATTTCCAAGTAACTCAGACATCACCTCTTTCTTTTCCCTTTTACACATTATAAAAGACACATTGCACTTCAATTTCTCACTAATAAGCTTTCTAAAATTAGCTATCTTAATCCCAAGTTCTTAACAAATTCTGTCCTTATAATATGTAGCTAAGAACTTGGTGGTCACTCTCTTATTCTGGTACACTCTACGACATTTATATTGAGGATTATAACTTTTAATTATGAAATCCCCCATCTTGTTCTCAACACTAGCAAATATACACCTTTTTTTTGTACAAATAGCCTTAATCCTTATATTTTCATTTTTTATGAAATTCAACTCACATCCCTTGATAACTGAATATTGAGCTATAGCATATCTGAATTATTGAGTTGATTCAAAAACCATACCTATAATGAAAGCTGGCATTTTCACACTTAAATCATAAATAATCCTATTAGGTTTCTTTCTTCTGTTTATTTGCCTAGTTTTATCTCCAGAATTAATTTCTAGACTATAGTTGTCATTATAGTCAAAATATTCTATATTCGCATGTAATTCCTTTTGTTCAATAAAATTTTCACCCCCAATTTGTGTGCCAGTTTCACTATAATTGTTAGTATCCTTTTGAGTACCTGTTTGACCACCAAATTTAGCAGCATTATCAGTTCGAACCTCTTATGCTTCTTCTGCCTCTTCTACTTCAGTATTTTGTTCAAGCAGTTGCTCTTCATCTTGAGGCAAAATAGGTTCACTTGTGTTGTAAAACTTCTTTCGATTCTCCCTAGCTTGTTGGAGCTCCTCATCACCTCCATCAGACATCACTTCATTAGGTTCTTCCAAATTTTGTCCACCCACTTCTCCTATAAATTCATTTTCTTCTTCTAAATTCTATCCACCTTTAACTCCCATCCCTTCATTTTCTTCTTCCAAATTTTATCTACATACATCTTATATCACTTTAGTTTCTACACCTCCAACTGACTGCATACCATCCTGAACAACATCATTCATTCGCCCAATATTCATACCTCTACATGCCTTTGTCTCTCTCTCAAACAAATCATCAACATTAAGACTAATTCCCTCTAAAAATTAAATTTCTAAAGGATCATCAACTAACTCATGATCTTCATAACATCTAAATATTTCAAATGGAAGCCTATCATCACTCAATAAAAATAATCCATCTTCTAATTTATATCCAGGTTTCAGCCAATAAATTTGAGGTATTTGACTATAACCTAAAGACATAACATACCACTCAATCTTTATATAATGCAATTTATCTCTATCAAGAAGCCACAACTCAGCCAACTCTTCATCTTTGTATCTCAGCTCAAGGTCTTTCATAAACACTCCTCTGTGATGAAACATTAAAGTTATAGACCTTTCATTGTCTCCCATTTGTACATACAAACAAACAACATGCTACTTAACATAAAACCAAAACAAAAACGTATCTATTTAAACAACCATGTCTTTAATACAAGAAACTCAAAAATTAAAAAAAAACTCAGTTTTTGTTTAATACAGGGCCAAACATATATATTTAACCATCAAGCATGTCATTAAAATAAAAAAAGATAAAAAATAAACTCAGTCTTTGTTAAATACAACACCCACAAGAATTTTTAACCAATAAGCATGTAATTAATACAAAAAATAATAACAAAAAAACTCAGCCTTTGTCAAGTACAACACCCACCAAGCATGTATTACAGACCCAACAATACTAGTTTCACTATGTCATTTAATTTTACTACACCCAACAGGTGTTTTGTATACAAATTTTTAATTGAAAGACTTAGGACATTGATAAAGAAGAAATTTTTTCATAAACTCAAAAGCAAAAGCAATGTGATTAAAATTTATTTTAGTAATTTCAGTTGCTAACCTACTCTGGCTAGATCGAGCACTTCCCTTGCTTCAAATTTTCACTCTCTCAATTTAATTCATTCTCTCATTATTTGGGAATAACGTCATGATTTTGCACTAGGTATTTGGAAATAACATTGCAATTTTGCACTGAGTTCATTTTATGTATACTACCAACTCCCTCAATATACCCAACCAATGCATGCTAGACACATGTCCTTTTTTCCCGCCCTTAGCTAATTAGTTACTTAATTTTAATTAAGTTGGGGATTACTTTTTTCTATTAATTAAGTTATTAGTTCAATTTAATTAGCTATTCATGTGTTATTAAATGCATATGAGTTGCATGCTCTTAATTCTATTAGAGAAAGAGTTTAAATGAGCCAATAATTGCAAGTATTAGGCTGAAATGGCGAAAAAGTTCATTTTGGGCCAAATTAAACTTTTGCAAAAAGTTTGAGGGCCAAATCAAACCTTATTCCTTTTTTTTAAGAAAAAAGGAAGACTTTTAAAAATTGGTAAGGGAAGGAAATAAAACTCACAAAAGGAAGCAATCTTGAAGGAAGGTGCATATCCTATCTCTATTGTATTTTTCTCCGGTAATTGTTGTTCTACAGGGACCATCTCCATATGTAAACACATTTACTTGATTTTTTTTAACCGGAATATACTCATCATATTCCAGTTTTCACATAAACCACCACATATTTTCCTACAACATTCTTAGGGTATGCAACAAGAGCAGTATTAATAGTTCTATAGTGGCCACTACTATCCTAAGCCACAACAGCATTGGGCTTTACATTGGCATCATTTGAGCTTTGCAATAGCTTCCTCTCTCCTATTGGCATTATTATTATTCTTCTAATTCTTATTCTTATTATTATTGTATATATATATATATATATATATATATATATATATATATATATATATATATATATATATATATATAAGGGGACCATTTATAAATGGACACGCTTCTTCAAAAAAGAGGAAGGAAGTGCGCTTTGCAGTCGGCGGAGAATAGTGGGTATGGCCTGAAAAGAGTGGAAAATGTCATTTTAGTCCCTATATTTTTTCTTTTCCTTTGTTCAACAACCAAATGATCTCCGACCAACCTCAAATTCGAATCGTAGACTCATCTTATTCTCCTCTTCATTCTGGTAGTGTTCATTTTATAAGAAGTGGCTCTGATTAATGCAACATTGGCTTAGAATAGTTGGCCTTCTACCTCCATTTCGTAATATTCTAACGGGCTTTAGATGTAACAATTGGTGCCTGTGAGTTCCTCATGTCGTCAAAAGTCCATAGGCACCAACCACTCAACTGATCTGCGCCCGTAGAATATTTGGTGAATAATTTTAGGTAATTTTGATTTGTTACTTAATTTCTTAATTCAATGTTGCTTTTAGGTTATTTGAAGCTTAAGTGTGTTCCATTAATTATTAGAAATGTTTGGTATAATTTGTTTAGTCAGATATTATACTTTCCAGTGAGAATTCGGTGGGTCTCACCCCAATTTTAGGTGAGTGAATAGTACTAACCCGGAAATGGTTATGAGCTATTTTTAATAAATAGTATAAATTGTGATGATCAATTTTCATATGCAAAGTTTAGTCTAATTCTTTATGGATTTTGAGAAATAAATCTCAAAAGGTTTGTAGTGAAAATTAACTAATTTCCATTTATTAGTTAAATCGTTGAAGATAAATTCCTCTAGTGTCAAAAGTCATATTTAGGATATTTCTAAGTCCATTTTATAAATCCTTGGTTTTAATAATTTTTCCGGAATTTGAAATTTTTTTATGAATTTTATTTGTACACACAAGCATGTTTTAAATACATATTATTTATTTTAGAGAGCTCCAGAGCGAGTGCCATCGCATTTGGGCTGCCGAGGACACATCGACCGATACGCTCCACCTGTGAGATAATTTTATGAAATGTTTGTTGAGATTATTTACAATAGGAATTTTATGAGATTAATATAAGTTATTTATGATCAGGAATTTTAGCTTATACATGATTCATTTAATTGATTATGATTAAGCATTTGACAAATATGCTTTAGTTGGTTTAATTTAATTTAATTTTTATTTTATATTGTTTCATATACTATTTTGAAAGTAATGGTAGAACATGCCACTTAGAGAGTGTTACCAAGACTATGTGTGCACCAGCGTTGATATGTGTATTGGTTATTTGATGGATTCTAAGCCCTAATTGAGTAAAACTCTTTAGGCAAAATTATTAATTGTCGGCCTTGGTTGAGAAAGACTCTCTAGGTAGGTATATGTATACTGGTTGATCTTACTCTTTAGGTGCCAGTAAATAATTGGTGTAAGAGACCAACCATGGCTGGACCCTGGTTGAGTAGATCTACAGTTATTTGGATTAAGAGAGTCGAAAGGCTAGTAGAACTGAGATTTAAGGTTCTACCATGATTTTCCATTAAAGATTTTATTTATCATAAATATTATGTTTGCATGATTTATTTTATTATAAGTTAAAATAATTTATATTTATGGACTTTATTGAAAGGTATTTTATAAAAGAATAGTTTTGGTAAAAATAAAAGAGTTTTTTTGAAATAATTATTTATTTAAGGGATTTAAAGGTTTTAAATAGATGTTTTAAAACCAACATGCATTTTATAAAGTTAGTTCATTCAGTGAGGTCCGACTCCCCTTAATTTATTTTTCCAAGATCTTATAGTCCAATCGATCATAGTCATCATTTGCGTTGAGTTTCTTCTTCTCCGGCCATTTTGTGTAGGTTTATTTAATATAAGTATTGTTTAGTTAAATTCTAAATATCATAGTAGTTAGTTAAATGATTTGTGTAATTTGTATTTAGGAAGTAGTGTTGGTTGGATAATTTTTGGAAGTGTATTTCCTTAATTTACAGGTTTAGGTTTGTTCCTGGTATAGAGGAAACTCTGTCGGATTTTCATTAAATATTAAAGTGTTAAATTTTATTGTGATAATTCCTTTAGGCTTACTACAAATTTTGGAAGCTTTATGCTTTTTCCATTTTTTAGTGCCGCTCATGTGCCTATGGGGTTCGGGTCGTGACAAAGTTAGTATCAAAGCTTATGGTTGATTTTCTACTACTTTGGTAATTGAAGTATGTCTTTTCTTGAACCATTGCAGTAATTAGGTGGTAATTCTCAATTGTTGTCATCGTTGCTTCGAGAATTCCATGTATATGTTAGTTCTTGATATGGGGCAACAAGTTTTGGAATTATTGGAATGGGTCTACAAAATAATGGATATAATACATATGTTTTCAATATTAATATTATTATTATTACAATATGATTTTTTTCCTATTTTAGCATTGATTTGAATTTTCGTTTTCTAGCTAGGATTTTATTTTCCAACCTTTGTTAGAACTATTTTTTTTATTTTATATCCTAATTAAAATTAGGGTTGGTAGGTTTGTGCCACCCTATTAATATGTACCTTAAGACTACTAAAGACAGTTTTTGTTGAATTGATAATTGAATTCCTATTTTCTCCTAATTTTTTATATTCCTTTGTGTGAATTAATGAATATTGATGTCTATTTCTTGGCATTCACTATGAATCAATAGGTTATAGAAGGTTGTTTAATGACCATTTGTACACGAATTAACGACAATCAATAATTATCCTTTATTTTATATCTTCGGCTATGTTAGTTCCCTTGTTGTTTTTGAAATATTGTTAGTTTTTTTGTCTTTTCAGAATGAGGAGGAGAGCATGAAATGCTCTAGCTGTAGATATAGTATATGATGATGGCGAGTAGTCCATTCAGGATGAAGCTCCTCCCCCTTCCCCACGACATAGAGGAAGGGGTAGGCCTAAGGTAGTGGCAGCTTAAAGGCAAGAGCAATAGCTGCAAGTAGAGCTAGAAGTTTCTAAGGTGGATCCTGCAACCTTTGTAGCTGGAATGGCAGTAATTAATCAAGGTTTAGCTATATTTAATCAAGTCATGCCATTGGTGTAATAAATGCTTTAACAAAGGAACTAAGGGATAACAGATAATGATGCTCTTCTTTTGTACTCTAGAGTTGGGAGGATTTCCTTTGATGAGACTGGAGATGCCTTAGACTTCATTAAGGCCATTGAGTCTATGACTAGAACTGGGTATACATATTATTAAAGGATCCTTATTATTGAGTTGTCAGTCCAAGCAACAGCCCAAGATTGATTCACAATCCATACAACCCTATATGGACACTATCATATGGATTGAGTTTAAGGGTTGATTCATGAGGTATTTCTATCCACCTACTACAAGGGATGGATTTAGATGGAAATTATTGCATATTAATAGGGGAGATAAATCAATTAAGGATCATACGAGGGAGTTTCTTATATTATCATGTCATGCAACGGATGTGATGAGAGATTGACATAGAGTAGTGGATTTATATGTGACTGGGTTAGGAATGACATATGTGGGGGTATGTACTAAGGGTCATACTTTAAAGAGTGTTATTGATAAGGATAGGTAGTTAGAGAGGCAACATATAAGGCATGGTATGATCCCAGATCCATATATGAGTGGACATGACAGGGCAGCTAATGTTCAAGGTATTCACCAGCCAGTGTTTTAGCTTGACAATACTAGTGTGCAGATTGGTACCTCCTAGTAGCATAGAGGTTAGAGGGGATATAGATCTGGAAGACATAATTGCAAGCATAGTAGACCTGTTAGATATGGACTTGGAGCTAGTAACAGTTGTAGTGGATAGAGTTTTGGGTATGACAATATAGGCTCAGGGCCCAGTGTATGTCCTAACTATGGTTGAGTACCTCAAGGCCCTTGTCACCTACCGTCAGGAGCTTGTTTCAAATGTGGACATGTGGGAAACTTTGCTAAATCATGTCCATATTTTGGTTATCAACACACATACCCTCAAGGTTAATCATTTATAATTACTCAGCCAATACATCATACTCATAAGTTTCATGCACCAATGTATCCTTAGTAGAGTGGTACTTAGTTTGTAGGCCAATAGGGCCATGGTATATGAGGTAGGCATGGAGGGAGACTTAGTGGCAGAGGATTTATGCAGCCATCTACTTTATAGTAGGCAAGCCATGGGTAGACCAGAGTGTTTACACTAACTCCTTAGGATGCTTAGGCATCTAATGCAATTATGGCAGGTACTCTTCTGGTCGGTTATCTTAAAGCTAGAGTTTTATTTGATCCTAGTGCATTGCATTCCTTTGTATCTCTTATTTTTACTTTGAGAATAGGATGACAACCATCCAAGTTGTTAATTCCATTATTTGTTGTAACTCCTCTCAGTGATGAGTTAGAAATAGATATAGTTTTTCCATCTTATCCAGTGTTGGTGGAAGGTAGAGAATTGCTTATAGATTTAGTTTTGTTGGATGTGATAGATTTTAATATGATTTTAGGAATGGATTGGTTAGCTTGACAGTATGCTACGTTGGATTTATCGGGAAAAAGAGGCAATCTTTAGAATCCTAAAAGATGAGGAATTCAGATTCAGAGGCGAAAAGAATTTGATGCCTCAGTGTTGACCATTTGCATGATCAAACTCCTAATTTTGAAATTTAACAAACAATTTTAATACTAATGATTTCAACTAAGTGTGTAGGAAATTATATACCAAAAATATACATTTTTGGATATATAGTGATCTTTTAGGCTAATTCGATCTCTAAGATTCAAGGAGGATTTTTAACATCTTTAAAGCTTTATAATGAGAAAATGATATTCTTCACTTTTGAACTAGACATCTTAAAAATTCTGAATTGAGCTTACTTGTCAAAATTTAAGGTCATTTAGGTATGCAAATCTTGAGTTGAAGTTAGCATATGCAACTTTCATTTTAGGTTGCATAACTCTTAGTATTTTACTAATATCTTAAGCTAAAGAAGGTCAATTGAGGTGATTCAAAGTGATATGGAAATATAGGATAATTATCTACAACTTTTATGATGAAATTTTAGGTTGATTCAATCATCTTCATTCATGTTCATGAGCATCTCTTGAGTTTTTCATGAGTTGTTCCTTGTAAGTGCTCATTTTGAGCCAAAATGGATAGTGATCCTATCATGACCCAAACTAGGAGTCATGATCGGCGCTAGGGAACGAGAATTCTTTCGAATTCGGAACCCGTAGCAAGCCTTAGAAAATGAAATCATGCAATAAATAATTAAAAAGTATGACAGAATTAAAAATTTTCGAATCAATATATAAAATCAATACTCTAAATCCTTTCATAAATGAATACATATTCATACAATTTCAAATACAATTTTTCAGAGTATTTAATATCAAAAAAAAAAAAATACTCTTTCGATACAACAACACTACAACTACAGTTTCTAGAATACAAATTAGAGTTCAAATTATACATTTGCATAAAATAGTCGGGACTGAAGAACACTGGCGAGGAACTCTACAACTAAGGTCTGACGATATGGGATCTCTTGAAAAAAAATGGAGGGGGGTTAGACCCCACTGAGTGAATTATTATACTATATATACATGCAAACTAAACCATCACAATCAGGCATTCTTATATATATATGTATATACACACATTACACATTAATGCCAAACTCTGCCTTATAAATATACTAAATGTAGAAAATGTTTAGTTTAATTTATGAAGGATTCATAGAACCCTAATAATAGCAACCTCAAACAACCCCATCATCACTCTAGCCATGCAGGCTCACTTAATTCCAAATAGAACACTTATTCCAATTTGGACAGCAGAATGGCCCCGAGACACTAAGTCGATCGAGCTTCAGCAGTCTGGCTGTCAGTGTGATTGGCCCCGAGATACTTGGTCAACCGAGCTCCAACAATCACACTATCTATCACCTCACATCTCAATCAACCCAATAGATCATTCATTCCACTATGGACAGTAGACTGGCCCCAAGACACTAAGTCAACCGAGCTCTAGTAATCTGACTGTCAGTGTGATTGGCCCCGCAATCACACTATCTAACATACCATTAATCTTAGTCAAATCAATAAAATCAATTATAATCACCAAAATTAATTCTCACTCAACCCTTATCTATCACATCGGTATGTACACGGTCCTAGTGCTGCCCACTAGGAAGCACGTTCTATTGATATCCTTCACTTACATAAATCATTCATTCTGAAAATAATTAATGTAAAACAATATTCATAATAGTAAAATCAACCGTATATATATATATATATATATATATATATATATATATGCTAAATAACGTATGAAATATACTAAAGGTAAATCATTAATATAGTTAAAACAATTAAGTGTATCAATAATACAATATGCATTTATTTAAAAATGTACCTAAATATACAAAGAATATATCCTAAGTACACAAATTACTTAATAAAACAATTATGTATAATTATTCATTTAAATATGTGTTTAGGTTTAACATATATTCATAAATATACTAAAAATAAACCTAGTTATCTAGCATGCATATATCAAAAATAAACCCTAAATATACCACTAATGTTTTAGGTTTCAATTAACAATAAAACATGCATTTATTTGGGGAATATATAAAAAATATACCAAAAATAAACTTAAAAACAATTTAAGTGTAGATTTATAATATAGCATGCAATTATTTAAGAATAAACCTAAAATATACTGAAACTATACCTAAAGTATACTAATCATTCAATAAAATAATTGTGACTAATTGTACATTTTAAAACATGCATATACTACCAAAATGTATTAAACCTAAACCTAATTGTTTAATGTGCATATATCAAAACAACATGCATAATTATTTAATATTCATATATACAAAAATACGACCCTAGATATACCAAAAATATTATCATTCAAAATTACTTTAAAAAACATAATAATGAAAATGGAAAACCCTAAGTGATGCATCCTATATGCAATGCATATATATATATATATATATATATATATAATAACTCACATGTTAGCGCTCCACGAGACAAACTCGGCGGGCCTGATCCAGTAGGCCTTGGTCTCGGTGCAACTAAACAAATAAATAACAACATTAATCAGAATAAGTCTATCGACATTCTAAAGACTCACTCTAAGAATATTAGACACAGAATTGGAATAAGAATTCGATCGGACATCACGTTTTACAAGAATTCTACCGAAAATCCGGCAGAACCTCCCTTGTAAAATGGACATCTCTCTACTCAAAGAGTAGAGTTGGTCCTGCAAAAAAAATACACTTCGAATAAACACAATTCACAATCCCTCGGTCGGACTCCAAACTACAATTTCACAGACCGAGGTTCACAATTCACAAAATACTACATAACAGATGAAAAATTTCAAAAATACCCTTCAATACTCAAAATATAACAATTTAGATATTCAAATGCTAAAAATATTTATTTAATCGATAAATACACAAAAACCCTAATTTTTAATAAAATATTATTAAAAGTCGGTAATTCTCAATAAATTCATAAATATTAACCAAAATACATTTTATAAATCCAAATTACATAATTAACCCTAAAACATATTAAAAACCGATAAAAACTCATTTATTTAGAAAAATCGTATATTATATATATAATTTGAAAATAATTTATGAAAAATAGTTTTAATTAGTTAAAAATACTAAATAATTTATAGAAATAATTTTTATACCTTAAATAACTAGTAAAACCAATTTAATTACATTTTTAGCCAATTTGGAGTCAAATTACCAAAATACCCCTAGTTTCGTAAATTCTCTAAAATTAATAAAAAATTCACCAAAAATAATATAATTACTAAAAATTAATTTTATCAACATATAATTCAATCATATCAATAAATATACTCAATTAACCAATTAATTTTAATAAAACACATAATTAATCTAATTTTTCCAAAATTACATAAACTAAATAAATTCAAAATAAATTTATAAAATTCACAAAAATTACAAATAAATTTCTAAAATGAATTTCAACACCTATAATTACCATAAAACACAATTTCATAATTTAATTAATTAATTTTTGAAAATTAGAAAATATTAATAAAATAATCAAAAATTCACAAAAAATCAAAATAATTCCCAAAAATTCCAGAGTGTAGATTAAGCTACTAGGATCAATTTTTGTGAAGGGAGTTTTCTTGAATCATTCAAATCAAAGCTCAAAAAAATTCAAGAACCCTAATAGGCTGAAAATGGAAAATCAAAACCTAGGGAAATCTAGACCATTTTAAGTGAAACAAAGCTTGGAATCACACTCACTGGAGCTCAAGGAGAAGATAGAGACCAGTGGCATCGAGTTTGGTGGTCAGAATCGGCTTGATCGACGGTGAGGAAGTTTTCGGCTTCTCAAGGATTTTTCAACAAAAACACGCAGGAAATGGAGGCTTCAGGAGTTGGGAAAAGTTGGAGGTGGAGGAGGAAGGCTGAGAGGCACACCGACAGGGAGAAAATGGCATGACAGTGGCCAGAGATGGTGAGGGACGATCGGGAATGGGGAAGATGAAGTCGATGGCAATATTGTAAATATGGCTAACTTTTTGATTTTGTAAATATAATATGTATATGTATGTATATATATCTATATTTTATATTATTTTAATATATAAATATTGTACCCAATTTAATATACACCACACACTTAAATAATAATAATATATATATATATATATATATATATATATATACATACACATATATATACACATTTAATTATTATTAAAACTATATAATATAATACAATTTAATTAAAATAAACCCTAATTTACTTTAAATAAATGTACATATATACATTTTATTTAGCACTTTAAAATTATATATGGGTTCATGCAAATTCATAACACTATTTAAAATAATTAATATTAAATTGTTTACGTTTTAATTTCTCCGAAAATACAATTCCCGGGAAAATTTTACGTAAATCTCTTAAAATAATATAAAATAATTAAAATTAGCTTTAATAAATATCAAACTCATAAAAATATCATAAATATGTATAAAAATTATTAACACTGCATATCCTAATGCAGTTTAAAAACTCGGGATATTACAACTCCTCACAAGTTAGCCTTACGAGCTGAGCCTCATGATCATAAGGAGCAGAGATTAGCTTGTGAGAGCTGTTATAACAGCTCCAAATAGACACATTTGAATGCAACGATAATTATTTTTGCTCCTCACCAGCCAGAGCTTGCTCCTTATGAGCATTATTCACTTATAAGCAGCGTTTTGACAGAAATAAGTCAAAGATGAATCAAAAATCAATTATAGAAGTTGGAGACATTTTTTATACATCCAATAGCAATATTTTTTAGTGTTTGTCTATATAAACACTCCTTAGAATTCAATTGAAAGGTTAAGAAACTTATTTATCATTCATTCTCTCTTTAGCATTCAATTGAGCTCCTAAAATTCTCTTAAAAAATTCTTTTTTTGTAACTCTTGTGAGAGTTGGTTATGTGTTAGAAATATAGTTTCTCTTCATCTTAAATCTGAGGATAGAGTAGTAGGAAAGTGAGATTTATTTCTAAAGGAATTAGTTTAAGTGTTATCCATTGAAAAACTTGGGATTTGGTTGTTGAGTGAGCCTTGAAAACTCAAGTTGTAAGGTTGTAAGAGTGAGCCATAAAACTCTTGTGTAATCTCAATCTTATGAATAAGATTGTAGGTGATTGAAAATCCTAACTTAGGGATAAGTTAGGTGGAGACGCTGGATTGTTGTTGAATCTAAACTTCTTAAATCATTGTGTTCTTCATTCTTCCTTCTCAAAATTGTTGCAATTCTAATTTAATTCCTTAAACTCATTTTTATTTCCTTAAAACACTCGTTAGCCTTATTCACCCCCCTCTAAGGCATTTTCACTCAAAATCTCATTTTTGTAATCACAACTAGAAAGATGCTTAGAAGAGGATGTCAAGTATATTAGTTATGGTTAGGGATATAGGGGTAGATAAGGGGGTAGTTGAGAAGGTGCCAGTTGTGTGTAAGTTTCTTGATGTCTTTCCTAAAGAATTACCAGGGTTGCCACCAGAAACAGAGATAGAATTTTATATCAATGTTGTACCTGGTACAGATCCTATCTCTATGCCACCTTATAGAATGGCACCTATAAAATTAAATGAGCTTAAAGAGATTATGAATTCTTGATAATGTCCTTTGGGTTGACTAACACCCCAGAAGCTTTTATGAGCTTGATGAATCGGGTTTTTAGGCCATTCTTGGACCAATTTATAATAGTGTTTATTGATGATATCTTGGTATATTCTAAGAGTGAGGCAGAGCATGCTAAGCATTTAAGGATGGTGCTTTAAACTTTGAGAGAGCACCAACTATATGCCAAATTCTCTAAGTGTAAGTTTTAGTTGGATTAAGTGGCATTCTAAGGCCATATGTTATCTAAAGATGATATATAAGTGGATCCCAAAAAGATTGAAGCTATTACAAGGTGGTCAAGACTTACAACAGTCATTGAAGTAAGGAGTTTTCTAGGTTTAACTGGATACTATAGGAGATTTGTAAGGGATTTCTCCAAGATAGTTGCACCCTAACAGGTTAACCTAGAAGAATGCTAAGTTTATGTGGACAAGCAAATGTGAGGAGCACTTTCAGATGCTCAAGGATAAATTAACTTCAGCTCCAGTATTTACTTTACCTTCGAGAAGTGAAGGGTAGACAATGTATTGTGATGCTTCTTAAGTAGGATTGGGTTATGTATTAATGCAGTATGGGAGAGTAGTTGCTAATGTTTCACATTAGTTAAAGAAGCACAAGCAAAAATACCTTACTTATGATTTGGAAATGGTAGCTGTGGTGTTTGCACTAAAGATTTGGAGGCATTACTTATATGTAGTCACTTGTGAAATATACACTAACCCCAAGACCTTGAAGTATATTTTTTAATAAAGAGACATGAATTTGAGGTAGAGAAGATGGATGGAACTTATAAAAGATTATGATTGCTTTATTTTGTACCATCAAGGTAAGGCTAATGTGGTAGCTGATGCATTGAGTAGAAAGTTAGTAGGAAGCCTTGCTCACATTAGCTTGGAAAGAAGGCCAATCATAAAGAGTTGCATGAACTGATTGATCAGGGATTACAGTGGAAGGTAACCAAGAAATGTTTAGTAACTCAATTCAAAGTACGATCAGTGTACTTGGATAAAGTTAAAGCAATACAGAAAAAGGACCCACAATTACATAAGATAATATTTGAAGTGCAACAAGGCCAATCTAGAGATTTTGTTATGGATACTGAGGGTGTACTACGATTGGGCACTAGGTTGTGTGTACTAGATGTGGATGAGCTGAGAAAGGAGATTATGGAAAAAGCTCATTTTTTTCTTACAATGTTCATCTAGGTTCTACCAAGATGTATCATAATATGAGAGATACATATTAATGGAATGGGATGAAAAGAGACGTTGTTGAGTTTGTATCCAAGTGTCTCACTTGTTAGCAGGTGAAATTAGAACATCAAAGACCCTTGGGATTGTTACAACAATTGCCCATTCTAGAGTGGAAATGATATATAATTATCATGGATTTTATGACTGGATTACCTCGTACAACTAGAGGTTATGATTCTATTTGGGTGACAATTGATAGATTGACAAAGTCAGCTCACTTTTTGCCAATTAAGAAGACATACTCTATTGACATATTAATAAAGTTGTATATCAATCAAATTATTTGCCTCAATGGATACCAAAAAGCATAGTGTCAGATAGAGGAGCCACTTTTACTTCAGTATTTTGGCAAGTGCTGCATAAATCATTAGGTACTAGACTTGATTTCAGTAAAGCATTTCATCCTCAAATGGATGGTTAGTTAGAAAGGACCATCCAAACACTAGAAGACATGCTAAGGATGTGTGTGATAGACTTTGGTAGTCAATGAGATTTACACTTTCCTTTGATTGAATTTGCATATAACAATAGCTATCATGCAAGTATTAAGATGACTCCTTATGAAGCATTATATGGTAGGAAGTATAGATCACTCCTGTGTTGGGAAGTGGGTAAGAGGCAATTAACAAGCCCAAAATTAGTGCAAGTGACTTCAGATAAGATTTCTATCATCCACCAGAGATTAAGGACAACTTTTAGTAGACATAAAAGTTATGCATATCCTAAGAGGAAGGATGTATCACTCTCTATGGGAGACATGGTGTTTCTTAAGGTATCTCTAATGAAAGGAGTGATGAGATTTTATAAGAAGAGCAAATTAGCTCCACGGTATATCAAACCCTTTGAGATTCGTTCAAGAGTTAGCGATGTCACTTACAAACTAGTGTTATTGCTAGAGTTGTTGTGTATTCATTCAATATTCCATGTCTTGATGTTAAGGAAGTACGTCTCCGATCCTTCATATGTTCTTCAGCCACAGACAGTGGAACTTAGTGAAGATTTGTCTTATAAAGAGTACCTAATGGTGATCATAGATTGATAAGTTTGCCAACTGCATACCAAAGAAATACCTATGGTGAAGGTACTGTAGCGCAACCATACAGTGAAGATTGCACTTGGAAGATAAAGGTTGATATGTAAAACTGATACCCCTATTCGTTTCAATATTGAAGTAAAATTTAGGGACAAATTCTTCTTAAAGGTGCAAGGATGTAATAACCCAAATTTCTTGTTATTATTATTATTGTTATATATATATATATATATATATATATATATATATATATATATATATATATATATATATATATATATATATAAGGGACCATGGGAAAATGGACATGTGGGTGTCCATTTTCTTTAAAAAGAGGAAGGAAGTGCGTTCTATAGAGGGCAGAGAACATCGAGAATGGCCTGCAAAGAGTGGAAATTTCATTTTGGTCCCTATACATTTTCTTTTCCTCCGTTCAACACACAAACAATCTTCGATCAACCTCAAATTCAAACAATAGACTCATCTCATTCTCCTCTTCATTCTGGTAGTTTTTTTTTTTTTTTTTTTGCAAGAAGTGGCTCTGCATAGTGCAAATTTGGCTTAGAAAAATTAGACTTCTACCTCTGTTTCATATTATTTGGTAAGCTTCAAATGCAACAGTTGGTTCCTTTGAGTTTCTCACATCATCATGAGTCCATAGGCACTGACCACTCATCTAATCTACACTTGTAGAATATTTGGTGAATATTTTTAGGTAATTTCAATTTGTTACTCAATTACCAAATTCAGTGCTGATTTTGGGCTTTTTGAGGCTTTAAGTGTGTTTCATTAATTATTAGAAACATTTTGGTATAATTTGTTTAGTTGGATATTGTACTTTCCAATGAGAATTCGATGGGTCCCACCCAAATTTCAGGTGAGTAAACAATACTGACCCGGAAATGATTATAAACTATTTTTAATAAATAGTATAAATTGTGATGATCAATTTCCGTATATAAAGTTTAGTCTAATTCTTTACAGATTTTAATAAATAAATCTCAGAAGGTTTGTAGTGGAAATTAATTGATTTCCATTTATATTAGTTAAATCGTCGGAGATAAATTCCTTTAGCCTCAAAAGTCATATTTAGGACATTTCTGAGTCAATTTTATAAGTTCATTGATTTTAATAATTTTTCTGAAATTTTAAAAATTTTTATGAATTTTATTTGTATGCATAAGCATGTTTTAAATAAATATAATTTATGTTATGGAGTTCCGGAGCGGGAACCATCACATTTGGGTAGCTGAGGACATGTCGGTCGACACGCTCCACCTATGAGTTAATTTGATAAAATGTTTGTTGAGATTATTTACAAATAAGAATTTTATGAGATTAATATAAGTTATTTATGATAATGAATTTTACCTTATACATGATTAATTTAATTGATTATAATTAAGCATTTGACAAATATGCTTTAATTGGTTTAATTTAATTTAATTTTTATTTTATATTGTTTCATATGCCGTTTTGAAAGTAATGGTAAAACATGTTACCTGGTGGATGTCACCAGGACTGTATGTGTACCAGTGTTGATCTGTGTATTGGTTATTTTTTGGATTGTAAGCCTTGATTGAATAAGACTCTTTAGGAAAAATTATTAATTGTGGGCCTTGGTTGAGTAAAATTATCTAGGCAGGTATATGTCTACTGGTTGGACCTTAGTTGTGCTTTCTTTGTAGGTGCCAGTAAGTAATTGGTGTAAGAGGCCGACTGTAGCTGGACCCCGGTTGAGTGTGCTCTCTAGGACCAATAGTCATTTGAAATAAGAGAGTCGAAAGGCTTATAGAAATGAGTTTTAGGGTTCTGCCATGATTTTCTATTAAAAGTTTTATTTATCATAAATATTATGTTTGCGTGATTTACTTTATTATAAGTTAAAGAGATTTACATTTATACACTTTCTTGAAAGACATTTTATAAAAGATTAGTTTTGGTAAAAATAAAAGAGTTTTTTTGAAATAATTATTTATTTAAGGGATTTAAAGGTTTTGGATAGTTGTTTTAAAACCAACATGCATTTTATAAAGTTAGTTCACTCAGTGAGGTCTGACCCCCCTTAATTTTTTTTTTAGGATGTCATTGTCAGACCGATCCTAGTCATTATCTTTCTTCTTCTCTGGCCATTTTATATAGGTTTATTTGATATAAGTATTATGTATTTAAATTTTAGATACCGCAATAGTTAGTTAAATGATTTGTGTAATTTGTATTTGGGAAGTAGTGTCGATTGGATAATTTTTGGAAGTATATTTCCTTAATTTATAGGTTTGGGTTTATTTCCGATATGAAGAAATTTTACTAAATTTTCGTTAAATATTAAAGTGTTAAATTTTATTGTGATAATTCCTTTAGGTTTAGTATGAGTTTCGAAAGTTTTATACTTTTCTTATTCTTTAGTACTGATCACGTCATCACGTGCTCATGAGGAGAGATAACTTATAAAAATAACTTTTTAAATGATAGAGTGCCCATGAGGAGAGATAACTTATAAAAATAACTTTTTAAATGGTAGAGATACTTTCCTCAGGTTATTGTTGCCCGCAACAAATACTGAAAGTAGTCTCCTCTTAAGTTGATAGTCTCCTCTTAACAAATGTACTTCAATGAATGTTTTTTGTATTTTTTGAGACCCGTGACGTGATAAACAATTACCTTTATCTCAGTCCTTTTTCAAAGAGTATATATTATGTTACTAGATGAAATAAATTTTTCTTTTTAATTATTAAAGAATTTATATAATTTAAATATCAATAAATGTATAAATAAAGTTTAATAGCTGAAATTTAATAATTGATATTGAAGGACGTGGTGTCATGATAATACGATATAAAGTCCCAATTTTAATTAGTTAAAACCTGGCACATCTACTAAATAGCCCAATATTCTGATATAGGAATTGATCAGGGTATCGGGACAAAGAATTTGCAAGTTCAACAAAATCATTCAACATTTCAACTTTAAGGCTATTCCAAGTGTTGCAACAGATAACAATGCGATAAGTATCAGATGTAATAATACAAAATAAGATACCAAAATGGAGTAATTAACAAAAAAAAATAATAATAATAATCAACCATCCTCAAATGGGTGATTCCGAAATACTGAACTTCAATCATTGCAAGAATATTATATTAATTCATATGCATCTCATAACTAAAGATACAATTACATCGGACATTCAAACAAAAACAGCTTCTTCAGCCCAACAAAGACATATCATATATATGCATGTTGCCTCATTTGGCTATAAGCTTTGCGTGCACCCACTACCAGAGAAACATTTTAGTTACTCCTTTCATGGAAGACTTTGGTTGACTCCAACTTGTGTTTCGTTGTCCTGACCGTTCAAATTGAGGGCAGTCAATGGAGAAGATAGGTGGAAATAATAACGTCAAAGCTAGAAAATTAAGGAGAAAAATTAAAACAATTGGCAGACAGATTGCTAATGCTACTTTTACAATTTCACTTTTCTTTTCCACCTGTCTATCACATTTCTTTATTTCATACGAAAAAAAAAAAATTGATCAGTTCCCGTTCCAGCTTTCACCCCTTAATTGTCTACTGCTTAGCTTTCTTTTTCTCTTATCAATATTCCTTCCCTTTGAATATGGCAGTGGCTGATGTTCTTGTTTCTAAAGTTCTGGAGATGCTGATTTCTGGCATTTATAGTGAGCAGAGCAAAAGGTTAATCTTGTTGTTGGCGTCGAGAAAGAGATGAAATTGCTCACTGACAATCTCCACTGCATCCAAGCTGGGCTCTTTGATGCAGAGAAGAGGCAGCTGAAGTAGGAAACAGTCAAACTATGGCTCCGAAGGCTAAAAAACATATTGTACCACATTGATGATGTTTTGGACGAGTGGAGCACTGAGCTTCTGAAATCAAAAATTGGAGATGATTATGAATATGCTCCCAATCCTAAAAGAGCTACGGTATGGTCTTTTTCCTATCCTTTCTCTTTTGCTTTCGTGAAGTTGGTTTCCGCCATGACATTGCTTTCAAGATAAAAGAGATAAATGGAAGTCTGGAAGTCATTGCCAAACAGAAAATTAATTATAACTTTCTTCCAGTGGAAGGTAATGGAGGAGTTGAACGTGTTATGACTACCTCTGCTGTTAAAATGCCTGAAGTAAAACGTAGAGAGCAAGATGAAAATAGAGTGATAAATTTGTTGTTGTCTGCGAGTACTGGAACACCGAATCCTCATGTCATCTCTGTAGTAGGAATGGGAGGGATAGGGAAGACAACCCTCACAAAAAGGGTATATAACGAACACTGAGTGAAGTCCCAATTTGATAAAACAATATGGGTTTGTGTCTCTGATGCATTTGATGAGAATAGGATTGCCAATGCCATTCTTGAATCTCTTGCAGATGCTGCCTCATATTTTGTTGAATTGCAAAGCAAGGTGCAAAAAATTCGACAACGTATTGAGGGGAAAAAGTTCTTACTTGTTCTGGATGACATTTGGAATGAAGACAGTAACAAGTGGGGACGAATAGAAGAATTTCTCAGGTGTGGTTCCTCAGGAAGCAAAGTTCTGGTAACTACACGCAGCGAGAAAGTTGCAGAAATTATGGGGCATAGAGATCACATGATCCGACTTGGATTGTTGTCCAATGAGGATTGCTGGTCTATATTTAGTCAACTTGTATTCTTGGAAAGGACTAGCATGCAGTGCAATAGTAGTCTAGTAGAAATTGGTAGAAAAATTGTTGCTAGGTGCAAGGGTTTGCCTCTTGCTGTAAAGACAATAAGCTAATTGAAAGAGGTATTTTAGCCCCATTGTTTTTAAGTTATCATGACTTATCCTCAGCACTGAAACAATGCTTTTTGTATTGTGTCATATTCCCTAAGGACCATAGGATGAGTAAAAAGAAATTGATTGGGATGTGGATGAGTCAAGGTTATCTTAGGGCAACCAGAAGTAAGGATATGATGGAGATAGGTGAGGAATGTTTCCAGCACTTGGCTATGCGCTCTTTCTTTCAGGATTTTGAGGAAGATGATGAGGACAGGAGCATTAGTTACTGTAAGATGCATGATTTGGTTCATGATTTTGGTCAATCTATCATGAAAAATGAAAGTGTTTGCCTCCAGGTCAATAGTACTTATTGTGTAGATCCAAGGATAGACTTCAATTTTCCTAATGAAACACGACATGCGGTGATTGTGGTTGCCCAAAGAAAGGCCTCATTTCCTAGCTGTGTCTATAACTTTAAAACATTACACAGCCTCAGATTTCTCTCCATGGATTGGGTTTCAACGGTTCAAGCGGCCTTACATTGTAGATTCAATGAACTGACATGTTTGAGATCACTGAGCTTAAGTGACTCTGGCATTGAAGAAATTCCTTTGAATATAAGTAAACTGATCCATTTGCGAGAGCACGACTTGTCTAGAATGTTGTGGAGCTTACAGTTTGAAAAAAAAAAAGTAAAAAAGGATGGGCATCGAATAAGAATTTTTTTTTTTTATATACTTTGATGGCTATATATAGAGCCATCTGCATTTGGAGGATAAGAGCAGCACAGCAAGAAACAGAGAAGTGTAGTAGAGCAACAGGTAATCAAAATTTGAGTGCTTTGTGTGTTTGTGAAGGGAGAGAATATTTTAAAAGGGTTTGAGAAATTTTTCTCAAATGATGAGTGATAAAATAATGAAAAAAATTATTTTGAAGTATTTGGAAAACACTTTAAATATCACTATTTTGATGAGAACTATTTTTATTGTATATCTCTAGTGTCAATTTAGAGAAAACTCTCTTTTATACCTACTATTTGTATAGTGAAAAAATTATTTTGTTTTTATCTCGTGGACGTAACCTAAAAATTAAGGGTGAGCCACGTTAAAATATTAGTGTCATTTTTATTATTTTATTATCCATTGGCCAATTTAACCACCTCAATTTATTTTTTGTTTAATTATTTTTACAATAATTTTATTTTGTCTCTGTAAAAATTACTCCGTTGCACCAATTCTGTTAATTTTCCTATCATGAAAATCTAAGATTAAGGAGGTTGCCTGAAATAGTGCGTAAATTGTATAATTTACAAACCTTAGTTGTGGATGAATGTGAGAGTCTAGAATCGTTGCCTCAAGGGATGGGAAAACTTATTAATTTGAGGTCTGTATAATATTGGGTGTGGATCTCTGCTGTTGCCAAAAGGTCTTGGTAGGTTAAGTGGTCTTCAGAGATTAAGCTGGCTCAACATTTGCCATGATGATGAACAAGAAGAAGAAGCATCACCGTCTCTTAGAGATGTGGAAAACCTCAATCACCTTGGTGGTTGTTTGGAGATAAGACGCAGCAGACAACATAAGGCAGATGTGGATGTGAGAGACGCTAGGCAGGCACAGTTGAAGGCGAAAAAACACCTCACTAAGTTGGTTCTGCGTTTCAGTTTGCGAGATGGAGCTGAGTGAAGGAAAGAAAGTGAAGATGAAGAGTTATTAGAAGCTTTAGAGCGTCCTCCAAATTTGAAATCTTTAGAGATATATAATTACCAAGGCATCAAAATGCGCTGCTCAAGCTGGATATCGTCGCTGAGTTTTCTTAGAGAGCTTTATCTCTGTTATTGGAGAAATTGTGAGCAATTGCCTCCATTGGGAAAATTGCCTTCCCTTGAATCTCTTACAATCGATAATTTTGAGAGATTAAAAAAAGTTGGTGGGGAATTTCTCGGGATGGATCATCATGAGGTTGGTGCTGCTATTGGTACCAGTATTAGTAATGCCATGTCTTTCTACTTTGTCCCTCTGGCGCTGCCCAAAGTTGAAGAAATTGCCATGTCACATCTGCCAAAACACTTCACTCAAACTTAAGACTTGAAAATGTGAGGCTCCACATCTATAAGGGTGGGAAAGAAATCAGGTAATTTAGTTTCTTTGATGTTACTTAGGACAAGTAACTAGTGTCTTTTTTTTTTTTTTTTTTAACTTGCTTTGATGTCTGGTTAAATTTTTATTCAGTAGAAAACTTGTGTAGACTACACAATGGTAGGCAGAGAACATAAAGAACAGCTTCACAAATTGCAAATTCCAAGAGACATTTGGTGTTATGAGGTATTAAATTTATGCTTAAGCCTTTGCAGAATTTATAGATATAATTTTTTCTTTATGCAAGATCTTGTTTACAAACATTTTGAACTATTGCTCTCTACTGCTGCTGCAGCTGATGAAGTAATGTTTGTTCTGGGGCTTGATGAGTGTTGAGAGAAGACAACCATGGATAGACAAACGTACTTTCAGGCTGCTTGTTTCTCTAAAAATACCGGAACCTCATGTTTACAAGTATTGATCAGTTCTTTATGTTGCTTTTAACTTGCTTTATGATGCTACCACTACCAGCATTTGAAGAGCTGATCCATGGTAGTCTTAAAAAGAGGGAGTTGAAGAGCTGAAAAATCAATATACTACAAGAAAGGTTGATCCCCCGTCAGATGTACTTAAAAATCAATATACTACATCTATATTTCTAAAAAAAATTATCAATTTTATTTACTAATATCCGTTAAAATTAATTTTTTTATTAGTTTATACGATTTGATTGTAATTAGTGAAGTTCCAATATGTCTAGATTTCCAAAATAGAAGTTCCCATTGGGGAAAAAAAACATAGAGTCTAATATGCTCCTATGTCAAAAATCCAGGGTGCAAATTGAACCTTTTCCCCAAAAAAATAACACAAAAAATGAAGAAGTTAATTTTTCAAGAGAGGTCAAATGGCATTGTTTTGTATAAAATATTTAATGTTATAATACAAAAAATTTTAACATAAAATTTTTTAATATCAATTCTTTTGATTGTACAATACCAACCAAATTCTTTACTTTAAATTGGGTTTAGACCATTGTACTTGGTTAGATATATTCAAGAACAGTACTAATTAGACAGAAAATTAAAAATTCTTATGCCTAGACCAGCGTCAAAGTAATCTTTCCCTTTGTCACCAAGAATTTCCAAGAACCTCTATATGAAATGATAAAGATGATGCGTTAAAAGAGAAGTAAGATGTCAAAGGCAGATTGAATGTAAAGATGCCTTAACTAGAGTAGCATTTCATGTTCATGTATCAGAATTTCATGTTCACGTTCATGTACATATATGAACAGAAATGTATATTCCTTAAATATAACAAAAGCAATCCTTTGCTCTGCCACCAACTAAAGGATATATTCCTCAGCTTTGCATATAATTTGCAGTATAAAATGCCAAAATATTTTGAATTCATTATCACATCTTCAAACTTCAGCTTTCATCAATTAATTGTCGACCGCTTAAACTTCACCTCCCAAAAACCACCCTCAAACTTCAATATCCCAACTTTCTTTCTTTCTTTCTTTCTCAATCAATCATCACCTTTGAACATGGCTGAAGCACTTGTTTCTATGGTGATCGAGATGCTGGCTTCAAACATTGGTCACCGCATACAGCAAGAATATAGGCTCGTCATGGGCACGGACGAAGAAATTGAAATGCTTAATAGCAATCTTGTGGCAATCAGAGCAGTTCTCAATGATGCTGAGAGAAAGCAAATGATGCAGGAAACTATTAAACTTTGGTTGGCCAAGCTCAAAGGTATATCCTACGACATCGATGACGTATTGGATGAATGGAGCACAGCAATTCTGAGATTGCAAATTGAGGGAGATGATTGTGCTTCCAAGCTTAAAAGGAAGGTACGGTTTTTCATTCTCCCTGCTTGCTTTTGCGGTCGTGATGTGTGTTTCCGCCATGACATTGCTACTAAGATAATCAAGCTAAATGAAAGGCTAGATGTTATTGCCAAAGAGAAAGATAGGTATACCCTTTCTTTCATTCAAGGCAATGAACAAGTTGAGCGAAACATAACAACCGCTTTTGTCGATGTAAAAGATGTCAAAGGCAGAGTGAATGATAAAGATGCCTTAATCAACTTGTTGTTGGCTGAGAGTAGTGTTATGCCAAACCCCCATGTCATCTCTGTAGTAGGGATGGGAGGGATTGGAAAAACAACTCTCGCCAGACTTGTGTTCAATGATGACAGGATTAAGTCCCATTTCCATAAGAAAATATGGTTTTGTGTCTCGGATCCCTTTGATGAGATTAGGATTGCTAAGGCGATCCTTGAATCTCTTACAGGTTCAGCCCCAGATGTAGTTGAATTGAAAACATTATTAGAGAAAATTCAGCATTTTATTGAGGGAAAAATGTTTTTGCTTGTTTTAGATGATGTCTGGAATGAAGAATTTAGAAAGTGGGAACAACTAAAACATTGTCTTGAATGTGGTGCACCGGGAAGTAAGATTTTGGTAACCATACGTAAGGAGAATGTTGCAAGAATTATGGGTTCCAGAGATCATCATGACATAATCCAACTTGGATTGTTGTCCGATGTGGAATGTTGGTCCATATTTTCTCAAGTTGCATTTTCTGATAGGACTGGGGAGAAGCAGAATAAGAGTCTAGAAGAAATTGGAAGAAAAGTTGTTGTTCGATGTAAGGGTTTGCCACTTGCTGTAAAGGCAATAGGGGGTCTGTTACGCTTTAAAGATTCTGTACAGCAGTGGCAAAGAGTCTTAGATAGTGAATTATGGGAATTAGAGGAAGTTGAAAGAGATGTTTTGGTGCCATTATGGTTAAGTTATTATGACTTACCCTCACCACTGAAACAGTGCTTCTTGTATTGTGTCATCTTCCCTAAGGACCATATGATGAGTAAAAAGAAATTGATTGGGATGTGGATGAATCAAGGTTATCTTAGGGCAACGAGAAGTAAGGATATGGTGGAGATAGGTGAGGAGTATTTTCAACACTTAGCTATGCGCTCTTTGTTTCAGGATTTTGAGGAAGATGTTTGGGACATGAGCAATAGTTATTGTAAGATGCATGATTTGGTTCATGATTTTGGTGAATCTTTGATGAAGGAAAGTTGTTGCATAGAGGTCAATAGTACTACCAATAAGAGAGAAGATTTAAGAGAAGATCTGAGTTATCACCAAATACGTCATCTAGGGATTTCAGTGGCTGGCCAAAGTGATGACTCATTTCCTAGTTGTGTATATACTTTTAAAAAATTACGTAGTCTCAATATTTTGTCTGCTCCTAATGATTCAATGATTAGAACAGCCTTACCTTGTATATTCAATGAATTGACTCATTTGAGATCATTTAGCTTAAGAGATTGTGGCATTGAAGAAATCCCATCCAATATAAGTGAATTGATCCATTTGAGAGAGTTAGATTTGTCTAGGAATCAAAATTTAAAGAAGTTGCCTGAAGCAATATGTAAATTGTATAATTTACAAACCTTAGCTGTGGATCAATGTAATCTTGAATTGTTACCTCAAGGGATGGGAAAACTTATTAATTTGAACTGTTTGTATAATATTTGGTGTTCATCTTTGTGGTTGCCAAAAGGAATAGGGAGATTAAGTAATCTCCGGAGATTAAGTTGGCTCAACATTGGCCATGATAATGAAAGAGAAGAAGCACATTTATGTCTTCGAGATGTGGAAAACCTAAATAACCTTGGTGGTTATTTGTGCATAAATTGGTGGAGACAGCACAAGGCAGATGTAGATGTGGAAGAAGCTAAGCAGGCACAATTGAAGGCTAAAAAACACCTCATTGAATTGGTTCTAATTTTTGGTTGGGAAGATGGAGGAGAGTGGAGGAAAGAAGGTGGAGATGAAGAGTTATTAGAAGCTTTAGAGCCTCCTCCAAATTTGAAATATTTAGAAATACGGTGTTACCAAGGCATCAAAATTTGTAGTACAAATTGGATAACGTTGAAACTGAATTCTCTTAGGAAGCTTGTTCTTGTGGATTGGAAAAACTGTGAGCAATTGCCAGCATTGGGAAAATTGTCTTCCCTTGAATCTCTTAAAATCTGGGAATTTGAGAGTGTTAAAAAAGTAGGAGGTGAATTTCTTGGGATGGATGATGAGATTGGTGGTAGTGGTGCTGCTGATGCTATGAATACTGCACTAATATTATTCCCCAAATTGATAGAATTGGAGTTCTTTGGGATGTTTGAATGGAAAGAGTGGAATTATGAAAACGAAATAATTAAAAATATAATCATAATGCCAGCTCTCCGTTCTTTGACACTTGATACATGTACCGAGTTGAAGGAATTGCCACATTACATCACCCAAAACACTTCACTCAAACTTCATATTAATGAATGTCCAGCTCTGCATTATGAAGGAAAGTAAGAAATTAAAAGGTAATATTTCTTCACTTTATTAATTAATCATTCTCTAATTTCTTTTGTTTTTCAATTTCTCATAGCTATTATTAACATTTTTGGGCTTTTTTAAAAACTCCGACGTCGTTTCAAAACAGGCAAGCTCCTCTGCTGCAGCACCACCAAACACTGTCTTTAACACAACATCCTGAACACTGTCTAGAACAAACATCAGTCTTCACTAAGTAATTGTCTTTGTTTTTAATTGATTTGTGTTTTCTTTTCCTTTATTTATTTGTTTCTTTCTTTTGAGCTAATTTTTTTTTTTCTTTTTTGTGATGAAGAACAATCTCCTACTTGTGATTTGCCATCGGCTGCATTCTCAGTTCTCCATTCAACTTTTCACTCTGTTGGAATCAAATGATGGTGTCATTACCAAACTGCTTCTTCAGGAACAGGTACCTTATTTTCTTGACTTTTCTTCTCTTTTTATCTTGCAAACTAATTATCATCATGGAGGCTAAGTGGCTTCTACTTCATTTCTCACCACCAGTTTCCTTTTTTATGCCGAGGAGAAGGTAATGCAATTGCTGATGAATTAGCTAAAGTATGAAAGCAAAGGAATTCAGATCTCGTGACTCACTGCTAACCCAGCCATTCACTTTCAGATGCTGGAAACTTATGTTTAGTTACAAGTATTGATCAGTTCTGTATCTGCTGTAGCAACTAAATATATATGTACTATAATTGATTTTCTTTATTTTTTTCAATTGTTTTTTATCAGTCGGTTTCTGTTTGATGTCTTCAAAGTGCATAGCTTTCAATTCCATCCCTCATTCCTGTTGATGTTTTCTTGCAAAAATAGGTGGAAGATTGGAATAATCTCCTGAGGAGCATTACAAGCCGAAGGAGATGCCATTAGGGTACGGGTTTCATGCCAAATTGCGCTTAATGCCTCATGTTTTGTAATAATGCTCAAGTAGTAATGATGTTTTTTTTTTGCTGCCTCAAAGATCCATTTGAAGAACATACATGTTTTGGACTTACAATTCTGTTTATGAGTCCCAAGCTCAATCAGCCCCAAATACATGAGTCAAGACATAAACGAGTACACGAACTTTCAACTCGACCCTCGGCAGTTGTACAAGAAACAATGTCCAACTGATCAGGATCAAATGGTGCTGTGGTTTTTTGGAAGTCACATGCCAAAGAACAGTAGATGGTGGTGCACCCAATTAAGTTCAGTTAGCTAATTATTGAAGATTGACATGCAGTACATGAGGGAGTATTGACAGGCAGTGAATGCTGCAAAGCTAATAGCCAAACGAGGCAACATGGATCTATATCCTGGAAGCTGAACAAACTGTTTTTGTTCAATGTCAGTGTAAGAGTTTTCCTCAATTACATAATTTTCGTGCCTTATTCTGTATGCTCACATCTGATCATTATCAATAATCATTAATTATAACCTTTGAATATGGCTGTAGCTTATGCACTTGTTTCCAGAGTACCTATTACAGCTGCTAACTTCAACCATTAACAGATGATGGAGGAGAGTGGAGGAAACAAGGTGGAGATAAAGAGTCATTAGAAGCTTTAGAGCCTCCTCCAAATTTGAAAGCTTTAGAAATATATCATTTCAAAGGCATCAAAGTCTCTTGTTTAAGTTGGATAATTTTGAAGTTGAATTTTCTCAAAAAGCTTCTTCTTTGGGATTGAAGTTGAAATTTTTGATTTAAAAACATTTTCAAAGCAATAAAAAAGTCTCCTGGTTGGCCAGTGAGGGAATAGACATGGGCATAGTACAAATGCCAGACAGATCAAGACATCCAAATCTCTTGAAAGATGATCCCACAAGACTAAAATCATATCATAGAAGTATATATATGTAAAAAATCTTGTATTATTATAAGTCCACCATGCATCAAAACAAACAAAATTACACATCTCAATCACAAATTAAGCTTAAGAAAGACCATAATTAAATATTTTAATCTTCATCCGGCAACGATCCTCCTCATAATCACTTAGTCTATGTCTTCTCCATAGATAATTTTTTGATTATTAAAAATTAAATTTAAGGTCATCTAAATGTGCTGCGGCTACGAGTTAAATCCAAATTATATTAATTATCTAATTAGTCTAAGGTTACTTGGAAAATCACTAATTTAAATAATTAATCATTACATTGCTGTTAACTTCAATTTGGCTGTTAAAAATTGAAAGGTTTGCATTTTTCCTTTACGTTGATCTCGAAGGGAAATGGTCATTGTCTGTTTAAAGTTATAGCTACTTGAGAAGAGAGCTCCAATGGCATAAAGACATAATGTAATTGTTGTTATCTCAATTGGAACGTTAATCATAAAGAAATGGCTAATATTTTGTGCTTGTCATAAGTCAAAAATCTCATCTAGATGATCTTGCTACAGCTAAAATTTTTATGGGCTTTGGCAGTTCACCAGCAATATTTCTCGTAACTTGAAAAATTTTCGAATCCCTTGCATTGTGCGATAGACATTGAATCTTGCACAATGTATATATTTTTTAAAAATAATTTATAAATTTTTGGAAAATAATTTTATTATTTTAGAGTAATTCGTAGGAAATTTTGTTGAATTTATTTTAAAAAATATTAATTTTATGAAAATGAAGAATAATGTTTTAAATGTAATTAAATTAGAATATTTTATATTAAATAAAACATGTGTATTTCAATAAAAATGAATTTTTAATTTTTTTATAAAAAAATATTGTAAATTTTAGTAATTCAACATAGAAGATTTTAGAAGTTAATGTTGAAATATGAACACTTCCTAAATTTTTGGCTTAATAAATTAAAAATAAAATATAACATATTAATTTTATTTTTTTTAATTTTTGTTAACATAATTTTTTAGTTATAATAAGATTAGTTTTTTTAGTGGAATAAGATTAGTTTTTAAAATTATTTGCATTTTAGTTGAATATTAATACTAAATAAATATTTAAATTATTTAAAATAAAAAAATGTAATATATAAATATTTTTAAAATTTGAATAATATTAAAATATATGGATAAAAATGCATTTTTGCCTCTCATATTTTGTCTGAGTAGCATATATGCCCGCTTTTTTTTTTCATAATTAAATTAGATTTATACTTAGAACAAGTTTCTAAGGGCTCCTCATGCTGACATGGCATAAACGACAGTGAGGAGGCATTAATGAATGGTTGATATGGCAAACGTTTGACCCCATGTAAACTCATTTAAACCCTCATCTCCATTATACCCAACAAAAACCTTAAAACATTAAACTAAAAACCTTCTTGCACCTTTGCCCAATTCAGTTGTCAACACCCTCTACCATCTAACCACCATTGGCGTCGCTGCTACCAGCTCCTCCACTCACCGACGACAGAGTCACCAACATACATACCCTCACTTGCTCGCTCACTCAACCAATGGGAACGCCACCTCTCCCAGCAATTGCCACCGCTGCTTCTTCTCTCCTAGAAAACACCACTAGGTAATTAGAGATTTACTTTCACCTACCAGACACCAGTTCCTGCCAGTAGCCAACTGGCGCAAAATCCCAAAAAAATTGAAGCACAATAAAGTAGTTAGCGACTATGGTAAGGAGAAATCGAAGAAGGAGAACCACAATTGCCACCAACTCGAGCTCTACATGTAAAGAAACGAGCTTTAAAGAACAGAGCTTTGGCTATATCTTTCAACGAAAAAGATCTCAGGTACTGTTAGGTCTTGCATTCTGTTGTTGGAGATGGTTGTGGTAGTACTGATTTTAAATTAAACGTGGTGATTTTCCTATAATGGTTAATTAGTGAGTGATGTTTATTGTGTTAATCACTATTAAATGGAATTGTCAAACTTATCTCTTGGGTTTGGTTTGAATATCAACCAATTTGTGTGTTGGACCCTAAGATTTTTGACATAATGGAGAAAGAAAGGGATAGGCAATATAAATGAGTTGAGTTGATAGCATCGGAGAATTTTGTTGTAAAGCAGTAATGGAGGCATTAGGTAGCCATTTAACTAATAAATATTCAGGAGTAGTTGGTTCCCGTTCTTACAGTGAGAATCAATACATTGATGAAATAGAAACACTTTGTTAAAAAAAGAGCATTGAATGCTTTTAATTTGGATTCAAAGTTTTGACAAGAATGGTGGTGGTGGTGATTTTCAAGTGGTAATGGTGGTGTTGATGGGTTGTGGGTGGTGGTGATGGTGTGGTTGATGCTCACAAATTTTTTGATAGAATGCCTGAAAGGAACGAGGTCTCATGGGCTATAATGGTTTTAGGGGTATGCAATGCAACAGACGAATTTTCATTTATGCTATTATCATTCTGATTGAAGCGGGGAAAAAAAACAAAGCTGGAGAAGGAGAAGGGCATAATCATTCGCTTTGTCATAGGTCATAGGTAATATTTTGTTTATTTCTTGCAATTTTGTTGATCTAGTAAGTCTGCTAAAATTCTTGCAACTCGCGATCGGTTTTGGAGCCATTGATGAGCCTCTTCTTCTTCTTCTTTGTTGCAGTGTCTATAATCTAAGAGAGCAAGAAAGATTTTATTGTTAACAGAGAGCTAGAGTTTTTTTTTTTTTTAAAGAGTTGTTGCATGCTTTATTCATGTATAATATAATAGACAGTTAATGAATGCTAAGGTGGCCAATGACTTTAACAAACCTCCCATTTAAAACACATCCAATAGCTGCCACTTCACTAAGGATATAATGGATGTTATAGTTTAGATATATGCATCGTTTAGCAGGGGCATGGAAAGCTGATTTTGGGAAAAACTTAATTTATTTGTGCCAAAAAAAAAAAAGAAAGGGGCATATATTCTCCTCGGACAAAATATAAGGGGCAAAAATGTACCTTTACCAAGATATGTATAATAATGTTTTGGTTAAAAAATAATATTAAATAGATATATGGTAAATATTTTATTTTTAATAAAAATTATGATTTTTAATGATTTGACATATTAGATTTTAAAATAAATATTCACATATAAAAATAGACATTTGTCAAAATTTTGACTTAATGACCTTAGAACTGAGCATTTAATATATATATATATATATATATATATATATATATATATATATATATATATATATATATATATAGCGAGAGAGAGAGAGAATAATAACTAAATAAATTAAAAATAAAATTTTGGTGCTAATTTACATATACTTTTAGGATTCATTTGAGTATGTTTTTATTCATCTTAGTTTACATTTATGTTAATTTAGCTATAAAAATATATACGTTTATATTTTGTTTTGTTATTCTATGGAAAAGAGGTTTTGGAGTTGTTTAGTAGTGAAAAGGAGCAAAAATAGAGCAAAGGAGCATAGCTGGGTTTCTATCGCGATCACAAATTTATCGTAAAAGTTACTATAGCGATCACTACAGTAACTCTGCTATAGTAATTTAAAAAGGTATTCAATGGTCAATTAAGAAGACTATAAAATAAAGACCAAAAACCTAATTTATGGGGTGGACATTATAATCTAAAAGGGAGAAAAAATCATTTCAAGATCTAACCCACCAAGAGAAGAACTAATACACCCAAGGAGAGAAAAGAGGAAGAAGAGAAAAAGGAGCTAAAAAGGAGAGCCTCCATTGAAGACCCATAAAGCTTCTTGATAAAATCTCTATCTCCTTTGTTTATTATTGATTATTTTTGTTAATTTCTTGGATTGTTATTGAATGTTGAACATGGAAGCCATGTGTGGCTAAATTTATTTATATTATTGGGATTTTGAAAATCTATTTGATTTAAGTTTATTTAATAGATACACTTCTTTTTTATTTTACATATTGTATTTGTTGAGCTTGTTGTGTGTTGTGTTTTGGCCACATACAACCCTTTTTTGATTCTATGCATTGAGAAATGGTGGATTCAATAAACCCATAAATACTTGTTAGATTTATCAATGACTTGAGAGAACTTGATAAGATCTAATCCTCCATAAGTTTGCTTAATGCCTAGTATGTTTGATGTTGTCTTATTTTATGGTGATGATGAGAGTTAAGACATTCTTTGAGATTTAATTGATGCATATGCTTGTAGAGTTTAGCATTACTTGAGAAAGAGTGCTAAATGATTCTTGGAAACTTGAGGTATGCAACGAATTTGAATTAATCTAATACTCGACTTAAGGATAATGTGATGTACAATTTCCCAACAACATAATTCCAATATTCATTTGTTTCTACATTTTAGTTATTAATAGCTTAATTTGCTTCACTTTGATTGTTTGTTATTTAGTTTATTAATTTTTTTCTTCAATTTACATTGTTAAGCTCTAAACAAATTGAACTAGCATTAATAGGTGTTTAATCCTCAATCTCTATAGGAAACGATACTCTACTTACTTCTATATTACTTGTCGACCCGTGCACTTGCAGTCAATCAACATAAAATATATCATATTAATTTTATTTTCTTCAACTTTTGTTGACATAATTTTTAGTTATAATAAGATTTGTTTTTAAAATTATTATATTAGTATTAGAGTGTATATAGTAGAGTTTTAGTAAAAAAATAGTACTAAATAATTAATATATTTTTTAATTTTTTTGAAAAAAATTTAATGATTTAGAAAAAAAATATTTGAGAGATTTAGGTAGAAAAATATGTATTATATAAATATTTTTAAAATTTAAGTAGTATTGAGATATGTATAATAGTATTTTAATTAAAAAATAAAATATAAATATTTTAGACACTTGTTAAATTTTTGACTTAATAATTTTAGAGGTCAACATGTAATATATATAAATTGTTGCGCTACTTTTATAATACTAATGATTATTAGCCACTTGTT
The DNA here is from genome assembly GCA_947683625.1 of Mallotus nudiflorus. Taxonomy (NCBI): domain Eukaryota; kingdom Viridiplantae; phylum Streptophyta; class Magnoliopsida; order Malpighiales; family Euphorbiaceae; genus Mallotus; species Mallotus nudiflorus. The sequence goes on from CANTUR010000125.1 coordinate 587,437, forward strand.
TTTATATTTTACCAGAAGTTTGATTGTATCAAAATCTGCCAATTAACCTTAATTTTTAAGGTACCAATATGTCAAATTGTGGCATAAAATCTTTTGAGTAATGTTTGTTAGCTGACCTTTTAGCTAAATGCAATATCATGCCAAAATTTGCAAATTCAACAACATCATTCAACATTTCAACATATAACAATGTCATAATATCAGATATAGAATAAGAGACCAAAATGGACTAACTAATAAAAAAAAGATCAATCATCCTTAAAATGGGTGATTCCAAATAATTGAATTTCATCAATGCAATAATATATGTTAATTCATTTGCATCTCATAACTCAATATTCAATTACATTTGACATTGAAACAAAACCAGCTTCTTCAGCCTAGCAAAGACCATATATTCATTTACATGTTCATTGAGGATCAATGAACTTGAAAGTGAAGATCAATAAGCCTATTACAGGTTTATTGACCTTTAACTGCAGGTTCATTGACATTTATCTACAGGTTTATTAACCTTCATTTGCAGACTTATTAACCTTCACCTATAAATACACTTTCAATCTCATTTTTAATTAAAAGGCAAGAAAAATTCAATAGCTAAGCTCAATTTCCAACGCTAATTTTGAGAATAAGAAACTAAAATCATGCCCACCATTATTTAGTATTTCAAACTAGGGTTTATATTGTTCAAGTTATTAATTGCTCCACCTCTTCCTCCATCTAGTGTCAGTTTTTGCCATGTGGCTTTAGGCTGGTTTATTAAGGGCTTTGAGTTCGCTTTTCTTAGTTTTATTTTTTTCCTTCGTTTTTTGTAATTGTGTAGGGTAACATGGTATAATAGTTTTACTTGTCATCAAGCACACGACAACGTTCAATAGGCTTCTGTGCTTTTTTTTTTCCTTTTTTTTTTCTGCAAGTGAAAAATTTCCCTTACATATTGCTCCAAATGTTTAACTAAGTTGTCTAATGGTTCAACTAAAATAGTGAATCAGTTTGGAATTAGAAAAATAACAAGGAAGAAAAGAGAACTGATTAGAAAATAAAAAATGAGAAACTAGAGAATCGAGAAGAAGGAGATGAATGCAAAGTAGATGTTGAAGGGGTGACGGGTGCAAAGATAAGGAACAAAAGTGTTAAACAAAAGAAAATAAAAACAAAGGCGTTAAAAAAAAAGGACACACACATGTGAAGGACCCTTGACTCATATTGCAATATGGATAGGTGTCATGATATAATTTGCATCCCACTACCATCACAATTTGTTTGCCATAATTTTTTTGCTTAAACATTTTCATTATATGTTCTTTTGCATCGCTAAAGCTAAAGCTAATGCTACTTTTACAGTTTCATATTTTTTTCTCACTTGTATAGCGTCACAATTCCATAACAAGGGTTGTAAAAGAAAAATCCATAACAAGGGTCTGATGACTAGTTTAGAATAGTAGAGTTTGAACTCTCACTTCCTCTTGGTATTGGAAATTAACCATCTCTACTTGTTGTTAAAAAAAATTCCATTATAAAATCCCTTTATTTGGTATTATAGAAAACATATCCGTAGTGGCTTGCTTTGAATGGTGGGCCATGAATTTACTAAAAAACACATCATCCTAAATAATTATGTTCCTACTCATGGGGTAGTATTATTTTTTAAAAAAATGAAAAATTATATATACCCTACATTGCATTTGACCTAAATATTTTCAAAAATAAGATGTGCTTCTTTTTTTCACCCTTAACTCTTCGCTTTTCTTCATTACTTTTTTTCTTTTTCTTTTCATTTTATGATTTTTTCTTGTTCTCATTCAAAAGTAAATGAAGAAGAAGTAGACAACAAACCTATACATGCTAGTTTTTTCAAATCTAAATCTGTTTTACTATTTGCTGAAAGAAGTGGAGAAGAAGCAAATACATGAACCTAAAATTTCATTGAAAACACCCAGATGATATGGACGACAACAACGATGATGAATTTTTTTTTCAGAAAACAAACTGAAAAAGAAAAAGATGATGATGCTGAAGAAAAAAAAAAGCAAAAAATGTTTTTATTGTTGATGAGTTTCAAAAGAGAAGATGATGATGATGATTGTTTTGTAGGCATTTTGTCAAAACAAACATGAAAACAACCAGATAAACCATTAGAAAACAAACTCATAAACTGAAAAAGAACCAATAAAAAACTAAAAAAAACAGCGAAAACAACCGTCAAACCAACTAGAAAAATAATCATGAAAACAACAATCAAAACAACCATGACTAAGAAACAACTAAAAAACAACTTCATAAAATTAAAAAAAATAAAAATAACCACCAAAACAATCAGAAAAAACAATTGCCAAAACAACCAAAAACAACTATAAACTAAAAATAACTAGAAAAACAACCACCAAAACAACAAAAAAATAAAAATAATCAGAAAACGATTTTACAAAACTAAAAAACAAAAACAACTATCAAAACAAACCGTCAAAACAATCTTGAAAATAATTAGAGAAACAACCATTTAAACAATCAGGAACAGAAAAATATACATTCTTATCAATCTAAACAAATCAAACAAGATCCATTACAATACTCAATTTCAATACTCAAAACAATTATAAAATTTTTAGCAACGAGAACTATTTTTTTTCAAAAATAAAATCTAAAAAGACAATTTTACTGTCGATGTCACTGAATTACCATCTTAAATGGCCATTGAAAGAAAACAAAATTGAGAAAAGTAAAGCATTTTTGCCCCTAATGTTTATAGGAAAGAGAGGAACAGCCCTTAAAGAATTTCTTAGCTCAATTAGGCACGAAAATTTGAAAAATCAATTATTTAAACCATTTATATAACTGGAATTTAAGCAAACTTTTTAGTCCGTTTGTGAATGCTTACTTGGCATTTGTGGTACCACTAATCCAAATTAAACTATTTAATATTTTTTATAAACAAATAAAAATAATAAAAAAAGTTAAAAAAAAAAAACAACACTGTCAAATCTATAAACTCTCTGTCCAAAGGCATCAAAACCCAAATCACATTCTAATTCTGTCTCCTTTCACCACTCAATGAATCAAAATAAAATAATAATAATAAAAAAAAAATCTTTGACTCAGATTAAAATTAAAATCAGACATCAATTTTTTTTCTTTTTTCCGTTCCTTCATATCACCGTCAGCATCGCCACACCGTTCCCTCATATCATAGTCCTTGCAAACCTTCGTCGCTGTGGAAGCAGAGCACAAGATTTCACATCATCATCTTCGTCGTCGTCACTTACAAGACGGAAATACAGACAGCAGAAGGTAGAGAATTACAATCAAGTTCTTCGTAGACTTAAAAAAGCCTCATAATGAAAAAGCTAATAAGCTCGGCTTTGACAGCAACTCTAGTTTCACTCTCACCGGCTCTCTATTAATTTTTTTCCTTCTTTTCTATTTGCATGTGTTGGAATGCTTTAATTTAGAGCTTTCTTTTGGTTTGAACAAATTCAGAGAAAAGAGAAGATTTTATTTGCTGCTTTTATTTTGGACTTGGTTTTCTTTTTCTCTCTGATGATGTTTGTAATTGAAGATATGCATTAGATGTGAATGTGGAGAGAGAAGAAGATATGGCTGCAATTGGCAAATGATGAAGCTCACCGGAAACTTCCCCTATGCTCTCACAAATCTGACAAAACCCACAAACCTAAATCAAATCTCAAATTATTTCACAAACACAAAGAACACACACACGCATATATACACCATCAGTTGTTGCTGCTGCTGTTGATCGATAGTATTTATAATTTTTGTACCATATACAATTTCAAAAGAGAAAATTGGCAAAAAATTATTAGAAGAAAATTTTGATTCAATAATTTGAAAGAGATTATAAAAGTGGAGCAGAGCAGTGGTGGTGACTTGGCTGAAAAAGATAGAATATAGAGAGAAAGAGAGAGCACTGGAAGAGAAGGAAAACAATAGTGGCTTAGCGGGAAAACAGTGGCAGCGGTGGCTTGGTTACGGAAGCTCTGGCTTAGAGGGAAAACTACGGTAGCTTTCTTTTGGGGAGTGTAAAAGAATGAGGACAAAGAGAGAGGGTGGTGGTGAGGCGGTGATGGTGAATTTTTTTCAATAAGTGTGTAAGGTGTTTTTTTTTTCAGTTGTTATTTATTTTTATATAAAAAAATGAAAAAAAAAAATAATTAGTGTCTCTATTTATGGGTCCCAACAATGCTATGGTGGTGATTTAAACTTCCGTCTAATTGAGCCCAAAATTTGTTTCCCGGCAAATTCGCACTTCGTTATAAACATTGAAGGTAAATTTTTACCAATTTTCATTAAAAAAATTATATACAAGAATTTTTAAAGAGAAAATTTTTTATTATTTAGTTTTATTTTAGAGATAATGTTGATGATATTATGTAAGAGAATGAAAAGAATGAAAAAAAAATTATAGAGAAAAAAAAAAGAAGAAGACCATGAAAAGAAAATATTGTGAGAGAAAAAAAAATAAAAAAAAAGAGAAGAAGAAGATGTAGTAGAAAATAAAAAGAAAAGAAAAGATACAAGAAATAAAAAAGACATAAAAGAAGAAGGAAGAAAAAAAGGATATAAATTTAAAAGAAAATTTTCCTATTTTGATGTTTTTACAAAATTTTTATGGGAAGTCACTGAGCCATACAAAAATTTTAATCAACCATAAAATTGGAATATGTATATATAAAAGTCCAAAATTCTTTTTGTTCTTTTGCGGCTGCATCACGGACCGCTCGTCAATCATCACCGTTCATATATATAAAAAAAAAAAAAAAAAGGAAAAAGAAGACCTCCCGCTACATTGACCAGTTCCCATTCCAGCTTTCACCCCTTAATTGTCTAGTGCTCAGCTTTCTTTTTTTCTTATCAATATTTCTTCCCTTTGAATATGGCAGTGGCTGATGTTATCGTTTACAAAGTATTGGAGATGCTGATTTCTGGTATTTTTAGCGAGGCAGAGCAAAATGAATGAGAAGAATGGTATTTTTTTCTTATCAAGTCCCATTTTGATACAACAATATGGGTTTGTGTCTCGGATCCATTTGATGAGCACAGGATTGCCAAGGCGATCCTTGAATCCGTTCAGCCGGATACTGCTTCAAATGTTGTTGAATTGCAAAGCATAGTGCGAAAAATTCAACAATGCATTGGGGGGAAAAAATTCTTACTTGTTCTGGATGACGTTTGGAATGAAGACAGCAACAAGTGGGGACGAATAGAAGAATTTCTCAGGTGTGGTTCCTCAGGAAGCAAAGTTCTGGTAACCACACGTAGCCAGAAAGTTGCAGAAATTATCGGGCATAGAGACCACATTATCCGACTTGGATTGTTGTCCAATGAGGAATGCTGGTCCATATTTAGTCAACTTGTATTCTTGGAAAGTACTAGCATGCAGTGCAATAGTAGTCTAGTAGAAATTGGTAGAAAAATTGTTGCTAGGTGTAAGGGTTTGCCTCTTGCTGTAAAGACAATAGGAGGTCTTTTGCGATGTAAAGATTCTGTGGAGGAGTGGCAAAAAGTCTTAGATAGTGAATTGTGGGAAGTAGAGGAAGTTAAAAGAGGTGTTTTAGCTCCATTGTTGTTAAGTTATCATGACTTATCCCCAGCACTGAAACAGTGCTTTTTGTATTGTGTCATCTTCCCTAGGACCATAGAATGAGTAAAAAGAAATTGATTGGGATATGGATGAGTCAAGGTTATCTTAGAGCAATGAGAAGTAAGGATATGATGGAGATAGTTGAGGAATATTTCCAGCACTTAGCTATGCGCTCTCTCTTTCAGGATTTTGAGGAAGATTATGTGGACAGCAGCAATGCTTACTGTAAGATGCATGATTTGGTTCATGATTTTGGTCAATCTATCATGAAAAATGAAAGTGTTAGCCTTGAGGTCAATGGTACTTATTGTGCAGAGCCAAGGATAAAGTTCAATTTTCCAAATGAAATACGACATGCAGTGATAGTGGTTGCCCAAAGCAAGGCCTCATTTCCTTGCTGTGTCTATAACTTTAAAACATTACGTAGTCTGAGATTTCTCCCTACAGATCAGACTTCAATGGTTCAAATGGCCTGACCTTGTATATTCAATAAACTGATGTGTTTGAGATCATTGAGCTTAATTGACTGTTGCATTGAAGAAATTCCATTGAATATAAGTAAATTGATCCATTTGCGAGAGCTCGACTTGTCTGGAAATCTAAGATTAAGCAAGTTGCCTGAAGCAGTATGTAATTTGTATAATTTACAAACCTTAGTCTTGGATGAGTGTGCTCGCATGGAATCAATACCTCAAGGGATGGGAAAACTTATTAATTTGAGGTGTCTGTATAATACTAGGTGTGAATCTCTGCGGTTGCCAAAATGTCTTGGTAGATTAAGCGGTCTTCAGAGATTAAGCTGGCTCAACATTTGCCATGATGGTGAACAAGAAGAAGCATCACTATCTCTTAGAGATATGGAAAACCTCAATGACCTTTGTGGTTGTTTGGAGATAAGATGGAGCAGACAACTTAAGGCAGATGTGGATGTGAGAGACGCTAGGCAGGCACAGCTGAAGGCAAAAAAAAACCTCATTCAATTGGTTTTGAATTTGGGAGATGTAGCTGAGTGGAGGAAAGAAGGTGAAGATGAAGAGTTATTAGAAGCCTTAGAGCCTCCTCCAAATTTGAAATATTTAGAGATATATAATTACCAAGGCATCAAAATGTGCTGCTCAAGTTGGATATCGTCGCTCAGTTTTCTTAGAAAGCTTTATCTTTGTTATTGGAGAAACTGTAAGCAATTGCCTGCACTGGGAAAATTGCCTTCCCTTGAATCTCTTACAATCTATGATTTTAAGAGATTAAAAAAAGTTGGTGGGGAATTTCTTGGGATGGATCATCTTCTTGAGGTTGGTGCTGCTATTGGTACTAGTAATAGTGCTGCAATAATATTATTCCCAAAATTGGTAGAATTGGAATTCAGTCGGATGAACGAATGGGAAGAATGGAATTATGAAGGTGAAGTTAATGATGCAATTTTAAAAATAATGCCATTTCTTTGTACTTTGATCCTTTCAAGCTGTCCAAAGTTGAAGAACTTGCCATATTATATCCGCCAAAACACTTCACTTAAATATAAGACTTGGAACTGTAAGGCTCTGCATCTGTAAGGACAGGAAAGAAATCAGGTAATTTAATTTCTTTGATGTTGTTTATTGTTACTACTATTATTATTTTAATTTTAACCACGATATGTCTAAACTTGTGTAGACAACACAATGGTTGGCAGACTACACAAAGAACAGCTTCACCATGAAATTGCAAATTCCAAGGGATATTTGGTGTTATGAGGTATAATTTTTCTTTATGCCACATGTTCCTTACAAACATTTTGAATTCTTGCTCTCTACTGCTGCTGCAGCTGATGAAGTAATGTTGGTTCTGGGGCTTGATGAGTGTTGAGACAAACACAATCATGGATAGACAAATGTACATCTAGGACATTAAGAGGAACAGGTTGCAGCAAATGGAATAGTTATTCTTGCAATGTGTGCCTTTCATGTTAATATTTCTTCTGCTAAATGTTAGAGCAACACTGGAATTTGGAAGGGTTTTGTCGTTTGTAGTACCATGTCAAGCTGTAGGAGATGCCATAGCTCAACCCATGTTTGGATAATGCTTTTCTGCAGCTATCAATAATCAAATCTGATGCTGGTATTGTTATTGTTTACCCAAATATATGTAAAATCATTCTTTTTGATTAACTCCAATTGGGGCATGACTTTTCAGCACTGAAGAGCAGAGAAAGACTTCAACATCAATGAGCTTGTGGAGAGAATGTCAATTTACCTATTCTGTTCTCTTGTTCAACCGGAGCAGCATAGAGCCATTCTACAAGCTCTTGATCTCTTCTCCACAGGTATCTCTAACTGATAGCATCCCAGGTGTTGTTATTGAAGCTGATTCCACATCAGCTGTTGCTCCAGCATCTGGTTCCATTGTAGCAACATGGACGATAAGTGATTATGTCTATACATTCCACTCTTCTGCATTTCTTACCACCAGTTTCCAACTTTCATATTGCTGATCAACTAGCTAAACAAGGAGTGCCAGGGATTCATATTTCATTGCTCACTGCTAACTCAGCCATTGACACTTTCAGGGCTGAAATAGCTTCCTTGAGGTTGAGCAATGGAGGTATGGTAAAAGTCATATAGATAAAGCCAGAAGTAACAAAATGTAAGGTTTGCTCAAGTCCAAGAAAATCTTTGCAAAGCTGTGGTCAAGCAAAGGAGAAAAAGGTGAGAATAGAGGTTCAGATTCATCAGACAGTCTTGGTTCTCCTAACCTAGAAGAAGCTAGGTGTACTACTTCAAGAAATAGAAGGCACTGTCTCTTAGCAGAAATGAATGACTGACTTAAAATAGTTTTTTTTTAATGACTTAGAATAGTTTTTTTCTGGTTGTTTTTTTTTTTATTATTTTTTTATTTTTTGGAGGGGTTGGGTTTACTTGGTCAATGGTATTAACAAGAACAAAAGTAATGTAGTCTTGAAAAAGGAATTTAAATACAAAGACTTTCTGTGGATAAAACAGTAGCAGCAACTCTTGTCAGAAACGCCTGAGAATGATTTTACTCTCTTGTTTCAAATGAAGAGGTCAATTTCTGTCTCTTGGAAATGTTCTTGTAGCTGCTATGGTTCATATACTTGGACAGAAAATTCTGTTGATGCCTAAAATGAAAGCTGCTATGGCTTTTTAACTGAAGCTCTCCTTTATCATTTCAAGAACACCTCATTTATATATAGAGAGAGAGAGAAGCAGAAAATAGATATGAACATGGTAAATCGGAGTCGTCTCCATTATCCTTGTTGTAGGCGTATGCATTTGCAAACTTAAGCAATATAGACAGTTCTGAATCTGACATCAGTTGGGAAGAGCAGTTCCTATCTACAACTTATGGCTGTTTCTGCATTCTGTAAGCAGACATATCACAAGCACCGATGTGCCGAAAGCATCTTCTCTGTTGCTCTCAATGTGAATGCCATCATTAATTATACAATTGAACATCTCAAATTAGTTAATGACAGTGCTGTAGTCATTGGAAAAGAAGCGAAAGATTCCAACCACAAGGTGGCTTTGGAGGACTGTCAGGATTTGCCGCAATTTGCAGTCCAAGAGCTACAAGAATCGTTCTTAGCTGTGGAGAATAGTAGTTTGACCGCTGGCAAATACACTGAGGCTGAGCTCAAAAAATATCTGAGTGATGTTATATCATATAAAGGAATGTGTCTGGATGGACTTACTCGGATAAAACCGCACAAGCTAATGTATGATGGTCTTGTCAATGCCATAGAGTTGACAAGCAATTCTTTGGCCATTGTTTCAGCTATGTCACTTATAGCATATGCCTTTAACATTCCACCCAACTTCAAGACTAAGAAGACTCGACGACATTGCTGGCCATGGCGCTGATGGGTTTCCTATGTCGATGCCAATGGGAGACAAGAAGCTATGGCAAAGCTCAAACAATGCCAATGTAAAGCCTAATGCTGTTGTGGCTCAGGGTTGCCATGGCCCATATAGAACTATTGCTGCTGCTCTTGCTGCATACCCAAAGAATCTTGTAGGACGATCCGCGGTGGTTTATGTGAAAACTGGAGTATATGATGAGTATATTACCGTTAAGAAGGATCAAGTAAATGCGTTCACATATGGAGATGGTCCCCGAAGGACAACAGCCAACGGAGATAAATGAAACAGAAATGGGATATCCACCTTCCTTCAAGACTGCCTCCTTTTGTGAGTTTTATTTCCTTCAGAAATTTTTAGAAGTCTTCCTATTTTCTTTAAAAAAAAAAAAGTCTTCCTGTTGGAAAATTTTTACCCATTGGGTAGCACAAAAATAGAAGCTAACTAGTTTTTTTTTTAAAATAAATTACTAATATTTAAAATTTATTAAATTATGATTAATCTAATTTGATTCAGGTAGAATTATAAAAGTAATAAAAATCTTCCGACAAACAAAAAAACTAATTAGCTATTTGTGAGACATATTTGGAGTATTTCAAGTCTATTAATATATGTAAAATCTGATGTAATAAGCAAAAATTTCTATTTAATGCAACCTTTTTCATTTCTAACTTGTCATCTGACTCTAATTAATATTTTCTCTCTCTATATATAAATTGAAAAAAAAAATCTCGTTTAATTCTTTATCAACATTCAGATTTAATAAGCTTAAATAATACTTTAACAACTTAATTAATTCTGTTGCTTTGTGCTTCAAACTTGATAAAAGTATATGTTTATTTTTAATATTTTGATCAAAATGTTTAAAGATTTTTATGTTGATTTGCACTCTCTTTATAAGGTTTTTTTTAGAGGAGGTGGAGTGGGATTATAAGGTAATTATTTTAACCATAGTTTATTGATTACTTTTATATTTTTTATCATACAATATAATATTTCTCATCACATATTTTAATCACAATTAATTGTGAATCACACTGTAGGTAGCAAGATTTAGCGCGCGTATAAATGTTTGACGACTATAATGCTATATGGGCTCAAGACCCATTAGGAAATACGAAATAGGTTTTAAAGCCTACTTGGAGATAGAGTTGCTATATGGATAAAAGTTAGGATACATTATATAACATTTGAATTTCACGAAGGTTCCCAAAACTCATCATCAGAGATCGGGTTTAAAAACTGAGTATGAGCATTTAAATGCCCACTTAACTTTGTGATTGGCCTTTGTTGATGTTTTGTAATTTATTAAGCTTAATTATTCAATGATTTCTTTATTATCAAACAAGTTGTAATTTCCTTCGAAACAATTGTTGCATTTCATAATTAAGCCCAAGTTTTCACATTAATCAAATTCATGCATTTTAGTCCCAACATTCACCATAAATAAAACAAAGATATAATTTACAACCATACACTCCAAATCAAGTGGGGGAAGAAATTAAGGATTAGAACACTTTGCTCAAATGATAGTATATAATAAACGAAAAATAAACCAAAAGTAAACTACTCAAATTAAATAAAATCTTGCAATAACTAATTAATAGAATGAAGAATTGATGATTAGAAATCACCCGAGGATCCCTACAACAAGCAAAATGTTAGTTCCTCAAAACATGTAAAAATCATGCATCAAAACCAATAAGATTAGTTCATTGGTCAATTTCATAAAACAAGGGAATCAAAACCATAAAATACAAGTTCTAAACTTTAATTTAACAATATGGTGGGGCACTTATACAAAATGGATTTAAACATGCTAAGACATATACACGCATGGAAGCTCTACATAACTTACAAAATATGAGACAAGATCATATGAGGCCCTGTCAAAGTGGCGATCGCCTGATAGCAGTCTCAGACGACTCTCAAAATGGCAAATCTTTCAATTCAAGTAAAGATTTATTATTAAAAGCTAGCTGGATACATAACTTCACTTATAGCTCTGTGAATCACGTGACGAGCAATGGATATTATGAATAATAAACAAAAAGGAAAGAATATAAGAGCTAGTAAACATGAAGACTAGAAATTAAATATAGACAAATGAAAAATGAATCATGCAAACTTGAAGAGGGATAAGATGTGTAGATGGCGAGGTTTAGCGTGCGTCCAAGATTTTAGCAACCATGACACTATTTAGGCTCAGGGCCTTAGAGAACACACTAACCACTATCACAAAGACAAGGCATGGAGATGAGGAGGCCCAAGGTAATAACTAGGACAAATCGAAAAGGTGGTACTTGATTCCCTAAAAGAAAGCTAGCACCACAACTAAGAGATTCTAGATACGGAATATCAACTTCTCTTAGTCTCTTGTTCTTTTAGAATAATTTTATAAATGATTATTTCATCCTCTAATTACATGCAATTTTATTAAATCCTAATTAACATCCATCTAACCCAAAAGGCAATAAGTCAATAAAATTACAAGTAAAAATGCTTCAAAAAGGCAATGTCCCTATGTCTAAACTATGTTAATTTTATTTTATAAGTTAGCTAAATCTACATTTTATTTACAAGTGAAATGGACTAAAGGTGGGCCTACATTTTTATTAATTAGTGAGCTTAGATCTATTTATTTTAGTCTTTCTAAGATATGGGCTTAAGTCTATTCAATTTTTAAAGGAAAATTAAATTAGTGGACCTAAGTTTAACTTGGTTTTATTTTAAATGAAATGTGGGTCTAGGTCTATTTATTTTAAAAGAAATAAATTTAAGTGGGCTGAGTTAAGTCTAAACAAGTTTTAATTAACTAAGTGGGCCTAAAATCTAATTAACCTAATGGACCTAAGTTGATTTTAATTATTTAAAGTCTTAAACCATTTTTAAGCCTATTTATTTAGTGGGTTAGACCTAAACATGGGCTTGGGGCCCAAAAACATAAAAACATAAAAAAAAACAAGCCTAAAATAACCAAAACACAAAAAATGGATCAAACAAACATTATAGTGATTTTCTTAAAAAAAACCCTAAATTAATTACATGCAAACCCTAATTTAAGCTACTGCCACCATTGATTTTAATTGATTTTTTAACCCAATTGAACCTAATTACTAATCAATTTTAAAATACAAAAAATGAAAATTTTCACTATTCCCACTATTGGGGCTATTACAAACTACGTACAAAATTAAAATTAAATGATTATAAACCCAGAAATTAAAATAACTACACAGAATACCAAAAATGAAAAATAAAAAAATCCTAAGAACAATTGAAAAAATAATACAGGTTCATCCATGACATTCCATGGATCTTCTGTTCAATTAAACACAGGCGATATCCTCCTTATTTCACATGCACATATCAAAACAAAAAAAAAACAATCAAATTATTAGTGAAATTAAATAATAAAACAATTAACGAAATGAATAAAAATCACAGAAAAGAAGAAAAAAAAATGAATGCTATGCGTATGCCTTTTTTCGGCCCCTCAGACTAGGATTTTCATCGTTGAAATTGACTTACTATTGATTTGATTATGGACTGGGACTAAAAAAAATCGTTTTATCGTCTTCGTCAAATGAACTGCAAAAATTAGGGTTTTTAAAGAACAAAAAAAAATCAAAGTTTAATCTATCTTTCGTCTGTGTAAAAAAATCCTCCCAAAAAAAATCTCCCCTCACACACACATGCAGACTCTGCTTTTAAATGCAGAGTCTGCGCGTACTGAACTTCCTCTAAAGGAGGAACATACTTATCTGATCATATATCGTTTGTTTTTTTTTATTTCAAAAATATCTTCTGCGTTTTTAAAAAAACCTTATCAGATAAAATTTGAATTTTCAACCAATCAAAACACTGAAAAAATCGATAAAAAATAAGGAAAAATACGCGAAAAATAAAAAATGGAATTATTGCGCATCAGCACTGTGCAATGCCAACTGGCATTGTGTAATGGCTGTCGACATTACACCAATATCGATCCTATTTTTTTTTAACTTCTAATTACTAAAAGATCCCTGAAAAAAATGACTTATTTGCAATCAAATCCTAAAAAATATTACAATTTATTCCCTAAAGTCCAGAAAATCAACAACCAAGTTCAATTTTTGAATAAATTTCATCATAAGGGCTTACGTCGTAATTGTGCACAATTGCATCCTGAAATTGGGTGCTTACAAGATGTTTACTAAAAAGTGAGCTTTCAAATATGTTTGGCCCTCATAGATGATTAAAGATATTGATCTTTCTTTTGAATGCAAGTTTCTCCCTTTTCTTCCTTAAACAAATCAACCTCTAGGCTTTCCTCCTCTCAAAATGTTCTTCTTCCTTCTTTTCCAGCACTCTCTCCTTGCTTTGCCAAAAACCCTTCGTTCCTTAGTATGTTCTTTTCTTTTTGAAAAAATGCCAACCTCTCTTTTTCTCTCTATTTTCACCTTTTATTCACACCCTTAGCCCATACCCATACTACTATCCTCCATCATTGCATTTTTTAGCCTTTTCCTCCTCCAAAGAGTTCTTTTCAGGCCAGAGGCTGAGTTGTAGAGGGAATGGGCCCACCAAGTTGGCTGTCATGATCACCTATATAATTAATACAAAGGCAAGTGACAGTTGTAGAGGCAGCATCTCTACAATGAGGCAATCGCCTTATTAGCAACTGCCATAGAGGTGTTTGCCTCTCTGGCCTGCCCTACATTAGATTTGATGAGCCTAAGTGGTTTAGATAAGTTTTGAAGGGTTTTGGGCTTATTCGTGAGTTTCTAGCCCTTAGGCTTATTCTCGAGAAGATTCAGGGTTTTTTTCTTGCCTTTAAGTTTTACATTTCTTTTTATCGGGCTCTATTATGGGCTGGCTAAACAGAACATCCACAGTTCGCCCCCTATCATGGCCCGATCTAACTAGGTGTCTATAGTTTGCCCCCTGATTTTTTTAAAAATCAAATGTATGCAATGATAATTTTAAAAAAAAAATCACTTACATAACATAAAAAAATAATAGAAAACATACCTGACTCTTGATTTTCACTTAAGAGATGAATTCTTTAATCTTGAAGTGTGACTGTGATCCTCAAGTTTTGCTGCCCCGATCAGCCACTTATTAATATTTGGTAAATTATCTAAAAATGATGATCCTCGAGTTTTCCTGACCCGATACAACACTTAACCAGCATTTGATTTACCGAGTTTTCCTAGTTGGATTGTTAATCAATTAAAATGTAGACTCTTGGGCTTTCCTGGCCTGATCACCACTTTATTAAAATGTAGACATTTAAGTTTTCCTACTCTGATCACCAATCAACTGAAATGCAGACTCTCGTGTTTTCCTGGATCGATCGTCACTCGTTTGAAATGTGATTCTCATGTTTTCTTGGCCTGATACAACACTCAACTAAAATGTGGACTCTTGGGTTTTCCTGGGCCGATCGCCACTCAATTGAATGCAGACTCTCGGGTTTTCTTGGCCCGATCATCACTCAATTGAAATATGGACTTCAGAGATACAACTTAAACAGTCCTTTCTTAACCATAAGCTTCAGGGATACAACCCAAATAGCCCTCTCTTGATCATAAGCTTTGGGGATATAACCCTCTTTTGATTACAAGCTTTGAGGATACAACCCTTAAAATCCTTGAGTTTTCCTAGCCCATTCATCGCTTAACCAAAATTAATATTCTTAGGTTTTCCTGGCCTGATCATTATTTGATTTAAAAACTCAACTAGAGAACTTTCATCCAACAATTTTTAATTCTTGAGACACACCCGAGGAAGCTCTTTCCATCATCATCGCCATCATTCATTTTTTCCTTTTTTTTACTTAAACCCTCTTTTATACTATAAAACATATTTTCTCCTTTTTTCTTTTCTTTCTCCTCCCTTCTTCTTTTCTTCTCTTATTCCCATGACACATTTTTTTAAAAATGGATGATGAGAGAACACCACTCATACCTGAATGGGACTAAATCTCTCCATCTGTGAATGCCCCCCATAGCCTTGGATTGTATAAAGGGGATACAATCCCTCTCTTGGCGGACTTAAGGAGCCATATCTGTTCATTGGTGTCTGGCAAGGTTAGTCTCTGAGTCCTTCTTATTTTCTTACAAATTACATTGGGTTAGACTATATATGTGTCCATTGATCATTTATAATTGCAAACTAAATTGAATAATCATGTATTTGTAATTTTGGGGGAAAAATTAAAAATTGTTTGTTGTTTTTCACTGCATAGAGGCGATCGTCTCTTCGTTAGGGAGATCACCTCTTCTTAGGGTGATCGCCTCACTAATTAGGTGATTGCTTCATTGGAGGGGGAGGATCATCTCTGGCTAGAACACAGGGGTTCACCTCACGCCCAAGATGATGATCATCTCATGCGTAAGGGCGATCACCTCACTAATAAGGTGATCACCTCTTCCATGAGGCACTAAGCCTCTATGATAGGGTGGGTGAACTTACCTGCAACCACTTAGTCATTTTATTTAGAAAAATAATAAAATTTGAGCAATATGTATTTAACTTCCTTAATCCTCATTCATTCTCTTTTGCAGCATGATGCACAGACATTCAAGGGGGCTGAAAACTTTCATGGGGCCCGAGTTTTCTATAATAATCTGACTGATGATCAAAAGGATGGGATTTAGGACACAAGATTTGAAGACTTCATCCTTCGCTTCCCTCAGAACCGGGTCGGACGGATTACCAGCCACTCCATGCATTGATGGAGAAGTGGTTCGACACAACGCGTGCTTTCCACCTTTTATTCAAGGAACTCACTCTAGATCTTATCTCTTTTGTTGTTATCACTAGGATCGCCTGTGTTAGAGATCTCATTCCTCCAGATGCAAGCCTACACCAGTTGACTACAAAGAAGGCCCTCTATGTTGACTGCCTTCAAGATATGATCCTAGAGATGAAGGGGACTCATACTTTTAAGCCCGAGTCAATTCAGAGCTTTTACATTTAGGATAAAGCTGTGGCGATGGTGATCCCATGAAAGATAATCAAATGATGCATGCTTTTCTAATTTATCTCCTTAGCACTACCTTTTTTACGGACACTGCCAGCTCAATATATCTAATGTTCCTATTGCCTCTCCAGGACTTGGATCAGGTGTCTTCATTTGATTGGGGGAGCTATGCCTTAGCCTACTTGTACCAGAGCATGGTTAGCCTACTTGTGCTGGAGCATAGATGAGGTGGTCTATAGGGCCACGAGATTTTATGGCTTCTGGCATGTTGTACTAGTAAATTCTATCTCTCTTTCCTCTTGAGTCATTCTAATGTCTGCTTGCTGACATCTATTATCTCTTTTCCTTTTACAAGTTTAGCTATAGAGTTGGAGCTGCTCATTGGTGTGATATGAGTGGGGGATGATTTCCCTGTCATCAGTAGGTGGGGTAGCAGTTGTGTCCTGAAGAGGCATCTAGTTCGAGTACACATTCATGGGTAGCATCTGAACTCTATGACTTAGGATGCGGTACTTATAATGCTCACACTACATGTTAGTAATTTTAAAAATTTCGCTCACTTACCTGCTGATATCTCCATTATAGATCTGGAATGATTTATAGGGGCCTGAAAAGGGATGGAACATGGAGATGACTTGTTCTAAACTGCTAGCTCAGAAGAGGGTCCTCCTTTGTGGGAGAGGCTATTGAGTATGGTACCTTGGTAAGCGGATTCTGAATTAGAGTCAGGGAGCTGGTGCGAGGCACGTGCCTAAGGCTCCTCCTAGGAGCATGTTATGGACTCAGAAGTTGGAGGGGGCCGAACTATATTAGGTTATCATTGGAGAGCTAGTCGTGGACCACACTATTCAAATTAAGAGTCGATACATGAAGTTTTTCCAGACTCACCTTTTGCTGATAGTCCCTTTTGTTGCTACTTATACTTCTTAAGTAATTGTTTAATACTCCTTTTTTATTCATAATTATCATATCCTAATATAGTTTTCTCTTATTTTCAGGCTACAATTACCAGACCTGCTCCTCCTACCAGACCTTAGGTATAAGAGAGAGAGCCTCAGAGACATCATCTTAACCTGAGTAGAGAGGGGACTTCAGTTACCACCAAGGAAATAAGACCCCCCATTACCTCCAACTCTCAATTCACCACTAGTAGCTTCATCTATAGCTCTGATTCTTTAGCTCGATGCTAGGTTCCTCCCAGGGAGTTGTCTCACCAATTCCTGACCTTAGACAAGGAGCTCACACCTGCATGTACTCTTGGAGATGCTACTTATGTGAGTTTTCTCTTAACTTGTTTCTTGAATCATCCTCAATGCATTTGTCAGTTATAACATTCTCTCAATAATTTAGATTCCTCTTGAGCAAGGCCTATACATGTATCGAATGATTAAGGCCTAGAAGGACTACATGCTATTCATCACTCAGCAGTGGAAGGTAACATCTTCTCATATATTTATATGTATGCATGCTTATATGATTCACTAACTTGTGGTCTATTTGAACAGGATTGCGATGAGGCCAGCCAGATGAGGATTTCCACCATTGAGCATCAGATTGAAGTCCTTCATATCAACGAGGATGATGACGAGGACGGGGATGATGCTAGTACAGGGGGAGGGGATGACCCTGAGGGCACTGAATCAAATAGTTAATAGATCAGGGCTCATGAACTATTTATTTTTTATTGTTGCTTTTGTTTATTTATTTTCTTTTAACATTTGCATGCTTTATTCTTTATTAATCGGATGCTTGCTAAATTTGAATTTTATCTAAGTGAATTTTACTTATTATTATTTTGCATACAATTTTAGCATCGATAGTTACAAAGATGTTCCCTTCTTTTATTTCTTCACTTCAAATCTATAAAGCATAAATAGTTATGATCCGACAGAAGCTTGTTGATATCTATAGAAGAGGCAATTGTAACCTTTTACTAAAGAGGTGATCGCCTCTTAGCATTGAGGTGACACCTCTTTGATGAGGCAATCGCCTCATTGCCAGGTCAGTTCCTCCATTTTTAGCCCCCAATCTTTTACCTTCAACCTCAATTTCAAACATTTTTGCCCCAAACCTTTATTCCTTCTCACTGAATACTCTTAAAAGCTTGAATCATAACTAAAAGAAGACTCAAACTACTACAACTAATATTGAAAAGCTTAGAAAACACATCATGGACCAAATTGGAACCTTTTCACTTGTTAATTTTCAAATAGCTTCATGCTAAAAGAATTAACTTCCCATTTCTTCATGCAGTAGCTTAATTCTAGGATCCTTAAAAACACTTTTTTTGATTTAATACAGTTATGCAATGCCCTTTTCTATAACAGTTTGAGGCTCTCGTAGGTCGTCAAATGGATTCTTCATGCTAACTTGCAATCCCTACACATGGAATTCCAAGCCCACATTCTGTTTAATACCAGATAGGCAGGTTATTGAATCTTCCACCCCAATCTTCATCTCACTACTTTCTTAGCTTGTAGGTTGTATTGGAACCCTTCCTTAAAGTTATCTCAAACGTAGATAGGGGAGAAGTCTACTGACCCCGGAGGATGGCCTTTTGCTTGTACGCCCAATTCCTGCTTATCTCACTATCTAGAAACTATGATTTAAAACTCCTATATATTCTAAAGCATATGGAAGCAGGACTCAGTCCGTTCCCCTTATTTTAGTAGAAACCATAATTGGACTAGACAACTTCATGGAGACCAAGCGATTCTCTCAGAGTCCGTTCTTGTTGGAGGTAAGTTTCTTATTTTTTAGCTTTCATTTTTGGATTTGCTAGTGTTTTTACTTTCCTGTCACTCCTACAGATATGGTTCCATGAAAAGTTGAGACTAATTGAACCTCCCTAAACCATAGCATGGTATTGAGCCAAGCATTATCAAACAAGAAAAATGTATCCTATGCCAGAGAACATCTAGGGTTGACTATCCACATTCCCTAATACTCTGATATGATGGATGTGCCTATGGTGGAGGTTGTAGCATGTGACTGTTTAGTCTTACACTTACTATGTTATGATCGCTAGCCTTTATTTCGCCACATACTATAACCATGCTCGTCTTTGTTGCTAATATGGGAAAAAATAACTAATAGTGGAGCTAGTGCATGAGTTCGAATCAGGACCCCTCACCTAGAATTTCCTAGACAACCTAGTGGCTACCAAGCCTCACATAATTATTCATAGAAACATAGACTATAATGGGGATCCGACCATCGATGATCATTATAAGGTGTGGATTCAATTACAACAACCAGAAAGAGAAGAATTTATTAGAAATAAAAGAACAAGATAATTATAACCATCAAGTGCTCGAGATGCTCAATAAAAGAGAAGAAAATAGAATTAGTTCATAAATTAAGTCGTCGTTTCTCTTTTGTTAGATATAGTTTTCCTTTTCAATTAAACAGTTTGTAATAGATACTTAACACAATGTTTAACAGTAATTAAAGCAATCTATTTCATTTAACCTAAGCATAATCTACATATACATTTTGCTTCTGATACATCTTATGTTGTTAATTGGCTTGCCTTTGCAAGTTTTTCAATTAACCATTTTTTTAATCTCTCCCCTCTTTTTACACGTCCTTAACTTTTGCCTGGATCGCCTCTTTTCGAGGTTTTCAATTTGGCAAGACCTTTTTATTTTTTTATTTTTATCTCTAACTTTTGCCTAGACATCCTTTTTTCAAGGTTTTCTCCATAATGAGAATCTTACAGAAATTATTACTTAAGCTTGTCCAGATTAACAGGCTCTTGAAATTCATTTCCTTCAATGTCAAACAGGATAATAACACCTTTGGAGAATAACTTTTTCACCACATATGGACCTTCCTAATTTAGCTTGAATTTTCCTCGTGGATCTGTTATGATCAACTTCTTAAGCTTCATCATTAAGTCTCCCTCTTTGATATTCCCAAGCTTAATCTTCTTATTATAGGCCTAGGCTATCCTCTTCTGATATAACTGAGAATGATAAATAGCCATTATGCTTTTTTCATCCAATAATGTCAACTACGCCAGTCAACTTTCCACCCACTGGTACTGAAGGATCTTAAATTCTAAGATAACTCTTAGTGACTGAACCTCAACCTCTATTGGCAATATGGCTTCGCACCTATAAACCAAGGAATACGGAATGACCCCTGTTAAAGTTCTAGTAGTAGTTTGGTACCCTTATAATGCAAACTGTAAGTAATATGCCCAATCCTAATAATTCTCCATCATCTTAGCCAATATCCTTTTTACATTTTTTTTATAGCTTTTACTGACCCGTTTGCCTGTGGCTTATATGGAGATGATTAGTGGTGCTTGATTTTATAGTCCCTTAATATTACAGTCGTCTCTACCTAAAATTAGACACCATTATCAGTAACAAAGTGATACGGTAGCTTGTATTTGTAAGTTATATTATTCTCAATACACTTTAACATCTAATTCAAGCCAACCGTAGCATAGGACTCAACCTTGACCCACTTGGAGAAATAGTCAATTGCTATAATGATGTATCGATGATTGTGCGATGCCCTCGGTCTTATCTCACCTATGATATCAATTCCCCACACTGTGAATGGCCAAAGAGAAGTCATGCCCTAGAGCTCTATAGACGACAAATGGCTCATATCCCTATAAGCTTAACAATCATGGCATTTTTTTACAAACTTGACACAATCCTTTTCTATGGTGATCTAGAAATAACCTTGATGAATTATTTTTTTACTAGCATCGTCCCATTTATATATGGCCGACACACTCCTTCATGAATTACTTCCATAAGTTTTTGGGCTTCCTCTTTATTGACACATCTCAAGTGGACACCCATAGAAATTCTTTTGTACAACATTCTATTGTGACTAATGAATTGTCGGGATAACATTTACAGAGATATCCTTTCTTTCTTATCAGCATCTACAGGGAACTATCCCATCTCTAATTATCACTGTAAGTCATAAAAACCAAGGCTTATCAGCAGTATCCATCGGTATTACCCTTATTTCTTCATAGCAAAGGCTTTGGGATTTTGCCAATATTAAAGGCCTAAACTCTATTTGTTTGCCACTTTCCCATATAGAAGCTAGAGTAGCTAGAGCATCCATTATCTATTTTTCTTCTTTTTGTAGATGAATAAATTTGCATTGAGTAAAAGATAATGAAATAGTAGGTAAATAATCTCAATACAGATGTAGCCTATCCTCCTTCACTTCCCACTCATTAGAAGCTTACTTTACCACTAACATTGAGTCTCTATACATGGTAACATCCTCTGCCTCCACACTACACAATGCTTCTAAACCAAAAATGCAAGCCTCATACTCTGCTTGATTGTTTGTTACTTTGAATTCAAGCTTTTTGGCCATCGGGATCATTTCCCCTTCTAGTGTGATTAGGATTATACCAATACCAACCCCTTTGTTATTGATGATTCCATCAAAGTACATTCTCCATCCTTGAACCTCTATTGCCCCTAGATGTTCATCAGGAAATTCTAACTCCTATTCTTGCTCATCGACTACTAGATTTTGAACCAAGAAGTTTGCTATCGCCCTTTCTTTTACTACTTTCTTTGCCATATAATCAATGTCAAATCTAGTGAGCAGCACTAACCCTTTGGCTAGCTTTCCCATGAGTGAGGGAGTTTGTTAAAAGTACCTAAGGGGATTATGTTTAGAAACTGCCTGTACTCTATAGGATTAGAAGTAATGCCGAAGCTTCTTTGTTGCCTAAATTACAGCTAGACATGTTTTCTCTATAAGACTATAGTTGGCTTCATATGGGAGGAGCTTCTTACTTAAGTAATACATTGTATTTTAAACTTTCTCTTTATTTTCTTGAGCTAGCATTGCTCCTATTGTGTCCTCCTTAATTTCCATAAATAGGATTAAAGGCTTACCCGACTTCGATGGCTACAGGACTAGAAGATTCATCAAATAACTCTCGATGGCTTTAAAAGATTTTTGGCATTTATCATCCCATATTACAGGCTGATTTTTCTTTAGAAGTTTGAAAACTGGCTTACAAATTATAGCCAACTTAACTATAAACCTAATGATGTACTATAAATACCCTATGAACCCTTTGACTTCTTTTTCATTCTTTGGTAGGGGCATTTCTATGATCACTTTAACCTTTTTTGGGTCTACTTTTATTCCCTTCTGACTGATAATGTAACCTTGTCCGGGTTTACTTGTATTCCCTTCTGACTGATAATGTGTCCTAACATCTTACTAGAAGTTACATTCAAACTACACTTCTTTGGGTTCAGTCTGAGGTTGTATTTTTCTGCCCTTGCTAAGAACTTGTCTAGAGCCTCGAATTGCCCCTCTCTAGTTGCTGACTTTACCATCATAAAATCTACGTACACTTCTATTTCTTTATGGATCATATCATGTAATAGAGTGGTCACCATCCTCTAATAAGTAGGCCCTCCATTTTTTAATTCGAATGGCATTACCCGATAATAATAAATACCCCATTTAATGATGAATGATGTCTTCAGCTTGTCTATTACTGCCATCATGATCAAATTATACCCCAAGAACCCATCCATGAAGGACTACATTACATTGAAAGTCGTGTTGTCGACCAGTTTATCAATGTGTGGCAGTGGGAAATCATCCTTTGGGCAAGCCTTATTCAGATCTTTGTAGTCCACACACCATAACCCTCCCATCCTTCTTAGGGATTGGAACTATATTTCCTAACCATTAAGTGTCCTCTACTACCTCTAGAAACTTTGCTTTTAAATGTTTTTTGACCTCCTCTTTAAGTAGAAGCGCCCATTCTAGCCTTAGTCTCCTCTTCTTCTACTTGACTAGTGATATGTGAGGATATATAGGAATTTTAGGTTTGGAGATTTCACTATCGACCCCAGGCATGTCTTCATAGCACTAAGCAAATACTTTCTGTCTTTTTATTAATGTTTCTTTCATTTTTACTCTCTCATCATGGGTTAGACCAGAAGCAAGCAATATATTTTTAGGATTGTCATTTGTGCCCAAATTAAATGATTCAGTTTGCATGGAATTAATGTTAAACATATGCATGAATTGATCATCACAAATAGAATAACCATTAGGAAACACATTATATAAATAAGCAAACTCAGACTTCATTTCATTCACTTTTGATAAGAATAAATCATAAGTTTCAAACAAAGAAGTGAAAGAAGCATCATAATCATTGTAAAAGACATCCATAATGGAGTTGAGGACATAGGTTTCAAAATCCTGCTCCTTGTTCTAATCATCAATGTCCTTCACCTCCGAAGCAGCTATGTTCTCTTCAAATTCTTTCTCGGCTGTTACCAGCTCTTCCACAGGGACCTCCTCAATGACAGTATTCTTCACTCCATTCATAAACTCAACAAATATTTCAAATCCTGGAATAACTTCCTTGGCCATTAGGAGATTTTATGGAGTTTTATTATATAGTTACCCAGTACCTTCTTTCATAAAGGTTTCCCAAAAGCCCTTTCTCTCCACCATAAGCTCTTCCTCTTTATTTTTAGGATAATTCTAGATGTTAATTTCATCTTCAGAATCATCAATCTTTTCAAACCTTACCCTATGCTTCAGAATGGGTATTTTATGTTCAATGAATATTGAGGGTCCTTTCTGGTCCTTTCCCAATCTTATACTGGGCATAAATTTCATGTTGTGCATCATGTTAAGAACCCTTTTATCTATCTTATCTTCATAAATTATACACACCTCAAAGCTCTGGCTTATAGCTATTTTCTTGGGGGATAGCTTCAAGGTAGCTACAATGACTTCAGTCTTAGCCAAGATAATAAAAACCTTACCATCATGCAGAAACTTGATTTTTTGATGGACAGTGGAAGGTATGCCACCTAGAGGATGGAACCACGGTCTTCCCAGCAGGATGGTGAAAGTCACAGGGATATCAATTACATATAGATTGGCCTAGACCTTGATGGGTCCTATCTTGACCAAGGCTTTGAAGGTTCCCTCGACAGGCCTTTTAATTTCATTATAAGCCTTTATGATTACCTTAAAGGGTTTTAAGTCTCCCATAGTTAACCCTAGCTTCAGTAGAATCTTCAACGGAGAAACATTAATAGGTAGAACCATTGTCCACCATAACACAGTAAGTCATTTTCCCTTTTACTTCAGCCTTAATGAATAGGGCTTTATAATGATCCCTCCCTTCTAATGGTAAATCATCATCATAAAATGTTATGGTACTTTGGGAGGTTTCTGTTAATGAATTAACCATCTACTCGAGAGTGCAACTTATGGAGATCTTTTTCTGATCTAATGCAAGAACTAATGCTTCCTGATGGTCCCTGGAATGCATAAGTAACTCTCAAATACTGGCGATGGTTCCCTAGTCTTTCATCACTTCTTTCCCTTTTCCCTTATCCACTACCTTTTTTTATTTAAGCTCAGTAGCTCCAGCTTCTTTTCTCCTTTCCTCAACCTTACTTACAGATTGGCCTAATCTACTTTGCTCATTATCCCATAAATTAACATTTACATAATCTTCATAATTGAAACTCCATATGTCCAATACATGCATAGCAAACTTAGTGGATTATTTATTTAAGTTTTGAGTCTTTTTATTAGAGTTTGGGTTTTAGTGGATTGGGAATGGTGTCCACAAAAGAGTTCAAGACTTGCTCTTCTGTTATGCTGGTATTGATCACTAAAATGGGTGGGTTAGGTGGTGGCACATTTCGGTAATTAGGTAGAGGGTTGTTTTGGGTGTTTGGCTTTTTAGTTTCGAGGTCAGTGATCTTCTCCATATTAATTATGTCTTGGATTTCATATTTCAATTAGGCATAACTGTCAGTGTCATGCCTAATGGTTTGGTGGAATTTATAAAAAAGTTTTGGATTTGCACCGAGTAAAGGTTATTGTGAAAGTAGAGGCCGTAACAATTTTTTCTTGATCAATTTCTTGAAGACTTTGGATAAAGGCCTCCCTAAATTGGAGAATCTTCGAGTTGCTTAATAGTGTTAATCTGTAGATTGTTGTTTGACTGCCTGATGGTATTAATTTTGACATTTCTGCTTGAACTGGCTCCCTCTTTGATCCTATATCTCCCTCCAAAGAACCTTTTCTCATGGGCCAAGTATTATTCTTTTTGAACCCCAAATCTATACAACTCTTCAAAATTCTGAATTCTTAAGTCTCTCAGCTTCTTAGACAGTGCCAAAATAGACCCTTTTATTGCCAGGACTAGTTGGTCTGACTTGGTAAGCCTATGCCTTATTTATGATAGTTTCCCTCTCTAGTGAGTTAGATAATCAGCGAAGGACTAATTAAAACTTTGCTTGGTGTTTTGCAAATCCCTTAAAGATACCTCTAATTGAACATTAAGGCTATATTATTTAACAAAAGTAGTACACAGCTCTTTCCAATCAGATTAAATGTGTGAATCCAAAGTATAGTACTAGCGAATTGGTGTGCCCTTTAATGACATGAGGAATTACTTGATTATCTAAGCCTTAGTTAGTTCAATGGCTTTTATGTAAGTCACATATTGCTTCATATGCAAATGGGGGTCCTCAATTCTGGAATACTTCTTCATGTCGGGGAATTTGAATTTTCGAGGTAGTGGATCATCTTCCTTATCCATATTCAAATCAATGTAATCTAATGGAGCATCTATACTCTTCTCCTTCATCATTATCTGCATTTGACTCATAGCCTTGGTTATATTTTTAGCCCACTCAGTCTATTCTACATCCTTGGCTGGGTTCATAGTCCTTCGATTTGGTGGATTAGCCAGTACTATTACTTCATCCCCTTCCTTTTCTCTCATTAGGATTTCATCACTGTGTTGGCTGATTTTCTCTAATTAGCTTAGTTATCTCTCCCATTATCTCCCTCATTATAGACCGTGTTTTAGTGAATACTTTCTTTTTCAACTGTGCTTTAAAAGCCTCAGGATTAAAACTTCTTGCCATTTCTGCTTCTAAACATTTAACTAAATGACAAGAACTGGACCAGACTCACTTGGATGAGCTTGAAGAATCTATATTGTTG
The DNA here is from genome assembly GCA_947683625.1 of Mallotus nudiflorus. Lineage (NCBI taxonomy): Eukaryota > Viridiplantae > Streptophyta > Magnoliopsida > Malpighiales > Euphorbiaceae > Mallotus > Mallotus nudiflorus. The sequence continues at coordinate 613,871 of CANTUR010000125.1, forward strand.
TAAGACCACATATTAGAATTATGCATGATGTGTATGCATGATATGCTTAGAAAAATGATAATCTCCACCTTTATTTCTCCCGCACACGTATTCAACAGTGAGTTCCTTGTCCTAGGATTTTTGGATTAGGTTTTTATCATCAACAAGGGATAATGAAATCCACGTATGCAAAATAACTCTCAAAATGAAGTAAAAAAGTAATGGATTCTCTAAATGAAACCAAAGTCCGTCCTCAACAGGCTAAGAATGGCATTAAGGCCTTATATAATTAAAACCCATATTAATGGGCCATAATAGGCATAAGAGGCCCAATTTGGCAACATTCATTTGGAATGGGCTAAAGTTGACATTCAAAGGTTTGTATTAACAAGGTCTATTTATAATGGGCTTGGGTTTTATTTGAAGAATCCATTAAAGGGCATAAAAATGCATGCAGTTGGGAGAACTCCTATAGGAAATTACTAGGTCATTACATGGGCTTGAGTCTTAGGTAACAAGCTTCGGCTCCTATAATGATATACATCTATGTACGTCTTCCCACTCAAGGGTCCATGCGACATGGATAGTACATGTTATGAGTGATAATAATCAATATATCCCACCATTAGGTTTGAGTGAAATGTACTATTGTCGGGTTAAAACGAGACTAAAGTGCTCATTGTGTATAAAAAGTGTAGTGAATACAGTACAAATGCAAAAGAAATTAAAGAATAATTAAAGATGACAAATTACAAAACATTCAGAATCAGCTTCTCTATCCCCAGTGGAGTCACCACTATAGGCGACGGGGTTTAGTGAGCGCCCAAGTGTTTAGCGACCATGGTGCTACTCAGGCTCGAGGCCCATTAGAAAATAAGAAATAGGTCTTAAAGCTTACTCAGAGATGGAGTCACCATCCGGATAAAAACTGAGACACACTGTACAACAACTGGATCTCACAGAGATTCACAGAAGTCGTAATTGGAGATCGAGTTCAGAAACTGGGTATAGCGTTTGAATGCCCACTTAACCTTATGATTGGCCTTTCTTTACATTTTATAATTTATTACCCTTAGTTATTCAATAATTTCTTTATTATCAAATGAGTTGTAATTTCCTTTGAAATAATTATTGCATTTCATAATTAAGCCTGGGTTTGCACATTAATCAAATTCAGGCATTTTAGTCCTAACATTCACCATAAATAAAAAAAAGATATAATTTACAACCATACATTCCAATTCAAGTGGGGGAAGGGATTAGGGATTACAATGCTTTGCTCAAATGATAGTATAATAAATGAAAGATAAACCAAAAGTAAACTACTCAAATTAAATAAAATCTCTTAAGAACTAATTAATAAGATGAATAATTAATGATTATAAATCACCTGTGGATCCCTCCAACAGGCAAAATGTTAGTTCCTCAAAGCATGTAAAGATCATGCATTAAAACCCATAAGATTAGTTCATGGGTCAATATAGTAAAACAAGGGAATCAAAACCATAAAGTACAAGTTCTAAACTTTAATTTAATGACATAATGGGGGCACATATACAAAATAGATTTAAACATACTAAGACATATAAAGGGAATGGGCCCACCAAGTTGACTGCCAGGATCACCTTTACATTTAATGTAGAAGTAAGTGGCTGCTGTAGAGGTGGCACCTCTATGATGAGGCGATTGTCTCATTAGCAACTACCATAGAGGCGATCACATCTTCACAGAGGCATTCGCCTCTCTGGCCTGCCTTGCATTGGGCCTAATTGGCCTAGGCGGTTTGGACCAGTTTTAAAGGGTTTTGGGCTTGTTCGCGAGTTTCTAGCCCTTAGGCTTATTCTCGAAAAGATTCAGGGTTTCTTTTTTGCATTTAAGTTTTACATTTCTCATTATCAGGCTTTATTACAGGCCAGCTAAACCGAACATCCACAGTTTGCCTCCTATCATGGGTCGATCGAATCGAGTGTCTACACACACTTTACGCGGATTGCAAATAATATAAATATTTTAAAATAAATAATTAAATATTGTAGATAAATTAAATATTTCCTATCATGAGTTGATCGAATTGAGTTTCTACACACAATTTACGCGGAAAGCAAATAATGTAAATATTTTAAAATATACAATTAAATATTTTAATAACATATGAATACGCATACTATGAAATAAATAAATGACTAGTTGTGAATCAGCACTTTGCGCAGACTACAAGTAATATAAATATTTTAAAATAAATAATTATAATAAAATAAAAACTACAAATTAATCAAATATAAAAGTTAGAACTTTTTTTTTATTAAGAGTACATATTATTTTTAATATGCATACTAATTATAATTATTGAATAAATAAAATAAAATAAAATAAATATAGAAAACGGGTGAAAAATTACATATTTTTATTTTAGGTTAAAAAAGAAAAGTGTTTTATTTGAATATAAGAGAATTTTTCAATTAAAATAAAAGACATTATTTTTTATGGATATGAAGAGTAATGTTTTGAATGTAATTAAATTAGAGTATTTTTTTATTAAATAAAATATGTGTATTTTAATAAAAATGAATTTTTAATTTTTTTTAAAGAAAAATATTGTGAATTTTAATAATTCAACACGTAAGAATTTAGGACTTAATGTTGACTTATGAAGTGTTGAATTATGAAGAGAGACACTTTCTAAATTTTGGCTTAATAAATTAAATAAAAAATATATCATATTAAATTTATTTTCTTTGAATTTTGTTACCGTAATTTTTGTTATAATAGGATTAGTTTTTAAAATTATTAGATTAATATTATAGTACATATATGAGCATTTTAGTTGAAAAAAAATACTAAATAAATATTTGAGTGATTTAGGGTGGAAATATATCTAGTATATAAATATTTTTAGAATTTGAGTAGTATTGAGATATGTATAATAGTGTTTTAGTTAAAAAATAATATTAAATAAATATGTAAAGACCTAAATTTTTATGAATTAAATTAAGAAATTAAATTTCGAGATATGCAATATTAATAATTATTTTTATTCTATATTATTATATTAAATTGTGATATTTGATTTCAGTGGAATTAAATTTAACTTTTGGGGTTAAATATTATTTTAATATTTCTAATTTAATTATAGTATTGAATTAGTGTATTTGTATACATTTTTATGGTTAGAATAATTGGGAATAATATTTTAATTTAATATACTATATTATTTTTATCTTTTGTGTTTATATATATATATATATATATATATATATATATATATATATATATATATATATATATATATGCATAAAAGATTTTATTTTATTTTCTTCTTCTTTCCTTTTTCTTTTCTTTCTTTTTATTTATTTATTTATTTCTTTCTTCCTCCTCGCAATAGTAAGCAACACCGCCACCGTCGTCGTCCGTTGCCATCCCCCGCCACTCCAGCCTGTCGCACCGCCATTGGAGGACACCTCGCCACCGCTAGCAGTTGCAACAGCCACCAGGAATCGCCACATCTCCTCTTTTCTTCATTTCTCAATGATGCTAAAATTTGGAGGGGAAACTAGTGACTTTTCCAACGAGCTTTCCGGCCATTCATGGGCTTGAATTAAAGCTCTTGACCTGGGCTTCGATAACCCTTGATCAATTTCGAGAAATTTAACCGGTAACAACTCTAATTTTATAAAATTTCAATTTGGGTATTTATATTTAATTATGAAATTGAAGCTTAATTTGATTTTATTTGATGTTGGTTATTTAGGACTAATTATTGCATGTATTGTAAGGTTTCCAAAATTTATTATTGTGAATTTTTAGGAATTTTTTGATTTTTCGAGGTCTCGAGTTACTGATCACGACACTATTCCCTAGCCAATTTTTTTTTATATTTTTAATGAATTCTACTAGTTATTTTAAGCAAGTTTTGTTAAGAAAATTTATTAAAATTATGTACCGAATTTTTATTACAAATTTTTGAATATTTATGTCAAAAATGAATTTTTAAGAAAATTAGTATAAATTGGTAAATTTTATGTTTTAATTCAAATAATGGGGAATTATAATGTTTTGGATAATTTTTGAGTAATAAATAATATTAAAATAATTTTTATGAATTAATTTCTATTTTTAACTAATTATTAGTAGTTATCGAAATAATATCCGAATAAAATAGTATTTATGATTTTTATGATTTAAATGAGTTTTCGGTTGCTTAGTTATATAATTGAATAATTTAATTAATTATTGGTAATTAACGGTATTTAATTTCAAAAATTTTTAAAAAGGCCTATATTGATTTTAATGTGAATTTTATTAATTATTTTATGAATAAATATCTTTTGTGCTTTATTTGTGTAAATAAATTAATTTTGATATTTAAACGGAATTTTATTGATATATATTGTGATTTGTGAAATTGGTTCTATGTTGGGTATAAAGTGTAGTTTGGGGGCCCAACCCGAGATTTGGAGTTGTTGCGATTATTTGAAGTATTTTTCTGTGCAGGTTTGACTATACTTTTATAGGAAGATGTCCATTTTACAAAAAAAACTATGCTAAATTTTTGATAGATTTCTCATAAAATGTAATATCGGGCCGATTTTAGTAGAGTTGTATTTTAATCAAGTCTTTCCTTAGAAAATCTAGAATTTATAGAAATTCTGTTTTTAATTTCCTTAGTCGACAGGTCGAGGTCGAGCGCAACTGTGCATATGAGCGCATTCCACCTGTAAGTTAATAATTGAATTGTGTATATATATATATATATATATATTGATTTTAATAAATAGGAGAATTTATTAAAGAATTATATTATTATAAGAATATCTATTTGAATTAAATTCTCCTATTTATTGCTATAGTTATATTAGCATATTTATGTTAAATTTTCACATGATTAGTAAATTTTATTTTATTGTAATCTTTCTTGTTTATTTATATTTATTTATTTTTAAAATAAACTATAGTAGAACGAGCTGCCTGATGGGTTTCATCAAGACTGTGTGCACACTAGTAAGATTGAGAATGAGTGTGGAGGTTATATGACTCAGTGATGCTTTGCTCTCGAGCATGATTTTGTGAAATTTTAAATAAAGTTTGGTGATGATTTGCTCTCGGGCGTTATTTATATATTACTGAGGCGGTAACTCGGTGATGCTTTACTCTCAAGAACTATTAGTAAATGTTGGTTTAAGTGAATTGACTATGGCTGGTAGCTCGGTTGATGTTTTGCTCTTAGAAATCGATAATTTTTGGATTATAAGAGAGCTGAAAGGCTATTAAAATTGTAGACTAGAGTTCTATCTAATTTTCTTATAAAATGATTTAAGGAAGCTAATTGTATTTTATATATAGTATTTAATGAGTTTTAATTACCTCATTTCAGTAAAAGAAGATTTCAATAAAAATTAAATGGTTTGTATTATAAATTATAAATTTCTTATTTTCATAAATATATTTTAAAGGAGATTTGTATACTATATATATTTCTTTTATTAATTTATTCAGTGAGATCTGACTTCACTCAATTATTTTTCAGGATCTTGGAAGTCACCTATTGGTCAACCCATCTTACGTTGGATTTCTTCTTCTCCGGCTGTTTTATGTAGGTTTATTTGAAATGTATTATTCTTATTTATGTATTTTAAATCTAGAATATCGCAGCAGTAGAAATGGTTAACTATTATGTTATGTTTTTATGAATTGTTGTATGTATTAAAAATTAGTACTAAAGATTATTATTATATTTTATCTAAAATTGTTTTGGATATTAGTTCATTTGTGTTTTTTTATCTTTATTTAAATATTTTATTTTATTATTATCTGTATTTTATTGTATTTTCCTTAAGACTTACTATGAGTTTCAGGTACTTTATGTATTCTCACTCTCTAGTGCAGGTGACGTGCCTATTTGGGTTCGAGTCATGACAAAATATATGGTAAATATTTTATTTTTTAATAAAAATTAAGATTTTTAATGGTTTGACACATTAAATTTTAGATTGAGTACTCACGTATGAAAATAGATACTTGTCAAATTTTTATTAAATGACTTTAGAGCTTAACATTTTATATATATATATATATATATATATATATATATATATATATATATATATATATATATATATATATAATAACTAAGTAATTTAAAAATAAAATATATCATATTAATTTTATTTTCTTTAATTTTTGTAAAATAATTTTTTACTTATAATAAGATTAGTTTTAAAAATTATTAGACTAGTATTTGGTTATATATAGTAGTTTTTTAGTAAAAAAATAATATTAAATAATTATTATATTTTTTATTTTTTAAAAAAATATTTAATGGTTTGAAAAAAAAATATTTGAGTGATTTAGGTAGAAAAATATGCAGTATATAAATATTTTTATAATTTGAACAATATTAAAATATGTATAATAGTATTTTCATGAAAATAATACGTAAATTTTTTAGACAATTGTTAAATTTTTTACTTATTAATTTAGAACTCAACATTTAATATATATAGATTATTGCACTACTTCTATAATACTAATTATTATTAGCCACTTGTTTTTATATTTTATCAGAAATTTTATTGTATCAAAATCTGTCAATAAGGTACCAATATGTCAAATTGTGGAATGAAATCTGTCGAGTAATGTTTGTTAGCTGAGCTTTTTAGCTAAATGCAATGTAATATCAGATACAGAATAAGAGGGCAAAATGGAGTCGGTATGAAAAAAATGAATCATCCTTAAAATGGGTGATGCTAAAAAATTGAACTTCATCATTGCAACTATAAATATTAATTCATATGCATCTCATAACTCAAGATACAATTACATTTGACATTGAATCAAAAAACAGCTTCTTCAGCCTAGCAAATACCATATATATGATAGGCCAAATGTGTACCTTCTCAACAAAACACAAAGCTCACCGGTACTAAAATCCACTCTACTTATATATTATATCTCTGGTTGTTTTGAACAAAGATGAAAATTTTATTTATCGCACAAAAAATGGTTTACAGTCAATATAAAAGTACTTAGAATGAATTAACAATACTAATAATACATACAAATTGACCTGACCATTGAAATTGAAGGAATAATTAATTAAAAGGGTATGAGGGCAGGCAATGGAAGTTTGATAGAAATAAAATGTGAAAGCTAGAAAATTAAGGAGAAAAATGATAACAATTAGCATGCTTGTGTTTAGTAGACTTGACCATTGAAATTGAAGGAATAATTAAAAGGTTATTATGAGGGTAGGCCATGGAATATAGATGGAAATAAAAATGTGAAAGTTAGAAAATTAAGGAGAAAAATTAAAGCAATTGATAGATAGATTGTGATTATGATGGGACACTGAAATCAATTATTTCAGAAAATGTGTAATGGAAGATGCTAATGATAGACTTTTTTTAATGTTGTGGGTGTTTACTGAGTCTAAAGTTTTCCTTTCACATGATTTATTATCTAATTTAATTATGATTAATTTGAATTGATTTAAAATATTTTTATAAAATAACAACTTATAAAATATTAAAGGATAAAGATACTTCTAGCTGCCTGCAACAAATACTAAAAGTGTTCATCTCTTAAGTTAATAGTCCCCTAATATGGGGTAAAAATGTACTTAAACAAATTTTTTTGTCTTTTTTGGAACCCATGACATGGCAGACAATGACCTCTATCACCGTACTCTTTTGAAAGAGTATATATTATGTTCCTAAATGAAATAATTTTTTTTTTAATTGATAAAGAATTTATAAAACCTAAATATCAATACAACATACAACAGAATCAAATAAGGTTTAATAGCTGAAATTATTAGTTTAATAGCTCAAATTTAATAATTAATATTTGAAGAACTTGGTGTCACGATGATACTATACAAAGTCCCAATTTTAATTAGTTAAAACCTGACACATCTACTAAATAGCCCAATATTCTTATATAGCTAATTGATCAGTGCATCGGGACAAAGAATTTGCAAGTTCAGCAAAATCATTCAACATTTCAACTTTAAGGCTAGTCCAAGTGCTGCAACAGATAACAATGCCATAAGTACCAGATGTAAATAGGGGTGTGGATTGGATAGTTTCGGGTTGTGCCGGATTTCTTTTTTCTTCCAAAATTCAAAATTAATCCGAACCGAAATTATTAAAACAAATAACTTGCCTAAGTGATTCTGGTTCGACCCTGGCAATGTAATTTTTGAAATTTTTATCATTTTTGTCAAATGAAAAGCAAAAAACAAATTTTATAACACTAAAAATTGGGTTGATCTTCAGAAACTAGTTTACTACCTTTACAACTTTACTACACCTATCATATTGCTACATTTCATATTAAAATTTTTATATATAATATAATAAAATTTGGTTTTTCGATCAAATTTGAATCCCGACCGAAATTTTTGAATAACTAAATATAAAAATTAAATCGATTCGGATCAGTTTGATTTCGAACCAGATTTTCAAATCAATCAAATTTTACACAGCCCTAGATGTAATAATACAGCAAAAAAAAATCAAACATCCTCAAATGGGTGATTCCGAAATATTGAACTTCAATCGTTGCAAGAATATTATAATAATTCATATCCAGCCGCTACCGAACAAAAACAGCTTCTTCAGCCCAACAAAAACATATCATATATATGCATGTTGCCTCATTTGGCTCTTAGCTTTGCGCGCGTCCACTACCAGAGAAACATTTTAGCTATTCCTTTCATGGAAGACTTTAGTTGGCTCCAACTTGTGTCTCGTTGTCCTGACCGTTCAAATTGAGGGCAGGCAATGAGGAAGATAGGTGAAAATAAGGAGAAAAATGAAAACAATTGCGATGGTGGTGGGACAACGAAACCAAACTATTTTATGGTGGTGGGACAATGAAAGATGTTATTGAAGACTTTTTGATGTTATGTGTGTTTATTGAATCTAAAACTCTTCTTTTCAAGTTTTTTTTTTTTTTTTTTTTTTTTTTAAATCTCAACAACACCATTATTCTCGACAAAAAAATCTCAACATAAAACTAATAAAGGGAAAAGTTCATATGGCATAAATTTGGCAAAAGATTGTTTAGTGCATTATAACAAAACTAAAAAAAAAATTGAAATTTTTATCATGCTTTATATTATGATCAAAGAAAAAGGAGGAGAAAAAAAAAAAGAGACTTCAACAATAGAAGCTCTCTATCAGTATACTTTTTATCTGTCAAAAAACTCACTTGACAACCAACAATAATTAAAATTGCATTCCCTGAGCAATTTATGTTAGCAAATGCAGTTAAATCACCTCATATATAATGCTTGAGCCTTGATGGGGTAAAAGATGAAGAGCAATTAAATTTGAGCTTAGTTATGCATGTGGAAAATGCATGATGGAATGGTGTTATTGCATGAGTTTACAAGCATTTTATCCTAATATATAAGCATATGATTGTAAACATGGAAGGCAACTTTCAAGTTTCGGTAATTAGCTATTTTAGCCTTCAATTGTGTCTGCTTAGCATTTTTCATATCCACATCTGCGTTATGGTGTTTTCTCTATTTTATGCACAAATAACTAGTTTTTCACATCTCTGAGAGATAAATGTGCTTATTCTTCTTCATCTTGAGCTAGCCTTTGGCAACAACAAGGAATCACAATTACGATGTAACTGAATCAAATGGACTAGTAAGTTACTTGAATTTGAGTTGAAAAAGTTTCAAAATAAATTTTATAATAATTGAGCTACTTGTATTTCTAGACAAATCTCGCTCTCTTCAATGGATCAATTTATTAATATTGAATGAAATTTATTCAATGCCACAATCAATTAAGCTTAAAAATCTCAAACAATTGTTTTTTGTTAAAAAAATATTTAAAAAACCATCATTAAAATAATTAATTTATAAAGAAAGTGTACATCATGCCTGTTTTTTATTGTTTTGATCAAACTTATTGTTTTTTTTTTTTTTTGATAAAAGAAGATTGTATAATACTCTTTAAAATATTTGTAATTTCAAATTGTGATGTGGGTTATGTTCTTATTTTGTCCTAACAGTCTTGTAGGAATAAAAAACTCAAAAGAGATAGAAGGTGTAATTGATTTGAGGTAAATTTTAATTAGTTAAAAACTCGACTCATTTACTAAAAAGTTAAAGAATTGAGTAATTCTTATAGGAATTGATCAATGCAACAAGAGAAAAAACTAAAGATAAAATTAAACTTACTCATAGTAGAATAATTTTTTGATAATGGAAAATTAAAAATAAAATAAGAGAAGCTTATCATGAAATTATGACCGACGTAATAAAAGATAGGTGAATATGAAATGTGACAACTAGATTTTTTATTTTTTTTTAGGGGACAAATGTAAAGGATCAGATCAAAAATAATTTAAAATGGGGTAAATTAAGAAGTAAGTCTGTCTCTTTTCAATCTCTATCAAAGTTTTTATCAATTTAGAATTATTTTTCTAGGCAACCACTCGCCATGGCTGGTCAGTGAAAACTTTTTTTTTTTCAATTTTTATTTTTTTTGTTATTATTGATTTTTTTATTATATTTGTGAATTTATGTATTTTTATCAATTTAACCAGATTTTTTTAAAATCTTAATTATTTTTAAACGATGATTTTAATGAGTATTATCCTTTCAAGTTTTTTATTTTTCGCCTAATAGATTTCAAATTCGAATTTGATAACAACATAAAAAGGATCAGTTGACTTTAGCTTCAGTCGAAATTCTATACATCTCTTTTTTATTTAACTATTTGAAATGGATTATTCATCGATGATCAAATGTGAAAAATTATTTACAAAAGCTTGCGATAATATGATAGGAGAAATTTCAATCTTTTACAAGTGTTGTGTGAATTTACTATAATTAATTGCATAGATAAATGAGAAGGATTCTACTTCTTCATTTATGATCTTCTTTTATTTTATGTGTCTAAGTGAAATTATTATATCTTTTTTTTTTAATTTTCTTTACTTCTGAATGAGTTTTTCAATTTCAGTTTTCTCTCGTTGTACTATTTTTTTTACTCTTATTAAATGATATGTTTTTATACAAGAACATATAGTAATTTTTTTTATTATTAAAGAGATAAAATAATTTTTTTATTAATAACAAATGACATAAGCTCCAATAATTTAATATCAATAAATTATATCCAAAAAGTACAGTTCTATATTTTTTTAAAAATCGAATGAATTACATCCACATATATCCTAACCCATTTGCTTACGAACTGCTGCCTAAATGTTATAAACACCCCTAAGATACTTTCTCTTCATAAATGGGAATCGAAACCTTATTCGTTTATGGTTTTGTTACATGAACTGTTAAATGTTAACAACAGTATATAAAAACTCATTCGATCTATAAATTTTTTCTTTTAGTACATGAAAATATTATTAAATGAAAGTGAAACGAATTCGAGCTCGAATTTTACATGATTTAGTGAAAAAACTTAAACATTAATAAAGGGTTGCTAGATATGTCACTAATATCACTGACCTTGGCAAGTGAAGTGGGAAACCTGGTAATTTCCAAATGGACAATTTCAGTGAAGGGAGGGGAAGGGCCAAAAGGTATATAAAATGAAAATTATGAATTTTGAGATACAAAAAATAGTTAAAAATATAAAAATATTTGATTTTTTAAAAAATAAAAAATAAAAATAAAAATAAAATTTTCTTATAAATGATAGTTAAAAGTGCTTATTTAATATTTTTATTTAATAAATTGATTTATAAGTTATAACTTTTTTTTTATTGATCAATAGTTAAAATTTAATGTAAAAAATTTAAAAATTCATTTTTAAATTTATTTAAAAGTGGTATGTTTAAAATTTGAGAATATTTTTTAAAATTTTATTTTTAAAAAAATTAAAAAACTATCAAATTTATTTTATAGGAATTTAAAAGTAATTTTTAAAGATACAATTAGGTCTTTCAAATAAAATTGGATAGAATTAATATAATTTGTAAGGTTGAAGGAGTGAATTGAAATAATTTTCAAAGTAGAATTCAATGGATAATTGGCCTACAATTCAAAATAGAACGTATCATTTTTCCATTTTAAATAAAATGAATAGACCATTTTTTTCTATTATAATTTCTGAATTTTTAAATTCTGTTCATTTAAATCATAAGTTCACTTTAAAAATAGATAAAATTACAAAAAATAGAAAAAAGTTTATTTAAATTTATTTTGAAAATTTTGTCTTATATATTTTAAATTTGACATAAATTCAATATAATTACTAACTTATAAAATTTTTTGAATAAATCAGTTAAAATATAAAAATTTTGGAGCAAATTAAATTTTATTAAAAGGTTAATTGGGCTTATTTATCAAATTTATCAAATTAATTAAAAAGTTGATTTATGAACTAATTATCTATTACATCTAAGTCTAAGAGACAAATTAACACTTTAATTTAAAATTAAATTTAAGCTCACCGGTGCTAGGATAATAATAATTGAGATTTTTTTTTATTTGATGATGGAAAATTAAAGATAAAATAAGAGATTTTTTCCTAACAAAAAAAAAAAGATAAAATAAGAGAACCTTGTGAGGAAATTGTGTGGAGGAAATAAAAGATAAGTGAAAATGAAATGGGAAAGATTATAAAGATGCTGGGACACTAAAACCAATTGATACCACCTATATATATTCCTGTTTAATTAAAGGATTTTTATTTTTTTAATAAGGTTACTCGGACAGGGAAAGTATCAGAATCCGTTCATGGAAAGGACTACCCTGAAGAGGATTCCTAAACAAAGTAGGAATACTCTCCAACTAGGATTAAGATTTCTATCTCACAAGAAATCCTACTCCTTTTAGGTTTAAGTATCACTATAAATAGGACCTCATACCTCTCATTCTACATCATCTCATTCTTTCATATTCTAATTGTTCCTTGCTCTCTATACAAACTCTCTCTCTCTGTTCTTTGACTTAAGCATTGGAGTGTTTGTGGGGACCCTCCCCACCTCTCACCTTATCCTCTGTTCATTGATTACAGGGTTTTAAGCTCAAGAGTTATAGAAACAAGTTATCAAATGGCGCCGTCTGTGGGAACTCTTGGGAAAAGCCATTCATATACCTGCTAAGCTAAATACATCCATACCATGACTTCTAGCCCATTACCAACTTCAACTCTTAAAACTAACATCAATCCTTTTGCACCCATTCCCTCGACTAATCTCTCAACCCCTCTCCCAATAATAGTAATTTTAGCTACTTTTTAGCATGCCAGAACTTCATCCAGGCATACACATTCACTTATTGATAACACTCAGAGATGCTCGGCTTTGAGCATAAACTTTTCACATTAAGCTCCTTTACAACACCACCATATTTTAGTACCCTCCATACCTTTTTCGAGTTTAATAGACACACCAACAATTACCATACCAAACTTGAACACTATAAACCAAATATTCAACCTCAACCAAACCAACAAGGAAGTTATGATACAAAATATCCAAGCTTAGATAGCCTTAATGCAGTAATAGCTAAATGCTTTAATATAAAATGGGAATTCTAAACCAGCTTAAATTGATAATAACATGACACCTCGAAAAGCACCAGAGACAAGTAGGGGAAAGGATAAAGCACCGGAAGGGGAATGTAGTTCAATAATTTCGGCCCTTGATGACTCAAAGTTAGCTCAGAAAGTTGAAGAGGTTATACACAAAGCCTATACAAAACCAAGAAAGGAGGATGAATGCGTTATGGACAACAAAACTCCTTTCATAAGAAGGACAATTTAGATGAAGATCCCTACTAAATTCAAAATCCCACCGCTTGATCAGTATGACGAAACAAGAGATCCCGTTAACCACATATCGACGTTTAGAATAAGGATGTTGCTCCAGAATGTGAATGATGGAATCATGTGTAGAGTCTTTCCGAGCACACTCACAAAGAAAGCCTAAAAGTGGTTTCATCGACTCTCGGAGAATTTTGTCACTTTTTTTAAGGATTTGGAGGAGCAGTTTTGTACCAGGTTTGTCATCAATATTCCCCCAGCCAAAAACATCAACAATCTTCAAATGTGTTAGCAAGAAGTCCATGAGTCTCTGCAAAGTTACTTTGATCGGTTTAACAAAAAAGCTATTTAGATTGAAAGCCTTGTTGATGAGGTTGCCATAGAAGCTTTGAAAAATGGCACTAGACTCGAAAAGCTTAAAGACAAGATAATGACCAAGGAACCGAGCACTTTTGCAAAAGCAATGCCGATGACAATAAGAATAATAAAAATGGATGAAGATAGAAAGATGCGAAGGGAGGAGGAAAAGCCACCAACCAAAGATGAAATACCAAGACCTAAATGAACAAGATTCCCAAAAATAAATTTTAGAAACCCCGCAGAGAAATTTGACAGGGAAGCAGACAAATACACACCTCTAAACACCTCTTGATCCAGAATTCTCATATGGATAAGGCAGAATGGTGTTAGAATCACCCCAGTTAAGAGAATAAGCCCCAGCCAAAGATCCACAAAAGACAAGGGATAATACTACTAGTATTATCGAGAATACAGGCACGACACAGAGGCTTGTAGAGAGCTGAAGCAGACCATAGAAAGATTGGTGCAGAATGGTAAACTCAATAATTTCACAGATATATTTAGAAGGAATGAAAACCTAGAAGCCTAGGTGCATGACAGGCCAGAAGCAAAGAAAGCTCATAAGGAGCCAATTGGTATTATTAACATGATCATTTGAGGAAAAAATACTGAGAAGAAATTGAAATGGAGTAGGTGAGAAAAGCCAGTCTTCGAGAAAAGAGAGATCATATTCAATTCGGAAGATGGTTCACATGTTCGCTATCCTCACTATGATGCCTTAGTGATAAATGCATACATAAACAATTACTTGGTAAAAAGGTTATTGGTTGACAATGGAAGCGCTATCAACGCGTTATTTTGGAATGCTTACAAAGCGATGGGAGGATCTGTCACCTATCTAAAGACCATATAGAACCCCATCATAAGCTTCTGTGGAGGAACTATACATCCAATGGGAGTTATGAAGTTAAATCTAGAATTCAGGAATCGAGACGATGAAGAAACAAAAGTTATCAGAATAGTATTCAACGTGGTAGATCTCCCACTGGCATATAACAGAATCATAAGATGGTCGGTGCTTTATGAAGTAGATGCAGTCACCAGTATTTGACATTTAACTATGAAAATTCCAATTAAGAGTGAAACTCTTACCATTAGGGGAGATCAACATATGGCTAGACAGTGTTACCAGATGGTCATGAAGCCTAAGGCGGATGCCTTCCCCCTAGAAACATGGGAAATAAAGAAACAAAGCGTTGGTCCACAACTAGTTGACGACACAGAAGCTCTATAAATTGTGGACGGGAAAGCGGTGAAGATTGGTAATGAACTTGACCGGGGCATCAAGGAAGGAATAAGGGAAGTCCTCATTAGACACTTGGAAGACTTCATTTCACGGGCATCTGAAATCATCGGTGTGGATCTATATGTTGCCTGTCACGGTTTGAACATCATATTAGGAGCAAAGCTAGTGGCCCAGAAAAAAAGAACCTTTACCTATGAGAGATAAAGGATAATTGCTAAGGAAATAAAGAAATTGTTGGAAGCCGGATTCATCAAGAAAGTTACTCATTCAGAATAGATAGCCAATGTGGTACTTGTCAAAAAAGTAAGTAGGAAGTATAGGATGTGCGTGGACTATACTGACCTTAATCAGGCATGTCCCAAAGATAGCTACCCATTGCCACGATCGACCAACTCATAGACTCCACTGTTGGCCATGGATATCACGACCCAAAACAGAGGCTATGACCGGCGCTAGGGAACGAGAAGTGACTTTCATAATCTTCTGAGCCACCATTTTCTTCTTTAGAACAATCTCTGGATGTAAATTCTCTAAACCACCCCCTCCCTTGGCATGCTCATGCTGACAATGAAGGTATATGTTGGACTCTTGGGTCGTTTGCAAAGAAGGGGAATTAGGGTGCAAGGATACTACCACATGTCTTTTTGGATCCAGTTCAGTATTAGGAGCTCCATGGATCATAGGTCCATTCGATGTATCACTAGTGGATTGCATTTTATTTTTTGTAACATTTTTCTGTGCTCTCTCTACTCCAATGTTGGGCTGGGCTGGAAGCCTTGGATGACTAGTCTCATTTTGAGTCTGCTTTAGTCTATCTTTCCTTTTGAAGTATGAATTGTTCACCGTCACTCCATCATTATGATTGGCATTAACGTCCCCACATCTCATATCTTCATGATCTTCCTCATTTAGAGATGTGAAACGAGATCCTTGGCCCAGAAAAGGCATTTTTCCATTATTTCTATGATCTGATTTCTCTCCTTCCTTATGTCCCCTGTTCCTTTGTTTTCTAGACACCATCATAGGAGGGCCATACTTTGGATTAGCAGTATCATCATTATTCTTATGTCCCCAATTTCTTACTTTTCTAGACACCATCATCCAAGGGCCATACCTAGGGTTGGCATCGTCATCAACATCAACCGCGGGCATCTTGTCCAAAATTCCTCCGTCGCCTCTAGCTTCAGCATTAGTTGGAGGGGCACAAGAGCCACTATTATGACCAAACATCCTGCAGTGAAAGCATATCCTAGGCAGGTACTCATTCTCCACCCTCTCAGTCTTACCGTCCAAACAAAACTGGGATTTAGAGGTTTGGTTAAGTCAATTTCAATTGCTATTCTCGCAAATTTTCCACGTTCCACAGCCTCAGCGCACTAGCCAATCCGAACAACCCTGCCAATTAATGTACCAATGAGCCTTAGTACCCTTTTATGCTAGTAGTGCAAAGATATTCCCGATAGACGAATCTATGCTACTACCGATTAGATTTTTGGATCAGAACTATCAAACTTAGGGCTCCATGATTGCACGACCAAGTAGTGTCCAAGTATGATCTATGGTCCATCCACTAAGGCATGTTGGGCATCGACTTCATTGTTAAACTTGACCAGAAAGTAGTTGTTTTCTAAATCAATGACAGCAAATCCTTTTGTATTATCCCACGGTAGCTCCAGTTTAGAACAAAGATTCTGATATCCTATATTACGGCCAAGGAGTTTAACAATGACAGTGAATTTCCAAGGTTGTGTGAGAGCCTCCAGGATTCACTACAACAAGTGATAATATTTTTATGGTCAAAAAAAAAAAAAAAAAATCAACAAGTGACAATAATTTTTTGATGTCATAATATTTAATTTATTAATTCATCACTAAATAATATATGACAATATATTAAATTGTCACAAATATATTAAAATTTTGTGACAATTTATCATGATAATGTCACTAATTATTATTATAAAATTAAAAGTAGAACTTTTTTGTGTCAATATTTCTAAATGTAATAAAAAAATTTTTTGTCACAAGTTTAATTTGCTGCGTAAAAGACATATTATTTAATATTGTCACTAAAATTTTTACTTTATAAGTGATGAATCTTAGTTGTCACCAAAATATATGTAATAGATGTTTTTGTTACAAGTCAATAATTGTAACGAATAAAGTTTAATATTTATGGCAATTTAGTATTATATCATTACAAAATATATATTGAGTCACTTTTCTTATTATTGATTAATAGTCTGTTAATTTTTTCATAAATTTTTTAAGTTTAAGTAAAATTTTATTTTATTTTAGGTGACAATAATTAACTATCACTAACATATGTTCAAAAGACTTTTTTGTTACAATAAATTTTTTTTATCACTAATTAAATTTATACTTTTATACTAATTTAAATCCCACATTGTTAGTAAGTGAACAAAATTGTACTTTTCCCTATAAATTGGTCCAACTAAACAATTATCAAGTTATATATATATATATATATTAATAGTAGTTATGATAATTATCAAAATAAAAAAGTTGAAAGTTTTTGAAATATTTAAATTTAAAATTTTAGATAAATATTATATTAAAATTCAAAGTAGTTAAAATTTAAAGATCGGTAATAATAAAAATAAATATTTTTGTGACAAAAAAAATTGTCACTAATATAATATTGAAAAATTAGTATAATTAAAGTGGCAGTAAATAATGTCACTATTTGTATTTTTTACAACAATAAATATATTGTCATGAAAAATAGTATTGTATTTGTGATAATATAATATTTGTGATAATTATAATTTTAATTGTTACAATATCTATTGTCACATTAAATATTTTTATTGTCATAAAATTAGTAATAATTTTTTATTGACACATTTTACAATAAATTATTTGTAACAGTATATTACGTGATAATTCTATGTCAATTTTTTATTGTCATAATTAATATATTGTGACAATTTTATAAGGTATGTGATAATTTTAATTGTAATAAATAAGTCATTTTGTTGCAGCGATTCTCGGAGAGAAAACAATGGATGGCATTGGGTCGTGTTTATCGTAAAGTCATCATCCTGTATGTCAATGTCTTGCCAGCAACACTGTCCTCCCTTTCCATTGATGATTGCCTCAGCTTGTCTCTAAACGACGTAAAACCTGGCAGTTGATTATCCTCCATCTGATCCCTGAATCTGGCTTTTTTCGTCGATCTGTTATCTTCCACCGGAGGCGGTGGTTCCTTCTCAAGTATGTGCTCTCCTTGGGAATTCATTTTTTTTTTTTTTAATCTAAGATTTTATAAGCATTTACCATTAATAATAAAAAAAAAAACCATTTCCACCTTCAACTATTATTGTTGTTCCGGATGACTGTGCTGTTGATGGGGTGTCTTAAACTATTATATTCATGTTGCCATTGATGTTTCCAAGAAGATTATTTTACTTTGAGTTGATAACTATCAAGCCTGTTCCTGTTGCAAGCGTGGTGATCAAGCTTGTGTCATGCTGAAATAAAATATTTGGCAGTCAATTCTTTGACCATCTTAAACTTGGGCAGCAACCCTGTAATATGCTATAAATATAGCCAGGCAAGAGCATGGCAATTCAAGGGAAGACAAGTAAACTTAGTTTGGTAGTGTTTGATCAAAGGGCTAGAGAGCCATTTGAATAGTCTTCTATATCTGTTCTTTTCTTAGTCAAAGTCATCTTTACATTTGTCTTAAACCATGTTCCCTGTCTGTGTTCAAGCCTAAGTTATTCAATTTCTACTTACTAAATCCAGTTTAGTACCTTCCCAACTTGAGACATGAGTGCTAAAGACCAACAACCGAATATTTTCTTTTTTCCCTTCTTGGCTCATGGTCACTTGATACCAACTATAGACATGGCCAAAATCTTTGCCTCACGAGGGGCAAGGACTACCATAGTTACAACTCCTTTTAATGCAAGTCTGTATTCGAGAAGAATCCAAAGAACCAAAAAAATGGGTTTCGAAATCGATATCCAAACCATCAAGTTCCCCACCTTGGAGGTAGGCTTACCAGAAGGATATGAAAACTTGAATTTAATCAACGGTCACGACATGGGTGAAGAAATAAGGAACAAATTTTTCAAGGCTACATTCATGCTTCAAAAACCTCTAGAGCAGCTCCTAAAAGAACTCCACTCTACTTGCCTTGTTGCTGATTTTTTATTTCCTTGGGCTACAGACGTTGCTGCCAAGTGTGGAATTCCAAGATTGGTTTTTCATGGCACTGGTTTCTTTTCTTTGTGTACTTCAGAGTGTTTCAGCATGTACAAACCACACAAGAACGTTTCTTCTGATTCTGAACCCTTCTTGGTTCCTAATCTCCCCGGTGATATCCAGTTCATAAAAAAGCAACTACAAGATCACATGAAGCAAGATGATGAGAAAATAATTACTGAGTTCTTGAAACTGGTTAGAGAATCAGAGTTGAAGAGCTTTGGGGTGATCATCAATAGTTTCTACGAGCTCGAGCCAGCTTATGCTAATTTTTACAACAAGGATTTGGGAAGAAGGTCATGGTGTATTGGGCCTGTTTCACTATGCAACATGAACACTGAAGATAAAGTGGACCGAGGAATAGAAGCCTCTATTGATGAACATGAGTTTCTGAAATGGTTCGACTCGAAGAAACCCAATTCAGTTCTTTATATATGTTTTGGTAGTACGACCAACTTCACTGCCTCACAGCTTAAGGAGATTGCAATAGGCCTTGAAGCTTCAGGGCATGAGTTCGTTTGGGTGGTGAGGAAGGAGAAGCAACTGGAAGAAAAAGAAGAATGGCTGCCTGAAGGATTTGAGAAAAGAATGGAAGGAAAGGGACTAATTATCAGAGGATGGGCACCGCAAGTGTTGATTCTTGATCATGAAGCAGTTGGTGGTTTTATGACACATTGTGGATGGAATTCAATACTTGAAGGAGTTACAGCAGCGAAACCACTGGTTACATGGCCAGTTTTTGCAGAACAATTCTACAACGAAAAGTTGGTGACTCAAGTGCTGAAAATTGGGATAGGTGTTGGTGCCCAGAACTGGACTTGGTTTCATGGCGATGATAGCATTAAGAGTGAAGCTATAAAACAGTCGGTAACTCGAATCATGGCGGGAAAAGAAGCAGAGGAGATGAGAAGCAGAGTTAAAGCTATTGCAGATATGGCAAGAAGTGCTGTTGAAGAAGGTGGATCATCTTATTCTGATTTGAATGTTCTGCTTGAGGAATTGAGGATTGAAGCCATAAACATGAAGCAAGAAGATAGTTAATTTGAGTATAGTATGCAGCAAATGTTACTGGTTTTTTAATCTTAAAGAGTATAAGCAACACAAAGCTATTATATCTAGCTGGCCTGTTTAGCTACCACCTGTGCTCTATAATGTTCAACAGTGTGGTGCTTCAATGGTATGACATAAGTGCTTATGCTAACATGAAGAGGCCATTTTTGGTTTCATCCTCTGTAGTTTTTCTGTTGGGGTTTTACACCTACCTCTCTCCAAAATCTCCGTCTAAATACAAAATAATTTTTTTTAAAAAAATATTATTTCCGTACTTTTAAAAAAATTATTTACTTTTGTATCTCTTTTTATTTATTTATAACAATTAGAGATTTCATTAAAAAAAAAAAAAGAAATACACAAGAGATTATAAAAATATAGCTGTAAATATATTAACTAAAAATAGTTTTTAAGACAAAAAAAAAAAAAGATAGTCTATGAAAATTATAAAAAATTGTCCATAAACCTGATGTATGCTCAACTTCAAGAAATTGAGGTATACACGCAGTTCTATTCCTAATTTTACGGAGGGATAGACACATGAATCTGAAATTAAATGACACATCAAGTTTGAAAAATTGAATAAATTTAGATATTTGATTCCTCTTTACATTGTATATGAAGTCATAACACATCAAAACAACAATAATGAGAGTAAACTCACATAAATACAAAAAAAAAAAAAAAAACTATAAAAAACTAAAAAATTATTTATAAAATAAATTAAAAACCTATATTGATTTGAAATTTTGATCTCAAATTAAAAAAGCACTTACTATTAATATTATATAATATTAAATTTTTTTGGGTACTTTTTGGCCAAACCACCCTTAAAACAGTGGATAACAAAATGTAGAATGAGAGAAAAAAGAAATAGAATACGTAAGAGAGAGAGGAACCAGGTCATATTAACATTCTACAATGACAATTTCATTTATTCCCTCCATAAAAAGTAATAAATTAAAAGAAAATGAACTAGGTAAATACAAATAATCTTTTTTTTACCTAGTTATCTCCAAAAGTCTCCATAACTTTTTTTTTTTAATAAAATTACTTTCTTACTTCTTTTTTAATAAATTATTTACTTATATATCTCATCCTTCATCAGCACATAATACTTCCACTAAATTTCTACTGAACCAGGTTACATTAACATTTCCCATTGAAATTTCCTTCGTTCTCTCCATAAAAAGCAACAAAATGAAAGAAAATGAAAATTGACATATGTTTTTTGTCAATATTTGCTAAGCTTTTAACCTTTACATACATAGTAGAGTGAAGTAATGTTTTACAAATATTTGATTCATGTTCCCTCAAATGTGATAGGTCATGTTAATGTAATCTACAACAATCTTTATGAATAGATGGTTAAATATTATATTCAATATGTTAGAAAATATATTAATTTTAATAAATTAATATTTTTTTATTTAGGTTAAATGAGAGATTGAATTAAGACATGTCTTTTGGCTTATGTCTTTAAGTAGGATCGTGACTTTATGATAATGTCTTCATGAGAGTCATGTATATTCATAAATCTTTATTATAAATAAAGACTTCTGGCAACATATAGATTAGAGATTAATTTTTTTTTTTATGTATCTTCTTTCTCTTTTATCAAAATCTTCATACTATATTTGACGAAGTTAATATTGTTTTTAGTTTGATTTTCTTGTAAATTGGATTGCTACTTTTATAAGAAGAAATCATTGTATCTTGGGAGACAATTGTTGTAAAACCCTTAGCACCAATGGGAACAATTTTGTCTTAAGGAAATAAAGTAAAACTCTAACCTTGATTTGATTATAGGTTTTTCTTTAGCCTCGATTTCTTTCATACTTCTCTAGATTATGATGGTAGTGAATTAATGTAATAAAGAGAATGATGATAGTGAATCAATACTTCTCTAGCATCTCTTTCCATGGTTCTCTATATATATTTGTTTGTTTCTTTGTTTATTTTCAATCTACTTTTAAATGAAATCACCAAATTTATAAAGATATTGATTTTATTTTGATGGTCATTGAAAAATAAAATTCAAAAGAAAAGAGGAGAAAAAATTCAAAGAAATTATACTTTTTATATATTCATAAGAGATGTTTATATATATATATATCTCTCTCTCTCTCTCTCTCTCTCTCTCTCTTTCCATGGTTCTCTATATATATTTGTTTGTTTCTTTATTTATTTTCAATCTACTTTTAAATGAAATCACCAAATTTATAAAGATATTGATTTTATTTTGATGGTCATTGAAAAATAAAATTCAAAAGAAAAGAAGAGAAAAAATTCAAGGAAATTATACTTTTTATATATTCATAAGAGATGTTTATATATATATATATATATATATATATATATATAGAAAACCTAATTACATACTAATTAGTAATAGAATAGCATCCTAAATAAATCATAGATTTAATTCCTAATTGTATACAAAGATTTTATTGAAATATGATAAAAAAAAAATTAAAGGATAGATGTGGGAATCTCACATTGGAAATAAGTGAAGGAAGGAGGGAGATATTTTGTTGTAAATTGAACTATTTGCTTCCTTTGTTAAGTATGTTAATCACCATTTGTGTTTAGTGTACAATTCAAAACTATTAGTTATACTAGTAGAGAATTTAAAAGGAAATTCTTTTAGGCTATACTTAAGCTTTTTTGTATGTAAAAGAGTTAAATATTTTGTAGTGTGATTGTAATAATTTTTTATATAGTAAATATTTTTTCTCTTGGTTGTCTTTTGACAACACCCGTGATTTTCTCCATTTGGGAGTTTTTCACATTAAATTATTTTGTGTTTCTCTATTTAATTTTTCAAGTATTTTTGTTCATGTTGTGATCTAAAGGGGTAAAGGTACTTATTAGATTGTAAAGGGCCTATTTTTCCTAACAATTGGTATCAGAGCTGTTGGTTTATTTTAGTATGCTCTGTGGTTGTAGTTTAGGCTAATCTTCCACATCAGAAAAAATTTCCTAGGGCTAATTGGCATTCTGCATCAACATATTTTTTAGAAATTGTTATGATCCAACTAGAGGATCTTTAAATACGGTATTGTGTTTATTGAGTGTGGTATAATGTAAGTAAGTATAGCTAAAAAAGTTTTGTCATAAAGGCTATAATTGCCTAGGGAAGTTGAGACTTAAGTGGTACCATTTGTGTCTCCTTAATCTTTCCTAAAACTTTCTTAATGTATTTTATAGACATAATTATTCACTTATTAATTATGTGTGAGGTCACTGTAGCATGAAGTACTTGTTCAAGTATATGGAGGTGATATGCATTATTGAGCAAAAACGAGCTTCAGATTTAATATTAAGAAATTTGATGGGAGAATGAATTTTGGGTTATGACAATTACAAGTCAAGGATACATTAATCCAGTCTAGATTGTATAAGGCCTTAAAAGGAAAGCTAGCTTCCTTGTCCAATGGAAAGGAGCCAGATAAATTTGTTGACAACAGTGAAGACATAGAAAAATCCAAGATGAGTGAAGAAGAATGGGAGGAGCTAGACATGAGAGCAGCAAGTCAGATTCGTCTCTATCTAGCAAAAAATGTTCTTGCTAATGTTGCTAGATGGTCATCAACAAAGGAGTTTTAGGAAAAGCTTAAGGAAATGTACTAGGCTACAAGTCTTTTAAATAGGTTATATTTAAATGAGCAATTTAACAAATTTCAAATGGAAGAAGGTACAAAAATTGTTGACCACTTTAGTGTACTCAATAGGATTATTTCTAAGCTGGAATATATTGGAGCGAAAATTGATGATGAAGATAAAGCATTAAGACTGATATGATCTCTTCTACCTTCCTATGAACACATACAAACCATGTTAATTTATGGGAAAGAGAATGTGAGTTTTTGAAAAGTGACTAGTAAGCTAATTTTTAAAGAAAGAAGGCTGAAAAATGGAGAGAACAAGTCTTCTAAAAGTACATCATTGTTGATTTGTGAAAATGGAAAGAAGAAAAAAGGCACTAAATAGAAAATTATTTGCTAGGGACGTGGGCAAACTGGACATGTGAGGAAGGATTACAAAAATGGTGGAGCTAATTCGGTTAATGGCTCCAAAAGCAATGTAACTAATGTGGTCGTCTTTGAAGAAGGAGATGATGAACTTTCTATATAAGGAAAGATATATATCCTAATAGCATGATAGCTACCAACTGAGTTGCCATGGAAAAAGATGTAAGAAAAGTAGCATGTTCATAGTTTGCACATGAGCATTGGTTGACAGTTGATGTAAGGTGTGTAGTGAAATTGATTGGCTAATGAACTTCATAGAAAGTCAACACTGGAAGTTGTACCATAACTTATTAACCATTTTTTTGACATGAACTAGCCTAGGTGAAAGTTCTTAGAGTTGGTGAATTCCAAGTGTGTATACTCTTATGGTAGAATATGAAAATTTTTATTTTTTTTAGAATTGTGACTATCATAGCTGATGGTGTTATTGAGGTAACTATTATTCTTTTAATTTTTTAATTATGGTGGAGATTATTGAAATATGATAAAAAAAACTAAAGGATAGATGTGGGAATCTCACATTGGAAAGAACCCTTATTAGAATAGGATATTGATATGGGATATCAGGTAACATCCCCAATCTTGAAATTCTTGATGTTTTAAAAACAAGCTATAATGGACTAGGTTCTGATGAAGTGAAAAGAATATTTCTTGCAATTGCATGTCTTTTTAGAGGACAAAGTCGTGAATATGTGGCCAGAATTCTGAATGCCACCTATGGTATTAATGTGTATTTTTTATCACTGCCCTTATTCGTAAATCTCTCATTATGGTTAATTATGGCTATGTGTTGGAGATGCACGAACTATTGCGAGAAATGGGTAAAAATATTGCAGCTGATGAATGTACATAACCTAAAAATACCAACTGGTTGACCAATCCTAAGCATCCCAACTTTAAAGATGCATTGATGGAAAAAAAGGGTGAGCTTTTCTTAATTCATTATATTTAAATTGATATAATAATATTGAATATATAATATTGCACTATCAATTGTTAGGCAAAAGGAACAATCAAAGGAATATCACTGGACATATTTATGGTTTCAAGTGAGATTCACTTAGAACCTGACGTGTTTACAAAGATTTATAATCTTAAATTTCTTAAGTTCTATTTGCTTGACAAGGACTTCCCTACATATGGAGAAAAAAATTACACCTTTCGTGTCAAAGGCTTTGATCTCTTCCCAAGACATTGAGTTATCTCCATTGGACTAAATTTCCTTTGAAGTTAATACCATTAAAGTTCTTTCCAGAACATTTAGTTGTGGTTTGGCTGAGGGACAACAAGGTTGAAAACCTTTGGAATGGAAAATTGGTATTTAATTATTTATATATACTAATAGCTCTAATAGTAGTTGCTTCTATATTTAAACTTTGTACTAATCTTTACCTGAAACATGCATGAAATTGATGCTACTTTTTTTTTGGTTTTCATGATAGAATCTTGTCAATTTAATAGAGATTGATCTCTCAAATTCCAAATATTTGACTCTAATTCTTTATTTATCAAAGGCTATAAATATTGAGACCATCAATCTAAGTGGCTGTGAAAAACTAAAGAATCTTGCAAGAGGAATCGAATCAAAAGCTTTAAATTTTCTTTTTATGCGTGATTGCCTAATGATGGAAAGTTTTCTAGAGATTGCATAAGTAAATATGAATCTATTTGAGTTGCATTTGTGGCACTGTAAAAAACTTAGGAGGCTTCCAAATAGCATCTGCAATCTAAAATCCTTGCAAACTCTTTTTTAAATGGATCGGGAATTGAAGAGTTACCCTTATCCATTGAACATCAGAGTTGCCTTGACTGTTTTATTCCTTAGTAATTGCAGAAATCTCAAAAGCCTTCCGAGCTGTATTCGCAGGCTTCTAAAACTTTGGAGTTTGCTCTTGAGGTGATGCGGGAGTCTTAGATCCTTGTCGGAGCTTCCACCATCTTTACATCACCTAGATGTAGATAATTCCAAATCACTGTAAATCATATTAAGAAACTTAACAAAATGTTATAATTTATTAGCAAAGTTTGCAAATTGTTGGAGATTGGATTAGAAGCCACTTGAGGTAGAGGCTTAATTCATAATTGAGAATTTAAGGCCATTAAGCTAACCAAAATTTTCTTATATATTTCATTTATAGCTAAATGTTTGATCAAAGCAACCTTCTCAATTGCATCCTGAATAAGCTCAGGTCCAGTTAACTCTCTCTCTCTCTCCAATCTCATTCCAACATAAAGGAGATCTACACTTCCTTTTGTATAGAGATTTATATAGTGCCATTTCAATATTGCTATGGTAACTGTTATTATAAGCAAACTCTACCAATGGAAAATGATTATCCCAACTACCTCCAAGATCCATTACACCCATTCTCAACATATCCTCAAGTGTCTAGATCGTCCTTTTAGATTGACCATTTATTTGAGGGTGAAAAACAATACTGAAATCGAGTATGTTACTTGTTACTTCCTATAACATTTGCTAAAATTGAGAGATAAACACTGAACTTCTATCAGATATAATGGAAACAGGCACTCCATGAGGGCACATAATATGCTTAACATACAACTTAACCAATTTAGCTACAGACTAAGTAGCTTTAACTGGTAAGAAGTGAGTTGATTTAGTTAACTCACCCACAATCACCTATATGGAAATGTATCCATCCTTTGAATAAGGTAACCTTATCACAAAATCCATAGCAATTCTCTCCCATTTCTAATCAAGAATAGGAAAAGGCTGAAGCTTCCTAGAAGGCAAGAAAGGGAAGTTACTACTAAGATATATTGGACCATTCAAGATTCTAAAGAGAATGGGCGTGGTTGCATATCAGTTGGCTTTGCCTCCGAATTTGTCTCAAGTGCATCTAGTGTTTCATGTCTCGATGTTGAGGAAGTACATTTAAGATCCTTCACACGTGTTGCAGCCTGAGAGTGTGGAAGTGAATGAAGACTTAACATACGTGGAAAAGCCAGTTGCAATAGTGGATTATTAAGTTTGTCAGTTGTGTTCGAAGCAGATCTCAATAGTCAAGGTGTTATGGAGTGGGAGACCGAGGTTAAGATGTTAGTGGCTTACCCTTACCTTTTTCCTCAATGAAGTCTTGTTTTCTATTTTTTTATTTGAAATTCGAGGATGAATTTTTGTAAGGGGGAAAGATTGTTATAACCCGATATTTTATAAATTATTAAATTAATTACTGAGATATACAATGTTAATAAATATTTTATTAAATTGTTATATTATGGTTATTTTATGAAACTTAATTACATTCAAGTTTTAGTATTTACTTTATTATATTATGGTATTAATATTAAATCGAGATTTAAAAATTTAATTTATAGATATATATTATTTAATAATAATAATAATAATAATAATAATAATAATAATAATAATAATAATAATAATAATAATAATAATAATAGTATTACTATTATTATTATTATTATTTGTAAATAGTGTTAATTTGGTGCAGTTAAAATATTTTAATATTTTGTGGTGAATTTAATTAAAAAAGTAAGTATTTAATTAAATATATTATTTTTTCTTTTTCTCATTTATATATAATAAAATTCTGCATTTCTGCATTCATTATTATAAAATGTTGATTTTTAGCATCTGTATGAAATGCGTGTATATTGAGTGGAATCAAACCTTACTGAGTGAATTGTTATAATATATATACTGACAACCTAAAGCCATATACAATCAAGCATTAGTATATATATATATATATATATATACTCATGCTTGATTGTATATGGCTTTAGGTTGCCTGTATATATATTATAATCATTCACACAGTGAGGTTTGACTCAACTCAATATTTTTTCAGGATCTTCTACTTCAGACCTCCCTAGTAGAACTATTCACTGGATTTTTTCTTCTCTGGCTGATTTATGTAAATACTAAACCATTACTCTTATTGTATTTTAGTAAACACTATAGTAGTAGTGTATTTTGTTATAGTAACTGTATTGTATTAGAATATTGTATGAAGATATTTATACTATGTTATGATATAAGGATTTATTTTATATTAATGAAATTTTTAATTCTGAAGTATTTTTACGTATATTTGCATGAGTTTTTATTTTTAAGGCTTGCTAACTATTTTGAATTCTGAAGAATTCTCGTTCTCTAGCGTTGGTCATGACTCCTTGGTTTGGATCATGATAAAGTTGGTATTAAAAATTGGTTTTGATCCAGGGACTTGTAGTTTATGGGCCCACCACGCTTCCAATATTTTATAAATAATTAATTAATTACTGAGATATGCAATGTTAATAAATATTTTATTAAATTGTTGTTTTATGGTTATTTTATCAAACTTAATTAAATTCAAGTGTTAGTATTTATTTTATTATATTATTGTATTCATATTAAATTGAAATTTAAAAATTTAATTTATTGATATATATTATTGAATAATAATAATAATAATATTATTATTATTATTTATGAATAGTGTTAATATGGTGTGGTTAAAATATTTTGATATTTTTATAGTGAATTTAATTATAAAAGTAAGTATTTAATTAAAAATATTATTTTTATATTATTTTGACTTCTTTTCATATATATATAATTTTCCTTTTCTCTCCCCTTTTTCCTTTCCTCCCTCGCCTTCTCCTTTTCCCTTCTTCTTCTCCTTACTGAGTTAAATGCATAACGCAACGCCACCACCTGCATGCCATCAACGCCGCTCTCCCCAACTCACCATCGCTGCCACCTTCTCCTCCTCCCTTCCTCTTCCTTCCACCACCACCATTTCTTCCTCTCCCTCCTCCTTTCTCCTCTCGACACCATCACCTTTAGAGGCTCACCGGCGTTGATTCTGGCAATGACAGGAGTCATGGTTGGTGTCAATTGAAAGCTTGTTTCTTGGTATTTATTTCTCCCAAGGTAATTCATCCAATTAACTTCGAATTAAGCTTCAGTTTTGTCAAATTCATTCTAGGGTTTATAATTTAATTTGTTGATTTTGTGTTCAATTGGTTTGATTTATATGAAATTGACTTTAGATTAGTTAAATTGAAGTTGTAAGCTTTTGAAAAATATGTTTAAATTTAATTTTGGAGATAATGGAATTTTTAGCACTATTCTGGGCTCTGGTACTGCTCATGGGACTATCCCGGTTCAGAAATTGTATTTTATTTTTAATAAATTCTATGAATTGTTTTAAACATGTTTCATTAAGAAAGTTTATTAAAATTATGTTCCGACTGTTTATTATGTATTTTTAAAAGTTTATTAAAATTATGTTCCAACTATTTATTACGAATTTTCAAAAGTTTATTGAAAAACTGCATTTTTGGAAAAATTAGTATATATTAGTAAATTTTGTTTTTTAATTGAAATTTTTGTTAATTATTATATTTTGGATAATTTTTAATAATAAATAGTATTAAAATAATTTTTATGAATTATTTACTATTTTTAGCTAATTAATAATAATTTTATTTATTGTTTTTATGATTAAATGGATTTTTAGCTATTTTTATTATATATTTGAGCAATTTAAATAATTATCCCGTAATTTATGCTATTTAATTTTGAAATTTTTTTTACTAATATTATTTAATTATATTTGGGATTTTATCAATTAATTTGAAAATAAATATCTTTAATGTTTTTATTATTTAATTAAGTTGAATTGTGGTATTTTATTGATTTTTATGGATTTTAGTGATTTTTAATATTTATTATTATAAAAATTGGTTTTTGGCATCTGTATGAAATGTATGTATATATATATATATATATCAGAATAAATTTATAACTTTTATATCTAAGAATTCTAAAGGTGACTCGATTTAGGAATCCAAAATTCAGACAAACACAAAATTTCAGGATCGATCCAATGTCACGTTTTATGAGAATTCTACCAAAATTCGGTGGAACCTCATCTGTAAAATGGATATCTCTCTGCTAACAAGTAGAGCCGATCCTGCAAGAAAAATACATTTCTAATACCACAAACAGCACCTCAGGTTGGGACCCCCAAACTTCGCAAATTTCCAACCGAGGTTCATAATTTACCAAAAATCAATATATTATAACAAATATATTAAAAATCATTAAACCCCATAAATATCCATAAAATACCAACATATAATATATTTAAACATTAAATCACTAAACATAATTATTTTCATAATAATTAAATAAAATCTCAAATAATAACATAATATTAATAAAAATCAAATTTTTCAATAATTCCACATAAAATAGTAAAAATTCACTTCTATATATTCAAATAGCTTAAATATATATTAAAAGTAATTAAAATCCATTTAATTACCAAAATAGTAAATAATATATATTATTTGAATATAATTTTTGAAAATTAGTATTAATTAGTTAAAAATAGTAAATAACTTATAAAAATCATTTTAATACCCTATATAATTCTAAAATCATTTAAAACATATTATTTAACTATAATTTTCACAAAATTACA
This sequence comes from Mallotus nudiflorus, assembly GCA_947683625.1. Classification (NCBI taxonomy): domain Eukaryota; kingdom Viridiplantae; phylum Streptophyta; class Magnoliopsida; order Malpighiales; family Euphorbiaceae; genus Mallotus; species Mallotus nudiflorus. The sequence goes on from CANTUR010000125.1 coordinate 644,988, forward strand.
CAATTAACCTATATTTACAAAATTCACATAATATAAAAATATTCTAAAAAATTATATAAATTCACTAAAAATTATTTTAATAATTCTAAAATTATTAACTCAAATTAATAACACTAATTTAACTAAATTTTCATTAAAACTAATTAACTAACATAATTATAAAAAATTCAATATTTTAATATTAAAATAATAAAAAATTACCCATAATTCAAATTAATTTAAAATTAATTTTTAGGAAGATTAAGTTGCCATAATCAACATTTGTAAAGCAAGAATCCATGAATCAATCAATATCAGTTCAAAAAAAAAAAATAATAAAACCCTAAAACACAAACTAAAAATTGAAGATAACTCAAAATTCAAAGGAGATTGAGCTCAAATGGAGCTCAAAATTGAACTCACCAAAGGTTGGAGGTTCAAGTAAGACCAGATACAATTAGCTGGGACAGTCGGAATCAGAGTCGCCAACATGAAGGCTCCATTTGTTTTCTGCTGTTGTTTCGAACGGTTATGGCAACCTTTCGATGTGCTACAAGCGACAGACGATAGCTAGGAAGGAAGAGAAGTTGACGGTAGTGAGTGATGGTTGGTGGTTCCGACGATGCTAGTTGGCACAGTGACTGTGCAAGAAGAAGAAGAAGAAAAAGAAAAAAGAAAAAGAAAAGAAAGACAGAGAGAGAAATAGCTTGACAATGATTTGACCTTGTTTGTTTTTTTATTTTTTTTAATTTATTTAGGAAAAGACTAAAAATGTCCCTCTATCCAAATTTAACAAAATAATAATAATAATAATAATAATAATATAATAATAATAATAATAATAAATAATAATAATAATAATAATAATAAATAATACTATTATTATTATTATTATTATTATTATTATTATATTATTTAAATAACAGAAATGATAATAACATTAATGCATATAAATAATAAAACCCCTAAAATAAATTATTTTACATAAACAAAATTCTTAGAATAAAATAAATAAAAATATTCACAAATAATAATAGTAATATACAAATAAAATTTAAAAATTTTATTGACACTGCATATCTCAAAATAATTTAATATTATTTAAAATACGTGGTCATTACAATCTTCCCTCCTTAAAAGAATTTCGTCCTTGAGTTCAAAGAAAAGAACAAAAATAAGAATTATCGAGGAAGAGATAAGGATAAGAAGCTTGCATCTCTGGTTTCAGTCTCCCCAAGTTTTGTCCTCCACGTTATTGCTTTGCCACAACACACCTTGACCATCAGAATCTGCTTCGAACACAATTGACGAACTTGATAGTCTATAATCGTAAACAAGTTCATTCACTTCCACACTATTAGGCTACAACATGTGCGAAGGGTCCGAAATATACTTCTTAGCATCGAGACATGGAACACTGGATGCACTTGAGACAAACTTGGAGGCAAAGCCAACCAATATGCAACCATGCCCACTCTCTCCAGAATCTTGAATGGGCCAATATATGTCGGTGTTAGTTTCCCCTTCTTGCCAAATCTCATCACACACCCCTTCATCGGAGACACCTTCAGGAACACATAGTCTCCAACCTAGAATTCCACATCTTTATGTCTCGAATCCGCATAGCTCTTCTGTTTACTATCTGCGATCTCTAATCTCCTTTTGATCACAGTTACCTTCTCAGCGGCATCCTGAACCATCTCAGGTCTAGTCAATGCTCTCTCCCCAATCTTATCCTAACTTAAAGGGGATCTACACTTTCTTCTCCGTATAAAGCCTCATACGGTGCCATCCTAATACTGCTATAGTAGCTGTTATTATATGCAAACTTCACAAGCGACAAATGATCATCCCAGCTACCTCCTAGATCCAATAGTGATCCAATACACACATTCTTAACATATCTTCAAGTGTCTGGATTGTCCTCTAAGATTGACTATTTTTCTGAGTGTGAAAAGTAGTATTGAAATCAAGCATGGTGCCCATTACTTCCTACAACTTGAGGATTGTAGAGAATGTGTGTAATGGATCTTGGAGGTAGTTGGGATGATCATTTGCCACTGGTAGAGTTTGCTTATAATACCAGCCACCATAGCAGTATTGAAATGGCACCATATGAAGCTATGTATGAAAGGAAGAGTATATCTCCTTTCTATTGGGATAAGATTGGAGAGAGAGAGTTGATTGGACCTGAGATTATTTAGGATGTAGCTTAGAAGGTTGTTTTGATTAGAAGAAGATTAAAAATCGCAGCTAGCAGACATAAGAGCTATGCGGATCCGAAGTGTAAGGATATGAAGTTTCAAGTTGGAGATTATGTGTTTCTAAAGGTGTTACTGATGAAAGGTGTGATGAGGTTTGACAATAAAAGGAAGTCAGCACTGAGATATATTAGACCATTCAAGATTCTAGAGAGAGTGGGCATGGTTGCATATCGGTTGGCTTTGTCTCTAAATTTTTATCAGTGCATCTAGTGTTCCATGTCTCAATTTTGAAGAAGTACATTTCAGATCCTTTGCACGTGTTGCAGTCTGAGAGTGTCAAAGTGAATGAAGACCTGACGTATGTGGAAGAGCTAGTTGCGATGGTGGATTATCAAGTTCGTCAATTGTGTTTGAAGTAGATTATGATGGTCAAGGTGTTATGGAGGAGCAACAATGTGGAGGAACACACGTGAGAGATCGAGGCTGAGATGCGCATGGCTTACCCTTACCTTTTTCCTCGATAAATTCTTATTTTTTGTTCTTTTATTTGAAATTCAATGATGAATTTTTGTAGGGAGAAGATTGTTATAACTCGATATTTTATAAATTATTAAATTAATTACTGACATATGTAGAGTTAATAAATATTTTATAATTGTTATATTATGGTTATTTATGAAACTCAACTAAATTCAAGTGTTAATATTTATTTTATTATATTATGATATTGATATGAAATCGAGATTTAAAAATTTGATTTATTGATATATATTATTTAATAATAATAATAATAATAATAATAATAATATTATTATTATTATTATTTATTATTATTATTATTATTATTATTATTATTATTTATGAATAGTGTTAATTTGGTGTAGTTAAAATATTTTAATATTTTATGGTGAATTTAATTAGAAAAGTAAGTATTTAATTAAAAATATTATTTTTATATTATTTTATCTTTATATATATATATATATATATATAAACCAAAATTTTCCTTTTCCCTCCCCCTTTTTTCTTTCCTCCCTCCCATGTCCTTCTTCCTTTCCCTTCTTCTTCTCCTTACTCCATTAAATGCAGAATGTAGCGCCACCAGCGCCGCCGCTCACCTCTCTCCCCAGCTTGCCATCGCCGCCACCTTCTCCTCCTCCCTTCCTCTTCCTTCTGTTGCCACCATTTCTTCCTCTCCCTCCTCCTTTCTCCTCTCGGAATCGTCACCTTTATAGGTTCGCTGGCATCAATTCCGACAATGACATGGGTTGTGGTTGGTTTTGGCTTCATTTCCCCCAAGGTAATTCGTTAAATCAACTTCGAATTGAGCTTTAATTTTTTCAAATTCATTCTAGGGTTCATAATTTAATTTTTTGATTTTGTGTTCAGTTAGTTTGATTTATGTGAAATTGACTTTAGATTAGTTAAATTGAAGATGTAAGCTTTTAAAAAAATGTGTTTGCATTCGATTTTAGAGATAGTTGAATTTTGAGCACTATTTTGGGCTCGGGTATTCTTCATGGGATTGTCCTAACTCTGAAATTGCATTTTATTTTTTAATAAATTCTATGAATTTTTTTAAGCATGTTTTGTTAAGAAAGTTTATTGAAATTATGTTTTGATTATTTATTATGAATTTTTGAAAGTTTATGTAAAAATTGGATTTTTGGAAAAATTAGTATAAATGAGTAAATTTTGTATTTTAATTGAAATTATTGTTAATTATTATGTTTTGGATAATTTTTGAGTAATAAATATATTCAAATAATAATTTTATTTATTATTTTTATGATTAAATGGATTTTTAGCTATTTTTATTATATATTTGAGCAATTTAAATAATTGTTGGTAATTTATACTATTTGATTTCGAATATTTGAAAAATAGATTTTTACTAATATTATTTAATATTATTTGAAATTTTATCATTTAATTTGAAAATAAATATCTTTAATGTTTTTATTATTTAAATAAGTTGAATTGTGGTATTTTATTGATTTTTATGGATTTTAGTGATTTTTAATATTTATTATTATATTATTTATTTTGTGTATATTGGTTCTCGGTTGGGTCATTTGTATAGTTCGGGGCTCAACCCAAGAAATTGAGTATTTTGTGAATATTGAAGTTTGTTTGCATGTAAAATCGACTATACTTTTTGTAGAGATATATCCATTTTACAGATGAGACTCTACTGAAATTTCGGTAGAATTCTTGTAAAACATGACATCGGGTCGATCACGAGTTTTGAATTTGTTATTGAGTCCTAAATTGAGTCATTCTTTAGAATTTCTAGAAGTATAAAATTAGGATTTTGATGTCTTTTTAAAGGAGCGCACAACTATGAGTTATTATCATATGTATATATTGCATGTAAATTAATATTATAAGCATTCATATATTTTAATAAATATGAATTTAATTATACTCATGTCATTAAATCATATTTATTATTATTGTTAATATTCATATATATGATTTTCCATAGAAATATTGAGAATATTTATTTTTGATAATATATGTTGTCACATTTTTTTTGCATATTGAATTTTCATTATTTGATTACAAAAATATATTTTTAGATATTATAGTTTTACATATTAGGGAATTTCAGATTATTGGCTTATTTGGGGCCCCTATGATTTTCTCCATTATTGTAAATGTATTTAGTAATAATTTTTTTTTGTTGATTCAAGAAAAAACTGTGCATTGTGTCTCGGAATATTAATGATACTTAAAAAGATATCTATGTATATCCTTTCAATCAAAATTTTTATATCGAGAATGAAGTTTTCATTCTGTGCATGTTATATCATGAATTAGTAACTACATCCAATCTCCAAAAAAATCCCAATTTTTTCCAACTTTCTCCTTTTTTGAATGGAATATTTACGGAATCATGTCTTATGTCAAGGACACCAAAGGAAGGGGATATTAAATGAATGGAATTGGGTTATGGATGGAATATAATGAAATAGAGCCACTGAATAAAATGGATTGATATTAGTCTTGATACAACAAAATAAATTCTATTAGATCTAATGTACTTTTTCGATCTAATAAGTACTTTGTATCAGAATTGAGAAATTCTATTGCTCGAATCTTTAGTATTCTCTTATTACATGTGTTTACTCTTTAGGTAGAATACCGTCACCCATTTTTACTAGAATAGAGGTGAAATGTAAGAGATATCAAATATTTTATCAAACTGTCTGTCTTTTTGTAGTTGGATCTCTAAAAAAATGTACATTTTAATCCATTATTGGTACAAAGTCAAATGCTAGAAAATTTATTTATAATAAATAAAGATAATACTATGAAGAAACTCAATACAGTAGTTCCAATTATTACTTTAATTGGGTCATTGGCAAAAAATAAAATTTTGTAATGTAAAATGAAAATAAAATAAATAAGAAGGATCCCTTTGGGAATGAAGTTATGCTACAAAATTACGTTATTTGTCCCCCTTTCGCAGAAAAGGAAAAAAATGAATTAATGCTAGAAGCAGAACCTCGCATTTCTTCTAGAAAATCTCCTAATTGTTCCAGAGCAACTAGAAAGACATTCTTTAACCAGAAAGAATTTCATTCAGACGTAGGATACCTATCCAAAAGTTTTTGCACATCTTGCAAGTTTGTTATTATGGGTAACTCCTACAAAAGATCAGAAAACCAAAAATTTTTTGGTACTTTCTTGGTGTTTCCTAAAAATAAAACCCTCTTATAAAAGTATTTTAATAATGTTTTCGGCGATGTTAGTGGATGTTATTTGAATGGTTCCTTTTCTATTCATGTTAGCATTTCGTTATAGAGGTTATTATGTTAACAATAGGATCCGAATTTCCTTTTCTCATTATCGGTTGACAGGGTCAAAGCTCTTCTATCTAAGTTGAACAAAGTTTAATAGTAAAAAAAGGCTTTCTACATATGTATCATTAAAAACAATGATTTTTATCAGCTGTAGAAAATAAAGAAACTTCATAAAAGTCAAAATATGAAGAAAAAAATATGCCTGTATATGAACTAACTAAATGATTTATTCATATTTGTATATGAAATATGTATGAAACATTATTCTTCTTTTTTATTACCTTTTTTTTTTGTTTTATACTTATAACTTTAACTCAATTTTAGCTCGAATGGTTTATAGAGGAACCCTAAATTTCTTTTCCGTCAAGATGCCCCATAATTTTTACTTGAATTCCTTTTGTATTTGCCTACTCAATTAATTTAATAGCCTACCTTTGAGTGCAGTTTGAACTATTGATTTACGTAATTAGAAGTAACCAATTAGGTTTATGATGAAACCTAGAAATTGATCACTAATTCAAATTGAGTACCTCTATAGGATAGACCTCATTTGAATTGTTTCTGAAACTTCTTCAGAAATAGAATTACCTAATAGAAGTTCAAGTTTGAGACTACTATGTGTTGGTTGAACCAATTCAAAACTCAAATAATGTTATGGTAAAATTGTTAGCATAAGGTATGCCATAGTGGCATTCTTGTAATTATTTAGACATTGTATATAATCCCAGTGGGCAATAAAATATTCTTTTAAATAAATATGTTATTTTTTTGAGTATTTATCCTTTAGTATTTTGTTGAATAAATTTATTATCAAGGAGTTGATAATATGAGTTACAAATTTATTTAGTACATTTACTATAAATTGTTCGTAGTCAATTAATTATTATTTGAATAATATTAATTAGACTATCATCTCTATCTATTTTCCTTGATTAGTGTGAAAAACTAATAGTAGGAAGTAGTGAATCTCATGCTACTTGACATGAGTGATCAAAATAGACATGTGGATACTCATTGGATGGGTTAATAGAATAGTAACATTAGTATTATGATTGCAAGGATATTCTCATGTAATCAACAATCACAATCTAGATTATAATGGTACATATAGTCCTTTGACTTGAGGTGGCATAGTCATCCACATTTAGGTGGTTAGAGTTTGTTACTGCTTACATACTTGTGTTAATCATCATGTAGGTATATGGCGTGTGGTGGCTCTAATTCGTTAAATGTAGGGATGAATGTTTAACCAAGATGGGATTCATTACTTGGTGTGAATCGGGATAAATCTTATGCTATCTAAGTTTATTCTTGATGAATAAATTTCTGGCTAGGATAAATACAACACAATCTAAAAAAGAGTTTTAGTACTAGAAAGAGTTCTAGTATTTATTGTATTTTATCAAGAATTAAAACTTAAGATGAGGTCATATAATAAAGCTATTAGAGTTTGATAATACCTTGACTCTAGGTTATATTGGGATCTTTAATGAAAGGAATTTAGTGCACGGTAATTATGATAAGGTTCGTGTGAATTATAATATGAATTCATTTCTAATTGGGTAGTTGTGATATCGATATTAGGGGTCACTCACAGCTTATGAGAACTAAATGTGAATAATTGGGATTTTCACATTTAGAATTGAAAAGAGTTTCAAATAATATTAAATGTTAATATTATATTTTCTCATTGTCATTTAGACATGAACCTAGTAAGTCACACCTAATAAAGTTTTATTTATTCACTATAGTATTAATCTAATTATTGATTAAAAGAGTTTAATCAATTAATCAAGATTAATAGAATTAGATTTATGTTTTGAACAATGATTCTAGTATATCATGAAATCTAATTCAAATAAGAGTATTATTTATTAATTAATATTTAATTAATATTGGATGTTAATTAATATATATTAAATTAATAAATATATATATGTTGTTATTTATTTATGGACTTATATTAATGGTCCAAATTGGTTTGGACATAGGCCAAAATTTATTTTGGACCAAAGATTAATTAAAGTCCATATCTATGTATATGTATAATTTTATATGTAAAATAATACATTTGATGTATACTTTACATACAAATTTATACATTAATATGTGCCGGTGGCAAGCTCAATTATTGAATTAAGCAAGTTGGCATATTAATTAAGTGGATATTTCTAAAGTATGCCTAAGGTGACATACTTAATAATCACTTAATTAATTAATGCATACTTTTCCTTAGTGGAAAATTACTACACATATATCATTTCATATATCTAAGGCAAGTCAAGTGACTTGGTAAGAGAAGGAAGAGGCAAAAAAAAAAAAAAAAAGCTTAAGTGAGTTTTTGCTTAAAGAGTTAAGAAAAATCACTAAGTAATTTTGGTTATGATAAGATCATAAACCAAAAATAAACACAACATATACTAAATATATACTTTATACTTGTGCTCTTAATTAAATTAGTACAAGCTACTAAGTTTAATTAACACAAATAAGTGATAGATACGACTTTGGTGTTTCAAACTAGAGGCCTTACATTTGGAGGGCTAAGCATTTGATTCAAGGAATTGAACAAAAGGAAGGATAAGTTCTACAACAAGTAAGTTTACAAACTTATAATTAATTAATTATTTGTTTGTATATTGCTTAATTTATTTAGTTGTGTATTTCAATGCAATTTGAATCCTAGACAAATGAAATTCTTCATTTTATAAAGGGTTATGATGAGTAAATTTTTGAAATTTACTCTATTTAGACTTGCACTTTCTACACATGTATTTATGTCGAAATACCATAATTGATTTCTAACAGTAGTATCATAGCCCCTTTTTGCATTTTATACATACTAAATAAATTATTTAATTACAAATGTTGTGATTAAAATATGTTAGTTGCAAGTTTTATGGCTAAAATATGCTAAAAAAATGTATTTTGTATGTTATAGTACTATTGTGAATAGTGGTATTGTAGCAGTAAATAGTGGCACTGTAGCAGTAAATAGTGGTATTGTAGCATACTTTTTTTTATGTTTGCAAAATTATTATAACATGCAAAAGTTGCATTTATTAATTTTTGCATGCCATACTTGCAAGTAGTGATCATGGAAAAAGTTTTACATTCTAGTATTGTAATAGTTAATTTTATTATTGTTTATGTAATTAAATGTTAATTACATAGTATTAGGATGTATTAATAACCTTGGCATGTCAAGAATTATTTGTTTGTTGCAAAAGTTGTACCAAGGAGACTTGAAGGAGTTCAAGGAGCAAATCCATGGAGATGGTGATGAGGATATTCATACTTGAAGTATTCATGGACAAGAATAATTTTTGTAATTTATTTTAGTATTAAAATAGGTATAAAAATTAGTCAATGATCACTCTTTATTTGTGCATCCATATTTGCATGTTTTATGCACATATGAGATATGTATGTTTTATCTGCTTTTATACATATCTGTATGTATAATTAGATGCCATAAAATTTATGTATTTGATATGTATACATTGGTTAATGTGCAAAGTGAGACCCAAAAATCTTCCAAATAAATTTAAGTCAAAGCTCTCCATTGGAGCAATAAATTGTATAATTTTGGATTATGTATATTGGCAATGGACACATAGGGATATATATGGACACATAGGAATATATATAAATTTTGGATTATACAATGTTATTGTTAAGCATAGTGATGTTTTAAGTGTATAAATATACTACATGCTAAGAATGGCAAATAGGTGTACTTGAGACATGTAGTATTAAAATTTATACATTTCACAGTGCCAATGGTATGAACTTAACTAATGCTAAGGACCAAGAATGGCAATGGGTACTTGAGGTCTATAACATTAAGAGCTTGATTGATGAAATATCACATAAGATGTGATGACGGGAAAATGTCACTTGTAAATTTTAATATTTCAAGAATGGCAAAGGGTACCTGAGGAATATTATAATTTATTAAGAACTTTATCACCCACTAGAAATCCATCCAACAAGGGATTTTCATTTCCTACTTGGAAGAATAGGATCCGCCAAATTAGTGGGAAATCATTAAGATTAGAGACCAAATCTAATGATTTTTTATACAATGTCATTTAAACTAATTTTGTTACTTTATAGATAATTTGATAATATGAAATCATCAAACCCACTCTCTATCATACTAGACCAATACAGGCTCACGAGCCCAAACTTTGTAGATTGGCTAAGGAATCTAAAAGTAGTTTTGGCTTCTAAAGAAATACTATATGTATTAGAACAACCACTACCTGGTTCACTTCCCATGAATGCTTCTCAAGAGGAGCAAGACATTCTTAAAAATTGGAAAAAGCATGATTTGCAAGCACGTTACATTATGTGGGCTTCTATGAGTACCAATATCCATCGGCAACATGAGAAGTACAATAGTGTAAATGAAATCCTACTTCACCTGAAAGAGCTATTTGGTGAATAGAGTAGGACCACTAGATATGAGATATCAAAGCGGTTATTTCATGCTAAAATGAAAGAAAGTGAGGATGTGGCAGTCCATGTGAACTCAATGATAAGATCAATTAAGGAACTAGAAAGTCTAGATTTTTCAATGGACTTCCATCTCCAAATGGATTTGATCCTGCAATCACTTCCTGAATCATTTGGGTAAACCATTGTAAATTCTCATATAAATAAAGTAGAGTGTACACTTGTTAATTTATTGAACATGCTTGTAACAGCCCAAAAGGCAATACAAGGCAACAAGGGGAAGGAGACTGTTCTTATTGCTTCTTTTAGTAAGACTAAAAAGAAGAGTTATAAGAAAAAGAAAGGCAAGACAAATGTTGTCAAGCTTACAGGTAGAATAGCCAAATCTAAAGGCAAGGGATACGTGAGGGAAGACCCAGACAAAGGTAATTATTACTATTGTGAAGGTAAAGGACATTAGAAAAGAAATTGTCCTAAGTTCCTTAAGTCTTTATAGACTAAAGGAAAGGATAGTTTTGGAGAAGGTATGTTTTTTCTCTAATTTTTCTAAATGTTCTAATAGTTCATCAAATACATGGGTATTGGATACCGGTGCTAGTTCTCACATTTTTTTTATCTTTACAGGATCTAGCAAATAAAAGAAAGTTGAAGCCTAATGAAGTAACCTTAAAGCTTGGAAATAGTGCAAATGTTACAGTTACAGCTATAGGGTCAACTTCAATAGATCTTTGTAATTATATTTTATTATTGGATGATGTATTATATGTACCTAATGCTTATAGAAATATAGTCTCTATTTCTAGTTTGACTAGAAAAGGTTATGAATTTTTATTTAAAAGAGACGTATGTAATATTTACTTTAGAAGTAATACTATTGGCTTGGGTTATTTAATATGTGGTTTATATTATATTGATAAATATGCAATGCTATTTGAAAATACTTCTAATTCTAAACATCTATGGCATTAAAGATTATGTCATATTACTAAAGATAGGATCACTAAGTTAGAAAAGATAGGAATCTTGAGCAATCTTGAATCTACATCTAATCCAACTTATGAAGCTTGTCTTCAGGGCAAGATGACTAGATCGCCATTTGTAGGATAAATGGCAAAAGCCACTGATATATTAGAAATCATACATAGTGATGTATGTGGGCCATTTTTTGAAATGGCTAGAGGTGGTTTTTACTACTTTATAACCTTTATAGATGATCTATCAAGATTTGGGTATGTATTTCTTATAAAGAATAAATTTGAATCTTTTGAAAAGTTCAAAGAATTCAAAGCCTAAGTAGAAAGCCAAACTAGGAAAAATATTAAAACTCTGAGATCAGATCGAGGAGGTGAATACTTAAGTACCGAGTTTATTGAGTTCCTAAAGGAATATGACATTGTATCTCAACTTATACCACCTAGAACACCTTAGTTAAATGGAGTGTTTGAAAGGCAAAATTATACTTTATTGGATATAGTACGATCAATGATAAGTTATACATATCTTCCTATTTTTCTTTAGGGTCATGTACTCCAAACTGCCTGTTATATCCTTAACCATATTCTATCCAAATCCATTTTTACTGCACCATATTAGATATGGCATGGTAGAAAACCAAGTCTTAAACACGTTAAGATTTGGGGATGTCCATCTTTTATCCAAAAATTAAAGTCGGACAAGTTGGATGTGAAATCTATAAAAGGAAGGTTTGTTGGATATCCTAAAGATAGTTTAGGATATTACTTTTATCTTCCTATTGAAAAAATAGTTGTTGTAAGCAGAGATGCCATTTTTCTTAAGAAAGAATTTGTAAAGGAAGATGGCATAGGAAAGAATATAATATTAGATGAAGAGTCATCTAAAGAAATAGAACAAATTGATCAAATGAATATTGATAAACCCGAGGAGCCTATTCCAATTGAAAATATCATCACACCAACTCCTAAAAAAACTAGTAGGGCATCTCATCCTCCGGAGAGATTTGGCCTTCTACATGATATGCAAAAATTGCATGCTTATGAAGATAGTCTTCATATAGATAATCCTACCACATATGAAGGAGCTTTATCTGATAAAGATTCTTCTAAATGGATTGATGCTATTAGAACCAAAATGGATTCCATGTATACAAACGAAGTTTGGACACTTGTTGATCCTCCAGAAGGTATTGTACCTATTGGATGTAAATGGATCTTCAAGAGAAAGACCAGTGCAGATGGAAAGGTTAACACCTTTAAAGCTAGGCTTGTAGTGAAAGGGTTTCGCCAAAGAGAAGGGATCGATTATGAAGAGACCTTTTCCCCAGTAGCCATGCTTAAATCCATTCAAATTCTTATGAGCCCTATGTTTATAGGTGGATGATATTTTGTTAATTGGAAATGATGTAGGAATGATGACTTTTGTAAAAGTTTGGTTATCTAAAACTTTCTCTATGAAAGACTTAGGGGAGGCAACTTATATTCTCGGGATTTGACTCTACAGAGATAGATCAAAGAGAATGATAGGTTTATCCCAAAGTCTTTACTTGGAAAAGATATTAAAAAGGTTCAATATGCTTGAATCCAAGAGAGGATTGTTACCATTTAGGCATGGTGTTCATTTATCCAAGGGTATGTCTCCTAAGACACCCGAGGAAATGGAACAAATGGCTAAAGTTCCTTATGCTTTAGCAATAGGAAGCTTAATATATGCACTATAAAATACAAACATTCAGGCATCCGTATAATAATATATTTAGATTTATATAATATGATATACATGCATTTCATACACATGCCAAAAATCACTTTTTAATGCAATAATAAATATAGGAAAATTTTTAAATGGAGGATTAGAGCAGAACCCTAAATAGTTCACAACCTCGATCACATAAACAATAGCCAACCGGCTTATCCATAACTTCAAATATTTATTTATCCAAGTCAAGCTAGTAAATTGGCCCCAAGTACACTAGGTCAACTGAGAATCCACAATCTTACTATCAACATGATTGGCCTCGAGTACACTAAGTCAACCGAGGATCCGCAGCCACCCTTTCCAATAACCATTAATCTCAATATTCAATTTTATAATCAAATAATAAAATTCTCAGCCTAAAATCTATTGTATTATCGTGCAACAGTCCTAGTGTAGCCCACTAGGTGGCACATTATATAACTATCCTCCAAATCTTACTTATAATTATTAAAAATAATGAAATGCATAATTAAAACATGGTAGCATCCATTTATCAAATAATAAACTGTTTATATACCAAATATATACAAAATATAAATATAAGCATTTAAATAAATAATTCATATTTAAATTCACATTATTTAAATCATGGATGCTCATAAAATATTTACTCTACATACAATGCATATATATAATGATAACTCACAATACTACTGTGCTTTGCTATTCCGGTTTGGTTGGCTCGGTCCGATTGGCCTAGTTCACGATACAATTAAAGAAAAATAATAATATTATTATTATTAGAATAAAATTCCTAATTTAATAACTCTAGAATTTCTAAGAATGACTTGATCTAAACACTACTCGACCAAAATTTCAAAACTAGACTTGAACCAGTTGTGACATTTTATGAGAAATTTACTGAAAATTCGGCAGAGTTTTCTCCATAAAACGAATGCCTCCTTACAAAAGTAAGGCTGATCTTGCTCAGAAAATACACTTATATAGCACATAAATTCAACTGCTCGGGTTAGGCCCCCAAACTACTCATAATGCCTAACCAAGGCTCAACAATCCACAAATGTATAAAAAACATTATAATTTCAAATAATTCACCCAAAAATCATAAAAATCTATATAAAAATATAATAACTTCTCAAATCACCAAAATGTCTTATAAAAATATTAAAAACCTTTATTTTCCAACTAAATAATAAAATTCTAGCTTTTAAATAATATTTGCTAATAAAATTCATAATTGGAATAAAATTCCCATTTTACAATTAAATTAGCATAAATTGAAAATAATTATTAAAATCACTATTTAACATCATAAAAATAATAAAATACCCATTCAAGCTTAAAAATAATAAATAAATTTATTATTCACATATTATTCCAAAATTATCATAAATTAACTAATAAATTGGAAATAATATTAAAAAATTACTTTTCATACTTTTATTAATCCATATAGTTTAAAACAAAATAATTAACAACAATTCCAATTAAAATCAAATAATTTACTAACTTCCAAAAATACATATGTAGACATAAACTACCAAAATTCAATCAAATAACACAATAAATAAACTAATAATAAATACCATTAATTCATCCAAAATTATAAAAATCTCATTTAAATTGTCAGGACCCAAACTATGAGTCATGACTGGTGCTAGGGAACGAGAATTCTTTTGAATCTGGAACTCATAGCAAGCCTTAAAAATAAAAACACATGCAATAATCTTATAAAAATATGTCAGAATAAAAACTTTAAATTGATATAAAATAAATACTCAAATCTCATTTCATAAAATAAAAATATTCATACAATATTCAGAGATAGGTCTAAAATCCAAAATAACATACTGTTGATACAAAACGCTACTTCTAAGCACTCAATTTCAGGATGACAAAGTGTGGATGTGACAGAAGACTCTAATAATGAAAATATCATAAATAGGTCTTCAATACTTGAAGTTTGAAACCTCAACAGTATGAATGCATTCTTCAAAGAAAGGGTTTAATGTTTTCAAGGACTAAATTATAATCCTTTTTAAGGATCTAATTGAAAAATTTAAATTCTTTTAAGGGTCTTTTTGTAATTAAATGTTTATTTATAGATCGAAAATCTATAAGTCTTATTAGAATTGTATTATTCCAATCAGTTGCCACACTATTTTTTCAATTTTTTTAATTTTTGAAAATATTTTTCCTGAATTTTGATTGGTTAAAAATTTTCTAAAATTTATTTTTAAATTCTCAGGAAATAACGTCCTATCAAAACTGGAACTCTTAAGTACGTAGGATTAGGGTTTTTTTTTTGGCTCGTTTCCTATATGAGGAGAGTTTAGGCTCTTGAAAAGTAGGGGCTCTCTTGGGACTATCCCTTTTTTGGCTTAAAAATGTTCTCTCCATATTTTTCTTTGAAGCAGTGCATAAAATACTTTTCTTTAGATTTCCTTTGTTTTTAGAGCAAGATCAATAGAATTTTGATGGAGATGACATCAAGTTTTTAACATTAAAAGTAATGGTGACTGATAATACTTTGAGGAGCTAATCAATATTGCATCCATTCAATCATCCCTTATTCTACTATTTTCTTTTATTTTTATTTGATTATTTAGTTTTATTTTAATTTTATTTAATTTTTTATTTTATTTAAGCTCTAATCATTATTTATTTTGCTTTTTTGTTCATAATTATGGTGGGAGTAACCTAAGCTGTGGAGTAGCATGTGATTGAATAAGAACAAAACTCATGAAGATCCATGGAATGCCATGGATTAAATTTTATATTTGAATGTAGTTTTTCAAAGTTTTATTTATTTATGTGCTATTATTTTATTGGTTATTTTATTTTGTGTTTTTTTGGATTGTATTAGTTTTTATTCATATTTGTAGTAGATCATTATAATAGCCCCAATAGTGGGAATAATGGAATTTAGTGTGTGTGTGTGTGCTTTTTGGTTTTAATTTAATCAGCTAATAAAATTAGGATTTTCATTTGGTAATTAATTAAAATTAATGGTTATAGAAATCCTTAGGTTTTTTTAATTAAATTAGAGTTAAGTTGGTAAAATTGGTTTTGCTTGGTTGATTATTTTATTTTATTGTTTATGGTCACTTTAATTATATTAATTGTTTGATCTTTTTATTTGTTTAGCTTGATATTTATTATTTTTTTGGGCTTGTTTATTTGTGCTTGTGTGTTTTGGGCCCTAGGCCCACATTAGGCTTTAACCAATTTAAATTTCGGTCTTTTAGATTTAATTAATTAAAATGCATTTTAGACCCATAATTAATTAGATTTAAGGTATAGATAACTTAGGTCAATTTAGTTAATTAGATATAGGTCCACCAAATTTAATTTAATTTAATTAATATAGACTTAGCCCACTTAATTTAAAGTCTTTTTCATAATTTATAGATTTAAGATCATTTCATTTTTAAAACATGTAGAATTAGCCCCATTAATTTAAATACTCCATAATTTGTAGATTTAGACCCATTTTTAGAATTAAAATAAATAGACTTAGGTTCATTCAATTAAAATTAAATAGGAATTAGGCCCATTAGTTTTTAGCTCACTTGTAAATTAAAACATATAGATTTAGCCCATTTAATTAAAATCAATGTATATTAGACTAACTTAGGGATTGTATTGAATGCATTATTTACTTGTATTTTCATGACTAGTTTGCTTTAGAGTTAATTGCTAGAATAAGGGTTTATATGAAATTTCATGTAAATAGAGGATAATATAGTAATTCATAAAGTAATTCTAAAAGAACACGAGACTAAAAGAAGTTAGTATTTTGTATCCAGAATCTTTTAGTTATGGTGCTAGCTTTTTTTTAGGGAATTAAGTACCACCTTTTCGATTTGTCCCAGTTATTACCTTAGGTGGTGACTTCTCATCTCCATGCCATGTCTTTGTGATAGTGGTTAGTGTGTTCTTTAGAGCCCTGAGCTCAAACAGTGTCGCGGTTGCTAAAATCTTAGACGTGCGCTAAACCTTGTCGTCTACACTACTACTGCAATTTTATAGAGTACAATAAAAGTTCAGATAAATAAATTACATAGTCTAGCCAAGGCTAAAGAAAACTGGTGTAAAGTACTAGTGGTGAGGTCTGAAGAAGGTGAAGATCTTGAAAAAAACATTGAGGGAGTCAAACCTCATTGAGTGAATTATTATAATAAATATAGACATACAATATAAATCATATACAGTCAAGCATTAGTATAATAATATACATATATATGCATTTTCACATAGATGCTAAAATCAACTTTTATATATATAATAAATGCAAAAGACATTTATTTAAATGAAGGATCAAATATTACCCTAAGTATTCGCAACCTCAATCAAAATATCTCATTAGCCATACAGGCTCACTTAATTCCAAAGTAATTCTCTTATTCCATTTTTGAATAGTAGACTGGCCTTGAGACACTCTCCCGCAGTCTCACTATCAGTGTGATTGGCCCCGAGATACTAGGTCAACTGAGCTCCTACAATTACACTACCCATTACATCAAATCTCAATAATCAATAAATCAAATGTCACTTCAAGTGATTTTATAAACTCAACCCTAAAATTTATCACACTGGTACGTACACAGTCCTAGTGCAGCCTACTAAGTAGCACGTTCTATCGATATCCTTCAATAAAACCGTATGTTTATGGAAAATAATAAAATGGTTAATTAAAATAAAATGGCATCCAATGAAGAAAAATATACCAGAAATATGCCTAACATATACTAAAAATATTCTCAATAGATATGTCACATATATAGCAAAATAAACCATAAATATACCAAAATATATTAATATATATATGCCACATATATACAAAAGATATACTAAAAATATACCTAGCATATATGTCTCATAAATAGCAAATATACCAAAAATATAGTAAAAGCATACAAAAAATATACTAAGTCATTTAAAAAAATAATTCATGTTTAAATTTGTTATGGGAATATGAAAATTCATATTCATGCATCCTATATGTAATGCATATATAAAATAATAACTCATAAGTTTGCGCTTCTCGAGACTGACTCGACAGGCCTGGTCTGATAGGCCTTGGTTTTGACACAACTAGAAAAATAAATAATAATAAATCAAAATAAAATTCTAATGTATACTTCTAGGAATTCTAAAGGGAGATTGGATTTAGGAATTCAAAACTCAGTCAAAACATAGAAATTCATGATCAACTTGACGTCACGTTTTATGAGAATTCTATCGAAAAATCAACAGAATCTCCTCTATAAAATGGACCTCTCTCTACTAAAAAGTAGATCTGATCCTATAAGAAAACACACTTCTAAATCATAGTAGCTCAACACCTCGGGTTCCAACCCTAAACTACTCAAATTCCCAATCGAGGTTCACAATACACATTAAAAATAAATATTAAATAATGATATAATAAAATCATTAAAAATCCTTAATCACCAATAAATAACCATAATAATATATTTAAACATAAAAAAACATTAATTATAATGATTTTCATATTAATTAAATAAAAATCTCAAATAATTTATATAATATTAGAAAAATCCCAATTTTTCAAATATTCAAAATAGAATAGTCAAATTCACATTTAATTACTCAAATAGCTTAAATATATAATAAAATAGTTAAAAACCCATTTAATAACCAAAATAGTAAATAATTTATTATTTAAATACAAATTTCAAAAATTAGTATTAATTAGTTAAAAATAGTGAATAATTTGTAAAAATTATTTTAATACCATTTATTATCCCAAAATTATTTAAAACATATTATTTAACTATATTTTCAAAAAAAAAAACACAATTAACCTATAAATCCAATATTCACATAGTACTAAAAATTATTTAAAAATTATTCAAAATTACCAAAAATTATTTTATCACTACTAAAATTACTAACTTAAATTAATAACACTAATTTAATCAATTTTCCATCCAAAATAAATAATTAACATAATTAACAAAAATCAATTCATGAAGCTATTATTCTGGAATTATAAAAGAGTGGGTAACCCGTAACTCTTCGATATTTATACATTTTTTGTCTTTCTTATAAACCTCAAGCTCTTTGTTTGGTAGAACCTATGCTTAATTTTGATTCTATTCTAGTTTATTTTTAGAATTATTTGTGTATGAAGATTGTTGCTTTTAATAACTCAGTCCTTCCTTCTATATGGGTTCTTATCTCTAATAATTGGATTGTCATTGTGGTTTCTTTTAGTAACTAGCAAGTCACTATCTCTTTTATTGTTGCTAATAAGCTTTATTGGTGTAATTTTGTATATGGGATAAATTGTTATTTGTCTCAATGCTTTCTTTGGGAGGATCTTCATCATTTAACTTCTCTTTGTGATCATAGATGGTTCATCATGGGTGACTTTAATGCATGTATCAATGCTCACAAAAAAATAGGTCATCCACCTTCTTGTAGGGATTTTGAATCTATGGTAGATGATTATTGATTAATTGATTTAAATTCATTGGGTGCATTTTATACATAGATGAATGGTTGTCGTGGTTCTACTAAAGTGGAAAAGAGACTAGATATAGTGCTTTGCAATCAAAATTTTCTCGATGACCAGACTTCAGTCCAACGTACAATATTAGCCTAACATTGTTATGATCATGACCCAATTTTAATGAATTGTACAGTTTCTTTAGCTCATTCTCTCTTTCAATTTAGGTATATGTGGTTACTCATAGAACCTTTGGTTCTTTGGTAAGAGATGAATGGAATAAGGCTCAGGTGTATGGATCTCACATGAGACATCTTATGGTGAAGTTAAAGCATCTTTGCCAAGTTCTTTGTGCTTGGAATTTATATATTTTATGATGTTCAATGTAATATTAAGAATGCGTCTCTTGCTCTCTCTAATGTGCAAAAGTGAATTTCCAATAAGGGGATTTCAGAAGATTCATATAGGCAAGAATTAGATTATCATAACACTTTTGATGATTATCTTATTCAACAAGAGCTTTTTTATAAGGAGAGGAGTAGAATTCAGTGGCTTATAGGTGGGGATTGGAATACTGGTTTCTATTATTCCCTTGTTGCTTATAAGAGATCTCAATATTGAGTATTAAGTTTCTAGAAGTGGATGGAAATTTAATTGATAATGTGGATCTTATCCATACTCATGTTCTTTCTTTTCTCCAAGACTTGTTCTCCAACAACTCAAGATCATCTTCTTTTAATATAATAAGGGAGGTTATTTCAAGCCTAGTATTAGTTAATGAGAATAGTTCTCTTATGCCAATAATAGTAATCTTAAGTTATTATAGGTAAAATATAGGTCTCTAAATCAACATCATTTTGATATATTATGGGCTTTGTGATTCATCTAGAGCTTAAAGTTAAAGCATTGAAGCATCATTGAACACTTTTTGCTATTAAATTTGTCAAAAAACTTCAAAGCCATCTTATTCACATCATTCCCTCTAAGGTAGGGGAAATTCATCCTTGAATTTGGTGCTACATCATCATAAGAGGAATCGTAAGAGAAAGGAATCAAATGCTTAACATTAAAGACATCAGCTTTGTGAATATGGCTATGAAATTTGAGATGTTATGCATTGGGGTTTATCTTCTCAACAATATCCATAAGGCCAATCTTTTTGGCAGACAGTTTATTGTACTCTCCATCAGGGAAATGATCCTTAGTCAAAATTGTCCACATAAAATCACTAACATCAAACTCCAAATGCTTGTGGTTTTGATCTGCCATTTTCTTGTATTTAGAATAAGTAATAGATAGATTTTCATGAACTTTCTTATGAGCATCCTACAAACAAGTGAAAAAATATACTGCTTTTCCATGGACCTTCATCTTGATAGGTAGTGTCAATAAATCCATTGGTCCTTGAGGTAGAAGGACTATATTATGAATGTTTTTGGGTAGAGGAGGCAGAAGGACCATATTGGAAATTTTTTTGGGTTTAGGAGGTAGAAGGAAGTAGCTGGAAAAGCTCAAGAAAATTGGAAAAGCTTAAGAGAGATCAAGAGTTGAAGATCAAAGAGCACAAAATTCTTGTTTTATTTTATTCTCTCCTTTTTATTCTTATAATTTTCATGGGTTGTATTTATGGTTGTGTTAAATGTTTTTCTAATATGTTAGGATAAATATTTATTTATAGGGATTGATAATTTAAACATGAATCAGTTGATTTTCATTTAATGTGTTTATTATTTTCTTACATACCATGATTATTGTGCTTAATTTATATTAATTCTTGATTACCATTAGCATAATTAAAATTGAGGTTTTACATTGACAAATCAAAACCTTAATGGATTTATAATCATAAATTTAATTCTTTTATAGGAAGAGATATCTTAAAGGTATTAAATTTTATATGGGTATGGTGAATGAATTCATGATTTAATTTAGGGAATATGTTTACAATGAGAATTGGAACTTTGTTTCCTTGAGTTAATGCATGAGTTAAAAAAAATTAGTTACTTCTTGAGAAAGGATAATTGATAATTTAGAAACCTTAAGAATATGCAAGCTTAATAACATATTAATTGAAAATGACTAATGACTGTGAATAGAATCAATCCCTAATAACTTCATCTATTGATAATTCCTTTTTATATAATTTTAAGAAGTTTATTTTACATTCTTTTATTTGATTTAATTTAATTTAGTTTTGAAGACAAAGTGAATTCTATAGCCTTAAACAATAAATAATTGAGTTAATAGGTGATTAGAACGAGTCCTCGTAGGAATGATATTTTTTTATACTACGTAGTGTCACTGTACACTTACGGTTTTACACAATCAAGTTTTTGATGCCATTGCCAAGGACTTGGTTCTAACATTATAATTAATTTAATTTTTGTTAGATTAAGGAAAAAATTTTATTTATTTTTATTTTAATTCACTTGTTTTTAAATTATTGTAGGAATTATTATGGTGTATGCCTAACACTCAAAGAGCAAGGACAAATCCTCTCATTTTTATTTCAGAACTTACACGGTTTGAAAAAAAGAATATGAGGCATTCTCAAGAGGAATCGAGTAACATCACAGAACAACAAAAAGAAAAAAGAACACTTTTGGATTTGGCCATGCTAGGTTTAAATGGTACACAATAAAGTATTGCAAGGCCAACAATCAATGCTAATAATTTTGAGACTTCAAATGATTTAGTCAAGTGTTTAATTTTATGGCTTGGCAAATGAAGGCCCCAATGCTCACACCGCTAATTTCTTAGAGCTAAAGCATGGTTGAACTCATAGCCACCAGCCTTAATCACCATATAGGATTTATTGTCAAAAGCTTTTCTGGCAAAATATTTTCCACCATCAAAAAAAGCAAAGATTATCAAAGATATCACTACCTTTCAACAATTTGACATGGAATCCTTGAGTGATGCATGGGAGAGATTCAAAGAGTTACTAAGAAGTTATCCTCATTATGGGTTACCAAGGGATGTGCTCATTAAAAATTTCTATAATGGTGTTACCTGATCTATTAGAGACACCATTGATGCAGTAATTGGAGGCTCTTTGATGTGAAAAATAGTTGAGGCTACATTCACTTCTGGAAGAGATGGAAAATAATAATTGTCTTTGGCCATCAGAGCATTAAAATCCACCAAGACAAGGAGGCAAAATTAGGGTAAATATATTGACTTCTCTTCAGGCTCAAATAGCAGTACTTTCAAAGCAATTGGGGGATCTCAACCATAGAACAATAGTGGGTGCAATAACTTCACAATTTCCATATGAAAATTATAATATGGTAGGGCACTCAATTAGAGAATGTGGATGTGTCAACAATGGTGTGTATGAAGATGCAAGTTTAGAACAATTCAACTTTGTAGGAAACTAATTTCAAGGAAAACATGGTAATAATCCATTCTTGAATACTTATAATTTGGGATAAAGGAATCACCCGAATTTTTCTTGGAACAATAATAACAATTTGGTTCCCCAAGGCTTTCAGAACAACACGGTAAGGCAAGCACCTCTAGGTTTTCAACAACCTCTTCAAGATTGCATTACCTCAATGGAAAATAAATTAGATAAATTTTTAGAGGCTACATCTAATAAAATGAGCTATTAAGATGAAAATTATAAAAGATTAGAGGCCAAATTTGATAAGGTAGCTAAAAATCATGCCTCCTTGATTCACAACATTGAAGTACAGTAGGATAGCTTGCCAATGCAATTACACTTAGAAGTTATTATCTCCCAAACAACACTGAAATAAAATTTGAGGGAGCAGGTGAAAACAATTACACTTAGAAGTGGCAAGGAGATAAGGTCAGGAGCTAAAATGAAGAAAGAAGTAGAGGAAAACACAAGATAAGAAAATTCCAAATGGTGATAATAATTCTAAGGAGAGTAAGGAGCTACAAGCAAATGAAGGAAATGGAAAGGAGCAACTACCTTTACCAAATTCACAGAAATATAAGACAAGGATGCCCTTTCCTCAAAGACTAAAGAAGCCTAATGATGCAAAGAAGTTCGATAAATTTTTAGAAACTATTAAAAAACTTATACTTAACATTCCATTTGCTAAAGCTCTTGTAAAAATGTTGACATATGCTTGAAGGATGTCATCACTAACAAAAGGCAATGGGATGATAATCAAATATTTGAATTAATAGAAACATGCAGTTCCATCATCTCTCATAAGATTCCAACTAAGCTTCAAGACCTAGGGAGTTTCACTATCCTTAGTGTAATTGGTGTTCAAGAATTTTTTGAGCGTTTATGTGACTTAGGTGCAAGTATTAATCTTATGCCTTTATGTCTTTTTAGGAAATTATAGCTTGGTGAGTTGACTCCTATAAAAATGACATTGCAGCTACCAAATCACTCCCAAAAAAAGCCATATGGAATTATTGAAAATGTTCTTGTAAAGGTAGATAAATTTACATTCCTTATGGATTTTGTAGTGTTGGACTTTGAAGAGGAGATGGTAAGTCCATTAATTTTTTGGAGGCCATTCTTGAATACTAGGAGAGCTCTCTCATTGATGTACATGGAAGGAAAATAACTCTTAGGATTGGTGATGAGAGTGCTGAGTTTAAAATGTCAAATCTAATCAAACACCCTTTAGAGGATGAGATGTGTATGAAGCTTGATGTTATAGATGCATGTGTTAAGGAAGTAAGTTATCTAAGGAGGCACATAGAAAAAGTGAGAAGAGTGATAAAGGTTTTGAAAAAGAGCAAGAGAATAGAGTTGAAAAATCTAAAATTTTGTTAGGAAGTGACAACCCAATAATTGCATACCTACAATATCTTCCTAAGAGGAAGATGATAAAGAAGAAAAGGAGGAGGAAGAAGAGGTTAAAGTTCAACCAAGTCAAGCAAGTGAAGATGAGGGTTGGCAATAAAGTTTAATGAACTATTCAATGAGCTAGAGCATTACATTAACGACATTCAAAGGGAATAAAATTATCACAAATATAAGCTCTGCAAGTTCATCAAAATGTCAGGCTATGATATTGCTTCTCCTCCTTCTCCTACTTCACCATAGTGAGGGAAGTCCTTCTTTCCATATTTAATTATTTTATTTTATTTCTTGTGTGTTTGTCGCCTTTTACACTTAATTTTTCACATTAAGGACAATATGAAGCTTAAGTGTGGGGGGTTAGCTTTTACATTTACATACAGTTAGGTTTTAAATTTCTTTCTTTATTTGGAATTTTCTTATATTTTCATTTGTTAATTTTTAGGGCTATTGATTATAGAATTTATACACTTAGGGTTTTGTAATTTATCACTATCATGAGTTGAGAGCACAATGTTTGTGATATTCTTGTATATGTGTTGTAATCTTTTGGTAATGCTTAATTTTTGACTTTTAAGCTAGGTTAATAATTTATGGTTAAGGACATTTGAATCTTTGAAAAACTTAATGCATAATTGCCTTTGAATGATTGAAATTTATATGTTGTTATTTAAGAAAAATATTTGTAATTGGTACTTAATTTTGATTTGTAGTTGATTATTAGGTCTACCATATGAGTTGATAGCATGAAAAAAATAAATATAAAAATATAAATCTCTTTTAAATAAGGAGCCAATATTTAAATCTAAATCTTTATGTGCTCCAAATATATTCTAATGCTCTGAATATAGTAAAAGTATCCAAAGGACCCACTCAGCGATATCTATGCTTAGCATTTCAGGAACGGCGAGCCGAGGAATTACAAAGAGTGGGAAGATTGGTTAGAGAGATTGAACAACAAAAATGAGATGGAGCATAAAATGCACTTGTGTAAAAAAATTGTGCTATCTCTTGAACGTTAGGTTTATGGGTTGCTATGATTTGATATAATAGTTCTACTTGCTTTTGTTTTTCTTTGGTGTTAACTAATAAATTTTCAAGAATTCAATGTAAAGTTTGTTTTTCACTTGGTAAATTTCATGTCTTTGTCCTTGAGTTATTAATTTATTTTTGAGTTTGAAGTTTTGTATTAACTTAAGATTATGGTGGATAGACAAGCCAAAGTTTATTAATGTGTCATAATCGTGGTGGTGATTAATGTTCTCATGTGTTTTGCTTGAGGACAAGCAAAAGTTTAAATGTGGGGGTATTTGATTATATATTAGATTTTTAGGTTGGTTTAGTGCACGTTTATGGTGTTTATTATTATATTTTATTAAAATTTGGTTATTTATATGTTTATGTTGCTTTTGTAGAAGTAAAGAGGGTGATGAAGAGTTTAGTGAATTTGCTTGGGATTTATGAATTTTGTTGTCATCATGGAAGTAAGGTTGCCACTGAAGACATAAAATTGTTGTCACCATAGAAGCAAGGCTATGACTAAAGTTGTCCTAACCTTCAACAGACACAAGTTTTCTGTTACCATGGTAGCCTTACTTCAGTCATAGCCCTTCGCTAACCCGAATTTTTATGATGTGGCATTAACTTATTTTTAGGGCAACACCTCCACTCTTCAAGGGGGTTATAAATACATCATATTGGGAATGTTTTTGGGCAAAGGAGATAGAGAGAAGCAATTGGAAAAGCTTAAGAAAATTGGGAAAACTCAAGAGAGATTAAGTGTTGAAGATCAAAGAGCATAAAATTATATATTTATTTTCTTCTCTCCTTTCTATTCTTATAGTTTTCATGATTTGTTTTTATGGTTGTGTTGAATACTTTTCTAATACGTTAGGCTAAATATTCATTTATAGGGATTGATAATCTAAACATGAATTAGTTGAATTTTATTTAATGTGATTATGGTTATTATGCTTAATTTATGTTGATGCTTGATCACTATTAGCATAATTAAAATTGAGGTTTTAGGTTGAGAGATCAAAACCTTAATGGATCTATAATTATAGATTTAATTCTTTTATAGGTAAAGATATCATAAAGGTATTGAATTTCATATGGGTATGGTGAATTAATTCATTATTTAATTTGGGGAATATGTTTGCAATGAGAATTGGAACTTTGTGTTCTTGAGTTAATTGATGAGTTAAAAACATTAGTTAGTTCTTAAGAAAGGCTAATTGATAATTTAGAAAGCCCAAGAATATGCAAGCACACATTAATTGAAAATGACTAATGATTATGGAGAGAATCAATCCCTAGCAACTTCATATAATGATAATTCCTTTTTATATTACTTTAAGAAGTTTGTTTTACATTCTTTTGTTTAATTTCATTTAGTTTTAAAAACAAAGTGAATTATATAGCCTTAAACAATAAAGAATTGGAATAATAGGTGATTAGAATGAGTTCTTATAGGAATGATATTTTTTATACTACTTGGTGACACTGTGCACTTGTAGTTTTGTACAAACAAAAACTGAAAAAAAATGCAATAAAAATTTACAAAATTGAGTTACCAATTTTGAAAAATAAACACAAAATCTAAATTAACAATCACAAATAATTAAATGCATAATTCCTTTGCTACTTTTACTTCTTCTTCTTTAATCATATAAAACAAAATGAAACAAAACATAACCTAAAATTGAAGCAAAAAAAATTGTTCCAACACTGCCTACACATTAACATATGTTTGCTTCTCTCTTTTACTTATGCTTATCCAACTAATTCCTTTTTTTAACCTTCTTTTTTATATTAATTGGATAAATGAAAAAAAATTGTGTACACTTATTTTCATATCCAATAATGATGAGCTCGAACAATATCATCCTTCTTTTGATTGCATTTAATATTGTATTTATTTTGATAAGAACATAAGACCCAGATGTCCTTTTTAAGCCAATAAATTTGACATTTTTTTCCTTGAGATCAAAAGGCAAGAAACTTTTATTGCATAGATTGGAGTATAACCAAGTCAAAATAATATCATTTCCAGACTTCATTTTATTATAAAACCCAAAATAACAAAAATTATCGATGAGAGTAGAGAAGAAAAATTATAATTTCCAAGTATTAATAAAAATGAATGAAAAGAAAGTTTAATTTACTAATTGTCAAATTATTGTATTTTCTTTTTTTTTTTTGTGAATTTTACCTTACTGTTGGTGTGAAATTGTAAATCATCCACCAGCACCCTCCTAAGCTCTGAATACCTTATAGGACTTAAAAGACAAAAAAAAAATGATAAACTATAACAAAAATTTAGTGTGCAATTTACCATGACAAATAAAAATTTGCATTCAAATATAAGAAAATTAATATGGGATGAGAAATATGAAGCACACAATAAAACTTTTTATTAGCGGGACATGAGCTTACTGAGCAAAGTTGAGAAATATGAAGGAGATAAGAAAACTTAGCTAAAGGAGGGCTTATTGAGTAAAGTCACCATGTGAAAGTGAATTTTATCTAAATTTCACTACTCATTGTGCATTTAAGCTTATTAGGGACTCAAATAAAATGAATTTAAAATGCATGCATTGAATATGTATATAAATTTCTAGTGTTGTAGCCTTGCACATTATCCATGTCAGCCAAAATGGAGGAATCAGAATTATAAATAGGCTGTGAGCAAAATGCACAATAAGCAGTACATATGATTTAATCAAATTCTTAAAGCATCAATTTTTATTGCATTACCAATGCCATAATAGAAATAAATAGAAACATTAATTCCACCAATATTCATAAAACACGATGAAATTAATTTCAAACAACAACAAAAGCCAATCAATTAAGCCTTAAATATCTAGAAAATGCTTGAAGTCGGGTTTGGGTGATTCGAACTTAAACACCAGGAGCTACCTTGCCAAAGACCTGAAGAGCAGTGATGAAGCCAATGAAATAGAGTCTCAACAACAGTAAGAGAGACTTGAGTCCCAAAGCATCATCAATATAAAATCTAATTCTGCTTAAGGAGGTGGTGGATGCTGCGGGAGTGGAGGATCCAACATCGCATCTAAGTATGCCATCTGTTTTAGCAGCTGAGCCGAAGGAGGAGAGGGTTTGTGACTGAAAAAAGAAAAAAGAAAAATAAATGAATAAGCATTTTAGTTCCTTCTATCAGTGCTGAAAGGTTTTGAAGGAACTTCTAATTATAGACTCCACATCATCTTGTCCTTATGCTAGAAGAACCCCCCATTTTTTCACCTTAAAACGTTTGAGATTCTTAAATAAAGATAATTGAAATGAAGACAGTGTGCCTGAATATTTTGTGAATGGGTTGTCACTCTGGTACACAAGTAGCATATAATGTCCATTAGCCCTATTATCAAGAGGACAATGACAACCCCAAAGGTGATCACATACTTCACCAATCACTTGGGAGTCTACAGGATCGATTTGGAAACCAAAAGACTGTCCATAATCGTCGACAGTTTGTCTAAGTTCATAGTTGATGTAGAAAACCACTCCTTTGAACTGATCCCAATTTGAAGGAAACTGTTTGCCTATGGAAGATCTTGTACTTTGATGGGTGAACCATCCTGGAACTTCACTTCCAGAATATAATAAGCAGACATAAAAGCTATGTGGATATGAAGTGTAAGGATGTGGAGTTTCAGGTTGGAGATTATATGTCTCTAAAGGTATCACTGATGAAGAGTGTGATGAGGTTTGGCAAGAAAGGGAAGTTAGCATTGAGATATATTGAACCGTTCGAGATTCTGGAGAGAGTGGGCATGGTTGCATATTGGTTGGCTTTGCCTCTGAATTTTTCTCAAGTGCATCTAGTATTTCATGTCTCGATGATGAGGAAGTACATTTCAAACCCTTTGCATGTGTTATAGCCTCAAAGTGTGGAAGTGAATGAAGATCTAACACACGAGGAAGATCCAACTATGATTGTGGATTATCAAGTTCATCAGTTACATTCTAAGCAGATTCTGATGGTCAAGGTGTTGTGGAGGAGCAACAACTTGGAAGAACACACGTGGGAGACCGAGGCTAAGATGCGGGTGACTTACCCTTACCTTTTTGCTCAATCAATTCTTATATTCAATTCTTTTATTTAAATTCGAGGATGACTCTTTTTTTTAGGGGGGAGATTGTTATAACCCAAAATTTTATAAATTATTAAATCAATTTATGGGATTTGCAGTGTTAATAATTATTTGATTAAATTGTAATATTTAATTATTTTGTAAAATTAAATTTGAATATTTATTATTGAATATTATTTTAATTTATTGTGAAATTAAATTAATTGTTATATATATATATATATATATATATATATATATATATATATATATATATATTTTTTTTTTTTTTTCTTTCTTTCTTTTCTTTTTTTTTTTCTTTCTCAACCCGACACCCACCACTGCCAACCACCACCTCAAGGCGTGAGGTTGGTCTCTTTTGGAAGCTCATCCTCTGAATTTGTCAAATATTCAAACCCTGTCGAGTTTCAACTCCTGTAACTATCCCATTTTTGTATAATTCATTTTTTAGTATTTTGAGTTTTTGGTTAGTTTAAGCCTTTATTTGATTTTATTAGCTATTGTTGCTTTGAGGTTAATTGTTGTAAAGGTTGTGAGGAAGCTAAATGTTATTTTTATTTATTTTTCTAAAAATTTTGAATTTCTGGGCTCATGAGTTGTTGTTCACATATTGTTCCAAGCTCGGAAAAACTATATTTTTAATAAATTCTACAAATTATTTTAAGCATATTTTGTGAAGAAAGTTTATTGAAATTTTATTCCGAATTTTTATTATAAATTTTTGAATGTTTATGTAAAAATTGGATTTTTGGAAAAATTAGTATAAATTAGTAAATTTTTTATTTTAATTGAAATTATTGTTAATGAATATGTTTTGGATAATTTTTGAGTAATAAATAGTATTAAAAGAATTTTTATGAATTATTTAGTATTTTTAGCTAATTAATAATAATTTCTGGAAATATATTTGAATAATAGTTTTATTTATTATTTTTTTTGTTAAATGAAATTTTAGCTATTTTTATTATATATTTGAGCAATTTAAATAATCATTGATAATTTATGCTATTTAAATTTGAATATTTGAAAAAATGGATTTTATTAATATTATTTAATTATATTTGGGATTTTATTATTTATGTTGAAAATAAATATCTTTGATGTAATTATTATTTAAATAAATTGAATTGTGGTATTTTATAATTTTTTATGAATTTTAGTGAATTATGAATATTTATTATTATATTAATGATTTTGAGTATATTGGTTCTCGATTGGGTAATTTATATAGTTCAGGGGCCCAACCCAAGAAATTGAGTATTTTGTGTACTTGAAGTGCATTTGCGTGTAGGATTGACTCTACTTTTAATAGAGAGACGTCCGTTTTACTGAGAAGTCTCTGCCAAATTTTCAGTAGAATTCTCATAAAACGTGACATTAAGTTGGTTCTAAGTTTTGAATTTGTTATCAAGTCATGTCCTATATTGAGTCATTCTTTAGAATTTCTAGAAATATAAAATTAGGATTTCAATTCTAATATTATTAATAATATTATTATTATTTATTCTTTTATAGTTGCATCAAAACCGAGGCCTATAGGACCATACCAGTCTAGTCTTTTTAGAGAAGTGCACAACTGTGAGTTATTATCATATGTATATGTTGCATATAGATTAATATTATGAGCATTCATATATTTTAATAAATATGAATTTAATTATGTTCATTTCATTAAATTATATTTATTATTATTGTTAATATTCATATATATGATTTTTCGTAGAAATACTGAGAATATTTATTTTTGATAAGATATGCTATCACTTTTTTTTATATGTTGAATTTTCATTATCTGATTTCAAAAATATATTTTGGAGGATAGCAGTAGAACGTGCTACCTATTGGGCTATACTAGGATTGTGTGTGCACTAGTATGTTAAAATATTAAGGTTGATGCTATGAAGTTATTGATGTGAGATTTGGATAATTGATTATTCAAATTTGTGGTGAGAGAATGTTGTGATTGTGGGAGCTCGGTTGACCTAGTGTTTCGGGGCCAATCATGTCGACAATGAGACTAGAACTCGGTTGACTTAGTGTCTCGGGACCAGTCTACTGTCTAAAAATTGAGAAGAGAAATATTTTGGAATTAAGTGAGCCTGTTGGCTAGTGAGGTTTAATGATCGTGATTGCAGAATATTTTAGGGTTCTACTCCGATCCTTCACCCAAAAATTTTTTGTTAATAGATATATTTTTTAATATTTTAGGTCAATAGAAAAATGTATTTAATATTTCAGTTCCATGAAATTTTGAATATTTAAGTTTATTTTTCATTTATATGATACACTACAAAAAACAGGCATTTTAGCGATGAATTTTTTTGTCGCTAAAATAGGAAAATCCGTTACTAAAACTCCTAGTGGCAGAATTCACGACGGATTTTTATCCGTCGCTAAAACGTTCATCGCTAGATTTTAGCTATAGAATTAAAAAATCTAGCGATCGATTTTAAAAATCCATCGATAAAATTAGCGACGGAATTTTTGAAATCCATCGCTAAAATTAGCGATAGATTTTTGAATTTCGTTGCTAAAAAGAGCGACGGATGTAATATCCATCGCTAAAATTAGCGACGGATTTTCCAATTCCGTTGCTAATTTTAGCAACAAATTTTCTAAATCCGTCGCTAATTTTAGTGACGGATAATTAAATAAATCCGTTGCCAATTTAAGAAATTGGAAAAAAAATTAAATTCATATTTTGTCCTTTGAAGTCAAATTTAGTACCTAATATAACATTAAATATTGTTTGAAATCAAATTATAGTAATTTATAAATTTAAACAAATAATTGAAATCTGATACCATTACATATTTCTTATAACATTACCCATCTATTTCAAAACAACCATAAATTCAATACATTGTTCCAAACATAAAACCCACACAATGAGTTTCATATTAGTTATACAAATTAACAACATCATCAATTATGCAAAACGATTATGGACCTGTATCATCATGAGTTAGACCTGTAAATGGTGGAAGCTGAGAGTTAGGTTGAGCCTATGAAAACATACGCATAAACTTCTCCATGTATTCTTGCATTTCACGTTGATCACGTTCAACTTGCCCTTTATATTTTCTTATGTCTTCATTCATCTTTTATTGATTACGTTGTACTTGCTCTTTATAAATTTGCATGTCTTCATTCATTTTTTCTTGGAGTTCTTGAACTTGTAATTCCACCTTCTGCTCCACCACTTCATCCATATGTTGTTGGAACCACTCATCTGTTGTAAAATCATATCGTGTAATGGCTGATGAACTGCTGAAAGTCTCAGGTTAAAATGTGGATGCCTGCATTTACAATGATCACATGGACACCAAATCCTATTCTATCCATCAACTCTGGATGACTACATGTAAAATTAATAAATTCATCAATTATGTCTTCAAACTCTGTAGTCAAACATCCATTTATCATCCTATTATTAATCCATATGGAATTTGCACTCATTTTATCTTACTTTTATAAAAACACCTACAATAAGATTATATATATGGATCTAGTCAAATATTATAAAAATATTATTTATAAAATGATTGAAAAAAACACTTCCAATATATCCCCCAAACACCATACTACATATTTGCCTGCACAAAAATGCACTTCTAATGGCACATTAACCACGTTCACAACAATTCATGTATACCAAATAGTTAATCAAAAATCTATTTAGGCAAATAAAGAATTAAGTAAATAAAAAATAAACACAAGTAAATCAATAAATAATTAAAAATAGTATTGAAATGAACAATCAATGATAATGATATTATTATTCCTTAACAATGATAGCACTAAACCCTAAAACTTCATAAAAATATTTAATACGAAAATTCCTAATAAACTTCTATGTAAGTATTACATAGAATTATAAAAAATAGTACAGATTGAATTTTTACATAATGTAATGATATAAATGTATGAGAATCTTTAGTGTATAATATTTTATTTTATATTAATCATGTTCGTATGGCCAATTGAACTCAAATAAATTTTAAATATTTTAAATATTTTAAATATAAATAGTATACAAACAACAAAAATTAAAATTATACACAAGAAAAATCTCCTAAAAAGTATAAATGCATGAACAGTAAATATCTTATAATATAGAATGAATATGCTTTTGGTATGTTATTTGTTTCCGATGCACTTCAAAATATCAAAATAAAAAAAAATAATTATGTGTTGGCTGAAATATATGGTGACTAACACTTTCTAAATTCATAGAATTCTTGCTGAATTAATATTTTAATTTTTAATTTAATTTTAATTTTCAAATTTATCATCAAAAGCTAATAAAATTTTAAAAAAGAATAAAGTGAAAGGATTAGAGATCGATCAGAGCATAGAAGACTTACAAGCATAATCGATTTATTCAAAAATAAATAAATAAATAAATAATGAAGTGATTAAAGGGGTTAAGATGGACTAGACATGAGAGCATATACGACTTACAAGCAAAGATTATTCTCTTCAGAAATAAATAAATAAAGTGAAAGGGATGGATAAGGTTAGGCATGAGATGGAAAAAATATCAAATTAAATTGAAATATTGAACTAGAAGACATTAAAACTGTACCATACTGAATAATATTAACCCCGAATTAAAAATCGAATATAGTACTAAATATTAATTTAATAACTAATATATAAAGAAGAATAATAGCAATGAACTTAATTAAATACTTTTCATTGTGTTATTAAGTGATATATATTAAGCAGCATATGTATAACAATATATGGTAAAAATTCTTATCAAACTCAAAGATCCAAGGAGTTTCACCATCCTATGTGTTGTTAGTTCTAAAGAATTTCCTAAATATTTATGTGATCTAGGTGCTAATATTAACTTGATGCCTTTATCTCTTTTCAGGGAGCTGAATATTAGAGATGCAATCGACACCAACATGTCCCTTCAATTGGCAAATCATTCTATTAAGAAACCCTATGGCGTGATTGAGTATGTGTTAGTTGAAGTGGATAAGTTTGTGTTTCCGATGGACTTTGTAATATTATATTTTGAGCAAGATAGGAACTGCCCATTAGTATTGGGGAGACCATTTCTAAACACGGGAAAGATGATCATTGATGTTTATGATGGTAAAATTACCTTAAGAGTAGGGGATGAAAGAGTGGAGTTTACTATGTCTAAGTTGATGAAACAACCCCTTTGTGAGGAGTTATGTATGAGGGTTGAGATTGTTGATGAATGTGTACAAGAAGTGCAACATAAAATAGAACATTCAAGGCATTTGGTGAGGGAGCAACCACTTGAAGAAGAGGAACATACTTTTATCAAACTTGAACTCCTCACCTGAAATGAAAACTCAACTCCACCTTCCATTGAAAAACCACCTCACTTGGATCTCAAACCTTTACCTTGTCATTTGTGGTATACTTTTCTTGGAGTAGAGTACTATATATATATATATATATATATATATATATATAGTTAGTTAGTTAGTTAGTTAGTTAGTTAGTATTAAGCTTACATAATAATTTTACTGAAAATATGCATTAAAAATATGTTTATACAAAAACGTATAACACATACACAAACTTTTACTTTGTAGTTATTGGTGATAAATATAAATTCAATCAATAATATAAATTTATGTATAACATAAATTTTTGAAACCCATTTTAAGCAGTGTCATATCAATTTGTTCCAAAAAAATCAAATTTTCTTACCGAACCATCTCAAAAAATGAGATAGTACCCGTATGAAAAATTTTTAAATTCCGCATTGGTACTGGAGATTTTATTTTCAAAATCTCCAAATTTTGATAAGGTTTCAAAGATTTTAAATTTCTTCGACCTGTGCTAATCCCTAAATAGGAGTATAGTAGACTTACAGTAGGAATTACTCTCTTATAAAATAAATACATAAATAAATAAAATTAAGTGAAAAGGGATAGAGATGGATGGAATATGGAAGAGAAGAGAAGATTTTAGCAGACATAAAATAAATATTAAAAATATTAAAAATTGAAATGAAAATAAACAAAATTACAAGAAAGGGGTAAGAGATAAAAATAAAAGAAATAAAAATAAATTACAAGAAAGAGACACGAAAGGAAGAAGATAGAAACACGCAAGTAAATAATGAAAAAGAGATGTTTTCTTGTTCAAAAGTTAAAAAATATATTGTTTTTGTTTTTGTTTTCTTGGCAATTCATCACAATTTTATTAAGAGTGAAGCCATAAAACAGGCGGCGACTCGAATCATGGCGGGCGAAGAAGCAGAGGAGATGAGAAGTAGAGTTTCTATTGCAGATATGGCAAGAAGTGCTGTTCAAGAAGGTGGATCATCTTATTCTGATTTGAATGGTCTACTTGAAGAATTGAGGATTGAAGCCATAAATATAAAAGTAATAAGATAGCTAATTCCAGTATTGTATGCAGCATAAATAAAATGTTACTTTTTTATTTTTATTTTATTTTTTTTTAAATATTTAATTTGATTATTGATATTCAAAATTTACTAAATTCTCATTAATTTGATTTAATTTGAATAGAATTATAATAATAAAAATTTTTTAATAACTTATTAAATGTAATCACATACATTATTATTTAAATTTAAAATATCGGTTAAATAAGAATAAATGTGGACCAGCTAATCTGAACGTGTTAGGCTATGTTACTGATTTTTTTAAGCTAAAAGATAAAACGCAAGAAAACACTTACTGATTTTGAAAGCTGAACAGTGTGGTTTATATCGCAAGTGATTACGCATGAGGCCACTTTTTTGGCTTCATCTTTCCTGCATTTTTGTTTCCTTGTAATATTTTGCTGTAGTTTTCGATCATAAAAGCAACACCATCTTGTGTTTCTGTTTTAAGGAAATATGGGCGGCGAAGCTTATCAGCTACACATATTTTTCTTCCCTTTCATGGCTCATGGCCACATAATACCATCAGTGGGACATGGCCAAGCTATTTGCTTCACGAGGTCTGAAGACAACAATAGTCACCACTCCTTTCAATGAATCTTTCATTTCCAAACAAATGGAAAGATGCAAGAACTTGGGTCTTGAAATCGATACCAAAACACTCAAGTTGCCCACCACTGAAGCAGGATTGCCTGAAGGATGCGACAATCTTGACTTCATCACTTCACGAAACTTGGGTTTTGAAATGGCGAAAAAATTAGTTTTTGCTTCATCTCTCCTTCAAGAACCACTCGAGCAGCTCCTCAGAGACTGCCATCCTGACTGCCTTATTGCTGATTTTTTCTTTCCTTGGGCTACTAATTCTGCCTCTAAATTTGGAATTCCAAGGCTTGTGTTTCTTGGATCTAGTTTATTTTCTTCATGTACTTTCGCATCCATTGCTCTATACGAGCCGCAGAAGAAAGTTTCATCTGATTCAGAACCATTTCTTGTGCCTAATCTTCCAGGAGACATAAAGCTGTCAATAAACCAATTGGCAAATTCTGGGGGACAAGCTCATGAACAGGATGACTTTTCCAAGTTCTTGAAGGCATCAACAGAATCAGAGTTAACTAGCTTTGGTGTAGTTGTCAACAGCTTCTATGAGCTCGAGCCAGCTTACGCTGATCATTACAGAAATGTTTTGGGAAGGAAATCATGGCATAGAGGACCTGTTTCACTCTGCAACAGAGATGTTGAAGATAAAGCACAAAGAGGAAAAAAAGCCTCCATTGACGAGCATGAGTGCTTGCAATGGCTGAATTCTAAGAAACCCAATTCAGTGCTTTATATATGCTTTGGATCTGCAGCCAACTTCGGTACATATCAGCTAAAGGAAGTAGCAATCGCGCTCGAGTCCTCCAGACAGGAATTTATATGGGTTGTCAGGGAAAACAAGAATCCTGAAGAAGAAAATCTAAGTTGGTTACCTGAAGGATTTGAGCAAAGAATTGAAGGCAAAAGACTAATAATAAAAGGCTGGGCACCACAAGTCTTGATTCTTGATCATGAAGTGATAGGAGGATTTGTTACACATTGCGGATGGAATTCAACACTTGAAGCAATAACTGCTGGAGTGCCAATGGTCGCTTGGCCTCTAGGAGCTGACCAACTCTACAATGAGAAGTTAGTGACACAAGTGCTGAAAATTGGTGTCAGTGTGCGTGTTCGACAATATGGAGATACCATTAAGAGTGAACTCATAAAGGAGGCGATTATTCGAGTGATGGAGGGTGCAGAAGCTGAAGAAATGAGAAGCAAAGCAAAGAAACTTGGAAAGATGGCAAGGGAGGGCGTTGAAGATGGTGGATCTTCCTTCACTGATTTTAATGCTTTGATTCATGAACTTAATGGCAAAAGCTTGTTGTTTAAAGGAGGCTATTCAATGGGTTAAATGGGTTATCCAATATCATTATTGAAATGGATGTAAAGAGTGTAGTTTATAAGTTCAATTCTTCCTTAGTAGATGTGTCAAAATTAGGCGTTGTGATTGGAGCCTATCGTCAATTGCTGGTCTTTTGTCCGGACTCCAAAGTTGTTTTTGCAAGAAGTGCTAATAGAGCTGCACTACTTGCTTTGTTTCTTCTACTATTTGCGAGCACATGCCTTCTTTTCTTAGCAATATTATTTTCTTTTAAGTTTTTTTATGCTATTAAGTTATTTAAAAAAAAAAGTTTCCCTATTATTAAGTACAATATTAATAAAAGTAAACAACTAAATAATTAATAAAACTTTAAATGATATTTTTAGTTGGTATCAACTTGAGAATTCTGTTAAAATTTTACTAACTTTTACTAATTTTCTAAATTTAAAGATATTTCTTATACAAAAATCTTTTAAACCTTGTTAATAAATAAACTAATAATTTTTAATGTACTAATCAATTATATATGATTATTATATATAGTGTTATTTAATTTTTTTCTTCAAATTCAAGTGTCATATTATCATTTTTGTTTATTTAAATAAATTTGTTACTTAATTAAATATATATAAAACAACATATCTAATTCAAGTGTTATCTAAACAAAATACAATGTATTTAAAAAATAAATATATGAATTACTTTATTTGATTAAAAAAGTACATGAACCTAGAAAAAAATGTATTGCTTATTTTTGTGTATGGCTCATATGTAGTATGTCTTATATGTAGTAGTAAGTAGACAAATGTTGAAGCGTAATGGAGCAACTTGTCCTTTAAGGGGTTTCTCAGATTAATTATTGAGGTTACGGTTAGATTGGTTGGGGTGTGGGGGCAACTTCCCCGCGGTATAGTATAAGGGTAATTTTGTAGTTTTGTATCATACAGCTTAAATATACATACATCATGTATTTATAACTCTAGTTTGCAATAATAAGAAAGACTCTAATCGCTCACTCCCAAGGACGTAGGCAAATTGCTGAACCACATTAAATCTCTGTGTTCCTTTTTTTCTTCTCTATTTTATTTTATTGTACTCTTGTTGGCTGTATTATTTTAAAACAACTAGTATCAAAGCGATTGTGATGGCCCTAAATTCAAGAGAAAAATTTGAAGTGGGTAAATTTGATGGAATCGATAACTTCGGATTATAGTAGACACGAGTAAAGGATTTATTGGCACAACAAGGAATTTTGAAGACATTGCAGGCCAAGAAACCAAAAGGCATGGATGATCTTGATTAGGAGGAATTACAACAACAAGTAATAAGTACCATATGGCTATGCCTAGCAGATGAGATTATATACCAAGTTATTGACATTAAATCTCTAGGAGAGATACGGTAGAAATTGGAGAATCGATATATGTCCAAATCGCTTAAGAACAAGTTATATCTTAAGTAATGGTTATATGGGCTGAAGATGCAAGAGGGTTCAAATTTGGCACAACATGCCAATGTCTTCGATCAGATAATCATGGATTTGGCTAGGGTTGATGTGAAGATTAAGGACAAGGAAAAAGCAATTATACTGTTGTATTTTTTACCGCCATCCTACAAACACTTAGTGACTACCCTTATATATGAAAAATAGTCCATTAGCCTGGAGGAGATTACTACAACATTATTGGCTTTCAACCAATGGAAACAAAATGCAAGTGAAGAATCTTATGGTGAAGGATTATATGTGAAGGGTAATCTGGATCATGGCAGAAGACAAAGTAGAGAAGGTTCTATAAGGGGGAAGTCTAAGTCAAAATCCAAAAGTAGAAAGCAGTTCAGTGCTTTAAGTGTAAGGAGTATGGGTATATGAGGACAGATTATCCAAGAAGAAAAGGGCAGAATGATGACAAGAAGAATGATGACTCGTCAAATTATGCAAATGTGGTTCAAGATGATTATTCAAATATAAAATATGGGGATATGTTGTCAAGTGCAACAAATCAGTTCATGGATTGATGGATTATTGATTCATTAGCATCTTATCACATGAAACCTAATAAAGAGTGGTTCATATCATACAAGTCAGGTTTCTTTGGTGTTGTCTCTTTAGGTGATGATAAACTTTGTGCTATTGTTGGTATAGGAACAATTAAAGTTCAGACACATAATGGTATTATTAGGACTTTATATGATGTTAGGTATATACCAGACTTAAGAAAGAATCTGATTACCCTAGGCTCATTACATGCTAATGGTTTTCAATTCAAATATAATGATAATAGGGAAATCATGAGAGTAACTAAGGATATTGATTGTGATGAAAGGGAAATGAACCACAATGAGTATTTATAAACTACTAGGGAATACTATTGTAGGTGGAGTTACATTAGTTATGCCATATGATGATAGTACAAAATGGTGGCATATGCATTTAGGTCACCTTAGTGAGCATATGATGACTTAATTGCATAACTGAGGTTTGTTAAAAGGAGTTAAAAGTTGTAAATTAGAATTCTATCGATATTGTGTGCTTAGAAAATAGTCTGGAGTTAGATTCATGACTAGTCAACATACAATAAGGGAAATTCTTGATTATGTGCATTCTGATATGTGGGGGCTACTAGAGAACTATCATTGGGTAGGTCTCGATACTTTCTCACTTTTACTAATGATTTTTCTAAGAAAGTCTAGGTGTATTTTTTGAAATAGAAATATGAGGTCTTTCCTAAGTTCAAGCAATGGAAATAGAGGTGGAGAACCAAACAGGGAGAAAAATTAAGTATTTTGAGATTAGACAATATGACAAAATACACTGATTCACAGTTTTAAAAATTTTATGAGGAGCATGGCATTCAGAGGAACTTTTCATGAACAATTCATGTTACAACAGAAAGATAAAAATGATGTGATAGTAGGTGATGGAGATAGTTCTAGTTTCAAGGTAGTGCAAGTGAACTTAGAACCCCAAGTCCTAAACAATCAAAAGGCTGAAAGTTTTAGTTTAAAACCTTCAAGTTCTACTTCAGGTGAAGAATATCACTATAGTCTAGTCAGAGATAGAGAGAGACGTACCATAAAGCCTCCTAGAAAATTTAGGTATGAAGATTTGGCTTCTTGTGCTCTCCTTATTAGTAGTGGAGATCCATCAAATTTTCATGAAGCTATGCTTAGTGAGGAGAAAGATAGATGAGTGCTATGGTGGAGGAGATGGAATCTCTACATAAAAATCAAACATGGGAGGTTGCTCATCTACCTAAGGGAAAGAAGGCTAAAAAGTGCAAATGGGTGTACAAGAAGAAGCAAACAGTATCAGAAAAAGAAGGGGAAAAGTTCAAGGCTTGGCTAGTGGCAAAAGGGTACTTACAGTAGAAGGGGATTGACTATGATGAGATATTCTCTCTTACAGTTAGACACACTTCCATTAAGGTAGTATTGTCTTTGGTAGCTAGTTGGGTTATGCACTTGGAGTATATGGATGTGACGACAACATTTCATTACTATAACCTAAAGGAGCAGGTTTTTATGGAGTAGCCAGATGGGTTCACCCAACCTGGGTAGGAACATCTGGTGTGCAAATTGAAAAGCTCCTTGTATGGGTTAAAGCAGTCTATAAGGTAGTGGTATAAGAGATTTGATTCCTACATGATTCATAATGGTTATAGGCATTGTGAGTATGATTGTTGTGTTTATATTAAAAGCCTTAATGATGGTTTTTTTTCTACTACTATATATTGATGATATGCTTATTGCTACTAAGAATTTACATGATGTTCTTGATTTAAAAGCTTTGTTAGGGAAAGAATTTGATATGAAGGATTTAGGTGCTCCAAAGAAAATCCTTAGGATGAAGATTCATAAGGATAGAGGCTCTAGAAAATTGCAGTTATCTTAACAGAGTTAACAGATTTAGGATGAGCAATGCAAAACCAGTGAGTACTCTATTGGCAAATCACTTTAAGCTTTCCTCAACTCAATGCCCAAAGTTAGATATAGAAGTTAAAGATATGGCAAAGGTACCATATGCCAGTGCAGTTTGTTACTTGATATATACAATGGTTTTCACCAGACCTGATTGGGCTCATGCTGTTAGTCAAGTCAGAAAGTTTATGTCAAAACCTAACAAGTAGCATTAGGAAGTAATCAAGTGGAAATTTAGTATATGAGGGGCACAATAGGTCATGGCATCATGTTTGGTAGTCAACAGGGTGATCCTTTAGTTGTAGGATATGTAGATTCAGATTATGTTGGTGATATGGATGATAAAAGGCCTACAATAAGGTATGTCGCCTATTTATTGGAAATCCATAATTTAGTATATAGTTGCATTATCTACAACTGAAGCTACATATATGGCAATTGTTAAAGAAGGAAGCATTAAGGCTTATAGGACTAGTGAAGGAACTAGGCATTGAGCAAGGTGGAGTTTAGTTACATTGTGATAGTCAGAGTGCCATTTATTTAGTAAAGAATCAAATGTATCATGCTAGAAAAAAGCATATTGATGTGAGATTTCACAAGATCAGGGAGTTGATTACATCTTGTCAGATATTGCTACAGCAGATTCACTCTTTTGAAAATGTAGCTGATACGTTGACAAAGCCAGTTACTAGTGTCAAGTTCAAGCATTGCTTGGACTTGTTGAATGTTGCCATATGCCAAAGAAATATATTCACCCCAACCCATTGTTACATGAGAAATTTTAGGATTTATCTCCTAAGGAGCTTCATATTCACCGACGTAGAGATTGTTGTGTATGGCTCATATGTAGTACTAAGTGGATAGATATTGGAGTGTAGTGAAGCAACTTGTCCTTTGAGGGGTTTTTAAGTTAATTATAGGGTTACGATTAAATGGGTTAGGGTGCAGAGGCAACTTCCCAGCAATATGTAAAAGAGTCCTATAGGGGGGTGAAAAGGACTATCGAATAAAAATAAGAAATTAAAAGAATTCTTTGCAACAATTGAATGGAATTTGAGAAGGAAGAATGAAGAACACAAAGATTTAATGAGTTCAAATGCAACAATAATCCTATGTCTCCAACTAACTTATCCCCAAGTTAGGATTTTCAATCACCCACATTCTTATTCACAAGATTGATAATACACAAGAGTTTTATGGCTCACTCTTACAACCTTACAACTTGATTTTTAAGGCTCACTCTCAAACTAAATCATAAGTGTTTTAATGGAAAACACTTAAACCAATTCCTTTAAAAATAAATCTCACTTCCCTTCTAATCTATCTTAATATTTAAGATAAAGAGAAATTCTATTTCTAATACACAACAAACTCTCATAAGAGTTTATATAAAGAAATGAATTTTAGAGGAGTTTAGAAAGCTTAATTGAATGCTTGAATTTATAAAATGAATGACTAAGTTTCTTAACCTCAAAACAATCTTTAGAGGTTATAATTATACTTGAGCGACCTAAAATAAAAGCTAAATATGCTAACTTCCATTGAAGATTTGCATACCTAAATGAGCTCAGATTTTTACAAGTAAACTAAATTCAGAAATCTTAAGATGTCTACTTCAAAAGTGAAAAAGATCATTTTCTCATTATAGAGCTCTAAGGATGTTAAAAATCCTTCTTGAATCTCAGAGGTCAAATTAACCCACAAGCATA
The DNA here is from genome assembly GCA_947683625.1 of Mallotus nudiflorus. Lineage (NCBI taxonomy): Eukaryota > Viridiplantae > Streptophyta > Magnoliopsida > Malpighiales > Euphorbiaceae > Mallotus > Mallotus nudiflorus. Next base: position 688,458 of record CANTUR010000125.1, read on the forward strand.
ACTTATCAAGAGGTAACTCGTAGGAGCTCTAAATACTTTAGGTATAATATTGAGATATTATACCTCATCAAAATACATTATAATGATAGTATTTTGTATTTTTGAACTTGAACTGATAATTTTGATACAAAAGTTCCTACACACTTAATTGAAATCATTAGAATCAAAATTGTTTGTCAAAGTCCAAAATTAGGAGTTTGATCATACAAATAGTCAACAATCTCCCCCTTTTTGGCTTTGACAACTAATTTCAAAAGATGATAAATATTGTGTGTGTGTGTATGTGTGTGTCAAAAATAAATAACATGTAAAAACATGTTAATTAAAATAGCTCCCCCTTTCAAAATAAATAGATTTAAAATGAGAAAATAGTTTGCTCCCCCTTAATATATGCATAAATTCAATATTTATCATGTATCAAAGCATATGAATTATCATAGCATGTATATGGGTTGATATAGCATGTTTCAAAAAAAAATCACAAAGGAGATAATTTTTGAAAAGATACCAATTGAAATAAAAATATTTATTTCCTTTAACAAATACATTTATTTATTTTTCCTCCTTTTGGACATGATAAAAAATATAAGTTTAATACTTTATACCCCTTCTTTAAAAATAAAAAAAAACATACAAATTTAACTTGAGGGACAATTTCTGTTAAGACAAAGTTGTTAAAAATATGATAACATGATGATAATATGATCATTAAAATAAATTGATTGGCAATTTGAAAGAAATAATTTCAAACATATATGCATGTGGTGCTACTAGAATGCATCACAAAATAGTACATATAACACTCACTATCACATGATCATATAGACCTTAGCTAGTTAATAATCATATGGATAGAATGCATTTTTTTAAAAAAAATTACAGACACATAACTTCTTCTCCCCCTTTGTTAAAGACTAAAAAAAAAAGAAATATAAAGGGAAATGAAAAAAAAAATTTAGAGGGAATAAAAAATCAAGAACCAAAATAATGAAAACAAAGATACTCAAAATCTTTATAAAATTCATGTCATACATAAACAAAGTAAACAAAATAAGGCTTTTTATCACAAAAACAAGACTAGCCACACTTACTAGAAAAAAAAAATTGATATCAAAGACACACTTTCATATAGTAATATCATAAACATATCTTTGAAAATAATCTGTCCGTAACAGGAAATTAACTAAGTATACATGCGTACTTAATTATTTTTACCTCCTTTGATAAAAGTAAATATAAACCAAATCTTAAAAAAATATTTATGTCTTATCAAAGATCAAAACAATTCCCAAGAAAAATTTATACACAAATAAATTAAACATTAATTATGCATGTATAAACAAAAAAATTATGCGTAAAATTTAATAATTAAGAAAATAAACAAACTCAAATATTTTTCCCTTTTACATTAAAAAAGATAGAGTTACAATGATATTAAGATATCAATTGTAGACAAGATATAAAACTAACAACCCATGACTTATATCCAACAAATATTCAGAAAATAAACCAAACCTAAATTGACATAAAATAACCATAAAAATAAACTAACAACTCAAAGCTTAGATACTGAAAATATACTGAAAATAAACCAAATAGAAACTAATGACAAAATTAACAAAAACATATAAAAAAAACTATTCTTGATAAGGAGTAGGAGGAATAAAAATATATAATGCATATTTAAACAAATATAAATGCATGACAATTTTAAAAAAATTATAAAATTATTAAGAATAAAATATTTATTAATCAAAGTAATCAATAAGCATAACATGATTTCACATGAAAATAGTCCAACCATCAATTAAGCATAAAATTTAAGACAAACTAGAACCATCAATTACAAGTTCATGCTTAATGAAATTCAATCTCTTTTCATTAAGCGACTTGGTGAAGATATCTGTAAGTTGATTATTTTTATCAATAAATTTAGCTGAGATATCACCAATTTGAACATGATCATGCAAGAAATGATATCTAATGTTAATATGCTTAGTTTTTGAGTGTTGAATGGGATTCTTGCTAAGGTTAATAACACTTGTATTGTCACATTTTATTGGAATGTGATCAAGTTCTATACTATAGTCCAACAATTGTTGTTTTTGCCATAAAACTTATAAACAACAAAGACTTGTTACAATATATTCAGCTTCTGCAGGGGACAAGGCAACTAAAACTTTTTTCTTAGAAAACGAAGAAACTAAACATTGTCCTAAAAATTAACAAGTTCCATAAGTTTTCTTTTTATTAAGTAAGCTACTAATAAAGTCTGCATCCGAATAACTAATCAAGTCAAAGGAAGAGCTCTTAGGATACCAAAATCCTAAATGCATTGTACCACAAAGATATTTGAAAATTCTTTTTATAGCATTTAAATGAGACTCTCTAGGACTTAATTGAAATCTAGCACATAAGCAAGTAGCAAATAAAATATTAGGTCTATTAGCAGTTAAATAAAGAAGGGATATGATCATACCTCTAAATCACTTTTCATCCACCAGTTTGCCATTCTCATCATTATTAAGTTTGGTTGTGGTACTCATTAGAGTTTTGCTTCTTTTAGTTCCATCCATTCCAAACTTCTTGAGAATGTCTCTTGCATATTTGGTTTGATTTATGAAAATCCCATCTTTGCATTGCTTGATTTGTAATTTGAGAAAGAATTTAAGTTCTCCCATTATACTCATCTCAAATTCTTCTTGCATTAGTTTTGAGAATTCCTCACATAAGCAATAGTTAGTAACACCTAAAATAATATCACCAACATAAATTTTCACAATTAATAAATCATGTTTGGATTTCTTTATGAAAAGAGTTGTATCAACCTTTCCTTTAAAAAAACCTTTCTCTAGTAAAAAGTTACTTAATCTTTCATACCAAGCTCTTGGAGCTTATTTCAATCCATATAATGCTTTTGAAAGTTTAAACACATGATTTGGAGAATTAAAATTTTTAAAACCCAGAGGTTGTTCAACATATACCTCCTCTTCAATAAAACCATTTAAAAATGTACTTTTAACATCCATTTGATAAAGTTTAAAATCCACGAATAATGCAAATGCAAGTAGCATCCTAATAACTTTTAACCTTGCAACGGGGGCAAAGGTTTCATCATAATAAATGCCTTCCTCTTTATTATAATCTGTAGCTAATAGTCTAGCTTTGTTCCTAGTTATGACACCTTATTCATTCATCTTATTTCTAAACACCCATTTGGTGACTATAATAGGATGATGTTTAGATCTAGGAACCAAGGTCCAAACCTTGTTACTCTCAAATTGATTTAACTTTTCTTGCATAGTAAGGACCTAAAATTCATCACACAAAGCATCATCAATATTTTTTGGTTCAATTTGAGAAATGAAAGCTATATTAACAATAGATTTAAATTTTTATCTAGTAGTTATCCCTTTTGTAGTGTCACCTATGATGAGATCTTAAGGATGAGCATTCTTGAATTACCAATCCTTTGGAAGTTCATCCTTCAAGGTAGGTTGAGATGTCTCCTCATTTTCCTTCTTTCTTAGACCTTTAAGTTCTAAAGGTTTACTAGCATTTGCTTCTTGTACTTCCATAATTTCATTTTCACCTATAAGATCATCAACACTACAAACATCCTTTCTAGGATCAAGTAAGTTTGATTCATCAAATACAACATGCATTGACTCTTCAACTACTAAAGTTCTCTTATTAAAGACCCTATATGTTTTACTAGAAATAAAATAGCCTAGGAAAATTCCTTCATCAGCTTTGAAATCAAATTTCCTAAGATTTTCCTTGGTGTTCAATATAAAGCACTTGCATCCAAATACTCTTAGATATGAGATTTTGGGTTTTCTATTGTTCTATAGCTCATAAGATGTTTTGTTTAAAATTGGTCTTTTGAAAACTCAGTTTGAAATATAACAAGATGTGTTAATGGCTTCCACCCAAAAGTATAAAGACAAATTATACTCATGAAGCATTATTCTAGCCATCTCCACAAGAGTTATATTTTTTCTTTCAACTACCCCATTTTATTGAGGAGTTATAGGAGATGAAAATGTATGAGAAATATCATTTTCATTACAATAGTTTTTGAAAAATTCATTTTCAAATTCAATTCCGTGATCACTTTTAATAGATGAAATACAAAAACCTTTTTCTTTTTTAACTCTTTTGGCATCATTCTTATAAGCAAGAAAACATACACAAGTAAATCTAGAGTAATCATTAATTAATACATATGCATAGTGCATTCCACTGAGATTAACAACTCTAGTAGGTCCAAACAAATACATATGTATAAGTTCAAGTGGTTTAGAAGTAGACACTGCATTTTTAAACTTAAATGAAGACTTAGATCATTTTCCCTTTTGACATGCATCATAAGGTTTATCCTTGATGAATTCAAGCTTAAGTAAACCAATCATAAGTCCATGTTTACAAAGATCATTTAAAAACTCAAAGTTTGCATGTCCTAGCCTTCTATGTCATGTCCATGTATCATGGGAAATACACATTAAGAATTTGATATATTTCTTATCAATTTTATTTAAATCAATAACATAAAAAATAACATTGTATACTCTTTGTCTACTCTTTACCAATAGACATAAGCATTTATCTATTCTTTCACCATTAAAAATAACTTTATTTTCATCGAGACTACTAACAAAGCAATTTTTAGGATAGAAAGTCACTTTATTTCCCATATCACATAATTTACTTATACTTATAAAATTATGTTTAAGACCATCAACAAAAAACACATGATGTATAGATAAGGATTGAGGATTATCTTTTTTTTGTTGTCTCCAATGCCAATAATTTTTTCTTTTGCATTGTCTCTGAATGTAACATGTCCTCCATCCTTAGCATCAAGTTTGTTGAATTGCTTCTTGTCTTATGTCATGTGCCTTGAACATCCACTAAAGAGATACTACTTTCTTTTTGTTCTTATATATTTCAAGCACACCTACGTAAATAATTTAAGTGTTCTTTTGAACCCAAACCTTTTTTGGTCTAGGTTGGTTAGTTTTGAGATAGTTCAAAGGGAGTAAATTAATATGTAATCTTTTGTAGAAGCACACATTGATTAATATGTAATCTTTTGTAGAAGCACACATTGTTAGTATATCCTTTGATCATGCAATATGAATATACAATATTTTCAAATTTGTTTCTTCTAAGATGATATGCTTTCCTAGTATGTGCAATATGTCTTTGGTGTTATATGTATCTCATATTGTTTTGTGTCATTGAGTGAGACATGCATTGGCAATGGTGATGTGTATTTCAATAAGTTTATGTAACATGTTTATGTACATTTTGTTGTGTAGCATGCCTATTATAATTGTGTCTAGTGTACATATAAGCATGCTTGGGTTGAGTGCTCTAGTTTGAGCTTTACCTTTTTGTGTTAGTGAAGGGTGAATCTTATAAGAATTTCCCTTACTATTTAACATATGAGATCTTTTAGCTTTGAAAGCTTGAGCCTCATTTGATTTGGAGGTTGAAGGAGTGGAATCATGTGAAGTTTTTACGAAATTAATATGTAATGAAAATGATGAAGACACTACATTCTTATATCCAATTCCATGGGTATCTCCATGAAGTTTTTAAGAGTCAATAAGACTATCTAAAGTTTATTTTTATCTCTTAAATTTAGCAATGGAATTCTTTAATTCTAAGACCTCCTTAGAAAGCTTATGATTTTTATCATTTGCTTTCTTAAGTTGATCTTCCAAAGAATTAAAAGATTTATCATCACTAACAAGTTTTTTGTTTGATTCAACAAGTTTAGCAAAATTAATTTTTAAATTTTCTAATTCTCTATTTGAGCTACCTAACTTATGCTTATATACCTAACTTATGCTTATAATGTTTCTTCTTAGATAATAAACTTTTGCATTTAACAAGTAATTTTCTCTCAATAAAGCTCTCATCAGCATCAGCATCAGCATCATCATCATCATCATCATCATCACCATTACCACCACAATAATTATCACAATCATCAAAGGAAGAATAAGAAGTAGATGGTACCTCATTTTCATTTTCAAAGGCTATAAAGCAAAGATTGGCCACTTCTCATTGCTCCTCTTCCTCTTCAAATTCAGAGGAATCATCCCAAGTAGCTTTGAATGCCTTCTTCTTATCTTTTTCTCCCTTGTTCTTGAATTTGAGTTTATGACACTCACGTCTAATATGTCTCAATTTCTTGCATTCATAGCAAGTAACCTCTTTGATTTTCTTTTTTCCATCTCCTTCAAACTTCTTGTTGAAGTCCCTTGTTCTTAAGAAATTTTTCTTTCTTAAAAACTTCTTGAAGTTCTTAGTGAGCATGGCAATGTCACCATCTTCATCACTATAATCTTTCATGCTTTCCTCTTCACTATCTTCTTAAAGAGCTTTTAAAGAAATGCTCTTTTTCTTTTCTTCTTTCTCTTCTTACTCTTCACCTCTTTGCTTGATGTGAGCTCATGTGTTAAGAGCTTACCAATGAGCACATTGATTGATAGAGTGCAGAGGTCTTAAGCTTCCTTAATTGAAGTAACACAAGATTCCTAATCCTTTTTAGGTAGGATTCTTAGAATCTTATTGTTTACATCTTCCTTGGAGAAATGTTTTCCAAGTTTCTTGAGGGTTATGAGGAGAACATTGAGATAGTTTGTCATCTTTGTGATTGATTCATGAGGCTTCCTTTTTAAGAGTTCATATTCATACATATGAAGTTGAACCTTTTTGCTTCTTACTTGAATGTTGCCTTTATTGTAGTTTTCTAAGGTCTCCTACATTTCTTTAGCCGAAATGCAATGTTGAAGGTTTCTTCTTCTTCTCTTGTTATTGAGAAGACTAGAGTAATAATAACCTTTTTATTTTTGTGATTTTCTTCCCTTTGATCAATGCTTCATTGGTTTCTTGTAAGAGTAGTTACCGCACCATCAGTGATAGTTGTAGGTGGTTCCCAACCTCTTAGGACAATGTCCCAAAGTTTGATGGAATCACAAGCAAGATATAATTCTATTTTGAACTTCTAATATGAATAGTCACTACCATCGAAGAATGGTCTAAGAGAAGAAATATTTTATGATTCACTCCCTCTTATCTTGTATTCTAGCAATAAATTACCTAGAATTCAAGCTCTGATACCAATTAAAAGAGTCCTAAAGGGGGTGAATAGGACTAAGAATTCTTTGCAAGAATTGAATTGAGAAGGAAGAATGAAGAACACAAAGATTTAAGGAGTTCAGATTCAACAACAATTCTACGTCTCCACCTAACTTATCCCTAAGTTAGGATTTTCAATCACCCATAATCTTATTCATAAGATTAATAATACATAAGAGTTTTATGGCTCACTCTTACAACCTTACAACTTGAGTTTTCAAGGCTCACTTAAAAACCATATTCCAAGTGTTTCAATTGACTATACTTAAAGAAATTCCTTTAGAAATAAATCTCACTTCCCTTATAATCTATCCTAAGATTTAAGATGAAGAGAAATTCTATTTGTAACATATAACCAACTCTCATAAGATTTTATACAAACAAATGAATTTTAGAGGAGTTTAGAAAGCTTAATTGAATGTTTGAATGTATAAAATGAATGACCAAGTTTCTTGACCTCAAAAAAATCTTTAAAGGTCATATTTATACTTAATAAATCTAATTATAGCTATTAGAAATAATTATTTTGATCCCAATATAATCTAAGTCCATTTGAATGAAAATTTGGACTGTTGAGCTCCATTTGTGTAGCTCCCAATTGGTATATTGCCAGTCCTGGTTGGGATGCTTCAAAACTAGCTATTAGTAGATTTTTTGGTTTAAAATTCTTTAGTCCTAAGCATAGTCTCAATTGAGACATTGGATCATGATTAGTTTTGTCCAAAAATGAATTTTTTGCAGAAATTGGTCCCAATCGAGACTACTCTAGTCCTGGTCAGGATGATGACTTTTTGAGATTGAAGACGATTGGATCAACCTTAACTTTCTTTATGGGAGTTGTAGATAATTGTTTTATGTTTCCATAGCACTTTAAAACACCTCAATTTAACACTTGTAGCTCAAGATATTGCTGAAATACTAAGAGTTATGCAACCTAAAATTAAAATTGCATATGCTGACTTCGATTAAAGATTTGCATACCCAAATAAGTTTAGATTTTAACAAGTAAACTCAATTCATAAATCTTAAAATGTCTACTTCAAAATGAATAAGATCATTTTCTCATTATAGAGCTCTAAAGATATAAAAAATCCTTCTTAAATCTCAGAGGTCAAATTAACCCAAAAGTATAACTTATCAATTCAGGTTGTGAGGTAACTCATAGTAGCTCTGGATACTTTAGGTATAATATTGAGATATTATATCTTAGCGAAATACAGTATAATGATAGTATTTCATATTTTTTGGACTTGAACTGATAATTTTGATACAAAGTTCCTACACACTTAATTGAAATCATTAGAATCAAAATTGTTTGTCAAAATCCAAAATTAGGAGTTTGATTATGCAAATGATCAACAGTATAGTATAAAGGTAATTTTGTAGTTTTGTACCGTACAAGTTATATTTACATATATATAATGTATTTGTAAACCTAGTTCGCAGTAATAAGAAAGACTCTAGCCGCTTGCTCATGAGAACGTAAGCAAATTGCCAAATCTCGTTAAATCTATGTGCTTCTCTATTTTATTCGTTTTTACTCTTGTTTGTTGTATTATTTCGCAACACTTATAAACTATTATTTTTATAAGTTAATAATTCAAAATTTTATTTTTTAATTAATATTTCTTCTATTAATGATTATGAGTTTTTCTTAACAAGATTCTTATTAAGGTTAATAACTTATAAGTATAATATATGAAATTTTATGAATATCCTCAATATTTTTACCATTTATGAATATCCTCACTTTCATTGATTTCTTATATAGAACTAGCTAATTATGATATATATTATGTTATAAAATCAAAAAAAATATTAATTGTAGAAATATCTATTGAATTTTCTATCTATTTATCATATTAGACTATTTATAATTGTATGGAAAATTTAAATTCTGCAATGTAAAAGAAAGCACAAAATAATATTCATAAAAAATTATTATCACTTTTTTTTCTTTAAAATGACATTTAAATTCCACAATTGGTGACGTTCAAAGTTCTAACTCAAAATGGAAAAAAGAAAAATTTAAGGCACGAAAAAGTAAAATTACACTAAAAACATCAGCATTAAGCAACAAAGCAACTCAAATATACTTAATCAAAATCAGCAATTAAAGCAAGTAAATAGAAACTAGATTTCTTGTGTACTTGCTGTTGGATTCTCCATGAATAAAAAAAAAAAATCCAACACAGAGATCTACATGCCATTTACTTGGCATAATTCGTTGTACTACGTTTCAAAAATTAAGTAACCTTCCTTCTTTGCCTGGAAATGTTTCAGATACTGTTTCTAAAACTTGCTTTTTTGTCTCAAAAGAATCAATCATTTTAGTTGAGACAGCAGTCAAAAGGCTAATGGGTGGTGGTGAGGAGGTGGCAGTGATAAGAAGAAAAGCTAGAGACCTAGCAGATAAGGCCAAGACAGTTATTGACGAAGGTGGATCATCTTATGAAGATGCAGATGCTCTAATTCAAGAACTCAAAGCTCGCCGAAGATTTTGAGTGCATACGATGACTATCCTCTATTGTTTATTTCATCAGTATTTAAATCATTTGACTTTTTTTTTTTTTAGTAAAATATTGAAGGTTAGAAATTATATAACGCATTCGACCATTTTAATTAGGTTGACATTCTTTTAGTGTTGACTGTATATTTTCATAGTCCAAATATTATTAAAATAAATAAGAGAATACAAAGCAAGGCCACAGCCCCAACATGCTAAATGAATCTATAACTAACTCTTCCACTATAGTCATAAGAAATAGTGGAATTACAGAAAGAATGGGCGACGTCCCACCAAAACATATGCCACCGAATTTCCTTCCCTGTAGATGTTAGAAATCTGAAATCGCATTTAAGAAACAAGATGCAAACAATTCATCCAGTGCTGCCTAATCTCCCATGGAACACGAGTAGAATGAGTGTGGAAGATATTAAGTACATACATGGAATCACATTCTAACCAAAGGGAATGCCAACCTTTATCCAAAGCAATTTCAACCACTTTGACAGCTGCTAAAAGCTCAGCAACAAAAGTGAAATTATGGCCAATACTGAAAGCAAAAGCACTTTGTGGCAGTCCCCTAGCCGTGCGAAAAATGCCCCCTGAACCAGCAAGACCCGGCGCACCCAAGGCAGACCCATCAGTGTTTACTTTTAGCCACTCTGAAGGTGGAGGACGCCAAACAACAGCAACCATATCTAGAGCTTTCCTTGGAATGCCAGAAATTTGGAAGATATAAAGAAACCAGAATTCAGCCATGGAATTAAACATAGAACCCAAGCGGAAGAAATTAGATTCCTTACTTGAAGTCCAAAGTCTGCGTTAAATCTAATTAATATTAAGAACTCCATCATAAAAAATTATAGCATTTCAAAGCTTCCAAATGAGCCATACCGCATTGACAATGGTCGAAGTCCATAAAACTGAAAGCTGGGAACTAAAAGACTGATTCATGGCGTCTAAAATTAGATCTTTCAATGAACCTGAAGTAAAAACTTGCTTGTCAAAAACACTAGAAAGCGAGTTCCAAATGGTGGAACCAACCTTGCAGGTGGTGAATAAATGATCTGCATCCTCACTCTGGGCAGTGCAAAGAACACATCGAGAGGGAATGCAAATCCCTTTCTTTCACAGATTATCATCAGTTGGGAGGTATTTTAAAATCACCCACCAGTAAATTAGAGAACGAGAAGAAGGTAAAAACTCCTTCCATATAAAAGAGCACCAAGGCATATGATTCCTATATGAGCGCAATTGATGATACATTCGTTTCACACTATGAACCCCATCCATGACCTTTGTCCAAACACTAGAGTCATGAGACTCTTTGGAAACAGAAATATAACAAATATTATCCCTAAGAAAATCATTAGAAAAATGAGATAATTGCCATGAACCCTCGTTCAAGAAAGAAGCAACTGATTTAGTTAAATGACATTGATCACAAGAAGGAAAACCCAACTGATTGGCAACCGTTGGAGAGATCCATTCGTCAGTATAAAACTTTAGAGAACTATTAGATTCCATGAACTATTTAATATCTTATATAAGAGAAGCATAAACATCCTTAATATAGGTCCATACCGAAGATTTAAAATAGAAGTCCTTAGGAATGCCCGAAGGATGAAGAAACCGACTTCTAAAAATATTAGAAGCATAATCCATGCTAACAATCATTTTCCAGGCCAATTTGCTAAGCATAGCTTGATTTAAAAAATTCAAATTCTTAATTTGAAGACCACTTTCCTTGAAAGGAAGACAAGCAATATGCCATGGAATTGTGATCAACTTTCGATTATTAATAGAGCCTGTCCTTAGAAAATTGTGCATACAACAATCTAAGGATTGAACAAGAGACAAAGGCTATTTATAAATCGCAAAAGAGTGCAACAAAGAGCTTGCAATGACTGATTTTATAAGCATGAGCCTTCCAGCCATAGAAAGCGTGCTTCCTTTACACTTGGCAAATTTATTGAAAATTTTATTTGCCACAGGCTTCAACCATTTACGCTTTGGGGCGCTAGCAAATAAAGGAACTCCTAAATAATTAAAGGGAAAAGTACCATGTCTCATACCCACAAGCTGCTACAAACGAAGCATCCTCCGCTTAGAAATACCACTCCTAAAGAAAATTTCAGACTTAGACTAATTGACAATCTATCTTGAAATCTTACCATAATGTCTAAAAAAAGCATTAATGTTACAGATGTTCCTCAGGGAAGCTTTCCAAAATAAAAGAATATCATCTGCATACAAAAAAATGAGTTAGGAAATAAATTCCTCTAGCATAAATCATAGGAATAATAAAACCCTGGCTAACATTCAAAAAGATAAGATGATTGAGAAAATCTTCAGCCAAACAAAATAAAAAGGGAGAAAAAGGATCCCTTTAGCGCACCCCACAAGAACATGGAAAATAACCATGAAGTTTCCCATTAACCATAATAGAAATTTGAGAGTAATAGAAAAAAAATAAAATCTAATCCCTAAATACTATTGGAGAATGATTCAAAGTTAGTTACCTAAACTTTAGCTTTGACTGAGTTGTGATTGTCATTTATATTCCTTTATTATCTAATTTCAGTTTCAATAATGCTAGCATTTTTACTACTTTCATTTCATTAGTTTGTTATGGAGTAATGCCTATTTAAAGGCCTCTTATTTACTCTACTTTGAATCACACATAATACAACAATTTCAATCAATTACTTCTTTTTGTTTACTTCTATAATTCTAATGTCCTTATTTTGTTTTGTTTAATACTTGAATTAGATTCAAGTCCACTGATGTCTCTTCTTTGCTGTTACTTTATTTACTGAAAATTTCCCAACATTTGTGGTATCAGAGCCTAGTTCATTTGTAACTGGGCGTGCAACCAATAGCGACTAATGGCAATGTCGTGAATGTATCTCAACTGTCAATTCCAGTCTTCAATGGAGAATGCTATAAGTTCTTAAGCATCAAAATGAAGACCTTGTTCAAGTCTCAGGAACTTTGAGACTTAGTTGAGAATGGTTATGTAGAACTAGATGAAGAGACGAGATTGAGAGAAAATAAGAAGAAGGACTCGAAGGCATTATTCTTTATTCAGCAGGCTGTTCATGAGACCATTTTTTCAAAAATTACTATAGCAACCACTGTGAAAGAAGCTTGGGGAATTTTGCAGACAGCATTGCAAGGCTCCTCTAAGGTAATCATGATAAAACTTCAATCTCTTCGCCGAGATTTTAAAACCTTGCAGATGAAAGGTGGAGAGTCAGTGCAGGATTTTCTATCTAGAGTTACTATAATTGTTAATCAGATGAGATCCTATGGAGAAAAATTACTGATCAAATTATCGTTGCAAAAATTCTAAGGAGTCTCACTCCTAAGTTTGATCATGTAGTGGCTGTCATTGAAGAGTCTAAGGACTTGGAAACATTCTCATTGGATGAAATGATGGGGTCTTTGCAATCCCATGAGGCAAGGCTTAACATATCATAGGAGAAGAATGAAGAGAAAGCTTTCCATGTGAAGGGGGAGATGCACAATTAGAAAAATGACCAAAGAGGGGCAGCTGGTAGAGGACGTGGTAGAGGAGGATCACGTGGCAAAGGTTGTCGCAGCTTTGGATGATGGGATAATCGATTTGAACATAGGCAGCAAAATGAAAGGAAATAAGGCAATAAAAGTGGTGTTCAATGTTACTATTGCAAAAAATTTAGGCATGTAAAGGCTGATTGTTGGAAACAGGAAAAGCAAGCAAATTATGCTGAGCATGAGGAGGAAAAAGAAGTCAAGCTCTTCATGGCTTATGAAAAAGATACAACTACCCGTAACAACATTTGGTACTTGGATAGCAGATGCTCTAATCACATGACTAGTTCAAAGTCATCTTTTAAAGAAATTGATGAAGATTTCAAATCAGAGGTGACACTTGGAGATGACAATCAAGTGCAAGTAAATGGCAAAGGCACTATGGCTATAAGAAATGGTTTTGGTAATGTAAATCTCCTACATAGTGTTTACTTTATTCCTAGCTTGTCATAAAATCTATTGAGTGTTGGGCAACTCATGGGTTGAGGTTTTTCACTTTTGTTTGATGATGATTCATATGTGATTAGAAATAAAAAAATCATATCAGATTGTTGCAGAAGTTAAGATGATAGCAAATAAATTATTTCCACTTGAACTTTTGAAAGTGGAAAACAATGCTATAGTAAATAATGCTATGATTGCTAAAGAAACTAATGAGTCAAGATTATGGCATTTAAGGTGTGGGCATTTGAGTGTAAAAGGTCTGAAATTGTTGTGTCAAAAGGGAATGGTTTTCAAGTTGCCTAGAATTGAGTATTTAGAAGTATGTGATGGGTGCATATATAGGAAACAATGTAAAAAACCATTTCCTATAGGAAAGTCTAGAAGGACATCTATGTGTCTTGAGCTAGTGCATGTTGACTTGATTGGTCCTATGAAAACACAATCATTTGGTGGTAGTAGATATTTTTTGTTATTTACAAATGACTACAATAGGATGAGTTGGGTGTACTTTCTACAGTCTAAGTCAGAAACATTTGAAAACTTCAAAAAATTCAAGGCACTTGTGGAGAAGCAAACTCGAGGTTGCATCAAGGCACTGCAAACTAATAGGGGTGGTGAGTTTATGTCCTAAGAATTTAATAATTTTTGTGAAGAACAAGGCTTGAAAAGAGAGTTAATTACTCCGTACACTCCTGAGTAGAACGACGTTACTGAATGGAAGAATCGGACAGTTGTAGAAATGGCAAGAAGTTTGTTAAAAGCTAAAGGACTTTCAGATCAGTTGTGGGGAGAAGTTATAGCAATTGCAATCTACTTACTGAATTTATCACCAACAAAGGTTGTTCTAGATCAAACACCATATGAGGCCTAGTGTAGGAGGAAACCTTGGGTAAGCCATTTAAAGGTTTTTGGTTGTGTTGCTTATGCTTTAGTTGATTCACATAAATGCAGCAAACTTGATGAAAAATCAACAAAATGCATTTTTGTTGGTTATTGTTCTCAGTCTAAAGCATATAGGCTATATAATCCTATTGGTGGCAAAGTAATAATCAGCAAGAATATGGTTTTCAATGAAGATGCAAGCTAGATTTGGGAAGAGAGTTCATGTGATGTTAAATTTGAAATTACAAATGAAGATGTAGCTCCAGAAATTGAAGTATAATAGCCTCCATCTCCAAATCCTTCATCTCCTCCAACTTTACCAAATGTGTCATCAAGCAGCAAAAGCTCATCAAAAAATGAAACTCCTCTAAGGAAATTCAGATCTCTAGCTAAAATTTATGAGACTTCACAGGCCCTATTTGTTGCTGATCCTATAAATTTTGGAGAAGTACTAGGCAAAGAGGAGTGGCAAAATGCAATGAAAGAAGAAATTGCAGCAATACAACGTAATAAGACATGGGAGCTTATAGATCTTCCTAAAGACAGAAAAGTAATTGGAGTCAAATGGGTTTTTTGAACCAAGTTCCAGACAGATGGTAGCATTCAGAAGCACAAAGCACGACTAGTAATGAAAGGATATTCACAATAACCATGAGTAGATTTTGATGATACTTTCTCTCTAGTTGTACGATTTCAAATTGTCAGAATTGTATTGGCATTGGCTGCACATTTGAAAAAGATTGTGTATCAGTTTAATGTTAAGTCAACATTTTTGAATAGGGATCTATAAGAGGAGGTTTATATTGCTCAGCCTGAGGGATTCATGGTTAAAGGTCAAGAGGAGAAAGTGTACAAGTTACGAAAAGCTCTCTATGAATTGAAGCAGGCCACACGTATATGGTACAACAAAATTGATACTTACTTTCTCAAAAATGGCTTTGAGAGAAGCAAGTATGAGCCTAATCTTTATGTTAAATAACAAGGTACAAATGATTTTCTTATTGTCTGCCTTTATGTGGATGATATGATCTACATGGGATCCTCTTGCCTTATAAATGAATTCAAAGCTTGTATGGAAAAGAAATTTGAAATGACAGGCAATATTTTCTTAGGCTTGAGGTGAAGCAAGTTTAAGGTGGCATCTTTGTGTCACATAAAAAATATGCCGCTAATTTGCTCAAAAAATTCAACATGCTGGGTTGTAAAATTGTAGCCACACTAATGAATTTGAATGAAAAGTTGAAGAATGCTGATGGTACTGAACCGGTAGACGCAAGGAGTTTTAAAAGCCTAGTTGGAGGCTTGATTTACTTGACCAATACATGGCCTGATATCTCTTTTGCTATTGGAGTTACTTCCAGGTTCATGCTTCATCCATCAAAGCATCACTTTGGAGCTGCAAAAAGGATCCTACGGTATATTGATGGAACTCTTGATTTTGGGTTGTGGTATGGTAATGTTTCAGAGTTCAAATTGAGTGGTTATACTGATAGTGATTGGGCTGGGTGTTTGGAGGATAGAAGAAGCACATCTGGTTATATTTTTAGTATTGGGTCAGTTGCTATTTGCTGGAGTTCCAAAAAATAAGCTACAACAGCTTTATCCTTATCAGAAGCTAAATATACAGCTGCAACTTCATCAGCTTGTCAAGCCTTATGGTTAAGAAGAATCCTAATAGATGTCAATCAAAAATAGGAGGAAGCTATTGAAATCTACTGCGATAATCAAGCAGCGATTTCCATGACAAAAAATCCATCCTTTCATGGAAGAACTAAGCATATAGATATTCGAGTGCATTTCATTTATGATCTTGTGTCAGATGAATTGATTGTTCTGAGATACTGCAACACAAATGAGCAGGTGGTAGATATTCTAACAAAGTCCCTGCCTAGAGATAAACATGTTTATTTTAGACTTCAACTTGGTGTTTGCAACTTTGAATCAAGGAGGAGTATTGAAGAATGATTCAAAGTTAGTTACCTAAACTTTAGCTTTGAATGAGTTGTGATTGTCATTTATGTTCCTTTTTTTATCTAATTTTAGTTTCAATAATGCTAGCATTTTTACTGCTTTCATTTCACTAGTTTGTTATGGTGTAATGCCTCTTTAAAGGCCTCTTATTTACTCTACTTTGAATTACACATGATATAGCAAATTCAGTCAAGTACTTCTTCTTGTTTACTTCTATAATTTTGATGTCCTTATTATGTTTGGTTTAATACTTGAATTAGATTCAAGTCCACTGATGTCTCTTCTATGCCTAATACTTGTTTGATAAAAGTCCTGTGTGACTATTTCTTTATTTAATAAAAGTTTCCCAACAAATACAAGACAAAAACCAAAAGAATCTAAGACATCCAAAATAAAATTCCAATCAATTATGTCAAAAGCCTTCTAAATGTCAAACTTAAGTGCTAGTTTACCACCAAAACAGGATTTATGAAGAATATGAACTCCTTCCAAAGCCCTAGAAATACATTTCAAAATATTCCTCCCTTTAATGAATTCAAATTGATTACAGGAAACAATTTTGGATGCAATAAAAGATAACTGAACAACTAGAATTTTTGAAACAATATTCATACTAAAATTACTCAAGACAGTCAACTGAAACTAATAAATCAAAAGGTCATCAGCAACTTTAGGAATTAGAATCATAAAACTCGAATTAATCCCCAAAGTAATAATGCCAGTATTAAAAAAACTTTTAATAACTGAGTAAACCTCGCCACAAATAATATCCCAATAAGATTTATAGAAAGTACGTGTAAACCCATCAGCGCCTAAGGCACCTTGAGCATCCATATGAAAAAAATCTCCTTAAAGCCATCATTCAAGGGACAATGAGTAAGTAACAAATTATTTTCTTCAAAGACTAAAAAAGGCGCCATAGACTTAATAAAATTAATCTAAGAAGAAGTAGTAGGACCTGCCCTATAAAGATTTTGATAATACTCAATAATATGCTTAGCAATCATAGATTTGTCATCCGAGCTAACATCATTAATCTTAAGGTAATGAATGCCATATGCCAAGTTTTTCCTAACAAACTGCTAATGGAAAAAAGTAGAATTCTGATCACCAGCTGCTAACCATTTAACTTTGTTTCTCTTTTTAAAAAAATATTTCTTGTTGTTTTAGGTGAAGATCAAGCTCAGCATGCACACAAATTTCTTATCTATGCAAGTTTTCTATAAAGTCTTGAGAGGAGACTTTCAATTGAATATCATTCTACAAAGAAGTAGATAAGCTAATATTAGTATCAAGCCAACAAAAAAACTCACAATTCCAGACCTTAAAAACAGTGTGAAGACATTTTAATTTAGCTCCTAAAAGCTACATAGGAGACAAAACATCCATAGGCAAAATCCAATTAGTCTTAATAAAATCTCTCAAATTAAGGTGTTACACCCACACAGCTTGAAAGGGGAACCTAGGAATCACCATGTCCGTAAGATCACATCAGAGTAGTAAAGGCAAGTGATCAGACTAATGTCTCAGCAAAACCAAGCAAGAATTTTTTCATTAGAAATCAAAGAAGGCCAAATTACCCATTACTGTATCTAACTGACTCTCCACCTGATTGCCACCATGATGCCCATTGGACCAAGTGTAGAGAGACCCGAGTTGGAACATCAAATAAGGAACAATTATCTATAAATGACCTAAAATTATTACAAGGACCAGCAATAGGAGAGCTACTCATTTTCTCATCATCACCTAATATCAAATTAAAATCTCTAAGAGTGCACCAGCTTAAAGATAAATTATTAGAAAGAGAAAATATATCAGACCATAAACTCATCCAATGGTTGCACCATACACTTCTATAAACAAAAGACAAACTATTGGAAGAGCTTACAATATTAACATAAATAGTTACATGTTGCTCATGAACATGAATAAAGGATGGCGCAAAAGAACCATATTTTTGCAGAACCCACAAAGAAGGCAAAGGAAGAACATTAGCAATAATCAAAATCAACTCTAAACTATCCTAAAAGGATTGAGAAAAAGAAGAAAAAGAAACTAAAGGCTCAACTAAATAGACATAATATGGATTATATTGCTGACAAAAATCAAAAATACTAAAGGGAATAAAAGATCAAGAACCAAAACAATGCAAGCAAAGATATTCAAAATCTTTATGAAATTCATGTCATTTTAAAAGATAAAAGCCATTTAAAAAAAATGTATACATGAATGTTGCATGAATAAGCTCAATTAATAGTCATGCAGAAAAAAAAATTCATGTAATATAAAAATAAAGTAAGCAAAACAAGGCTATTTATCATAAGGACAAAACTAGCCATACTTACATTGTTATTATGCATGAGAAAAAGAATTATGTGAAATAAATTCAAATAATTTTTTCCCCCTATTTCAATGGATTTAAAAAAAAATATTGATATTAAGGACACACTATCACATAGTTATGTCACTTACATAAACACATCTTTGAAAACAAATTTCCCTTAAAAGAAATTAACTAGGTACGCATGCAAACTCAATTATTTTTCCTCCTTTTTCAAAATGCAAAGATAGACCAAATCTAAAAAATATCCATGCATTATCAAAGATAAAAATAATTTCTAAGAAAACACAAAAAATAAACAAACTCAAAAATTTTCTATCCCTTTGTCAAAATGCAAATAAAATTGCATTAAAAAAATTACAATGATATTAAAATACCAATTATAAATAAGATATAAAACTAACAGCTCATGTCTTATATCCAGAAAATATCTAGAAAATAAACTGAGCATAAACTATTATAAAGTAATTATAAAATAAACAAACAGCTCATGGCTTATATCCAGAAAAATATCTAGAAAATAAACTGAACAGAAACTATCATAAAATGAAATAAAAAATAGACTAACAGCTCATGGTTTATATCCAGAAAATAAACTGACAAAAAACAGTCATAAAACACACTTAACAACTCAAAACTTATATACGAAAAGTATACTGAAAATAAACCAAACAGAAACTGGTGTAAAATGAATAAAAAAAATTGATTAACAGCTTAAAACTTTGATACAGAAAGTATACTGAAAATAAACCAAACATAAACTATCATGAGAATACACAAAATAAATTTTATTAAGGAGGAGGAATATTTGTGCAAAATAAAACTAATTAATTAATTGAATTTAGCTCAATAATTAATATTTAATTTGCAAAAAAGGAGGGCTTTTGAAAAAAAAATCGAATGAATCCATATAGATCGAAATCAAATAAACTTAGTACAAAGATCATGCAAATGGGAAATACAATACATCATGTATATGAAGTAAATTTGCTAAAGTAAATACTTTTAAAATAAAATATACATATGATGTTGAAAATAATTTTTCTAAAGAACATGATCATATAAAAATCCAAACAACAATTCATCAATTTAGCAAATGATCAAGACAAGCTTGACCCATCAATCATACCAGGTTCATGCTTAATAAAATTCAATCTATCCTCACAAAGAGGTTTGGTAAAGATGTCTGCTAATTGATGATTGGTATCAATAAAATCAAGAAAAATGTCACCATTTTGCACATGATCATGCAAGAAATGATGTCTAATATCAATATGCTTAGTTCTAGAATGCTAAATGGGATTCTTACTAAGGTTTATAGCACTTGTATTATCTCACTTAATTGGAATGTGATTAATATCAATGTCATAGTCTAAAAGTTATTGTTTTTGCCATAGAACTTGGGTGCAACAATAACTAGCCGCCACATATTCTGCTTCAGCGGTGGACAAGGCAACAGAAACTTATTTCTTACTAAACCAAGAAACTAAGAAATTTCTTAAAATTTGAAAAGTTCCAGAAGTGTTTTTTCTATCTAGTAGGCTACCAAAAAAATCAGCATCAGAATAACTAATCAAGTCAAAGGAAGAACTCCTAGGATACCAAAGTCCTACATGCATTGTACCACACAAATATTTAAAAATTCTTTTGATAGCATTCAAATGAGACTCTCTAGGACTTGATTGAAATCTAGCACACAAGCAAGTAGCAAACATGATATCGGGTCTATTAGCAGTTAAATAAAGAAGGGATCCGATCATACCTCTAAATCGTTTTTCATCAACTGGTTTACCATTCTCATCCTTGTTGAGTTTGGTTGTAGTACTCATTGGAGTTTTGCTTGATTTAGCTCCATCCATTCCAAACTTCTTGAGAATGTCCCTTGCATATTTAGTTTCACTGATGAAAATCTCATCTTTACATTGCTTGATTTGAAGTCCAAGAAAGAACTTGAGTTCACCCATCATACTCATCTCAAATTCTCCTTGCATTAGTTTAGAAAATTCCTCACATAAGCAATGGTTAGTAGCACCGAAAATAATATCATCAACATAAATTTGAACAATTAATAAATCATGCTTGGATTTCTTTATGAAAAGAGTTGTGTCAACCTTTCCTTTAGAGAAACCTTTCTCTAATAAAAAGTTACTCAATCTTTCATACCAAGCTCTTGGAGCTTGTTTCAATCCATACAATGCTTTTGATAATTTTAAAACATGATTTGGAGAGTCAAAATTTTCAAAACCTGGAGGTTGTTCAACATATACCTCCTCTTCAATAAAACCATTTAAAAATGCACTTTTAACATCCATTTGATAAAGTTTAAAATCCATGTATGATGCAAATGCAAGTAACATCCTAATAGCTTCTAACCTTGCAACGGGGGCAAAGGTTTCATCATAATCAATTCCTTCCTCTTGATTATAACCTTTAGCTCATTCATCTTATTTCTAAATACCCATTTAGTGCCAATAATAGGATGATGTTTAGGTCTAGGAACCAAGGTCCAAACCTTGTTTCTCTCAAATTGATTTAACTCTTCTTGCATAGCAAGGACCCAAAATTCATCACTCAAAGCATCATCAACATTTTTGGGTTCAATTTGAGAAATGAAAGCTAAATTAATAGTAGACTTGAGTTTAGCTCTAGTAGTTACCCCTTTTATAGTGTCACCTATAATAAGGTCTTGAGGATGAGCTTTCTTGAATTGCCAATCCTTTGGAAGTTCATCCTTCAAGGTAGGTTGAGGTATCTCCTCATTTTCCTTTTTGCTTGGATCTTTAAGTTCTAAAAGCTTACTAGCATTTTATTTTTGTGTTTCCACAATCTCATTGTCACCTACAAGATCATCAACACTACAAACATCCTTTCTAGGATCAAGTGAGTTTGATTCATCAAATACCATATGCATTGACTCTTCAACTACTAGAGTTCTCTTATTAAAGACTCTGTATGCTTTGCTAGAGTTGTAATAGCCTAGGAAAATTCCTTCATTAGCTTTGGAATCAAATTTCCCAAGATTATCCTTGGTGTTCAATATAAAGAACTTGCATCCAAATACTCTTACATATGAGATTTTGGGTTTTCTACTGTTCCATAGCTCATAAGATATTTTATTTAAAATTGGTCTTTTGAAAACTCAGTTTGAAATATAACAAGATGTGTTAATGGCTTCTGCCCAAAAGTATAGAGGCAAATTATACTCATGAAGCATTGTTCTAGCCATTTACACAAGAGTTCTATTTTTCCTTTCAACTACCCCATTTTGTTGAGGAGTTCTAAGAGATGAAAATGTGTGAGAAATACCATTTTCATTACAATAGTTTTTGAAAAATTCATTTTCAAATTCGGTTCCATGATCACTTTTAATATATGAAATACAAAATCCTTTTTCTTTTTGAACTCTTTTTGAAAAAATTTCAAAAGCTTTAAATGCATCATTCTTATGAGCAAGAAAACACACCCAAGTGTATCTAGAGTAATCATCAACCAATACATAAGCATAGTGCATTCCACCAAGACTAGCAACTCTTGTTGGTCCAAAAAAATCCATATGTATAAATTCAAGTGGTCTAGAAGTGGACACTATATTTTTTAGCTTAAATGAAGACTTAGATTGTTTTCCCTTTTGACAAGCATCACAAGATTTATCCTTAGTGAATTCAAGCTTAGGTAAACCAATCACAAGTTCATGTTTACAAAGATCATTCAAAAACTCAAAATTTACATGTCCTAACCTTCTATGTCATGTCCATGTGTCATGGGAAATTGACATTAAGCATTTTATATCTTTGTTATCAATTTTATTCAAATCAATAACATAAATGTTATCTACTCTTTCACCACTAAAAATTACTTTGTCTTCATCAAAACTACTAACAAAGCAATTTTTAGGATAGAAAGTCACCTTATTTCCCATATCACATAATTAGACTTATACTTAGCAAATTATGTTTAAGACCATCAACAAACAACACATGATGTATAGATAAAGATTGAGGGTTACCTATTTCTCCAATGCCAATAATTTTTCCTTTTGCATTGTCATCGAAAGTAATGTGTCCTCCATCCTTAACATCATGTTTGTTGAATTGCTCCTTATCTCCCGTTATGTGCCTTGAACATCCACTATCGAGATAGCACTTGCTTTTTATTCTTGAGAATTTCAAGCACACCTACATAAAGTATTTTAAATGTTCTTTTGAACCCAAACCTTTCTTGGTCTATGTTGGTTAGTTTCAAGATAATCCAAAGGAAGCAAATTCATGTGCAGTTTTCTATAAAAGCACACATTATTGGTATGTCCTTTGATCATGCAATATGAACATACAACATTTTTAAATTTATTTCTCCTAGAATGAAATTCTTTCCTAGTGTGTGTAGCATGCCTTTGGTGTTGTGTGTATCTCTTAGTATTTTATGACATTGAATGATACATACATTGGCAATGGTGATGAACATTTCGATAAGTGTGTGCAATAGGCTTATGTGCATTATGTTGTGTAGCATACTTATTGTAATTATGTCTAGTGTACATATAAGCATGCTTAGGTTGAGGTGCTCTAGTTTGTGGCTTACCCCTTTGTATTAATGAAGGGTTAATCTTATAAGACTTTGCCTTGCTATTTAACACATGAGATTTTTTAGCTTGAATCTCATTAGAGGTTGAAGGAGTAGAATCATGTGAAGCTTTAACAAAAGTAATATGTGATGAGGATGATAAAGACATTCCATTTTTATATCCAATTCCATGGGTATCTCCATGAAATTTTTGAGAGTCAAGAAGACTATCTAAAGTTTCTTTTCCTCTTTTAAATTTAGTAATGGAATTTTTTAATTCTAAGACTTCCTTAGAAAGCTTATGATTTTCATCATTTGCTTTCTTAAGTTGATCTTCTAAAGAATTAGAAGACTTAGCATTACTAATAAGTTTTTCATTTGATGCAACAAGTTTAGCAAAATCAATTTTCAAACATTCAAAATCCTTATTTAAGCTAGCTAACTCATGTTTATATATTTTTTTTCTTACATAACAAACTTTTGCATTTAGCAAGCAATTTGCTCATAATAGAGCTCTCATCATCATCATCATCATCATCACAATATTCATCATAATCATCAAAGGAGGAGTAAGAAGTGGATGGTACCTCATTTTCATTTTCAATGGCCATGAAGCAAAGATTGGCAACTTCTTGTTGTTCCTCTTCCTCTTTGAATTCGGAGGAATCATCCCAAGTAGCTTTGAATGCCTTCTTCTTATCTTTTGCTCCCTTACTCTTGAATTTGAGTTTGGGACATTCATTTCTAATGTGTCCCAGTTTCTTGCATTCATAGCAAGTAACCTCTTTTATTTTCTTCCTCCCATCTCCTTCAAACTTCTTGTTGAAGTCCCTTGTTCTTGAGAAATTTTTCTTTCTTAAGAACTTCTTGAAGTTCCTAGTGAGCATGGCAATGCCACTATCTTCATCACTAGAATCTTTAATTCTTTCCTCTTCATTATCTTCTTGAAGAGCTTTTAGAGCAATGCTCTTTTTCTTTTCTTCTTTCTCTTCTTATTCTTCACCTCTTTGCTTGATGGTGAGCTCATGTGTCAAGAGCTTGCCAATGAGCACATCGGTTGATAGAGTGGAGAGGTCTTAAGCTTCCTCAATTGAGGTAACACGAGATTCCCAATCCTTCTTAGGTAGAATTCTTAGAATCTTGTTGTTTACCTCTTCCTTAGAGAAATGTTTTCCAAGGTTCTTGAGGATTATGAGGAGAGCATTGAGACAGTTTGTCATCTCCGTGATTGATTCTTGAGGCTTCATTTTGAAGAGTTCATATTCATACATATGAAGTTGAACCTTCTTGCTTCTTACTTGAATGTTGCCTTCATAGTGATTCTCTAAGGTCTCCCACATTTCTTTAGCTGAAATGCAATGTTGAAGCTTGCCTCCTTCTTCTCTTGGCATGGAGGAGACTAGAGTAATCATAGCCTTTTTATTTTTGTGATTTTCTTCCTTTTGATCAACACTCCATTGGCTTTTTGCAAATGTAGTTACCATACCATCAATGATAGTTGTAGGTGGTTCCCAACCTCTTAGGACAATATCCCAAAGTTTGATGGAATCATAATCAAGATATAATTCCATTTTGAATTTCCAATGTGGATAGTCACTACCATTAAAGAATGGTTTAAGAGAAGAGATGTTTTGTGATTCACTCCCCATGATCTTGTATTCTAGCAATGAAGTACCTAGAATTCAAGCTCTGATACCAATTGAAAGAGTCTTAGAGGGGGGGTGAATAGGACTATCAAACAAAGATGGGAAATTGAAGGAATTATTTACAAGAAGTGAGTAAGAGTAGAGAAGGAAGAATGATGAACACAAATATTTAAGGAGTTCGGATTCTCAAATAATCCTACGTCTCCACCTAACTTATCCCCAAGTTAGGATTTTTTAATCACCCACAATCTTATTAACAAGATTGAGAATACACAAGAGTTTTATGGCTCACTCTTACAACCTTACAATCTTGAGTTTTCAAGGCTCACTCAAAAACCAAATTCCCAAGTATTTTAATGGCTAAACACTTAAACCAATTCCTTTAGAATAGAATCTCACTTCCCATTTTCTAAACCCAAAAAATAGAAGAATAAGAATATCTATTCTAATCACTCACCAACTCTCAAAAGAGTTATACACAAAGAATTTTTTTGAAAGAAAGTTTTAGAGCTCAATTGAATGTTTAAGAAAATGATGAATGATGCACAAGTTTTCTTAACCTTTCAATTGAATTCTAAGTTATGTTTATATAGGAAAACACTAAAAAATGTAGTTTTTGGATGTATCAATCATGTCTCCAACGTTTAGAATTGATTTTGAATCAATTCTTGAATTTATGGCAGCTCAAGGGCTGCTCACGAGCGCCTCACGAGTGAACAGTGCTCGTGAGGGCTGAAAATATAGTCGTTGCCTTCAAAAATTCTCGTTAGAATGCTGTTAGAGGTGCACTAATGAGCAGGTCATGAACCACCAGCTCTTTAGGAGAGCTCGTGAGGAGCACTGCCATCTTTTGGTAAGAATGTGCTCCAAATGCTCCTTTGACGGACTGCTCGTGATCACTTCTAAATATGCTCGTGAAAGGGACTAAAGGCGATAGATTCAGCCAAAATGTTCTTCATAAAAGTTGTAGATAATTTCTTATATTTCTATAAAACTTTTAATCACCTCATTTTGACATCTGTAGCTCAAGATATTACTGAATTACGAACAGATGTGCAAACTGAAATGCAAGCTACATAAGCTGACTTTGACTGAAGATTTTCGTACACAAATGAACTTGGATTTTGATGATCAAGTACAATTTAGAAATCTTAAGATGTCTAATTTAAAAGTGAAGAAGCTCATTTTCACATTTAAGAGCTCTAAATATGTCAAAAGTCTTCTTCAATCTCAGAGGTTCAAACAGCTCGAAAAGTCACTATTCACCCAAAAGTGTATATGCTTGGTATATGTTTGGTATATAATTCCCTACACACTTAATTGAAATTATTAGTATAAAATTTTTTTTTCAAAGTCCAAAATGAGGAGTTTGATCATGCAAATGGTCAACAATATCCTTCAATTAAAATTAAACATACATATGGGAAAAAAAATAATGCATAATAACATTCATAATAACAAAAAAAAAACCATATATATACCAGAAATATACCTAAAATAAACTAAGTATATTTCAAATATATATATGTTAAATAAATTCAAAATCAACCATACAAATATGCCAAATATAAACCAATACTATACTGAAAACATGCTAAGTGTATATAAAAAATATAACATGCATTTATTTTGAAAAATATCAAAAATATACTAAACATTTAATAAAATAACTCATGAAGAAATACATATTAAGACATGAATATTCTAAATCATGCATCCTAAATGTGATGTATATATAAGATAACAACTCCCAAGTTTATGCTCCTCGAGACTGGCTCGACGGGCTTGGTCTGATAGGCCTTAGTCTCAGTGCAACTAGAAAATAAAATAATAACAAAAATCAGAATAAATAGCAACCTTCTCTGCAGCATCTTGAACAATCTCAGGTCCAGTCAATGCTCTCTCCCTAATCTCATACCAACTCAGAGGGGATCTACACTTCCTTCCATACAAAGCATTATCTGGTGCCATGCCAATACTGTTATGGTAGCTGTTATTATAAGCGAACTCCATAAGCGGCAAATGATCATCCTAGCTACCTTCTAGATCCAATGCACACATCCTCAACATATATTCTAGTGTCTAGATCATCCTTTCAGACTGACCATCTGTCTGAGGATGAAAAGCAGTACTGAAATCAAGCCTGGTGCCCATTGCTTCCTGCAACTTCTACCAAAAATGAGAGGTAAACACTGAACCTCTATCAGACACAATGGACACAGGTACTCCATAAAGGCACACAATATGCTTAACAAATAGCTTCGCTAATTTGGCTATAGAATAAGTGGCTTTCACAAGCAAGAAATGAGCAAACTTGGTCAACCTGTCCACAATCACCCAGATGGAATTGTATCCATCTTTGGAAAGATGTAAACTAACCATAAAATCCATAGCAATTCTTTCCCACTTCCACTCAAAAAGAGGAAGAGGCTGAAGCTTCACAGAAGGCTTCTGATGTTTAGTTTTCACCTGCTGACACGTCAAACACTTAGCAATAAAATCTGCTACATCCTTCTTCAGCCTATTCCACCAGTACAAATCTCTAATATTGTGGTACATCTTAATGACACCTAGATGTACACTGTAGGTTGTAGAATGTGCTTCCTCAAGGATCTCTTCTCTCAAATTAAAAATATTAAGAACATATAATCTACCTCTGATCCACATAATACCTTCATCATCAAGTGTGAAATAAGTGAACTTCTCTACATGAATATTCTCTGAAAGCTCTTTTAGAATAGGATCTCAACCCTAAAGTGCCTTAATCCTATCTTTCAACATATATCAAACCCTAAACTGGGCTAACAATCCACCTGATATACTCATCTTCATCATCAGACCTTGATCCATTAACTCATGCAACTCTTAGATCAATGGTCTCCTCTCTACACTAATGTGAGCAAGACTACTTGAGGACTTCCTCCTCAAGGCATATGCTACCACATTAGCCTTGCTTGGATGATAAAGCATCTCACAGTCATAGTCCTTCATGAGTTCTAACCATCTCCTCTACCTCAGATTCAGATCTTTCTGCTGAAAAATGTATTTAAGGCTCTTGTGATTTGTAAAAATCTCACAAGTCACCCCGTACAGATAATGTCTCCAAATCTTGAGAGCAAAGATCACTGTAGCCATCTCTAGGTCGTAGGTAGTATAATTCTATTCATGCTTCTTTAACTGCCTCGAAGCATAAGCTATCATCCTACCATTCTACATTAACATACAACCTAGGCCAACTCTAGAGGCATCACAATACACTGTGAACCTATCTACTCCATTAGGCAAAGCCAAAACTGGAGTTGTGGTCAATTTCTCCTTCAATAACTGGAAACTGTTCTCACAAGCATCTTACCACACAAACTTTAAATTCTTCTAAGTCAAGCAAGTCATAGGAGCTGCAATTCTAGAAAAATCATATACAAATCTCCTATAACACCTAGCTAAACCTAGAAAACTATAAATCTCTATAACTGTAGTTGGTCTAGGCCATTTAGACACTGCTTTAATCTTCTATGGATCAACTTGGATACCATCTTTGAACACTATGTGTCTAAGGAATGCAACACTCTCTAACCAAAAATCACACTTTGAGAATTTGGCATAAAGCTGATATTCTCTTAGTATTTGCAGTACAGTCCTCAAGTGATATACATGCTCCTCCATACTCTTCGAATACACCATTATATCATCAATGAAGACTACTATAAACTAATCCATAAATGGTCTGAATACCCTATTCATTAGATCCATGAAAGTTGTTGGTGTATTAGTCAAGCCAAATGACATCACCAGAAACTCATAGTGGCCATAATGAGTGCGAAATGCCATTTTAGGAACATCGGCTGCATTGATCCGTAACTGATGATAACCAGACCTCAAGTTAATCTTAGAAAAGAACTGTGCACCCTGAAGCTAATCAAACAAATCATCTATTCTTAAGAGAGGGTATTTGTTCTTCACTATCATCTTATTTAGCTCTATATAGTCAATGCACAGTCTTAGGGTACCATCCTTCTTCCTCATAAACAAGATTAGTGCACCTTAAGGAGAAACACTGGATCTGATAAAACCCTTATCCAATAATTCCTGAAACTGCTCCTTTAACTCATTCAACTCTGCAGGAGCCATTCTATAGGGTGGCATCGAAATAAGGGTAGTGCCTAGAACCACATCTATATAGAACTTAATCTCTCTGGGAGGTGGTAAACTTGGCAACTCCTCAAGAAAAACATCAGGAAACTCATAGGCAATAGGAACATCTATGAGTGATAACTTCTCCATTGAAGTATCCCTGACTAATGCCAAATATCACTGATAGCCCTTCCTCAGCATCTTCCTAGCCATGATAGTGGAGATGAGATTCTGAGGTGCAGAACTCTTATCACCCACAAACTTAAACTCTTCTTCATCTAGAATTCTGAAAATCACCTCTTTACTCTGAAAACCACAATGGCATAGTATTGAGACAACCAATCCATACCCAATATCACATTAACTTTCATCACATTCAACAACACTAAATTTGCGGGCAATTCTCTACCTCCGATGAAAAATTGACAATTAGAAAGAACAACATCAGTGTCCAAAGAATTGCTTAGAGGAGTGGCGACGAAGAAATAAAAAGCTATCCTCGAAGCTTGCTAATAAGATTTCGAAGCAAACACAAGAGATACAAATGAATGCGTGGCACTCGGATCAAACCAAACCCAAGCATCCAGTTAACAAATAGGAATAATATCTGCCACGACAACATTAG
This sequence comes from Mallotus nudiflorus, assembly GCA_947683625.1. NCBI lineage: Eukaryota > Viridiplantae > Streptophyta > Magnoliopsida > Malpighiales > Euphorbiaceae > Mallotus > Mallotus nudiflorus. The sequence goes on from CANTUR010000125.1 coordinate 718,298, forward strand.
ATGCCTAAGCATCCTATTAAGTGAGGTAAAAAACTTTGGCCTGACCTCGAACTCCCTGTTGACTAGTAGAAGCCTGGCCAAAACCTTTGGCACTTCCTCTAGTATCTCTACCATGACCCTACTAAACAACAATCTGAGTCAAACTCGAGTGCTAAGCTGGAGGTAACTGAAAAGAAACTAGTGCTGCACTAGTAATCGACTGCTGTAAAAACTATGAAATCTGCTGAGGTTGATAACTAGAATGGGGACATGATTAAGCAAAGTGTCCCATCTATCCGCATTAAAAACAAGTCAACAGCGCCATGTAACACGGTCTCTGATGGACTCTACCACATGTCTGGCAAACACTAGCTACTGACCCAAAACTGCAACCACTACTGATGCTTGAAGCAATTGAATCAAATCTAATCGGTATGCGTAGACCTCCATGACCATGTTTACTACTCATGTTCACTCTTTACTACTGTCTCTAGCTCTACTGCACTAGGCCTCTCTGCTGACTACTCGAACCAATCTGAAAGCTTGAATAAGGAGTAGTATGGAATCCTTCTAACTGAGTGCCTAATTAGTAGAAATTAGGCATAGCTCCTTGCCTGACTAGCCTCAGCTCAATATCCTTAGCTAACTCTATCACGGACTCCAGAGTAAGGCATGCTGTAGGCATCCTAGTAAAAGCAAAACCCAAACCAGTGACATATGTAGTGACTAAAAAGTACTGATCTTGCATAAGGTCTTTTACATATCTATCGAGTTGGAAAAACTCTCTAGTGTACTCCTCGATAGATTTGTCACCTCTGGTAATGCTCGTCAATCTAAGTCTGTAGCTCATATGGAGTGGCTTTGGGCAGAATCTCCTCATAAAGCACTCTCTGAACTGTGCCCAGGTCATTGTAGTTATGTATGGTTGAATCATTTGAATAAACCAATCCAAGGCTAGTCCCTCTACTGACAACTCGACAATCATGATCCGCTGATACTCAATGTGAGCAGTCTAAATCCTCGTCTCAATCGCATGAAGAAAATCCAATGGGTCTGATGTCCTATCAAAGGCTATCCGACCAACTCTAGCATAGAATAATGCTGCCTTGGGGTCAGACATACCCTACTGATAGATAGGTTGTATTGGCAGTGCAACTAGAGGTATCGAAGCATCCTCGTACTCATGCTCTACAGGCTCCTCATCCTATAGATCACGCTATCTACGGTGACCTGCCGCTCCTTGAGGTCTACCTAATAGTATATATAATAGCCACACACACACACACACACATATATATATATATATACACACACACACATAGCCATACACATGCACTATATAATAAAATATTATATCAATAAAAATAATAATAAAAATAATGCTCACAATAATATCAAACAATAAAAATAATAATAATAATAATAGGGTACTTAAAATAATAATACTAAAAATAACATCAATAATGTTAACCCTAATATTTAAATAATTCACTTCTATAAATATATTTTACGTAAATAAATTATTTAAAATAACATATATAAATAATATTCACAAATAATGATAATATATAAATAAAATTTTAAATTTTATTAACACTACATAACCCGAAATATATTTTAATAATTTAAAATTCAGGGTTATTACACTCGGGTCAATCAAAACTCTAGCATCCAAATAATAAACTAGAAGTATACCTGCAACAATGGCATTAGATGCATGAGCATCCTGCTAAGTGAGAGTGAAAATTCTGGCCTGACCTTAGCCTTTCTACTGGCTGGTGGAAGCCTAACTAAAGCTTCTCGCACTACCTCTACTACCTCTGGCCATCCCTGCTAGACTACAAACTGTGATGTACTCAGATACTGAGCTAGAGGCAATTGATAAGAAGTTGGAGCTAAATTGATAATAGACTGCTGCAGAAACTACTATTGATAGCCAAGATAAAGACATACTTTGGCAATGTGTCCCATTTGTTTACATCTAAAACATGCTCTAGTATCCATGTAACATGGTCCCTGATGGACTCTCCCACACAACTAACAAGCACTGGCTGATGATCCAGTGCTGTCGTAACCAGAACTTTGGTTGCTGCTATGGCTGGTAGCACTAGAACCAAATCTAATAGGTTTGTACAGTCCTCCACGGCCTTGTTTACTACTCATGTGGACTCTCTATTGAGGTATTTGGCTCTACTGATAAGATCCTCTCTAACGACTACTAGAGCCAATTTGAAATGTTTGGAAGAGTGTGCTTGAAAATCCTCCTAACTGAACATCTCCCAGCTGATACTAATCAGGCATAACTCCTTGCCTTACCAATTTGAGCTCTATCCCTTTGGCCAACTCTATCATAGACTGAAGAGTGATGTCTACAATAAGCATCCCAGTGAATACAGAACCCAATCCAATCAGATACGTTGCAATTATGAAGTATTGATCTCTCATCAGGTCATCTATATATCGACCCAGTCTGAGGAACTCTCTGATATAATCCTCAACAGATCTGTCTCCTCTGGTGATGCTGGTCAGTCTGAATCTATAGCTTATCTATAATGGCTCTGGGAAAAAATGCCTCCTAAATCTCTCTCAAATTGAGCCTAGGTCATCATCATCTTCAATGGCTAAATGACTTGAACAAACTAATCTAGGGCTGGTCCCTCTACAAATAGCTCGACAATCATGACCCTCTGATACTCAGTATGAGTAGTCCGAGTCCTCGTCTCAATAGCATGTAAAAAATTTAAAGGATCTGATGTCCCGTCAAATAATATCCTACTGACTTTGGCATAAAATAATGTTACCTCAGGGTCCAATGTGCCCTACTGATAAATAGGTTGTATCTGTAGTGCAACTGGAGGTATATCAGCTTCTTTGTGCTCCTTCTCTATAGGTTTCTCATCCTTTAACTCTCTCTACCTACAGTGACCTGTCGCTCCTCGAGGTCTACCTTTACCTCTGCCTCGATCCCTGATTGGCGACTTTAGAGGTAAAACGTCATCCGGAAAGGACTTATCATCCTCGGCCTCAATGATTGATGGAGCGACACGTGCTCGTCTCCTCATTCTGAAAAGATAAAAATAATGAAATTTAGACTAAACAAACAATAAAAAATGATGAACAGACATCCTAATAATTATATAGAATATCAAGGAAAACTTATCAAAGACATGATCGAATATAATTTACTACAGTAGTTTTGAAGAAAACATAGCTTTGAGAACCTAGGTCCACAATTGATGAGTGTGAAAAATGCATTATTTCAATTAGTCTTTATGTTAGGATTAGATGCAATTTCAGTTAAGTTTGTGTTTCTTTTATTCAATTTTTATTTAGTTGAGTACTTGATGCATGTCTTGTGTGTTTATTTATTTTTATATATTAGTTGGTTTATTTTTAGTTGAATTTTATGTATTTAGGGAAGTCACAAAACAGTAGAGGAAGGTTACATGGGAGCCGTGGGCACTTGAAATGGGCAAAAAAAAAGCAATGGAGGTTGATATGCTAAAATGTTGAAGAAGTGAGGTGCACAGCCATGCGAACAATGCACATGACCATGCGACCTAGTGATTGGGAAATTTGGAGTTGAATTTAATTGTTGACTCATGAGGGACAAGATAGAGATTTTGTATGGATGTAATCCTAGGGCTGGTAATTAGGGTTTTATAAGAGGGTAGCCAACAAAAATAAGGAGGAGGATATTTTCATCAATTTTTGATATACATTTTCTTAGAGCAGTTTTGGAGAGAATAAGGATTTTTCTTGCTTTTGTTAGTTTTGGAGATTTGAGAATAAGAATTGAAGAACATTAAGCTTCCTATTGAATAAGGGGTTTCTTCTATTCAATTATGTTTATTCGTTCTTAATTTTGATTTAATGATGATATCTATTTTCTTTTATTCTTCTTTTTTGTCTCTTATAATTAACATGAGTAGCTAAATTCTTAGTTAGGGTTCTTATTGCAATTCAACCATGGGCTAATCATAAATAAACCTAAACCATTAATCTAGATCCTTTGGTTGTTGTTGAAATTAATGTATTTTTAAGATTGATCACCCTTTGATTGAATGTACACTATAAAACTTGATCGAGAGATGGGTTGTATTAGATTTAAACAATAACCTGTTATAATATTGATTAAAGGTTGGTGTTTAAACTGGGTTAACCGAACACTTAGTAGGTGAGAGCTTTAAATCTAAGAACGTTAATTTACTTGATTAATCATAGGGTTGTCTTAGGAGGAAAGCCTATGATTCTTGAGAAACCCTCAAATTGGATTAAGGTTAGGTATGGCTTAGCAGTTAATTGATCTTAAATAACGGTTGAATTGGTAATAAGAACACTTGCTCTCTAAAGTGGTTGTTATTTCATTGTTATTTTTTGTGTTTTGTCTTAGTTTAATTTTTAGTTTAATTCAAAATATCCTTTTTCGGTGTTTAAACAAACAAACACAACTAGTATCACTGTAGTCAATCTGCAATCTCTGTGGGATCGATATTTAATTACTACTTATACAAATCCATATACTTGCGGAAATCTATACTAAAAACCTAGGGCTCTGATACCAACTTTGTCACGATCCAAACCAGGGAGTCATGACTGGCGCTAGGGAGCGGGAATTCTTTTGAATTTAGAACTTGTAGCAAACCTTAAAAATAAAAATGCATGCAATAATAAATAAAAATACACTAGAATTAAAGCTTTTAATTAATATAAAAATAAAAATTATATCATATCATAAAAAAATTTACATGATTATTATTGCAGCTTGTAGAATACAAATAAGAGTTTAGTGATAAAAATTACATAATCTAGCTAGGGCTGAAGAAGACCAATGAAGGGGTCTACTTCTGAGGTCTGGCGAAGTAGAATGTCCTGAAAAAAATATTGAGGGGGATCAGACCTCACTGAGTGAATTATTATAATATATATATATATATATATACACACACACACACACACAAGCAGTTCATTTCTCTTTTTCCATTTTGGACAGTAGATTGGCTACGAGACATTAAGTCAACTAAGCTCCCACAGTCCTAGTGCAACCCACGAGATAGCACGTTCTACTGCTATCCTTCAAATAAATGTTATAATTATTAAAAAATAATAAAATGCATAATGTAAATATGATAGCATCCATTTTAAAGAAATATACTAATCATAAGCCAAACGTATATAGAATATATACCAAAGATATACTGAAGATATATCAAATATATATTCAACATATACCAAATATATATCTCAAAAATTTAATAAAATAAATCATTTTTAAATACATTATAAAAATTATGGATGATCATAATTATGCATTCTACATGTAATGCATATATAAGATAATAACTTACAATTTTACGTTCCTCTAAATAGACTCGACTGGCTTGGTCTAATATGCCTCGGTCTTGGCACAACTATAGAAAAGTATAATAATAACAATATCAGAATAAATTTCTAACTTTACACTTCTAGGAATACTAGAGAAAGACTCGATTTAGGACATGATTCGATCAAAATCCAAAACTCAAGATCGACTTGACGTCATATTTTACGAGAATTCTACTAAAAATTTGGAGTCTCCTCTGTAAAACAAACGTTTCTTTACTAAAAGTGGAGCTGATTCTGCAAACAAACATACTTCAATAATACACAACAGCACAACTTCTCAAGTTAGGACCCTGAACTATGCAATTTCTCAACCGAGAACCAAAATTCATAATAATAAATAATTTAATAATAATAAAATGAAAATTATTAAAATCCATAAAATCAAGAAAATACCTCAATACACTTTATTTAAATAACAAAAACATTAAATATAATATTTTCGCATTAATTAAAGAAAATCTTGAATAAATTATATAGTGTTAATGAAAATCCATTTTTCAAATACTTAACGTCAAATAGTAAAATTTATCAATAATTATTTAAATTGATTAAATATGTAATAAAAAAAAGTTCAAAATCCATTTAATCACAAAAACAATAAATCAAACTATTATTTGAATATATTTTTGAAAATTGTTATTAATTAGTTAAAAATAGTAAATAATTCGTAAAAATTATTTTGATACTATTTATTATTATGAAATTATTCAAAACATATAATTAACAATAATTTCAATAAAACTACACAGTTAACCAATTATCCAAAAATGACATAATACTAAATATTTTCCAAAAATTACTCAAAATTACTATAAATAAATAAAAATTTATTTTCTCATTTCTAAAGCTAATTATTTAAATTAACTATATAAATTAGCATAATTTTCAATACAAAACATATAATTAATAAAATTTATTTTATTTATAAAAAATACAATATTTATACATAAATTAAATAAATTTAGAAAAGTAAAATAAAAATATGTATGAGTAGCTAATGATGTACACAATAACATTACTAAAAGAAATTAACAAGAATCATACAATATCAAGCTAAAAAAATTCCAAAACACCTAATTGACATAAACTCAAACTTGAAGAAAACTCACTAACACATATATATATCCATAAAGTTTCACTTAAATAAAATGTATACCAAAAATAATAAATATACTAAATTTAGACTATTCATAATTTAATAAAAAATAATGATATTATTAAAGAATTAAATAATATTTAACCATGAACTAACTTTTAATTCACACAAAATTATCATAATATATAAAAATTTAAAATATTATTAACACTACATATCTCAAAATAAATTTTAATAATTTAAAATATTAGGTTATCACATCAGCATTGAAATGGTATTTTGTATATGAATATGTAACAAACATTTTTTTTTGCCGCTATTAAGAAGTAATGAAATATATAAGTTCTTAACGATATGATGTTTATTTTCCCTTGTTGTTGACAATAGACAATAAATAAAAGCAAAACATTGAGGTGCAACTTAAAACAAATATAAAGTACCAAAATCAAGTTAGAGTTTTCATTAACATGTAAAATAAAGCAATAGAACTATAACACATGATGGTGACAGACACGTATTTTTTGCCTTGAAAAAAAAAACGATTTAGCTATGGCATATAACTATATAACCTAAGTTTGGCATTTACATTCATTTATGGTTACATTTCATGTACTAGCCAACAAGTTTAACCAAAATATATATCCCAAAAAAAAAACAAAAAAAACAAAAAGCATTATCTTTTATTTGGCTAAGCTAAATTTGATAAGAAGGCATGCGCTTCTGCGACAGCTTTTGTCTCTTTAAAGGATTCAGTTGCTATGGTTATGAAAAGGTATTAGTAGTGGCAAGGTTGGTATGAACACTAGTTGTAGATGACCCTTATGAGGTTTGAGTATCCATAAATGTGTCATTGTTGGAGCTCTTATGCAAATTGCCAATCTGAGATTGTCTCTCATGCTCCAAATGGCTTTTAGTTACTGCAGATGCCCCACACCATCGAAGGTCAGGTGCCTGAAATCTTCTATAGCTTGGATTCCTTTGTGCAGTGTTTATTTGACTTAGTGTAGTAGGTATCAAACATTGGTTTTCATTTAGGATAGGACTCCTAGTAGTTATTACTCACTCTGACATCAAAATAGGCTACAAATAGATGAATCAAACACTAAGTTCATCAAATAAAGTACATGCAACTGATTATGTGTTAAGTGTAATAGTTTTTTAGGTTGATTTATGCATGTTTATAATATTTATTATTACAATTGGTTAGAATTTAATTATTTCTATATTATTATGAATTTAGCAATGTGCTTGGCTTTCTTTTAAAATAAATTTTATATGAATTGTTGAATTAAAATTTATAAAGAATGGTGGTGATGGAGCATGCAATTATGGCAAGAGACATGCAATGATGATGGTGAAGCATGCAATTATGGCAAGAGACATGTAATGATGATGGTGGAACATGCAATGATAGGAGACAACAATCATGAAGAAAGACATACAATGATGGAAGACATGCAATAATGTAGAAAACATAATTATGAAAGAAAAATAAATAATAAGAGGAATTGATATAAGTTGTAGAGAATGTATTACGGAGGAGAAGGGGATTACTTGAAGAAAATCTTATAATGTAGTAAGAGTTGGAGAGCAGGAGAATAATTCCTTAAAAAGAGTTCATTCTTTCCTTCTTTATATTTTAGTTCTTAATGTATTTTATTTTTGAAATTGGGATGACTAATATTATGTCTAGCTAATTTTATTTATGTTGGGGATTGTTGAACTTATTTTAATTTAAGTTGATTTATAGATATTGCGTTTTTTTTCCTTTAATTTGCATTAAGCATTCATTAAGCTTAATTGTTTATGATTTAGCCATTCATAATTGATTTTTAATTAAGATTAATTATTGATAAATATTAATCTTAATAGAAATATGAATGCTTGATTAATTGATTTAAGTCTAAAGATAGCTTAAATTATTTTAATTTCAATTGGTTGTACTTTATAATTTATTTACTAAATTTGATTAGGTTTTAATTTAATGAGAATTAGTTAAAACCTTTTCAATTGATAGTAATAAATTAAGTAATTTTTACTTGAGAAAGATTAATTACTACCTTTGAAATCCCAAGAATTGCAATAGAAAGAAAGACTAATTTTTAGGATTGGCTTAATTAAAATATAGTGATACAATCCCTGACATTATTCTATCATTTACTTGTTAAAATTTATTTGCTTGTTATATTTTAAATTAATTGCTTTTATTATTTAATTTCATTTTGGTTATTAAAATTTAGCAATTTTAGTTCAGTTAATTATTGTTTCTTAAACAAGTTAAAAACAAAATTAAAAGTTGGATAAACATTTAATCCTCATGGGATCGACTTATATTTATTCTATATTACTTGACAAAATTGTATGCTTGCGAGAAACAATCAAGTTTTTGGCACTATTGCCAGGGATTGAATAAGTTTAACAACATAATTGGTTTCGTTTTACTTGATTTAAGTTATTTCTGTTTTAAATTTTGATGTTTATTTATTTATTTGTTTTTTATTATTATTTATTTTATTTTAATTAATTATTTTGGTGTATGCATAATACTTGAAGAACAGGAATAGATCCTCTCATTTTCATTCCAGAACTTACACGGTTTGAAAAAGAGAGTATAAGGCATTCTCAAGAGGAATCAAGTACCATTGTAGAACAACAAGAAGAAGAAAGAACACTTTTAGATTTTACCATGCCAAGTCTAGATAGTACAAGGCAAAGTATTGCAAGGCCATCAGTCAACACTAATAATTTCGAGATTGAACTGGCCTTACTTCAAATGATCCAATCAAGTGTTCAGTTTTATGGCTTGCCAAATGAAGATCCTAATGCTCATATTGCTAATTTTTTGGAGATATGCAACACATTCAAGTACAATGGGGTGTCAGATAATGCTATACATTTGAGGCTTTTTCCATTCACATTAAAGGATAGAGCTAAAGCATGGTTAAACTCACAGCCACCAACTTCAATCACTATATGGGACCTATTAGCAAAAGCTTTTCTGGCAAAATATTTCCCACCGTAAAAAATAATAAAGATTATTAAGGATATCACCACCTTTCAACAATTTGACATGGAATCCTTGAGCGATGCATGGGAAAGATTTAAAGAGTTGCTAAGGAGTTGTCCTCATCATGGTTTGCCAAGGGATGTGCTAATCAGAAATTTTTATAATGGTGTTACCCGATCCACTAGAGACACCATTAATACAGCAATTGGAGGTTCTTTGATGCGAAAAATAGTTGAGGCTGCATTTTCACTTCTGGAAAGAGATGGAAAATAATAATTGTCTTTAGCCATCAGAGCATCAAAATCCACTAAGGCAAGGAGGTAGAATCAGGGTAGACACGGTGACAACCCTTTAAGCTCAGATTGTTGCATTGACAAAATAGCTTGACAACATCACTATTAAAAATAATCCAGCCCCTTCAGGTGAAAGTTGTAATTTTTTAAGTCACTGTAATAATGAATTTAGTGTTTTTGATGTAGTTATGGTGGGAGATGGATACCAAGAGCAAGTCAACTTTTTTGGGAATCAAGTTTAAGGAAAACAGGGTAACATCCATTCTCGAACACTTACAATCTGGGATGGAGGAATCACCTAAATTTTTCTTAGAATAACAATAATAATTTGGTTCCCTAAGGCTTTCAAAACAACATGACAAGGCAAGCACCTCCAGGTTTTCAACAACCTCATCAATATCATGATATGGCCTCAGTGAAAAATAAATTAGATAAATTTTTGGAAGCTATGTCCAACAAAATGAGCCATCAAGATGAAAATCAAAAATGGATGGAGGCCAAATTTGATCAAATAGCTAAAAATCATTCATCTTCAATTCATAATATTGAGGTATAATTAGGACAACTTACTAATGCAGTAGCACAAAGGAATTAAGGGAATTTACCAAGCAATACCAAACCAAATTTAAGGGAGTAGCTGAAAGCAATTACACTAAGAAGTGGAAAGAAGATAAGATCAGGAGATGGACTCAAGAAATAAGAGGTCAAAACTCAAGAAAGAAAATTCATAATGATGATGATGACTCTAAAGAAGGCAACGGGCAATAAGTAAAGGACAATGCTGGAAAGAGCAACTATTTGTGCCAAATTCATAAAAATATGAGACAAGGATGCCTTTTCCACAAAGATTGAAGAAGCCCAATTATGAAAAGAGGTTTGCTAAGTTTTTAAATACTTTTAAAAAACTTGAACTTAATATTCCTTTTGTCGATGCTCTTGTAAAGATGTCGACATACACTAAATATCTTAACGATATTATCACCAATAAAAGGAGATGGGATGACAACCAAACTGTGGAATTAATAAAGACTTGTAGTTCCATCATCACTTATAAAATACCAACTAAATTAAAAGACCCAGGGAGTTTTACTCTTCCTTGCATAGTTGGTGCTAAAGAATTTTCTAGATGTTTATGTGATTTGGGTGCAAGTATTAACCTTATGCCATTTTCACTTTTCAGAAAGTTACAGCTTGGCAAGTTGACCCATATGAACATGACTCTATAAGTTGCAGATCATTCTATAAAGAAACCATATGGGATCATTGAGGATGTTTTGGTTAAGGTAGACAAATTATCTTTCCTGTGGATTTAGTAGTTTTGGATTTTGAAGAGGATAGTAAGTTTCCTCTAATTCTTGGGAGACCATTTTTAAATACTGGGAGAATCACTCTTAGGGTTGGTAATGAGAGTATAGAGTTTGTGATGCCCATATTGATGAAATACCTAATTGAAAAGGAATTTTGCATGAGAGTGGAAGTTGTAGATAAGTGTGTGAGGGAGGTGAATTTGAATAAATAAATTCTTGAAAAAATTTTGGAGTGTGAAGTAAATAGTGAACTCTCATAAGAAGCTACTATTGTTAAGCCTGAAATTTTAGTGCGTAGTGACAACCCCACTCCCCTATTTATTATGAAACCACCCAAACTATAGCTCAAACTATTACTTACTCATTTGAGATACACCTTTTTAGGGTAGGGAAACACTTTACCCATTATCATTTCCAACAAAATGTCTACTGAACAAGAGAAAAGGGTATGTGAGATAGTGATAAATAGGTGAAGTGCATTGGGTGGCAGATTTCAGACATCAAAGGGATTAGCCCTTCAATTGTCATGCATAGAATCCATATGGAAGAGGGGAATAGAGTTATCACAGAGAGAAAAAGGTGCTTGAATCCAAACATGAAGGAGGTGGTCAAGAAGGAGATTGTCAAGCTGTTGGATGCAGGCATTATCTACCCAATTTCTGATATTAAATGGGTAAGCCCAATGCAGTGTGTACTGAAGAAGAGTGGAATAACTATTGTGGAAAATGAAGTAGGTGAGTTAATTTCAAAGAGGATGGCTGATGGGTGGAGAGTATGTATCAATTACTGGAAATTGAACTCAGCCACAATTTCCTTTGCCTTTCATTGACTAAATGTTCGAAAGGATAGCAGGGTATACATACTATTATTTTTTGGATGGTTATTTGGGTTACAATCAAATTTTTATTTTTCTAGAGGACCAAGAGAAAATAACATTTACATGCCCATATGGAACTTTAGCTTACCGACGCATGCCTTTTGGACTGTACAATGCACCGACTACTTTTTAGAGATGTATGATGGCTATTTTTTTATCTCGTCAAGAACATCATGGAGGTATTTGTGGATGATTTTTCTATTTTTGGTGATTTTTTTGAATTATTTTTGTCTAACCTTGACAGGGTCTTGAAAATATGTAAAGAGGCTAACCTTGTTCTTAATTGGGAAAAGTGCCATTTTATGGTAAAGGAAAGGATAGTCCTTGGTCATAAGATTTCAAGTACAAGGATCCAGGTAGATAGAGCTAAAACAAAAATTACAGAGAAGCTAGCTACCACCTCCAACAACAATTAAGGGAGTTAGAGGATTTCTAAGACATGTGGGTTTTTATAGACATTTCATTAAAAAAATTTCGTTAATTGCTAAACCTTTAACCCAATTATTAGTGAAAGATGCTCCTTTTGATTTTAATAATAATTGTTTAAATGCTTTTAATAGGTTGAAGGAGGCTTTAGTGTCAGCCCCAATTATTTCACCTTCAGATTAGGTACTTCTTTTTAGGGTCATGTGTGATGCAATTGACCTTACTATAGGGGTAGTGCTTGGTTAGAGGAAAGAAAACAATCTTTATGTCATATACTATACAAGCATAACTCTTATAGAAGCTCAATTGAACTACACCACAAATGAGAAGGAGATGATGGCGGTGGTTTTTGCTGTTAATAAATTCAGATCTTACTTACTTAGTTCAAAGGTTTTTATTTTCACTAATCATGCAGCAATAAAAGATCTCATGGCCAAGAAGCATTCAAAACCATGTCTTATTGAATGGGTATTACTTTTACAAGAGTTTGACTTGGAGATAAAAGACATGAAAGGTTTTGAGAATGTTGTAGCTGACCATTTATCCAGGTTAAAGGGTTATGAACAAGTGAGGGAAGAAGAGGATATCAATGATGAATTTCCTAATGCTTTATTACTAGCAGTCCAACATTTTAGTGCTCTATGGTTTGTAGACATTGCCAATTATTTAGCATATGGAGTGCTACCTCAAGACTTTTCCTATCAACAAAGGAAGCGCTTCCTTTATAAGGTAAAGCATTAACTGTGGGAGGATCTGTTTCTATACAAGATTTATGGAGATAAGTTTATTAGGAGGTTTGTTCCTGAATTTAAAATGTTAGAAATTTTGTCTTATGTCATGATTCTGTATATGGTAGGCATTTTGGCGCAATAAAAACTGCTGCAAAAGTGTTATAAAGTGGATTTTCTGGCAAGGATTGTATGGAATATTGTGATAGATGTCAGAGACATGGGAATATCTCCAAAAGGAATGAAATACCACTCATATCAATTTAAGGAGTGGAGATTTTGATGTTTGGGGTTGGATTTTATGGGTCCCTTTCCATCATCTTTTAGGAAACAATATATCTTGGTTGGGGTAGATTATGTGTCTAAGTGGGTGGAATCCATTCCTTCACCTACAAATGATGCCAAAGTGGTGTTAAGATTTTTTAAGAAATTATTCAATAGATTTAGAGTAACTCGAGTTGTGATTAGTGATGAAGGCTCACACTTTTACAACAAGCAGTTTGAGTTACTACTCAAAAGGTATGGAGTTCACCACAGAGTTGCTACCCCATATCATCCTCAAACTAGTGGGCAAGTAGAGGTCACTAATAGGGAAATAAAGAAAATTTTGGAGAAAAAAGTGGGCTCTTCAGGGAAATATTGAGTGTCTAAGTTGGATGATGCTTTGTGGGAATATCGTACAACATTCAAAACTCCAATTGGTATGTCTCCTTATGATTAGTTTTTATGAAAGCTTGTCATTTGCCAGTGGAGCTTCAACATCGAGCTCATTGGACCATTATGGCACTGAACTTTGACATGAAGGTAGCAGGTAAAAAATGTTTGTTATAGCTCAATGAATTGGATGAGTTTTGATTTCACGCATATAAGAACACCAAGCTTTTTAAGGAGAAAAAAATGATGGCACGATGCTCATATTCTCAAGAAAGAATTCAAAGCTGGTGATCTTGTTTTTTTATTCAATTCTAGATTGAAATTATTTTTGGGTAAATTGAGATCGAGGTGGAGTGGTCCATTCAAGGTGCAACAAGTCTTTTCTCATGGTGCGTTTGAACTCATAAATTCTAAAGGAGAGTGTTTTCTATTAAATGGATAGAGGTGCAAAGTGTATTAAGGAGGATTTATGCCCACTGAGAAGGAAATTCTTTTCCTTCATTAATCTCAATGAAAAATTTTAGTTTTGGTAATGCTAAAGACCTAAAAATTAGCATTTTATTATTATGCTTATTATTTTCTTTCATTATTTTATTTTTTTTCAGTGTTAGTCTTCTTATTAATATTTATCTTATGAATAGCAGTTTCTTTTAAAAAGAAAAAAATTATATATATATATATATTGCACATTGCTTTATATTTTCTTATTTCATTTCATTTTATTTATTGCTAAATTTATGTGAATTAAAGCTTTTCAGCACACTTAAAAATTTTGGTGCTTTGGAATTTTGTAGGTACAATAGTGAAGTGATGTGCAAATGTGGTGAGGTCAACTTTGTCATGCTTGAATGAAGTGTTTATTCAACAACCCACCTTCCTTCTTTCTCCTTTCCACTTCCATGTTTGCTTTCTCCCAATTTCCTTTATTTTTCATTCAAAATCCCTAATCACTTCATTTCCCCTCTTTTTAAATCTCACATTCATCCATCATTATTATTATTTTAGATTGTTTCTTGTATTTTTAAATCCTCTTAATTGTGTTTTTCTTATTGTCATTTTCTTAATTTCACAATGCCAAGAATGAAGAATCTAACCAAGAGAGATAGGAGTACCATGGAAGGCTCCAGCAAAGGAAAGAATGTGATTGAATATAATGAGGTATGTGGTCTTGCCCAAGAATATCGTGCTCCATTTCCAATCAAAATTCATGAGGAGGGCAAAAGGTATGTCATTCTTACTTCTAGAAAAATTTCCATTTGCAAATATTTTGAGAATGAAATTTTGTCTCAATTAGGCATTAAGAGTGATATATATAGATTATGTGGTAGATTAGGATGGTCTAAATTTGTTACTACACCATTTGACACCTATAGAGAAATCACACTTGAGTTCTTTACCACTTTGCATTTGATTTAAAAGAGTGATAAACATTTGGGTTTTAGATTATGTGATAAAGATTATCATGTGGATTATGATATTATGCATCAAGTGTTTGGTTTTCCTAAGAATGGTATTTATCAACCCCCTAAAAATTATGATCTTGAAGCTTTTTGGTATCAAATTTCAGGGCAAGATAATTTTAGTGGTACATATAATACACCTAATGGATTAATTACCAATCATTGGTATTTAATCATTCATAAATTCATGTGTTCTACAATTTTTGGGAAAACTGAGGGGAATAAAATGTCACTTTAAGAATTACTCCTACTTGGTGTATGCATACCAAAACCAAAGTCTCTACCATATATTTTATATTTTATAGCTTATGGAATATTATGAATTCATTTCATGCTATCATTCTACGGGTCACATTGTGACCGATCTTGCTTTGCATTTTAGTGTTTTTAATCCATCCACCACTAACATGTTTCTTGTGGAGATGAGCAAACTGCATCATTATCTTCTGACTTATGCTAAAGTTATTACAAGTCGAGATGAGTTAAAGGCACCAGCTACTCATAAGTGCTACCATTTATGACATCTAGCAGAAGATCATGCACTGATTCCTATCCCTGAGATTGAAAATATTGAGAATGAAGATAATTCTACTACAAATGACAATAATGGTTAGCAAAGAGTCTTAGAAAAATTAAAGGCCATGGAAAAGAAAATGGATGATAAGTTAGCAGCCATAGAGAAGAAAATAGTCAATTAGAATGATGAAACAAATTATAAGTTTTTCTATTTAAGGAAAGAAAATTTTTACCACAATTTCAAGCTCACCAAGTACATTGAATTATCGGGTTTTAAACTGCCTTCACCACCATCTTCACTAAAATCACCATCTTAAGGGAGTGTCTTCTCTTTATCTCATTTTTATTTTATTTCATTTAGATTTATTGTGTTTTGTTATATAACCCACTTATATTTCACATTAAGGGTAGTGTAAAATTTAAGTGGGGGGGGGGGGGGGTGCATTTTGCATAGACATAGCATTTAAAGTATGCATTTTTATTTTGCTTATTTTATTTTAATTCATTTTATTGTGTTTTATTACATTGTATTCATGCATGGGGTAGGAGTATGATCAACTATCCCATATCTTTGATGCTTGCAACTTATCAATCTTATGAGCTTGGCACATTGGTATAGTTTTCTCGATTAATTGATTTAATCTTCATTTAATGTTTGATTTAATTTTTCAAAGCATTATGAGCAATATGTGGTTAGGGACATATTTTTACACTTTATTCAATCTAATGCTTACTCTCTTTTTAAATGTATAAATGTGAATAATTTAAGATAAACTAGAAAAATAACGGGTTGGATAGCTTAAGTTATTGGAATTGCTTGAATTTCACACAAAAAAAATTGTTATGGAATGGAGCTGAAATCTTTTATTCAAATTTATAGATTCTCCTTTACTTCAATGCTCTTAAAAGAGTTCAAGTACCCTAAAAGGGCCTTTTAGAGGGTTCCACTCTAAGTAGTACGGGAAAGGTGGGGGAATTCTGATGATTGGGATATTCACACTCAATTAAATTTTAAAAAAATAAAAATGATAAAAATTATGTGTCTTGTTAAAGGCAATTCTAGTAAAAGAGTTGTCTAACTTGTTTTCTTTCTTTATGAATCTTGATTTATGAACATTTTTATATTCAACAACAGAGTTTGCTTTCCACTTGGCAATTTTTATATATGTTATTGATTATAGGTTGCTTGTTTTGTTTTTATAATTTAAATCTTATGTTAGGTAGAGATTTTGTTAATCGGTCAAGATAAAATTTATTAATGTGTTAAGTTCATGTTATTGATATGTATTGTTCTCATTTTTTTACTTGAGGACAAGCAAGAAGTTAAGTGTGGGGGTATTTGATTATGTGTTAAGTGTAATAGTTTTTTTAGGTTGATTTCTGCATGTTTATGGTATTTATTATTACAATTGGTTAGAATTTAGTTATTTCTATATTTATTATGAATTTAGTAATGTGCTTGGCTTTCTTTTAAAATAAATTTTATATGAATTATTGAATTAAAATTTGTAGAGAATGGTGGTGGTGGTAGAGCATGCAATTATGGCAAGAGACATGTAATGATGATGGTGGAACATGCAATGATAGGAGATAACAATCATGAAGAAAGACATGCAATGATGTGGAAAACATAATTATGAAAGAAAAAGAAAAAGAAATAGTAAAAGGAATTGATATAAGTTATAGAGAATGCATTACGGAGGAGAAGGGGATTACTTGAAGAAAATCTTGTAATGCAGTAAGAGTTGGAGAGCAGGAGAAGAATTCCTTAAAAAGAGTTCATTCTTTCCTTCTTTATATTTTAGTTCTTAATGTGTTTTATTTTTGAATTTGGGATGACTAATATTATGTGTAGTTAATTTTATTTATGTTGGGAATTGTTAAATTTATTTTAATTTAAGTTGATTTATAGATATTGGTTTTTTTCCTTTAATTTGCATTAAGCATTCATTAAGCTTAATTTTTTATGATTTGGTCATTCATAATTAATTTTTAATTAAGTTTAATTATTAAGAAATATTAATCTTAATAGAAATATGAATGTTTGATTAATTGATTTAAGTCTGGATATTGATTAAATTATTTTAATTTCAGTTGGTTGTACTTCATGATTTATTTTCTAAATTTGATTAGGTTTTAATTTAATGAGAATTAGTTAAAACCTTTTCAATTGATAGGAATAAATTAAGTAATTTTTCCTTGAGAAAGATTAATTACTACCTTTGAATTCCCAAGAATTGCAATAGAAAGAAAGACTAATTTCTTAAGATTAGCTTAATTAAAATATAGTGATACAATCCCTAACATTATTCTATCATTTACTTGTTAAAATTTATTTGCTTGTTATATTTTAAATTAATTGATTTTATTATTTAATTTCATTTTGGTTATTAAAATTTAGCAGTTTTAATTCAGTTAATTGTTGTTTCTTAAACAAGTTAAAAACAAAATTAATAGTTGGATAAACATTTAATCCCCGTGGGATCGACCTGTATTTATTCTATATTACTTGACAAAATCGTACGCTTGCAAGAAACAATTAACAACTAACGTTTATTTTGCCTCTTAGGATTAGATGCAAACCAGTGACTGCATCTGAGTCAGCAAACACAACAAATATTCTGATTCATAAATTATATATAGACACCAAACACAAAATTTCTTTAAAAACCAGCAAACACTACTTCATCATAACACCAAGTTTTAATTGATTCCATCAACAAATAAACTGAGTCCATCGAAAAATAGCTTCATTCAAAAATATTAAAAAATCACAATCAATACACATACATTCATAGTAGTTCAACCAGTGACCTCATCAATGAGTATGCCCTTAAGGATTTTTAGTCTGCCTTTTAGGATTACTTAAACTTGCTTGCCCTTGCCTTAGAAATGAGACAGTATTTTTTTTAGTTTTGGCATCTTTAATGGCTTCTATTTTTTTCTTTCCAAATGAAACAATAACATTATAACTTAAAGAACATATATAAAGTATTAATTACAAATGTATTGAAGCAATATGCCTTAATTATTGATGTTAATGCTGCATTGGTTTCCACATAATCTTCTGCAAGGTTCAGAGTTAGAACCTCTGAAGCTACTACATTTGAAGGTGCATGTGATGAGCTTCCACCTTGTAAAGCTACAATATTCTCATTTCAATTCTAATTTAGGCAGCCTTTCTTATTGTGTCCCTTTTCTCGGCACAAGCTACAAGTTGTCTCCACACCTTTTCTAGATAACTTCCCACTTTTTCTTGGCTCATCAACATCTTTTCTTCTTTTTAGCTTAGGCCTACCAGGCATCTATTTTACAGTTGGAGGCTTAACTAGAGGCTTGTCACTTTCAGGCCACATATTTTTTCCTTTACATAGAAACTTGATAAAAATGTAGCTCTTCTTGTATGTCTCCTTATGATACCAAGGACTGACATAATCTTCAATACATTGCTCATTATCATGAATAGCACACATACCATAAGGGCAGGGAATAACACTCAGATGCTAAGCTCTGCAAGTGCATGACTACTTGCTAAGATCGACCGTATGTCTATCTTTCCCTTTAACTATTTCATACTCATATTGGCCATTAAAAATTAAATGACACTTAAAAACATAATTCATGTTTTTAAAAACACGATCCATGTTTTTCTCTAATTTTTTAATAGAACTTGGACTAATATTGCTCACCCATTTATTAGCTTCTTTCTTTCTCTCAACAAGTCTCTTCATCATCCTTACTCTGATTGTATCCAACATTCTATGAATATGCATTGTCTTTGCCTTCAAAATGGAACCATTAAAAGCTTTGCACATGTTATTATCGACATAATTTGCCTTGTTAGTAGTCTTCTAATATGTTCTATAGCATGCAATTGCAAGCCATTTTAATACCTCATTACTAGCTCTTAATCCTATTTCATCCAACTTCTCTAATTGGTCATTAAAGTATTGCTCGTATGAGCTTTTGGCACATTGCCAAAATTGATTTTGAAATTCAAGTCCTCTCCACTTTTTATGCCATATGGACTATATATGCATTGCACACCACATGTGTTCAAAGATAGGCAACTCTTTCTTAACAACTTCAATCAGTCCCTAATAAAAAAAAGTATAACTTATATTAAACCATTTGCAATTTGATATACATTAATGAAAAAAACCAAAACTAAGAAGTTAACATTTTGCATGTCACTTATTAGAGTCAAGCTATCACTATATGAAATGGCAAGATCATGCTTCAATAATTGCAAAAACCAAATCCAATTCACTTTGTTTTTAACATTAATAATAGCCTAAGCAATTGGGAATATTTGATTATTCCCATCTCTGCCTATGGTTGTTAATAGCTCACCTCTACAACTTGTTTTGAGAAAACATCCATCAACTTCGATAATTATTCAACATCCTTTTTTCCACCCCTTTTTCAAAGCATCAAAGCATATATAAAGCCTTCAAAATTTATTACTATTTGTCTTTGTACAAAAAAATACAGTGGTTCTAGGATTTGTTTCCTTTAATTCTTCCACATATCACTAACGGCTACCATACTCTTCAATAAAATTTCATAGTAACTCAGACATCACCTCTTTCTTTGCCCTTTTACACATTACAAAAGACATATTGCACTTCAGTTCCTCACCAATAAGCTTTTTAAAATTAGCTATATTTATCCTAAGTTCTTAACAAATTCTATCCTTATAATATGTAGCTAAGAACTTGGTGGTCACTCTCTTATTCTTATACACTCTACGACATTTATATTAAGGATTATAACTTTTAATTATGAAATCCCCCGTCTTCTTCTTAACACTAGCAAATATATACCATGGGCAGCCTTTTTTTTTGTACAAATAGCCTTAATCCTTATATTTTTATTTTTTATGAAATTTACCTCACATCCCTTGATAACTAAATATTAAGCTATAGCATCTCTAAATTGTTGAGCTGATTCAAAAACCATACCTATAATGAAAGCTGGCATTTTTACACTCATATCATAAATGATCCTATTAGGTTTTTTTTTCTGATTATTTGCCCAGTTTCATCTCCAGAATCAATTTCTAGGCTATAGTTGTCATTATAATCAAAATATTCTATATTCATATGTAATTCCTCTTGTTCAACAAAAATTTCACCCCCAGTTTGTGTGCCAATTTCACCATAATTGTTAATATCCTTTTCAGTACCTATTTGACCACCAAATTCAGCAACATTATCGCTTCGAACCTCTTATGCTTCTTCTGCCTCTTATACTTCAGTATTTTATTCAAGTAGTTGCTCTTCATCTTGAGGCAAAATAGGTTCACTTGTGTTGTAAAACTTCTTCCGATTCTCCCTAACTTATTCGATCTCCTCATTACCTCCATCAGACATCACTTCATTAGGTTCTTTTAGATTTTCTCCACCCACTTCTCCCATAAGTTCATTTTCTTCTTTTAAATTCTATCCACCTTTAACTCCCATCCCTTTATTTTATTCTTCCAAATTTTATCCACAGAAATCTTCTATCACTTCAGTTTCTACACCTCGAACTGACTGCATACCATCCTGAACAACATCATTCATTTGCCCAATATTCATACCTCCACATGCCTTTGTCTCTCTCTCAAACAAATCATCAACATCAAGACTAATTCCCATTGAAAATTAAATTTCTAAAGGATCATGAACTTCATGTTTTAAGTAAAAGTCAACTGACTCAAGGTCTTCACAACATCTAAATATTTCAAATAGAAGCCTATCGTCACTCAATAAAAGCAATCCATCTTCCAATTTATATCCAGGTTTCAACCAATAAATCTGAGGTATTTGACTATAACCTAAAGACATAACATACCACTCAATCTTCATATAATGTAATTTATCTCTATCAAGAAGCCATAACTCAGCCAACTCTTCATCTTTGTATCTCAGCTCAGGGTCTTTCATAAACACTCCTTTGTGATGAAACCTTAAAGTTATAGACCTTTCATTGTCTCCCATTTGTACATACAAACAAATAGTATGCTACTTAACATCAAACCAAAACAAACACCTATCTATTCAACCAACCATGTCTTTAATACAAGAAACTCAAAAATTAAATTACTCAATTTTTGTCTAATATAGGGCCAAACATATATTTTTAACCATCAGGCATGTCATTAAAACAAAAAAATAAATAAACTCAGTCTTTGTCAAATACAATACCCACAAGAAATTTTAATCGACAAGCATGTCATTAATACAAAAAAAATAACGAAAAAACTTAACCTTTGTCAAATACAACACCCACCAAGCATTTATTGCAGATCCAACAATACTAGTTTCACTATCTCATTTAATTTTACTACACCCAACAAGTGTTTTGTATACAAATTTTTAATTGAAAGACTTAGGACATTGATAAAGAAGAAATTTTTTCATAAACTCAAAAGCAAAAGCAACATGATTCAAATTTATTTTAGTAATTTTAGTTGCTAACCTACTTTGGCTAAATCGAGCACTTCCTTTGCTTTAAATTTTCACTCTCTTGATTTAATTCATTCTCTCATTATTTGGGAATAACGTCACGATTTTGCACTAGGTATTTAGAAATAACATTGCAATTTTGCACTGAGTTCATTTTATGTATACTACCAATTCACTTAATATACCCAACCAATGCATGTTAGACATGTCCTCTTTTTCTTGCCCTTAGCTAATCAGTTACTTAATTTTAATTAAGTTGAGGATTACTTTTTTATATTAATTAAGCTATTAGTTCAATTTAATTAGCTATTCACGTGTTATTAAATGCATATGAGTTGTGTGCTCCTAATTCTGTTAGAGAAAGAGTTTAAATGAGCTAATAATTGCAAGTATTGGGCTGAAATGGCGAAGTAGTTCATTTTGGGTCAAATTAAACTTTTGCACAAAGTTTGAGGGCCAAATCAAACCTTATTCCTTTTTTTTTAAGAAAAAATGAAGACTTCTAAAAATTAGTAGGGGAAGGAAATAAAACTCACAAAAGGAAGCAGTCTTGAAGGAAGGTGCATATCCCATCTCTATTACATTTTTCTTTGGTAACTGTTGTTATGCGAAGACCATCTCCATATGTAAACACATTTAATTGATTTTTCTTAACTGGAAAATACTTATCATATTCCAGTTTTCACGTAAACCACCATATATTGTCCTACAATATTCTTAGGGTATGCAGCAAGAGCAACATCAATAGTTCTATAGTGGCCATTACTATCCTTAGCCACAATAGCATTGGGCTTTACATTGGCATCATTTGAGCATTGCAATAGCTTCCTCTCTCCTATTGGCATTATTATTATTATTCTAATTCTTATTATTATTATTGTCTTTACTATATATATATATATATATAAGGGGACCGTTTGTAAATGGACTCGTAGGTATCCATTTTCTTTAAAAAAGAGGAAGGAATTGCACTTTGTAGTGGGCAGAGAATAGTGGGTATGGCCTGAAATGAGTGGAAAATTTCATTTTAGTCCCTATATTTTTTCTTTTCCTTTGTTCAACAACCACATGATCTTCAACCAACCTCAAATTCAAACCGTAGACTCATCTTATTCTCCTCTTCATTCTGGTAGTGTACATTTACAAGAAGTGGCTCTGATTAGTGCAACATTGACTTAGAATAGTTGGCCTTCTACCTCCATTTCGCAATGTTCCAACGGGCTTTAGATGTAATGGTTGGTGCCTTGAGTTCCTCATGTCGTCAAGAGTCCATAGGCACCAACCACTCATTTGATCTGCACCCATAGAGTATTTGCTGAATAATTTTAGGTAATCTTGATTTGTTACTCAATTTCCTAATTCAGTGTTGATTTTAGGTTGTTTGAAGCTTAAGTGTGTTCCATTAATTATTAGGAACGTTTGGTACAATTTGTTTAGTCAGATATTATACTTTCCAATGAGAATTCGGTGGGTCCTACCCCAATTTTAGGTGAGTGAATATTACTAACCCAAAAATGGGTATGAGCTATTTTTAATAAAAAGTATAAATTATGATGATCAATTTTCATATACAAAATTTTGTCCAATTCTTTATGGATTTTGAGAAATAAATCTCAAAAGGTTTGTAGTGAAAATTAATTAATTTCAATTTTTATTAGTTAAATCGTCGAAGATAAATTCCTTTAGTGTCAAAAGTCATATTTAGGATATTTCTAAGTCCATTTTATAAATCCTTGGTTTTAATAATTTTTTCGGAATTTGAAATTTTTTTATGCATTTTATTTGTACACATAAGCATGTTTTAAATAAATATTATTTATTTTAGAGAGCTCCGGAGCAGGTGCCATCACATTTGGGCAGCCGAGGACACGTTGGCCGGCACGCTCCACCTGTGAGTTAATTTTATAAAATATTTGTTGAGATTATTTACAATAAGAATTTTATGAGATTAATATAAGTTATTTATGATCATGAATTTTACCTTATACATGATTCATTTAATTGATTATGATTAAGCATTTGACAAATATGCTTTAGTTGGTTTAATTTAATTTAATTTTTATTTTATATTGTTTCATATACTATTTTAAAAGTAATGGTAGAACATGCCACTTGGTGGGTGTCACCAAGACTATGTGCACACCAGTGTTGATATGTTTATTGGTTATTTTATGGAGTTTGAGCCCTGGTTGAGTAAAAATCTCTAGGAAAAATTATTAATTGTGGGCCTTGGTTGAGTAAGACTCTCCAGGTAGGTATATGTCTACTAGTTGATCTTGCTCTTTGGGTGCCAGTAAATAATTGGTGTAAGAGACCGGCCATGGTTGGACCCTGGTTGAGTGCGCTCTCTCAGATGTATAGTTATTTGGATTAAGAGAGCCGAAAGGCTAGTAGAACTGAGATTTGGGGTTCTACCATGATTTTCCATTAAAGATTTTATTTATCATAAATATTATGTTTGCATGATTTACTTTATTATAAGTTAAAAGAATTTGTATTTATGGACTTTCTTGAAAGGTATTTTATAAAAGAATGGTTTTGGTAAAAATAAAAGAGTTTTTTTGAAATAATTATTTATTTAAAGGATTTAAAGGTTTTAAATAGTTATTTTAAAACCAACATGTATTTTATAAAGTTAGTTCATTCAGTGAGGTATGACTCTTCCCAATTTATTTTTCCAAGATCTCATAGACTAATCGATCATAGTCGTTTGCGTCGAGTTTCTACTTCTCTAGCCATTTTGTGTAGATTTATTTAATATAATTATTTTTATTTAAATTCTAAATATCGCAATAGTTAGTTAAATAATTTATGTAATTTGTAGTTGGGAAGTAGTGTTGATTGGATAATTTTTGAAAGTGTATTTCCTTGATTTACAGGTTTAGGTTTGTTCCCGATATAGAGGAAACTCTGTCGGATTTTCATTAAATATTAAAGTGTTAAATTTATTATGATAATTCCTTTAGGCTTACTATAAATTTTGGAAGCTTTATGCTTTTTCCATTTTTTAGTGCCGGTCATGTGCCCATGGGGTTCGAGTCGTGACAAAGTTAGTATCAAAGCTTATGGTTGATTTTCTACTACTTTGGTAATTGAAGTATGTCTTTTCTTAAACTATTGCAGTAATTAGGTGGTAATTCTCAATTGTTGTTATCATTGCTTCAAGAATTTCACATATATATTAGTTCTTGATGCAAGGCAACAAGTCTTGGAGTTGTTGGAATGGGTCTATAAATTAATGGATAGAATACATATATTTTCAATATTAATATTATTATTATTACAATATGATTTTTTTCCTATTTTAGTGTTGATTTGAATTTTCCTTTTCTAGCTAGGATTTTATTTTCCTACCTTTGTTAGAATTATTTTTTACTTTATTTCCTAATTACAATTAGGGTTGGTAGGTTTATGTCAACCTATTAATATGTAAGCCTTAAGACTACTAAAGACAATTTTTGTTGAATTGATAATTGAATTCCTATTTTCTCCTAATTTTTGGTATTCCTTTGTGTGAATTAATGAACATTGATGTCTATTTCCTGGCATTTACTGTGAATCAATAGGTTATAGAAGGTTGTTTGACGACCATTTGTATACGAATCAATGACCATTAATAATTATCCTTTATTTTATATCTTTTGCTACGTTAGTTCCCTTGTTGTGTTTGAAATATGGTTAGTTTTTGTGTCTTTTTAGAATAAGGAGGAGAGCATGAAATGCTCCAGCTGTAGATGCAGTATATGATGATGGCGAGTAGTCCATTCAGGATGAAGCTCCTCCCCCTACCCCACGATGTAGAGGAAGGGGTAGGCCTAAGGCAGTGGCAGCTCAAAGGTAAGAGCAATAGCTGCAAGTAGAGCTAGAGGTGGATCCTGCAACCTTTGCAGCTGGAATGGCAGGAATTAATCAAGGTTTAGCTACACTTAATCAAGCCATGGAATTAGTGCAACAAAAGCTTTAACAAAGGAACTAAGGGATGATAGATGTTGATGCTCTTCTTTTGTACTGTAGAGTTGGGAGGATTTCCTTTGACAAGAATGGAGTTGGGAGGATTTCCTTTGACGAGACTGGAGATGCCTTAGACTTCATTAATGCCATTGAGTCTATGACTAGAACTGGGTATACAGATTATTAAAGGATCCTTATTGTTGAGTTGTCAGTCCAAACAACAGCCCAAGATTGGTTCGCAATCCATACAGCCCTATATGGACACTATCACATGGATTGAGTTTAAGGGTCGAGTCATGAGGTATTTCTATCCACCTGCTACAAGGGATGGATTTAGATGGCAATTGTTGCATATCAACAGGGGAGATAGATCAATTGAGGATTATATGAGGGATTTTCTCATATTATCATGTCATGCAATGGATGTGATGGGAGATTGGCATAGAGTAGTGGATTTATATATAACTAGGTTAGGAACGGTATATGTGGGGATATGTACTGAGGGTCATACTTTGGAGAGTGTTATTGATAAGGACAAGCAGTTAGAGAGGCAACATTTTAAGGCATGGTATGATCCCATATCCATATATGAGTGGACATGACAGCGCAGCTAGTGTTCAAGGTATTCACCAGCCAATGTTTTAGCTTGGCAATACTGGTGTGCATATTGGTACCTCCCAGTAGCATAGAGGTTAGAGGGGACATAGATCTAGAAGACATAATTACAAGCATAGTAGACCTGTTAAATATGGACTTGGAGCCAGTAACAGTGTAGTGGATAGAGTTTTGGGTATGGCAGTATAGGCTCAGGGCCTAGTGTATGTCCTAACTATGGTCAAGTATATCAAGGCCCTTGTCACCTATCGTTAGGAGCTTGTTTTAGATATAGATAGGTGGGAAACTTTGCTAGATCATGTCCATATTTTGGTTATTAGCAGAATACCCTCAGGGTTCATCATCTATAGTTACTCAGCTAGTATATCAAACTCCTAAGTTTCATGCACTAGTGTATCCTTAGTAAAGTGGTAATCAGTTTGTGGGCCAGTAGGGCCATGGTATAGGAGGTAGGTATAGAGGGAGACTTGGTGGCAGAGGATTTATCCAGCGATCTACTTTATCGTAGGCAGGCCATTGGTAGGCCAGAGTGTTTACACTGACTCCTCAGGATGCTTAGGCATCTAATGCAATTATGGCAAGTACTCTTATGGTCCGTTATTTTAATGCTAGAGTTTTATTTGATCCTAGTGCATTGCATTCTTTTGTATCTCCTATTTTTGCTTTAAGAATGGGATGGCAACCATCCAAGTTGTTAATTCCATTATCTATTGTAATTCCTCTCAGTGATGAGTTAAAAACAGATATAGTTTTTCCATCTTGTCCAATGTTGGTGGAAGGTAGAGAACTGTTGGTAGATTTAGTTTTGTTAGACATGATAGATTTTGATGTGATTTTAGGAATGGATTGGTTAGCTTGACACTATGCTACTTGGGATTTTTTAGGAAAAAGAGGTGATATTTAGAATCCCAAAATGATAAGGAATTTATATTCAGAGGCAAAAAGAGTTTGATGCCTCAGTGTTGACCATTTGCATGATCAAAGTCTTAATTTTGAATTTTGACAAACAATTTTGATACTAATGATTTCAACTAAGTGTGTAGGAAATTCTATACCAAAAATATACATTTTTGGATATATAGTGATCTTTTAGGCTAATTCGATCTCTGAGATTCAAGGAGGCTTTTTGACATCGTTAAAGCTTTATAATGAGAAAATGATATTCTTCACTTTTGAAGTAGACATCTTAAGCTTTCTGAATTGAGCTTACTTGTCAAAATTTATGGTCATTTGGGTATGCAAATCTTGAGTTGAAGTTAGCATATGCAACTTTCATTTTAGGTTGCACAACTCTTAGTATTTTAGCAATATCTTAAGTTAAAGAGGGTCAATTAAGGTGATTAAAAATGATATGAAAAGATAAGATAATTATCTATAACTTTTATGAAGAAATTTTTGGTTGATTCGATCATTTTCATTCTTGTTCATGAGCATCTCTCTAGTTGTTCATGAGTTATCCCTTGTAAGTGCTCATTTTAAGTTAAAATGGACAGTGCTCCTCATAACCTAGCATTATAAGCTAAGCCTCACAATCATAAAGAGCAGAGATTAGCTCGTGAGAGCAATCATAATAGCTCTAAACAAACTTATTTGAATGCAACGACTATTATTTTTGCTCCTCACCAGCTAGAGCTTGCTCCTCATGAGCATTATTCATTTTTTAGCAACATTTTGACAGAAATAAGTCCAAGATGAATCAAAAATCAATTATAAATGTTGGAGACATTTTTGATACATCCAATAGCCATATTTTTTAGTGTTTGTCTACATAAACACTCCTTAGAATTCAATTGAAAGGTTAAGAAACTTGTTTATTATTCATTCTCTCTTAAGCATTCAATTTAGCTCCTAACATTCTCTTAAAAAATTCTTTCTTTGTAACTCTTATGAGAGTTGGTTATGTGTTAGAAATATAATTTCTCTTCATTTTAAATCTTGGGATTGAGGATTTGGTTGTTGAGTGAGCCTTGAAAACTTAAGTTGTACGGTTGTAAGAGTGAGCCATAAAACTCTTGTGTAATCTCAATCTTGTGAATAAGATTGTGGATGATTGAAAATCCTAACTTGGGGATAAGTTAGGTAGAGACGTAGGATTGTTGTTGAATCCAAACTCCTTAAATCATTGTGTTCTTCATTCTTCCTTCTTAAAATTGTTGCAATTCTTGTTTAATTCCTTAAAATCATTTTTATTTTCCTAAAACACTTGTTAGCCTTATTCACCCCCCTTTAAGGCATTTTCACTCAGAATCTCATTTTTGTAATCATAGCTAGAAAGATGCTTAGAAGGGGATATCAAGGATATTGGTTGTGGTTAGGGATATAGAGGTAAATAAGGGGGTAGTTGAGAAGGTGCCAGTTGTGTGTGAGTTTCTGGATGTCTTTCCTGAAGAATTACCAAGGTTGCCACCAAAAACAAAGATAGAATTTTATATTAATGTTGTACCTAGTACAGATCCTATCTCTATGCCACTTTATAGAATGGCACCTGCAGAATTAAATGAGCTTAAAGAGATTATGAATTCTTGATAATGTCCTTTAGGTTGACTAACGCCTCAAAAGTTTTTATAGGCTTGATGAATCGGGTGTTTAGGCCGTTCTTGGACCAATTTATGATAGTGTTTATTGATAATATCTTATTATATTCTAAGAGTGAGGCGGAGCATGCTAAGCATTTAAGGATCGTGCTTCAGACTTTGAGAGAGCACTAACTATATGCCAAATTCTCTAAGTGTGAGTTTTAGTTGGATTAAGTGGCATTCTTAGGCCATATAGTATCTAAAGCTGGCATATAAGTGGATCTTAAAAAGATTGAAGCTATTACAGGGTGGTTGAGACCTACAATAATCATTGAAGTAAGGAATTTTCTAGGTTTAACTAGATACTATAAGAGATTTGTAAGGGATTTCTCCAAGATAGTTGCACCCTAACAAGGTTAACCCAGAAGAATGCTAAGTTTGTGTGGATAAGGACATATGAGGAGCACTTTCAGATGCTCTAGGACAAATTAACTTCAGCTCCAGTATTGACTTTACCTTCGAGAAGTGAAGGGTATACAATGTATTGTGATGCTTCTCAAGTAGGATTGGGTTGTGTATTAATGCAGTATGGGAGAGTAGTTACTAATGTTTCACGTTAGTTAAAGAAGCACAAGCAAAATCACACTACTTATGATTTGGAAATGGTAGCTATGGTGTTTGCACTAAAGATTTGGAGGCATTACTTATATGCAGTCACTTATGAAATATACACTAACCCCAAGAGCTTGAAGTATATTTTCAACAAAGAAATTTGAATTTAAGGCAAAGAAGATGGATGGAACTTCTAAAAGATTATGAATACTTTATTTTGTACCATTAGGGTAAGGCTAATGTGGTAGCTGATGCATTGAGTAGAAAGTTAGCAAGAAGCCTTGCTCACATTAGCTTAGAAAGAAGGCCAATCATTAAAGAGTTACATGAACTGATTAATCAGGGATTGCAGTGGAAGGTAACTAAGAAATGTTTCATAGCTCAATTCAAAGTACGATCAGTGTACTTGGATAGAGTTAAAGCAGTACAGAAAAAGGACATATAATTACAAAAGATAAAATTTGAAGTGCAACAAGGCCAATCTAGAGATTTTGTTATGGATAGTGAGGGTGTACTATGATTGGGCACTAAGTTATGTGTACCAGATGTGGATGAGTTGAGAAAGGAGATTATGGAAGAGGCTTATTTTTGTGCTTACAATGTTCATCTAGGTTCTACCAAGATGTACCATAATATGAGAGATACATATTAGTGGAATGGGATGAAAAGAGATGTTGTTGAGTTTATATCCAAGTGTCTCACTTGTCAACAAGTGAAATTAGAACATCAGAGACCCTCGGGATTATTACAATAGTTGCCCATTCCAGATTGGAAATGAGATATTATTGTTATGGATTTTATGACTGGATTACCTCGTACAACTGGAGGTTATGATTCTATTTGGGTGATAATTGACAGACTGAACAAGTCAGTTCACTTTTTACCAATTAAGAAGACATACTCTATTGACATATTAGCAAAATTGTATATTAATCGAATTATTTACCTCAATGGATACTAAAAAGAATAGTGTCAGATAGAGAGCCACTTTTACTTCAGTCTTTTCGCAAGTGTTGCATAAATTATTAGGTACTAGACTTGATTTTAGTAAAGCTTTTCATCCTCAAATGGATGGTCGGTTAGAAAGGACCATCCAAACACTAGAAGACATGCTAAGGATGTGTGTGATAGACTTTGGTGGTCAATGAGATTTACACTTTCCTTTGATTAAATTTGCATATAACAACAGTTATCATGCAAGTATTGAGATGACTCCTTATGAAGCATTATATGGTAGGAAGTATAGATCACTCCTATGTTAGGAAGTGGGTAAAAGGCAATTAACAGGCCCAAAATTAGTATAAGTGACTTCAGAGAAGATTTTTATCATCCACCAGAGATTGAGGACAGCTTTTAGTAGACAGAAAAGCTATGCATATCCTAAGAGGAAGGATGTATCACTCTCTATGGGAGACATGGTGTTTCTTAAGGTATCTTTAATGAAAGGAGTGATGAGATTTTATAAGAAGAGCAAATTAGCTCCACGGTATATTAGACCCTTAGAGATTCATTCAAGAGTTGGCGATGTCACTTATAAACTGGTGTTATTGCTAGAGTTATTATGTATTCATTCAGTATTCCATGTCTCGATGTTGAGGAAATACGTCTTCGATCCTTCATATGTTCTTCAGCCACAGACAGTGGAACTTAGTGAAGATTTATCTTATAAAGAGTACCCAATGGTGATCATAGATTGATAAGTTTATCAACTGCATACCAAGGAAATACCTATGGTGAAGGTACTGTAGAGCAACCATGTAGTGAATATTGCAATTCGGAGACGAAGGTTGATATGCAAAACTGATACCCCTATTTGTTTCAATATTAATGTAAAATTTAGGGATAAATTTTTCTTAAGGGTGGAATGATGTAATAACCCAAATTTCTTTTTATTATTATTATTGTTATTATTCGCGTTCTATAGAGGGCAGAGAACAACGAGAATGGCCTGCAAAGAGTGGCAAATTTCATTTTGGTCCCTATACATTTTCTTTTCCTCCATTCAACACACAAACAATCTTCAATCAACCTAAAATTCAAACTATAAACTCGTCTCATTCTCCTCTTCATTCTGGTTGTGTTTTTTTTTTTTTTTGCAAGAAGTGGCTCTGAATAGTGCAAAATTGGCTTAGAAAAGTTAGACTTCTACCTCCGTTTCGCACTGTTTGGTGAGCTTTAAATGCAACGGTTGGTTCCTTTGAGTTCCTCGCATCATCAGGAGTCCATAGGCACTGACCACTCATCTAATCTACACCTGTAGAATATTTGATGAATATTTTTAGGTAATTTCAGTTTGTTACTCAATTACCTAATTCACTGCTGATTTTGGGTCTTTTGAGGCTTTAAGTGTGTTTCATTAATTATTAGAAACATTTTGGTATAATTTTTTTAGTTGGATATTGTACTTTCTGGTGAGAATTCGATGGGTCCCACCCAAATTTCAGGTGAGTGAACAGTACCGACCCGGAAATGATTATAAGCTATTTTTAATAAATAGTATAAATTGTGATGATCAATTTTTGTATATAAAGTTTAGTCTAATTCTTTACAGATTTTAATAAATAAATCTCGAAAGGTTTGTGGTGGAAATTAATTAATTTTCATTTATATTAGTTAAATCATCGAAGATAAATTCCTTTAGCCTCAAAAGTCATATTTAGGATATTTCTGAGTCCATTTTATAAGTTCATTGATTTTAATAAATTTTCTGAAATTTTGAAAATTTTTATGAGTTTTATTTGTATGCATAAGCATGTTTTAAATAAATATAATTTATTTTATAGAGTTCCGGAGTGGGAACCATCACATTTGGGTAGCTGAGGACACGTCGGTCGGCACGCTCCACCTATGAGTTAATTTGATAAAATGTTTGTTGAGATTATTTACAAATAAGAATTTTATGAGATTAATATAAGTTATTTATGATAATGAATTTTACCTTATACATGATTCATTTAATTGGTTATAATTAAATATTTGAAAAATATGCTTTAGTTGGTTTAATTTAATTTAATTTTTATTTTATATTGTTTCATATACCATTTTGAAAGTAATGGTAAAACATGTCACCTGGTGGATGTCACCAAGACTGTGGATGTCACCAGGACTGTATGTGTACTAGTGTTGATATGTGTATTGGTTATTTTTTGGATTGTGAGCCTTGGTTGAATATGACTCTTTGGGAAAAATTATTAATTGTAGGCCTTGGTTGAGTAAAATTCTCTGAGCAGGTACATGTCTACTGGTTGGACCCTAGTTGAGCTTGCTTTATAGGTGCTAGTAAATAATTGGTGTAAGAGGTCGATTGTGACTAGACCCTGGTTGAGTGTGCTCTCTAAAAGCGATAGTCAATTAAATTAAGAGAGTCGAAAGGCTTGTAGAAATGAGTTTTAGGGTTCTGTCATGTTTTTCTTTTAAAGGTTTTATTTATCATAAATATTATGTTTACATGATTTACTTTATTATAAGTTAAAGAGATTTACATTTATATACTTTATAAAAGATTAGTTTTGGTAAAAATAAAAGAGTTTTTTTGAAATAGTTATTTATTTAAGGGATTTAAAGGTTTTAAATAGTTGTTTTAAAATCAATATGCATTTTATAAAGTTAGTTCACTCAGTGAAATCTGACTCCCCTCAATTTTTTTTTTTTTAGGATATCATAGTCAGACCGATCCTAGTCATTATCTTTCTTCTTCTCTATCCATTTTATGTAGGTTTATTTGATATAAGTATTATGTATTTAAATTTTAGACACCGCAGTAGTTAGTTAAATGATTTATGTAATTTGTATTTGGGAAGTAGTGTTGATTGGATAATTTTTGGAAGTATATTTCCCTGATTTATAGGTTTAGGTTTGTTTCCGGTACAGAGAAAACTCTACTAAATTTTTGCTAAATATTAAAGTGTTAAAGTTTATTGTGATAATTCCTTTAGGCTTAGTATGAGTTTTGGAAGTTTTATATTTTTCTCATTTTCTAGTACTGATCGCATGTCCATGAGGGTTCGGATCATGACATAACTTATAAAAATAACTTTTAAATGATAGAGATACTTTCATCAGGTTATTGTTGCCCGCAACAAATACTAAAAGTAGTCTCCTCTTAAGTTGATAGTCCCATAATATGGGGAAAATGTACTTCAATGAATGTTTTTTGTATTTTATGAGACCCGTGACTTGATAAACAATTACCTCTATCACAGTCTTTTTCAAAGAGTATATATTATGTTACTAGATGAAACAAATTTTTTTTAATTAATAAAAAATTTATATAATTTAGATATGGATGAATATATAAAATAAAGTTTAATAGCTGAAATTTAATAATTGATATTGAATGACGTGGTTTCATGATAATACCATATAAAGTCTCAATTTTAATTAGTTAAAACCTAGCACATCTACTAAGTAACCCAATATTCTGATATAGGAATTGATCAGGGTATCAGGACAAAGAATTTGCAAGTTCAACAAAATCATTCAACAATTCAACTTTAAGGCTATTCCAAGTGTTGCAACTGATAACAAGGCGATAAGTATCAGATGGAATAATACAAAATAAGATACCAAAATGGTGTAATTAATAAAAAAAAAAAAATCAATCAACCATCCTCAAATGGGTGATTCCGAAATATTGAACTTCAATCATTCCAAGAATATTATATTAATTTCATATGCATCTCATAAATAAAGATACAATTACATCGGACATTCAAACAAAAACAGCTTCTTCAGCCCAACAAAGACATATATATATATATATGCATGCTGCCTCATTTGGCTATAAGCTTTGGGTGCACCCACTACCAGAGAAACATTTTAGTTATTCCTTTCATGGAAGACTTTGGTTGACTCCAACTTGTGTTTCTTTGTCCTGATCGTTCAAATTGAGGGCAGTCAATGGAGAAGATAGGTGGAAATAATAACGTCAAAGCTTGAAAATTAAGGAGAAAAATTAAAACAATTAGCAGACAGATTGCTAATGCTACTTTTACAATTTCACACTTCTTTTACACCTGTCCATCACATTTCTTTATTTCATACGAAAAAAAAATATTGATCAGTTCCCGTTCCAGCTTTCACCCCTTAATTGTCTACTGCTTAGCTTTCTTTTTTTCCTATCAATATTCCTTCCCTTTGAATATGGCAGTGGCTGATGTTCTTGTTTCTAAAGTTCTGGAGATGCTGATTTCTGGCATTTATAGTGAGGCAGAGCAAAAGGTTAATCTTGTTGTTGGTGTCGAGAAAGAGATGAAAATGCTCACTGACAATCTCCACTCCATCCAAGCTGGGCTCTTTGATGCAGAGAAGAGGCAGCTGAAGTAGGAAACAGTCAAACTATGGCTCCGAAGGCTAAAAAACATATTGTACCACATTGATAATGTTTTGGACGAGTGGAGCACTGAGCTTCTGAAATAAAAAATTAGAGATGATTATGAATATGCTCCCAATCCTAAAAGAGCTATGGTATGGTCTTTTTTCCTATCCTTTCTCTTTTGCTTTCGTGAAGTCGGTTTCCGCCATGACATTGTTTTCAAGATAAAAGAGATAAATGGAAGTCTGGAAGTCATCGCCAAACAGAAAATTAATTATAACTTTCTTCCAGTGGAAGGTAATGGAGGAGTTTAACGTGTTATGACTACCTCTGTTGTTACAATGCCTGAAGTAAAACGTAGAGAGCAAGATGAAAATAGAGTGATAAATTTGTTGTTGTCTGAGAGTACTGGAACACCGAATCCTCATGTCATCTCTGTAGTATTGATGGGAAGGATAGGGAAGACAACCCTCACAAAAATGGTATATAACGAACACTGGGTGAAGTCCCATTTTGATAAAACAATATGGGTTTGTGTCTCTGATGCATTTGATGAGAATAGGATTGCCAATGCCATTCTTGAATCTCTTGAAGATGCTGCCTCATATTTTGTTGAATTGCAAAGCAAGGTGCAAAAAATTCGACAACATATTAAGGGGAAAAAGTTCTTACTTGTTCTGGATGACATTTGGAACGAAGACAGTAACAAGTGGAGACGAATAGAAGAATTTCTCAGGTGTGGTTCCTCAGGAAGCAAAGTTCTGGTAACTACACGCAGTGAGAAAGTTGTAGAAATTATGGGGCATAGAGATCACATGATCCGACTTGGATTGTTGTCCAATGAGGAATGCTGGTCCATATTTAGTCAACTTGTATTCTTGGAAAATACTAGCATGCAGTGCAATAGTAGTCTAGTAGAAATTGGTAGAAAAATTGTTGCTAGGTGTAAGGGTTTGCCTCTTGCTGTAAAGATAATAAGCTAATTGAAAGAGGTGTTTTAGCCCTATTGTTGTTAAGTTATCATGACTTATCCTCAGCACTGAAACAGTGCTTTTTGTATTGTGTCATCTTCCCTTAGGACCATAGGATTAGTCAAAAGAAATCGATTGGGATGTAGATGAGTCAAGGTTATCTTAGGGCAACCAGAAGTAAGGATATGATGGAGATAGGTGAGAAATGTTTCCAGCACTTGGCTATGCACTCTTTGTTTCAGGATTTTGAGGAAGAAGATGAGGATAGGAGCATTAGTTACTGTAAGATGCATGATTTTGGTCAATCTATCATGAAAAATGAAAGTGTTTGCCTCGAGGTCAATA
The DNA here is from genome assembly GCA_947683625.1 of Mallotus nudiflorus. Classification (NCBI taxonomy): domain Eukaryota; kingdom Viridiplantae; phylum Streptophyta; class Magnoliopsida; order Malpighiales; family Euphorbiaceae; genus Mallotus; species Mallotus nudiflorus. Next base: position 754,802 of record CANTUR010000125.1, read on the forward strand.
GTACTTATTGTGTAGATCCAAGGATAGACTTCAATTTTCCTAATGAAACACGACATGCAGTGATTGTGGTTGCCCAAAGAAAGGCCTCATTTCCTAGCTATGTCTATAACTTTAAAACATTACATAGCCTCAGATTTCTCTCCATGGATTGGGTTTCAACTGTTCAAGCGGCCTTACATTGTGTATTCAATGAACTGACATGTTTGAGATCACTGAGCTTAAGTGACTCTGGCATTGAAGAAATTCCTCTGAATATAAGTAAATTGATCCATTTGCAAGAGCACGACTTATCTCTAGAATGTTGTGGATCCCTCCTAATCGAGCTCATAGTTTGAAAAAAAAAGGTCAAAAAGGATAGGCACCAAATAAGAATTTTTTTTTAATACTTTGATGGCTATATATAGAGCCATCTGCATTTGGAGGATAAGAACAGCACAGCAAGAAGCGAAGAAGTGTAGTAGAGCAACGAGTGAGCAAAATTTTTGTGCTCTGTGTGCGTGTGAGAGGAGAGAGCATTTTAAAAGAGTTTGGAAAATTTTTCTCATAGTGTGAGTAATAAAATAGTGAGAAAATTATTTTAGAGTGTTTGGAAAATACATTGAGTACCACTATTTTGGTAAGAACTATTTTTATTGTATGCCTCTAGTGTTGATCTAGGGAAGACTTTCTCTTGTACGTACTATTTTTATAGTGGAAGAATTATTGTTTTTGTCTCGTGGACGTAACTCAAAAATTAAGGGTGAACCACGTTAAAATATTGGTGTCATTTTTATTATTTTTATTATCCATTGGTCAGTTTAATTGTTTCTATTTATTTTTTATTTAATTATTTCTACAGTAATTTTATTTTGTCTCTGTGAAAATTATTTCGCTACACCAACTCTGTTAATTTTTCCAACATGGAAATCTAAGATTAAGGAGGTTGCCTGAAATAGTACGTAAATTGTATAATTTACAAACCTTAGTTGTGGATGAATATGAGAGTCTTGAATCGTTGCCTCAAGGGATGGGAAAACTTACTAATTTGAGGTGTCTGTATAATATTAGGTGTGGATCTTTGTGATTGCCAAAAGGTCTTGGTAGGTGTAACCCTTCTTTGAACATCAATGGAAAAATATTTCCCTTGAATTTACTCTCTTTTCCTCTGAATTTTATTCTTCATGGTATGAGAGCATACCCATTGAAATAGAATTTTTTATTGAATTCTTGAAATCATATTTTTTCTTCTTCCTTTGAATTCTTTAAATCTTCAAAATTATGACCACCGAAAACACATCCATTGTGTCCTATGGAACACTCAATTTTATTCAAACCCTTCAAGATAATTCTCCCTTTCCCACAGGAATTATTCTTGATGATACGAACTATACTCTATGGTCACAGATCATGGAGATGCAAATTGGAGCCAGAAATAAATCTGGCTTTCTGAATGGCATTACGCCAAAGTCACCAGCAGGAGATAAAGCATTAGAAACTTGGCTCCTTGATAATAATCGAGTTAAAAGTTGGCTGATTGACTCAATGAGTCCGACATTGATGTAGAGATTCATCTGTCTTCCAAAAGCAAAGGAGATATAGGATGTTGTCTCAAAAACCTTCTATGATGGGTCTGACGAGACTCAATTATTTGAATTGAACTGGAAATAATTCATAACACGTCAGAATGGTAAGCCATTACCTGCATACTATAATGAATTGATTGGAATATTTCAGGAAATTGATGCCCGGATGTGTGCATAAGGGGAGGATGTTAATGGAGTAGTATCACTCCATAAACATATTACCTAGCTTCGAACACATATTTTCCTAGCCGAGCTTGATTTTGAATTTAATAATGCTCAAAGTGAAATACTTCGAAAGGATCTACCTTTTGATCTTGAGTCTAGTTATGCATATGTCCGAAGGGATCACAACCAGCGAAATACAATGGAAGAGCCAAAGATACTGCTGGACCATTCTGTACTTGTAGCAGCTCAGACTAGGCCTCAGTTCAAAGGAAAGATACCAAGTAAGCCCACCATATACACTTGTACTCATTGTAGTGAAGTTGGACACTCTAAGGAACAGTGTTATAAAATTGTGGGATATCCGGAATGGTGGGATTTCAACAAAAAGCCTCGTAAGAAGCTCAGCAAGGCTGCAATTGTTACTTCTACTAAACTAAGTGGTGATCCTGATACCACTTCAGGTATAACAAAACTTACTCAAAATAATACATGGATTATTGACACAAGTGCTATTGATCATATGACAAACTCCACTCACCACCTTACATCTATCCGTCCATCAACCTAACAAAATATTCTAACTACTAATGGAGGCATAACACCAGTCACTCATAAGGGATCAGTATCTAACTCCGACTCTCTTAATTTAGATAATGTTCTTATTGTTCCATATCTTTCTTGTAAGCTACTATCTGTTGGCCAAATCATTGAAACCTTGAATTGCACTGTCAAATTTTGGCCTAATTATTATGTATTTCAAGACATTGCAACGCATCAGATTCTTGGCTCTAGGGTTAAACATGGAAAGCTGTACTATCTTGAGTTGCATGATGATTCAAAACGGAAGACAAGTCAAGTTAATAGGGTTGGTAGAAGTTGCTCGAGTAAAGACCAAGTAATCTTATGGCATCATCGTCTTAGGCATCTCTCTTTTCATTATCTCAGACAAATAAAACTGAATTTATTTTTGAATACCACAGACTCGGAATTCAAGTGTGATGTTTGTGAATTAGTAAAAGGCCACTAAATTTCGTATGTACTGAGTTATAATAAAAATTCAGTTCCATTTATGACCATTCATTCTAATGTATAGGGACCTACTCAGATTCCCACTCTATCTGGTGCTTGATATTTTGTAACGTTTATTGATGAATGTACCCAGATGACCTGGGTATCACTACTTTCTAATAAAGGGGATGTGTGCTCTAAGTTTCAGGAGCTGTACAACATGGTGGCTACATAATACCAGAGTAAAATTTGAGTCTTGCTGTCTGACAATGGTAGGGATTATGTTAACTCAAACCTCAATGATTTCTGCCACAAGAAAGGCATTCACCATTAAACATCTTATGCCAATACTCCTCAACAGAATGGTATAGCCGAAAGAACTAGTAGTTATTAGAAGTTATCCGAGCGTTATTATTTGATATGAATGTTCCTCAAGAATATTGAGAAGAGGTTGTTCGATCCGCTGCGTACCTCATAAACTAGACACCATCATAGTACTCGATTTTAAAAATCCCCTTCAGAAACTTTAGGAACTTATCATATCTCCACCCCTCAATAATCTCAAACCTCAAGTTTTTAGATGCTCGGCATATGTTCATCAGACACTCGGCAAATTAGACCCTCGAGCTATCTGGTGTATCTTTATTGGCTATGCAAATTTACAAAAAGGATATCAGTGTTATGATCCGAATATAAAGAAGATGTATGTTACTCGGGATGTTCAGTTTCATGAAAATAGTCCTTTCTTCTCCCACTCTGAGTGCTCTCTTCAAGGGGGAGAAACATCTGAATGTCTTTGAGCTTGAAGATAGCATTTTGAGTGTTCCAACGAATCCGAGTACTCTGAGTCTCCAAAATGTTTCGAGCGTCTCACCCGGACAGACATCTGAATAGACACTTGGTGTTCCGAGTCCGAGCATCTCACCCGGACAAACATCTAGTGTTTCGAGTATGAGCATCTCACCCGAACAGACATATGATGTTCCGAGTATGAGCATCTCACCCGAACAGATCATCGAAGAAAAATTGAGTAATCAAGATAGTACATCTTCCAAGCCCACACCAGAAGCTGAAGAAACTCTGGATGTGGTGCATAATAAGGTAAACTTGTCTCCTTTAATTCTAAAAACTGAGCCTTGTTATCCTTCTAGGATTAATAAAAGGGTTTCAAAAAAACAATATGATCCGGACCTTCATACCAAAGCTAAATACCCTATCAACAACTTCATATCAACCAACCATTTGTCAAAATCAAATGCACTTATTGTAAATCAATTATCTACTATATCTATTCCGAGTAATGTGCAGGAAGCCTTAGATGATCCGGATTATGAATGATGAAATGGAGGCATTGTAGAAGAACCAGACATAGGATCTTGTTTCTCTTCTAGAAGGAAAGAAAATGGTAGGGTGAAGGTGGATATTTATTATTAAACTCAATCCAGATTGAAGCATTAATCGATATAAAGCTTGATTGGTAGCAAAGGGGTATACTCAAATGTATGGAATTAACTATGAAGATACATTTGCCCCAGTAGCAAAAATGAATACCATCCGAGTCCTTATTTCCTTAGCTGCCAACCTGGACTGGCCGCTACGACAATTTGATGTAAAGAATGCATTTTTTAATGGAACCATAGATGAAGAAGTATATATAGATCCACCACTTGGAACTAAATGTACTGACCGAGTGTGTAAACTAAAAAGAGCATTGTATGGACTCAAGCAATCGCCTCGAGCATGGTTTGGACAACTCTCAGCCTTCATAAGGAAGCTCGGATATAAGCAAAATGATGTTGATCACACACTTTTCATCAAACAGAAATTAGGTAAAGTCACTACACTAATTTATATGTTGATGATATGGTGGTCACTAGAAATGATCCGAGTGAGACAACAATCTTGCAAAGATAGTTAGCATCTGAGTTTAAACTTAAGGATTTGGGAAACTTGAAGTATTTTTTAAGGATTGAAGTTGCAAGATCTACTCAAGGAATTTCTTTTTGCCAGCGAAAGTACGCAATGGACCTACTGACAGAGACTGGAATGCTTGATTGTAAGCCAGCTGAGACGCCCATTGAAGTCAACCATGGACTTTCAGTCCAAGAAGGTCAAATTCCAACTGATAGAGATCAGTATTAAAGGTTGGTGGGAAGGTTGATTTACCTATCTCATACTCGGCCAGACATTGCTTATGCAATAAGTGTTGTGAGTTAGTTCATGCATTCTCCGAGTAAAGAACATATCAATGTAGTGTACCGAATATTAAGATATCTAAAGTTTTCTCCAAGTAAAGGGTTATTTTTTAGGAGGAATAAGAATTATGAAATTACTGGCTATACTGATGCTGATTGGGCTAAAGATCGAACTGATCAAAAATTAACATCCGGGTACTTTACATTTATTGGAAATAATTTAGTCATGTGGAGAAGCAAGAAGCAAAAAGTTATAGCAAGATCAAGTGTTGAAGCTGAGTTTAAAGGAATGGCTCATGTAGTATGTGAGTTGCTCTGGGTAAGAAAAATTATTCAGGATCTGGGATTAAAGCATCTGAAGTCTATGTTGTTACATTGTGATAACAAAGTAGCCATAGCAATTACAAACAATCCGATTCAACATTAACGAACTAAGCATGTAGAGGTTGACAGACATTTTATAAAAGATCATCTGAACCAAGGGATGATTGATCTTCAATATGTTTTGTCTCAGACTTAACTAGCTGACGTCCTTACAAAGGTTGTATCCGAAAAAATATTATACAACTCACTTGGCAAGTTGGGAACAATTGACATACATTTACCAACTTGAGGAGTAGTGTTGAGGAAGTAAATATTTTTATTGTATATATTATAGGAAGTAAATATTTGTATACAATTAGAAATAAAGTTATATTCTATTTAGAATGTTATTATATTCCTAATTAGGTTGTGATTATGATTCCTGTATGTATATATAAGGGGTGTAACCCATCTTTGAACATCAATGGAAAAATATTTCCCTTAAATTTACTCTCTTTTCCTCTGAATTTTATTCTTTAGTTAAGTGGTCTTCAGAGATTAAGCTGGCTCAACATTTGCCATGATGATGAACAAAAAGAAGAAGCATCACTGTCTCTTAGAGATGTGGAAAACCTCAATCACCTTAGTGGTTGTTTGGAGATAAGATGTAGTAGACAACATAAGGCAAATGTGGATGTGAGAGACGCTAGGTAGGCACAGTTGAAGGTGAAAAAACACCTCACTAAGTTGGTTCTGCGTTTCAGTTTGCGAGATGGAGCTGAGTGGAGGAAAGAAAGTGAAGATGAAGAGTTATTAGAAGCTTTAGAGCCTCCTCCAAATTTGAAATCTTTAGAGATATATAATTACCAAGGCATCAAAATGTGCTGCTCAAGCTGGATATCATTGCTGAGTTTTCTTAGAGAGCTTTATCTCTGTTATTGGAGAAATTGTGAGCAATTGCCTCCATTGGGAAAATTGCCTTCCCTTGAATCTCTTACAATCGATAATTTTGAGAGATTAAAAAAAGTTGGTAGGGAATTTCTCAGGATGGATCATCATGAGGTTGGTGCTGCTATTAGTACCAGTATTAGTATTGCAATAATATTATTCCCGAAAATTGGTAGAATTGGAATTCAGAAGGGTGAATGAATGGGAAGAACGGAATTATGAAGGCGAAGTTAACGATGAGATTTTAAAAATAATGCCATGCCTTTCTACTTTGTCCCTCTGGCGTTGTCCAAAGTTGAAGAAATTGCCATGTTACATTTGCCAAAACACTTCACTCAAACTTAAGACTTGAAAATGTGAGGCTCTGCATCTATAAGGGTGGGAAAGAAATCAGGTAATTTAGTTTCTTTGATGTTGCTTAGGACAAGTAACTAGTGTCTTTTTTTTTAATTTACTTTTGTGTCTGGTTAAATTTTCATTCAGTAGAAAACTTGTGTCACGGGCCCGTAAAAGCTTCACAAAAAGGGACCGTGTGGCGCTTGTCTAGAATACCTTCTAACAAGCCAGCCTCAAGGACAAACTAGTAAATCTGTAAAGACACAAAATAATAGTTGGTTAGTACCTAAGTGAAGATCATAAAGCCAATACAATAGCCCCAAAAGGGTAAGAGCAAGCCATGCACAAGATTCTAGGCACAAGCACAAACACAAGAGACAAGGCATAGTGAAAGATCGTAATGGGGCTACTTCTGTTATTCATTCCATGGATCAATACATCGATTCAGACACTATGCTCCCCAAGGTGTAGGCAGGGGGGAACCTACCCAAGAGGAGTGCACACACCCAGCATATATAGTGGCTAGATCTCCGGCCCTAGGCCTTTGATGACTAGTCACTCCCCCCTAAAGAGCATAAGGAGCACAATGAAGGGTGGTAGGAGGAGACATCAATATGTTCCACCCATCACTCTCTTGAAATTACATAAAATAAAATAATTATGAAATGTCTAAAATGCCCCTATGATTACAAAATGCTACCCCTTGACATTCTCCCCCACTCAAGCGGTCGACGCCCTCGTCGATTGGGACTCAATGAATTGCTCGATCTTGTACTTGAAAGCTATAAGGTCCTCTTCCTTCTCCCAGCTATTTTCTTCTTCGCCTTGGTCCTTCCACTTCACTAAGTACTCCTTGTATCTGCGGCGATTAGAAGCTACCACTCGCTCTGCTAGAATGTCCTCCACAATCTTCATTGTTGGTTCGAACTTGGAAATTGGAGGTCTCTTGATCTGGTTCCTGCTATTGTCTTCTTCATCTGCATGGTATGGTTACAAGTTGCTCACATGGAAGACTGGATGGATGTTAAGTCTTTCTGGCAATTCTACTTTATAGGCAGCTGACCCCACTTTGGCAGTAATGGGGAAAGGGCCTTCAAATCTCCTCAGTAGACTATGATCTTTGCTATGTAAACAAACTTATTCTAGAAGTAGCTTTATCAGTACCTTGTCTCCAACCTGGAACTCATGTGGCCTACGCTTCATATCTGCCCAGTACTTCATTCTCTGTGCTGCTCTCGCCAAATGTGCCTGAGCAATTTCTTCATTTTGCCTCCACTCCTTGAAGAAGTTATATGCCTTTGGGTTTCACCCTTTATATGGACCCTCTAATGAATGAGGAAAAGAAGGTTATTGACCTGTAATAATCTCAAAAGGACTTTTGTTAGTACTAAAGCTCTTTTATGAGTTAAAACAAAATTGTGCTACATCTAACAAAGATGCCCAATTCTTTTGGCTATAACTGATAAAATGCCTCAAATATTCCTCCAATAGGCTATTGAATCTCTCTGGCTGTCCATCTATTTATGGATGATAGCTGGTAGACATGTCTAGGCGTGAGCCTAGGAGTTGAAAGAGTTCTGCCCAGAAAGTTCCCAGAAATCGCCCATCTCGATCACTGACGATGCTTTTAGGTACTCCCCAGTATTTTTCCACATGTTTAAAGAAGGCTCTGGCTGTGTCTTCTGAAGAACTAAATTTTGGCATTGGGATGAAGGTGCAATACTTAGAGAACTGATCTACCACCACTAAGATGGAGTCATACTCCCCCACTCGTGGTAAACTCGTAATGAAGTCCAGCGACACACTATCCCAAGGCCGATTTGGAACTGGCAAAGGTTCCAAAAGTCCTGCAGTCTTTTTCCTATCAACCTTGTCCTGTTGGCAGATTAGGCAGGTCTTCGTGTACATCCTCACATCATCTTCCATTTTGGGCCAGTAATAATTCTGCGTTAAGAGAGCCAGTGTTCGTTGCCATCTAGGATGACCTGCTCATAGTGTATCATGACATTCTTGAAGCAGCGACTTCCTTAGGTTTCCAATCTTTGGTACATACAACTGAAACCTATTTGCCACTAAGAGATCATTTTCCCAAATGAACTGTCTAGTTTTCCCTTGCTTTGCCAAGTTGATCAAAGCAACTACTTGAGGGTCTTTTTCTAAGTTTTGCTTGATCTGGTCTCGGATGGAGGTCGCCACTCGACTCATGTATAGGTAAGCCAATCATTTTACTATCGCTAGGTCTGTCTTTCATCTTAGTACATCGGGAACATTATTATTCTTCCCAGGTTTATATTCCAAGTGAAAATCAAATTCGGCCAAATGTTCCTGCCAACGGGCTTGTCTTGGATTCAATTTTGGTTGGGTTAGGAAGTGGCCGACCGCTGTGTTATCAGTCTTCACCATGAATTTTCACCCCAATAAGTAATGCCTCCATATTCTCAAGCAATGTAGGACTGCCAGTAACTCTTTCTCATGAGCTGTGTATCGACATTCTGCTTCACTTAGTTTTCGGCTTTTAAAAGTTATAGGATGGTTGTCCTGCATTAGCACCCCACCAAGTGCATAATCGGAAGCATCTGTTTGTACTTCAAAGGACTTTAACATGTCCGGCATAGCCAATACTGGATCTTTAAGTAGTAACATCTTCACCTCCTCAAATGCTTCTTGACAGTTGCTAGTCCATTTCCAACCAGTAGTCTTCTTTAGCAATTCTGTTAATGGAAGTACTTTCTCTGAATACCTTTTTATGAACCGCCTATAGTAGTTGGCCAATCCTAAGAAGGAACGGAGTTCTGTAAGACTAGTAGGTGGTTTCCATTCCTAGATTGCTTTAACTTTCCCTGGGTCCATATGGATGTGGCCTTGTTCCACTATGTGCCCTAAGAATTTGATGGTAGTTTTCCCAAAAGCACACTTCTCTCTTTTTACATATAGCTGGTTCTGCCTTAATTTCTCAAAGACTAGGCGAAGATGCTCTTCATGTTCTGTTAAAGTGGTGCTATAAACCACAATGTCATCCAGATACACCACCATAAATTTATCCAGATAATCATGAAACACCTGGTTCATAAGAGTACAAAAAGTACCAGGAGCATTGGTTAATCCAAAAGGCATTACAAGAAATTCAAATGCACCATACCGAGTCACACATGCAGTTTTTGGTTCATCTCCTTCTGCAACGCGGATCTGGTGATAACCTGATCTCATATCCAACTTGCTGAAGTACTTGGCCTATCCCAATTGAACAAAGAGGTCAGCTACTAGTGGAATAGGATATTTATTCCTCACAGTGACTTTATTCAAAGCTCGATAATCAACACACAATCGTAGGCTCCCATCTTATTTCTTTTGGAAAAGCACTGGAGCACCAAAGGGGGCCTTAGAAGGGCGGATAAACCTCGCCGTAAGTAATTCATCTAGCTATTTTCTCAGTTCAGCTAGTTCAGGAGGAGCCATTCTATAAGGAGCTCTTGCTGGAGGTTTTGTACCTAGGAGCAATTCTATCTCATAATCAATTCCCCTTCTCAGAGGTAAAGTTTGTGGCAGCTTATCAGGCATCACATCAGTATAATCAATTAATACTGCCTCTAGTTGTCCTGGGATCTCCTTATTTAGTTGGTCCTCGGCCCCAAGTGGGATTGCTATATACGTTTTCTCACCCTTCTTTATCCCCTTCTTAAATTGCATGGCCGACAACATCTTCTTTTCACAAATTGGGCTCATCTTAGTTGGGATTACACACGGGCTCTCCCCCATCATCAGTAAGCAATTAGTTGCAGCAATGGGGATAGTTCTAGTTTCAATCAAGAAATCCATCCCTATAACAACATCAAAGTCGTCCATTGGGGCTATCGTGAACAACACATTTCCGCTCCATGCTCCCAATTTACATGGCATTTCTCTAGCTATGCCAGCTGTTTCTCTAGCTTGACAGTTGATGGTTTTCATTTTTCCCTTATCTCTTTCCACCTTGAGCCCCAATCGAGTGGCCACGTATCTGTCATAAAATTGTCAGTAGCTCCCGTATCTACGAGAGTCCGAAAAAGTTTACCCTGCACAAAAAAGTCCACATACATTAGTCCCCTGGGTCTTTTTTCTTTTGGTTGCTCTATCTGTCTTTCCAAGGCATTCAAGCGCCTCAGGCCTCCCATCATAGCTGGCTCATCCTCCTCCACTCAAGGATTTTCATTCACTTCTTCAATTGGTATGGTTCTTAAGGCATTCAAAGCTCCTCGATGAGGGCATTCTACCAACCGATGAGGTCCGCTGCATAAGAAACACTTAATGTTTGGGGTGCTTCTACCGGTGGTTTTCTCAAGCCCTGGAGGCTTTGTCGAGGTTTGCCCAAAATTTCAAAATTTGGGGTAATTTCTTTCTCCCCCTCCTGTTTTTTTGAATCTCCTTTCTATCCCACCAAAATTCTAATTTCTGCATTCTAAATTCCCAGTTTGTGGAGCTTGTCGGTCAGCATTTCCTTGGGAATATCTTGCCCATTTGTTTGTAGAGCCATCTCCCTCCATGAAGGGATTGAATTTTATTTTGTTGCCACTCTCGGTGTAATCATCTAAACTCTCAGCTACTGAGATAGCTGATCTGACATCTTTTACTCCACGTCATTGAAGCTCTTTCTTGGCCCATGGTTTCAATCCAGCCATGAAACGATGCACCCGGTCAATTTTAGCCATGTCTGGCACATTAAGAATCAACACCAAGAATTGTCGGACGTAATCTTGAATGGAACCCATATGTCTCAGTTCATCTAACTGAGCACGGGTGTTAAACCCCACATTTTCAGGATAGAATTGGTCTCTTAGTTCCTGCTTAAAATCCTCCCAGCCAGTTACAAAGAACCTGCCTGCTTTTATACCTTCAACTTTGGTCCGCCACCAAAGTTTTGCATCATCCATGAGATACATGGGTGCAATCCTCAATCGTTGTTCCTCCTGCCTCGTCGATAACTTTCTGTTTGATATGGAACTATATTTTCATCCTAGTCTTTTTTTTCTCTCTGCTTGATTTTGCGGTCGTGATGTGTGTTTCCGCCATGACATTGCTACAAAGATAATCAAGCTAAATGAAAGGCTAGATGCTATTGCCAAAGAGAAAGATAGGTATAACCTTTCTTTCATTCAAGGCAATGAACAAGTTGAGCGAAACATAACAACCTCTTTTGTCGATGTAAAAGATGTCAAAGGCAGAGTGAATGATAAAGATGCCTTAATCAACTTGTTGTTGGCTGAGAGTAGTGTCGTGCCAAACCCCCATGTCATCTCTGTAATAGGGATGGGAGGGATTGGAAAAACAACTCTCGCCAGACTTGTGTTCATTGATGACAGGATTAAGTCCCATTTCCATAAGAAAATATGGTTTTGTGTCTCGGATCCCTTTGATGAGTTTAGGATGGCTAAAGCGATCCTTAAATCTCTTAATGCTGCAGCCACAGATGTAGTTGAATTGCAGAATTTATTAGAGGAAATTCATAAATCTATTCAGCAAAAAAAGTTTTTGCTTGTTTTAGATGATGTCTGGAATGAAGACTTTACAAAGTGGGAATAACTAAAACATTGTCTTGAATGTGGTGCACCGGGCAGTAAGATTTTGGTAACCACACGTAAGGAGAATGTTGCAAGAATTATGGGTTCCAGAGATCATCATGACATAATCCAACTTGGATTGTTGTCCGATCTGGAATGTTGGTCCATATTTTCTCAAGTTGCATTTTCTGATAGGACTGGGGAGAAGCAGAATAAGAGTCTAGAAGAAATTGGAAGAAAAGTTGCTGCTCGATGTAAGGGTTTGCCACTTGCTGTAAAGGCAATAGGGGGTCTGTTACGCTTTAAAGATTCTGTACAGCAGTGGCAAAGCGTCTTAGACAGTGAATTATGGGAATTAGAGGAAGTTGAAAGAGATGTTTTGGTGCCATTATGGTTAAGTTATTATGACTTACCCTCACCACTGAAACAGTGCTTCTTGTATTGTGTCATCTTCCCTAAGGACCATATGATGTGTAACAAGAAATTGATTGGGATGTGGATGAGTCAAGGTTATGTTAGGGCAACGAGAAGTAAGGATTTAGTGGAAATAGGTGAGGAGTATTTCCAAAACTTAGCTATACGCTCTTTCTTCCAGGATTTTGAGGAAGATGATTGGGACAGGAGCAATAGTTACTGTAAGTTGCATGATTTGGTTCATGATTTTGGTGAATCTTTGATGAAGAAGGAAAGTTGTAAAATAGAGGTAAATAGTACTAACAATAGGATAAAAGATTTAAGAGATGATTCCAGTCATAACCAAATACGTCATGCAGGAATTTCAGTGGTAGGCCAAATGGAGAACTCATTTCCTAGTTGTGTATATAATTTTAAAATATTACGGAGTCTCATTATTTTATCTCCTCGTAGTAATCCAATGATTGAAGCGGCCTTACATTGTATATTTCATGAATTGACTTGTTTGAGATCATTAAACTTAAGTGGATGTGGCATTGAAGAAATCCCAACTAATATAAGTGAATTAATCCATTTGAGAGAGCTAGATTTGTCTAAAAATGAAGGATTAAAGAAGTTGCCTGAAACAGTATGTAAATTGTACACTTTACAAACCTTAGTTGTGGATGAATGTAGGAGTCTTGAATCGTTACCTCAAGGGATGGGAAAGCTTATTAATTTGAATTGTCTGTATAATGTTAAGTGTGAATCTTTGTTGTTGCCAAAAGGATTAGGAAGATTAAGTGATCTCCAGAGATTAAGTTGGCTCAACATTGGCCATGATAATGAAAGAGAAGAAGCATATCTATCTCTTAGAGATGTGGAATACCTCAATAACCTTGGTGGTTATTTGGGCGTAAACTGGAAAAGAAAACATAAGGCAAATGTTGATGTGAAAGACGCTAAGCAGACACAGTTAAAGGCTAAAAAACACCTCATTGAATTGGATCTCCTTTTTCAAGTTTAGAGTGGAGGACACACGGCGGAGATGAAGAGTTATTAGAAGGTTTCGAGCCTCCTCCAAATTTGAAATATTTAAAAATATATAATTATTTGTAGTACAAGTTGGATAACATTGCAGCTGAATTCTCTTAGGAAGCTTGCTCTTGTGGAATGGATAAACTGTGAGCAATTGCCAGCGTTGGGAAAATTGCCTTCCCTTGAATCTCTTGAAATTAGTGAATTTGTGAGTGTTAAAAAAGTAGGAGGTGAATTTCTTGGGATGGATGATGAGATTAGTGGTAGTGGTGCTGCTGATGCTATGAATACTGCACTAATATTATTCCCCAAATTGATAGAATTGAGGTTCAGTTGGATGGGAAAATGGGAAGAGTGGAAGTATGAAGACGAAATAATAAAAAATATAACAATAATGCCAGCTCTTCGCTCTTTGACTCTACAGGGATGTAAGGAGTTGAAGGAATTGCCACATTACATCACCCAAAACACTTCACTCAAACTTGACATTCATTTTTGTCGAGCTCTGCATTATGAAGGAAAGTAAGAAATTAAAAGGTAATATTTCTTCACTTCATTAATTAATTATTCTCTAATTTCTTTTCTTTTCCACTTTCTCATAACTATTATTAACATTTTTGGGCTTTTCTAAAAACTCCGACGTCGTTTCAAAACAGGCAAGCTCCTCTGTTGCAGCATCACCGGACACTGTCTTTAACACAACATCCTGAACACTGTCTAGAACAAACATCAGTCTTCACTAAGTAATTATCTTTGTTTTTAATTGATTTGTGTTTTCTTTTTCTTTATTTATTTGTTTCTTTCTTTTGAGCTGATTTTTTTTTTCTTTTTTGTGATGAAGAACAATCTCCTACTTGTGATTTGCCATCAGCTGCATTCTCAGTTCTCCATTCAACTCTTCACGAATCAAATGATGGTGTCATTACCAAACTGCTTGTCCAGGAACAGGTACCTTATTTTCTTGACTTTTCTTGTCTTGTTATCTTGCAAACTAATTATCATCATGGAGGCTAAGTGGCTTCTACTTCATTTCTCACCACCAGTTTCCTTTTTTATGCCGAGGAGAAGGTAATGCAATTGCTGATGAATTAGCTAAAGTATGAAAGCAAAGGAATTCAGATCTCGTGACTCACTGCTAACCCAGCCATTCACTTTCAGATGCTGGAAACTTATGTTTAGTTACAAGTATTGATCAGTTCTGTATCTGCTGTAGCAACTAAATATATATGTACTATAATTGATTTTCTTTATTTTTTTCAATTGTTTTTTATCAGTCGGTTTCTGTTTGATGTCTTCAAAGTGCATAGCTTTCAATTCCATCCCTCATTCCTGTTGATGTTTTCTTGCAAAAATAGGTGGAAGATTGGAATAATCTCCTGAGGAGCATTACAAGCCGAAGGAGATGCCATTAGGGTACGGTTTTCATGCCAAATTGTGCTTAATGCCTCATGTTTTGTAATAATGCTCAAGTAGTAATGATGTTTTTTTTTTTTGCTGCCTCAAAGGTCCATTCGAAGAACATACATGTTTTGGACTTACAATTCTGTTTCTGAGTCCCAAGCTCAATCAGCCCCAAATACATGAGTCAAGACATAAACGAGTACACGAACTTTCAACTCGACCCTCGGCAGTTGTACAAGAAACAATGTCCAACTGATCAGGATCAAATGGTGCTATGGTTTTTTGGAAGTCACATGCCAAAGAACAGTAGATGGTGGTGCACCCAATTAAGTTCAGTTGGCTAATTATTGAAGATTGACATGCAGTACATGAAGGGAGTATTGACAGGCAGTGAATGCTGCAAAGCTAATAGCCAAACGAGGCAACATGCATCTATATCCTGGAAGCTGAACAAACTGTTTTTGTTCAATGTCAGTGTAAGAGTTTTCCTCAATTACTTAATTTTCGTGCCTTATTCTGTATGCTCACATCTGATCATTATCAATAATCATTAATTATAACCTTTGAATATGGCTGTAGCTTATGCACTTGTTTCCAGAGTACCTATTACAGCTGCTAACTTCAACCATTAACAGATGATGGAGGAGAGTGGAGGAAACAAGGTGGAAATAAAGAGTCATTAGAAGCTTTAGAGCCTCCTCCAAATTTGAAAGCTTTAGAAATATATCATTTCAAAGGCATCAAAGTCTCTTGTTTAAGTTGGATAATTTTGAAGTTGAATTTTCTCAAAAAGCTTCGTCTTTGGGATTGAAGTTGAAATTTTTGATATAAAAACATTTTCAAAGCAATAAAAAAGTCCACTGGTTGGCCAGTGAGGGAATAGTCTGATACGATAAGATTTGTTATGATAATCTAGATCAGTCTTGTTGTGTTTTAGATTAGTATATCTTGTAATCCTTGGACAGCGATCTCTATCTCTTGTAACTAAATTCTGTTGTACGTGGCTCTATACAAAGGGCATTTCCAGTTAATGGGATGTATCCCTGTTTCCTGTCATTGAGTGAACTATTTCACGGTATCAGAGCTGTTAGTGACTTAACAGTCCATAACTCAATTTTTTTTTTTCTCTGATTTCTTTCAATGGCAAACGAAACTGCAAATGCTACCACTACACCGTCAATACCAAATGTCTCGCATCAACTTTCTCTCAAATTAACATCAAGTAACTACTTGTTATGGCGCACCCAGCTGCTACCGCTATTACGAGAACTACATCTGGCGCATCATTTTGATGGAACTCAAGCCAGTCCTGCAACAAACAAAGAAAGATGGGACAACTCCGAATCCAGCCTATGCCCCATGGTTCTGAGAAGACCAAATTGTTTTTAGTTGGATTGTTTCATCTGTCTCAGAGAGTGTTATCATACAAGTTGTTGGAACCAAGACGGCTCTTGAGGCATGGAGTAAACTAGAAAGAACTTATGCTTCTGGTTCTCGAATTCAGATTCGCCAACCATTTCAGGATCTTTAGATTTCATCTTTGGTGATGCTACTGTTGTGATACAGAACTCATTGATCATTATCAGAAAGCTGATCCTGGACAAAGGAACGCTGTTACAGCTCATGGAAGAGCTGACAAGCATGAATCTACTGGTTTAGTGATCCAAAACAGTCGAATAATTCCAGAGCAAAGTCTGTCTCCTATGATGCCTCAGTGCTCATCTTACTTGGGAGGCCCCGGAAGCAGTATACGAGAACTGTTGTACTGGAAATTTGTACATGGACACGTTGTGCTATGCTGAATATGGGAACCCAGGCCCAGGTGCCAACACCAACAGGAGAGTAAAATGGAAAAGGGTACCATGTGCCAACTGGGAAGAGTGAAATGGTTCAGTTCACAGGTGGTCCATTTCTCCAAGGAGACCAATGGCTAGGAGCCACAGGTTTTCCTTACTTGCTTGGCCTTAAAAACCCTCAAGACAACAACTGAATTCAGCTTTCTTTGTAAATTAATGCCAGAGATTTGGAGGATGGCCTTTGCATGCCACCCTACCTAGCCATTTAGAAAATAAAGGACAAACTGAAATGATAATTTTTGTTAGTTCTTTTATAAATTGAATAATTTTGATTGATTGACACTATTGAATTTTGAACCAGCTGTCCCATAATAAAAGTATATTATTAATCATTGATATTAACTGATAGGTTGTTGTAACTTAAATGATATTTTAAATACGAGATTTAATATATATAATTGTTGAAAAATTCTTACGGAGAGAAGTTATTTTTTTACAAGATTCATTCAACTTAATTTGACTTAATACTAAAGAAATTATACTAAAATAAATTAAAATTCATTTTACTAGCATTAATTTTTTGCAACTCAAAAAAGATTTAGCTTCGTTTGACATACTCTTTGTTTTTTATTTCCAAGTGTCTTGGATATGAATAGACATGGGCATAGTACAAATGCCAGACAAATCAAGACATCCAAATCTCTTGCAAGATGATCCCACAAGACTAAAATCACATCATAGAAGTATATATATGTAAAAAATCTTGTATTATTATAAGTCCACCATGCATCAAAACAAACAAAATTACACATCTCAACCACAAATTAAGCTTAAGAAAGACCATAATTAAATATTTTAATCTTCATCCGGCAACGATCCTCCTCATAATCACTTACTCTATGTCTTCTCCATAGATAATTTTTTTATTATTAAAAATTAAATTTAAGGTCATCTAAATGTGCTGCGGCTACGAGTTAAATCCAAATTATATTAATTATCTAATTAGTCTAAGGTTACTTGGAAAATCACTAATTTAAATAATTAATCATTACATTGCTGTTAACTTCAATTTGGCTGTTAAAAATTGAAAGGTTTGCATTTTTCCTTTACGTTGATCTCGATGGGAAATGGTCATTGTCTGTTTAAAGTTATAGCTACTTGAGAAGAGAGCTCCAATGGCATAAAGACATAATGTAATTGTTGTAATCTCAATTGGAACGTTAATCATAAAGAAATGGCTAATATTTTGTGCTTGTCATAAGTCAAAAATCTCATCTAGATGATCTTGCTACAGCTAAAATTTTTATGGACTTTGGCAGTTCACCAGCAATATTTCTTGTAACTTGAAAATTTTTCGAATATTTTGCATTGTGCGATAGACATTGAATCTTGCAAAATGTAGATATTTTTTAAAAATAATTTATAAATTTTTGGAAAATAATTTTATTATTTTAGAGTAATTCTTAGGAAATTTTGTTGAATTTATTTTAAAAAATATTAATTTTATGAAAATGAAGAATAATGTTTTAAATGTAATTAAATTAGAATATTTTATATTAAATAAAACATGTGTATTTCAATAAAAATGAATTTTTAATTTTTTTATAAAAAAATATTGTAAATTTTAGTAATTCAACATAGAAGATTTTAGAAGTTAATGTTGAAATATGAAAAGAAACACTTCCTAAATTTTTGGCTTAATAAATTAAAAATAAAATATAACATATTAATTTTATTTTTTTTATTTTTGTTAACATAATTTTTTAGTTATAATAAGATTAGTTTTTTTTAGTGGAATAAGATTAGCTTTTAAAATTATTAGCATTTTAGTTGAATATTAATACTAAATAAATATTTAAATAATTTAAAATAAAAAAAATATGTAATATATAAATATTTTTAAAATTTGAATAATATTAAAATATATGGATAAAAATGCATTTTTGCCTCTCATATTTTGTCCGAGTAGCATATATGCCCGCTTTTTTTTTTCATAAATAGATTAGATTTATACTCAGAACAAGTTTCTAAGGGCTCCTCATGCTGACATGGCATAAACGACAGTGAGGAGGCGTTAATGAATGGTTGATATGACAAACGTTTAACCCCATGTGAACTCATTTAAACCCTTATCTCCATTATACCCAACAAAAACCTTAAAACATTAAACTAAAAACCTTCCTGCACCCTTGCCCAATTCAGCTGTCAACACCCTCTACCATCTAACCACCATTGGCATCACTGCTACCAACTCCTCCACTCACCGACGACAGAGTCACCAACATACATACCCTCACTTGCTTGCTCACTCAACCAATGGCAACGCCGCCTCTCCCAGCAATTGCCACCGCTGCTTTTTCTCTCCTAGAAAACACCACTAGGTAATTAGAGATTTACTTTCACCCACCAGACACCAGTTCCTGCCAGCAGCCAGCTGGCGCAAAATCCCAAAAAAATCGAAGCACAATAAAGTAGTTAGCGACCATGGTAGGGAGAAATCAAAGAAGGAGAACCACAATTGCCACCAACTCGAGCTCTACATGTAAAGAAACAAGCTTTAAAGAACAGAGCTTTGGCTATATCTTTCAATGAAAAAGATCTCAGGTACTGTTAGGTCTTGCATTCTGTTGTTGGAGGTGGTTGTGGTAGTGTTGATTTTAAATTAAACGTGGTGATTTTCCTATAATGGTTAATTAGTGAGTGATGTTTATTGTGTTAATCAATGTTAAATGGAATTGTCAGACTTATCTCTTGGGTTTGGTTCGAATATGATGTCGTCTTCATCTACTCATTGCACCTAAATCATAGATGATTCAATCTCTCTTCAGCTCGATTATAGCCGACGTGACTCCACCCACCTGCGGCCACTTTCTTTAGAATTGAATTAGAACTAGAAGAGCTGCACAATTTAGTTAAATCATGGAGGAATCAACCAATTAATGTGTTGGACTCTGAGATTTTTGAAATAATGGAGAAAGAAAGAGATAGGCAATATAAAGGAGTTGAGTTTATAGCATCGGAGAATTTTTTTTTATAGAGCAGTAATAGAGGCATTAGGTAGCCATTTAACTAATAAGTATTCAGAAGGAGTAGTTGGTTCCCGTTATTATGGTGAGAATCAATACATTGATGAAATAGAAACACTTTGTTAAAAAAAAGAGCATTGAATGCTTTTAATTTAGATTCAGAGTTTTGACAAGAATGGTGGTGGTGGTGATTTTCAAGTGGTAATGGTGGTGTTGATGGGTTGTGGGTGGTGGGTGGTGGTGATGGTGTGGTTGATGCTCACAAATTTTTTAATAGAATGCCTGAAAGGAACGAGGTCTCATGGGCTACAATGGTTTTAGGGGTATGCAATGCAACAGACGAATTTTCATTTATGCTATTATCATTCTAATTGAAGCGGGGAAAAAAACGAAGCTGGAGAAGGAGAAGGGCATAATCATTCGCTTTGTCATAGGTCATAGGTAATATTTTGTTTATTTCTTGCAATTCTATTGATCTAGTAAGCTCTGCTAATATTTTTGCAACTCGCGATCGGTTTTGGAGCCATTGATGAGCCTCTTCTTCTTCTTCTTTGTTGCAGTGTCTATAATCTAAGCGAGCAAGAAAGATTTTATTGTTAACAGAAAGCTAGAGTTTTTTTTTTTAAAGAGTTGTTGCATGCTTTATTCATGTATAATATAATAAACAGTTAATGAATGCTAAGGTGGCCAATGACTTTAACAAACCTCCCATTTAAAACACATCCATTAGCTGCCACTTCATTAAGGATATAACAGATGTTATAGTTTAGATATATGCACCGTTTAGCAGGGGCATGGAAAGCTGATTTTGGGAAAAATTTAATTTATTTGTGCCAAAAAAAAAAGAAAAGGGCATATATGCTCCTCGGACAAAATATGAGGGGCAAAAATGTACCTTTACCAAGATATGTATAATAGTGTTTTGGTTAAAAAATAATATTAAATAGATATATGGTAAATATTTTATTTTTAATAAAAATTATGATTTTTAATGATTTGACATATTAGATTTTAAAATAAATATTCACATTTAAAAATAGACATTTGTCAAAATTTTGACTTAATGACCTTAGAACTGAGCATTTAATATATATATATATATATAGAGAGAGAGAGAGAGAGAGAGAGAGAGAGAGAGAGAAAATAATAACTAAATAAATTAAAAATAAAATGTTGGTGCTAATTTACATATAGTTTTAGGATTCATTTGAGCATGTTTTTATTCATCTTAGTTTACATTTATGTTAATTTAGCTATAAAAATATATACGTTTATATTTTGTTTTGTTATTCTATGGAAAAGAGGTTTTGGAGTTGTTTAGTAGTGAAAATGAGCAAAAATAGAGCAAAGGAGCATAGTTGGGTTTCTGTCGCGATCACAGATTTATCGTAAAAGTTACTATAGCGATCACTACAGTAACTCTGCTATAGTAATTTAGAAAGGTATTCAATGGTCAATTAAGAAGACTATAAAATAAAGACCAAAAACCTAATTTATGGGGTGGACATTATAATCTAAAAGGGAGAAAAAATCATTTCAAGATCTAACCCACCAAGAGAAGAACTAATACACCCAAGGAAGAAAAGAGGAAGAAGAGAAAAAGGAGCTAAAAAGGAGAGCCTCCATTGAAGACCCATAAAGCTTCTTGATAAAATCTCTATCTCCTTTGTTTATTATTGATTATTTTTGTTAATTTCTTGGATTGTTATTGAATGTTGAACATGGAAGCCATGTGTGGCTAAATTTATTTATATTGTTGGGATTTTGGAAATCCATTTGATTTAAGTTTATTTAACAGATACACTTCTTTTTTATTTTGCATATTGTATTTGTTGAGCTTGTTGTGTGTTGTGTTTTGGCCACATACAACCCTTGTTTGATTCTATGCATTGAGAAATGGTGGATTCAATAGACCCATAAATACTTGTTAGATTTATCAATAACTTGAGAGAACTTGATGAGATCTAATCCTCCATAAGTTTGCTTAATGCCTAGTATGTTTGATGTTGTCTTATTTTATGGTGATGATGAGAGTTAAGCCATTCTTTGAGATTTAATTGATGCATATGCTTGTAGAGTTTAGCATTACTTGAGAAAAGAGTGCTAAATGATTCTTGGAAACTTGAGGTATGCAACGAATTTGAATTAATCTATTACTCGACTTAAGGATAATGTGATGTACAATTTCCCAACAACATAATTCCAATATTCATTTGTTTCTACATTTTAGTTATTGATAGCTTAATTTGCCTTACTTTAATTGTTTGTTATTTAGTTTATTAATTTTTTTTCTTCAATTTACATTGTTAAGCTCTAAACAAATTGAACTAGCATTAATAGGTGCTTAATCCTCAATCTCTATAGGAAACGATACTCTACTTACTTCTATATTATTTCTCGACCCGTGCACTTGCAGTCAATCAACATAAAATATATCATATTAATTTTATTTTCTTCAACTTTTGTTGACATAATTTTTAGTTATAATAAGATTTATTTTTAAAATTATTAGATTAGTATTAGAGTGTATATAGTAGAGTTTTAGTAAAAAAAACAGTACTAAATAATTAATATATTTTTTAATTTTTTTGAAAAAAATTTAATGATTTGAAAAAAAATATTTGAGTGATTTAGGTAGAAAAATATGTATTATATAAATATTTTTAAAATTTAAGTAGTATTGAGATATGTATAATAGTATTTTAATTAAAAAATAATATGTAAATATTTTAGACACTTGTTAAATTTTTGACTTAATAATTTTAGAGGTTAACATTTAATATATATAAATTGTTGCGCTACTTTTATAATACTAATGATTATTAGCCACTTGTTTTTATATTTTACCAAAAGTTTGATTGTATCAAAATCTGCCAATTAACCTTAATTTTTAAGGTACCAATATGTCAAATTGTGGCATAAAATCTTTTGAGTAATGTTTGTTAGCTGACCTTTTAGCTAAATGCAATATCATGCCAGAATTTGCAAATTCAACAACATCATTCAACATGTCAACAGATAACAATGTCATAATATCATATACAGAATAAGAGACCAAAATGGACTAACTAATAAAAAAAAGATCAATCATCCTTAAAATGGGTGATTCCAAATAATTGAATTTCATCAATGCAACAACATATGTTAATTCATTTGCATCTCATAACTCAATATTCAATTACATTTGACATTGAAACAAAACCAGCTTCTTCAGCCTAGCAAAGACCATATATTCATTTACATGTTCATTGAGGATCAATGAACTTGAAAGTGAAGATCAATAAGCCTATTGCAGGTTCATTGACCTTTAACTGCAGGTTCATTGACATTTATCTACAAGTTTATTAACCTTCATTTGCAGAGTCATTAACCTTCACCTACAAATTCACTTTCAATCTCATTTTTAATTAAAAAGGCAAGAAAAATTCAATAGCTAAGCTCAATTTCCAACGCTAATTTTGAGAATAAGAAACTAAAATCATGCCCACCATTATTTAGTATTTGAAACTAGGGTTTATATTGTTCAAGTTATTAATTGCTCCACCTCTTCCTCCTTCTAGTGTCAGTTTTTGCCATGTGGCTTTAGGCGGGTTCATTAAGGGCTTTGAGTTCGCTTTTCTTAGTTTTATTTTTTTTCTTTATTTTTTGTAGTTGTGTAGGGTAACATGGTATAATAGTTTTACTTGTCATCAAGCACACGACAACGTTCAATAGGCTTCTGTGCTTTTTTTTTCCCTTTTTATTTTCTACAAATGAAAAATTTCCCTTACATATTGCCCCAAATCTTTAACTAAGTTGTCTAATGGTTCAACTAAAATAGTGAATCAGTTTGGAATTAGAAAAATAACAAGGAAGAAAAGAGAACTGATTGGAAAATGAAAAATGAGAAACTAGAGAATAGAGAAGAAGGAGATGAATGCAAAGTTGATGTTGAAAGGGTGACGAGTGCAAAGATAAGAAACAAAAATGTTAAACAAAAGAAAATAAAAACAAAGGCGTTAAAAAAAAGGACACGCACATGTGAACGACCCTTGACTCATATTGCAATATGGATTGGTGTCATGATATAATTTGCATCCCACTACCATCACAATTTGTTTGCCATAATTTTTTGCTTAAACATTTTCATTATATGTTCTTTTGCATCGCTAAAGCTAAAGCTAATGCTACTTTTACAATTTCATATATTTTTTCTCACTTGTATAGCGTCACAATTCCATAACAAGGGTTGTAAAAGAAAAATCCATAACAAGGGTCTGATGACTAGTTTAGAATAGTAGAGTTTGAACTCTCACTTCCTCTTGGTATTGGAAATTAACCATCTCTATTGGTCATTAAAAAAAATTCCATTATAAAATCTCTTTATTTGGTATTATAGAAAACATATCCGTAGTGGCTTGCTTTGAATGGTGGGCCATGAATTTACTAAAAAACACATCATCCTAAATAATTATGTTCCTACTCATGGGGTAGTATTATCTTTAAAAAAAATGAAAAATTATATATACCCTACATTGCATTTGACCTAAATATTTTCAAAAATAAGATGTGCTTCTTTTTTCACCCTTAACTCTTCGCTTTTCTTCATTACTTTTTTTCTTTTTCTTTTCATTTTATGATTTTTTCTTATTCTCGTTCAAAAGTAAATGAAGAAGAAGTAGACAACAAACCTATACATGCTAGTTTTTTCCTTTTTTTTTTCTTCTTTCAAATCTAAATCTCTTTTACTATTTGCTGAAAGAAGTAGAGAAGAAGCAAATACATGAACCTAAAATTTCATTGAAAACACCCAGATGATATGGACGACAACAACGATGATGAATTTTTTTTTTCAGAAAACAAACTGAAAAAGAAAAAGATGATGATGCTAAAGAAAAAAAAAAAGCAAAAAATGTTTTTATTGTTGATGAGTTTCAAAAGAGAAGATGATGATGATGATGAAGATGGAGAGTTTTGGTTGTTTTGTAGGCATTTTGTCAAAACAAACATGAAAACAACCAAATAAATCATTAGAAAACAAGCTCATAAACTGAAAAAGAACCAACAAAAAAATAAGAACAATAGCGAAAACAACCTTCAAACCAACTAAAAAAATAATCATGAAAACAACCATGACTAAGAAACAACTTCATAAAATTAGAAAAACAAAAATAACCACCAAAACAATCAGAAAAAACAATTGCCAAAATAACCAAAAACAACTATGAACTAAAAATAACTAGAAAAACAACCATCAAAACAACAAAAAAATAAAAATAACCAGAAAACGAACTTACAAAACTAAAAAACAAAAACAACTATCAAAATAAATCGTCAAAACAATCTTAAAAATAACTAGAGAAACAACCATTTAAACAATCAGGAACAGAAAAATATACACTCTTATCAATCTAAACAAATCAAACAAGATCCATCACAATACTCAAATTTCAATACCCAAAATAATTATAAAATTTTTAACAATGAGAACTATTTTTTTTCAAAAATAAAATCTAAAAAGACAATTTTACTGTCAATGTCACTCAATTACCATCTTAAATGGCCATTGAAAGAAAACAAAATTGAGAAAAGTAAAACATTTTTGCCCCTAATGTTTATAGGAAAGAGAGGAACAGCCCTTAAAGAATTTCTTAGCTCAATTAGGCACGAAAATTTGAAAAATCAATTATTTAAACCATTTATATAACTGGAATTTAAGCAAACTTTTTAGTCCGTTTGTGAATGCTTACTTGGCATTTGTGGTCCCACTAATCAAAATTAAACTATTTAATATTTTTAATAAACAAATAAAAAAAAAAAAAAACAACATAGTCAAATGTATAAACTCTCTATCCAAAGGCATCAAAACCCAAATCAAATTATAATTCTTTCTCCTTTCACCACTCAATGAATCAAAATAAAATAATAATAATAAAAAAAAAATCTTTGACTCAGATTAAAATTAAAATCAGACATCAATTTTTTTTCTTTTTTCCGTTCCTTCATATCACCGTCAGCATCGCCACACCGTTCCCTCATATCATAGTCCTTGCAAACCTTCGTCGCTGTGGAAGCAGAGCACAAGATTTCACATCATCATCTTCGTCGTCGTCACTTACAAGACGGAAATACAGACAGCAGAAGGTAGAGAATTACAATCAAGTTCTTTGTAGACTTAAAAAAGCCTCATAATGAAAAAGCTAATAAGCTCGGCTTTGACAGCAACTCTAGTTTCACTTTCACCGGCTCTCTATTAATTTTTTTCCTTCTTTTCTATTTGCATGTGTTGGAATGCTTTAATTTAGAGCTTTTTTTTGGTTTGAACAAATTCAGAGAAAAGAGAAGATTTTATTTGCTGCTTTTATTTTGGACTTGGTTTTCTTTTTCTCTCTGATGATGTTTGTAATTGAAGATATGCATTAGATGTGAATGTGGAGAGAGAAGAAGATATGGCTGCAATTGGCAAATGATGAAGCTCACCGGAAACTTCCCCTATGCTCTCACAAATCTGACAAAACCCATAAACCTCAATCAAATCTCAAATTATTTCACAAACATATATGCACACACATGCATGTATACACCATCAGTTGTTGTTGCTGCTGTTGATCGATAGTATTTATAATTTTTGTACCATATACAATTTCAAAAGAGAAAATTGGCAAAAAATTATTAGAAGAAATTTTTGATTCAATAATTTGAGAGAGATTATAAAAGTGGAGCAGAGCGGTGGTGGTGACTTGGCTGAAAAAGAGAGAATATAGAGAGAAAGAGAGAGCTCTGGAAGAGAAGGAAAACAATAGTGGCTTAGCGGGAAAACAGCGGCAGCTGTGGCTTGGTTACGGAAGCTCTGGCTTAGAGGGAAAACTACCGTAGATTTCTTTTGGGGAGTGTAAAAGAATGAGGACCAACAGAGAGGGTGGTGGTGAGGCGGTGATGGTGAATTGGTCCAAGTCATTGTAAGGTGTATTTTTTTCAGTTGTTATTTATTTTTATATAAAAAAATGAAAAAAAAAAAAAAAAAACAAATTAGTGTCTCTATTTATGGGTCCCAACAATGCTATGGTGGTGATTTAAACTTCCGTCCACAGTTAATCATGTAAAGGGGCTTAGAAACTTCAGTTTATAGATTATTGAGTATAATTGAGCCCAAAATTTGTTTCCCGGGCAAATTCGGATTTCGTTATAAACATTGAGGGTAAATTTCTACCTATTTTTATTAAAAAAAAATTATATATAAGAATTTTTTTAGAGATAATGTTGATGATATTATATACGAGAAAATTTTTTTCCAGGGTAAATTCGCACTTCATTATAAACATTGAGGGTAAATTTTTACCTATTTTCATTAAAAAAAATTTATATATAAGAATTTTTAAAGAGAAAATTTATAATTGTTTAATTTTATTTTAGAGATAATGTTGATGATATTATGTAAGAGAATGAAAAGAGTGAAAAAAAATTACAGAGAAAAAAAAAAGAAGAAGACGATAAGAGAGAATGAAAAGAAAAAATTGAGAGAGAAAAAAAAAAGAGAAGAAGAAGATATAGTACAAAATAAAAAGAAAAGAAAAGATACAAGAAATAAAAAAGACATAAAAGAAGAAAGAAGAAAAAAAGGCTATAAATTTAAAAGTGTTATAAATAGTTTGTAGATATTGTCCATTTTGGTATTTCAGAATCTTACGACTTTAAAACCCATCTACAAGTAAAGGCTTCAGACCCTACTTATAAGCACGCACACAATCTCGTGTGCGAGCGATGTGGGAACTTCGGGTTCACAACACACCCTCCCATCGCGAGCATCGTGTTGATAACATGTTATAAACAGCTTGTAGATATTATCCACTTTGGTATTTCAGGACCTCACGACTTTAAAACATGTCTACAAATAAAGACTTCAGATCCTATTTATAAGTACATATACAATCCCATATGTGAACGATGTGGAAACTTCAGATTCACAGCAAAAAGAAAATTTTCCTATTTTGATGTTTTTAGAAAATTTTTATGGGAAGTCACTGAGCCATACAAAAATTTTAATCAACCATAAAATTGGAATATGTATATATAAAAATCCAAAATGTTTATTGTCCTTTTGCGGCTTCATCGCGGACCGCTCGTCAATCATCACCGTTCATATATAAAAAAAAAAAAAAAAAAAAGGAAAAAGAAGACCTCCCGCTATATTGACCAGTTCCCATTCCAGCTTTCACCCCTTAATTATCTAGTGCTCAGCTTTCTTTTTTTCTTATCAATATTTCTTCCCTCTGAATATGGCAGTGGCTGATGTTATCGTTTCCAAAGGATTGGAGATGCTGATTTCTGGTATTTTTAGCGAGGCAGAGCAAAATTTTAAGCTGCTTGTTGGTGTCGAGAAAGAGGTGAAAATGCTCACTGACAATCTCCGATCCATCCAAGCTGTGCTCTTTGATGCAGAGAAGAGGCAGCTGAAGGAGGAAACTGTCAAACTTTGGCTCCAAAGGCTCAAAAACATATCGTACGACATTGATGATGTGTTGGACGAGTGGAGCACTGAAATTCTGAAATCAAAATTTGAAGGACATGAATATGAATATGCTCCCAAGCCTAAAAGAGCTAAGGTATGGTCTTTTGTCCTGTCCTTTTTCTTTTGCTTTCATGAAGTCGGTTTCCGTCATGACATTGCTGTCAAGATAAAGGAGCTAAGTGAATATCTAGATGTCATTGCCAAAGAGAAAGATAGATATGGCTTTCTATTAATAGAAGGGAATGAACAAGTTGAAAGAGTTATGACCACCTCTGTCGCCAATATAGCAGAGGTGAAAGGTAGACAACATGATGAAAATGAAGTTATAAACCTGTTATTGGCTGAGAGTAGTGAAACACCAAACCCTCATGTCATCTCCGTAGTAGGGATGGGAGGGATTGGAAAAACAACTCTCGCCAAACTAGTTTATAATGAAGATAGGGTAAAGTCCCATTTTGATACAAGAATATGGGTTTGTGTCTCGGATCCATTTGATGAGCACAGGATTGCCAAGGCGATCCTTGAATCCGTTCAGCCGGATACTGCTTCAAATGTTGTTGAATTGCAAAGCATAGTGCGAAAAATTCAACAATGCATTGGGGGGAAAAAATTCTTACTTGTTCTGGATGACGTTTGGAATGAAGACAGCAACAAGTGGGGACGAATAGAAGAATTTCTCAGGTGTGGTTCCTCAGGAAGCAAAGTTCTGGTAACCACACGTAGCCAGAAAGTTGCAGAAATTATCGGGCATAGAGACCACATTATCCGACTTGGATTGTTGTCGAATGAGGAATGCTGGTCCATATTTAGTCAACTTGTATTCTTGGAAAGTACTAGCATGCAGTGCAATAGTAGTCTAGTAGAAATTGGTAGAAAAATTGTTGCTAGGTGTAAGGGTTTGCCTCTTGCTGTAAAGACAATAGGAGGTCTTTTGCGATGTAAAGATTCTGTGGAGGAGTGGCAAAAAGTCTTAGATAGTGAATTGTGGGAAGTAGAGGAAGTTAAAAGAGGTGTTTTAGCTCCATTGTTGTTAAGTTATCATGACTTATCCCCAGCACTGAAACAGTGCTTTTTGTATTGTGTCATCTTCCCTAAGGACCATAGGATGAGTAAAAAGAAATTGATTGGGATGTGGATGAGTCAAGGTTATCTTAGAGCAATGAGAAGTAAGGATATGATGGAGATAGGTGAGGAATATTTCCAGCACTTAGCTATGCGCTCTCTCTTTCAGGATTTTGAGGAAGATTATGTGGACAGCAGCAATGGTTACTGTAAGATGCATGATTTGGTTCATGATTTTGGTCAATCTATCATGAAAAATGAAAGTGTTAGCCTTAAGGTCAATGGTACTTATTGTGCAGAGCCAAGGATAGACTTCAATTTTCCTAATGAAATACGACATGCAGTGATAGTGGTTGCCCAAAGCAAGGCCTCATTTCCTTGCTGTGTCTATAACTTTAAAACATTACGTAGTCTGAGATTTCTCCCTACAGATCAGGCTTCAATGGTTCAAACGGCCTTACCTTGTATATTCAATAAACTGATGTGTTTGAGATCATTGAGCTTAATTGACTGTTGCATTGAAGAAATTCCATTGAATATAAGTAAATTGATCCATTTGCGAGAGCTCGACTTGTCTGGAAATCTAAGATTAAGCAAGTTGCCTGAAGCAGTATGTAATTTGTATAATTTACAAACCTTAGTCTTGGATGAGTGTGCTCGCATGGAATCGATACCTCAAGGGATGGGAAAACTTATTAATTTGAGGTGTCTGTATAATACTAGGTGTGAATCTCTGCGGTTGCCAAAATGTCTTGGTAGATTAAGCGGTCTTCAGAGATTAAGCTGGCTCAACATTTGCCATGATGGTGAACAAGAAGAAGCATCACTATCTCTTAGAGATATGGAAAACCTCAATGACCTTGGTGGTTGTTTGGAGATAAGATGGAGCAGACAACTTAAGGCAGATGTGGATGTCAGAGACGCTAGGCAGGCACAGCTGAAGGCAAAAAAACACCTCATTCAATTGGTTCTGAATTTGGGAGATGTAGCTGAGTGGAGGAAAGAAGGTGAAGATGAAGAGTTATTAGAAGCCTTAGAGCCTCCTCCAAATTTGAAATATTTAGAGATATATAATTACCAAGGCATCAAAATGTGCTGCTCAAGTTGGATACCGTCGCTCAGTTTTCTTAGAAAGCTTTATCTTTGTTATTGGAGAAACTGTAAGCAATTGCCTGCACTGGGAAAATTGCCTTCCCTTGAATCTCTTACAATCTATGATTTTAAGAGATTAAAAAAAGTTGGTGGGGAATTTCTTGGGATGGATCATCTTCTTGAGGTTGGTGCTGTTATTGGTACTAGTATTAGTGCTGCAATAATATTATTCCCAAAATTGGTAGAATTGGAATTCAGTCGGATGAATGAATGGGAAGAATGGAATTATGAAGGTGAAGTTAATGATGCAATTTTAAAAATAATGCCATTTCTTTCTACTTTGATCCTTTCAAGCTGTCCAAAGTTGAAGAACTTGCCATATTATATCCGCCAAAACACTTCACTTAAATATAAGACTTGGAACTGTAAGGCTCTGCATCTGTAAGGACAGGAAAGAAATCAGGTAATTTAATTTCTTTGATGTTGTTTATTGTTAGTACTATTATTATTTTAATTTTAACCACGATATGTCTAAACTTGTGTAGACAACACAGTGGTTGGCAGACTACACAAAGAACAGCTTCACCATGAAATTGAAAATTCCAAGGGATAGTTGGTGTTATGAGGTATAATTTTTCTTTATGCCACATGTTCCTTACAAACATTTTGAATTCTTGCTCTCTACTGCTGCTGCAGCTGATGAAGTAATGTTGGTTCTGGGGCTTGATGAGTGTTGAGACAAAGACAATCATGGATAGACAAATGTACATCTAGGACATTAAGAGGAACAGGTTGCAGCAAATGGAATAGTTATTCTTGCAATGTGTGCCTTTCATGTTAATATTTCTTCTGCTAAATGTTAGAGCAACACTGGAATTTGGAAGGGTTTTGTCGTATGTAGCACCATGTCAAGCTGTAGGAGATGCCATAGCTCAACCCATGTTTGGATAATGCTTTTCTGCAGGTATCAATAATCAAATCTGATGCTGGTATTTTTATTGTTTACCCAAATATATGTAAATACACTCTTTTTAATTTAACTCCAATTGGGGCATGACTTTTCAGCACTGAAGAGCAGAGAAAGACTTCAACATCAATGAGCTTGTGGAGAGAATGTCAATTTACCTATTCTGTTCTCTTGTTCAACCGGAGC
Organism: Mallotus nudiflorus; assembly: GCA_947683625.1. Lineage (NCBI taxonomy): Eukaryota > Viridiplantae > Streptophyta > Magnoliopsida > Malpighiales > Euphorbiaceae > Mallotus > Mallotus nudiflorus. Next base: position 786,302 of record CANTUR010000125.1, read on the forward strand.
AGCATAGAGCCATTCTACAGGCTCTTTGATCTCTTCTCCACAGGTATCTCTAACTGATAGCATCCCACGTGTTGTTATTGAAGCTGATTCCACATCAGCTGTTGCTCCAGCATCTGGTTCCATTGTAGCATCATGGAGGATAAGTGATTATGTCTATACATTCCACTCTTCTGCATTTCTTACCACCAGTTTCCAACTTTCATATTGCTGATCAACTAGCTAAACAAGGAGTGCCAAGGGATTCATATTTCATTGCTCACTGCTAACTCAGCCATTGACACTTTCAGGGCTGAAATAGCTTCCTTGAGGTTGAGCAATGGAGTTATGGTAAAAGTCGTATAGATAAAGCGAGAAGTAACAAAATGTAAGGTTTGCTCAAGTCCAAGAAAATCTTTGCAAAGCTGTGGTCAAGCAAAGGAGAAAAAGGTGAGAATAGAGGTTCAGATTCATCGGACAGTCTTGGTTCTCCTAACCTAGAAGAAGCTAGGTGTACTACTTCAAGAAATAGAAGGCATTGTCTCTTAGCAGAAATGAATGACTGACTTAAAATAGTTTTTTTTTTTTAATGACTTAGAATAGTTTTTTTCTGGTTGTTTTTTTATTTTTATTTTTTATTTTTTGGAGGGGTTGGGTTTACTTGGTCAATGGTATTAACAAGAACAAAAGTAATGTAGTCTTGAAAAAGGAATTTAAATACAAAGACTTTCTGTGGATAAAACAGTAGCAGTAGCAGTAGCAGCAACTCTTGTCAGAAACGCCTGAGAATGATTTTACTCTCTTGTTTCAAATGAAGAGGTCAATTTCTGTCTCTTGGAAATGTTCTTGTAGCTGCTATGGTTCATATACTTGGACAGAAAATTCTGTTGATGCCTAAAATGAAAGCTGCTATGGCTTTTTAACTGAAGCTGTCCTTTATCATTTCAAGACACCTCATTTACATATAGAGAGAGAGAGAGAGAAAGAGAGAGAGAAGCAGAAAATTGATATGAACATAGTAAATCGGAGTCGTCTCCATTATCCTTGTTGTAGGCGTATGCATTTGCAAACTTAAGCAATACAGACAGTTCTGAATCTGACATCAGTAGGGAAGAGCAGTTCCTATCTACAACTTATGGCTGTTTCTGCATTCTGTAAGCAGACATATCACAAGCACCGATATGCCGAAAGCATCTTCTCTGTTGCTCTCAATGTGAATGCCATCATTAATTATACAATTGAACATCTCAAATTAGTTAATGACAGTGCTGTAGTCATTGGAAAAGAAGCGAAAGATTCCAACCACAAGGTGGCTTTGGAGGACTGTCAGGATTTGCCGCAATTTGCAGTCCAAGAGCTACAAGAATCGTTCTTAGCTGTGGAGAATAGTAGTTTGACCGCTGGCAAATACACTGAGGCTGAGCTCAAAAAATATCTGAGTGATGTTATATCATATAAAGGAATGTGTCTGGATGGACTTACTCGGATAAAGCCGCACAAGCTAATGTCTGATGGTCTTGTCAATGCCATAGAGTTGACAAGCAATTCTTTGGCCATTGTTTCAGCTATGTCACTTATAGCATATGCCTTTAACATTCCACCCAACTTCAAGACTAAGATGACTCGACGACATTGCTGGCCATGGCGCTGATGGGTTTCCTATGTCGATGCCAATGGGAGACAAGAAGCTATGGCAAAGCTCAAACAATGCCAATGTAAAGCCTAATGCTGTTGTGGCTCAGGGTTGCCATGGCCAATATAGAACTATTGCTGCTGCTCTTGCTGCATACCCCAATAATCTTGTAGGACGATTCCCGGTGGTTTATGTGAAAACTGGAGTATATGATGAGTATATTACCGTTAAGAAGGATCAAGTAAATGTGTTCACATATGGAGATGGTCCCCGGAGGACAACAGCCAACGGAGATAAATGCAACAGAAATGGGATATCCACCTTCCTTCAAGACTGCCTCCTTTTGTGAGTTTTATTTCCTTTCGAAATATTTTAGAAGTCTTCCTATTTTCTTTAAAAAAAAAAAGTCTTCCTGTTGGAAAATTCTTACCCATTGGATAGCATAAAAATAGAAGCTAACTAGCTTTTCTTTTAAAATAAACTATTAGTATTTAAAATTTATTAAATTATGACTAATGTAATTTGATTCATATAGAATTATAAAAGCAGTAAAAATCTTCTAAAAAAAAAAAAAACTAACTGGCTATTTGTGAGACATATTTGGAGTATTTCAAGTCTATTAATATATGTAAAATCTGATGTCAGGTACAATTGCGTACCTGAAATAAGCAAAAATTTCTGTTTAATTTATTTACCTTCATCATCTGCAACCTTTTTCATTTCTAACTTGTCATCTGACTCTAATTAATATTTTCTCTATATATATATATATTGAAAAAAAAAAAAATCTCGTTTAATTCTTTATCAACATTCAGATTTAATAAGCTTAAATAATACTTTAACAACTGAATTAATTCTGTTGCTTTGTGCTGCAAACTTGATAAAAGTATATGTTTATTTTTAATAGTTTGATCAAAATGTTTAAAGATTTTTATGTTGATTTGCACTCTCTTTATAAGGTTTTTTTTTTTAGAGGAGGTGGAGGGGGAGGGGGATTATAAGGTAATTATTTTAACCATGGTTTATTAATTACTTTTATATTTTTTATCATACAATATAATATTTCTCATCACATATTTTAATCACAATTAATTGTGAATCACACCGTAGACAGCAGGATTTAGTGCGCGTATAAATGTTTGACGACTACAATGCTATGTGGGCTTAAAGCCTATTAGGAAATACGAAATAGGTTTTAAAGCCTATTTGGAGATGAAGTCGCTACATGGATAAAAGTTAGGATATACTATACAATATTTAGATCTCACGGAGGTTTCCAAAATCCATCATCAGATATCGGGTTTAGAAACTGAGTATGATCATTTAAATGCCCACTTAACCTTGTGGTTGGCCTTTGTTTATGTTTTGTAATTTATTAACCTTAATTATGCAATGATTTCTTTATTATCAAGCGAGTTGTAATTTCCTTCGAAACAATTGTTGCATTTCATAATTAAGCTCAAGTTTGCACATTAATCAAATTCATGCATTTTAGTCCCAACATTCACCATAAATAAAACAAAGATACACTCCAAATCAAGTGGGGGAAGAAATTAAGGATTACAACACTTTGCTCAAATGATAGTATATAATAAACGAAAAATAAACCAAAAGTAAACTACTCAAATTAAATAAAATCTTGTAAGAACTAATTAATAGAATGAAGAATTGATGATTAGAAATCACCCGTGGATCCCTACAACAAGCAAAATGTTAGTTCCTCAAAACATGTAAAAATCATGCATCAAAACCCATAAGATTAGTTCATGGGTCAATTTCGTAAAACAAGGGAATCAAAACCATAAAATACAAGTTCTAAACTTTAATTTAACAATATGGTGGGGCACTTATACAAAATGGATTTAAACATGCTAAGACATATACACGCATGGAAGCTCTACATAACTTACAAAATATGAGACAAGATCATATGAGGCCCTGTCAGAGTGGCGATCGCCTGATAGCAATCTCAGACGACTCTTAAAATGGCAAATCTTTCAATTCAAGTAAAGATTTATTATTAAAAGCTAGCTGGATACATAACTTCACTTAGAGCTCTGTGAATCACGTGAGGAGCAATGGATATTATGAATAATAAACACAAAGGAAAGAATATAAGAGCTAGTAAACATGAAGACTAGAAATTACATATAGACAAATGAAAAATGAATCATGCAAACTTGAAGAGGGATAAGATGTGTAGAGGGTGAGGTTTAGTGTGCGTTCAAGATTTTAGCAACCACGACACTGTTTAGGCTCAGAGCCTTAGAGAACACACTAACCACTGTCACAAAGATAAGGCGTGGAGATGAGGAGTCGCCACCCAGGGTAATAACTGGGACAAATAAAAAAGGTGGTACTCGATTCCCTAAAAGAAAGCTAGCACCACAACTAGGAGATTCTGGATACGGAATATCAACTTCTCTTAGTCTCGTGTTCATTTAGAATAATTTTATAAATGACTATTGCATCCTCTAATTACATGAAATTTTATTAAACCCTAATTAACATCCATCTAACCCAAAAGGCAACAAGTCAATAAAATTACAAGTAAAAATGCATCAAAAAGGCAATGTCCCTATGTCTAAACTATGTTAATTTTATTTTATAAATTAGTTAAATCTACATTTTATTTACAAGTGAAATGGACTAAAGGTGGGCCTACATTTTTATTAATTAGTGACCCTAGATCTATTTATTTTAGTCTTTCTAAGATATGGGCTTAAGTCTATTCAATTTTTAAAGGAAAAGTAAATTAGTGGACCTAAGTCTAACTTGGTTTTATTTTAAATGAAATGTGGGCCTATGTCTATTTATTTTAAAAGAAATAAATTTAAGTGGGCTGAGCTAAGTCTAAACAAGTTTTAATTAACTAAGTGAACCTAAAATCTAATTAACCTAATGGGCCTAAGTTGATTTTAATTATTTAAAGTGCTAAACCATTTTTAAGCCTATTTATTTAGTGGATTAGACCTAAACGTGGGCTTGGAGCCCAAAAACATAAAAACATAAAAAAAAAGCCCAAAATAAACAAAACACAAAAAATGGATCAAACAAACATTACAGTGATTTTCTAAAAAAAATCCTAAATTAATTACATGCAAACCCTAATTTAAGCTACTGCCACCATTGATTTTAATTGATTTTTTTACCCAATTGAACCTAATTACTAATCAATTTTAAAATACAAAAAATGAAAATTTTCACTATTCCCACTATTGGGGCTATTACAAATTATGTACAAAATTAAAATTAAATGATTATACACCCAGAAATTAAAATAACTACACAGAATACAAAAAATGAAAAATAAAAAAAATCCTAAGAACAATTGAAAAAATAATACAGGTTCATCCATGACATTCCATGGATCTTCTATTCAATTAAATACAGGCGGTATCCTCGTCAATTCAAATGCACATATCAAAAAAAAACAAAAAAAAAAAGGCAATCAAATTAGTAGTGAAATTAAATAATAAAATAATTAACAAAATAAATAAAAATCACAGAAGAGAAGAAAAAAAAAACGAATGTTGTGCATATGCCCTTTTTCAGCCCCTCAGATTAGGATTTTGATCGTTGAAATTGACTCAGTGTTGATTTGATTATGGACTGGGAATAAAAAATCATTGTATCGTCTTCGTCAAATGAACTGCAAAAATTAGGGTTTTTAAAGAACAGAAAAAATCAAAGTTTAATCTATCTTCCATCTGTGTAAAAAAATCCTCCCAAAAAAAATCTCCCCTCATGCACGCATGCAGACTCTGCTTTTAAATGCAGAGTCTGTGTATATCGAACTTCCTCTAAAGGAGGAACAGACCTATCTGATCAGATAGCGTTTGTTTTTTTTATTTCAAAAATATCTTCTGCATTTTTAAAAAAACCTTATCAGATAAAATTTGAATTTTCAACTAATCAAAACACTGAAAAAATCAATAAAAAATAAGGAAAAATATGCAAAAAATAAAAAAATGAAATTATTGCGCATCGACACTGTGCAATGTCGACTGGCATTGTATAATGCTGATCGGCATTACACCAATATCGATCCTAAATTTTTTTTTAACTTTTAATTACCAAAAGACCCCTAAAAAATGACTTATTTGTAATCAAATCCTAAAAAATGTTGCAATTTAGTCCCTAAAGTCCAGAAAATCAACAACCAAGTTTAATTTTTGAATAAATTTCATCATAGGGGCTTACGTCGCAATTATGCACAATTGCATCCTGAAATTGTGTGCTTGCAAGATGTTTACTAAAAAGTGAGCTTTCAAATATGTTTGGCCCTTATAAATGATTAAAGATATTGATCTTTCTTTTAAATGCAAGTTTCTCCCTTTTCTTCCTCAAACAAATCAACCTCTAGCCTTTCCTCCTCTCAAAATGTTCTTCTTCCTTCTTTTCCAGCATTCTCTCCTTGCTCTGCCAAAAACCCTCCTTTCCTTAGTATGTTCTTTTCTTTTTAAAAAAATGCCAACCTCTCTTTTTCTCTCTCTTTTCACATTTTATTCACACCCTTAGCCCATACCCCTACTACTATCCTCCATCATTGCATTTTTTAGCCTTTTCCTCCTCCAAAGAGTTCTTTTCAGGCCAGAGGCTGAGTTGTAGAGGGAATGGGCCCACCAAGTTGGCTGTCATGATCACCTATATAATTAATACAAAGGCAAGTGACAGTTGTAGAGGCACCATCTCTACGATGAGGCAATCGCCTCATTAGCAACTGCCATAGAGGCGTTTGCCTCTCTGGCCCGCCCTACATTAGGCCTGATGGGCCTTAGTGGTTTAGATAAGTTTTGAAGGGTTTTGGGCTTATTCATGATTTTCTAGCCCTTAGGCTTATTCTCGAGAAAATTCAGGGTTTTTTTCTTGCCTTCAAGTTTTACATTTCTCTTCATCGGGCTCTATTATAGGCTGGCTAAATAGAACATCCACAGTTCGCCCCCTATCATGGCCCGATCTAACTAGGCGTCTATAGTTTGCCACCTGATTTTTTGAAAAACCAAATGTATGCAATGATAATTTTTTTAAAAATCACATACATAACATAAGAAAATAATAGAAAATATACTTGACTCCTAATTTTCACTCGAGAGATGAATTCTTTAATCTTGAAATGTGACTGTGATCCTCAAGTTTTGCTGCCTCGATCAGCCACTTGTTAATATTTGGTAAATTATCTAAAAATGATGATCCTCGACTTTTCCTGACCCGATACACCACTTAACCAGCATTTGATTTACGAGTTTTCCTAGCTGGATCATCAATCAATTAAAATGCAGACTCTTGGGCTTTCCTGGCTCGATCACCACTTTATTAAAATGTAGACTTTTAAGTTTTCCTACTCCGATCGCCAATCAACTGAAATGCAGACTCTCGTGTTTTCCTAGCCCGATCGTCACTCGCCTGAAATGTGATTCTCATGTTTTCTTGGCCTGATACAACACTCAACTAAAATGTGGACTCTTGGGTTTTCCTGGCCCGATCGCCACTCAACTGAATGCAGACTCTCAGGCTTTCTTGGCACGATCGTCACTCAATTGAAATATGGACTTCAGGGATATAACTTAAACAGTCCTTTCTTAACCACAAGCTTCAGGGATACAATCCGAATAGCCCTCTCTTGATCATAAGCTTTGGGGATATAACCCTCTCTTGATTACAAGCTTTGAGGATACAACCCTTACAATCCTTGGGTTTTCCTAGCCCATTCATCGCTTGACCAAAATTAATATTCTTAGGTTTTCCTTGCCTGAGCATTATTTGATTTAAAAACTCAACTAGAGAACTTTCATCCAATAATTTTTAATTCTTGAGACACACCCGAGGAAGCTCTTTCCATCATCATCGCCATCATTCATTTTTTTTCTTTTTTTTTTACTTAAACCCTCTTTTATACTATAAAATATATTTTTCTCCTTTTTTCTTTTCTTTTTCCTCTTTCTCCTCCCTTCTTCTTTTCTTCTCTTATTCCCATGACACATTTTTTCAAAAATGGATGATGAGAGAACGCCACTCGTACCTGAATGGGACTGAATCTCTCCATCTGTGAATACCCCCCCATAGCCTTGGATTGTCTAAAGGGGATACAATCCCTCTCTTGGCGGACTGAAGGAGTCATATCCATTCATTGGCGTCTAGCGAGGTTAGTCTCTGAATCCTTTTTATTTTCTTACAAATTACATTGGGTTAGACTATATATGTGTCCATTGATCATTTATAATTGCAAACTAAATTGAATAATCATGGATTTGTAATTTTGGGGGAAAAATTAAAAATTGTTTGCTGTTTTTCACTGCATAGAGGTGATCGTCTCTTTGTTAGGGAGATCACATCTTCCTAGGGGGATCACCTCACTGATTAGGTGATTACTTTATTGAAAGGGGAGGATCATCTCTGGCTAGAACGCAGGGGCTCACCTCACGCTCAAGATGATGATCATCTCATGCGTAGGGGCAATCACCTCACTGATGAGGTGATCACCTCTTCCATGAGGCACTGAGCCTCTATGATAGGGCGGGTGAACCTACCTGCAACCACTTAGTCATTTTACTTAGAAAAATAATAAAATTTGAGCAATATGTATTTAACTTCCCTAATCCTCATTCATTCTCTTTTGTAGCATGATTCATAAACATTCAAGGGGCCAAAAACTTTCATAGGGCTCGAGTTTCTATAATAATCTAACTGATGATCAAAAGGATGGGATTTAGGACACAGGATTTGAAGACTTCATCCTCTCACTTCCCTCAGAGAAGGGTCGAACGGATTACCAGCCACTCTATGCATTGATGGAGAAGTGGTTCGACACAATGCGCACTTTCCACCTCCTATTCAAGGAACTCACTCTAGATCTTATCTCTTTTGTTGTTATCACCAGGATCGCGTGTGTTAGAGATCTCATTCCTCCAGATGCGAGCCTACACTAGTTGACTACAAAGAAGGCCTCCTATGTTGAGTGCCTTTTAGATATGATCCTAGAGATGAAGGGGACTTATACTCTTAAGCACGAGTCGATTTAGAGCTTTTACATTCGGGATAAAGTTGTGGCGATGGTGATCCTATGCAAGATAATCAAATGATATATGCTATTCTAATTTATCTCCTTAGCACTACCTTTTTTTACGGACACCGCCAGCTCAATAGATCCGATATTCTTATTGCCTCTTCAGGACTTGGAACAGGTGTCTTCATTTGATTGGGGGAGCTATGCCTTAGCCTACTTGTACCAGAGCATAGTTAGCCTACTTATGTTGGAGCATAGATGAGGTGGTCTACAAGGCCAAAAGATTTTATGGCTTCTGGCATGTTGTACTAGTAAATTCTATCTCTATTTCCTCTTGAGTCATTCCAATGTCTGCTTGCTGACATCTACTATCTCTTTTCCTTTTATAAGTTTGGCCATGGAGTTGGAGCTACTCATTGGTATGATACAAGTGGGGGATGATTTCCCTGCCATCAGTAGGTGGGGCGGCAGCTGTGTCCTGAAGAGGCATCTAGTTCGAGTACACATTCATGGGTAGCATCTAAACTCTATGACTCAGGATGCAGTACCTATAATGCTCACACTACATGTTAGTAATTTTAAAAAAATTTCATTCACTTACCTACTGATATCGCCATTATAGATCTGGAATGATTTATAGGGGCCTGAAAAGGGATGGAACATGGAGATGACTCATTCTAAACTGCTAGCTCAGAAGAGGGTCCTCCTTTGTAAGAGAGGCTATTGAGTATGGTACCTTGGTAAGCGGATTCTGAACTAAAGTCGGGGAGCTGGTGAGAGGCATGTGCCCAAGGCTCCTCCTAGGAGCATATTATGGACTCACAAGCTGGAAGGGGCCGAAATGGATTAGGCTGTCATTGGAGAGCTAGCCATGGACCACACTATTCAAATTAAAAGTCGATACATGAAGTTTGTCCAGACTCACCACTTGTTGATAGTCCCTTTTGTTGCTACTTATACTTCTCAAGTAATTGTTTAATACTCCTTTTTTATTCAAAATTATCATGTCCTAATATAATTCTCTCTTATTTTCAGGCTATAGTGACCAGACCTGCTCCTCCTACCAAACCTTAGGTATAAGAGAGAGAGCCTCAGAGATATCATCTTGACCCGAGTAGAGAAGGGACTTGAGCTACCGCCAAGGAAATAAGACCCCCCATTGCCTCCAACTCTCAATTCACCACTAATAGCTTCATCTATAGCTCTGATTCTTTAGCTCGATGCTAGGTTCCTCCCAGGGAGTCATCTCACCAGTTCCTGACCTTAGACAAGGAGCTCACACCTGCATGTACTCCTAAAGATGCTACTCATGTGAGTTTTCTCTTAACCTATTTCTTGAATCATCCTCAACACATTTGTCAGTTCTAACATTCTCTCAATAATTTAGATTCCTCTTGAGTAAGGCCTATACATGTATCGAATGATTAAGGCCCAGAGGGACTATATGCTATTCATCACTCAACAATGGAAGGTAACATCTTCTTATATATTTATATGTATGCATGCTCATATGATTCACTAACTTGTGATCTATTTGAACAGGATTGTGATGAGGCCAGCCAGGTGAGGATTTCCACCATTGAGCGTCAGATTGAAGTCCTTCATATCAACGAGGATGATGATGAGGATGGGGATGATGCTAGTACAAGGGGAGGGGATGACCCTGAGGGCACTGAATCAGATAGTGAATAGATCAGGGCTCATGAACTATTTATTTTTTATTATTGCTTTTGTTTATTTATTTGCTTCTAACATTCGCATGCTTTATTCTTTATTAATCGAATGCTTGCTAAATTTGAATTTTATCTCAGTGAATTTTACTTATTATTATTTTGCATACAATTTTAGCATCAATAGTTATAAAGATGTTCCCCTCTTTCATTGCTTCATTTCAAATCTATAAAGCAGAAATAGTTCTGATCCGGCAGAAGCTTGTTAATATATGCAGAAGAGGCAATTGCCTCACAACCTTTTGCTAAAAAGGCAATCGCCTCTTAGCATTGAGGCGACACCTCTTTGATGAGGCAATCGCCTCATCGCCAGGTCGGTTCCTCCATTTTTAGCTCCTAATCTTTTACCTTCAGCCTCAATTTCAAACATTTTTTCCCTAAACCTTTGTTCCCTCTCACTGAATACTCTTAAAAGCTTGAATCATAACTAAAAGAAGACTCAAACTACTACAATTGATATTGAAAAGCTTAGAAAACACATCATGGACCAAATTAGAACCGTTTCACTTATTAGTTTTCAAATAGCTTCATGCTAAAAGAATTAACTTCCCATTTCTTCATGCAGTAGCTCAGTTCTAAGATCCTTAAAAATACTTTTTTCGATTCAATACAGTTGTGCAATGCCCCTTACTAGAACAGTTTGAGGCCCTCCTAGGTTGTCAAATGGATTCTTCATGCTAACTCACAATCCCTACACATGGAATCCCAAACCCACATTCTGTTCAATACCAGATAGGCAGGTTATTGAATCTTCCACCCCAATCTTCATCTCACTACTTTCTTAGCTTGTAGGTTGTATTGGAACCCTTCCTTAAAGTTATCTCAAACATAGATAGGGGAGAAGTCTACTGGCCCCGGATGATGGCCTTTTGCTTGTACGCCCAATTCTTGCTTGTCTTGCTATCTAGAAACTATGATTTAAAACTTCTATATATTCTAGAGCATATGGAAGCAGGACTTAATCCGTTCCCCTTATTTTAGCAGAAACCATAATCGGACTAGACAACTTCATGGAGACCAAGCGATTCTCTCAGAGTCCGTTCTTATTGGAGGTAAGGTTCTTATTTTTTAACTTTCATTTTTGGATTTGCTAGTGTTTTTACTTACTTATCACTCCTATAAATATGGTTCCATGAAAAGTTAAGACTAATTAAACCTCCCTAAAACATAGCATGGTATCGAGCCAAGCATTATCAAATAAGAAAAATGTATCCCATGCCAGAGAACATCCAGGGCTAACTATCCATATTCCCTAATACTCTGATATGATGGATGTGCCTATGGTGGAGGTTGTAGCATGTGACTGTTTGGTCTTACACTTAATGCGTTCTGATCGTTGGCCTTTATTTCGCAACATGCTATAACCATGCTCGTCTTTGTTGCCAATATGGGAAAAAATAGCTAATAGTGGAGCTAGTGCATGAGTTTGAATCAGGACCCCTCACCTAGAATTTCCTAAACAACCTAATGGCTACCTAGGCTCAAAAAATTATTCATAGAAACATAGACTACAATGGGGATCCGACCATCGATGATCATTATAAGGTGTGGATTCAATTACAACAGGCAGAAAGAGATGAATTTATTAGAAATAAAAGAACAAAAGAATTACAACCATCAAGTGCTCGGGATGCTCAATAAAAGAGAAGAAAACAAAATTAGTTCATAAATTAAGTTGTCATTTCTCTTTTGTTAGATATAGTTTTCCTTTTCAATTAAACAGTATGTAATAGACACTTAACACAATGTTTAACAGTAATTAAAGCAATCTATTTCATTTAACCTAAGCATAATCTACATATACATTTTGCTTCTGATACATCTCATGTTGTTAATTGGCTTGCCTTTGCAAGTTTTCCAATTAACCATTTTTTTATCTCTCCCCTCTTTTTATAGGTCCTTAACTTTTGTCTGGACCGCCTCTTTTTGAGGTTTTCAATTTGGCAAGACCTTTTTATTTTTTTATTTTTATCTTTAACTTTTGCCTAGACATCCTCTTTTCGAGGTTTTCTCCATAACGAGAATCTTATAGAAATTATTTCTTAAGCTTGTCCATATTTATAGGCTCTTGAAATTCATTTCCTTCAATGTCAAATAGGATAATAACACCTTTGGAGAACAACTTTTTCACCATATAAGGACCTTCCTAATTTAGCTTGAATTTCCCTTGTGGATCTGTTATGATAAGCTTCTTAAGCTTCATCACTAAGTCTCTCTCTTTGATCTTCCCAAGCTTAATCTTCTTATTATAGGCTTGGGCTATCCTCTTTTGATATAGCTAAGAATGATAAATAGCCTTTATGCTTTTTTCATCCAATAATGTCAACTACGCCAGTTGACTTTCCACCCACTGGTACTGAAGGATCTTAAATTCTAAGATAACTCTTAGTGACTGAACCTGACCTCTATTGGTAACACGACTTCGCACCTATACCAAGGAATACGGAATGACCCCTGTTAAAGTTCTAGTAGTAGTTTGGTACCCTTATAATGCAAATTATAAGTAATACGCCCAATCCCAATAATTCTCCATCATCTTAGCCAATATCCTTTTTATATTTTTTTTATAGCTTCTACTGACCCGCTTACTTGTGGCCTATATAGAGATGATCGGTGGTGCTTGATCTTATAGTCCCTTAATATTGCAGTCGTCTCTACCCAAAATTAGACACCATTATCAGTAACAAGGTGATACGGCAGCTTGTATTTGTAAGTTATATTATTCTCAATACACTTTGACATCTAATTCGAGCCAACCATAGCATAGGACTCAACCTTGACCCACTTGGAGAAATAGTCAATTGCCATAATGATGTATCGATGACCGTACGATGCCCTCGGTCTTATCTCACCTATGATATTAATTCCCCACACTATGAACGGCCAAAGAAAAGTCATGCCCTAGAGCTCTATAAACGATAAATGGCTCACATCCCTATAAGCTTGACAATCATGGCATTTGTTTACAAACTTGACATAATCCTTTTCTATGGTGATCTAGAAATAACCTTAATGAGTTATTTTCTTTGCTAGCACCGTCCCATTTATATATGGCCCATACACTCCTTCAGGAATTGCTTCCATAAGTTTCTAGGCTTCCTCTTTATTGATACATCTCAAGTGGACACCCATAGAAATTCTTTTGTACAACATTCTATTATGACTAATGAATTATAGGGATAGCATTTACAGAGATATCCTTTCTTTCTTGTCAGTATCTACAGGGAACTATCCCATCTCTAAGTATCGTTGCAAGTCATAAAACCAAGGCTTATCAGTAGTATCCATCGGTATTACCCTTATTTCTTCATAGCAAGGGCTTTGGGATTTTTCCAATATTAAAGGCCTAAAATCTATTTGTTTGCTACTTTCCCATATAGAAGCTAGAGTAGCTACAGCATCCGCTATCTATTTTTCTTCTCTTTATAGATGAATAAATTCGCATCGAGTAAAAGATAATGAAATAGTAGCTAAATAATCTCAATACAGACGTAGCCTGTCCTCCTTCACTTCCCACTCATTAGAAGCTTGCTTTACCACTAACATTGAGTCTCTATACATGGTAACTTCCTCTGCCTCCACACTACACAATGCTTCTAAACCAAAAATGCACACCTCATACTCTGCATGATTGTTTGTTACTTTGAATTCAAGCTTTTTGGCCATCAGGATCATTTCCCCTTCTAGTGTGATTAGGATTATACCAATACCAACCCCTTTGTTGTTGATGACTCCATCAAAGTACATTCTCCATCCCTAAACCTCTATTGCCTCTAGATGTTCATCAGGAAACTCTAACTCTCATTCTTGCTCATCAACTACTAGATTTTGAACCAAGAAGTTTGCTATCGCCCTTTCCTTTACTACTTTCTTTGCCACATAATCAATGTCAAGTTTAGTGAGTAGAACTAACCCTTTGGCTAGCTTTCCCATGAGTGAGGGAGTTTGTTAAAGGTACCTAAGGGGATTATGTTTAGAAACTGCTTGTACTATATAGGATTGGAAGTAATGCCGAAGCTTCTTTGTTGCCTAAATTACAGCCAGACATATTTTCTCTATAAGACTATAGTTGGCTTCATACAGGAGGAGCTTCTTACTTAAGTAATACATTTTATGTTAAACTTTCTTTTTATTTTCTTGAGCTAGCATTGCTCTTATTGTGTCCTCCTTAATTTCCATATATAGGATTAAAGGCTTACCCGACTTTGACGGCTACAGGACTGGAGGATTCATCAAATAACTCTCAATGGCTTTAAAAGATTTTTGGCATTTATCATCCCATATTATAGGCTGATTTTTCTTTAGAAGTTTGAAAACTGGTTTACAAATTATAGCCAACAAACCTAATGATGTACTGCAAATGCCCTATGAACCCTTTGACTTCTTTTTCATTCTTTGGTACGGGCATTTCTATGATCACTTTAACCTTTTTCAGGTATACTTTTATTCCCTTCTGACTGATAATGTAACCTTGTCCGGGTCTACTTGTATTCCCTTCTGACTGATAATGTGTCCCAACAGCTTACTAGAAGTTACATTCAAAATACACTTCTTTGGGTTCAATCTGAAGTTGTATTTTTCTGCCCTTGCTAAGAACTTGTCTAGAGCCTCGAAGTGCCCCTCTCTGGTTGCCGACTTCACCATTATATCATCTACGTACACTTCTATTTCTTTATCGATCATATCATGTAATAGAGTAGTCACTATCCTCTAATAAGTAGGCCCTCCATTTTTTAATTCGAATGTCATTACTCGATAATAATAAATACCCCATTCAATGATGAATGATGTCTTCAGCTTGTCTATTATTGCCATCATGATCTAATTATACCCCAAGAACCCATCCATGAAGGAGTACATTACATTGAAAGTCATGTTGTCGACCAGTTTATCAATGTGTGGTAGTGAGAAATCATCCTTTGGGTAAGCCTTATTCAGATCTTTGTAGTCCACACACACCATAACCATCCCATCCTTCTTGGGGACTGGAACTATGTTTCCTAACCATTGAGTGTCCTCTACCACCTCTAGAAACTTTGCCTTTAACTGTTTTTCAACCTCCTCTTTAAGTAGAAGTGCCCATTTTAGCCTTAGTCTCCTCTTCTTCTGCTTGACTAGTGATATGTGAGGATATGTAGGGATTTTATGTTTGGAGATTTCCCTATCGACCCCAGGCATGTATTCATAGCACTAAGCAAATACTTTCTGTCTTTTTATTAAGGTTTCTTTCAATTTTACTCTCTTATCATGGGTTAGACCAGAAGCAAGCAATATATTTTTAGGATTGTCATTTGTGCCCAAATTAAATGATTCAGTTTGTGTGGAATTAATGTCAAACATATGCATGAATTGATCATCATAAATAGAATAACCATTAGGAAACACATCACATAAATAAGTAAACTCAAACTTCATTGCATTCACTTTTGAAAAGAATAAATCATAAGTTTCAAACAAAGAAGTGAAAGAAGTATCATAATCATTGTAAAAGACATCCATGATGGAGTTGAGGACATAGGCTTCGAAATCCTGCTCCTTGTTCTGATCATCGGTGTCCTTCACCTCCGGAGCAGCTATGTTCTCTTCAAATTCTTTCTTGGTTATTACTAGCTCTTCCACAGGGACCTCCTCAATGACAATATTCTTCACTCCACTCATAAACTCAGCAAAGATTTCAAATTTTGGAATAACTTCCCTGGCCATTAGGAGATTTTATGGAGTTCCATTATATAGGTACCCGGTACCTTCTTTCATAAAGGTTTCCCAAAAGCCCTTTCTCTCCACCATAAGCTCTTCCTCTTTATTTTTAGGCTAATTCCATATGTCAATTTCCTCTTCAGAATCATCCGTCTTTTCAAACCTTACCCTATGCTTCAGAATGGGTATTTTATGTTCAATGAATATTAAGGGTCCTTTCTGGTCCTTTCCCAATCCCATACTAGGCATAAATTTCATGTTGTGCATCATGTTAAGAACCCTCTTGTCTATCTCATCTTCATAAATTACACACACCTCAAAGCTCTAGCTTATAGCTATTTTCTTGGGGGATAGCTTCAAGGTAGCTACAATGACTTCAGTCTTAGCCAAGATAATAAAAACCTTACCATCATACGGAAACTTGATTTTTTAATGGATGGTGGAAGGTACGTCACCTAGAGGATGGAACTACGGTCTTCCCAGTAAGATGGTGAAAGTCACAGGGATATCAATTACATGTAGATTGACCTAGGCCTCGATGGGTCCTGTCTTGACCAAGGCTTTGAATGTTCCCTCAACGAGCCTTTTAATTTCATTATAAGCCTTTATAATTACCTCAAAGGGTTTTAAGTCTCCCATAGTTAACCCTAGCTTCAGTAGAATCTTCAACGGACAAACATTAATAAGTAGAACCATTGTACACCATAACACAGTAAGTCATTTTCCCCTTTACTTCGGCCTTAATGAACAGGGCTTTATAATGATCCCTCCCTTCTAATGGTAAATCATCATCATAAAATGTTATGGTACTTTGGGAGGTTTCTGTTAATGAATTAACCATATACTCGGGAGTGCAACTTGTGGAGATCTTTTTCTGATATAATGCAAGAACCAATGCTTCCCGATGGTCCCTGGAATGCATAAGTAACTCTCAAATACTGGCGATGGTTCCCTGGTCTTTCATCACGTCTTTCCCTTTTCCCTTATCCACTACTTTTTTTGATTTAAGCTCAATAGCTCTAGCTTCTTTTCTCCTTTCCTTAACCTTACTTATAGATTGGTCTGATCTACTTTGCTCATTATCCTATAAATTAACATTTGCATCATCTTCATCATCAAAACTCTAGATGTCCAATACATGCATAGCAAACTCAGTGGATTGTTTATTTAGGTTTGAGTCTTTTAGTTAGAGTTTGGGTTTTAGTGGATTGGGAATGGCATCCACAAAAGAGTTCAAGACTTGCTCTTCTATTATGTTGGTATTGATCACTAAAATGGGTGGGTTAGGTGGTGGCACATTTCGGTAATTAGGTAGAGGGTTGTTTTGGGTGTTTGGCTTTTTAGTTTCGAGGTTGGTGATCTTCTCCATATTAATTAAGTCTTGGATTTCATATTTCAATCAGGCACAACTGTCAGTGTCATGCCTAATGGTTTAGTGGAATTTATAAAAAAGTTTTAGATTTGCATCGAGTAAAGGTTAATGTGAAAGTAGAGGTCGTAACAATTTTTTCTTGATCAATTTCTTAAAGATTTTGGATAAAGGCCTCCCTAAATTGGAGAATCTTTGGGTTGCCTAATTGCATTAATCTGTAGATTGCTACTTGGCTGCCTGATGGTATTAATTTTGACATTGCTGCTTGAACTGGCTCCCTCTTTACTCCCATATCTCCCTCCAAAGAACCTTTTCTCATGGGCCAAGTCTTATTCTTTTTGAAACCCAAATCTGTACAACTCTTCAAAATTCTGAATTCTTAAGTCTCTCAGCTTCTTAGACAATGACAAAATAGACCCTTTTATTGCCAGGACTAGTTGGTCTGACTCGGTAAGCCTATGCCTCATTTGTGATAGTTTCCCTCTCTAGCGAGTTAGATAATCAGCGAAGGACTCATTAAAACTTTGCTTGGTGTTTTGCAAATCCCTTAAAGATACCTCTAATTGAACATTAAGGCTATATTATTTCACAAAAGTAGCACACAGCTCTTTCCAATCAGATTGAATGTGTGATTCCAAAGCATAGTACTAGCGAATTGGAGTGCCCTTCAATGACATAAGGAACTACTTGATTATCTAAGCCTTAGTTAGTTCAATGGCTTTTATGTAAGCCACATATTGCTTCATATGCAAATGGGGGTCCTCAGTTCTGGAATACTTCTTTATATCGAGGAATTTGAATTTTTGAGGTAGCGGATCATCTTCCCTATCTAGATTCAAATCAGTGTAATCTAATGGAGCATCCATACTCTTCTCCTTTATCATTATCTGCATTTGACTCATAGCCTTGGTTATATTTTTAGCCCACTCAGTCTATTCTACATCCTTGGCTGGGTTCATAGTCCTTTGGTTTGGTGGATCAGCCAGTACTATTACTTCATCCCCTTCCCTTTCTCTCATTGGGATTTCATCACTATGCTGGCTGATTTTCTCTAATCAGCTTAGTTATCTCTCCCATTATCTCCCTCATTATAGACTGAGTTTTAGTGAATACTTTCTTTTTCAACTGTGCTTTAAAAGCCTCAAGATCAAAACTTCTTGCCATTTCTGCTTCTAAACTTTTAACTAAATGATCAGAACTGGACCAGACTCACTTGGATGAGCTTGAAGAATCTATATTACTGCAAGACCACATATTAGAATTATGCATGACGTGTATGCATGATATTCAGGTTCATTTTATTATTTAAGGAAAACAAGAAAGCAAGTAAACATATTTAATATATACACAACATAGAGACAAAATGCAAAGCTTAGAAAAATGATAATCTCCACCCTTATTTCTCTCGCACACGTATTCAATGGTGAGTTCCTTGTCCTAGGATTTTTGGTTTGGGTTTTTATCATTAACAAGGGATAATAAAATTGACGTATGCAAAATAACTCTCAAAATGAAGCAAAGAAGTAATGGATTCTCTAAATAAAACCAAATTCCATCCTCAATAGGCTAAGAATGGCATTAAGGCCTTATCTAATTAAAACCCATATTAATGGGCCATAATAGGCATAAGAGGCCCAATTTGGCAACATTCATTTGGAATGGGCTAAAATTGACATTCAAAGGTCTGTATTAACAAGGTCTATTTATAATGGGCTTGGGTTTTATTTAAAAAATCCATTAAAGGGCATAAAAATGCATGCAGTTGGGAGAACTCCTATAGGACATTCTTAGGTCATTACATGGGCTTGAGTCTTAGGTAACAAGCTTTGGCTCCCACAATGATATACATCTATGTACGTCTTCCCACTCAAGGGTCCATGCGATGTGGATAGTATATTTTATGAGTGACAATAATTAATATATCCCACTACTAGGTTTGAGTGAAACGTACTTTTGTCGAGTTAAAATGAGATTGAAGTACTCATTGATTACAAAAAGTGTAGTGAATACAGTACAAATGCAAAAGAAATCAAAGAATAATTAAAGATGACAAATTATAAAACATTCAGAATCAGCTTCTCTATCCCCAGTGGAGTCGCCACTGTAGGCGACGGGGTTTAGTGAGTGCCCAAATGTTTAGCGACCATGGTGCTACGCGGGCTCGAGGCCCATTAGAAAATAAGAAATAGGTCTTAAAGCTTACTCAGAGATGGAGTCACCACACGGATAAAAACTGAGACACACTATACAATAACTGGATCCCACAGAGATTCACAGAAGTCATCATTGGGGATTGAGTTCGGAAACCGGGTATGGCATTTGAATGCCCACTTAACCTTACGATTGGCCTTTCTTTACATTTTGTAATTTATTACCCTTAGTTATTCAAAAATTTCTTTATTATCAAACGAGTTGTAATTTCCTTCGAAATAATTATTGCATTTCATAATTAAGCCCGGGTTTGCACATTAATCAAATTCAGGCATTTTAGTCCCAACATTCAGCATAAATAAAACAAAGATATAATTTACAACCATACATTCCAATTCAAGTGGGGGAAGGGATTAGGGATTACAATGCTTTCCTCAAATGATAGTATAATAAATGAAAAATAAACTAAAATTAAACTACTCAAATTAAATAAAATCTCTTAAGAACTAATTAATAGGATGAATAACTAATGATTATAAATCACCCGTGGATCCCTATAACAGGCAAAATTTTAGTTCCTCAAAACATGTAAAGATCATGCATTAAAACCCATAAGATTAGTTCATGGGTCAATATAGTAAAATAAGGGAATCAAAACCATAAAATACAAGTTCTAAACTTTAATTTAACGACATAGTGGGGCACATATACAAAATAGATTTAAACATACTAATATATATACACGCATGGAAGTTCTACATAACTTACAAAATATGAGACAAGATCATATGAGGCCCTATCAAAGTGGCGATCGCCTCTATGGCAGTAAGGCGATCACCTCTCCTGATGAGCAATCTCAGTCGACTCTAAAAATGGTAAATTTTTCAGTTCAAGTAAAAATCTATTATTACAAGCTAGCTGGATACACAACTTCACTTAGAGCTCAGTGAATCATGTGAGGAGCAATGAATATTATGAATAATAAACACAAAGGAAAGAATATAAAAGCTAGTAAACAGGAAGACTAGAATTTACACATAGATAAATGAAAAATGAATCATGCAAACTTGAAGAGGGATAAGATGTTTATTGAAAAGTGAGCTTTCAAATATGTTTGGCCCTCAGAGATGATTAAAGATATTGATCTTTCTTTTGAATGCAAGTTTCTCCCATTTCTTCCTCAAACAAATCAACCTTTAGGCGTTCCTCCTCTTAAAATGTTCTTCTTCCTTCTTTTCTAGCACTCTCTCCTTGCTCTGCCAAAAACCCTTATTTCTTTAGTGTGTTATTTTCTTTCTGAAAAAATGCCAACCTCTCTTTTCTCCTTTTATTCACACCCCTAGCCCATACCCCTATTACTATCCTCTATCATTACATTTTCTAGCCTTTTCCTCCTCTTAAAGATTTCTTTTCAGGTTAGAGGGTGAGTTGCAAAGGGAATGGGCCCACCAAGTTGGCTGCCAGGATCACCTGTACATTTAATGTAGAAGTAAGTGGCTGCTGTAGAGGTGGCACCTCTACGATGAGGCGATTGTCTCATTAGCAACTGCCACAGAGGCGATCGCCTCTTCATAGATGCATTCGCCTCTCTAGCCTGCCTTGCATTGGGCCTAATTGGCCTAGGCGGTTTGGACCAGTTTTAAAGGGTTTTGGGCTTGTTCGCGAGTTTCTAGCCCTTAGGCTTATTCTCAAAAAGATTCAGGGTTTCTTTTTTGCATTTAAGTTTTACATTTCTCATCATCAGGCTTTATTACGGGCCAGTTAAACCGAACATCCACAGTTTGCCTCCTATCATGGGTCGATCAAACCAAGTGTCTACACACACTTTACGCGGATTACAAATAATATAAATATTTTAAAATAAATAATTAAATATTGTAGATGAATTAAGTATTTCCTATCATGAGTCGATCGAACTGAATTTCTACACACACTTTACGCGAAAAGCAAATAATGTAAATATTTTAAAATATACAATTAAATATTTTAATAACATATGAATATGCATCCTATGAAATAAATAAATGACTAGTTGTGAATCAACAATTTGCGCAGACTGCAAGTAATATAAATATTTTAAAATAAATAATTATAATAAAATAAAAACTACAAATTAATCAAATATAAAAGTTAGAACTTTTTATTAAGAGTACATATTATTTTTAATATGCATACTAATTATAATTATTGAATAAATAAAATAAATATAGAAAATGGGTGAAAAATTACATATTTTTATTTTAGGTTAAAAAAGAAAAGTGTTTTATTTGAATATAAGAGAATTTTTCAATTAAAATAAAAGACATTATTTTTTATGGAAATGAAGAGTAATGTTTTGAATGTAACTAAATTGGAGTATTTTTTTTTATTAAATAAAACATGTGTATTTTAATAAAAATGAATTTTTAATTTTTTTTAAAGAAAAATATTGTGAATTTTAATAATTCAACACGTAAGAATTTAGGAGTTAATGTTGAATTATGAAGAGAGACACTTTCTAAATTTTGGCTTAATAAATTAAATGAAAAATATATCATATTAAATTTATTTTCTTTGAATTTTGTTACCGTAATTTTTTATTATAATAGGATTAGTTTTTAAAATTATTAGATTAATATTATAGTACATATAGTAGCATTTTAGTTGAAAATAGTACTAAATAAATATTTGAGTGATTTAGGGTAGAAAGATATCTAGTATATAAATATTTTTAGAATTTGAGTAGTATTAAGATATGTATAATAGTATTTTAGTTAAAAAATAATATTAAATAAATATGTAAAGACCTAAATTTTTATGAATTAAATTAAGAAATTAAATTTCGAAATATATAATGTTAATAATTATTTTTATTCTATATTATTATATTAAATTCTGATATTTGATTTCAGTGGAATTAAATTTAACTTTTGGGTTAAATATTATTTTAATATTTCTAATTTAATTATAGTATTGAATTAGTGTATTTGTATACACTTTTATGGTTAGAATAATTGGGAATAATATTTTAATTTAATATACTATATTATTTTTATCTTTTATATATATATATATATATATATATATATATATATATATATATATATATATATATATATATATATACATAAAAGATTTTCTTTTCTTTTCTTCTTCTTTCCTTTTTCTTTTCTTTCTTTTTATTTATTTATTTATTTCTTCCTCCTCGCAATAGTAAGCAACACCGCCACCATCGTCATCCGCTGCCATCCCCCGCCGCTCCAGCTTGTCACACCGCCATTGGAGGACACCTCGCCACCGCTAGCAGCTGCAACAGCCACCAGGAATCGCCACATCTCCTCTTTTCTTCGTTTCTAAACGATGTTGAAATTTGGAGGGGAAACTAGTGACTTTTCCAACGAGCTTTCCAACCATTCATGGGCTTGAATTAAAGCTCTTGACCTGGGCTTCGATCACTCTTGATCAATTTCAAGAAATTTAATCGATAACAACTCTAATTTCATAAAATTTCAATTTGGGTATTTATATTTAATTCTGAAATTGAAGCTTAATTTGATTTTATTTGATGTTGATTATTTATGACTAATTATTGTATGTATTGTAAGGTTTCCAAAATTTATTATTGTGAATTTTTAGGAATTTTTCGATTTTTCGAGGTCTTGAGTTACTGATCACGACACTATTCCCTAGAAAAATTTTTTTTATATTTTAATAAATTCTACTAGTTATTTTAAACAAGTTTCGTTAAGAAAATTTATTAAAATTATGTACCGAATTTTTATTACAAATTTTTGAATATTTATGTCAAAAATGAATTTTTAAGAAAATTAGTATAAATTGGTAAATTTTATGTTTTAATTGAAATAATGGGGAATTATAATGTTTTGGATAATTTTTGATTAATAAATAATATTAAAATAATTTTTATGAATTAATTTCTATTTTTAACTAATTATTAGTAATTATCGAAATAATATCCGAATAAAATAGTATTTATGATTTTTATGATTTAAATGAGTTTTTGGTTGCTTAGTTATATAATTGAATAATTTAATTAATTATCGGTAATTAATGGTATTTAATTTAAAATTTTTTTAAAAAAGCCTATATTGATTTTAATGTGAATTTTATTAATTATTTTATAAATAAATATCTTTTATGCTTTATTTGTGTAAATAAATTAATTTTGATATTTAAATGGAATTTTATTGATTTATATTGTGATTTGTGAAATTGGTTTTATGTTGGGCATAAAGTGTAGTTTGGGGGCCCAACCCGAGATTTGGAGTTGTTGTGATTATTTGAAGTATTTTTCTGTGCAGGTTTGACTATACTTTTATAGTGAGATGTCCATTTTACAAAAAAAAACTATGCCGAATTTTTTATAGATTTCTCGTAAAATGTAATATCGGGCCGATTTTAATAGAGTTGTATTTTAATCAAGTCTTTCTTTAGAAAATCTAGAATTTATAGAAATTCTGTTTTTAATTTCCTTAGTCGACAGGTCGAGGTTAAGCGCGACTGCACAGATAAGCGCATTCCACCTGTAAGTTAATAATTGAATTGCGTATAAAATATATATATATTGATTTATTTTAATAAATAGGAGAATTTATTAAAGAATTATATTATTATAAGAATATCTATTTGAATTAAATTCTCCTATTATTGCTATAGTTATATTAGCATATTTATGTTAAATTTTCACATGATTAGTAAATTTTATTTTATTGTAATCTTTCTTGTTTATTTATATTTATTTATTTTTAAAATAAACTACAGTAGAACGAGCTGCCTGATGAGTTTCATCAGGACTGTGTGTGCACCTGTAGGATTGAGAGTGAGTGTGGAGGTTATATGACTCAGTGATGCTTTGCTCTCGAGCATGATTTTGTGAGATTGTAAATAAAGTTCGGTGATACTTTGCTCTCGGACGTGATTTATATATTACTGGGGTGGTAACTCGGTGATACTTTACTGTCAAGAACTGTTAGTAAATGTTGGTTTAAGTAAATTGACTGTGGCTGGTAGCTCGGTTGATGTTTTGCTCTCAGAAACCGACAATCTTTGGATTATAAGAGAGATAAAAGGCTACTAAAATTGTAGACTAAAGTTCTACCTAATTTTCTTATAAAATGATTCAAGGAAGCTAATTATATTTTATATATAGTATTTAATGAGTTTTAATTACCTCACTTCAGTAAAAGAAGATTTCAATAAAAATTAAGTAGTTTATATTATAAATTATAAATTTCTTATTTTCATAAATATATTTTAAAGGAGATTTTTATACTATATATATTTCTTTTATTAATTTATTCAGTGAGATCTTACTTCACTCAATTATTTTTCAGGATCTTGGAAGTCACCTATCAGTCAGCCTACCTTACGTCTGGTTTCTTCTTCTCCGGTTGTTTTATGTAGGTTTATTTGAAATGTATTATTCTTATATATGTATTTTAAATCTAGAATATCGCAGCAATAGAAATGGTTAACTATTATGTTATGTTTTTTATGAATTGTTGTATGTACTAAAAATTAGTACTAAAGATTATTGTTATATTTTATCTAAAATTGTTTTGGATATTAGTTCATTTGTGTTTTTTATCTTTATTTAAATATTTTATTTTATTATTATTATCTATATTTTATTGTATTTTCCTTAAGACTTACTATGAGTTTCAGGTACTTTATATATTCTCACTCTCTAGTGCAGGTAACGTGCCTATTTGGGTTCTAGTCGTGACAAAATATATGGTAAATATTTTATTTTTTAATAAAAATTAAAATTTTTAATGGTTTGACACATTAAATTTTAGATTGAGTACTCACGTATAAAAATAAATACTTGTCAAATTTTTATTAAATGACTTTAGAACTCAACATTATATATATATATATAATAATAATAATAATAATAATAATAATAATAATAATAATAATAACTAAGTAATTTAAAAATAAAATATATCATATTAATTTTATTTTCTTTAATTTTTGTAACATAATTTTCTACTTATAATAAGATTAGTTTTAAAAATTATTAGATTAGTATTTGGTTATATATATTAGTTTTTTAGTAAAAAAAATAATATTAAATAATTATTATATTTTTTATTTTTTTTAAATATTTAATGATTCGAAAAAAAATATTTGAGTGATTTAGGTAGAAAAATATGTAGTATATAAATATTTTTAGAATCTGAATAATATTAAAATATATATAATAGTATTTTAGTGAAAAAATAATACGTAAAATTTTTAGACAATTATCAAATTTTTTACTTATTAATTTTAGAATTCAGCATTTAATATATATATATAGATTATTGCAATACTTATATAATACTAATTATTATTAGCCACTTGTTTTTATATTTTACCAGAAATTTGATTGTATCAAAATCTGTCAATAAGGTACCAATATGTAAAATTGTGGAATGAAATCTGTCGAGTAATGTTTGTTAGCTGAGCTTTTTAGCTAAATGCAATTTCAAACAATGCCATAATATCAGATATAGAATAAGAGAGCAAAATGGAGTCAGTAAGAAAAAAAAAAATGAATCATCCTTAAAATGGGTGATGCTAAAAAATTGAACTTCATCATTGCAACTATAAATATTAATTCATATGCATCTCATAACTCAAGATACAATTACATTTGACATTGAAACAAAAAACAGCTTCTTCAGCCTCGCAAATACCATATATATGATAGGCCAAATGTGTACCTTCTCAACAAAACACAAAGCTCACCGGTACTAAAATCCACTCTACTTATATATTATATCTCTGGTTGTTTTGAACAAAGATGAAAATTTTATTTATCGCACTAAAAATGGTTTACAATCAATATAAAAGTACTTAGAATGAATTAACAATACTAATAATACATACAAATTGACCTGACCATTGACATTGAAGGAATAATTAATTAAAAGGGTATGAGGGCAGGCAATGGAAGTTTGGTAGAAATAAAATGTGAAAGCTAGAAAATTAAGGAGAAAAATGATAACAATTAGCATGCTTGTGTTTAGTAGACTTGACCATTGAAATTGAAGGAATAATTAAAAGGTTATTATGAGGGTAAGCCATGGAATATAGGTGGAAATAAAACTGTGAAAGGTAGAAAATTAAGGAGAAAAATTAAAGTAATTGGTAGATAGATTGTGATTATGGTGGAATACTGAAATCAATTATTTTAGAAAATGTATAATGGAAGATGCTAATGACAGACTTTTCTTAATGTTGTGGATGTTTATTAAGTCTAAAGTTTTCCTTTGACACGATTTATTATCTAATTTAATTATGATTAATTTGAATTGATTTAAAATATTTTTATAAAATAACAACTTATAAAATAACTTTTTAAAGGATAAAGATACTTCTATCTGCCTGCAACAAATACTAAAAGTACTCATCTCTTAAGTTAATAGTCCCCTAATATGGGGTAAAAATGTACTTAGACAATTTTTTTTTGTCTTTTTTGGAACCCATGACATGGCAGACAATGACCTCTATCACCGTACTCTTTTGAAAGAGTATATATTATGTTCCTAAATGAAATAATTTTTTTTAATTGATAAAGAATTTATAAAACCTAAATATCGATACAACATACAACAGAATCAAATAAACTTTAATAGCTAAAATTATTATTTTAATTGCTGAAATTTAATAATTAATATTTGAAGGACTTGGTGTTAGATGATAGCATATAAACTCCCAATTTTAATTAGTTAAAACCTGACACATCTACTAAATAGCTCAATAGTCTTATATAGCTAATTGATCAGTGCATCGGGACAAATAATTTGCAAGTTCAGAAAAATCATTCAACATTTCAACTCTAAGGCTAGTCCAAGTGCTGCATCGGACAGGTTTGGATTGAGCCGGGCCGCGTTTTTTCTATTTTTAAAAATGAAAGATGCAAACGGTAAATTTTTTTAATGTTATAAGTGTTTACCGAGTCTAAAATTCTTCTTTAACAGGTTTATTATCTAATTTAATTATGGTTAATTTAAATTGATTTAAAATTTTTTTATAAAATAACAACTTATAAACATAACTGTTTAAAGGATACAGATACTTCTCGTAGGTTATTGATGCTTTCCACAAATATTAAAAATATTCCTCTCTTAAGTTGATAGTCCCGTAATATGGGGTAAAAATGTACTTAAACAAAATTTTTTTATCTTCTTTGAGACCCATAACGTGGTAAGCAGTGACCTCTATTACCTTCCTTTTTTGAAAGAGTATATATTATGTTACTAGTCGAAACAAATTTTTTTTTTTAATTAATAGAGAATTCATATAACATAAATATCAATGGACAAGTTTAAAGTTTAACAGAATGAAACAAAGTTTAATAGCTCAAATTTAATAATTAATATTTGAAGAACTTGGTGTCACGATGATACTATACAAAGTCCCAATTTTAATTAGTTAAAACCTGACACATCTACTAAATAGCCCAATATTCTTGCATAGCAATTGATCAGTGCATCGGGACAAAGAATTTGCAAGTTCAGCAAAATCATTCAACATTTCAACTTTAAGGCTAGTCCAAGTGCTGCAACAGATAACAATGCCTTAAGTACCAGATGTAAATAGGGGTGTAGATTGGATAGTTTCGGGTTGTGCCGGATTTCTTTTTTCTTCCAAAATTCAAAATTAATCCGAACCGAAATTATTAAAACAAATAACTTGCCTAAGTGATTCCGGTTCGACCTGGCAACGTAATTTTTGAGGTTTTTATCATTTTTGTCAAATGAAAAGTAAAAAATAAATTTTATAATACTAAAAATCGCGTTGATCTTCAGAAACTAATTTACTACCTTTATATCTTTACTACATCTATCGTATTGTTACATTTCATGTTAAAATTTGAATTTTCGAGATCGAAATTTTTGAATATCTAAATATAAGAATTAAATCGATTCGGATCAATTTGATTTCAGATTAGATTTTCAAATCAGTCAAATTTCACACACCCCTAGATGTAATAATACAGAATAAAAGACCAAAATGGAGTAATTAACGAAAAAAAAAATCAAACATCCTCAAATGGGTGATTCCGAAATATTGAACTTCAATCGTTGCAAGAATATTATAATAATTCATATCCAGCCGCTACCGAACAAAAACAGCTTCTTCAGCCCAACAAAAACATATCATATATATGCATGTTGCCTCATTTGTCTCTTAGCTTTGCGCGCATCCACTACCAGAGAAACATTTTAGCTATTCCTTTCATGGAAGACTTTAGTTGACTCCAACTTGTGTCTCGTTGTCCTGACCGTTCAAATTGAGGGCAGGCAATGGGGAAGATAGGTGAAAATAAGGAGAAAAATGAAAACAATTGCGATGGTGGTGGGACAACGAAACCAAACTATTTTATGAGATACACAATGAAAGATGTTGTTCAAGTTTCGGTAATTAGCTATTTTAGCCTTCAATTGTGTCTGCTTAGCATTTTTCATATCCACATCTGCGTTATGGTGTTTTCTCTATTTTATGCACAAATAATTAGTTTTTCACATCTTTGAGAGATAAATATGCTTATTCTTCTTCATGTCGAGCCAACTTTCGACAACAACAAGGAATCACAATTAGGGTTTAACTGAATCAAACGGATTGGTAAGTTATTTGAATTTAACTTGAAAAAATTTCAAAATTAACTTTATAAGAATCGAGATACTTGTATTTCTAAACAGTTCAATGGATCAATTTATTAAATATTGGATGAAATTTCTTCAATGCCACAACCAGTTAAGCTTAAAAATCTCAAACAATTGTTTTTTGTTAAAAAAATATTTAAAAAACCATCATTAAAATAATTAATTTATAAAGAAAGTGTACATCCTGCCTTTTTTTTTTTTTATTGTTTTGATCAAACTTATTGTTTTTTTTGATAAAAGAAGATTGTATAATACTCTTTAAAATATTTGTAATTTCAAATTATGATGTGGGTTATGTTCTTATTTTGCTCTAACAAGTCTTGTAGGAATAAAAAACTTGAGAGAGATAAAAGGGGTAACTGATTCGAGTTAAATTTTAATTAGTTAAAAACTTGACTCATTTACTAAAGAGTTAAAAGAGTTGAGTAATTCTTACATGAATTGATCAACGTAGCAGGAGAAAAAACTGGAGATAAAATTAAGCTCACTCACAGGAAAATAATTCTTTGACATGAAATATGACAACTAGATTTTTTATTTTTTATTTTTTTAAAGGATAAATGTAAAGGACTAGATTAAAAAATAATTTAAGGTGGAGTAAAGTAAGAAGTGAATCAATCTCTCTTCAATTTCTATCAAAGTTTTTATCAACTTATAATTATTTTTTCTAAGCCACTGCTCGTCATAGCTAGCCAGTGATAATCTTTTTTTTTTTAATTTTTAATTTTTTGTTATTATTGATTTTTTCTTTTTATTGTATTTTGTGAATTCATGTATTTTTATTTATTTAACTAGACACTTTTTAAATCTTAGTTATTTTTAACAGATGATTTTCATAAGTATTATGCTTTCAAGTTTTTTCGCCTAATGGATTTCAAATTCGAATTTGATAACAGCATAAGAGGGATCAGTTGACTTTAGCTTGAGTCGAAATTCTATATATGAAATGGATTTTTCATCGATGATCAAATGCGAAAAATTATTTACAAAAGCTTGCGATAATATGATAGGAGAAATTTCAATCTTTTGCAAGTGTTGTGTGAATTTACTACAATTAATTGCATACATAAATGAGAAGGATTCTACTTCTTCATTTAGGATCTTCTTTTATTTTACATGGCTAAGTGAAATTATTATATCTTTTTATTTTGAATTTTCTTTACATCTGAATGGGTTTTTCAATTTCAGTTTTCCCTCTTTGTACTGATTTTTTTTTACCTCCTGTTAAATGATATGTTTTTATACAAGAACATATAGTAATTTTTTTTATTATTAAAGAGATAAAAATAATTTTTTATTAATAACAAATGACATAAGCTCCAATAATTTAATATCAATAAATTATATCCAAAAAGTACAGTTCTATATATTTTTTTTAAAATCAAATGAATTACATCCACATATATCCTAACTCATTTTGCTTACGCACTGCTGCCTGAATGTTATAAACACCCCTAAGATACTTTCTCTTCATAAATGGGAATCGAAACCTTATTCGTTCATGGTTTTGTTACATGAACTGTTAAATGTTAACAACAGTATATAAAACCTCATTCGATCTATAAATTTTTGCTTTTAGTACATGAAAATATTATTATATGAAAGTGAAACGAATTCGAGCTCGAATTTTACATGATTTAGTAAAAAAACTTAAACATTAATAAAAAACTAAAAAACTATCAAATTTATTTTATAGGAATTTAAAAGTAATTTTTAAAGATACAATTAGATCTTTCAAATAAAATTGAATAGAATTAATACAATTTGTAAGGTTGAAGGAGTGAACTGAAATAATTTTCAAAGTAGAATTCAATGGATAATTGGCCTACAATTCAGAATAGAACATATCATTTTTCCATTTTAAATCAAATGAATAGACCATTTTTTTCTATTATAATTTCTGAATTTTTAAATTCTGTTCATTTAAATCATAAGTTCACTTTAAAAATAGAGAAAATTATAAAAAATAGAAAAAATTTTATTTAAATTTATTTTGAAGATTTTGTCTTATATATTTTAAATTTGACATAAATTCAATATAATTACTAACTTATAAAATTTTTTGAATGAATCAGTTAAAAAATAAAAATTTTGGAGCAAATTAAATTTTATTAAAAGGTTAATTGGGCTTATTTATCGAATTTATCAAATTAATTAAAAAGTTGATTTATGAACTAATTATCTATTACATCTAAGTCTAAGAGAAAAATTAACACTTTAATTTAAAATTAAAGTTAAGCTCACTGGTGCTAGGATAATAATAATTGAGATTTTTTTTTTATTTGATGATGGAAAATTAAAAATAAAATAAGAGATTCTTTCCTAACAAAAAAAAAAGATAAAATAAGAGAACCTTATGAGGAAATTGTGTGGAGGAAATAAAAGATAAGTGAAAATGATATGTGAAAGATTGTGAAGATGGTGGGACACTAAAACCAATTGATACCGCCTATATATATTTCTGTTTAATTAAAGGATATTTATTTTTTGAATAGGGTTACTCGGATAGGGAAAGTAGTAGAATCCGTTCATGGAAAAGACTACCCTGAAGAGGATTCCTAAACAAAGCAGGAATACTCTCCTACTAGGATTAAAATTTCTATCTCATAAGAAATTCTACTCCTTTTAGGTTTAAGTATCACTATAAATAAGACCACATACCTCTCATTCTACATCATCTCATTCTTTCATATTCTAATTGTTCCTTGCTCTCTATACAAACTCTCTCTCTCTGTTCTTTAACTTAGGCATTGGAGTGTTTGTGGGGACCCTCCCCACCTCTCACCTTACCCTCTGTTCATTAATTGTAGGGTTTTAAGCTCAAGAGTTCTAGAAACAAGTTATCAAATGGTGCCGTCTGTGGGAACTCTTGGGAAAAGCCATTAATATACCTGCTAAGCTAAAGACATCCACACCATGACTTCCAGCCCACTACCAACTTCAACTCCTGAAACTAACATCAATCCTTTTGCACTCATTCCCTCGACTGATCTCTCAAGCCCTCTCCTAATAATAGTAATTTCAGCTACTTTTCAGTATGCTAGAACTTCATCCGGGCATACACATTCACTTATTGACAACACCCAGAGATGCTCGGCTTTGAGCACAAACTTTCCACATTATGCTCCTTTACAACACCACCATCGTTTAGTACCCTCTATACCTTTTTCGAGTTTAACAGACACACCAACAATTACCATACCAAACTTGAACACTATAAACCAAACATTCAACCTTAACCAAACCAACAAGGAAGTTATGATACAAAATATCCAAGCGTAGATAGCCTTAATGTAGCAATAGCTAAATGCTTTAATATAAAATGAGAATTCTAAACCAGCTTAAATCGATGATAACACGACACCCCGACAGGCACCAGAGACAAGTAGGGGAAAGGGTAAAGCGCTGGAAGGGGAATGTAGTTCAACAATTCCGACCCTTGATGACACAAAGTTAGCTCAGAAAGTTGAAGAGGTTATACACAAAGCCTGTACAAAACCAAGAAAGGAGGATGAATGCGTTATGGACAGCAAAACTCCTTTCATAAGAAGGATAATTCAGACGAAGATCCCTACTAAATTTAGAATCCCACCGCTTGATCAGTATGACAAAATGAGAGATCCCATTAACCACATATCGACGTTTAGAACACGGATGTTGCTCCAGAATATGAATGATGGAATCATGTGTAGAGTCTTTTCGAACATAATCACAAAGAAAGCCCAAAAGTGGTTTCATCGACTCCTAGATAATTTTATCACTTTTTTTAAGGATCTGGTGGAGTAGTTTCATACCAGGTTTGTCATCAATATTCCCCCAACCAAAAACATCAATGATCTTTAGATGTGCTAGCAAGAAGTCAATAAGTCAATAAGTCTCTGCGAAGTTACCTTGATCGGTTTAACAAAAAAGCTATTCAGATTGAAAGCCTTGTTGATGAGGTTGCCATAGAAGCTTTGAAAAATGGTACTAGAGTCAGAAAGCTTAAAGACAAGATAATGACCAAGGAACTGGGCACTTTTACGGAAGCAAAGCGATGAAAATAAGAATAATAAATATGGATGAAGATAGAAAGATGCGAAGGGAGGAGGAAAAGCCGTCAGCCAAAGATGAAATACCAAGACCCAAACGAACAAGATTCCTAAAAATAAATTTCAGAAACCCCGCAGAGAAATTTGATAGGGAAGCGGACAAATACATACCTCTAAACACCTCTCGATCCGAAATTCTCATATGGATAAGGCAGAATGGTGTTAGAATCACCCCAGTTAAGAGAATAAGCCCCAACCAAAGATCCACAAAAGACAAGGGACAATACTGCCAGTATCATTGAGAATACGAGCACGATAAAGAGGCTTGTAGAGAGCTAAAGCACACCATAGAAAGATTGGTGCAGAATGGTAAACTCAATAATTTCATAGACATTTTTAGAAGGAATGGAAACCCAGAAGCCCAGGTGCATGATAGCCCAGAAGCAAAGAAAGCTCATAAGGAACCAGTTGGTATTATTAACATGATCATTTAAGGAGAAAATATTGAGAAGAAATTGAAACAGAGTAAGGGAGAAAAGCTAGTCTTCAAGAAAAGAGAGATCATATTCAATTCGGAAGATGGTTCGCATGTTCGCTGTCCCCACTGTGATGCCCTAGTGATAAATGCATACATAAACAATTACTTGGTAAAAAGGTTATTGGTTGACAATGGAAGCGCTATCAACACGTTATTTTGGAATGCTTACAAAGCGATGAGAGGATCTATCACCTATCTGAAGACTATCTAGAACCCCATCACAAGCTTCTGTGGAGGAACTATACATCCAATGGGAGTTATGGAGTTAAATCTAGAATTTAGGAATCAAGACGACGAAGAAACGAAAGTTATCAGAATAGTATTCAATGTGGTGGATCTCCCACTGGCATACAACAGAATCACAAGATGGCCGATGCTCTATGAAGTAGATGCAGTCACCAGTATTTGACATTTAACTGTGAAAATTCCAATTAAGAGTGAAACTCTTACCATTAAGGGAGATCAACATATGGCTAGATAGTGTTACCAGATGTCCATGAAGCCTCAAGCGGAAACCTTCCCCCTAGAAACATGGGAAATAAAGAAACAGAGCGCTGGTCCATAACTAGTTAATGATACGAAAGCTTTATAAATTGTGGACGGGAAAGCAGTGAAGATTGGTAATGAACTTGACTGGGGCATCAAGGAAGGAATAAGGGAAGTCCTTATTAGAAACTTGTAAGACTTCACTTCACGGGCATCTGAAATCATTGGTGTGGATCTATAGGTTGCCTGTCACAATTTGAACATCAGATCAAGAACAAAGCTAGTGGCCTAGAAAAAAAGAACCTTTGCCTATGAGAGATAGAGGATAATTGCTAAGGAAATAAAGAAATTGTTGGAAGCTAGATTCATCAAGGAAGTTACTCATTCAGAATGGGTAGCCAATGTAGTACTTGTCAAAAAAGCAAATAGGAAGTATAAGATATGCGTGGACTATACTGACCTTAATCGGGCATGTCCCAAAGACAGCTACCCATTGCCACGATCGACCAACTCGTAGACTCCACCGTTGGCCATGGATATCACGATCCAAAACAGGAGCCATGATCAGCGATAGGGAACAAGAAGTGACTTTCATAATCTTCTGAGCCACCATTTTCTTCTTTAGAACAACCTTCTTTAGAACAACCTCCCTTGGCATGCTCATGCTGACAATGAAGGTATATGTTGGACTCCTGGGTCGTTTGCAAAGAAGGGGAATTAGGGTGCAAGGATACTACCACATGTCTTTTTGGATCCAATTCAGTATTAGGAGCTCCATGGATCATAGGTCCATTCGATGTATCACTGGTGGATTGCATTTTATTTTTTGTAACGTTTTTCTGTGCTCTCTCTACTCCAATGTTGGGCTGGGCTGGAAGCCTTGGATGACTAGTCTCATTTTGAGTCTGCTTTAGTCTATCTTTCCTTTTGAAGTATGAATTGTTCACCGTCACTCCATCATTATGATTGGCATTAACGTCCCCACATCTCATATCTTCATGATCTTCCTCGTTTAGAGTTGTGAAACGAGATCCTTGGCCCAAAAAAGGCATTTTTCCATTATTTCTATGATCTGATTTCTCTCCTTCCTTATGTCCCCAGTTCCTTTGTTTTCTAGACACCATCATAAGAGGGCCATACTTTTGATAAGCAGTATCATCATTATTCTTATGTCCCCAATTTCTTACTTTTCTAGGCACCATCATCCAAGGGCCATACCTAGGGTTGGCATCGTCATCAACATCAACCGCGGGCATCTTGTCCAAAATTCCTCCGTCGCCTCTAGCTTCAGCATTAGTTGGAGGGGCACAAGAGCCACTATTATGACCAAACATCCTGCAGTCAAAGCATATCCTAAGCAGGTACTCATTCTCCACCCTCTCAGTCTTACCGTCCAAACAAAACTGGGATTTAGAGGTTTGGTTAAGTCAATTTCAATTGCTATTCTCGCAAATCTTCCACGTCCCACAGCCTCAGCGCACTAGCCAATCCGAACAACCCTGCCAATTAATGTACCAATGAGCCTCAGTACCCTTTTATGCTAGTAGTGCAAAGATATTCCCGATAGACAAAATCTGTGCTACTACCGATTAGATTTTTGGATCAGAACTATCAAACTTAGGGCTCCATGATTGCACGACCAAGTAGTGTCCAAGTATGATCCATGGTCCATCCACTAAGGCATGTTGGGCATCGGCTTCATTGTTAAACTTGACCAGAAAGTAGTTGTTTTCTAAATCAATGACAGCAAATCCTTTTGTTTTATCCCACGGTAGCTCCAGTTTAGAACAAAGATTCTGATATCCTATATTACGGCCAAGGAGTTTAACAATGACAGTGAATTTCCAAGGTTGTGTGAGAGCCTCCAGGATTCACTACAACAAATTCACTCATTAGTGATAATATTTTTTATGTTCACAAAAAAAAAAAAAAATCAATAAGTGACAATAATTTTTTGAAGTCATAATATTTAATTTATTAATTCATCACTGAATAATATATGACAATATATTAAATTGTCACAAATATATTAAAATCTTGTGACAATTTATCATGATAATGTCACTAATTATTACTATAAAATTAAAAGTAGAACTTTTTTGTGTCAATATTTCTAAATGTAATAAAAAAAATTTTGTCACAAGTTTAATTTGTTGGGTAAAAGATATATTATTTAATATTGTCACTAAAATTTTTAGTTTATAAGTGATGAATCTTAGTTGTCACCAAAATATATGTAATAGATGTTTTTGTTACAAGTCAATAATTGTAACGAATAAAGTTTAATATTTATGAAAATTTAATATTATATCGTTACAAAATATATATTGAGTCACTTTTTTTATTATTGATTAATAGTTTGTTAATTTTTTCATGTTACGAAGTAAAATTTTATTTTAGGTGACAATAATTAACTATCACTAACATATATTCAAAACACTTTTTTGTTACAATAAAATTTTTTTTTATCACTAATTAAATTTATACTTTTATACTAATTTAAATCCCACATTATTAGTAAGTGAAAAAAATTGTACTTTTCCCTATAAATTGGTCCAACTAAACAATTATCAAGTTATATATATATTTTTTAATAGTAGTTATGATAATTATCAAAATAAAAAAGTTGAAAGTTTTTGAAATATTTAAATTTAAAATTTTAGATAAATATTATATTAAAATTCAAAGTAATTAAAATTTAAAGATTGGTAATAATAAAAATAAATGTTTTTGTGACAAAAAAAATTGTCACTAATATAATATTGAAAAATTAGTATAATTAAAGTGGCAGTAAATAATGTCACTATTTTTATTTTTTATAAAAATAATATATTGTCATGAAAAATAGTATTGTATTTGTGATAATATAATATTTGTGACAATTATAATTTTAATGGTTACAATATCTATTGTCACATTAAATATTTTTATTGTCATAAAATTAGTAACAATTTTTTATTGACACATTTTACAATAGACTATTTGTAACAGTGTATTACGTTATAACTTTATGATAATTTTTTATTGTCATAATTAATATACTGTGACAATTTTATAAGATATGTGACTATTTTAATTGTTACAAATAAGTCATTTTGTTGCAGCGATTCTCCGAGAGAAAACAATGGATGGCATTGGATCGTCAGTGTTTATCGTAAAGTCATCATCCTGTATGTCAATGTCTTGCCAGCAACACTGTCCTCCCTTTCCATTGATGATTGCCTCTGCTTGTCTCTAAATGACGTAAAACCTGGCAGTTGATTAACCTCCATCTGATCCCTGAAACTGGCTTTTTTCGTCGATATGTTATCTTCCACCGGAGGCGGTGGTTCCTTCTCAAGTACCTGCTCTCCTTGGGAATACATTTTTTTTTATCTAAGATTTTATAAGCATTTACCATTAATAATAAAAAAAAAAACCATTTCCACCTTCAACTATTATTGTTGTTCCGGATGACTGTGCTGTTGATTGGGTGTCTTAAACTATTATATTCATGTTGCCATTGATGTTTCCAAGAAGATTATTTTACTTTGAGTTGATAACTATCAAGCCTGTTCCTGTTGCAAGCGTGGTGATCAAGCTTGTGTCATGCTGGAATAAAATATTTGGCAGTCAATTCTTTGACCATCTTAAAGTTGGGCAGCAACCCTGTAATATGCTATAAATATAGCCAGGCAAGAGCATGGCAATTCAAGGGAAGACAAGGAAACTTAGTTTGGTAGTGTTTGATCAAAGGGCTAGAGAGCCATTTGAGTAGTCTTCTATATCTGTTCTTTTCTTAGTCAAAGTCATCTTTACATTTGTCTTAAACCATGTTCCCTGTCTGTGATCAAGCCTAAGTTATTCAATTTCTACTTACTAAATCCAGTTTAGTACCTTCCCAACTTGAGAAATCATGAGTGCTAAAGACCAACAACCGAATATTTTCTTTTTTCCCTTCTTGGCTCATGGGCACTTGATACCAACTATAGACATGGCCAAACTCTTTGCCTCACGAGGGGCAAGGACTACCATAGTTACAACTCCTTTTAATGCAAGTCTGTATTCGAGAAGAATCCAAAGAACCAAAAAAATGGGTTTCGAAATCGATATCCAAACCATCAAGTTCCCCACCTTGGAGGTAGGCTTACCAGAAGGATGTGAAAACTTGAATTTAATCAACGGTCACGACATGGGTGAAGAAATAAGGAACACATTTTTCAGGGCTACATTCATGCTTCAAAAACCTCTAGAGCAGCTCCTAAAAGAACTCCACCCTACTTGCCTTGTTGCTGATTTTTTATTTCCTTGGGCTACAGACGTTGCTGCCAAGTGTGGAATTCCAAGATTGGTTTTTCATGGCACTGGTTTCTTTTCTTTGTGTACTTCAGAGTGTTTCAGCATGTACAAACC
Organism: Mallotus nudiflorus; assembly: GCA_947683625.1. NCBI lineage: Eukaryota > Viridiplantae > Streptophyta > Magnoliopsida > Malpighiales > Euphorbiaceae > Mallotus > Mallotus nudiflorus. The sequence continues at coordinate 824,973 of CANTUR010000125.1, forward strand.
ACACAAGAACGTTTCTTCTGATTCTGAACCCTTCTTGGTTCCTAATCTCCCCGGTGATATCCAGTTCATAAAAAAGCAACTACAAGATCACATGAAGCAAGATGACGAGAAAATAATTACTGAGTTCTTGAAACTGGTTAGAGAATCAGAGTTGAAGAGCTTTGGGGTGATCATCAATAGTTTCTACGAGCTCGAGCCAGCTTATGCTAATTTTTACAACAAGGATTTGGGAAGAAGGTCATGGTGTATTGGGCCTGTTTCACTATGCAACATGAACACTGAAGATAAAGTGGACCGAGGAATAGAAGCCTCTATTGATGAGCATGAGTTTCTGAAATGGCTCGACTCGAAGAAACCCAATTCAGTTCTTTATATATGTTTTGGTAGTACAACCAACTTCACTGCCTCACAGCTTAAGGAGATTGCAATAGGCCTTGAAGCTTCAGGGCATGAGTTCGTTTGGGTGGTGAGGAAGGAGAAGCAACTGGAAGAAAAAGAAGAATGGCTGCCTGAAGGATTTGAGAAAAGAATGGAAGGAAAGGGACTAATTATCAGAGGATGGGCACCGCAACTGTTGATTCTTGATCATGAAGCAGTTGGCGGTTTTATGACACATTGTGGATGGAATTCAATACTTGAAGGAGTTACAGCAGCGAAACCACTGGTTACATGGCCAGTTTTTGCAGAACAATTCCACAACGAAAAGTTGGTGACTCAAGTGCTGAAAATTGGGATAGGTGTTGGTGCCCAGAACTGGACTTGGTTTCATGGCGATGATAGCATTAAGAGTGAAGCTATAAAACAGTCGGTAACTCGAATCATGGCGGGAAAAGAAGCAGAGGAGATGAGAAGCAGAGTTAAAGCTATTGCAGATATGGCAAGAAGTGCTGTTGAAGAAGGTGGATCATCTTATTCTGATTTGAATGTTCTGCTTGAGGAATTGAGGATTGAAGCCATAACATGAAGCAAGAAGATAGTTAATTTGAGTATAGTATACAGCAAATGTTACTGGTTTTTTAATCTTAAAGAGTATAAGCAACACAAAGCTATTATATCTAGCTGGCCTGTTTAGCTAACACCTGTGCTCTATAATGTTCAACAGTGTGGTGCTTCAATGGTATGACATAAGTGCTTATGCTAACATGAAGAGGCCATTTTTGGTTTCATCCTCTGTAGTTTTTCTGTTGGGGTTTTACACCTACCTCTCTCCAAAATCTCCGTCTAAATACAAAATAATTTTTTTTTAAAAAAAATATTATTTCCGTACTTTTAAAAAAATTATTTACTTTTGTATCTCTTTTTATTTATTTATTTATAACAATTAGAGATTTCATTAAAAAAGAAAGAAATACACAAAAGATTATAAAAATATAGCTGTAAATATATTAACTAAAAATAGTTTTTAAGACAAAAAAAAAAAGATAGTCTATGAAAATTATAAAAAATTGTCCGTAAACCTGATGTATGCTCAACTTCAAGAGATTGAGGTATACACGCAGTTCTATTCCTAATTTTATGGAGGGATAGACACATGAATCCGAAATTAAATGACACATCAAGTTTAAAAAATTGAATAGAACACATCAAGACAACAATAATGAGAGTAAACTCACATAAATACAAAAAAAAAAAAACTATAAAACACCAAAAAATTATTTATAAAATAAATTAAAAACCTATATTGATTTGAAATTTTGATCTCAAATTAAAAAATCACTTACTATTAATATTATATAATATTAAATTTTTTTGGGTACTTGTTGACCAAACCACCCATAAAACAGTGGATAACAAAATGTAGAATGAGAGAAAAAAGAAATAGAACACGTAAGAGAGAGAGGAACCAGGTCATATTAACATTCTACAATGACAATTTCATTATTTCCTCCATAAAAAGTAATAAATTAAAAGAAAATGAACTAGGTAAATACAAATAATCTTTTTTTTACCTAGTTATCTCCAAAAGTCTCCATAACTTTTATTTTTTAATAAAATTACTTTCTTACTTCTTTTTTAACAAATTATTTACTTATATATCTCATCCTTCATCAGCACATAATACTTCCACTAAATTTCTACTGAACTAGGTTACATTAACATTTCCCATTGAAATTTCCTTTGTTCTCTCCATAAAAAGCAACAAAATGAAAGAAAATGAAAATTGACATATGTTTTTTTGTCAATATTTGCTAAGCTTTTAACCTTTACATACATAGTAGAGTGAAGTAATGTTTTACAAATATTTGATTCATGTTCCCTTAAATGTGATAGGTTATGTTAATGTAATCTACAACAATCTTTATGAATAGATGGTTAAATATTATATTCAATATGTTAGAAAATATATTAATTTTAATAAATTAATATTATTTTATTTAGGTTGAATGAGAGTTTGAATTAAGACATGTCTTTTGGCTTATGTCTTTAAGTGTGGTTATGACTTTTAGGAGAGTCACATCTATTCATAAGGACATGTCTTTAAATAGGATCATGACTTTTTGACAATGTCTTCATGAGAGTCATGTGTATTCATAAGTCTTTATTATAAATAAAGACTTCTGGCAACATATAGATTAGAGATTACTTTTTTTTTTTTTATGTATTTTCTTTCTCTTTTATCAAAATCTTCATACTATATTTGACGAAGTTAATATTGTTTTTAGTTTGATTTTCTTGTAAATTGGAGTGCTACTTTTGTAAGAAGAAATCATTGTATCTTGGGAGACAATTGTTGTAAAACCCTTAGCACCAATGGGAACAAATTTGTCTTAAGGAAATAAAGTAAAACTCTAACCTTGATTTGATTATAGGTTTTTCTATACACTTTGGCCTCGATTTCTTTCGTACTTCTCTAGATTATGATGGTAGTGAATTAATGTAATAAAGAGAATGATGATAGTGAATCAATACTTCTCTAGCATCTCTTTCCATGCTTCTATATATATATTTGTTTGTTATAAAGATATTGATTTTATTTTGATGGTCACTAAAAAATAAAATTCAAAAGAAAAGAAGAGAAAAAATTCAAGGAAATTATACTTTTTATATATTCATAAGAGATGTTATATATATATATATATATATATATATATATATATATATATATATATATATATATATATATAAAACCTAATTACATACTAATTAGTAATAGAATAGCATCCAAAATAAATCAAAGATTTAATTCCTAATTGTATACAAAGATTTTTTTGAAATATGATAAAAAAAATTAAAGGATAGATGTGGGAATTTCACATTGGAAATAAGTGAAGGAAGGAGGGAGATATTTTGTTGTAAATTGAACTATTTGCTTCCTTTGTTAAGTATGTCAATCACCATTTGTGTTTAGTGTACCATTAAAAGCTATTAGTTATACTAGTAGAGAATTTAAAAGGAAATTCTTTTAGGCTGTACTTAAGCTTTTGGGTATGTAAAAGAGTTAAATAATTTGTAGTGTGGTTGTAATAATTTTTCACATAGTAAATATTTTTTCTCTTGGTTGTCTTTTGACAACACCCGTGGTTTTCTCCATTTAGGAGTTTTTCACGTTAAATTATTGTGTGTTTCTCTCTTTAATTTTTCAAGTATTTTTGTTCATGTTGTGATCTAAAGGGGTAAAGGTACTTATTAGATTGTAAAGGGCCTATTTTTCCTAATAATTGGTATCAGAGCTCTTGGTTTATTTTAGCATGCTCTGTGGTTGTAGTTTAGGCTAATCTTCCACATCAGAAAAAATTTCCTAAGGCTAATTGGCATTCTGCATCAACATATTTTTTAGAAATTGTTATGATCCAACTGGAGGATCTTTAAATATAGTATTGTGTTTATTGAGTGTGGTATAATGTAAGTAAGTATAGCTAAAAAAGTTTTGTCATAAAGGCTATAATTGCCTAGGGAAGTTGAGACTTAAATGGTACCATTTGTGTCTCCTTAATCTCTCCTAAAACTTTCTTAATGTATTTTGTAGACATAATTATTCACTTATTAATCATGTATAAGGTCACTGTAGCATGAAGTACTTGTTCAGGTATATGGAGGTACTATGCATTGTTGAGCAAAAATGAGCTTCAGATTTAATATTGAGAAATTTGATGGGAGAATGAATTTTGGGTTATGGCAATTACAAGTCCAAGATACATTAATCTAGTCTAGATTGTATAAGGCCTTAAAAGGAAAGCTAGCTTCTTTATCCAATGGAAAGGAGCTAGATAAATTCGTTGACAACAATAAAGACATAGAAAAATCCAAGATGAGTGAAGAAGAATGGGAGGAGCCAGACATAAGAGTAGCAAGTCAGATTCGTCTCTATCTAGCAAAAAATGTTCTTGCTAATATTGCTAGATGGTGGTCAATAAAGGAGTTTTAGGAAAAGCTTGAGGAAATGTACTAGGCTAAAAGTCTTTTAAATAGGTTATATTTGAATGAGCAATTTAACAAATTTCAAATGGAAGAAGGTACAAAAATTGTTAACCACTTTAGTGTCTTCAATAGGATTATTTCTGAGCTAGAATATATTGGAGTGAAAATTGATGATGAAGATAAAACATTAATACTGATATGATCACTTCTACCTTCCTATGAACACATACAAACCGTGTTAATTTATGGGAAAGAGAATGTGAATTTTTGAAAAGTGACAAGTAAGCTAATTTTTAAAGAAAGAAGGCTGAAAAATGGAGAGAACAAGTCTTCTAAAAGTACATCATTGTCAATTTGTGAAAATGGAAAGAAGAAAAAAGCCACTAAATAGAAAATTATTTGCTGGGGATGTAGGCAAACTGGACATGTGAGGAAGGATTGCAAAAATGGTGGAGCTAATTCAATTAATGGCTCCAAAAGTAATGTAACTAATGTGATTGTCTTTGAAGAAGGAGATGATGAACTTTCTATATAAGGAAAGATATACATCCTAATAGCATGATAGCTACCAACTGAGTTGCCATGGAAAAAGATGTAAGAAAAGTAGCATGTTCACAGTTTACACATGAGCATTGGTTGACTGTTAATGTAAGGTGTGGTGAAATTGATTGGCTAATGAACTTCATAGAAAGTCAACATTGGAAGTTGTACCATAACTTATTAACCATTTTTTTTGACATGAACTAGCCTAGGTGAAAGTTCTTGGAGTTGGTGAATTCCAAGTGTGTATACTCTTATAGTAGAATATGATAATTTTTATTTTTTTTAGAATTGTGACTGTCATAGCTGATGGTGTTATTGAGGTACCTATTGTTCTTTTAATTTTTTAATTATGGTGGAGATTATTGAAATATGATAAAAAAATTAAAGGATAGATATGGTAATCTCACATTGGAAAGAACCCTTATTAGAATAGGATATTGATATGAGATATCAGGCAACATCCCCAATCTTGAAATTCTTGATGTTTTAAAAACAAGCTATAATGGACTAGGTTCTAATGAAGTGAAAAGAATATTTCTTGCAATTGCATGTCTTTTTAGAGGACAAAGTCGTGAATATGTGGCCAGATTTCTGAATGCCACCTATGGTATTAATGTGCATTTTTTGTCACTACCCTTATTTGTAAATCTCTCATTATGGTTAACTATGGCTATGTGTTGGAGATGCACGAAATAATGTGAGAAATGGGTAAAAATATTGCAGCTGATGAATGTACAGAACCTAAAAATACCAACTGGTTGACCAATCCTAAGCATCCCAACTTTAAAAATGCATTGATGGAAAAACAAGGTGAGCTTTTCTTAATTCATTATGTTTAAATTGATAAAATAATATTAAATATATAATATTGCACTATCAATTGTTAGGCAAATGGAACAATCGAAGGAATATCACTAGACATGTCTATGGTTTCAAGTGAGATTCACTTACAACCTGACGTGTTTACAAAGATTTATAATCTTAAATTTCTTAAGTTCTATTGGCTTGACAAGGACTTCCCTACATATGGAGAAAAAAATTGCACCTTTCATGTCAAAGGCTTTGATCTCTTCCCAAGACATTGAGTTATCTCCATTGGACTAAATTTCCTTTGAAGTTAATACCATCAAAGTTCTTTCCAGAACATTCAGTTGTGGTTCGGCTGAGGGACAATAAGGTTGAAAACCTTTGGAATGGAAAACCAGTATTTAATTATTTATATATGCTAATAGCTCTAATAGTAGTTGCTTCCATATTTAAACTTTGTACTAATCTTTACCTGAAACATGCATGAAATTGATGCTACTTTTTTTTTTTTTGGTTTTCATGACAGAATCTTATCAATTTAATAGAGATTGATCTCTCAAATTCCAAATATTTGACTCTAATTATTTATCTATCAAAGGCTATAAATATTGAGACCATCAATCTAAGTGGCTGTGAAAAACTAAAGAATCTTCCAAGAGGAATCGAATCAAAAGCTTTAAAATTTCTTTCTATGTGTGATTACCTAATGATGGAAAGTTTTCTAGAGATTGCATAAGTAAATATGAATCTATTTGAGTTGCATTTGTGGCACTACATAAAACTTATGAGGCTACCAAATAGCATCTGCAATCTAAAATCATTGCAAACCCTTTTTTAAATGTATAAGGAATTGAAGAGTTACCCTTATCCATTGAACATTGGAGTTGCCTTGTCTGTTTTATTCCTTAGTGATTGCAAAAATCTCAAAAGCCTTCTGAGCTATATTTGCAAGCTTCTAAAACTCTGGAGTTTGCTCTTGAGGAGATACGGGAGTCTTAGATCCTTGTCGGAGCTTCCACCATATTTACATCACCTAGATGCAGATAATTCCAAATCACTGTAAACCATATTAAGAAACTTAACAAAATGTTACAATTTATTAGCAAAGTTTATAAATTGCTGGAGATTGGATTAGAAGCCACTTGAGGTAGAGGCTCAATTCATAATTGAGAATTTAAGGCCATTAAGCAAACCAAAATTTTCTTATATATTTCATTTCTAGCTAAATGTTTGATCAAAGCAACCTTCGCAATTGCATCCTGAATAAGCTCAGGTCCAGTCAACTCTCTCTCTCTCCAATCTCATTCCAACACAAAGGAGATCTACACTTCCTTTTGTATAGAGCTTTATATAGTGCCATTTCAATATTGCTATGGTAACTGTTATTATAAGCAAACTCTACCAATGGCAAATGATTATCCCAACTACCTCCAAGATCCATTACACCCATTCTCAACATTTCCTCAAGTGTTTAGATCGTCCTTTTAGATTGACCATTTATCTGAGGGTGAAAAGTAGTACTGAAATCGAGTATGTTGCTCATTGCTTCCTATAACATCTGCTAAAATTGAGAGATAAACACTGAACTTCTATTAGATACAATGGAAACAGGCACTCCATAAGGGCACACAATATGCTTAACATACAACTTAACCAATTTATCTACAGACTAAGTAGCTTTAACTGGTAAGAAGTGAGATGATTTAGTTAACTCACCCACAATCACCCATATGGAATTGTATCCATCCTTTGAATAAGGTAACCCTGTCACAAAATCCATAAGAATTCTCTCCCATTTCTAATAAAGAATAGGAAGAGGCTGAAGCTTCCTAGAAGGCAAGAAAGGGAGGTTACCACTAAGATATATTGGATCGTTCAAGATTCTAAAGAGAGTGGACATGGTTGCATATCGGTTGGCTTTTCCTCCAAATTTGTCTCAAGTGCATCCAGTGTTTCATGTCTCGATGTTGAGGAAGTACATTTAAGATCCTTCACACGTGTTGTAGCCTGAGAGTGTGGAAGTGAATGAAGACCTAACATACGTGGAAGAGCTAATTAGAATAGTAGATTATTAAGTTCGTCAGTTGTGTTCGAAGCAAATCTCGATAGTCAAGGTGTTGTGGAGTGGGAGACCGAGGTTGAGATGTTTGTGGCTTACCTTTACCTTTTTCCTTGATGAAGTCTTGTTTTCTGTTTTTTTATTTGAAATTCGAGGATGAACTTTTGTTAGGGGGAAAGATTGTTATAACCCGATATTTTATAAATTATTAAATTAATTACTGAGATATACAATGTTAATAAATATTTTATTAAATTGTTATATTATGGTTATTTTATGAAACGTAATTACATTCAAGTGTTAGTATTTATTTTATTATAATATTAAATCGAGATTTAAAAATTTAATTTATTGATATATATTATTTAATAATAATAATTATAATAATAATAATATTACTATTATTATTATTTGTAAATAGTGTTAATTTGGTGCAGTTAAAATATTTTAATATTTTGTGGTGAATTTAATTAGAAAAGTAAGTATTTAATTAAATATATTATTTTTATATTATTTTTTCTTTTTCTCATTTATATATAAAAAATTATTCATTTATTATTATAAAACATTGATTTTGAGCATCTGTATGAAATGCATGTATATTGAGGGGAATCAGATCTTACTGAGTGAATTATTATAATATATATGCTGGCAACCTAAAGCCATATACAATCAAGCATGAGTATATTTATAATATATATATATATATATATATATATATATATATATATATATATATATATAAAATAATAATAATAATAATAATAATAATAATAATAATTCACTTGATGAGGTTTGACTAAACTCAATATTTTTTCAGGATCTTCTACTTCAAACCTCCTTAGTAGAACTATTCGCTGGACTCTTTCTTCTCTGGCTGATTTATGTAAATACTAAACCATTACTCTTATTGTATTTTAGTAAACACTACAGTAGTAGTGTATCTTGTTGCAGTAACTGTATTGTACTAGAATATTGTATGAAGATATTTATACTATGCTATGATATAAGGATTTATTTTATATTAATGAAAGTTTTAATTCTGAAGTATTTTTATGTATATTTGCATGAGTTTTTATTTTTAAGGCTTGCTACCTATTCTGAATTCTAAAGAATTTCCGTTCTCTAGCGCTGGTCATGACTCCTCGGTTTGGGTCGTGATAAAATTGGTATTAAAAACTAGTTTTGATCCAAGGACCTATGGTTTATGGGCCCACCACGCTTCCAATATTTTATAAATAATTAATTAATTACTGAGATATGCAATGTTAATAAATATTTTATTAAATTGTTATTTTATGGTTATTTTATCAAACTTAATTAAATTTAAGTGTTAGTATTTGTTTTATTATATTATGGTATTCATATTAAATTGAAATTTAAAAATTTAATTTATTGATATATATTATTGAATAATAATAATAATAATAATATTATTATTATTATTTATGAATAGTGTTAATCTAGTGTGGTTAAAATATTTTGATATTTTTATAGTGAATTGAATTAGAAAAGTAAGTATTTAATTAAAAATATTATTTTTATATTATTTTGACTTTTTCTCATATATATATATATATATATATATATATATATATATATATATATATATAATTTTCCTTTTCCCTCCCCCTCTTTTCTTTCCTCCCTCCCCTTTCCTTCTCCCTTTCCCTTCTTCTTCTCCTTACTGCATTAAATGCATAACGTAGCGCCACCACTTGCATGCCACCAACGTTGCTCTCCCCAACTCACCATCACTGCCACCTTCTCCTCCTCCCTTCCTCTTCCTTCCACCACCACCATTTCTTCATCTCCCTCCTCCTTTCTCCTCTCGGCACCATCACCTTTAGAGGCTCACCGGCGTCGATTATGGCAATGACAGGAGTCATGGTTGGTGTCAATTGAAAGCTTGTTTCTTGGACTTTGTTTCCCCTAAGGTAATTCATCTAATTAACTTCGAATTAAGCTTCAATTTTGTCAAATTCATTCTAGGGTTTATAATTTAATTTGTTGATTTTGTGTTCAATTGGTTTGATTTATATGAAATTGACTTTAGATTAGTTAAATTGAAGTTGTAACCTTTCGAAAAATATGTTTAAATTCAATTTTGGAGATAATGAAATTTTTAGCACTATTCCGGGCTCTGGTACTGCTCATGGGACTATCCCGGTTCAGAAATTGTGTTTTATTTTTAATAAATTCTATGAATTGTTTTAAACATGTTTCGTTAAGAAATTTTATTAAAATTATGTTCCGACTATTTATTATGAAATTTCAAAAGTTTATTAAAATTATGTTCCAACTATTTATTATGAATTTTCGAAAGTTTATTGGAAAACTGCATTTTTGGAAAAATTAGTATTTATTATTAAATTTTATTTTTTAATTGAAATTTTTGTTAATTATTATATTTTGGATAATTTTTGAATAATAAATAGTATTAAAATAATTTTATGAATTATTTACTATTTTTAGCTAATTAATAATAATTTTATTTATTATTTTTATGATTAAATGGATTTTTAGCTATTTTTATTATATATTTGAGCAATTTAAATAATTATCTGTAATTTATGCTATTTAATTTTGAATATTTGAAAAACAAATTTTCGCTAATATTATTTAATTATATTTGAGATTTTATCAATTAATTTGAAAATAAATATCTTTAATGTTTTTATTATTGAAATAAGTTGAATTGTGGTATTTTATTGATTTTTATGGATTTTAGTGATTTTTAATATTTATTATTATAAAAATTGGTTTTTGGCATCTGTATAAAATGTATATATATATCAGAATAAATTTATAACTTATATTTCTAAGAATTCTAAAGGTGACTCGATTTAAGAATTCAAAATTCAGACAAACGCAGAAATTTAGGATCGACCCAATGTCACGTTTTATGAGAATTCTATCAAAAATTCGATGGAACTTCCTCTGTAAAATGAACATCTCTCTACTAACAAGTAGAGCTGATCCTGCAAGGAAAATACATTTCTAATACCACAAAGCTCAACACCTCAGGTTGAGATCCCAAACTTCATAAATTCCCAACTGAGGTTCATAATTTACCAAAAATCAATATATTATAATAAATATATTAAATATCATTAAACCCCATAAATATCCATAAAATACCAACATATAATATATTTAAACATTAAATCACTAAATAGAATTATTTTCACAATAATTAAATAAAATTTCAAATAATAACATAATATTAATAAAAATCAAAATTTTCAATAATTCCACATAAAATAGTAAAAATTCACTTCTATATATTCAAATAGCTTAAATATATATTAAAAGTAATTAAAATCCATTTAATTACCAAAATAGTAAATAATATATATTATTTGAATATAATTTTTGAAAATTAGTATTAATTAGTTAAAAATAGTAAATAATTTATAAAATTCATTTTAATACCCTATATAATTCTAAAATCATTTAAAACATATTATTTAACTATAATTTTCACCAAAATTACATAATTAACCTATATATACAAAATTCACATAATATAAAAATATTCTAAAAAATTATATAAATTCACTAAAAATTATTTTAATAATTCTAAAATTATTAACTCAAATTAATAACACTAATTTAACTAAATTTTCATTAAAACTAATTAACTAACATAATTATAAAAAATTCAATATTTTAATATTAAATTAATAAAAAATTACCAATAATTCAAATTAATTCAAAAAAATAAAAAAAATAATTTTTACGAAGATTAAGTTGTCATAAACAACATTTGTAAAGCAAGAATCCATGAATCAATCAATATCAAGTTCAAAAAAAAAAAATAATAAAACCCTAAAACATAAACTAAAAATTGAAGATAACTCAGAATCAAAAGAGATTGAGCTCAAATGGAGCTCAAAATTGAACTCACCAAAGCTTGGAGGTTCAAGTAAGACAAGAACAATTAGCTGGGATAACCAGAATCAGAGTCGCCAACATGAAGCTCCACTTGTTTTCTGCTGTTGTTTCAGACAATTCCGACAGCCTTCCGATGTGCTACAAGCGACGAACAATAGCTGGGAAGGAAGAGAAGTTGATGGTAATGAGTGATGGTGGTGGTTTGACGAAGCTAGTTGCACAGTGACCGTGTGAGAAGAAGAAGAAGAAAAAGAAAAAGAAAAGAAAGACGGAGAGAGAAATAGCTTGACATGATTTGACCTTTTTTGTTTTTTATTTTTTTTAATTTATTTAGGAAAAGACTAAAAATGTCCCTCTATCCAAATTAACAAAATAATAATAATAATGATAATAATAATAATAATAATAATAATAATAATAATAATAATAATAATAATAATAATAATAATAATAATAATAATAATAATATTTAAATAACAGAAATGATAATAACATTAATGCATATAAACAATAAAACCCCTAAAATAAATTATTTTATGTAAACAAAATTCTTAGAATAAAATAAATAGATAATATTCACAAATAATAATAGTAATATACACATAAAATTTAAAATTTTATTAACACTGTATATCTCAAAATAATTTAATATTATTTAAAATACGTGGTCATTATAATCTTCCCTCTTTATAAGAATTTATCCTCGAGTTCAAAGAAAAGAACAAAAACAAGAATTATCAAGGAAAGAGATAAGGATAAGAAGCTTCTATCTCTGGTTTAGTCTCCCAAGTTTGGTCCTCCACGTTGTTGCTTTGCCACAACACCTTGACCATCGGAATTTGCTTCGAACACAATTGATGAACTTGATAGTCTATATTCATAACAGGTTTATTCACTTCCACACTATCAGGCTGCAACATGTGCAAAGGGTCCGAAATATACTTCCTTAGCATCGAGACATGGAACACTGGATGCACTTGAGACAAACTTGGAGGCAAAGCCAACCGATATGCAACTATGCCCACTCTCTCCAAAATCTCGAACGGTCCAATATATCTTGGTGTTAGTTTCCCCTTCTTGCCAAATCTCATCACACCCTTCATCAGAGACACCTTCAGGAACACATAGTCTCCAACCTGGAATTCCACATCTCTATGTCTCAGATCCGCATAGCTCTTCTGTCTACTAGCTGCGATCTCTAATCTCCTTTTTTATCACAGTAACCTTCTCAATGGCATCTTGAACCATCTCAGGTCTAGTCAATGCTCTCTCCCTAATCTTATCCTGACTTAGAGGGGATCTAAATTTTCTTACGTATAAAGCCTCATATGGTGCCATCCTAATACTGCTATAGTAGCTGTTATTAAATGCAAACTTCATAAGCGACAAATGATCATCCCAGCTACCTCCCAGATCCAATACACATATTCTTAACATATCTTTAATTATCTGGATTGTCCTCTAAGATTGACCATTTGCCTGAGTGTGAAAAGTAGTACTGAAATCAAGCCTGGTGCCCATCACTTCCTATAACTTTTGCCAAAATCGAGAGGTGAACATTGAACCTCTATAAAATACAATGGACACAGGTACTCTATGAAGGCACACAATATGCTTAACATACATCTTCGCTAATTTAGCAACAGAATAAGTGGCTTTCACAGGTAAGAAATGAGCAAACTTGGTCAACCTGTCCATAATCACCCAGATGAAATCGTATCCATCTTTAGAACGAGGTAACCTAACCATAAAATCCATAATAATTCTCTTCTATTTCCACTCAGGAATAGGAAGTGGCTGAAGCTTCACAAAAGGCTTCTAATGTTGAGCTTTCACTTGCTGACAAATCAAGCACCTAGAAAAAAAATTAGCTACATCCTTCCTTAGTCCATCCCACCAATACAAATCTCTGATACTGTGGTACATCTTAGTGACACTTGGATGTACGCTGTTGACTATAGAATGTGCTTCCTCAAGGATTTCTTCTTTCAAACTATCCACATCAGGAATGCACAACCTACCATTGATCCACAAAACATCTTCCTCATCAAGTGTGAAATCAGTGAACTTTTATCCATGAATATTCTCTGCAAACTTTGTTAAAATAGGATCTCGGCCTTGAGCTACCTTAATCTTATCTCTCAGTATAAATAAAACTCTGAATTGAGCTAACAGTCCACCTAATCTACTTATCTTCATTATCAGACCTTGATCCACTAATTGGTGCAACTCTTGGATCAATGGTCTCCTCTTCACACTAATGTGAGCAAGACTACCTGAGGACTTCTTACTCAAGGCATTTATTACCATATTAGCTTTGCCTGGATGATAAAGAATCTCATAATCATAGTCCTTCAGGAGTTCTAACCATCTCCTCTGCCTCAAATTTAGATCTCTCTACTAAAAATGTACTTAAGGCTTTTGTGATTTGTGAAAATTTCACAAGTCACCCCATATAGATAATGTGTCCAAATCTTAAGAGCAAATATCACTACAACCATCTTTAGGTCATAAGTAAGATAATTCTGTTCATGCTTCTTCAACTACCTTGAAGCATAAGCTATCACCTTACCAATATGCATCAACATACAACCTAGGCTGACTCTAGAGGCATTATAATACATAGTGAATTTATCTACTCCATTAGGCAAAGCTAAAATTGGAATTGTGGTTAACTTCTCCTTCAACAACTGAAACTATTCTCATAAGCATCTGACCACTTAAACTTCATATTCTTTAGAGTTAAGCGAGTTATAGGAGCTATAATTTTGGAAAAATCTTGCATAAATCTCCTATAATACCCAGCTAAACCCAAAAAACTTTGAATCTCTATGATTGTCGTCAATATAGGCCACTCAGATACTACCTCAATCTTTTTATGGATCAACCTGAATTCCATCACATCAAATTCACATGAAAACTGTTATGGCTAAAAACTAGAGTATGGACATGATTTAGTGAAATGTCCCGTCTTCCATATCTAAAGCATATCAGCGACACCATATAACAGGGTCCCTAATGGACTTTACCATAAGTCTGATAGGCATTGGCTGCTGATCTTATGCTGCCGTATCTTGAACTCTGACCACTACTGCTGCTAGAAGCACCTGACCTAAATCTGATAGGTCTACGAGGTCCAGCATGACCATGTCTACTACTCCTATGCACTCTCTACTGTTGCCTCTGGCTTTGCTATATTGAGCCTCTCTACTGACTACTGTAATTAATCTGGAAAGTCAAATACAGAGTAGTCTGAAATCCTCTTGACTGAATACCCAACTGATAATAATTAGGCATAGCTCCTTTCCTGACTAATCTTAACTCTATCTCCTTGGCCAACTCTATCACCGACTCTAGAGTAAGGCTCGTAGTAGGCATCCCAGTAAATGTAAAACCCAAACCAGTGATGTATGTAGTAATAGAAAAATACTGATCTCGTATAAGATCCTCTGCATATTTGCATATCTGCTAAGTCTGAGAAACTCTCTGGTGTAGTCCTTGATAGATCTATCTCCTCTAGTGATACTTATCAACCGAAGTCTGTAACTCATCCGGAGTGGCTCTGTGTAAAATCTCCTTATAAACCTCTCTTTAAACTAAGCCCAGGTCATCGTTGTCATATGCGGCTAAATCACCTAAATGAACCAATCTAAGGTTGATCCCTCAACAGACAACTCAACGATTATAATTTGCTGGTAATCAGTGTGAGCAGTCCGAGTCCTTGTCTCAATTGCATATAGAAAGTCTAACGGATCCGATGTCCTCCTGCCGACCTTGGCATAGAACAATGCTACCATAGGGTTAGACATACCCTATTGATAGGCAGGCTGTATTAGTGGTGCAACTGGAGGTATCGTAGCTTCCTCATATTTTGGCTCTACAAGTTCCTCATTTTGTAGCTCTTATTGTCGACAACAACCTGCTATTCCTCAAGGTCTACCTTTACCTCTACCTCTACCTCTATGTCTAGCTGGCAACTTAGAAGGTAAAATCTCATCCTAAAAGGACTCATCATCCTCGGCCTTAATGACCAGTCGAGTGACACATGCTCGCCTCCTCATTCTGAAAAGACCAAAGTAAAGGAATTAAGACAAAATAGACAATCTAAGGATTACACGAAATACTATATTAATGAAAACTTATCGAAGACATACTCAAACCTAATTAAACTATAGTAGTTTCAAAGAAAACATAACTCTAAAAACCTAGATCCATAACACTAATAACATAGGGTTCTGATACCAACTTTGTCGTGACCGAAACTAGGGAATCATGACTAATGCTAGGGAACATGAATTCTTTCGAATTTGAAACTCGTAGCAAGCCTTAAAAATAAAAAGCATGCAATAAATAAATAGAAATATACTAAAATTAAAATTTAAGTCTATCTAAAAATAAATACTTAACTATCACATCATAAAATAAAAATATTTTAATACAATATTTAAAGAAAGGTCTCATACTAAAACAACATTTTATAGATACAAAGCACTACTACTGTAGTTTTCTAGAATACAATAAAAGTTTAGATAAATGATTTATATAATCTGGCCGGGGCTGAAGAAGTTTGGCGTAGAGGTCTACTATTAAGGTCTAATGACGAGGAATCTCCTAAAAAAAGTATTGAGGGGAGTCAGACCTCACTTAGTGAATTATTATAATATATATACATGAAATCTAAAACATATCTAGTCAAGCATTAGTATATATATATATATATACACACACACACATTTCACACAGATGCTAAAATCCACTTTTATATTTATAAATGCAGAAAACATCTATTTAGGTGAAAGATCAAATAGAACTCTAAATATTCGTAGCCTCAAATAAACATCTTACTAGCCATGTAGGCTTACTTAATTTCAAATAAATTCTCTTATTCCATTTTAGACAGTAGACTGGCCCCAAGACACTAAGACAATTGAGCTCCAGTAGTCTTACTGTCAATGTGATTGGCCCTGAGCCAATAGGTCAACCGAGCTTCAGTGTCACAACCCAAAACAAGGGCCATGACCGGAGCTAGGGAACTGGAATTATTTCGATCCAGAACCCGTAGCAAGCCTTAAAATAAATAAAAACATGTAATAATAATAATAACATTATTAAAATAATCTGCAGCGGAAATAAATCATAAATAAAACAAAAAAATAATCTGCCAATGATATTAAATCGAACATCCTTATTTCATATATTAATAATCTTTTAATACAAATATAGTTCAAATATTTTAAATGTTTTAATACAACTACTGCAGTGTCTAGATTATAAAAATAAAACTCAGGTAAGTAGATTACATAATGAAGCCGGAGTGGAAGAAATCCGGCGTACGGGTCTGCTACTGAGGTCTGAAGACGATGACTCTCCTGAAAAATAGTCAACGGAGGGGAGTCAGACCTCACTGAGTGAATTGCTATAATATATATATATATATATATATATATATATATATATATATATATATGCATACCTAAGTGGCAATGCACACAGTTAAATATATACAATATATATATACAAGCAAATACACACAGATGCAACAAAATCGTTTTATATATATTTTACTGAAAATCATTGTTTATGAAGGATCAAATAGAACCCTAGAAAATCGCAACCTCAAAACAGTGTTAGACAACACTCTAGCCATACAGACTCACTTATTCCAAACATATTAACTTATTCCATTTGGATAGTAGACTGGCCCCGAGACACTAAGTCAACCGAGCTCTAGCAGTTTGACTGTTAATGTGATTGGCCCTGAGACACTTGGTCAACCGAGCTCCAGCAATCACACTCCCAAATCTTATCTCACACATCAATTAATCAAATCCAATCAATATCCAAAAATAGGTTAGTGATATAGCCTAAATGTTATAAGCGTACCGGTACGTACTCGGTCCTAGTGCTGCCCACTAGGTAGCACGTTCTATTGATATCCTTCATTTTAAATATAAAATATACATTCATAAAAATAAATGATGCATGTAATTGAATAAAATCTCAACATAAACCATATATACACTAGAAATATACCAAAAGTAAACAAGGTATATTTCGAGTATATATACTTCAAATGAATCTAATATAATTGCAAATAAACTAGAAATATATTTAAAAACATTTTAAATATAAATGTTTAATAAAGCATGCATATAATTTAAAATATATAAAAAATAAACCAAAAATAAACTTAAGTACTAATTAAATCATTTATGCATATTTAATCAAAATAAAATATATATTTCTAAAATCATGCACCCTAGAGCGTATATATATAAAATAACAACTCACTATTTATTGCGCTTCTCGAGATGGATCCGACGGACCTGGTCCATTAGGCCTCAGTCTATCAGAATTCAGAATAAATCTATAGACACAGAATTAAAATCAGAATTTGACCAGAACTAAACAAACAAATGACCATAGAATATCAGAATAAATCTATCAGAATTCCAAAGACTCAATCTAGAATACTAGACACAGAATTAAAATCAGAATTTGACCAGATATCACATTTTACGAGAATTCTACCGAAAATTCGATAGAACCTCCCTTGTAAAACGGATCTACTCAAAGAGTAGAGCTGGTCCTGTAAAGAAATACTTTTCAAGAATACACATAATTCACAATCAAAACTCCTCGGTAGGACTTCAAACTACAATTTACCGATCGAGGTTCACAATTCATAGAATATTTACAAAAATATCAAAAATACCCTTATATAATAAAAATACATTTTATAAATCAAATTTATGTAATTAACCCTAAAACACATTAAAAACCGATGAAAACTCATTTTATTAGAAAAATCGTATATTATATATATAATTGAAAATAATTTACGAAAAATAGTTTTAATTAGTTAAAAATACTAAATATTTTGTAGAAATCATTTTTATACCCTAAATAACTATTAAAACTAACTTAATTACATTTTTAGCCAATTTAGTGTAAAATTACCAAAATACCCCTATATATACACACACTAAAATAAATCCCAAAATTCACCAAAAATAATATAATTACTCAAAATTAATTTTCTCAACATATGATTCAATAATATCAATAAATATACTCAATTAACCAATAAATTTCAATTAAACACATAATTAACCCTATTTTTCAAAATTACATAAACTTGATAAATTCCAAATAAATATATAAAAATTCACAAAAATTACAAATAAATTTCTATAATTCATTGCAACACCTATAATCACCATAAAACACAATTTCATAATTTAATTAATTAATTTTTGAAAATTAGAAAATATTAATAAAATAATAAAAAATTCACAAAAATCAAAATAAATTTCAAAAATTCTAAAAAAATTAAAACATGTAGATTAAACTTCCAGGAAAAAATTTTGTGAAGGAAGTTTTCATGAATCAATCAAATTGGAGCTAAAAAAATTTGGAAACCCTGATAGGCTGAAATGAAGAAATTGAAACCTAAGCAATTCTAGACCAAATCAAGTGAAACAAAGCTTGGAATCACACTCACCGGAGCTCAAGGAGAAGATAGAGACTGGTGGCGTCAAATTTGGTGGCCGGAAATGGCTTGATCAGAGTTGACTTCAATTTTTGGCCTCCTTGAAAAATCCGGGCAAAACACACCGGAAAAAGGTGATTCAGGCATCGGGAATGGTTGGCAAGGGAGGAGGGAGGCTGAGGGGCACAGTAAAAATAAGAAAACCAACTGGAAATGGCCAGAAATGGAAAAAAATGTGTTGGGAGGAAGAAGAAGAAGGGAGGGGCAAAATCGTATATAAAGCAAACTTTTGATTTTTGTTATAAAATAATGTATATATGTCCACCTTATATTATAGTAATACATATATTCCCACACACAAATAATACTCACTACACAAATATTTTAATATATTTAAAAATTTATACACTTAAAATTAATTAATTAATACAAAAATTAAATAATAAAATTAAGGAAATTAATTAAGCTCTAATTAATTTAAATAAATACACATACATACAATTTATTTTAGCACTTTAAAATTATATATGAGTTCATGCAAATTCATAAAACTAGTCAAAATAAATAGTATTAAATTATTTACGTATCAATTTCCCCAAAAATATAATTCTCAGGAAAATTTTACGTAAGGTATTTAAAATAATGTAAAATAATTAAAATTAGCTTTAAACAAATAACAAACTCATAAAATATTATAAATACATAGAAAAATTATTAACACTGCATATTCCGATGCAGTATAAAAATATTTAAAAACTCGGGATATTACATTCAGCAACCACACTAATTACTTATATCAAATCTCAAATAATCAATCAAATGCTCCTTAAATAATTCTCACAATACAGACTCTAAAGTCTAACATATACACACTAAAAATAAATTACGCATATTTGTCACATATATATCAAATATGCTAAAAATATACCAAAAATATACTTATTCATTTAATAAAATAATTCATGTTAAAACATGAAAACTCATAATCATGCATCTACATGCAATTTATATATAAAATAATAACTCACAAGTTTGCGCTCCTCGAGACTGGCTCGATAGGCCCAGTCTAACAAGTTTCAGTCTTGGCGCGACTAGAAAATAAATAATAATAATAATCAGAATAAATTTCTAACTTATACTTCTAAGAATTCTAAAGGAGACTCGATTTAAGAATCCAAAAGTCAGACAAACACAGAAATTCATGATTGACCCGACATCACGTTTTACAAGAATTCTACCAAAAATTCGGTAGAACCTCCTCTGTAAAACGGACATCTCTCTATTGACAAGTAGAGCCAATCCTACAAGGAAAACACACTTCTAATAGCACAAAGCTCAACACCTCGGGTTGAGACATCGAACTATACAAATTCCCAACCGAGGTTCACAATTCGCCAAAAATAAATATATTATAATAAATATATTAAAAATCATTAAACCCAATAAATATCCATAAAATACCAACATATAATATATTTAAACATTAAATCACTAAATATAATTATTTTCACAATAATTAAATAAAATCTCAAATAATAACATAATATTAATAAAAATCAAAATTTTCAATAATTCCACATAAAATAGTAAAAATTCACTTATATATATTCAAGTAGCTTAAATATATATTAAAAGTAATTAAAAATCCATTTAATTACCAAAATAGTAAATAATATATATTATTTGAATATAATTTTTGAAAATTAGTATTAATTAGTTAAAAATAGTAAATAATTTATAAAAATCAATTTAATACCCTATATAATTCAAAAATCATTTAAAACATATTAGTTAACTATAATTTCCATAAAATTACACAGTTAACCTATATATTCAAAATTCACATAATATAAAAATATTCTCAAAAAGTATATAAATTCACTAAAAATTATTTTAATAATTCTAAAATTATTAACTCAAATTAATAACACTAATTTATCTAAATTTTTATTAAAATTAATTAATTAACATAATTATAAAAAAATTCAATATTTTAATATTAAAATAATAAAAATTACCCATAATTCAAAGTAATTCAATAAAATAAAAAAAATTATTTTTAGGAAGATTAAGTTGCCATAAACAACATTTGTAAAGTAAAAATCCATGAATCAATCAGTATCAAGTTAAAAAAATAAATAAAACCCTAAAACACATAAACTAAATACTGAAGATAACTCAAAATCAAAGTACATTAAGCTCAAACGGAGCTCAGAATTAAACTTACCAAAACTTGTAGGTTCGAACAAGACTGGAGCGATGAGCTGGGATGGTCAGAATCAAAGTCGTTGGCATGAAGCTCCACTTGTTGTTTGCTGTTGTTTTAGGCAGTTCTAGCGGCCTTCCAATGTGCTGCAGGAGGTGGAAGGCAGCTGGGAAGGAAAAGAAGTCGAAGGTGGTGAGTGATGGTGGTGGTTGGTGGTTTGGTGGAGCTGGTTGCATAACGACAGTACGGGAAGAAGAAGAAGAAGAAGAAAACAAGAAGAAGAAGAAAAAGAAGAAGAAGAAGAAGAAGAAGAAGAAGAAGAAGAAGAAGAAGAACAACAACAACAATAATAATAATAATAATAATAATAATAATAATAATAATAATAATAATAATAATAATAATAATAACAATAATAATAATAATAATACTATTTAAATATTAGAAATGATAATAACTTTAATGCATATAAATAATAAAACCCCTAAATTAAATTATTTTATGTAAAAAAAATTCTTAGAATAAAATAAATAAATAATATTAAAAAAATAATAATATATAAATAAAATTTAAAAGTTTATTAACATTGCATATCTTAAAATAATTTAATATTATTTAAAATACAAAGTCATTACACTAGAGGTTCTGGATTCGAAAAAATTATAGTTCCCTAGTGTCGGTCATGACTCCCTAATTTAGGTCATGAAAAAGTTAGTATAATAGCATATGTTTTAGTGTTGTGGACCTAGGTTGAGAGAGTTGTATTTTCTTTGAAACTACTATAGTAAATTAGGTTTAACTATGTCTTCAATAAGTTTTCCTTAAGTTAGTTTTCTGCATAATCATTAGGATGTCTGTTCATTGTCTATTTATTGTCTGAACCTTTTTAGTTTTGTCATTTCAGAATAAGGAGGTGGGCACATGTCGCTCCATCAGTCATTGAGGTTGAGGATGATAAGTCTTTTGAGGATGAGGTTTTACTTCTTGAGCTGCCAGTTAGGTATAGAGGTGGAGGAGGAGGTAGACCTTGAGGAGCGATAGGTTACTGTAAGTAGAGAGAGCTACATGATGAGGAACTTATAGAGCAGGAGTTAGAGGAAGCAACTATACCTCCAATTACACCACAACCTGGTTATTAGCAGGGCATGTCTGACCTTGAGGCAACTTTATTTTATGCTAGGGTCGACAGGATATCATTCTATAGGACTACAAATCCTTTAGATTTTTTGCATGCTATTAAGATGAGGACTCGGACTGCTCATACCAAGTACTAGAGGATCATGATTGTCAAGTTGTTTGTTGTGGGACCAGCCCTAGATTGGTTTGTTCATGTCATCTAGCTGCATATGACGACATTCACTTGGGCTTAGTTTCGAGAAAGATTCATGAGGTTTTTCTACCTTGAGCCTATGCAAATGAGCTATAGACTCCAGTTGACGGGTATTACTAGAGGTGACAGGTTAGTAGAGGAGTACACCAATGAGTTCCATAGATTGGGTCAGTATGTAGAGGACTTGATGAGAGATTAGTACTTCACAGTTACCACATACATCACCTGACTGGGTTCTGCATTCACTGGGATGCCTACTACAGGCCTTCCTCTTGAGTCTATGATAAAGTTGGCTAAAGAGATAGAGCTCAAATTAGTCAGGCAGGGAGTTATGCCTGATTATTATCAGTTGGAAGGTGTCCAGGTAGGAGAATCTTAGAGCACCCAGTACACCACCTTTCATATTAGCTATAGCAGTCAATAGAGAGGATTTTATCATCAGGGCCAAAGACCTCAGCAAAGAGTCTATAGGAGTAACAAACATGGCCATAATGGACCACGCAGACCTATTAGATTTAGTTCAGGTGTTATCATCAGTAGCAACAACTAGAGTTCTGGTTATGGCAGTATGGGATCAACAGCTAATAGTAGTCAGATGTGTGGGAGAGTCTATCATAGATCATGCTACATGTTTCAGATGCAGACAGATAGGGCACTTTGCCAGAGCTTATCCTTATTCTGGTTATCAATAGTTCCATAGCAGTCGATTGTTAATGTAGTTCCAACTCAGTATTCGAGTACATCACAATTTGTAGCCCAACAGGGGTATGGCAGAGGTGGTATAGGTAGTACGAGAGTCTTTGGTCAGGCTTCCAGCAGCTAGTAGGGAGGCCAAGGCTTCCACCAACTAGTAGGGAGGTCGAGGCCAGGCCAAAGTTTTCACCCTCACCCAATAGGATGCTTAGGCATCCAATGCTATTATTGTAGGTATACTTCCAGTTTGTTATTTGGATGTTAGAGTTTTGATTAATCTGGGTGCCATACATTCTTTTGTGTCCTTTGTTTTTGCTTTAAAGTCATGTTAGCAAGCTTCGAGGATGGCATTTCCTTTATCTATCACCACTCCTCTAAGTGATTTGATAGACACTGGTGTTATTCTTTCTCGATGTCCAGTATTAGTGGGAGGTAGAGAATTGTTAAGGGAATTGGTGATATTAGATGTGATGGAGTTTAATGTGATCCTTGGTATGGATTGGTTATCTCAACACTGTGCTGTTGTTGATTTTCAAAGTAAAGAGGTAATTTTTAAAATTATGGATGAAGAAGAGTTTAAGTTTATGGGTGATAAGAGTTTTGCACCTTAGAACCTTATCTCCCTTATCATGGGTAGGAAGATGCTAAGGAAAGGTTGCCATGGATACTTGGCACTAGTCAGGGATACTTCAGTGGAGAAGATGTCTCTCACAGATGTTTCAATAGCTTGTGAGTTTCCTAATGTTTTTTCTAATGAGTTGTTAGGTTTACCACCTTATAGAGAGATCGAATTTTGTATAGATATGGTCCCAAGCACAGCTCTTATTTCAATGCCGCCTTATAGAATGGCTCTTATAAAGTTAAAGGAATTAAAGGAGCAATTGTAAGATTTGTTGGACAAGGGTTTTATTAGATCTAGTATTTCTCCTTGGCGTGCACCAGTCCTATTTATAAAGAAGAAGGATGGTACACTAAGACTATGCATTGATTACAAAGAGTTGAATAAGGTGACAGTGAAGAAAAAATATCCTCTTCTAAGGATAAATAATTTGTTTGATGAACTTCAAAGTGCATAATTATTTTCCAAGATTGACTTGAGGTCAGACTATCATCGGTTGCAGATCAGTGAAGCTAATGTTCCTAAAACATCATTCCACATTTGATATGGTAACTATAAGTTTCTAGTGATGTCCTTCGAGTTAACTAATGCACTAACTGCTTTCATGGATATGATGAACAGGGTGTTCAGACCATTTATGGATCAGTTTATAGTAATCTTCATTAATGATATACTAGTGTGTTTAAAGAGTATGGAGGAACACGTATATCACTTAAGAACAGTACTGCAGACATTGAAAGAACATTTGCTTTATGCGAAATTCTCAAAGTGTGATTTTTGGATGGAGAGTATTGCATTCCTTAGACACATGATGTCTAAAGATGGTATGCAAGTCAATCCACAGAAGATTGAGGTAGTGTCTAAATGACCCAAACTAACATTAGTCATTGAGATTTAAAGTTTTATAGGTTTGACTGGGTATTATAGGAGATTTGTGCAGGATTTCTCAAGAATTACCACACCTATGACTTGCCTAACTTAGAAGAATATAAAGTTCGTGTGGTTAGATGCCTGTCATTATAGTTTTCAGTTACAAAAGGAGAAGTTGACCACAGCTCAAATTTTAACTTTGCCTAATGGAGAAGATAAATTTATTGTGTATAATGATGCATCCAAAGTGGGTCTAGGTTGTATGTTAATGTAGAATGGTAGGGTGATAGCTTATGCTTCGAGGCAGTTAAAGAAGCATGAATAGAATTATCCTACCCTACTTATGACCTAAAGATGGCTACAGTGATCTTTGCTCTCAAGATCTGGAGACATTATTTATACAGAGTGACTTGTGAGATTTTCATAGATCACAAGAGTTTGAAGTACAATTTTCGGCAGAGAGATATAAACTTAAGGCAAAGGAGATGGTTGGAATTACTAAAAGATGATGATTGTGATATCCTATACCATCCAGGTAAGGCTAATGTAGTAGTAGATACCTCGAGTAGGAAGTCCTTAGGTAGTCATTCTAACATTAGTGTGAAGAGGAGAACTTTGATCCAAGAGTTGCATGAGTTAGTGGATCAAGGTTTGATGATGAAGATTAGTATATCAAGGTTTGATTATGAAGATTAGTATATTAGGAGGACTGCTAGCTCAATTTAGAGTTAGATTAGTATTGAGAGATAGGATTAGGGCAGGTTATAGCTGAGATCTTTTTTTAGCAGAGCTTGAGGACAATGGTCATGAAGGGAAGTTCATTGATTTTACACTTGATGATGAAGATGTTTTATAAATTAGTGGTAGATTATGCGTTCCTGATGTGGATAATTTGAGAGAAGATATCCTATAGGAAGCATATTCTGCAACTTATAGTGTACATCCAGGTGTTACTAAGATCCACCACAGCATTAAGAATTTGTACTGGTGGAATGGATTGAAGAAGGATGTAGTTTATTATATTTCTAAGTGCTTAACATGTTAGCAAGTGAAAGCTGAGCATCAGAAGCCTTCTAGGAAGCTTCAGCCTCTTTTTATTCCTGAGTGGAAATAAGAGAGAATTGCTATGGATTTTATGACAAGGTTACCTCATTCAAAGGATGGATATGATTCCATCTGGGTGATTATAGATAGGTTAACCAAATTAGCTCACTTTTTACCAGTTAAAGCTAATTATTTTGTAGTTGAATTGGTTAAGCTGTATGTTAAGCATATTGTGTGCCTTTATGGAGTGCTTATTTCCATTGTTTATGAAAGAGTACCTCTTAATTTTGGTGAAGCAATGGGTACCATACTTGATTTTAGTACTACTTTTCACCCTCAGATAGATGGTCAATCTGAGAGGATGATCCAGATACTTGAGGATTGTTGAGAATGTGTGTAATAGATCTTGGAGGTAGTTAGGATGATCATTTGCCACTGGTAGAGTTTGCTTATAATACCAGCCACCATAACAGTATTGAAATGGCACCATATGAAGCTATGTATGAAAGGAAGAGTAGATCTCCTTTCTATTGGGATAAGATTGGAGAGAGAGAGTTGATTGGACCTGAGATTATTTAGGATGTAGCTGAGAAGGTTGCTTTGATTAGAAGAAGATTAAAAACCGCAGTTAGCAAACATAAAAGCTATGCGGATCCGAAGTGTAAGGATGTGAAGTTTCAAGTTGGAGATTATATGTTTCTAAAGGTGTCACTGATGAAAGGTGTGATGAGGTTTGGCAATAAAGGGAAGTTAGCACTGAGATATATTGGACCATTCAAGATTCTAGAGAGAGTGGGCATGGTTGCATATCGGTTGGCTTTGTCTCTAAATTTTTATCAAGTGCATCTAATGTTCCATGTCTCAATTTTGAGGAAGTACATTTCAGATCCTGATGTATGTGGAAGAGCTAGTTATGATGGTGGATTATCAAGTTCATCAATTGTGTTCGAAGTAGATCCCGATGGTTAAACACACGTGAGACATCGAGGCTGAGATGCGCATGGCTTACCCTTACCTTTTTCCTCGATAAATTCTTATTTTTTGTTCTTTTATTTGAAATTCAAGGATGAATTTTTATAGGGAGAAGATTGTTATAACTTGATATTTTATAAATTATTAAATTAATTACTAACATATGTAGAGTTAATAAATATTTTATTAAATTGTTATATTATGGTTATTTTATGAAACTTAACTAAATTCCAGTGTTAATATTTATTTTATTATATTATGATATTGATATGAAATCGAGATTTAAAAATTTAATTTATTGATATATATTATTTAATAATAATAATAATAATAATAATAATAATAATAATAATAATATTATTATTATTATTATTATTATTATTATTATTATTATTTATGAATAGTGTTAATTTGGTGTAGTTAAAATATTTTAATATTTTGTGGTGAATTTAATTAGAAAAGTAAGTATTTAATTAAAAATATTATTTTTATATTATTTTATATTTTCTCCTATATATATATATATATATATATATATAAACCAAAATTTTCCTTTTCCCTCCCCCTTTTTTCTTTCCTCCCTCCCTTGCTCTTCTTCCTTTCCCTTCTTCTTCTCCTTACTCCATTAAATGCAAAATGTAGCGCCACCACTTGCATGCCACCAGTGTCGCCGCTCACCTCTCTCCCCAGCTCGCCATCACCGCCACCTTCTCCTCCTCCCTTCCTCTTCCTTCTGTCGCCACCATTTCTTCCTCTCCTTCCTCCTTTCTCCTCTCGGCATCGTCACCTTTATAGGTTTGCTGGCATCGATTCCGACAATGACATGGGTCGTGGTTGGTTTTGGCTTCATTTCCCCTGAGGTAATTCGTCAAATTAACTTCGAATTGAGCTTTAATTTTGTCAAATTCATTCTAGGGTTCATAATTTAATTTGTTGATTTTGTGTTCAGTTAGTTTGATTATGTGAAATTGACTTTAGATTAGTTAAACTGAAGATGTAAGCTTTTAAAAAATGTGTTTACATTCGATTTTGGAGATAGTTGAATTTTGAGCACTATTTTGGGCTCGAGTATTCTTCACGGGATTGTCCCAACTCTGAAATTGTGTTTTATTTTTAATAAATTCTATGAATTGTTTTAAGCATGTTTTGTTAAGAAAGTTTATTGAAATTATGCTTTGATTATTTATTATGAATTTTTGAAAGTTTATGTGAAAATTGGATTTTTGGAAAAATTAGTATAAATTAGTAAATTTTGTATTTTAATTGAAATTATTGTTAATTATTATGTTTTGGATAATTTTTGAGTAATAAATATATTCAAATAATAATTTTATTTATTATTTTTATGATTAAATGGATTTTTAGCTATTTTTATCATATATTTGAGCAATTTAAATAATTGTTGGTAATTTATACTATTTGATTTCAAATATTTGAAAAATAGATTTTTACTAATATTATTTAATATTATTTGAGATTTTATCAATTAATTTGAAAATAAATATCTTTAATGTTTTTATTATTTAAATAAGTTGAATTGTGGTATTTTATTGATTTTTATGGATTTTAGTGATTTTTAATATTTATTATTATATTATTTATTTTGTGTATATTGGTTCTCGGTTGGGTCATTTGTGTAGTTTGGGGGCTCAACCAGAGAAGTTGAGTATTTTGTGAATATTCAAGTTTGTTTGCATGTAAAATCGACTATACTTTTTATAGAGAGATATCCATTTTACAGATGAGACTCTGCTGAAATTTTGGTAGAATTCTTGTAAAACATGAGATTGGGTCGATCATCAGTTTTGAATTTGTTATCGAGTTGTGTCCTAGATTGAGTCATTTTTTAGAATTTCTAGAAGTATAAAATTAGGATTTTGATTCTATTATTATTATTATTATTATTATTATTATTATTATTATTATTATTATTATTATTTATTCTTCTATTGTTGCACTAAGACTGAGACCTATAGGACCGGACCAGTCTAGTCTTTTTAGAGGAGCGCACAACTATGAGTTACTATCATATGTATATATTGCATGTAAATTAATATTATAAGCATTCATATATTTTAATAAATATGAATTTGATTATACTCATGTCATTAAATCATATTTATTATTATTGTTAATGTTCATATATATGATTTTCTATAGAAATGTTGAGAATATTTATTTTTGATAATATTTGTTGTCACATTTTTTTTACATATTGAATTTTCATTATTTAATTACAAAAATATATTTTCAGATATTTCAGTTTTACATATTAGGGAATTTCAGATTATTGGCTTATTTGGGGTCCTTGTGATTTCTTTATTATTGTAAATGTATTTAGTAACAATTTTTTTTTTGGTTGATTCAAGAAAAAGCAGTGCATTGTGTCTCGGAATATTAATGATACTTAAAAGATATCTATGTATATCCTTTCAATCAAAATTTTTATATCGAGAATGAAGTTTTCATTCTGTGCATGCCATATCATGAATTAGTAACTACATCCAATCTCCAAAAAAATCCCAATTTTTTCAAACTTTCTCCTTTTTTTGAATGGAATATTTACGGAATCATGTCTTATGTCAAGGACACCAAAGGAAGGGGATATTAAATGAATGGAATTGGGTTATGGATGGAATATAATGAAATAGAGTCATCGAATAAAATGGGTTGGATTGATATTAGTCTTGATACAACAAAATAATTCTATTAGATCTAATGTACTTTTTCGATATAATAAGTTCCTTGTATCAAAATTGAGAAATTCTATTGCTTGAATCTTTAGTATTCTCTTATTACTTATGTCTACTCTTTAGGCAAAATACCGTCACCCATTTTTACTAGAATAGAGGTGAAAAGTAAGAGATATCAAATATTTTATCAAGCTGTCTGTCTTTTTATAGTTGGATCTCCAAAAAAATGTACAATTTAATCCATTGTTGGTACAGAGTCAAATGCTAGAAAATTCATTTATAATAGATAAATATAATACTATGAAGAAACTCAATACAGTAGTTCCAATTATTACTTTAATTGGGTCATTGGCAAAAAAAAAATTTTGTAATGTAAAACAAAAATAAAATAAATAAGAAGGATCCCCTTGGGAATGACGTTATGCTATAAAATTATGTTGTTTGTCCCCCTTTCACAGAATAGGAAAAAATGAATTAATGCTAGAAGCAGAACCTCGCATTTCTTCTAGAAAATCTCCTAATTGTTCGGGAGCAGCTAGAAAGAGATTCTTTAACTAGAAAGAATTCCATTCAAACGTAGGATACCTATCCAAAAGTTTTTGCACACTTTGCAAGTTTGTTATTACGGGTAACTCCTACAAAAGATTAGAAAACCAAAAATTTTTTGGTACTTTCTTGGTGTTTCCTAAAATTTTCAATAAAACCCTCTTATAAAAGTATTTTAATAATGTTTTCGGTGATGTTAGTGAGTGTTATTCGAATGGTTCCTTTACTATTCATGTTAACATTTTGTATAGAAGTTATTATGTCAGTAATAGGATCCGAATTTCCTTTTCTCATTATCGGTTGACAGGGTCAAAGGTCTTCTATCTAATTAAACAAAGTTTAATAGTAAAAAAAGGCTTTCTACATATGTATCATTAAAAACAACGATTTTTATCAGCTGTAGAAAATAAAGCAACTTCATAAAAGTCAAAATATGAAGAAAAAAATATGCCTATATATGAACTAACTAAATGATTTATTCATATTTTTATATGAAATATATATGATACATTATTCTTCTTTTATTATCTTTTTTTTTGTTTTATACTTATAACTTTAACTCAATTTTAGCTCAAATGGTTTATAGAGGAACCCTACCCTCTCGAATCCATTCAATGCATGAAATTTCTTTTTCATTAAGATGCCCCACAATTTTTACTTGAATTCCTTTTGTATTTGCCTGCTTAATTAATTTAATAGCCTACCTTTGAGTACAGTTTGAACTATTGATTTACGTAATTAGAAGTAACTAATTAGGTTTACGATGAAACTTAGAAATTAATCACTGATTCAAATTGAGTACCTCTATAGGATAGACCTCATTTGAATTATTTCTGAAACTTCTTTAGAAATAGAACTGCCTAATAGAAGTTCAAGTTTGAGACTACTATGTGCCGGTTGAACCAATTCAAAACTCAAATAATGTTATGGTAAAATTGTTAGCATAAGGTATGCCCTAGTGGCATTCTTGTAATTATTTAGACATTGTATATAATCCCAGTGGCAATAAAATATTCTTTTAAATAAATATGTTATTTTTTGAGTATTTATCCTTTAGTATTTTATTGAATAAATTTATTATCAAAGAGTTGATAATATGAGTTACAAATTTATTCAGTACATTTACTATAAATTGTTCATAGTTGATTAATTATTATTTGAATAATATTAATTAGACTATCATCTCTGTCTATTTTCCTTGATTAGTGTGAAAAACTAATAGTAGGAAGTAGTGAATCTCATGCTACTTGATATGAGTGATCAAAATAGACATGTGGATATTCATTGGATGGGTTAATCGAACAGTAACAGTAGTATTATGATTGCAAGGATATTCACATATAATCAACAATCACAATCTATAGTCCTTTGACTTGAGGTGGCATAGTCATCCACATTTAGGTGGTTAGAGTTTGTTACCGCTTACATACTTGTGTTAATCATCACATAGGTATATGGCGTGTGGTGGCTCTAATTAGTTAAATGTAGGGATGGATGTTTAACCAAGATGGGATTCATTATCTGGTGTGAATCGGGATAGATCTTATATTATCTGAGTTTATTCTTGATGAATAAATTCCTGGCCAGGATAAATACAACATAGTCTGAAAAAGAGTTTTAGTACTAGAAAGAGTTCTAGTATTTATTGTATTTTATCAAGAATTAAAACTTAAGATGAAGTCATATAATAAAGCCATTAGAGTTTGATAATACCTTGACTCTAGGTTATATTGGGATCATTAATGAAAGGAATTTAGTGCACGGTAATTATGATCAGGTTCATGTGAATTATAATATGAATTCATTTCTAATTGGGTAGCTGTGATATCGATACTAGGGGTCACTCACAGCTTATGAGAATTAAATGTGAATAATTCGGATTTTCACATTTAGAATTGAAAAGAGTTTTAAATAATATTAAATGTTAATATTATATTTTCTCATTGCTATTTAGACATGAACCTAGTAAGTCATACCAAATAAATTTTTATTTATTCACTATAGTATTAATCTAATTATTGATTAAAAGAGTTTAATCAATTAATCAAGATTAATAGAATTAGATTTATGTTTTGAACAATGATTCTAGTATATCATAAAATCTAATTCAAATAAGAGTATTATTTATTAATTAATATTGGATATTAATTAATATATATTAAATTAATATATATATATATATATATATATATATATATATATATATATATATATATATATATATGTTGCTATTTATTTATGGACTTATATTAATGGTCCAAATTGGTTTGGACATAGGCCAAAATTTATTTTGGACCAAAGATTAATTAAAGTCCATATCTATGTATATGTATAATTTTATATGTAAAATAATACATTTGATGTATACTTTACATACAAATTTATACATTAATATGTGTAGGTGGCAAGCTCAATTATTGAATTAAGCAAGGTGGGATATTAATTAAGTGGATATTTCTAAAGTATGCCTAAGGTGACATACTTAATAATCACTTAATTAATCAATGTATACTTTTCCTTAGTGGAAAATTACTACACATATATCATTTCATATATCTAAGGCAAGTCAAGTGACTTGGTAAGAGAAGGAAGAGGCAAAAAAAAATGCTTAAGTGAGTTTTTGCTTAAAGAGTTTAGAAAAATCACTAAGTAATTTTGGTTATGATAATATCATAAACCAAAAATAAACACAACATATACTAAAT
The DNA here is from genome assembly GCA_947683625.1 of Mallotus nudiflorus. Classification (NCBI taxonomy): domain Eukaryota; kingdom Viridiplantae; phylum Streptophyta; class Magnoliopsida; order Malpighiales; family Euphorbiaceae; genus Mallotus; species Mallotus nudiflorus. The sequence continues at coordinate 857,808 of CANTUR010000125.1, forward strand.
ATATACTTTATACTTGTGCTCTTAATTAAATTAGTAAAAGTTACCAAGTTTAATTAACATAAGTAAGTGATAGATACGACTTTGGTGTTTCAAACTAGAGGCCTTATATTTGGAGGGCTAAGCATTTGATTCAAGGAATTAAACAAAAGGGGATAAGTTCTGTAACAAGTAAGTTTACAAACTTATAATTAATTAATTATTTTTTTGTATATTGCTTAATTTATTTAGTTGTGTATTTCAATGCAATTTGAATCCTAGGCAAATGAAATTCTTTATTTTATAAAGGGTTATGATGAGTAAATTTTTGAAATGTACTCTATTTAGACTTGTACTTTCTACACATGTATTTATGTCTAAATACCATAACTGATTTTTAACAGTGGTATCAGAGCCCCTTTTTGCATTTTATACATACTAAATAAATTGTTTAATTACAAATGTTGTGATTAAAATATGTTGGTTGCAAGTTTTGTGGCTAAAATATGCTAAAAAAATGTATTTTGTATGTTATAGTACTGCTATGAATAGTGGTACTGCAGCAGTAAATAGTGGTAATGTAGCAGTAAATAGTGGTACTATAGGAGTAAATAGTGGTACTGTAGCATACTTTTTTTTTATGTTTGCAAAATTATTATAACATGCAAAAGTTGCATTTATTAATTTTTGCATGCCATACTTGCAAGTAGTGATCATGGAAAAAGTTTTACATTCTAGTATTGTAATAATTAATTTTATTATTGTTTATGTAATTGAATGTTAATTACATAGTATTAGGATGTATTAATAACCTTGGTATGTCAAGAATTATTTGTTTGTTGCAAAAGTTGTAACAAGGAGACTTGAAGGAGTTCAAGGAGCAAATCCATGCAGATGGTGATAAGGATATTCATACTTGAAGTATTCATGGACAAGAATAATTTTTGTAATTTATTTTAGTATTAAAATAGGTTTAAAAATTAGTCCATGATCACTCCTTATTTGTGCATCCATATTTGCATGTTTTATGCACATATGAGATATTTATGTTTTATATGCTTTTATACATATCTGTATATATAATTGGATGTCATAAAATTTATGTATTTGATACGTATAAATTGGTTAATATGCAAAGTAAGACTCAAAAATCATCCAAATAAATTTAAGTCTAAGCTCTCCATTGGAGCAATAAATTGTATAATTTTGGATTATGTATATCGGCTATGGAAGCATAGGGATATATATAAATCCAAGAGATTTATACAATGTTATTGTTAAGCATAGTGATGTTTTAAGTGTATAAATATACTACATGCCAAGAATGACAAATAGGCGTACCTGAGGCATGTAGTATTCAAATTTATACATTTCACAGTGCCAATGGTATGAACTTAATTAATGCCAAGGACCAAGAATGGCAATGGGTACTTGAGGTCCGTAACATTAAGAGCTTGATTGATGAAATATCACATAAGATGTGCTGATGGGAAAATGTCACTTATAAATTTTAATATTTCAAGAATGGCAAAGGGTACCTGAGGAATATTATAATTTATTAAGAACTTTATCAGCCACTAGAAATCCATCCAACAAGGGATTTCCGTTTCCTACTTGGAAGAATAGGATCCGCCAAATTAGTGGGAAATCATTAAGATTAAAGACCAAATCTAATGATTTTTTATACAATGTCATTTAAACTAACTAATTTTGTTACCTTTACAGATAATTTGATAATATGAAATCATCAAACCCACTCTCCATCATACTAGATCAACATAGGCTCACGAGCCCAAACTTTGTAGATTGGCTAAGGAATCTAAAAGTAGTTTTGGCTTCCAAAGAAATACTATATGTATTAGAACAACCACTACCTAGTTCACTTCCCACGAATGCTTCTCAAGAGGAGCAAGACACTCTTAAAAATTGGAAAAAGCATGATTTGCAAGCACGTTGCATTATGTGGGCTTCTATGTGTACCAATATCCATCGGCAACATGAGAAGTACAATAATGCAAATGAAATCCTACTTCACTTGAAAGAGCTATTTGGTGAATAGAGTAGGACCGCTAGATATGAGATATCAAAGCGGTTGTTTCATGCTAAAATGAAAGAAAGTGAGGATGTGGCAGTCCATGTGAACTCAATGATAAGATTAATTGAGGAACTAGAAAGTCTAGATTTTTCAATGGACTTCCATCTCCAAATGGATTTGATCTTGCAATCACTTCCTAAATCATTTGGGTAGACCATTGCAAATTTTCATATAAATAAAGTAAAGTGTTCACTTGCTAATTTATTGAACATGCTTGTAACAACCTAAAAGGCAATACAAGGCAACAAGGGGAAGGAGACTGTTCTTATTGCTTCTTTTAGTAAGACTAAAAAGAAGAGTTATAAGAAAAAGAAGAGTTATAAGAAAAAGAAAGGCAAGACAAATGTTGTCAAGCTTACAGGTAGAATAGCCAAATCTAAAGGCAAGGGACATGTGAGGGAAGACCCAAACAAAGGTAATTATTACTATTGTGAAGGTAAAGGATATTAGAAAAGAAATTTTCCTAAGTTCCTTAAGTCGTTACAGACTAAAGGAAAGGATAGTTTTGGAGAAGGTATATTTTTCTCTAATTTTTCTAAATATTCTAATAGTTCATCAAATGCATGGGTATTGGATACCAGTGCTAGTTCTCACATTTTTTTTATCTTTATAGGATCTAGCAAATAAAAGAAAGTTGAAGCCTAATGAAGTAACCTTAAAGCTTGGAAATAGTGCAAATATTGCAGCTGAAGCTATAAGGTCAAATTCAATAGATCTTTGTAATCATTTTTTATTATTGGATGATGTATTATATCTACCTAATACTTATAGAAACATAGTCTCTATTTCTAGTTTGACTAGAAAAGGTTATGAATTTTTATTCAAAAGAGACGTATGTAATATTTACTTTGGAAGTAATATTATTGGCTTGGGTCATTTAATATGTGGTTTATATTATATTGATAATAATTCCAATAATAATGAGCTTCAATTTATGAGTAATAAATATGAAATGCTAATTGAAAATACTTCTAATTCTAAACATCTATGGCACTAAAGATTATGTCATATTACTGAAGATAGAATCATTAAGTTAGAAAAGATAGGAATCTTGAGCAATCTTGAATCCGCATCTAATCTAACTTGTGAAGTTTGTCTTCAGGGCAAGATGACTAGATCACCTTTTGTAGGATAAATGGCAAGAGCCACTAATATATTAGAAATCATACATAGTGATGTATGTGGGCCATTTTTTGAAATGGCTAGAGGTGGTTTTTACTACTTTATAACCTTTATAGATGATCTATCAAGATTTGGGTATTTATTTCTTATAAAGAATAAATTTGAATCTTTTGAAAAGTTCAAAGAATTCAAAGCCCAAGTAGAAAGCCAAACTAGGAAAAATATTAAAACTCTGAGATCAGATCGAGGAGGTGAATACTTGAGTACCGAGTTTATTGAGTTCCTAAAGGAATATGACATTTTATCTCAACTCATACCACCTAGAACACCTTAGTTAAATGGAGTGTCTAAAAGGCAAAATCATACTTTATTGGATATGGTACGATCAATGATGAGTTATACAGATCTTCCTATTTTTCTTTGGGGTCATGTACTCCAAACTACCTGTTATATCCTTAATCATATTCCATCCAAATCCGTTATTACTACACCATATCAGATATGGCATGGTAGAACACCAAGTCTTAAACATGTTAAGATTTGGGGATGTCCAACTTTTATCAAAAAATTAAAGTCGGACAAGTTGGATGTGAAATCGATAAAAGGAAGGTTTGTTGGATATCCTAAAGATAGTTTAGGATATTACTTTTATCTTCCTATTGAAAAAATAGTTATTGTAAGCAGAGATATCATTTTTCTTGAGAAAGAATTTGTAAAGGAATGTGGCGTAGGAAAGAATATAATATTAGATAAAGAGTCATCTAAAGAAATAGAACAAACTGATCAAATGAATATTGATAAACCCGAGGAGCCTATTCCAATTGAAAATATCATCACACCAACTCCTAAAAAATCTAGTAGGGCATCTCATCCTCCGGAGAGATTTGGCCTTCTACATGATATGCAAAAGTTGCGTGCTCATGAAGATAGTCTTTATATAGATGATCCTACCACATATGAAGGAGCTTTATCTGATAAAGATTCTTCTAAATGGATTGATGCTATGAGAACCAAAATGGATTCCATGTATACAAACAAAGTTTGGACACTTATTGATCCTCCAGAAGGTATTGTACCTATTGGATGTAAATGGATCTTCAAGAGAAAGACTGGTGTAGATGGAAAGGTTAACACCTTTAAAGCTAGGCTTATAGCAAAAGGGTTTCGCCAAAGAGAAGGGGTCAATCATGAAGAGACCTTTTCCCCAGTAGCCATGCTTAAATCCATTCAAATTCTTTTAGCTATAGCTGCACACTATAATTATGAGGCTTGGCAAATGGATGTCAAGACTGCATTCCTTAATGGTTATCTTAAAGAAGAAATTTTCATGGAGCAACCTAAGGGTTTTGAATCCAAGGAAAGCTCTAAAGTGTGTAAGCTTAATAGATCAATCTATGGCTTAAAGCAAGCCTCCAGGAGTTGGAATCATCATTTCAATAAGGCTATTTGTTCTTATGATTTCATAAAGAATAAATATGAGCCATGTGTTTACAAGAAGGTTAGTGGGAGTCAAATCACTTTCCTAGTCTTGTATGTGGATGATATTTTGTTAATTGGAAATGATGTAGGAATGATGACTTCTGTAAAATTTTGGTTATCTAAAACTTTCTCTACGAAAGACTTAGGGGAGGCAACTTATATTCTCAGGATTTGACTCTGCAAAGATAGATCGAAGAGAATGATAGGTTTATCCCAATGTCTTTACTTGGAAAAGATATTAAAGAGGTTCATTATGCTTGAATCCAAGAGAGGATTGTTACCATTTAGGCATGGTGTTCATTTATCCAAGGGTATGTCTCCCAAGACACCCGAGGAAATGGAACAAATGGCTAAAGTTCCGTATAATAATATCTTTAGATTTATATAATATGATATACATGCATTTCATACACATGCCAAAAATCATTTTTTCAATGCAATAATAAATATAGGAAAATTTTTAGGTGGAGGATTAAAGCAAAACCCTAAATAGTTCATAACCTCAATCACATAACCAATAGCCACCTGGCTTATCCATAACTTCAAATATTTATTTATCCAACTCAAGGTAGCAAACTGGCCCTAAGTACACTAGGTCAACTAAGAATCCGCAATCTTACTACCGACATGATTGGCCCCGAGTACACTAAGTCAACCGAGGATCCGCAGCCACCCTTTCCAATAACCATTAATCTCAATATTCAATTTTATAATCAAATAATCAAATTCTCAGCCTAAAATCTATTGTATTGTTATGCAACAGTCCTAGTATAGCCCACTAGGTGGCACATTATATATCTATCCTCCAAATCTTACTTATAATTATTAAAAATAATGAAATGCATAATTAAAACATGGTAGCATCCATTTATCAAACAATAAACTGTTTATATACCAAATATACATAGTATAAATATAAGCATTTAAATAAATAATTCATATTTAAATTCACATTATTTAAATCATGGATGCTCACAAAATATTTACTCTACATGCGGTGCATATATATAATGATAACTCACAGTACTACAGTGCTTTGCTATTCTGGTTTGGTTGGCCTGGTTTGATTGGCCTAGTTCATGATACAGTTAAAGAAAAATAATAATAATAATAATATTAGAATAAAATTCCTAATTTAATAACTTTAGAATTTCTAAGAATGACTTGATCTAAACACTACTCAACCAAAATTTCAAAACTAGATTTGGACCAGTTGTCACATTTTACGAGAAATTTACTAAAAATTCGATAGAGTTTCCTCCATAAAACAGATGCCTCCTTACAAAATTAGGGCCGATCTTGCACAGAAAATACACTTATATAGCAAATAAATTCAACTACTCGGGTTAGGCCGTCAAACTACTCATAATGCCCAACCAAGGCTCAACAATCCACAAATGTATAAAAGACATTATAATTTCAAATAATTCACCCAAAATTCATAAAAATCTATATAAAAATATAATAACTTCTCAAATCACCAAAATGTCTCATAAAAATATTAAAAACCTTTATTTTTCAACTAAATAATAAAATTCTAGCTTTTAAATAATATTTGCTAATATAATTCATAACTGGAATAAAATTCCCATTTTACAATTAAATTAGCATAAATTGCAAATAATTATTAAAATCACTATTTAACATCATAAAAATAATAAAATACCCATTCAAGCTTAAAAATAAGTAATAAATTTATTATTCACATATTATTCCAAAATTATCATAAATTAACTAATAAATTTGAAATAATATTAAAAATTACTTTTCATACTTTTATTAATCCATATAGTTTAAAACAAAATAATTAACAACAATTCCAAATAAAATCAAATAATTTACTAACTTCCAAAAATACATATGTAGACATAAATTATCAAAATTCAATCAAATAACACAATAAATAAAATAATAATAAATACCATTAATTCATCCAAAATTATAAAAATCTCATTTAAATTGTCAGGACCCAAACCGGGAGTTATGACCTGTGCTAGGGAACGAAAATTCTTTTGAATCTGGAGCTCATAGCAAGCCTTAAAAATAAAAACACATGCAATAATCATATAAAATTATGTCAGAATCAAAACTTTAAATTGATATTAAATAAATACTCAAATCTCATTTCATAAAATAAAAATATTCATACAATATTCAGTGATAGGTCTAAAATCCAAAATAACATACTGCTGATACAATACGCTACTTTTAAACACTCAATTTCAGGATGATAAAGGGTGGATGCAATTGAGGACTCTAATAATGAAAATATTATCAATAGGTCTTCAATAGTTGAAGTTTGAAACCTCAACAGTATGAATGCATTCTTCAAAGAAAGGGTTTAATGTTTTCAAGGACTAAATTGTAATCCTTTTTAAGGACCTAATTGAAAAATTTAAATTCTTTTAGGGATCTTTTTATAATTAAATGTTTATTTATAGATCAAAAATCTATAATTCTTATTAGAATTGTATTATTCCAATCGGTTCCCACACTATTTTTTCAATTTTTTTAATTTTTGAAAATATTTTTCTTGAATTTTGATTGGTTAAAAATTTTCTAAAATTTATTTTTAAATTCTCACGAAATAAAGTCCTATTAAAACTGGAACTCTTAAGTACGTAGGATTAGGGTTTTCTTTTTTTTTTTTTTTGGCTCTTTTCCTACATAAGGAGAGTTCAGGCTCTTGAAAAGTAGGGGCTCTCTTGGGACTGTCTCTTTTTTGGCTTAAAAAAGTTCTCTCCATATTTTTCTTTGAAGTAGTGCATAAAATACTTTTCTTTAGATTTCCTTTGTTTTTAGAGCAAGGTCAATAGACTTTTGATGGAGAGGACATCAAGTTTTTAAGATCCATTAAAAATAATGGTGATTGATAATACTTTAAGGAGCTAATCAATATTGTATCCATTCAATCATCCCTTATTCTACTCTTTTCTTTTATTTTTATTTGATTATTTAGTTTAATTTTAATTTTATTTAATTTTTTATTTTATTTAAGCTCTAATCATTATTTATTTTGCTTTTTTGTTCTTAATTATGGTGGGAGTAACCTAAGCTGTGGAGTAGCATGTGAGTAAATAAGAACAAAACTCATGAAGATCCATGGAATGCCATGGATTAAATTTTATATTTGAATGTAGTTTTTCAAAGTTTTATTTATTTATGTGCTATTATTTTATTGGTTATTTTATTTTGTGTTTTTTGGATTGTATTAGTTTTTATAAATATTTGCAGTAGATCATTGTAATAGCCCAAATAGTGGGAATAATGGAATTTGGTGTGTGTGTGTTTGTGTGTTTTTTGGTTTTAATTTAATCAGCTAATAAAATTAGGGTTTTCATTTGGTAATTAATTAAAATTAATGGTTATAGAAATCCTTAGGTTTTTTTTTTAATTACATTAGAGTTAAGTTGGTAAAATTGGTTTTGCTTGATTGATTATTTTATTTTATTGTTTATGGTCACTTTAATTATATTAATTGTTTGATCTTTTTATTTGTTTAGCTTGATATTTATTATTGTTTTTGGGCTTATCTATTTGTGTTTGTGTGTTTTCGGCCCTAGGCCCACATTAGGCTTTAACCTATTTAAATTTGGGCCTTTTAGGTTTAATTAATTAAAATGCATTTTAGACCCATAATTAATTACATTTAGGGTATAGATAACTTAGGTCAATTTAGTTAATTAGATATAGGCCCACCTAATTTAATTTAATTAATATAGACTTAGCCCACTTAATTTAAAGTCTTTTTCATAATTTGTAGATTTAAGATTATTTCATTTTTAAAACATGTAGAATTAGGCCCATTAATTTAAATACTCCATAATTTGTAGATTTAGGTCCATTTTTAGAATTAAAATAAATAGACTTAGGTTCATTCAATTAAAATTAAATAGGAATTAGGCCCATTAGTTTTAGCTCACTTGTAAATTAAAACATGTAGATTTAGCCCATTTAATTAAAACCAATGTATATTAGACTAACTTAGGGATTGTATTGAATGCATTATTTACTTGTATTTTCATGACTAGTTTGCTTTAGAGTTAATTGTTAGAATAAGGGTTTATATGAAATTGCATGTAAATAGAGGATAATATAGTAATTCATAAAGTAATTCTAAAAGAACACGAGACTGAAAGAAGTTGATATTCCGTATCCAGAATCTTCTAGTTATGGTGTTAGCTTTCTTTTAGGGAATCAAGTACCACCTTTTTGATTTGTCCCAGTTATTACCTTAGGTGGTGACTTCTTGTCTCCATGCCATGTCTTTGTGATAGTGGTTAGTGTGTTCTTCGGAGCCCTGAGCTCAAACAGTGTTGCGGTTGTTAAAATCTTGGACGTGCACTAAACCTTACCGTCTACACTATGTAATATCCCGTGTTTTTTTTAATATTTTTACACTGTACCGGGATATACAGTATCAATAATTTTCATGCATTATATGATATTTTTATGAGTTAATATGTATTTTAAACCTATTTTAATTACTGTCTATTATTTTCAGTATTTTACGTAAAATTTTCCCGGGACATTCATTTTCGGGGAAATTTCCACGTAAACAATTTATTATTAATTATTTTAAATGTATTTACGGGTTTGCATGAACTCATACATATTTTTAAATTATTAAATAAAGCTTGTGTGTGTATATTTATTTAATTAGGGTTTATTATTACCCTAATATTTTATTATTTATTTATTATTATTTGATTATTTTATTTATTATTAAATTATTAAAATTTATTATTTTATTATTATTTATTTATTAATATTTAATTATTTTAATTTATTTTATTTTTTTTCTTTTTCTTTTTTTTTTCTTTTCCTTTTTCTTTCTTTTTCTTTTTCTTTCTCTTTCCTTTTCTTTCTTTTTCTTTTTCTTCTTCTTCTTCTTCTTCTTCTTCCCGTGGGTGCCGCCGGACCACCATTTCTTCCCACCGTCGTTTCTCCCTCCTCCGGCCACCGTTTTCGACACCGCCGGTCTCTATCTTCTCCTTGAGCTCCGGTGAGTGTTATTCTAGCTTTGGTTTGAGCTAAAATGGTCTAGAATTGCTTAGGTTTTGATTTGAAGTTTTCGGCCACTTTTGGTTTTCGATTTTTTTGAGCTTCGATTTGGATGATTTATGGAAACTTCCTTCACAAATATTGTTCCTGGTAGCTTAATCTTCATGTATGAATTTTTACAGAATTTTTGGAGATTGTTTGGATTTTTGGGTATTTTTGAATATTTTAATATTATTTTCGAATTTTCGGAAATTAATTATTTAAATTATGAAATTGGAGTTTATGGTTGAATTGGGTGTTGAAATGAATTATAGAAATTTATTTGGAATTTTTATGAATTTCTAAGTATTTATTTTTAATTATTGAAGTTTATGTGATTTTGTAAAATTAAGTTAATTGTGTTTTAAATTGAATTTAATTGGTTAATTGAGTTTAATTATTGATATTATTGATAAATATGTTGAGAAAATTAATTTTGGATAATTGTATGATTTTTGGTGAATTTTTGAAGTAATTTAGGTATATATATATATATAGGGGTATTTTGGTAATTTTACCCTAAATTGTCTAAAAATGTAATTTAATTGGTTTTAATATTTATTTAAGGTATAAAAATGATTTCTACAAAATATCTAGTATTTTTAACTAATTAAAACTATTTTCCGGGAATTATTTTCAATTATATATTTAATATACGGTTTTTCAAATAAAATGAGTTTTAATCGATTTTTATAGTGTTTCAAGGTCAATTATGTAATTTTTATTTATAAAATGTATTTCTGTGATTTAAGGATATTTTTAGTATATTTGAATATATATTCTGTGTTTGTGGACCCCGGTCGACAGATTGTAGTCTGGAGTCCGACCGAGGGGTTGTGATTGATTGTGGTGTTTATTTTCGAAGTGTGTTTCTTTGCAGGGTCGGCTCTACTCTTTTGAGTAGAGAGATGTCCGTTTTACAGGGGAGGTTCTGCCGGATTTCCGGTAGAATTCTCGTAAAACGTGATATCCAGTCGAACCCTAATTCTATTCCCGTATTTTAATACTCTAGATTGAATTCTAGGATTTCTGTTAGGGTTATTCTGATGTCGATTAATTATTTCTTGTTTAGTTGCGCCGAGACCGTGGGTTAGTGGACCAGGCCCGTCGGACCTGTCTCGTGGAGCGCATTAGGTGAGTTACTATATTATATATATATGCTTAGGATGCATGATTTAGAAAATGCATGTTTTATTTTGACTAAATATGCATAAATAACATGATTTATATTCAAGTATATTTTTGGTATATTTTTGGTATATAATAAATTATATACATGTTTTATTAATAAAATATATTTAAAATGTTTTTAAATATATTTTTAGTTTAATTCATGATTTGATTGGATTTATTTGACATATATATACTCAAAATATACCTGGTTTATGTTTGGTATATTTTCGGTATATATATGGTTTATATTGTTGTTTCACTTACATTCATGCATCATTTATTTTTGTGAATGAATGTTTTATATTTAAGAATGAAGGATATCAATAGAACGTGCTACCTAGTGGGCAGCACTAGGACCGAGTACGTACCGGTACGCCTATAGTATTTAGGCTATATTACTAACTTATTTGTGGATATTGATTTGATTATGATTATTGATATGTGAGATGTGGTTTGGAGGTGTGATTGCTGGAGCTCGGTTGACCAAGTGTCTCGGGGCCAATCACACTGGCAGTCAGACTGCTGGAGCTCGGTTGACTTAGTGTCTCGGGGCCAGTCTACTGTCCAAATGGATTAAGTGGATATATTTGGTATAAGTGAGCCTGTATGGCCAGAGTGTTGCTTAACACTATTTTCTGAGGTTGCGATATTCTAGGGTTCTATGTGATCCTTCATAAACTGGGATTTTTCAGTAAAATATATAAAATGATTTTTCTGCATCTGTATGAATTTGCCTGTATATGTACATATTATATATATACTGTTGACTGTATGCATTATCATTTAGTGTGTATGTATATATATTATAGTAATTCACTCAGTGAGGTCTGACTCCCCTCCGTTGACTATTTTTCAGGAGAGTCAACTTCCTCAGACCTCAGTAGCAGGTCAATACGCCGGATTTCTTCCGCCCCGGCTTCTTTATGTAAATTGTCTACTTGAGTCTTATTTATTTTATCTAGACACTGCAGTAGTTGTAAATTAAAGTATTGGATTTTATGTACTTTATTTTAAAGAGATGTATTATATTAAAACTGGATTTGTATTAAAGATTATATACATCTATGTGATGAGATGAGATTTTGTTTAAATCCAGTTGATATGGAAAAATGATATTATGATTTTTATTTCCGCTGCATATTATATTTTTATGGTTATTATTGCATATTTATTTTATTTTTAGGCTTGCTACGGGTTCCGGATTCGAAAGAATTCCCGTTCCCTAGCGCCGGTCATGGCCCCTGTTTTGGGTCGTGACACACTACTACTACAATTTTCTAGAGTACAATAAAAGTTCAAATAAATAAAGTACATAGTCTAGCCAGGGCTAAAGAAGACTGGCATAAAGTAGTAGTGGTGAGGTCTGAAGAAGGTGAAGATCTTGAAAAAAAAATTGAGGGAGTCAGACCTCATTGAGTGAATTATTATAATATATATAGACATACAATCTAAATCATATACAGTCAAGCATTAGTATAATAATATACATATATATGCATTTTCACATATATGCTAAAATCCACTTTTATATATATAATAAATGCAAAAGACATTTATTTAAATGAAGGATTAAATATTACCCTAAGTATTCGCAACCTCAATCAAAATATCTCATTAGTCATACAGGCTCACTTAATTCTAAAGTAATTCTCTTATTCCATTTTTGAATAGTAGACGGGCCTCGAGACACTCTCCCGCAGTCTCACTATCAATGTGATTGGCCCCGAGATACTAGGTCAATTGAGCTTCTGCAATCACACTACCCATTACATCAAATCTCAATAATCAATAAATCAAATGTCACTTCAAGTGATTTTCTAAACTCAACCCTAAAATTTATCACACCGGTACGTACATAATCCTAGTGCAGCCTACTAAGTAGCACGTTCTATCGATATCCGTCAATAAAACCGTATGGTTATGGAAAATAATAAAATGCTTAATTAAAATAAAATGACATCCAATGAAGAAAAATATACCAGAAATATACCTAACATATACTAAAAATATTCTGAATAGATATGCCACATATATAGTAAAATAAACCATAAATATACCAAAATATATTAATATATATATGCCACATATATACAAAAGATATACTAAAAATATACCTAGCATATATGTCTCATAAATAGCAAATATACCAAAAATATACTAAAAGCATACCAAAAAATATACTAAGTCATTTAATAAAATAATTCATGTTTAAATGTGTTATGGGAATATGAAAATTCATATTCATGCATCTTATATGCAATGCATATATAAAATAATAACTCATAAGTTTGCGTTCCTCGAGATTGACTCGACGGGCCTGGTCTGATAGGCCTTGGTCTCAACACAATTAGAAAATAAATAATAATAAATCAAAATAAAATCCTAATGTATACTTCTAGGAATTCTAAAGGAAGACTGGATCTAAGAATTCAAAACTCAGTCAAAACATAGAAACTCATAATCAACCTGACGTCACGTTTTATGAGAATTCTATCGAAAAATCAATAGAATCTCCTCTATAAAATGGACCTCTCTCTACTAAAAAGTAGAGCTGATCCTACAAGAAAACGCACTTCTAAATCATAGTAGCTCAACACCTCGGGTTCCAACCCTAAATTACTCAAATTTCCAATCGATGTTCACAATACACAATAAAAATAAATATTAAATAATGATATAATAAAATCATTAAAAATCCTTAATCACAAATAAATAACCATAATAATATATTTAAACATGAAAAAACATTAATGATAATGATTTTCATATTAATTAAATAAAAATCTCAAATAATTTATATAATATTAGAAAAATCCCAATTTTTCAAATTTTCAAAATAGAATAGTCAAATTCACATTTAATTACTCAAATAGCTTAAATATATAATAAAATAGTTAAAAACCCATTTAATAACCAAAATAGTAAATAATTTATTATTTAAATATATTTTTCAAAAATTAGTATTAATTAGTTAAAAATAGTAAATAATTTGTAAAAATTATTTTAATACCATTTATTATCCCAAAATTATTTAAAGCATATTATTTAACTATATTTTCAACAAAAATACACAATTAACCTATAAATCCAATATTCACATAGACTAAAAATTATTTAAAAATTATACAAAATTACCAAAATTAGTTTATCACTACTAAAATTACTAACTTAAATGAATAACACTAATTTAACCAATTTTCCATCCAAAATAAATAATTAACATAACTAACAAAAATCAATTCATGAAGCTATTATTCTGGAATTATAAAAGAGTGGGTAACCCGTAACTCTTCGATATTTATACATTTTTTGTCTTTCTTATAAACCTCAAGCTCTTTGTTTGGTAGAACCTATGGTTAATTTTGATTCTTTTCTAGTTTATTTTTAGAATTATTTATGTATGAAGATTGTTGCATTTAATAACTCAGTCCTTCCTTCTATATGGGTTCTTATCTCTAATAATTGGATTGTCGTTGTGGTTTCTTTTAGTAACTAGCAAGTCATTATCTCTTTTATTGTTTCTAATAAGCTTTATTGGTGTAATTTTGTATATGAGAGAAATTGTTATTTGTCTCAATGCTTTCTTTGGGAGGATCTTCATCATTTAACTTTGTTGACCACTTGCATGATCAAACTCATAATTTTGGACTTTGACAAATAATTTTTATACTAATAATTTCAATTAAGTGTGTAGGGAATTATATACCAAACATATACCAAGCATATACACTTTTGGCTGAATAGTAACTTTTCAGGCTGTTTGAACCTCTGAGATTGAAGAAGACTTTTTACATATTTAGAGCTCTTAAATATGAAAATGAGCTTCTTCTCTTTTGAATTAGACATCTTAAGCTTTCTAAATTGTACTTGATCATCAAAATCCAAGTTCATTTGGGTATGAAAATCTTCAATCGAAGTCAGCATATGCAGCTTGCATTTCAGTTTGCATAGCTCTTGGTAATTCAGAAATATCTTGAGATAAAGATGTCCAAATGAGGTGATTCAAAGTTTTATGGAAAGATAAGACAATTATCTACAACTTTTATGAAGAACTTTTTGTCTGAATCGATTTTCTTTAGTCCTGTTCATGAGCATATTTAGAAGTGATCACAAGCAGTCTGTCAAAGGAGCATTTGGAGCACACTCTTGCCAAAAGATGGCAGTACTCCTCACGAGCTGGTGGCTCGTGACCTGCTCATGACTATACCTCTGACAGCATTCCAATGGGAATTTTTAAGGACAACGACTATATTCTCACCCCTCACGAGCACTTTTCACTCGTGATGAGGTCGTGAGTAGCCCTTGAGCTGCCATAAACTCAAGAACTGATTCAAAATCAATTCTAAACATTGGAGACATGATTGATACATCCAAAAACTAAATTTTTGAGTGTTTTTCTATAAAAACACAACTTAGAATTCAATTGAAAGGTTAAGAAAACTTGTGCATCATTCATCATTTTCTTAAACATTCAATCGAGCTCTAAAACCTTCTTTCAATCAAATTCTTTTTGTATAACTCTTATGAGAGTTGGTGAGTGATTAGAATAGAAATTCTTATTCTTCTATTTTCTAGGTTTAGAAAATGGGAAGTGAGATTCTATTCTACAGGAATTGGTTTAAATGTTGAGCCATTAAAACACCTGGGAATTTGGTTTTTGAGTGAGCCTTGAAAACTCAAGATTGTAAGGTTGTAAGAGTGAGCCATAAAACTCTTGTGTATTCTCAATCTTGGTAATAAGATTATGGGTGATTAAAAAATCCTAACTTGCGGATAAGTTAGGTGGAGACGTATGATTATTTGAGAATCCGAACTCCTTAAATATTTGTGTTCATAATTCTTCCTTCTCTACTCTTACTCACTTCTTGCAAATAATTTCTTTAATTTCCCATTTTTGTTCGCTAGTCCTATTCACCCCCCCCCCTCTAGGACTCTTTCAATTGGTATCAGAGCTTGAATTCTAGGTACTTCATTGCTAGAATACAAGATCATGGGGAGTGAATCACAAAACATCTCTTCTTTTAGACCATTCTTTGATGGTAGTGATTATCCACATTAGAAATTCAAAATGGAATTATATCTTGATTGTGATTCCATCAAACTTTGGGATATTGTCCTAAGAGGTTGGGAACCACCTACAACTATCATTGATGGTGTGGTAACTACACTTGTAAGAAGTCAATGGAGTGTTGATCAAACGGAAGAAAATCACAAAAATAAAAAGGCTATAATTACTCTAGTCTCCTCCATGAAAAGAGAAGAAGGAGGCAAGCTTCAACATTGCATTTCAGCTAAAGAAATGTGGGAGACCTTGGAGAATCATTATGAAGGCAACATTCAAGTAAGAAGCAAGAAGGTTCAACTTCATATGTATGAATATGAACTCTTCAAAATGAAGCCTCAAGAATCAATCATGGAGATGACAAACCATCTCAATTCTCTTCTCACAACCCTCAAGAAACTTAGAAAACATTTCTCCAAGGAAGAGGTAAACAACAAGATTCTAAGAATCCTACCTAAGAAGGATTGGGAATCTCGTGTTACCTCAATTGAGGAAGCTCAAGACCTCTCCACTCTATCAACCGATGTGCTCATTGGTAAGCTCTTGACACAGGAGCTCACCATCAAGCAAAGAGGTGAAGAACAAGAAGAGAAAGAAGAAAAGAAAAGGAGCATTGCTCTAAAAGCTATTCAAGAAGATAGTGAAGAGGAAAGCATTAAAGACTCTAGTGATGAAGATGGTGACATTACCATGCTCACTAGGAACTTCAAGAAGTTCTTAAGAAAGAAAAATTTCTCAAGAATGAGGGACTTCAACAAGAATTTTGAAGGAGATGGGAGGAAGAAACTAAAAGGGGTTACTTGCTATGAATGCAAGAAATCGGGACACATTAGAAATGAATGTCCCAAACTCAAATTCAAGAGCAAGGGAGCAAAAGATAAGAAGAAGACATTCAAAGCTACTTGGGATGACTCCTCTGAATCCGAAGAGGAAGAGGAACAACAAGAAGTTGCCAATCTTTGCTTCATGGCCATTGAAAATGAAAATGAGGTACCATCCACTTCTTACTCCTCTTTTGATGATTGTGATGAATATTGTGATGATGATGATGATGAGAGCTCTATTGTGAGAAAATTGCTTGCTAAATGAAAAAGTTTGATATCTAAGAAGAAAAAATATAAACATGAGTTAGCTAGCTTAAATAAGGATTTTGAATGTTTGAAAATTGATTTTGCTAAACTTGTTGCATCAAATGAAAAACTTGTAAGTGATGTTAAATCTTGTAATTCTTTGAAAGACCAACTTAAGAAAGGAAATGATGAAAATCATAAGCTTTCTAAGGAAGTCTTAGAATTACAAAATTCCATTGCTAAATTTAACAGAGGAAAAGAAACTTTAGATAGTCTTCTTGACTCTCAAAAATTTCATGGAGACACCCATGGAATTGGATATAAAAATGGAATGTCTTCATCATCCTCATCACACATTACTTTTGTCAAAGCTTCACATGATTCTACTCCTTCAACCTCTAATGAGATTCAAGCTAAAAAATCTCATGTGTTAAATAGCAAGGCAAAGTCTCATAAGACTAACCCTTCATTAACACAAAGGGGTAAGTCTCAAACTAGAGAACCTCAACCTAAGCATGCTTATATGTACACTAGATATAATTATAATAAGTATGTTGCACAACACAATGCACATAAGCCTATTGCACACACTTATCGAAATGCTCATAATCATTACCAATGTATGTATCATTCAATGTCATAAAATAATAAGAGTTACACACAACACCAAAGGCATGCTACACACACTAGGAATGCATTTCATTCTAGGAGAAATAAATTTAAAAATGTTGTATGTTCATATTGTATTATCAAAGGACATACCAATAATGTGTGCTTTTATAGAAAACTGCACATGAATTTGCTTCCTTTGGATTATCTTGAAACTAACCAACCTAGACCAAGAAAGGTTTGGGTTCAAAAGAACATTTAAAATGCTTTATGTAGGTGTGCTTGAAATTCGCAAGAACAAAAAGCAAGTGGTATCTTGATAGTGGATGTTTAAGGCACATGACGGGAGACAAGGAGCAATTCAACAAACTTGATGCTAAAGATGGAGGACACAGTACTTTCAATGACAATGCAAAAGGAAAAATTATTGGCATTGGAGAAATAGGTAATCCTCAATCTTTATCTATACATCATGTGTTGTTTATTGATGGTCTTAAACATAATTTGCTAAGTATAAGTCAATTATGTGATATGAGAAATAAGGTGACTTTCTATCCTAAAAATTGCTTTGTTAGTAGTCTTAATGAAGATAAAGTAATTTTTAGTGGTGAAAGAGTAGATAACATTTATGTTATTGATTTGAATAAAATTGATAACAAAGATATAAAATGCTTAATGTCAATTTCCCATGACACATGGACATGGCATAGAAGGTTAGGACATGCAAATTTTGAGCTTTTGAATGATCTTTGTAAACATGAACTTGTGATTGGTTTACCTAAGCTTGAATTCATTAAGGATAAACCTTGTGATGCTTGTCAAAAGGGAAAATAATCTATGTCTTCATTTAAGCTAAAAAATGTAGTGTCCACTTCTAGACCACTTGAACTTATACATATGGATTTGTTTGGACCAGCAAGAGTTGCTAGTCTTAGTGGAATGCACTATGCTTATGTATTGGTTGATGATTACTCTAGATACACTTGGGTGTGTTTTCTTGCTCATAAGAATGATGCATTTAAAACTTTTGAAAATTTTTCAAAAAGAGTTCAAAAAGAAAAAGGATTTTGTATTTCATATATTAGAAGTGATCATGGAACCGAATTTGAAAATGAATTTTTCAAAAACTATTGTAATGAAAATGGTATTTCTCACACATTTTCATCTCCTAAAACTCCTCAACAAAATGGGGTAGTTGAAAGGAAAAATAGAACTCTTATGGAAATGGCTAGAACAATGCTTCATGAGTACAATTTGCCTCTATACTTTTGGGCGGAAGCCGTTAACACATCTTGTTATATTTCAAACCGAGTTTTCAAAAGACCAATTTTAAATAAAACATCTTATGAGCTATGGAACAATAGAAAACCCAAAATCTCATATCTAAGAGTATTTGGATGCAAGTGCTTCATATTGAACACCAAGGATAATCTTGGGAAATTTGATTCCAAAGCCGATGAAGGAATTTTCCTAGGCTATTCCAACTCTAGCAAAGCATATAGAGTCTTTAATAAGAGAACTCTAGTAGTTAAATAGTCAATGCATGTGGTATTTGATGAATCAAACTCACTTGATCCTAGAAAGGATGTTTGTAGTGTTGATGATCTTGTAGGTGATAATGGGATTGTGGAAATACAAGAAGAAAATGCTAGTAAGCCTTTGGAACTTGAAGATCCAAGCAAGAAGGAAAATGAGGAGATACCTCAACCTACCTTGAAGGATGAACTTCCAAAGGATTGGCAATTCAAGAAAGCTCATCCTCAAGACCTTATTATAGGTGACACTACAAAAGGGGTAACTACTAGAGCTAAACTCAAGTCTATTGTTAATTTAGCTTTCATTTCTCAAATTGAACCCAAAAATGTTAATAATGCTTTGAGTGATGAATGTTGGCTCCTTGCTATGCAAGAAGACTTAAATCAATTTGAGAGAAACAAGGTTTGGACCTCGGTTCCTAGACCTAAACATCATCCTATTATTGGCACCAAATGGGTGTTCAGAAATAAGATGAATGAACAAGGTGTCATAACTAGGAACAAAGCTAGACTAGTAGCTAAAGGTTATAATCAAGAGGAAGGAATTGATTATGATGAAACCTTTGCCCCCGTTGCAAGGTTAGAAGCTATTAGAATGTTACTTGCATTTGCATCATACATGGATTTTAAACTTTATCAAATGGATGTTAAAAGTGCATTTTTAAATGGTTTTATTAAAGAGGAGGTATATGTTGAACAACCTCCGGGTTTTGAAAATTTTGACTCTCCAAATCATGTTTTTAAATTATCGAAAGCATTGTATGGATTGAAACAAGCTCCAAGAGCTTGGTATGAAAGATTGAGTAACTTTTTATTAGAGAAAGGTTTCTTTAAAGGAAAAGTTGACACAACTCTTTTCATAAAGAAATCCAAGCATGATTTATTAATTGTTCAAATTTATGTTGATGATATTATTTTCAGTGCTACTAACCATTGCTTGTGTGAGGAATTTTCTAAACTAATGCAAGGAGAATTTGAGATGAGTATGATGGGTGAACTCAAGTTCTTTCTTGGACTTCAAATCAAGCAATTTAAAGATGGGACTTTTATCAATCAAACCAAATATGCAAGGGACATTCTCAAGAAGTTTGGAATGGATGGAGCTAAATCAAGGAAAACTCCAATAAGTACTACAACCAAACTCAACAAGGATGAGAATGGCAAACCGGTTGATGAAAAGCGATTTAGAGGTATGATCAGATCCCTTCTTTATTTAATGCTAGTAGACCCGATATCATGTTTGCTACTTGCTTATGTGCTAGATTTCAATCAAGTCCTAGAGAGTCTCATTTAAATGCTATCAAAAGAATTTTTAAATATCTTTATGGTACATTGCATTTAGGACTTTGGTATCCTAGGAGTTCTTCCTTTAACTTTATTAGTTATTCTGATGCTGATTTTGCCGGTAGCCTACTAGATAGAAAAAGCACTTCCGAAACTTGTCAAATTTTAGGAAATTGCTTAGTTTCTTGGTTTAGTAAGAAACAAGTTTCTGTTGCCTTGTCCACCGCTGAAGCAGAATATGTGGCGGCTAGTTGTTGTTGCACCCAAGTTCTATGGCAAAAACAATAACTTTTGGACTATGACATTGATATTAATCACATTCCAATTAAATGTGATAATACAAGTGCTATAAACCTTAGTAAGAATCCCATTCAACATTCTAGAACTAAGCATATTGATATTAGACATCATTTCTTGCGTGATCATGTGCAAAATGGTGATATTTTTCTTGATTTTGTTGATACCAAACATCAATTAGCAGACATCTTTACCAAGCCTCTTTGTGAGGAAAGATTGAATTTTATAAAGCATGAACTTGGTATGATTGATGGGTCAAGCCTGTCTTGATCATTTGCAAAATTGATTAATTGTTGTTTGGATTCTTATGTGATCATGTTCCTTAGAAAAATTATTCTCAATATCATGTATATACTTTGTTTTAAAAGTATTTCCTTTAGCAAATTTACTTTATATACATGATGTATTATATTTCCCATTTGCCTGATTTTTGTGCTAATTTTATTTGATTTAAATCTATTTGGATTTATTATTTTTTTTTAAAAAAGGGCCCTCCTATTTTGCAAATTAATAATTAATTATTGAGCTAAATTCAATCAATTAATTATTTTAATTTTGCATAAATATTCCTCCTCCTGAACAAAATTTTTTTATGTATTTTCGTGACAGTTTATGTTTGGTTTATTTTTGATATACTTTCAGTATCAAAATTTTAAGCTGTTAATCTATTTTTTACACTAGTTTATGTTTGGTTTATTTTCAGTATACTTTTCGTATATAAGCTTTGAACTGTTAAGTGTGTTTTATAACTGTTTTTCGTCAGTTTATTTTAGGTTTACTTTCTGGATATATTCTGGATACAAACCTTGAGCTGTAAAATTTTTCACATATTTTTTGTCTTTAATATCATTTAAAAAAATTATCAAAATAAAATAATACAAATATAATTTTTTTATTTGCAAAAATTTCTCTTTGATTTATTCATTTATTTCAAAAATTATTTTTTTAAGATTCATTTATTTTAATTATATAATTAATTTTATGGTCAAGGACCTAATTGTCAGCTTTTTTGGACTCAATTGCAAGAAATTTGAAAGTATAAGGACTGTTTGGAAATTTTTGTCACGAGCCGTTAAGCTCGTGACCGTTGTGGTCCGGGCGTCACGAGCAGACCGCTCATGAACAGCGGTTCTGAGAGAACCAGTACCGTTCACGAGCGACGCTCACGAGCGGACCGCTCGTGAACCGCTCGTGAGGAGCTGTCTGGTTCCGTCTCATTATTTTTTTTATTTTTTTTGTTTTTCTCATTTTGTTTGATTTTTTTCTTGCTTTTTCAAATGGTCACCTGCAATTTTTCTTAACTTTTTTGAATTGTTTATGTTATTTTTTGTGTATAAATACCCCCTTTACTCATTTACACTTATATCTTCAAACAAATTCATCTAAATTCTCTAAATTTCCTTAAGTCCTTCTTCTAAATTCTTTCAATTCTCATAATTCTATCTATTTTCATTTTTTTTTGCCCTTATCATGGCCTCAAAATTTGCTCAAGGTGCTTCTTCATCCTCTAGAAGAGCTACTAAAGATCAACTTAAGAAACAACCTCCTCTCACATACACTCAATCTCAATTTAGGGAAAGAATTGCTCATTTTAAAGAAAGGAAAATCATATCATCTAAATATATGTCTCAAGCTACCTTGGAAAAGATGGGGTGTTTCAATAAGGTTAGATATTTACTTGAGAATATGGGTTTATATGATTTTTCTTTCAATGATTTTCCTACCTATCCTACCTTAGTTCATGAATTCCTTGCTTCCTATTGTTTAAGAACTCATTCTTTTAGTGAGAAAAATCCTTTAAATAGCATGAGATTTAAATTGGGTGGGAGAGATAGATTTCTTACATCCCAAGCCTTTGATGACATTTTCAATTTTAAACAAGGAGGTTTAGCTTCTCCTACTTCAACTTGGTCCCCTAATCTCTTTTGGTCTCAACATTCTAAACCTCATTCAAGTATCTTTGAAGCCGGACATACTAAAGCATCTAGTTTGGCTTCGAAATCTCTTTGGTACATACATAGATTTATTACCTACTCTTTTCATGCTAGAGGTTTGAGTAATGAAACTATCTCCTTTGATGATCTTTTTCTTCTTAGATGTCTTATTGAGGGTATAGATGTTGAGCTTGGAAGATGGCTTAAATGGAGGTTTTGGTTAGCTAGTGATAGTGTGAGTGGTGCCTTATGTATAGGAGGTTTTATCACTAAAATAGCTATCTTCTTTGGGATTAATTTGAAAAATATTCCTTCTTTATCCTCATCTTTTCTTGATGATAAACTCTTGAGAAATTCTAGACAATTCAAACTTGTTCAAAATTGTTGGTTTTGGAAAGATGAAGTAGAAGATGAAGATGTTAATATAGAGCAAGAACAAAATGTTGAACTCTTGGGCACTCTTACTATTTGAGAAGAATTACCTCAAGAGCAAACTCCTTCTCAAAGAAAAAGGGCAAAAAGACCTTCCACTTCTCAAAGTGTTGATGATGAGCGCGCTTGGGTTAGTGGTTTCTTTGATCGCCTATCCATAGTGGAGTCAAATATTAACACAAGGTTTGATCGAGTAGATACTAGACTTGATCATTTTGAGCAAAGAATGGATCACATGGAATATGATATTCATCAATTGTATGACTATCATAATATTCAATGCTCATGGCCACCTCCTCCTCCTTCATAAGATTAAAATTCCTTTTTACTTTTATTTTCCTTTTTATTTATTTTCCGTATTTAAGACTAAAGAATTGCTTGTCTACCTCTTTACCATCATTGTATTTCTTTTATGACTATTAATTGAGTTTATGACATGTATTTCATAAAGATTTTGAATATCTTTGCTTGCATTGTTTTGGTTCTTGATCTTTTATTCCCTTTAGTATTTTTTGCTCCCTTATGTCAATTTCCCCTTATATCTCTCTCTTGTCTTTTTGTCTTTGACAAAGGGAGAGAAGAAGCTATGTGCTTAGGGGATAAATAATTGTGTTTAAGATATGCTAAGCACCACATGATTATGTATGATTGAATAGCTAAACTCTACATGATCATGTGATGTTTTGATATAGCATACATATTATTTTATGATGCATTACATGTTTGAAATTATTTCCTTTATATTGTCTAACATTTTTAATAATCATGTTATCATCATGTGTTATGTCATGTTGTTTGATAACTTGTTATCTTTGTTTTTTTTTGACAAGAAGGATGATGAAATTTTTTATATTTCTTATCATGTCCAAAAAGGAGGAGAAATAAAGAAATATATTTTTTGTTAAAGAAATAAATTTGTTAAACTCTTATACATGCTATGATAATTCATTTATTTATATGCTTTGATACATGATAAATATTGAATTTATGCACATATTAAGGGGGAGAAAAATTATTTCTTATTTTGCATCTGTTTAATTTGAAAGGGGGAGCTATTTTTATTTAATATGCTTATACATGTTATTTATTTTTTACATACACACACATATTATTTATCATCTTTTCAAATTGGTTGTCAAAGCCAAAAAGGGGGACATTGTTGACCATTTGCATGATCAAACTCATAATTTTGGACTTTGACAAACAATTTTTATACTAATAATTTCAATTAAGTGTGTAGGGAATTATATACCAAATATATACCAAGCATATACACTTTTGGCTGAATAGTAACTTTTCAGGCTGTTTGAACCTCTGAGATTGAAGAAGACTTTTGAAATATTTAGAGCTCTTAAATGTGAAAATGAGCTTCTTAACTTTTGAAGTAGACATCTTAAGCTTTCCAAATTGTACTTGATCATCAAAATCCAAGTTCATTTGGGTATGCAAATCTTCAGTCAAAGTCAGCATATGCTGCTTACATTTCAGTTTGCATAGCTCTTGGTAATTCAGCAATATCTTGAGTTAAAGATGTCCAAATGAGGTAATTCAAATTTTTATGGAAAGATAAGACAATTATCTACAACTTTTATGAAGAATTTTTTGTCTGAATCGATCTTATTCAGTCCTGTTCATGAGCATCTTTATAAGTGATCACGAGTAGTCCGTCAAAGGAGCATTTGGAGCACACTCTTGCCAAAAGATGGCAGCACTCCTCACGAGCGCTCCTCACAAGCTGGTGGCTCATGACCTGCTCGTGAGCGCACCTCTAACAGCATTCCAGCAGGAATTTTTAAGGACAACAGCTATATTTTCACCCCTCACGAGCACTGTTCACTTGTGAGGAGGTCGTGAGCAGCCCTTGAGCTGCCACAAACTCAAGAATTGATTCAAAATCAATTCTAAATGTTGGAGAAATTATTGATACATCCAAAAACTACATTTTTGAGTATTTTTCTATATAAACACAACTTAGAATTCAATTGAAAGGTTAAGAAAACTTGTGCATCATTCATCATTTTCTTAAACATTCAATTGAGCTCTAAAACCTTCTTTCAATCAAATTCTTTGTGTATAACTCTTATGAGAGTTGGTGAGTGATTAGAATAGACATTCTTATTCTTCTATTTTTTGGGTTTAGAAAACGGGAAGTGAGATTCTATTCTAAAGGAATTGGTTTAAGTGTTGAGCCATTAAAACACTTGGGAATTTGGTTCTTGAGTGAGCCTTGAAAACTCAAGATTGTAAGGTTGTAAAAGTGAGCCATAAAACTCTTATGTATTCTCAATCTTGGTAATAAGATTGTGGGTGATTAAAAAATCCTAACTTGCGGATAAGTTAGATGGAGACGTAGGATTATTTGAGAATCCGAACTCCTTAAATATTTGTGTTCATCATTCTTCCTTCTCTACTCTTACTCACTTCTTGCAAATAATTTCTTTAATTTCCCATTTTTTTTCGATAGTCCTATTCACCCCCCCTCTAGGAATCTTTCAAACTTCTCTTTATGATCATAGATGGTTCATCATGGGTGACTTTAATGCATGTATCAATGCTCATAAAAACATAGGTCATCCACCTTCTTTAATATCTTATACGGATTTTGCATCTATGGTAGATGATTATTGATTAATTGATTTAAATTCATTGGGTGCATTTTATACATAGATGAATGGTTGTCATGGTTCTACTAGAGTGGAAAAGAAACTAGATATAGTGCTTTGCAATCAAAATTTTCTCAATGACCGGACTTCGGTCCAATGTACAATATTAGCCTAACATTGTTATGATCATGACTTAATTTTGATGAATTGTACAATTTCTTTAGCTCATTCTCTCTTTCAATTTAGGTATATGTGGGTTACTTATAGAACCTTTGATTCTTTAGTAAGAGATGAAAGGAATAAAGCTCAGGTGTATAGATCTCACGTGAGACATCTTATGGTGAAGTTAAAGCATCTTTGCCAAGTTCTTTGTGCTTGGAATTTATATATTTTTGTGATGTTCAATGTAATATTAAGAATGCTTCTCTTGCTCTCTCTAATGTGCAAAATTGAATTTCCAATAAGGGGATTTCAAAAGATTCACATAGGCAAGAATTAGATTATCATAACGCTTTTGATGATTATCTTATTCAACAAGAGCTTTTTTATAAGGAAAGGAGTAGAATTCAGTGGCTTATATATGGGGATTGGAATACTAGTTTCTATTATTCCCTTATTGCTTATAAGAGATCTCAATATCGAGTATTAAGTTTCTAGAAGTGGATGGGAATTTAATTGATAATGTGGATCTTATCCATACTCATGTTCTTTCTTTTCTCCAAGACTTGTTCTCTGACAACTCAAGATCATCTTCTTTTAATATAATAAGGGAGGTTATTTTGAGCCTAGTATTAGTTAATGAGAATGGTTCTTTTGTGCCAATAATAGTAATCTTAAGTTATTATAGGTAAAATATAGGTCTCTAAATCAACATCATTTTGATATATTGTGGGCTTTGTGATTCATCTGGAGCTTAAAGTTAAAGCATTAAAGCATCATTGAACACTTTTTGCTATTAAATTTGACAAAAAACTTCAAAGCCATTTTATTCGCATCATTCCCTCCAAGGTAGGGGAAATTCATTCGTGAATTTGGTGCTACATCATCATAAGAGGAATCGTAAGCGAAAGGAATCAAATGCTTAACATTAAAGACATCAGCTTTGTGAATATGGTTATGAAATTTGAGATGATATGCATTGGGGTTTATCTTCTCAACAATCTCTGTAGGGCTAATCCTTTTGGTAGATAGTTTATTGTACTCTCCATCAGGGAAATGATCCTTAGTCAAAATTGTCCACATAAAATCACTAACATCAAACTCTAAATGCTTGTGGTTTTGATATGCCATTTTCTTGTATTTAGAATAAGTAATAAATAGATTTTCATGAACTTTCTTATGAGCATCCTACAAACAAGTGAAAAAATATGTTGCTTTTCCATGGACCTTCATCTTGCTAGGTAGTGTCAGTAAATCCATTGGTCCTTGAGGTAAAAGGACTATATTATGAATGTTTTTGGGTAGAGGAGGCAGAAGGACCATATTGGAAATTTTTTTGGGTTTAGGAGGTAGAAGGAAGTAGCTGGAAAAGCTCAAGAAAATTGGAAAAACTTAAGAGAGATCAAGAGTTAAAGATCAAAGAGCATAAAATTCTTGTTTTATTTTATTCTCTCATTTATATTCTTATAATTTTCATGGGTTGTATTTATGGTTGTGTTAAATGTTTTTCTAATATGTTAGGCTAAACATTTATTTATAGGGATTAATATTCTAAACATGAATTAGTTGATTTTCATTTAATGTGGTTATTATTTTCTTACATACCATGATTAATGTGCTTAATTTATATTGATTCTTGATTACCATTAGCATAATTAAAATTGAGGTTTTACATTGACAGATCAAAACCTTAATGGATTTATAATCATAAATTTAATTCTTTTATAGGAAGAGATATCTTAAAGGTATTAAATTTTATATGGGTATGGTGAATGAATTCATGATTTAATTTAGGGAATATGTTTGCAATGAGAATTGGAACTTTATTTCCTTGAGTTAATGCATGAGTTAAAAAAATTAGTTACTTCTTGAGAAAGGATAATTGGTAATTTAGAAACCCTAAGAATATGCAAGCTTAATAACATATTAATTGAAAATGACTAATGATTGTGAAGAGAATCAATCCCTAATAACTTCATATATTGATTATTCCTTTTTATATAATTTTAAGAAGTTTATTTTACATTCTTTTATTTGATTTAATTTAATTTAGTTTTGAAAACAAAGTGAATTCTATAGCCTTAAACAATAAATAATTGAGTTAATAGGTGATTAGAATGAGTCCTCGTAGGAATGATATTTTTTTTTATACTACTTGGTGTCACCGTACACTTACGGTTTTACACAATCAAATTTTTGGCGCCATTGCCAATGACTTGGTTCTAACATTATAATTAATTTATTTTTTGTTAGATTAAGGTATAAAATTTTATTTATTTTTATTTTAATTCACTTGTTTTTAAATTATTGTAGGAATTATTATAGTGTATGCCTAACACTCAAAGAGCAAGGAAAAATCCTCTCATTTTTATTTCAGAACTTACACGGTTTGAAAAAAAGAATAGGAGGCATTCTCAAGAGGAATTGAGTAACATCACAGAACAACAAAAAGACAAAAGAACACTTTTGGATTTGGCCATGCTAGGTGTAAATGGTACATAATAAAGTATTGCAAGGCCAACAATCAATGCTAATAATTTTGAGACTTCAAATGATTTAGTCAAGTGTTTAATTTTATGGCTTAGAAAATGAAGACCCTAATGCTCACACCACTAATTTCTTAGAGCTAAAGCATGGTTGAACTTATAGCCACCAGCCTTAATCACCATATAGGATTTATTGGCAAAAGCTTTTCTAGAAAAATATTTTCCACCTTCAAAAAAAGCAAAGATTATCAAAGATATCACTACCTTTCAACAATTTGACATGGAATCCTAGAGTGATGCATGGGAGAGATTCAAAGAGTTACTAAGAAGCTATCCTCATCATGGGTTACCAAGGGATGTCCTCATTAAAAATTTCTATAATGGTGTTACCCGATCTATTAGAGACACCATTGATGTAGTAATTGAAGGCTCTTTGATGTGAAAAATAGTTAAGGCTACATTCACTTCTGGAAGAGATGGAAAATAATAATTGTCTTTGGCCATCAGAGCATTAAAATCCACCAAGACCAGGAGGCAAAATTAGGGTAGATATAGTGACTTCTCTTCAGGCTCAAATAGGATCGCTTTCAAAGCAATTAGGGGATCTCAACCATAGAACAACAGTGGGTGCAGCAACTTCACAATTGCCATATGATAATTATAATATGGTAGGGCACTCAATTAGAGAATGTGGGTGTGTCAACAATGGTGTGTATGAAGATGCAAGTTTAGAACAATTCAACTTTGTAGGAAACTAATTTCAAGGAAAACATGGTAACAATCCATTCTTGAATACTTATAATCTAGGATAAAGGAATCACCTGAATTTTTCTTGGAACAATAATAACAATTTGGTTCCCCAAGGCTTTCAGAATAACACGATAAGGCAAGCACCTCCAGGTTTTTAACAACCTCTTTAAGATTGCATGGCCTCAATGGAAAATAAATTAGATAATTTTTTAGAGGCTATGTCTAATAAAATGAGCTATTAATATGAAAATAAGAAAAGATTAGAGGCCAAATTTGATAAGGTAGCTAAAAATCATGCCTCCTTGATTCACAACATTGAAGTATAATTAGGACAACTTGCCAATGCAATTACACTTAAAAGTTATTATCTCCCAAGCAACATTGAAATAAAATTTGAGGGAGCAGGTGAAAGCAATTACACTTAGAAATGGCAAGGAGATAAGGTCAGGAGCTAAAATGAAGAAAGAAGTAGAGGAAAACACAAGATAAGAAAATTCCAAATGGTGATGATAATTCTAAGGAGAGCAAGGAGCAACAAGCAAATAAAGGAAATGGAAAGGAGCGACTACCTTTACCAAATTCATAGAAATATAAGACAAGGATGCCTTTTCCTCAAAGACTAAAGAAGCCTAATGATGCAAAGAAGTTTGATAAATTTTTAAAAACTATTAAAAAGCTTATACTTAACATTCCATTTGCTAAAGCTCTTGTAGAAATGCTGACATATGCTTAAAGGATGTCATCACTAACAAAAGGTGATGGGATGATAATCAAATAGTGGAATTAATAGAAACATGCAGTTCCATCATCTCTCATAAGATTCCAACCAAGCTTCAAGACCTAGGGAGTTTCACTATCCTTAGTGTAATTGGTGTTCAAGAATTTTTTGAGCATTTATGTGACTTAGGTGCAAGTATTAATCTTATGCCTTTATCTCTTTTCAGGAAATTGTAGCTTAGCGAGTTGACTCCTACAAACATGACATTACAGCTAGCAAATCACTCCTAAAAAAAAGCCATATGGAATTATTGAAAATGTTCTTGTAAAGGTAGATAAATTTATATTCCTTATGGATTTTGTAGTGTTGGACTTTGAAGAGGAGATGGTAAGTCCATTAATTTTTTGGAGGCCATTCTTGAATACTAGGAGAGCTCTCTCATTGATGTACATGAAA
The DNA here is from genome assembly GCA_947683625.1 of Mallotus nudiflorus. Lineage (NCBI taxonomy): Eukaryota > Viridiplantae > Streptophyta > Magnoliopsida > Malpighiales > Euphorbiaceae > Mallotus > Mallotus nudiflorus. Next base: position 888,091 of record CANTUR010000125.1, read on the forward strand.
GTAAAATAACTCTTAGGATTGGTGATGAGAGTGTTGAGTTTAAAATTTCAAATCTAATCAAACACCCTTTAAAGGATGAGATGTGTATGAAGCTTAATGTTATAGATTCATGTGTTAAGGAAGTAAGTTATCTAAGGAGGCATATAGAAAAAGTGAGAAGAGTGATAAGGGTTTTGAAAAAGAGCAAGAGAATAAAGTTGCAAAATCTAAAATTTTGTTAGGAAGTGACAACCCAATAATTGCATACCTACAATATCTTCCTAAGAGGAAGATGATAAAGAAGAAAAGGAGGAGGAAGAAAAGGTTAAAGTTCAACCAAGTCAAGCAAGTGAAGATGAGGGTTGGTAATAAATTTTAATGAACTATTCAATGAGCTAGAGCATTATATTGAAGGCATTCAAAGGGAACAAAATTATCACAAATATAAGCTCTGCAAGTTCATCAAAATGTCAGGCTATGATATTGCTTCTCCTCTTTCTCCTACTTCACCATAGTGAGGGAAGTCCTTCTTTCCATATTTAATTTTTTTCATTATTTTATTTTATTTCTTATGTGTTTGTCGCCTTTTACACTTAATTTTTCACATTAAGGACAATGTGAAGCTTAAGTGTGGGGGGTTAGCTTTTACATTTACATACAGTTAAGTTCTAAATTTTTTTCTTTATTTGGAATTTTCTTATATTTTCATTTGTTAATTTTTAGGGCTATTGATTATAGAATTTATACACTTAGGGTTTTATAATTTATCACTATCATGAGTTGAGAGCACAATGTTTGTGACATTCTTGTATATGTGTTGTAATCTTTTGGTAATGCTTAATTTTTGAATTTTAAGCTAGGTTAATAATTTATGGTTAAGGACATTTGAATCTTTGATAAACTTAATGCATAATTGCCTTTGAATGATTGAAATTTATGTGTTGTTATTTAAGAAAAATATTTGTAATTGATACTTAACTTTGATTTGTAGTTGATTATTAGGTCTACCATGTGAGTTGATAGCATGAAAAAAATAAATATAAAAATATAAATCTCTCTCTTCTAAATAAGGAGCCAATATTTAAATCTAAATCTTTATGTGCTCCAAGTATATTCTAATGCTCTGAATAGAGTAAAAGTATCTAAAGGACCCACTCAACGATATCTATGCTTAGCATTTCAGGAATGGCGGGTCAAGGAATTACAAAAAGTGGGAAGATTGGTTAGGAAGATTGAACAACAAAAATGAGATGGAGCATAAAATGCACTTGTTTAAAAAAATTATGCTATCTCTTGAATGTTAGGTTTAAGGGTTGCTATGATTTGATATAATAGTTCTACTTGCTTTTGTTTTTCTTTGGTGTTAACTCATAAATTTTCAAGAATTCAATGTAAAGTTTGTTTTTCACTTGGTAAACTTCATGTCTTTGTCCTTGAGTTATTAATTTATTTTTGAGTTTGAAGTTTTGTATTAACTTAAGATTATGGTGGATAGACAAGTCAAATTTTATCAATGTGTCATAATTGTGGTGGTGATTAATGTTCTCATGTGTTTTGCTTGAGGACAAGAAAAAGTTTAAATGTGGGGGTATTTGATTATATATTAGATGTGGTAATTTTGTAGGTTGGTTTAGTGCACGTTTATGGTGTTTATTATTATATTTTTATTAAAATTTGGTTATTTCTATGTTTATGTTGCTTTTGTAGAAGTAAAGAGGGTGATGAAGAGTTTAGTGAATTTGCTTGGGATTTATGAATTTTTTTATCATCATGGAATTAAGGTTACCACTGAAGACACAAATTTGTTGTCACCATAGAAGCAAGGCTATGACTAAAGTTGTCCTAACCTTCAACAGGCACAAGTTTTCTATTACCATGGCAGCCTTACTTCTGTTATAACCCTTCGCTAACCTGAATTTTTATGATGTGGCATTAACTTATTTATAGGGCAACACCTCCACTCTTTAAGGGGGCTATAAATACATCATATTGGGAATGTTTTTGGGCAAAGGAGATAGAAATAAGCAGTTGGAAAAGCTTAAGAAAATTGGGAAAACTCAAGAGAGATTAAGAGTTAAAGATCAAATATCACAAAATTATATTTTTATTTTCTTCTCTCCTTTCTATTCTTATAATTTTCATGATTTGTTTTTATGGTTGTGTTGAATACTTTTCTAATATGTTAGGCTAAATATTCATTTTTAGGGATTGATAATCTAAACATGAATTAGTTGAATTTTATTTAATGTGATTATGGTTATTGTGCTTAATTTATGTTGATGCTTGATCACTATTAGCATAATTAAAATTAAGGTTTTAGGTTGAGATTCTTTTATACGTAAAGATATCATAAAGGTATTGAATTTCATATGGGTATGGTGAATTAATTCATTATTTAATTTGGGGAATATGTTTGCAATGAGAATTGGAACTTTGTGTTCTTGAGTTAATTGATGAGTTAAAAACATTAGTTAGTTCTTGAGAAAGGCTAATTGATAATTTAGAAAGGCCAAGAATATGCAAGCACACATTAATTGAAAATGACTAATGATTGTGAAGAGAATCAATCCCTAGCAACTTCATATATTGATAATTCCTTTTTATATTATTTTAAGAAGTTTGTTTTACATTCTTTTGTTTAATTTCATTTAGTTTTAAAAACAAAGTGAATTCTATAGCCTTAAACAATAAAGAATTGGAATAATAGGTGATTAGAATGAGTTCTTGTGGGAACGATATTTTTTATACTACTTAGTGACACTGTGCACTTGTAGTTTTGCACAAACAAAAACTGAAAAAAAATGTAATAAAAATTTACAAAATTGAGTTACCAATTTTGAAAAATAAACACAAAATCTAAATTAACAATCATAAATAATTAAATGCACAATTTCTTGGCTACTTCTACTTCTTCTTCTTTAATCATATAAAACAAAATGAAACAAAACATAACCTAGAATTGAAGCAAAAAAATTTGTTCCAACACTGCCTACACATTAACATATGTTTGCTTCTCTCTTTTACTTATGATTATCCAACTAATTCCTTTTTTTAACCTTCTTTTTTATATTAATTGGATAAATGAAAAAAAAATGTGTACACTTATTTTCGTATCCAATAATGATGAGCTCGAACAATATCATCCTTCTTTTGATTGCATTTAATATTGTATTTATTTTGATAAGAACATAAGACCCAGATGTCCTTTTTAAGCCAATAAATTTGACATTTTTTTCCTTGAGATCAGAAGGCAAGAAACTTTTATTGCATTGATTGGAGTATAACCAAGTCAAAATAATATCATTTCCAGACTTCATTTTATTATAAAACCCAAAATAACAAAAATTATCAATGAGAGTAAAGAAGAAAAATTATAATTTCCAAGTATTAATAAAAAAGAATGAAAAGAAAGTTTAATTTACTAATTGTCAAATTAATCTATTTTCTTTTTTTTTTTATGAATTTTACCTTACTGTTGGTGTGAAATTGTAAATCATCCACCAGCACCCTCCTAACCTCTCAATACCTTATAGGACTTAAAAGACAAAAAAAATGATAAACTATAACAAAATTTAGTGTGCAATTTACCATGAAAAATAAAAATTTGCATTAAAATATAAGAAAATTAATATGGGATGAGAAATATGAATCACACAATAAAAATTTTTATTAGCGGGACATGAGCTTACTGAGCAAAGTTGAGAAATATGAAGGACATAAGAAAACTTAGCTAGAGGAGGGCTTATTGAGTAAAGTCACCATGTGAAAGTGAATTTTATCTAAATTTCACTACTCATTGTGCATTTAAGCTTATTAGGGACTCAAATAAAATGAATTTAAAATTCCTGCATTGAACATGTATATACATTTCTAGTGTTGTAGCCTTGCACATTATCCATGTCAGCCAAAATAGAGGAATCAGAATTATAAATAGGCTGTGAACAAAATGCATAATAAGCAGTGCATATGATTCAATCAAATTCTTAAAGCATCAATTTTTATTGCATTACCAATGCCATAATGGAAACAAATAGAAACATTAATTCCATCAATATTCATAAAACACGATGAAATTAATTTCAAACAATAACAAAAGCCAATCAGTTAAGCCTTAAATATCCAAAACATGCTTGGAGTCGGGTTTGGGTGATTCGAACTTAAACACTAGGAGCTACCTTGCCAAAGACCTGAAGAGCAATGATGAAGCCAATGAAACAGAGTCTCAACAACAGCAGGAGAGACTTGAGTCCCAAAGCATCATCGATGTAGAATCTAATTCTGCTCAAGGAGGTGGTGGATGCTGCGAGAGCGGAGGATCCAACATCGCATCTAAGTATGCCAGCTGTTTTAGCAGCTGAGCCGGAGGAGGAGAGGGTTTATGATTGAAAGAAGAAAAAAGAAAAACAAATAAATAAACATTTTAGTTCCTTCTATCAGTGCTAAAAGGTTTTGAAGGAACTTACAATTATAGACTCCACAGCATCTTGTCCTTGTGCTAAAAGAACCCCCCATTTTTTCACCTTCAAACGTTTAAGATTCTTAAATAGAGATAATTGAAATGAAGACAGTGTGGCTGAATATTTTGTGAATGGGTTGTCACTCTGGTACACAAGTAGCACATAATGTCCATTAGCCCTATTATTAAGAGGACAATGACAACCCCAAAGGTGATCATATACTTCACCGATCACTTGGGAGTCTGGAAACCAAAAGACTATCTATAATCGTCGATAGTTTGTCTAAGTTCATAGCTGATATAGAAAACCACTCCTTTGAACTGATCCCAATTTGAAGGAAACTATATGCCTATGGAAGATCCTGTACTTTGATAGGTGAACCATCCTGGAACTTCACTTCCAGAATATAATAAGCAGACATAAAAGCTATGTGGATATGAAGTGTAAGGATGTGGAGTTTCAGGTTGGAGATTATGTGTCTCTAAAGGTATCATCGATGAAAAGTGTGATGAGGTTTGGCAAGAAAGGGAAGTTAGCACTAAGCTATATTGGACCATTCAAGATTTTGGAGAGAGTGGGCATGGTTGCATATTGGTTGGCTTTGCCTCTAAATTTGTCTCAAGTGCATCCAGTATTTCATGTCTCGATGCTGAGGAAGTACATTTCAGACCCTTCGCATGTGTTATAGCCTCAAAGTGTGGAAGTGAATGAAGATCTAACATACGAGGAAGAGCCAACTATGATTGTGGATTATCAAGTTCATCAGTTACGTTCTAAGCAGATTCTGATGGTCAAGGTGTTGTGGAGGAGCAACAACATGGAAGAACACACGTGGGAGACCGAGGTTGAGATGCGGGTGACTTACCCTTACCTTTTTCCTCGATCAATTCTTATATTCAGTTCTTTTATTTAAATTCAAGGATGAATTTTTTTTATGGGGGAGATTGTTATAACCCAAAATTTTATAAATTATTAAATCAATTTATGGGATTTGCAGTGTTAATAATTATTTGATTAAATTGTAATATTTAATTATTTTATGAAATTAAATTTGAATATTATTTTAATTTATTATGAAATTAAATTAATTGTTATATTTATATATGATAACTAATCTGTGGAACTCCTGGGCTAGACGTCCTGTAAAGCACGAAACAGGGGGCAAGGTGAGAGGTGGGGGGAATCCCCACAAACACTATGATGCCTAAGTTAGAGAATAGAAGTAGGGAGGAGGTGAGATAGCTTGAATGTGTGTGAATGAGATGTCCCATTATGAGGGGTATAGGGTTCTATATATAACAATACTCAAACCTGGGAGGAATGGGATTCCTTATGGATCAGTGAATCATAATCTTTGTAAGAGAGTGGTCCTTCTTCGATTAGGATTCCTCTTTGAGGTAGTTCCTTGGATGGGTCTATCTTCTCCCTTATCCATGTGTTCCTATTTAGGGGGGTAGAGGACCCTTAATTAGGTGAGTTGAGGTGAGGTGGCCAGCCTTAGTCATAATAAGCAAAGCTTGGTGCCGAGTATTTTGGTTGGTCATCATCGAATCGTAATCTATGGAACTGGGTACCTGATGAGTGAGTATGATCACCGCAATAGATTAACCCATCCGTTTTAGAACAAGACGGAACTAGTCATCATTGGATTTGTAGATGCTCGATTTAGGGGCATGAGGCTTAGATGTTTGGAACCTCAGTACTACGGAAGCGACCTGAGGGTGCCAGCTTCAGTCACTGGACTTATATGAACGAGACTTAGATGCTCAGCTCAGGGGCGTGAGGCTTACATGCTCGGAACCTCAGTACTACGGAAGCTACCTGAGGGTGCTAGCTTCAGTCATTGGACTTATGTGAACGAGACTTAGATGCTCGGCTCAGGGGCATGAGGCTTACATGCTTAGAATCTTAGTATTACGGAAGTGACCTGAGGGTACCAGCTTCAGTCACTGGACTTATGTGCTCGGAATGGGCTGGGAGTGATGCTTGAAACATCTCCATATTTACTTGATGGAGCAACCCACTCGAAGATGTGGGTGGGCCAACACGTGGTGGTTTTATTTCAACTCTTGAGGTCACGTGATTGATGCATCATTTTGTGTGTCAGTAAACGAAATGCTCGTACAGCCGTTATCGCGACTCCTCGCCTAATGGGTTATTTTATTCCCAACAAGCCCTTGATGGCCTAGGGAGTAGCACAGTAATAATAAGGGCAGTTAATGGCGTGCTTCCAGGTCCTTTCGTGTCTCTATAAATACTGTTACGCTTGCTAAATGACACATTTTGCTTTCTTTGCTTTTTTATTTTATTTTTGCTGCGTTTCTACTGCCTCCACCGTTTATATTCCTTCCTGCCATAATTCTTGCTTGAGGTGACTAGGTGATTCTTTTCATTTTTTCTTCCTCCTCTTTTTGCCCCTTTTGTGTCATTTGGTTTTTGTCCCCTTCTTTGCTATGGCTCCCCAGGAAGAAATTAGCTATGACCTCTTTATGTCCAACGTAGATAGCGAATTGCTAGGGTGGTATCGGCGGTGGTTCTGCATCCCCACCGATTATGCCCTCCACACTATAGATAGAAGGTTTAGGGCGCATATCCCTTTATCAGGGCTAAGTAGATTAGTAGTGTACTTCAACCAGTTAGAGGGGAGTCTGAAATTTCCCTTAGATCCCTTTGTCAAAGACTTTCTTAATAGGAATAACATTGTGTCCGGTCAGCTTCATCTGAATAGTTATAGGATACTGACCAGGTTCCTCCAGTTGATGCATGAAGAGGGTAGGGTTCCCGATCTAGATGTTCTCTAGTATTTGTATAGGCTAACTAGGAAGAAGGGAGAGTTGATGTTCTCCCTTTCGGTCGTACCCAACCATTCATTTTTTTGTTAAACTTCTGGATCTCCACAAGAAGTGGAGATACCATTTTTTCATTGTGGAGCATCAATCGGACTTCCTGGATGTCCGACGGATGTGGTCGGATGAGTGTCATAAAGTGACCCATCTAGCGAAACTTTTTGATCCTGATACGGAGTTAGTTTTGCGGCTACATCTAGACGGACTCGCCGAAGCTTGATCCGCGGAAGATGCATCCCGGAGGTATCTATGGAGAGTCTATTCGAATCACGACCATTCCCCTAGTATGATTATTTCGCTTTGAGCTTTATTTTGTCTGACTAGTTTTATTTTTCCATCTGTAGATGGCTGACTTTTTTTATTTTACGAGCGGGATTTCCTTAGTTTATGAGCTAGCTGCAGTGGAGGAGGGCCGGAATTCTCCTTCCCCGGAAACTGAGGCTCCTCTAGCTTTGGAGGATATTCCTGTCGACCCTAAGGGCAAGGCACCGATGGAAAGTGAGTGGCCGGAGCTGGTCGGGCGAAGAAAAAGGCGGCTGATCGACACAGGGTCAGATGTAGAGGGGCTAGACGAAGAGATTTACATCCAGCACCCCTAGTTATCTGGTTGTCCAGATATACGGGGCTGGATATTGAAAAAGATGAAGCCCCCGAGCATCTCCAACAGTCAAGTACGGGACTAGTACGTTGAGTTATTGTGGTTACTCACTGACATGCAACTTTGGTCGGAGGAGGGACCGGACGGATTGCTAGATTCCATGATCGACTAGTCGCTGGAGGTAAGGGAGTTTCTGCTACTTAATACAACTATTGTAGTGGATTCTTGAATAAGTTGCCTGGTTGTTTTTGGTAGACGACTCAAACCTTGCTACTGGCGAAGGATCAGTACTTCTACTTGAAGAGCCAGTACAACTTAAAGGAAACTGAGGTGGGGACAATAGCTATAGATTTTGCGAAGAAGCTGGATAGCGCCAAGGCAGCTCTGGAACACTGCGAGACAAGATATGTAGAGGCCAAATCTGATGTGGAGGCAAATCAAAAAAAGGTTTATGAACTAGAACATAACTAGGCCCAGCTGACAAGGAGGATCGAGGAGCAGGATCTTCAGATTGCTGAGCTTTAGAGGAGGCTAGCGGAGCTTGAGAAATCTTGTGCGAATGATAAGAAGGCATATCAAAGCATGGTAGGGGGTTTCTCAATGCATATCGGGCTAAGTGCAAAAGGATCCTGCTCTCTCAAGACTCAGGATTGGACTTAAGGGGCCTTAGATTGGATAACTCCAGCTGATCTGGCTAGGCTTGTTGTGGAGGAGGACACCCGTCGAAAAGCTGGTTCCTTTCCTTGAGAGATTTTGAAGAGGCCACTATTATAGCTGGGTATGGTGAGCATCCAAAGGCTGTCGATGTTGTTTCCCCCTCAGTTTCTGGGATTAGGGGTCCGGGTGTTCAAATACTAAAGTATATATGTATAGGTTGATGTGTATCTTTTATCTTTTTTTTTTGTAACCAATCATGTGTAAAGACATTCTTTATCAATGAAGATACTTTTTATTATTGAATCAGATTAAGTATTTGAGTACAAGATTACTAATAATATTTCCTAAGAGAGTCTGAGTTCCAGAACCTCGGTAGTTCTCTGCCTCCTCTTTCTCTTAGTCTATACGCCCCCTTTGTTGTGCATTCTGAGATCTGATACGGGCCTTCCCAATTCGGACCTAATTTGTCGGTGCTCGAGGTACCTTTGCCAATATCTGATCTTCTAAGTACCCAGTCACCCGTCCTAAAATTCTCTGTTGGTTTACATAGATGGTGGTACCGGGTTATTCTTTATCGATGTGCCTCAGTCATTGTTGCCGCTTGTTCTCTTCGTTCCTCTTGTACGTCAAGGCATATCTATGTGTCAACGCTATTGATGGCATGGTCGATGTCTTGGCTTACCCAGTAACTTGGGGACTTAACCTCCATTGGAATTACTACATCCATGCCATAAGTCAGTCTAAATGGCATTTCACCAGTGAACGATCGAGGTGTGGTTCTGCAGGCCCAGATTACATTGTTCAGCTCTTCGACCCAGTTCCCTCTCTTATCGTCGAGTCTTTTCTTCAACCCTTGCATGAGGATTCTGTTGGTGACCTCAGTTTGTCTGTTCGTCTGCGTGTGAGCTACTGAGGCAAAGTGCAGTTTTATTCCAAGGTCCGAGCAAAAACTTTTGAATTTATGGTTGTCGAACTATTTGCCATTGTCTATAATTAAAGTGTGGGGGATGCTGAATCTACAAATGATCTCCTTCCAGAAAAAGTGTTGTATCTGAGCTTCTGTGATGGTTGGGACTACTTCTGCTTCTACCCATTTCATAAAATGGTCAATGGCCACGATTAAGAACTTATTCTATAAGGTAGAGGGAGGAAAAGGATCCAGGATGTCCATCCCCCATATGGCGAAAGGCCAAGGGCTACCGATGCGATACAGAGGTCGAGAAGATTTATGGCTAAGTCGGGCATAGTGCTGGCACTGGGGACATGATTGTGTTAGCTATTGGGCATCCTTTGACATGGTGGGCCAGTAATACCCTTGGAGCAAAGCCTTTTTAGTGAGTGAATAGTGGGACTCATATGCACCATAGATTCCTTCATGGATTTCTCGGAGTATGTAATTTCCCTCCTCCAGGGAAACGCACTTTGACCAGGGGTGCGACAGGGATTTTTGGTAGAGCTCCCCTCGGTGGACGGAATAATGGGCTGCTTTGGCCTTGAGCTTCTGAGCTTGCAGCTTATCTTCTGGGAGTGTGTCATGCTTAAGATATTGGATTATGGGCTGTATCCATTCTGATACTACTTATGTTATGAAAACTTCAGTGTCCTCTATGCTGGGACTGGTTAGTGATTTGGTGAAATTCATATCCCTAAATGCTTGATTGTTCTCGGCTGCAGATTTAGCAAGGTAATCGGCCTCATTGTTGTCTTCCCTGGGAATTTGGACGATCTTTCATTGGCCTTCATCTTGCTCGATGTGTTGCAAAAGTCGCTTGGCTTTGTCTACATACTTGGCAATGCAGGCATCTTTGATTTGAAATGCTCTGTTGACTTGGTTGACTACTAGTTAGGAATCTGAGTGTATGCTGAGGTGTTTGGCCCTGACTTCAGTGGCTAGTTTCAACCCTGCGATGAGTGCTTCGTATTCGGCTGCATTGTTAGTGGCATTATACTCTATGCATATTGCGTACTGGTTATAAACTTTATACGGCCCCCTGAGGATTATTCCTACTCTGAAATTTGAGCTGAGGATGCTCCGTCAACATAGAGCTTCCATTCTAGTATCTTGGTCAAGGCTATATCTTCCAGAGCCATTTCTTATACAAAATTTGCTAATGCCTGGGCTTTCATCTACTGTCGGGGCTCATAATCAATATCAAACTCGTCAAGTAAGATCGACCATTGCACTAGCCTGCCTGAAGTCTCTGGTCTCTGTAATATTTTTTACAGCGGGAAATAGGATCGGACTACAATATGGTAAGCTTGGAAGTAGTGTCGAAGCTTTCGAGAAGCATGAACCACAACTAAGGCTAACTTGTCCAGCATGGGGTATCGAACTTCAGGTCCTCAGAGCATCTTATTGACATAGTAAACAAGGCTTTGCTAGCTTCCCTCTTCCCTTACTAGTACTGAAGCGATGCATTCTCAGCCAATAGAGAGGTATAAGTATAACGTCTCATTTGGTATCAGACGGTTGATTAATGGTGGGGAAGACAATAATCTTTTAATTTCTTCAAATGCTGCTTGGCAATCAGCGGACCACTGAAACTTGTCGAAACTTTTGAGAGCTCGGAACAATGGTAGACATCGCCTAGCCGAGCAAGAAATAAAATGCCCCAATGCGGTTATTCTACCACTTAGCTTTTGTATATCGCGGATGCTCTTCGATTCCGCCATGTTGAGTATGGCTTCCATTTTTTCTAGGTTGGCTTCAATGCCTCGGTGAGAAATCATGAACCCTAGGAACTTGCCTGCCTAGACTCTGAAGATGCATTTATCAGGATTCAACTTGATCCTGGATTGGCTTAGTAACTGGAGGACTCGATCCATGTCTGCTGGGTGATGCTTCGGGTGCTTGCTTTTGATGATGATGTCATCCATATATACCTCTACATTGGTTCCAATCTAGCTCTGGAGGACTTGGTTCATCATTCTTTGGTACGTGGCTCCAACATTTTTCAGTTCGAAGGGCATCACCATGTAGTAGTACAACCCTTCATGTGTGACGAAGGATGTTTTCTCCTGATCTTCTTTCTTCATGGGGATCTGGTGATAACCTTGGGTAGCATATATGAAGCTGTATAAGCCATGGCCAATGGTGGAATCGATGAGCTGATCAATCGTTGGTAATGGGTAGCTATCTTTAAGGCATGTTCGGTTGAGGTTGGTGTAGTCTACACACATTTTGTACTTCCCATTTGCTTTTTTAACGAGTACCATGTTGGCTACCCAGTCTGAGTGAGTAACCTCTTTAATGAACCCGGCTGCCAATAGCTTTACCATTTCCGTGGCAATGATCTTTTGTCTTTCATAGGCAAAAGTTCTTTTCTTCTGTGCTACTGGCTTGGCTCCTAGTTTAGTGTTTAGGCAGTGACAGGCAACCCGCGGGTCCATGCCGACGATCTCGGAGGCTTGAGAAGCAAAATCCTTTGAGTTTCTGGTAAGGACGTCCCTTATTGTGTCTTTGATGTTCAGATCAAGGGCATTGCCAATTTTCATGGACTTTCCTCCCCTGATTCACAATGTCTCCGTGTCTTCCACCAGTTGTGGGTCAGCACCTCGCTTCTCAATTTCCCATGCCTCTAAATGAAAAGCCTCCGCCAGAGACTTCATGGTCATCTGATAGCATTGTCTGGCCATTTACTGATCTCCCCTAATAGTAAGGGTCCACTTCTTGACCGAAATTTTCATAGTTAATTGTCGAATGTTGGTGACTGCATCTGCTTCGTAAAGTACCGGCCATCCTATTATCCCATTATAGGCTAGTGGTATGTCTACCACGTTGAATGGAGTCTGGACGATTTTTGTTTCCTCATCCTCTTGGTTTCTGAATTCTAGGTCCAGATTGACAATCCCCATTGGTTGTATCGTTCCCCCACAAAAACTAGTGATGGGGTTTTGGATGGCCGTTAAGTTGGTGATGAAGCTACCCATAGCTTTGTATGCATTCCAAGATAAAACATTGCTAGCACTCCCATTATCGACCAGTAGCCTTTTGACTCGATACTTATTTATGCATGCAGTTATCACCAGGGCATCACTATGAGGGTGATGTATATGAAAATTGTCTTCCGGGTTGAAAATGCTATCACTTTTCCCAGGTATCATTTTTTCTCCTCTACTGCGCTTTAACTATTTCCCAGTGTTTTCTCCTCCTACAATCATGTTGATCATCCTAATCGGTTCTTTCCTAGCTTTCTTTGCCTCAGCTTTGTCATGGTCTTGGTTTTTCTAGGTTTCCGCGTCCCCTCGATGCGTTAGTCAAATTATCAAGCTTTCCCCACTGCACCAGTTTTTCTATGGCACTCTTTAGTTCTCTGCAGCCTTCTGTGTTATGGTTGTACTCTTTATGATACTCGTAGTACTGGCTTCTATTACGAGTAAATCTCCGGCTTGGGCTGATTCTCTTGGTCAGTGTAATCTCCACTTCATTCTGCCTGACCCACATAAGGATCCTGGATCGAGAGGTGTTTAAGGGTGTATATATGTTTGCTTCCCTATCAAATCTATCTGCCAAAGTTCTGAAATTCATTTTTGGGAAGCTTACTCGTCTCTATTTTGGTCGTTCATCCTTGATCGATGGCCTGTCTTCTTCCTGATGCATCCTCCTGTCTTCATCCATCTTTATCATCCGGACCGCTATCGCCATTACCTCTGCAAAGGTATTCGGCTCTTTAGTCATTAATTTGTCTTTTAGCTTTCCGAGTCTGGTGCCATTTTTCAAAGCTTCTATGGCAACTTCATCAACGAGGTGCTCAATCTGCATAACTATTTTATTGAAACGGTCAAGGTAACTTCATAGAGATTCATTAGCCTCCTGTCGGCACATCCGTAGGTCGTTGATGTTTTTTGCAAGAGGGATATTAGTTATGAATCTGATACGAAACTGCTCTGCTAGGTCCTCAAAAGAAGTGATAGAATTCTCTGGGAGCCGATGAAACCATTTTTAGGCGCTCTTCGTGAGTGTACTTGGGAAGACTTTGCACATGATTCCATCGTTCACATTCTGGAGCAGCATCTTTGTCGAGAAAGTTGATATACGACTGATAGGGTCTCCTGTCCCATAGTACTGATCAAGCTGAGGGATTCTAAACTTACTAGGAATCTCCATTTGAATTATTCTGCTGATAAATAGGGTTCTACTATCCATCACCCATTCTTCTTCCTTTCTAGGTTTAGTTCGGGCTTTGTTCATTGCTTCCTCAACCTTCTGCGCTAATTTTGAATCATCAAGAGCTGGGATGGACGAACTACACTCCCCTTCTGGTGTTTTACCCTTCCCTGTGCTCGTCCCTAGGGCTTGTTGAGGTGCTACATTATCATTATTTGCAACCGGTTTAGTATGCCCGCTCTGTATTATAGCTCTTACCTATTGTTGCATCAAGGCTATTTGTGCCTGAATATTTTTTATCATAGCCTTTTTGCTTACTTGGTTAAGGCCGAGTGTTTAGGTTACGGTGTTTAGGTTTGGAATGGTTATTGTTGGCGTTTCTAGTAGGCTTGGAAAAGGTATTGAGGGTATTGATCGATGGTGCTGCAACAGAGCATAATATGGGAGATCTATCCCAAGGACGGGTATCTCGGGGTGTTTTTCAAAAATAAAGGTACATGTCCGGATGAGGCTCCAACATGCTGCAAGGTGGGCGGTGCTATTATTGCTGGGAAAGGGTTTGAAAGGTCAGTCGAAAGGATAGGTGCAGAAGGATTGGTGTCGGCCTCAGGAATTTGGGTTGGAGGTGGGCTAGAAGTCATAGTGAAGGTGTCTTTAGCTTAGCAAGTAAAATGAATGGCTTTCCCCAAGGAGTTCCCATATACGACGCCACTTAATAACTAATCTCTGGAACTCCTGGGCTAGACGTCCTGCAAAGCACGAAATAAGGGCCAAGGTGAGAGGTGGGGGGAATCCCTACAAACACTCCGATGCCTAAGTTAGAGAATAGAAGCAGGGAGGAGGTGAGATAGCTTGAATGTGTGTGAATGAGATGTCCCCTTATAAGGGGTATAGGGTTCTATATATAGCAATACTCAAACCTGGGAGGAATGGGATTCCTTATGGATTAGTGAATCATAATCTTTGTAGGAGAGTGTTCCTTCTTCAGTTAGGATTACTCTTTGAGGTAGTTCCTTGGATGGATCTGTCTTCTCCCTTGTCCATGCGTTTCTATTTGGGGGGGTAGAGGACCCCTAATTAGGTGGGAACATTCTAGATAGTATCAATATATATTCTTCTTTCTTTCTTTCTTTTCTTTTTTCTTCTTTCCTTGCTCAACCCAATATCCACCAATGCCACCACCACCAACCACCACCTCAGGGTGTGAGGTTGGTCTCTTTTGGAAGCTCATCCTCTGAGTTTGTCAAATATTCGAACCCTTTCGAGTTTCAACTCTGGTAACTATCCCATTTTTGTATAATTCATTTTTTAGTATTTCGAGTTTTTGGTTAGTTTAAGCCTTTATTTGATTTTATTAGCTATTGTTGCTTTGAGGTTAATTGCTGTAGAGGTTGTGAGGAAGTTAAATGTTATTTTTATTTATTTTTCTAAAAATTTTGAATTTCTGGGCTCATGGGTTGCTGTTCCCATATTGTTCCAAGCTCAAAAAAACTATATTTTTAATAAATTCTACTAATTATTTTAAGCATATTTTGTGAAGAAAGTTTATTGAAATTGTATTCTGAATTTTTATTATAAAATTTTGAATGTTTATGTAAAAATTGGATTTTTGGAAAAATTAGTATAAATTAGTAAAGTTTTTATTTTAATTGAAATTATTGTTAATGAATATGTTTTGGATAATTTCTGAGTAATAAATAGTATTAAAATAATTTTTATGAATTATTTAGTATTTTTAGCTAATTAATAATAATTTATGGAAATATATTCAAATAATAGTTTTATTTTTTTTTTTGTTAAATGAAATTTTAGCTATTTTTATTATATATTTGAGCAATTTAAATAACCATTGATAATTTATGCTATTTAAATTTGAATATTTGAACAAATGGATTTTATTAATATTATTTAATTATATTTGGGATTTTATTATTTACGTTGAAAATAAATATCTTTCATGTTATTATTATTATTTAAATAAATTGAATTGTGGTATTTTATAATTTTTATGAATTTTAGTGAATTATAAATATTTATTATTATATTATTGATTTTGAGTATATTGGTTCTCGGTTGGGTAATTTATATAGTTCAGGGGCCCAACCCAAGAAATTGAGTATTTTGTGTAATTAAAGTGCATTTGCGTGTAGTATTAGCTCTACTTTTAATAGAGAGACGTCTGTTTTACTGAGAAGTCTCTGCCGAATTTTCGATAGAATTCTCATAAAACGTGACATCAAGTTGGTTCTAAGTTTTGAATTTGTTATCAAGTCATGTCCTATATTGAGTCATTCTTTAGAATTTCTAGAAATATAAAATTAGGATTTCAATTCTAATAATAATAATAATAATAATAATATTATTATTATTATTATTATTATTATTATTATTATTATTATTATTATTATTATTATTATTATTATTATTATTATTATTATTATTATTTGTTCTTTTATAGTTGCGCCAAAACCGACTCCTATAGGACCATACCAGTCTAGTCTTTTTAGAGGAGTGCACAACTGTGAGTTATTATCATATATATATATATATATATGTTGCATATAGATTAATATTATGAGCATTCATATATTTTAATAAATATGAATTTAATTATGTTCATTTCATTAAATCATATTTATTATTATTGTTAATATTCATATATATGATTTTTCATAGAAATATTGAGAACATTTAATTTTGATAATATATGCTATCACTTTTTTTTATATGTTGAATTTTCATTATCTGATTTCAAAAATATATTTTGGAGGATAGCAGTAGAACATGCTACCTAGTGGGCTACACTAGGACTGTGTGTGCATTAGTACGTTAAAATATTACGATTGATGCTATGAAATTATTGATGTTAGATTTGGATAATTGATTATTCAGATTTATGGTGAGAGAATGTTGTGATTGTGGGAGCTCGGTTGACCTAGTGTCTCGTGGCCAATAATGTTGACAGTGAGACTAGAACTCGGTTGACTTAGTGTCTCGGGATAAGTCTACTATCCGAAAATTGAGAAGAGAAATATTTTGGAATTAAGTGAGCCTGTTGGCTAGTGAGGTTCAATGATCGTGATTGCAAAATATTTTAGGGTTTTGCTCCGATCCTTCACCCAAAAATTTTTTGTTAATAGAAATATTTTTTAATATTTTAGGTCAATAGAAAAATGTATTTAATATTTCAGTTCCATGAAATTTTGAATATTTTAAGTTTATTTTTCATTTATATGATACACTACAAAAAACAGGTGTTTTAGTGATGAATTTTTCTGACGCTAAAATAGGAAAATCCGTTGCTAAAACTCCTAATGACATAATTCACGACGGATTTTTATCCGTCGCTGAAATGCTCATCGCTAAATTTTAGCTACAGAATTCAAAAATCTAGCGACCGATTTTAAAAATCCATCAGTACAATTAGCGACGAATTTTTGAAATCCATCGCTAAAATTAGCGATGGATTTTTGAATTTCGTTGCTAAAAAGAGCGACGGATGTAATATCCATTGCTAAAATTAGCGATGGATTTTCTAATTCCATTGCTAATTTTAGCAACAAATTTTCTATATCCATCGCTAATTTTAGTGATGGATAATTAAATAAATTTGTCACTAATTTAAGAAATTGAAAAAAAAATTAAATTCATATTTTGTCCTTTGAACTCAAATTTAGTACCTAATATAACATTAAATATTGTTTGAAATCAAATTATAGTAATTTAGAAATTTAAACAAATAATTGAAATCTGATACCATTACATATTTCTTATAACATTACCCATCTATTTCAAAACAGCCATAAATTCGATACATTGTTCCAAACATAAAACCCACACAACGAGTTTCATATTAGTTATACAAATTAACAACATCATCAATTATGCAAAACGATTATGGACCTGTATCATCATGAGTTAGACCTATAAATGGTGGAAGCTGAGAATTAGGTTGAGACTATGAAAACATACGCATAAACTTTTCCATGTGTTCTTGCATTTCATGTTGATCACGTTCAACTTGCCCTTTATATTTTCTCATGTCTTCATTCATCTTTTTATTGATTACGTTGTACTTTCTCTTTATAAATTTGCATGTCTTCATTCATTTTTTCTTGGAGTTCTTGAACTTGTAATTCCACCTTCTGCTCCACCACTTCATCCCTATGTTGTTGGAACCGCTCATCTACTGTAAAATCATATCGTGTAATGGCTGATGAACTGCTGAAAATCTGAGGGTAAAATGTGGGTGCCTGCATTTACAATGATCACATGGACACCGAATCTTATTCTATCCATCAACTCTGGATGACTACATGTAAAATTAATAAATTCATCAATTCTGGCTTCAAACTTTGTAGTCAAACATCCATTTATCATCTGATTATTAATCCACAGGAATTTGCACTCATTTTATCATACTTTTATAAAAACACCTACAATAAGATTATATATATGGATCTAGTCAAATATTATAAAAATATTATTTATAAAATGATTGAAAAAAACACTTCCAATATATCCCCCAAACACCATACTACATATTTACTTGCACAAAAAAGCACTTCTAATGGCACATTAACCACGTTCACAACAATTCATGTATACCAAATAGTTAATCAAAAATCTATTTAGGCAAATAAAGAAATAAGTAAATAAAAAATAAACACAAGTAAATCAATAAATAATTAAAAATAGTATTGAAATGAACAATCAATGATAATGATATTATTATTCCTTAACAATGATAGCACTAAACCCTAAAACTTCATAAAAATATTTAATACGAAAATTCCTAATAAATTTCTATGTAACTATTACATAGAATTATAAAAAATAGTACAAATTGAAATTTTACATAATGTAATGATATAAATGTATGAGAATCTTTAGTGTATAATATTTTATTTTATATTAATCATGTTCCTATGGCCAATTGAACTCAAATAAATTTTAAATATTTTAAATATAAATAGTATCAATTGTAATTAATATTATACTTATTTTATTAGTCAAATATGATATATTTTTACTGAATTGTTAAGTTAAATTTAATACATAACATATTTTAAATCAATGTAAATTTAAAATATAAATATTTATAAATATAATTATATAAATTATATTGTGATTAGATAATTGGAAACTATGTTATTGTGTTGTTAGATATTTAATATATTTTATATTAATCAAGTTCCTATAAAAAATTCAACTCATATATTTTAAATATTTATACAGGGCAATTAATTAATATTAAAATCAGCATATTGAACCCTTTTAAGTTAAATAATAACAGTTTAAGTTACTTTCAAGTATTTAAGTTAAATTTTTTAAATAAATGTATAAAATAATTTAACCAAAATTTTAAAAATTATATTACATATTGGTGTTTGATAAAAAATATATATTAAATTTAAAATATTTGCTAAATTCGAGAGCAACTAAAGATTTTAGAATCCAAACTCAAGTTATTTTTTTAAAAAAATAACATGGTATACATTTCATATTTTAGTTGAAGATACAATGTATATTGAGATGTGTTTCATATTATCTTAATAAAGGATGTGAAAATTTAAAAAATAAAAGCTCAAAGAGCCAATTAATTACTATCAATTCATTAAGGACGTATAGAACGAAATTCAAAATGAAGATGTGGCAATAATTTGGTCGGACATATTGTTTAATGTTTAACGGACGTCAAGTTTAGAATATAAAAATTAAAAAAATTAAAGGCAAAAGATCAATAATGATCAATTGAAAAATATAAATTCACAATGTATTAATAATAAAGGCAAATGAGGGTTCGATCCATGAAGGCCCTTCCTGTCAATAAATAAATAATAGAATTGCAACGACAATGATGGTAATCAGTATCTGCAATCAAAACAAAACCTAATCTTAATTGTACCATTGCTTATCATATTAATAAACACAAACACACAGACAATTACAACAAAACCAAATTACATAAGCTAGTCAACACACTACCACAACCCATTACAAAAGTAGGCTTCACCATTAATCAAACCAAAGTAAGTACAAGATCAAACCAAATGATCTGATGTTTATAAACTACTTAGTAATATAGAAACATCAATACATTCATAATGATAATTAATTTGCATAAAAAATTCAAATAACACATATAAACAAAGAAGGAAATTTGACACCATAAGGTACCTAAAGTATGAGGGAGGTTATATGCCTTCAGTCAATATATTGACATGTGTTCAAAATACTTTGCTTGTTTAATCAATGTAACCTTTATGAAACTTCACCCCCCCCCCCCCCAATCTTTGTGTTTTGAACTTAGCAAATAACTTTTTCATCGGAGAAGTTTCAATGAGCGTTGTAAGATGCACTTCTAAACAACACCTATTACTCAATGGCAATGAATTTTTAGGAAGTTTCCTGAGAGTCTCTAACAGAATGCCAGACACAAAATTAAGTGGTTGGGAAGTTGAGCCACTTATAAAATCAAACAAATCAAAACAATAATCAAACACATCATTTCACCATTTGAAATTGAAGGGTGTTAAAATTGTAGGGAACAAAATGAAGACCATAGTGATGCCTTATGCAGAATTGGCAAAGTTCAAAGGAAGGCACAAACCTGAAAGTTTTAAAAGGATAGAAGATAGTGGACAGATGCTGAAGACGATGACAAAAGATGGCGCATGATGACCTTAGCTAACGGCGATGACGATGTCATTCATGAATGATAGTGACTCATACGAATAGGGCTGTAATTGAGAACATTAGGAAAATATGCATCACAACTAAAAGTAAGATTAAAAAATATGAATAAGAATTTAGTGTTTGCAAATTCCAATTTAGGAAAATTACAAGTGGTGCGAGTGGCAATGCAGGGTGTAAATCACGAAGGCTAGAGTGTTGATGTTGATGGTGCATGAGGGTGAAGATGATGGTGCAGCGAGGGTGAAGATGATGGTGGTGGTGGATGTAAAAGAATAAGGCTACCAACAGAGGGTGGAAAAGGAGGGAATTGAGGATGCTGGCAGTAATGGTGAAGAAGGGAATGAGCGGCGACAGAAGGAGATGGGTTTGTACAGAGAAGAAATTAGGTTAAGTTGTGACGGATTTTGAATGATAAATTTATTAAATTAATTTTGAAAAATAAATTAATTGAAGATAGCGACAGATTTTATTTTTCATCAATAATTTACTAACGGATTTCAAAATCCATCGCTAAATTAGAGACGGATTCAAAATTGGTCACTAATTTAGCAATGAATTTTGAAATCCGTCGCTAATTAGCAACAAATTTTTTCTCGTCCCTAAATCGATCTCTAAGTTTAAATTCCATCGCTAATCCATCACAAACTAGTGACGAATAAAATCCATCGCTAAATCGTCAGTTTTTTGTAGTGATATATGAAACAATTCATAAACTTAATCAAAACCATCTTCTTAAATATATACATAATATCTACAAATTATATCTTTTAAATACAATATATCTATATAGTATATATTCAAACAACAAAAATTAAAATTATACACAAGAAAAATCTCCTAAAAAGTATAAATGCATGAACAGTAAATATCTTATAATATAGAATGAATATGCTTTTGGTATGTTATTTGTTTCCGATGCACTTTAAAATATCAAAATAAAAAAAAATAATTATGTGTTGGCTGAAATATATGGTGACTAACACTTTCTAAATTCATAGAATTCTTGCTGAATTAATATTTGAATTTTTAATTTAATTTTAATTTTTAAATTTATCACCAAAAGCTAATAAATTTTTAAAAAAAGAATAAAGTGAAAGGATTAGAGATCGATCGGAGCATAGAAGACTTACAAGTATAATCGATTTATTCAAAAAAAAAAATTAAATAAATAATGAAGTGATCAAAGGGGTTAAGATGGACTAGACATGAGAGCATATACGACTTACAAGCAAAGATTATTCTCTTCAGAAATAAATAAATAAAGTGAAAGGGATGGATAAGGTTAGGCATGAGATGGAGAAAATATTAAATTAAATTGAAATATTGAACTAGAAGACATTAAAACTATACCATACTGAATAATATTAATCCCGAATTAAAAATCGAATATAGTACTGAATATTAATTCAATAACTAATATATAAAGAAGAATAATAGTAGTGAACTTAATTAAATACTTTTCATTGTGTTATTAAGTGATATATATTAAGCAGCATATGTATAACAATATAGGGTAAAAATTCTTATCAAACTCAAAGATCCAAGGAGTTTCACCATCCTATGCGTTGTTAGTTCTAAAGAATTTCCTAAATATTTATGTGATCTAGGTGCTAGTATTAACTTGATGCCTTTATCTCTTTTCAAGGAGCTGAATATTAGAGATGCAATCGACACCAACATGTCCCTTCAATTGGAAAATCATTCTATTAAGAAACCCTATGGCGTGATTGAGTATGTGTTAGTTGAAGTGGATAAGTTTGTGTTTCCGATGGACTTTGTAATATTATATTTTGAGCAAGATAGGAACTGCCCATTAGTATTGGGGAGACCATGTCTAAACATGGGAAAGATGATCATTGATGTTTATGATGGTAAAATTACCTTAAGAGTAGGGGATGAAAGAGTGGAGTTTACTATGTCTAGGTTGATGAAACAACCCCTTTGTGAGGAGTTATGTATGAGGGTTGAGGTTGTTGAGGAATGTGTACAAGAAGTGCAACATAAAATAGAACATTCAAGGCATTTGGAGAGGGAGCAACCACTTGAAGAAGAGGAACATACTTTTATCAAACTTGAACTCCTCACCCGAAATGAAAACTCAACTCCAACTTCCATTGAAAAACCACTTCACTTGGATCTCAAACCTTTACCTTGTCATTTGTGGTATACTTTTCTTGGAGAAGGGAACACTCTACCTATTATCATTTAAACTTAAAATGACATTGTTTGTCCAACATTATGGCATTTTAATTAAAGTAATTAGTGATTTTACAAATAAAAATAAGAAAAGTTAGGTCATTTTTATTCATTAAAATATAATATAATCTTATATATATATATATATATATATATATATATATATATGTAGTTAGTATTAAGCTTACATAATAATTTTACTGAAAATATGCATTAAAAATATGTTTATACAAAAATGTATAAACATACACAAACTTTTACTATGTAGTTATTGGTGATAAATATAAATTCAATCAATAATATAAATTTATGTATAAAATAAATTTTTGAAACCCATTTTAAGCTGTGTCATATCAATCTGTTCCAAAAAAATCAAATTTTCATACCGAACCGTCTCAAAAAATGAGATAGTACTCGTATGAAAAATTTTTAAATTCAGCATTGATACTGGAGATTTTCTTTTCAAAATCTCCAAATTTTGGTATGGTTTCAAAGATTTTAAATTTCTTCGACTTGTGCTCATCGCTAAATAGGAGTATAGTAGATTTACAGTAGGAATTACTCTCTTAAAAAATAAATACACAAATAAATAAAATTAAATGAAAAGGGATAGAGATGGATGGAATATGGAAGAGAAGAGATGATTTTAGCAGACATAAAATAAATATTAAAAATATTAAAAAATGAAATGAAAATAAACAAAATTACAAGAAAGGGGTAAGAGATAAAAATAAAAGAAATAAAAATAAATTACAAGAAAGAGACACGAAAGGAAGAAGAAAGAAACACGCAAGTAAATAATGAAAAAGAGATGTTTTCTTGTTCAAAAGTTAAAAAATATATTGTTTTTGTTTTTGTTTTCCTGGCAATTCATCACAATTTTATTAAGAGTGAAGCCATAAAACAGGCGGCGACTCGAATCATGGCGGGCGAAGAAGCAGAGGAGATGAGAAGTAGAGTTTCTATTGCAGATATGGCAAGAAGTGCTGTTCAAGAAGGTGGATCATCTTATTCTGATTTGAATGGTCTACTTGAAGAATTGAGGATTGAAGCCATAAATATAAAAGTATTAAGATAGCTGATTCCAGTATTGTATGCAGCATAAATATAATGTTACTTTTTTATTTTATTTTATTTTATTTTTTTAAAAGTTTTTAATTTAATTATTGATATTCAAAATTTACTAAAATCTTATTAATTTGATTTAATTTGGATAGAATTATAATGGTAAAATTTTTTTAATAAATTATTAAATGTAATCACATACATTATTATTTAAATTTAAAATATCGGTTAAATAAGAATAAATGTGGACCATCTAATCTGAACGTGTTAGGCTATGTTACTGATTTTTTTAAGCTAAAAGATAAAACGCAAGAAAACACTTACTGATTTTGAAAGCTGAACAGTGTGGTTTATATCGCAAGTGATTACGCATGAGGCCACTTTTTTGGCTTCATCTTTCCTGCATTTTTGTTTCCTTGTAATATTTTGCTGTAGTTTTCGATTATAAAAGCAACACCATCTTGTGTTTCTGTTTTAAGGAAATATGGGCGGCGAAGCTCATCAGCTACACATATTTTTCTTCCCTTTCATAGCTCATGGCCCCATAATACCATCAGTGGACATGGCCAAGCTATTTGCTTCACGAGGTCTGAAGACAACAATAGTCACCACTCCATTCAATGAATCTTTCATTTCCAAACAAATGGAAAGATGCAAGAACTTGGGTCTTGAAATCGATATCAAAACACTCAAGTTGCCCACCACTGAAGCAGGATTGCCTGAAGGATGCGACAATCTTGACTTCATCACTTCACGAAACTTGGGTTTTGAAATGGCGAAAAAATTAGTTTTTGCCTCATCTCTCCTTCAAGAATCACTCGAGCAGCTCCTCAGAGACTGCCATTCTGACTGCCTTATTTCTGATTTTTTCTTTCCTTGGGCTACTAATTCTGCCTCTAAATTTGGAATTCCAAGGCTTGTGTTTCTTGGATCGAGTTTGTTTGCTTCATGTACTTTCGCATCCATTGCTCTATACGAGCCGCAGAAGAAAGTTTCATCTGATTCAGAACCATTTCTTGTGCCTAATCTTCCAGGAGACATAAAGCTGTCAATAAACCAATTAGCAAATTCTGGGGTACAAGCTCATGAACAGGATGACTTTTCCAAGTTCTTGAAAGCATCAACAGAATCTGAGTTAACTAGCTTTGGTGTAGTTGTCAACAGCTTCTATGAGCTCGAGCCAGCTTACGCTGATCCTTACAGAAATGTTTTGGGAAGGAAATCATGGCATATAGGACCTGTTTCACTCTGCAACGGAGATGTTGAAGATAAAGCACAAAGAGGAAAAAAAGCCTCCATTGACGAGCATGAGTGCTTGCAATGGCTGAATTCTAAGAAACCCAATTCAGTGCTTTATATATGCTTTGGATCTGCAGCCAACTTCGGTACATATCAGCTAAAGGAAGTAGCAATCGCGCTCGAGTCCTCCAGACAGGAATTTATATGGGTTGTCAGGGAAAACAAGAATCCTGAAGAAGAAAATCTAAGTTGGTTACCTGAAGGATTTGAGCAAAGAATTGAAGGCAAAGGACTAATAATAAAAGGCTGGGCACCACAAGTCTTGATTCTTGATCATGAAGCGATAGGAGGATTTGTTACACATTGCGGATGGAATTCAACACTTGAAGCAATAACTGCTGGAGTGCCAATGGTCGCTTGGCCTCTAGGAGCTGACCAATTCTACAATGAGAAGTTAGTGACACAAGTGCTGAAAATTGGTGTCAGTGTGCGTGTTAGACAATATGGAGATACCATTAAGAGTGAACTCATAAAGGAGGCGATTATTCGAGTGATGGAGGGTGCAGAAGCTGAAGAAATGAAAAGCAAAGCAAAGAAACTTGGAAAGATGGCAAGGGAGGGCGTTGAAGATGGTGGATCTTCCTTCACTGATCTTAATGCTTTGATTCATGAACTTAATTCCAATCATTATCAACGAAATTTGAGTGATTATTAGTCAGTTGTTTGAATTGAAATAAACAAATTTTGAGTGAATTAGACTTTTTTTTCTTTTGGAAAACCTGAATGCACTCTTAAAATTTTTAAATCGAAAATGTTATTTGTTGCAGCCACTAAAAAGATAAAAAAAAAAAATCAAAATTCTGAATCCATACTATCCCTACACATGAAGGTAAAATAGTCTTTAAATAAAAAATCTTTATGATTTGTATATCACGAGCTACTATGTACATTATTGATCTTTTTAATACAAGTCACATAATTGATTCTACAGCATACATTAAATTTAAATTGGATGTGCTGGAAGTAACAATTCAACTCATCAATATTTATTATCAACTTGGGTGAAAAATTTTGGTTTAAATGGTGAAAAGTTTTGATTTGTTATCAACTTAAGTTTTATTTATGAAAAATATTTATTAGAAAGAATATAAAATTTATTTATCGAAATTAATTGTTGAAATTTTTTTATTATATTTATTATTTTGAAATCAAAATGATTATAGTTTAACCAACTTTAAATTGTAGTGATTTAAAAAAAATTCAAACAAATCAAATGACAAAGAAAGAATAACAATTCAGCTTTGTCCTCTAGACATGACATGCTATTATCAAAGCAAAGGTACCAATATGAAACAGGTGGTTAGCAGCCAGTGGCCACGCAACGCAAACCAAATCTGAAGAGATTCCAGGCTTTATTTCGAAATGTACGTACTTTGTTTTTTGTTTGTTTGTTTGTTTTTTTGTTTTTTTTTTTTTGAAACTTCAAATATATTGATAAGAAATGTTGCAAGAGCTAGAATATTGGAACCATGGTTGATTATTATTATTAACTGCCAAACACCATGGTTGTCAGTGGTTAACTACTACATATATTCAGGAGTAGAAGTTCATACCAAGACAATATCTAAACTAAGAAATAGAGAAAAATAAAGTACTAGATAAAAAAAAAGCTAAAGATTTTAACATTTTTTTTTTTGAAATAAAAAATCCTAACATTAAGAGGCTAAATTTAAACAATCTTCTTCCTCCTTGTTGCTAATGTCTTCAAGCTTCTTTGAAACTTGCGAACCGCTTGGAATGATAGAAAAACAAAACCTTATAGCCACTCTTAAGATAAAGGCGCCAATAACTCAAAATAACATAGCTCTATAAAATATAACTTATATATGAATAAAATATGAAGAAAGAATATTAAATGAGATGATTTTAGCCAAAACCATGAACTAAAAAAGAGTTTTATGAGAGAAGGAGGAGAAAATATTTTTAGAGAGAAAGTGGAGCTACTGAAATGTACGTACTTATGGTTCAATATTTTTAGTTGATTTATTTCAATCACATGATGCTACACAAAGTGACAATGACATATTCCCTATAAATAGTTCATGTGGTAAAAAATATAAATATTCTACCAAGAAGAACATATATTAAATTTCTACTTCCTCCTCCCTTTTTTCCCATTGTGGTATTGCGATAAATCATTTGATCTAATTGTTCAAAAAAAAAATGTGACATGGTATCATCAAGATCGCAAGATTCAATTCCATACATATAGCTCAAAAATATAGGAAAACCATCACTTTTATTCTATATTTTAAGCCAATTAATATAAAACCTATTTTAAAAGTCATGTTAATTGATTTTACGGGATTCATGTGGTGTTTTCTTGAAAATTTTGACAAAATTTTTTCTGGCCTTCTTCCTCCCTTAATGGCAAAAGCTTGCTGTTTAAAGGAGGCTAATCAATGGGTTAAATCCTTAGGGATTATCCAATAATATTATTGAAATGGATGTAAAGAGTGTAGTTTATAAGTTCAATTCTTCCTTAGTAGATGTGTCAAAATTAGGCGTTGTGATTGGAGCCTATGGTCAATTGCTAGTCTTTTGTCTGGACTCCAAAGTTGTTTTTGCAAGAAGTGCTAATAGAGCTGCACTACTTGCTTTGTTTCTTCTACTGTTTGCGAGCACATGCCTTCTTTTCTTAGCAATATTCTTTTCTTTTAAGTTTTTTTATGCTATTAAGTTATTTCAAAAAAAAAGTTTCCCTATTATTAAGTACAATATTAATAAAAGTAAACAACTAAATAATTAATAAAACTTTAAATAATATTTTTAGTTGGTCTCAACTTGAGAATTCTGTTAAAATTTTACTAACTTTTACTAATTTTCTAAATTTAAAGATATTTCTTATACAAAAATCTTTTAAACCTTGTTAATAAATAAACTAATAATTTTTAATGTACTAATCAATTATATATGATTATTATATATAGTGTTATTTAATTTTTTTCTTCAAATTCAAGTGTCATATTATCATTTTTGTTTATTTAAATAAATTTGTTACTTAATTATATATATATATATATATATATATATATATATATATATATATATATATATATAACATATCTAATTCAAGTGTTATCTAAACAAAATACAATGTATTTAAAAAATAAATATATGAATTACTTTATTTGATTAAAAAAGTACATGAACCTAGAAAAAAATGTATTGCTTATTTTGGTGTATGGCTCATATGTAGTATGTCTTATATGTAGTAGTAAATAGATAAATGTTGAAGGGTAATGGAGCAACTTGTCCTTTAAGGGGTTTCTCAGGTTAATTATTGAGGTTACGGTTAGATCGGTTGGGGTGTGGGGGCAACTTCCCCGTGGTATAGTACAAGGGTAATTTTGTAGTTTTGTATCATACAGCTTAAATATACATACATCATGTATTTATAACCCTAGTTTGCAATAATAAGAAAGACTCTAATCGCTCACTCCCAAGGACGTAGGCAAATTGCTGAACCACATTAAATCTTTGTGTTCCTTTTTTTCTTCTCTATTTTATTTTATTTTACTCTTGTTGGCTGTATTATTTCAAAACAACTAGTATCAAAGCGATTGTGATGGCCCTAAATTCAAGAGAAAATTTTGAAGTGGGTAAATTTGATGGAATCGATAACTTCGGATTATAGTAGACACGAGTAAAGGATTTATTGGCACAACAAGGAATTTTGAAGACATTGCAGGCCAAGAAACCGAAAGGCATGGATGATCTTTATTGGGAGGAATTACAACAACAAGTAATAAATAACATATGACTATGCCTAGCATATGAGATTATGTACCAAGTTATGGACATTAAATCTCTAGGAGAGGTACGGTAGAAATTGGAGAATTGATATATGTCCAAATCGCTTAAGAACAAGTTATATCTTAAGTAATGGTTGTATGGGTTGAAGATGCAAGAGGTTTCAAATTTGGCACAACATGCCAATGTCTTCAATTAGATAATCATGGATTTGGTTAGGGTTGATGTGAAGATTAAGGACAAGGAAAAAGCAATTATACTATTGTATATTTTACCGCCATCCTACAAACACTTGGCGACTACTCTTATATATGAAAAATAGTCCATTAGCCCAGAGGAGATTACTACAACATTATTGGCTCTCAACCAATGGAAATAGAATGCAAGTGAAGAATCTTATGGTAAAGGATTATATGTGAAGGGTAATCTGGATCATGGCAGAAGACAAAGTAGAGAAGGTTCTATAAGGGGGAAGTCTAAGTCAAAATCCAAAAGTAGAAAGCAGTTCAGTGCTTTAAGTGTAAGGTGTATGGGTATATGAGGACAGATTATCCAAGAAGAAAAGGGCTGAATGATGACAAGAAGAATGATGACTCATCAAATTATGCAAATGTGGTTCCAGTTGATTATTCAAATATAAAATATAGGGATATGTTGTCAGTTGCAACAAATTAGTTCATGGATTGATGGATTATTGATTTAGTAGCATCTTATCACATGAAACCTAATAAGGAGTGGTTCATATCATACAAGTCAGGTTTCTTTGGTGTTGTCTCTTTAGGTGATGATAAACTTTGTGCTATTGTCGGTATAGGAACAATTAAAGTTCAGACACATAATGGTATTATTAGGACTTTATATGATGTTAGGTATATACCTGACTTAAGAAAGAATCTGATTACCCTAGGCTCATTACATGCTAATGGTTTTCAATATAAATATAATGATAATAGGGAAATCATGAGAGTAACTAAAGATATTGATTATGATGAAAGGGAAATGAACCACAATGAGTATTTATAAACTACTAGGGAATACTATTGTAGGTGGAGTTACATTAGTTATGTCAGATGATGATAGTACAAAATGGTGGCACATGCATCTAGGTCACCTTAGTGAGCGTAAGATGACTTAATTGCATAAATGAGGTCTATTAAAAGGAGTTAAAAGCTGTAAATTAGAATTCTGTCGATATTGTGTGCTTAGAAAATAGTATGGAGTTAGATTCATGACTGGTCAACATACAATAAGGGGAATTCTTGATTATGTGCATTCTGATATGTGGGGGCTACTAGAGAACTATCATTGGGCAGGTCTCAATACTTTGTCACTTTTACTAATGATTTTTCTAAGAAAGTCTAGGTGTATTGTTTGAAATAGAAATATGAGGTATTTCTTAAATTCAAGCAATGGAAATAGAGGTGGAGAACCAAACAGGGAGAAAATTTAAGTATTTTGAGATTAGATAATAAGACAAAATACACTGATTCACAGTTTTAAAAATTTTATGAGGAGCAAGGCATTCAGAGGAACTTTTCAGTTCTTAAGACACCACAATAAAATGGTGTAGCAGAGAGAATGACCATATCCATTATTAAAAGGGCAAGGTGCTTAAAATTGAATGCAAGGCTTCTTAAGAGTTTTTGGGTAGAAGCTGTGAGTATGGTGTGCTACCTCATAAACAAATCACCACTAGCATCATTAAGTAGGAAGGTTGTAGAAGAGGTATGGATAGGTAAACCAACTAATCTTCATAATTTAAAGATTTTTAGTTGTCCTATTTATGTGCATATATCCAATGATGAGAGGTCTAAACTTGATCTGAATTCTAAAAAATACATCTTCCTAGGCTATATAAAAGATATAAAAGGGTACAAGTTTTAGGATCTAGTGTCAAAGAAGGTGGTAATTAATAGGGATGTAGTGTTTGATGAACAATTCATGTTACAACAGAAAGATAAAAATGATGTGATAGTAGGTGATGGAGATAGTTCTAGTTTCAAGGTAGTGCAAGTGAACTTAGAACCCCAAGTCCTAGACAATCAAAAGGCTAAAAGTTTTAGTTTAAAACCTTCAAGTTCTACTTCAGGTGAAGAATATCACTAAAGTCTAGTTAGAGATAGAGAGAGACGTACCATAAAGCCTCCTAAAAAATTTAGGTATAAAGATTTGGCTTCTTGTGCTCTCCTTATTAGTAGTGGAGATCCATCAATTTTTCATGAAGCTATGCTTAGTGAGGAGAAAGATAGATGAGTGCTATGGTGGAGGAGATGGAATCTTTACATAAAAATCAAACATGGGAGGTTGCTCATCTACCTAAGGGAAAGAAGGCTATAAAGCCCAAATGGGTGTACAAGAAGAAGCCAACAGTATCAGAAAAAGAAGGGGAAAAGTTCAAGGCTTGGCTAGTGGCAAAAGGGTACTCACAGTAGAAGGGGATTGACTGTGATGAGATCTTCTCTCTTACGGTTAGACACACTTCCATTAAGGTAGTATTGTCTTTGGTAGCTAGTTGGGTTATGCACTTGGAGTAGATGGATGTGACGACAACATTTCTTTACTATAACCTAAAGGAGCAGGTTTTTATGGAGTAGCCAGATGGTTTCACCCAACCTGGGTAGGAACATCTAGTGTGCAAATTGAAAAGGTCCTTGTATGGGTTGAAGCAGTCTATAAGGTAGTGGTATAAGAGATTTGATTCCTACATGATTCATAATGGTTAGAGGCATTGTGAGTATGATTGTGTGTTTATATTAAAAGCCTTAATGATGGTTTTTTTTATTTTTCTACTACTATATATTGATGATATGCTTCTTGCTACTAAGAATTTGCATGATGTTCTTGATTTAAAAGCTTTGTAGGGAAAGAATTTGATATGAAGGATTTAGGTGCTCCAAAGAAAATCCTTAGGATAAAGATTCATAAGGATAGAGGTTCTATAAAATTTTGGTTATCTTAACAGAGTTAACAGATATAGGATGAGCAATGCAAAACCAGTGAGTACTCTATTGGCAAATCACTTTAAGCTTTCCTCAACTCAGTGCCCAAAGTTAGATATATAAGTTAAAGACATGGAAAAGGTACCATATGCCAGTGCAGTTTGTTACTTGATATATGCAATGGTTTTCACCAAACCTGATTGGGCTCATACTGTTAATCAAGTCAGAAAGTTTATGTCAAAACCTAGCAAGTAGCATTAGGAAGTAATCAAGTGGAAATTTAGTATATGAGGGGCACAATAGGTCATGGCATCATGTTTGGTAGTCAACAGGGTGATCCTTCAATTGTAGGATATGTGGATTCAGATTATGCTAGTGATATCGATGATAGAAGGCCTACAATAAGGTATGTCTTTACTCATACAGGAGGGCCTATTTATTGGAAATCCATAATTCAGTATATAGTTGCATTATCTACAACTAAAGCTACGTATATGGCAATTGTTAAAGAAGGAAGCATTAAGGCTTATAGGACTAGTGAAGGAATTAGGCATTGAGCAATATGGAGTTTAGTTGCATTGTGATAGTCAGAGTGCCATTTATTTAGTAAAGAATCAAATGTATCATGCTAGAACAAAGCATATTAATGTGAGATTTCACAAGATCAGGGAGTTGATTACATCTGGTCAGATATTGCTATAAAAGATTCACTCTTTTGAAAATGTAGCTGATATGTTGACAAAGCCAGTTACTAGTGTCAAGTTCAAGCATTGCTTGGACTTGTTGAATGTTACCATATGCCAAAGAAATATATTCACCTCAACCTATTGTTACATGAGAAATTTTAGGATTTATCTCCTAAGGGGCTTCATATTCACCAAGGTAGAGATTGTTGTGTATGGCTCATATGTAGTACTAAGTGGATAGATATCGGAGTGTAGTGAAGCAACTTGTCCTTTGAGGGGTTTTTAAGTTAATTATAGGGTTACGATTAAATGGGTTAGGGTGTGGAGGCAACTTCCCAGCAATATGTGAAAAATTCCTAGAGGGGGTGAATAGGACTATCGAATAAAAATGAGAAATTAAAAGAATTCTTTGCAAGAATTGAATGGAAGTTGAGAAGGAAGAATGAAGAACACAAAGATTTAATGAATTCGGATGCAACAATAATCCTACGTCTCCAACTAACTTATCCCCAAGTTAGGATTTTTAATCACCCACATTCTTATTCACAAGATTGATAATACACAAGAGTTTTATGGCTCACTCTTACAACCTTACAACTTGATTTTTAAGGCTCACTCTCAAACTAAATCCTAAGTGTTTTAATGGACAACACTTAAACCAATTCCTTTAAAAATAAATCTCACTTCCCTTCTAATCTATCTTAACATTTAAGATAAAGAGAAATTCTATTTCTAATACACAACAAACTCTCATAAGAGTTTACATAAAGAAATGAATTTTAGAGGAGTTTAGAAAGCTTAATTGAATGCTTGAATTTATAAAATGAATGAGTAAGTTTCTTAACCTCAAAAAAATCTTTAGAGGTCATATTTATACTTGAGCAACCTAAAATAAAAGCTAAATATGCTAACTTCCATTGAAGATTTGCATACCTAAATAAGCTCAGATTTTTACAAGTAAACTCAATTCAGAAATATTAAGATGTCTACTTCAAAAGTGAAAAAGATCATTTTCTCATTATAGAGCTCTAAGGATGTTAAAAATCCTTTTTGAATCTCAGAGGTCAAATTAACCCACAAGCATAACTTATCAAGAGGTAACTCGTAGCAGCTCCAAATACTTTAGGTATAATATTGAGATATTATACCTCATCAAAATACATTATAATGATAGTATTTTGTATTTTTGAACTTGAACTGATAATTTTGATTCAAAAGTTCCTACACAGTTAATTGAAATCATTAGAATCAAAATTGTTTGTCAAAGTCCAAAATTAGGAGTTTGATCATGCAAATAGTCAACAATCTCCCCCTTTTTAGCTTTGACAACTAATTTTAAAAGATGATAAATATTGTGTGTGTGTGTATGTGTGTTTCAAAAATAAATAACATGTAAAAACATGTTAATTAAAATAGCTCCCCCTTTCAAAATAAATAGATGCAAAATGAGAAAATAATTTGCTCCCCCTTAACATGTGCATAAATTCAATATTTATCATGTATCAAAGCATATGAATTATCATAGCATGTATATGGGTTGATATAGTATGTTTCAAAAAAAAATCACAAAGGAGATAATTTTTGAAAAGATATCAATTGAAATAAAAATATTTATTTCCTTTAATAAATATATTTATTTATTTTTCCTCCTTTTGGACATGATAAGAAATATAAGTTTAATACTTTATTCCCCTTCTTTAAAAATAAAAACAACATACAAATTTAACTTGAGGGACAATGTCTGTTAAGACAAAGTTGTTAAAAATATGATAACATGATGATAATATGATCATTAAAATAAATTGATAGGCAATTTGAAGGAAATAATTTCAAACATATATGCATGTGGTGCTACTAGAATGCATTACAAAATAATACATATAACACTCACTATCACATGATCATATAGACCTTAGCTAGTTAATAATCATGTGGATAGAATGCATTTTTTTTAAAAAAAATTATAGACACATAGCTTCTTCTCCCCCTTTGTTAAAGACAAAAAAAAAAAAGAAATATAAAGGGAAATGAAAAAAAATTTAGAGGGAATAAAAAATCAAGAACCAAAATAATGAAAACAAAGATACTCAAAATCTTTATAGAATGCATGTCATACATAAACAAAGTAAACAAAATAAGGCTTTTTATCACAAAGACAAGACTAGCCACACTTACTAGAAAAAAAAAATTGATATCAAAGACACACTTTCATATAGTAATATCATAAACACATCTTTGAAAATAATCTGTTCGTAACAGGAAATTAACTAAGTATACATGTGAACTTAATTATTTTTACCTCCTTTGACAAAAGTAAATATAAACCAAATCTTAAAAAAATATTTATGTCTTATCAAAGATCAAAACAATTCCTAAGAAAAATTTATACACGAATAAATTAAACATTAATTATGCATGTATAAACAAAAAAATTAAGCGTAAAATTTAATAATTAAAAAAATAAACAAACTCAAATATTTTTCCCTTTTGCATTAAAAAGGATAGAGTTACAATGATATTAAGATACCAATTGTAGACAAGATATAAAACTAACAACTCATGACTTAGATATTGTTTATACATGACTTAGCGTTCCAATAAATATTCAGAAAATAAACCAAACCTAAACTGACATAAAATAACCATAAAAACAAACTAACAACTCAAAGGTTAGATATTGAAAATATACTGAAAATAAGCCAAATAGAAACTAATGACAAAATTAACAAAAAAATATAAAAAGAAACTATTCTTGATGACGAGTAAAAGGAATAAAAATATATAATTCATATTTAAACAAATATAAATGCATAACATTTTTTAAAAAATTATAAAATTATTAAGAATAAAATATTTATTAATCAAAGTAATCAATAAGCATAACATGATTTCACATGAAAATAGTCCAACCATCAATTAAGCATAAAATTTAAGATAAACTAGAACCATCAATTACAAATTCATGCTTAATGAAATTCAATCTCTTTTCATTAAGCGATTTGGTGAAAATATCTGTAAGTTGATTATTTGTATCAATAAATTCAGCTGAGATATCACCAATTTGAACATGATCACGCAAGAAATTATGTCTAATGTCAATATGCTTAGTTTTTGAGTGTTGAATGAGATTCTTGCTAAGGTTAATAACACTTGTATTGTCACATTTGATTCGAATGTGATCAAGTTCTATACTATAGTCCAACAATTGTTGTTTTTGCCATAAAACTTATGAACAACAAAGACTTGCTACAATATATTCAGCTTCTGCAAGGGACAAGGCAACTAAAACTTGTTTCTTACTAAACTAAAAAACTAAACATTGTCCTAAAAATTGACAAGTTCCATAAGTGCTCTTTCTATCAAGTAAGCTACCAATAAAGTCTGCATCCAAATAACTAATCAAGTCAAAGGAAGAGCTCTTAGGATACCAAAGTCCTAAATGCATTGTACCACAAAGATATTTGAAAATTCTTTTGATAGCATTCAAATGAGACTCTCAAGGACTTGATTGAAATCTAGCACACAAGCAAGTAGAAAATAAAATATTGGGTCTATTAGCAGTTAAATAAAGAAGGGATATGATCATACCTTTAAATCACTTTTCATCAACCAGTTTGCCATTCTCATCATTGTTAAGTTTGGTTGTGGTACTCATTAGAGTTTTGTTTCTTTTAGATCCATCCATTCCAAACTTCTTGAGAATGTCTCTTGCATATTTGGTTTGATTTATGAAAATCCCATCTTTGCATTGCTTGATTTGTAATTTGAGAAAGAATTTAAGTTCTCCCATCATACTCATCTCAAATTCTTCTTGCATTAGTTTTGAGAATTCCTCATACAAGCAATGGTTAGTAGCACCTAAAATAATATCACCAACATAAATTTTCACAATTAATAAATCATGTTTGGATTTCTTTATGAAAAGAGTTGTATCAACCTTTCCTTCAAAGAAACCTTTCTCTAGTAAAAAGTTACTTAATCTTTTGTACCAAGCTCTTGGAGCTTATTTCAATCTATATAATGCTTTTGAAAGTTTAAACACATGATTTGGAGAATTAAAATTTTTAAAACCCAGAGGTTGTTCAACATATACCTCCTCTTCAACAAAACCATTTAAAAATGCACTTTTAACATCCATTTGATAAAGTTTAAAATCCACGAATAATGCAAATGCAAGTAGCATCCTAATAGCTTTTAACCTTTCAACGGGGGAAAAGGTTTCATCATAATAAATGCCTTCCTCTTTATTATAACCTTTAACTAATAGTCTAGCTTTGTTCCTAGTTATGACACCTTATTCATTCATCTTATTTCTAAACACCCATTTGGTGACTATAATAGGATGATGTTTAGATCTAGGAACCAAGGTCCAAACCTTGTTACTCTCAAATTGATTTAACTTTTCTTGCATAGCAAGGACCTAAAATTCATGACACAAAGCATCATCAACATTTTTTGGTTCAATTTGAGAAATGAAAGCTATATTAACAATAGATTTAAATTTTTATCTAGTAGTTATCCCTTTTATAGTGTCACCTATGATGAGATCTTAAAGATGAGCTTTCTTGAATTACCAATCCTTTGGAAGTTCATCCTTCAAGGTAGGTTGGGATGTCTCCTCATTTTCCTTCTTTCTTAGACCTTTAAGCTATAAAGGTTTACTAGCATTTGCTTCATGTACTTCCACAATTTCATTTTCACCTATAAGATCATCAATACTACAAACATCCTTTCTAGGATCAAGTAAGTTTGATTCATCAAATAAAACATGCATTGACTCTTCAACTACTAAAGTTCTCTTATTAAAGACCCTATATGCTTTACTAGAAATAAAATAGCCTAGGAAATTTCCTTCATCAACTTTGGAATCAAATTTCCCAAGATTTTTCTTGGTGTTCAATATAAAGCACTTGCATTAAAATACTCTTAGATATGAGATTTTGGGTTTTCTATTGTTCTATAGCTCATAAGATGTTTTGTTTATAATTGGTCTTTTGAAAACTCAGTTTGAAATATAACAAGATGTGTTAATGGCTTCCACCCAAAAGTATAATGAAAAATTATACTCATGAAGCATTATTCTAGCCATCTCCACAAAAGTTATATTTTTTTCTTTTAACTACCCCATTTTATTGAGGAGTTCTAGGAGATGAAAATGTATGAGAAATATCATTTTCATTACAATAGTTTTTGAAAAATTCATTTTAAAATTCAATTCCGTAATCACTTTTAATAGATGAAATACAAAAGCCTTTTTCTTTTTAAACTCTTTTGGCATCATTCTTATAAGCAAGAAAACATACACAAGTAAATCTAGAGTAATCATTAATTAATACATATGCATAGTGCATTTCACTGAGATTAACAACTCTAGTAGGTCCAAACAAATCCATATGTATAAGTTCAAGTGGTTTAGAAGTAG
Organism: Mallotus nudiflorus; assembly: GCA_947683625.1. Lineage (NCBI taxonomy): Eukaryota > Viridiplantae > Streptophyta > Magnoliopsida > Malpighiales > Euphorbiaceae > Mallotus > Mallotus nudiflorus. Next base: position 925,794 of record CANTUR010000125.1, read on the forward strand.
ACACTGCATTTTTAAACTTAAATGAAGACTTAGATCATTTTCCCTTTTGACATGCATTATAAGGTTTATCCTTGATGAATTCAAGCTTAAGTAAACCAATCACAAGTCCATGTTTACAAAGATCATTTAAAAGCTCAAAGTTTGCATGTCCTAGCCTTCTATGTCATGACCATGTATCATTGGAAATACACATTAAGAATTTGATATCTTTCTTATCAATTTTATTTAAATCAATAACATAAAAAAATAACATTGTCTACTCTTTGTCTACTCTTTACCAATAGACATAAGCATTTATCTATTCTTTCACCGTTAAAAATAACTTTATTTTCATCGAGACTACTAACAAAGCAATTTTTAGGATAGAAAGTCACTTTATTTCTCATATCACATAATTTAATTATACTTAGAAAATTATGTTTAAGACCATCAACAAACAACACATGATGTATAGATAGGATTGAGGATTATCTTTTTTTTTCTCCAATGCCAATAATTTTTTCTTTTGCATTGTCTCTGAATGTAACATGTCCTCCATCCTTAGCATCAAGTTTGTTGAATTGCTTCTTGTCTCATGTCATGTGCCTTGAACATCCACTATTGAGATACCACTTGCTTTTTGTTCTTATAGATTTCAAGCATACCTACGTAAATAATTTAAGTGTTCTTTTGAACCCAAACCTTTCTTGGTCTAGGTTGGTTAGTTTTGAGATAGTTCAAAGGAAGTAAATTAATATGTAATCTTTTGTAGAAGCACATATTTTTAGTATATCCTTTGATCATGCAATATGAATATACAATATTTTCAAATTTATTTCTTCTAAGATGATATGCTTTCCTAGTATATGCAATATGCCTTTGGTGTTATATGTATCTCCTATTGTTTTGTGTCATTGAGTGAGACATGCATTGGCAATGGTGATGTGTATTTCGATAAGTTTATGTTCGATAGGTTTATGTAACATGTTTATGTACATTGTGTTGTGTAGCATGCCTATTATAATTTTATCTAGTGTACATATAAGCATGCTTAGGTTGAGTGCTCTAGTTTGAGCTTTACCTCTTTGTGTTAGTGAAGGGTGAATATGAGATCTTTTAGCTTTAAAAGCTTGAGCCTCATTTGATTTGGAGGTTTAAGGAGTGGAATCATGTGAAGTTTTTACAAAATTAATATGTAATGAAAATGATGAAGACATTCCATTCTTATATCCAATTCCATGGGTATCTCCATGAATTTTTTAAGAGTCAAGAAGACTATCTAAAGTTTATTTTGCTCTCTTAAATTTAGCAATGGAATTCTTTAATTCTAAGACCTCCTTAGAAAGCTTATGATTTTTATCATTTGCTTTCTTAAGTTGATCTTCCAAAGAATTAAAAGATTTATCATCACTAAAAAGTTTTTTGTTTGATTCAACAAGTTTAGAAAAATTAATTTTTAAATTTTCTAATTCTCTATTTGAGCTACCTAACTTATGCTTATAATGTTTCTTCTTAGATAATAAACTTTTGCATTTAACAAGTAATTTTCTCTTAATAAAGCTCTCATCAGCATCAACATCATCATCATCATCATCACCATCACCACCACAATAATTATCACAATCATCAAAGGAAGAATAAGAAGTAGATGGTACCTCATTTTCATTTTCAAAGGATATAAAGCAAAGATTGGTCACTTCTCGTTGCTCCTCTTCCTCTTCAGATTCAGAGGAATCATCTCAAGTAGCTTTGAATGCCTTCTTCTTATCTTTTACTTCCTTGTTCTTGAATTTGAGTTTATGACACTCACGTCTAATATGTCTCAATTTCTTGCATTCATAGCAAGTAACCTCTTTGATTTTCTTTTTCCATCTCATTCGAACTTCTTGTTGAAGCCCCTTGTTCTTAAGAAATTTTTCTTTCTTAAAAACTTCTTGAAGTTCTTAGTGAGCATGGCAATGTCACCATCTTCATCACTAGAATCTTTAATAATGTCCTCTTCACTATCTTCTTTAAGAGCTTTTAAAGAAATGTTCTTTTTCTTTTCTTCTTTCTCTTCTTACTCTTCACCTCTTTGCTTGATGTGAGCTCATGTGTTAAGAGCTTACCAATGAGCATATTGATTGATATAGTGGAGAGGTCTTGAGCTTCCTTAATTGAAGTAACATAAGATTCCTAATCCTTTTTAGGTAGGATTCTTAGAATCTTGTTGTTTACATCTTCATTGGAGAAATGTTTTCCAAGTTTCTTGAGGGTTGTGAGGAGAGCATTGAGATAGTTTGTCATCTTTGTGATTGATTCATGAGGCTTCCTTTTGAAGAGTTCATATTCATACATATGAAGTTGAACCTTTTTGCTTCTTTCTTGAATGTTGCCTTTATAGTAGTTTTCTAAGGTCTCCTACATTTCTTTAGCCGAAATGCAATGTTGAAGCTTGCTTCTTCTTCTCTTGTTATTGAGAAGACTAGAGTACTAATAACCTTTTTATTTTTGTGATTTTCTTTCCTTTGATCAATGCTTCATTGGTTTCTTGTAAGAGTAGTTACTGCACCATCAATGATAGTTGTTGGTGGTTCCCAACCTCTTAGGACAATGTCCCAAAGTTTGATGGAATCACAAGCAAGATATAATTCTATTTTGAACTTCTAATACAAATAGTCACTACCATCGAAGAATGGTCTAAGAGAAGAAATATTTTATGATTCACTCCCTCTTATCTTGTATTCTAGCAATAAAGTACCTAGAATTCAAGCTTTGATACTAATTAAAAGAGTCCTAAAGGGGGTGAATAGGACTAAGAATTCTTTACAAGAATTGAATTGAGAAGGAAGAATGAAGAACACAAAGATTTAAGGAGTTCAGATTCAACAACAATTCTACGTCTCCACCTAACTTATCCTTAAGTTAGGATTTTCAATCACCTATAATCTTATTCATAAGATTAATAATACACAACAGTTTTATGGCTCACTCTTACAACCTTACAACTTGAGTTTTCAAGGCTCACTTAAAAACCATATTCCAAGTGTTTCAATTGACGATACTTAAAGAAATTCCTTTAGAAATAAATCTCACTTCCCTTCTAATCTATCCTAAGATTTAAGATGAAGAGAAATTTTATTTCTAATACACAACCAACTCTTATAAGATTTTATACAAACAAATGAATTTTAGAGGAGTTTAGAAAGCTTAATTGAATGCTTGAATGTATAAAATGAATGAGCAAGTTTCTTGACCTCAAAAAAATCTTTAGAGGTCATATTTATACTTGAGCAATCTAATTATAGCTATCAGAAATAATGATTTTGATCCCAATATAATCTAAGTCCATTTGAATGAAAATTTGGACTTTTGAGCTCCATTTATGTAGCTCCCAATTGGAATATTGCCAGTCCTGGTTGGGATGCTTCAAAACTAGTTATTAATAGCTATTTTGGTTTAAAATTCTTTAGTCCTAAGCATAGTCTCAATTGAGACATTGGATCATGATTAGTTTTGTCCAAAAATGAATTTTTTGCAGAAATTGGTCCCGATCGAGACTACTCTAGTCCTGGTCAGGATCATGACTTTTTAAGATTGAAGACGATTGGATCAGCCTTAACTTTCTTTATGGGAGTTGTAGATAATTCTTTTATGTTTCCATAGCACTTTAAAACACCTCAATTTAACACTTGTAGCTCAAGATATTGCTGAAATACTAAGAGTTATGCAACCTAAAATTAAAGTTGCATATGCTGACTTCAATTAAAGATTTGCATACCCAAATAAGTTTAGATTTTAATAAGTAAACTCAATTCAGAAATCTTAAAATGTCTACTTCAAAAGTGAATAAAAACATCACCATTAAGCAACAAAGCAAGTCAAATATACTTAATCAAAATCAGCAATTAAAGCAAGTAAATAGAAACTAAATTTCTTGTGTACTTGCTGTTGGATTCTCCATGAATAAAAAAAAATTCCAACACAGAGATCTACATGCCATTTACTTGGCATAATTCATTGTATTACGTTTCAAAAATTAAGTAACCTTCCTTCTTTGCATGGAAATGTTTCAGATACTGTTTCTAAAACTTGTTTTTTTGTCTCAAAAGAATCAATCATTTTAGTTGAGACAGCAGTCAAAATGCTAATGGGTGGTGGTGAGGAGGTGGCAGTGATAAGAAGAAAAGCTAGAGATCTAGCAGATAAGGCCAAGACAGTTATTGACGAAGGTGGATCATCTTATGAAGATGCAGGTGCTCTAATTCAAGAACTCAAAGCTCGCCGAAGATTTTGAGTGCATACAATGACTATCCTCTCTTGTTTATACCATTAGTATTTAAATCATTTGATTTTTTTTTTTTAGTAAAATATTGAAGGTTAGAAATTATATAACGCATCCGACCATTTTAACTAAGTTGACACTCTTTTAGTGTTGACTATATATTTTCGTAGTCCAAATATTATTAAAATAAATAAAAGAAAATGTCAAAAAGAATACAAAGCAAGGCCACAGCCCCAACATGCTAAATGAATCTATAACTAACTCTTGCACTATAGTCATAAGAAATAGTGGAATTACAGAAAGAATGGGAGACGTCCCACCAAAACATATGCCACCGAATTTCCTTCCCTGTAGATGTTAGAAATCTGAAATCGCATTTAAGAAACAAGATGCAAACAATTCATCCAATGCTGCCTAATCTCCCATGGAACACGAGTAGAATGAGTGTGGAAGATATTAAGTACATACATGGAATCACATTCTAACCAAAGGGAATGCCAACCTTTATCCAAAGCAATTTCAACCACTTTGACAGCTTCTAAAAGCTCAGCAAAAAAAGTGAAATTATGGCCAATACTGAAAGCAAAAGCACTTTGTGGCAGTCCCCTAGCCGTGCGAAAAATGCCCCCTGAACCAGGAAGACCCGGCGCACCCAAGGCAGACCCATCAGTGTTTACTTTTAGCCACTCTGAAGGTGGAGGACGCCAAACAACAGCAACCATATCTAGAGCTTTCCTTGGAATGCCAGAAATTTGGAAGATATAAAGAAACCAGAATTCAACCATGGAATTAAACATAGAACCCAAGCGGAAGAAATTAGATTCCTTACTTGAAGTCCAAAGTCTGCGTTAAATCTAATTAATATTAAGAACTCCATCATAAAAAATTATAGCATTTCAAAGCTTCCAAATGAGCCATACCGCATTGACAATGGTCGAAGTCCATAAAACTGAAAGTTGGGAACTAAAAGACTGATTCATGGCGTCTAAAATTAGATCTTTCAATGAACCTGAAGTAAAAACTTGCTTATCAAAAACACTAGAAAGCGAGTTCCAAATGGTGGAACCAACCTTGCAGGTGGTGAATAAATTATCTGCATCCTCACTCTGGGCAGTGCAAAGAACACATCGAGAGGGAATGCAAATCCCTTTCTTTCACAGATTATCGTCAGTTGGGAGGTATTTTAAAATCACCCACCAGTAAATTAGAGAACGAGAAGAAGGTAAAAACTCCTTCCATATAAAAGAGCACCAAGGCATATGATTCCTATATGAGCGCAATTGATGATACATTCGTTTCACACTATGAACCCCATCCATGACCTTTGTCCAAACACTAGAGTCATGAGACTCTTTGGAAACAGAAATATAACAAATATTATCCCTAAGAACATCATTAGAAAAATGAGATAATTGCCATGAACCCTCGTTCAAGAAAGAAGCAACTGATTTAGTTAAATGACATTGATCACAAGAAGGAAAACCCAACTGATTGGCAACCATTGGAGAGATCCATTCGTCAGTATAAAACTTTAGAGAACTATTAGATTCGATGAACTATTTAATATCTTATATAAGAGAAGCATAAACATCCTTAATATAGGTCCATACCGAAGATTTAAAATAGAAGTCCTTAGGAATGCCCGAAGGATGAAGAAACCGACTTCTAAAAATATTAGAAGCATAATCCATGCTAATAATCATTTTCCAAGCCAATTTGCTAAGCATAGCTTGATTTAAAAAATTCAAATTCTTAATTTGAAGACCACTTTCCTTGAAAGGAAGACAAGCAATATGCCATGGAATTGTGATCAACTTTCGATTATTAATAGAGCCTGTCCTTAGAAAATTGTGCATACAACAATCTAAGGATTGAACAAGAGACTGAGGCCATTTGTAAATTGCAAAAGAGTGCAACAAAGAGCTTGCAATGACTGATTTTATAAGCGTAAACCTTCTAGCCATAGAAAGCGTGCTTCCTTTCCACTTGGCAAATTTATTGAAAATTTTATCTGTCATAGGCTTCAACAATTTACGCTTTGGGGCGCTAGCAAATAAAGGAACTCCTAAATAATTAAAGGGAAAAGTACCATGTCTCATACCCATAAACTGCTACAAACGAAGCATCCTCCGCTCAAAAATACCACTCCCAAAGAAAATTTCAGACTTAGACTAATTGACAATCTATCCTGAAATCTTACCATAATGTCTAAAAACAACATTTATGTTACAGATGTTCCTCAAGGAAGCTTTCCAAAACAAAAGAATATCGTCTACATACAAAAAATGAGTTAGGAAATAAATTCCTCTAGCATAAATCATAGGAATAATAAAACCCTGGCTAACTTTCAAAAAGATAAGATGATTGAGAAAATCTTCAGCCAAACAAAATAAAAAGGGAGAAAAAGGATCCCTTTAGCGCACCCCACGAGAACATGGAAAATAACCATGAAGTTTCCCATTAACCATAATAGAAATCCGAGAGTAATAGAAAATAAATAAAATCCAATCCCTGAATACTATTGGAGAATGATTCAAAGTTAGTTACCTAAACTTTAGCTTTGATTGAGTTGTGATTGTCATTTTTGTTCCTTTATTATCTAATTTTAGTTTTAATAATGCTAGCATTTTTACTGCTTTCATTTCATTAGTTTGTTATGGAGTAATGCCTATTTAAAGGCCTCTTATTTACTCTACTTTGAATCACACATAATACAACAATTTCAATCAATTACTTCTTTTTGTTTACTTCTATAATTATGATGTCCTTATTTTGTTTTGTTTAATACTTGAATTAGATTCAAGTCCACTGATGTCTCTTCTTTGCCCAATACCTATTTGATAAAAGTCTTGTGTGACTGTTTCTTTATTTACTGAAAATTTCCCAACATTTTTGGTATCAGAGCCTGGTTCGTTTATAACTAGGTGTGCAACCAATAGTGACTAATGGCAATGTTAAGAATGTATCTCAACTGTCAATTCCAGTCTTCAATGGAGAATGCTATGAGTTCTGAAGCATCAAAATGAAGACCTTGTTCAAGTCTCAGGAACTTTGGGACTTAGTTGAGAATGGTTATGTAGAACTAGATGAAGAGATGAGATTGAGAGAAAATAAGAAGAAGGACTCAAAGGCATTATTCTTTATTCAGCAGGCTGTTCATGAGACCATTTGTTCAAAAATTACTACAGCAACCACTATCAAAGAAGCTTGGGGAATTTTGCAGACAGCATTGCAAGGCTCCTCTAAGGTAATCATGATAAAAATTCAATCTCTTCGTCGAGATTTTGAAACCTTGCAGATGAAAAGTGGAGAGTCAGTGCAGAATTTTCTATCTATAGTTACTACAATTGTTAATCAGATGCGATCCTATAGAGAAAAAATTACTGATTAAATTATCATTGCAAAAATTCTAAGGAGTCTCACTCCTAAGTTTGATCATGTAGTGGCTGCCATTGAAGAGTCTAAGGACTTGGAAACATTCTTATTTGATGAAATGATAGGGTCTTTGCAATCCCATGAGGCAAGGCTTAATAGATCAGAGGAGAAGAATGAAGAGAAAGCTTTCCATGTGAAGGGGGAGATGCACAATCAGAAAAATGACCAAAGAGGGGCAACTGGTAGAGGACGTGGTAGAGGAGGATCACGTGGCAGAGGTGGTCGCAGCTTTGGATGATGGGATAATCGATTTGAACATAGGTAGCAAAATGAAAGGAAACAAGGTAATAAAAGTGGTGTTCAATGTTACTATTGTAAAAAATTTGGGCATGTAAAGGCTGATTGCTGGAAATGGGAAAAGCAAGCAAATTATGTTGAGCATGAGGAGGAAAAAGAAGTCAAGCTCTTCATAGCTTATGAGAAAGATACAACTACCCATAATAACATTTGGTACTTCGACAGCAGATGCTCTAATCACATGACTAGTTCAAAGTCATCTTTTAAAGAAATTGGTGAAGCTTTCAAATCAGAGGTGACACTTGGAGATGATAATCAAGTACAAGTAAATGGCAAAGGCACTATGGCTATAAGAAATGGTTTTGGTAATGTAAATCTCTTACATAATGTTTACTTTATTCCTAGCTTGTCATAAAATCTATTGAGTGTTAGGCAACTCATGGGTAGAGGTTTTTCACTTTTGTTTGATGATGATTCATGTGTGATTAGAAATAAAAAAAAATCAAATAAGATTGTTGCAGAAGTTAAGATGATAGCAAATAAATTGTTTCCACTTGAACTTTCTAAAGTGGAAAACAATGCTATAGTAAATAATGCTATGATTGCTAAAGAAACTAATGAGTCAAGATTATGGCATTTAAGGTGTGGGAATTTGAGTGTAAAAGGTCTGAAATTGTTGTGTCAAAAGGAAATGGTTTTTGGGTTGGCTAGAATTGAGTCTTTAAAAGTATATGAAGGGTGCATATATGGGAAACAATGTAAGAAACCATTTCCTATAGGAAAGTCTAGAAGGATATCTATGTGTCTTGAGCTAGTGCATGTTGACTTGATTGGTCCCATTAAAACACAATCATTTGGTGGTAGTAGATATTTTTTGTTATTTACAGATGACTACAGCAGGATGAGTTGGGTGTACTTTCTACAGTCTAAGTCAGAAACATTTTAAAACTTCAAAAAATTCAAGGCACTTGTGGAGAAGCAAACTGGAGGTTGCATCAAGGCATTGCAAACTCACAGGGGTGGTGAGTTTATGTCCTAAGAATTTAATAATTTCTATAAAGAAAAAGGCCTGAAAAGAGAGTTGACTACTCCATACACTCCTAAACATAACGGCATTGCTGAATGGAAGAATCGGACAGTTATAGAAAGGGCAAGAAGTTTGTTAAAAGCTAAAGGACTTCCAGATCAATTGTGGGGAGAAGCTATAGTAACTGCAGTCTACTTACTGAATTTATCACCAACAAAGGTTGTTCTAGATCAAACACCATATAAGGCCTAGTGTAGAAGGAAACCTTGGGTAAGCCATTTGAAGGTTTTTGGTTGTGTTGCTTATGCTTTAGTTGATTCACATAAACGTAGTAAACTTGATGAAAAATAAAAAAAAATGCATTTTTGTTAATTACTGCTCTCAGTCTAAAGCATATAGGCTATATAATCCTATTGGTGGCAAAGTAATAATCAACAAGAATATGGTTTTCAATGAAGATGCAAGCTGGATTTGGGAAGAGAGTGCATGTGATGTTAAATTTGAAATTACAAATGAAGATGTAGCTCTATAAATTGAAGTAAAATAGCCTCCTTCTCCAAATCCTTCATCTCCTCCAACTTCACCAAATGTGTCATCAATCAATAAAAGCTCATCAAAAGATGAAACTCCTCTTAGGAAATTCTGATCTCTAGCTGAAATTTATGAGACTTCGTAGGCCATGTTTGTTGTTGATCCTACAAATTTTAAAGAAGTAGTAGGCAAAGAGGAGTGGCAAAATGCAATGAAAGAAGAAATTGTAGCAATACAACGCAATAATACATAGGAGCTTATAGATCATCCCAAAGACAGAAAAGTAATTGGAGTCAAATGGGTTTTTTGAACCAAGTTCCAGGCAAATGGCAGCATTTAGAAGCACAAAGCACGACTAGTAATGAAAGGATATTCATAATAACCAAGAGTAGATTTTGATGATACTTTCTCTCCAGTTGTACGGTTTGAAACTATCATAATTGTATTGGCATTAGCTGCACATTTGAAAAATATTGTGTATCAGTTTGATGTTAAGCTAGCATTTTTGAATGGGGATCTATAAGAGGAGGTCTATGTTGCACAGCTTGAGGGATTCATGCTTAAAGGTCAAGAGGAGAAAGTGTACAAGTTGTGAAAAGCTCTCTATGAACTGAAGCAGGCCCCACGCATATGGTACAACAAAATTAATACTTACTTTCTCAAAAATGGCTTTGAGAGAAGCAAGTATGAGCCCAACCTTTATGTTAAATAACAAGGTACAAATGATTTTCTTATTATCTGCCTTTATGTGGATGATATGATCTACATAGGATCCTTTTGCCTTATAAATGAATTCAAAGCTTGTATGGAAAAGAAATTTGAAATGACAGATCTTGGAGTGTTGCAATATGTTCTTGGGCTTGAGGTGAAGCAAGTTGAAGGTGGCATCTTTGTGTCACAAAAAATAATATGCTACTAATTTGCTCAAAAAATTCAACATGATAGGTTGTAAAATTGCAGCCACACCAATGAATTTGAATGAAAAGTTAAAAAATGATGATGGAACTAAACCGATAGACGCAAGGAGTTTTAAAAGTGTAGTTGGAGGCTTGATTTACTTGACCAATACACGGCCTGATATCTCTTCTGCTATTGGAGTTACTTCCAGGTTCATGCATCATCCGTCAAAGCATCACTTTAGAGCTACAAAAAGGATCCTACGGTATATTGATGGAACTCTTGATTTTGGGTTATGGTATGGTAATATTTCAGAGTTGAAATTGAGTGGTTATACTGATAATGATTGGGCTGGGTGTTTGGAGGATAGAAGAAGCACATCTGGTTATATTTTTAGTATTAGGTCAACCGTTGTTTGCTGGCGTTCCAAAAAATAAGCTACAACAGCTTTATCCTTATCAGAAGCTGAATATACAGTTGCAACTTCTTCAGCTTGTCAAGCCTTATGGTTAAGAAGAATCCTAGTAGATGTCAATCAAAAATAGCAGGAAGCTACTGAAATCTACTATGATAATCAAGCAATGATTTCCATGACAAAAAATCCATACTTTTATGGAAGAACTAAGCATATAGATATTTGAGTGCATTTCATTTGTGATCTTGTGTCAGATGAATCGATTGTTATGAGATATTGCAACACAAATTAGCACGTGGCAAATATTCTAACAAAGTCCCTCCCTAGAGATAAACATGTTTATTTTCGACTTCAACTTGGTGTTTGCAACTTTGAATCAAGGGGGAGTATTGAAGAATGAATCAAAGTTAGTTACCTAAACTTTAGCTTTGAATGAGTTATGATTGTCATTTCTGTTCCTTTATTATCTAATTTCAGTTTCAATAATGCTAGCATTTTTGCTGCTTTTATTTCATTAGTTTGTTATAGTGTAATGCCTATTTAAAGGCCTCTTATTGTCACGACCCAAAACAGGGGCCATGACCGGCACTAGGGAACGGGAATTCTTTCGAATCCGGAACCCGTAGCAAGCCTAAAAATAAATAAACCATGCCACAATAACAATAAAAATATAATATACAGCGGAAATAAAAATCATAATATCATTATATTATCCATATCAACTGGATATAAATAAAAATCTCATCCCATACATAAAATCTTTTTAATACAATCCAGTTTCAACATAATATATCTCCTTTAAAACAAAATACATGAAATCCAATACTGTAATTCACAACTACTGCAGTGTCTAGATAAAATAAATAAGACTCAAGTAGACAATTTACATAAAGAAGTCGGGGCGGAAGAAATCCGGCGTATCGACCTGCTACTGAGGTCTGAGGAAGTTGACTCTCCTGAAAAATAGTCAATGGAGGGGAGTCAGACCTCACTGAGTGAATTACTATAATATATATACATACACACTAAGTGATAATGCATACAATCAACAGTATATATAATATGTATATATACAGGCAATTACACACAGATGCAATAAAATCATTTTTATATATTTTACTGAAAAATCCCAGTTTATGAAGGATCACATAGAACCCTAGAATATCGCAACCTCAGAAAATAGTGTTAAACAACACTCTGGCCATACAGGCTCACTTATTCCAATATATCCACTTAATCCATTTGGACAGTAGACTGGCCCCGAGACACTAAGTCAACCGAGCTCCAGCAGTCTGACTGCCAATGTGATTGGCCCCGAGACACTTGGTCAACCGAGCTCCAGCAATCACACCCCAAACCACATCTCACATATCAATAATCATAATCAAATCAATATCCATAAATAGTTAGTAATATAGCCTAAAGCTATAGGCGCACCGGTACGTACTCGGTCCTAGTGCTGCCCACTAGGTAGCACGTTCTATTGATATCCTTCATTAATAAATAATAAAACATTCATTCACAAATACATGATGCATGAATTTAAATAAATCAACAATATAAACCATATATATACTGGAAATATACCAAACATAAACCAGGTATATTTTGAGTATATATATGTCAAATAAATCCAATCAAATCATGAATTAAACTAAAAATATATTTAAAAATATTTTAAATATATTTTATTTACAAAACATGTATATAATTTATTATATACCAAAAATATACCAAAAATATACTTGAATATAAATCACATTATTTATGTATATTTAGTCAAAATAAAACATGCATTTTCTAAATCATGCATCCTAAGCATATATATATAATATAGTAACTCACCTAATGCGCTCCACGAGACAGGTCCGACGGGCCTGGTCCACTAGCCCTCGGTCTCGGCGCAACTAAACAAGCAATAAATAACCGACATTAGAATAAACCTAACAGAAATCCTAGAATTCAATCTAGAGTATTAAACACAGAATCGAAAATTAGGGTTCGACTGGACATCACGTTTTACGAGAATTCTACCAAAAATCCGGCAGAACCTCCCCTGTAAAACGGACATCTCTCTACTCAAAAGAGTAGAGCCGACCCTGCAAAGAAACACACTTCGAAAAACGAGCTCAACACAAGCAAAATCTCACGGTCGGACTCCAAACTACAGTCCACCGACCGGGGTCCACAAACACAGAATAATATTCCAGATATACCGAAAATATCCTTAAATCACAGAAATACATTTTATAAATAAAAATTACATAATTGACCTTGAAACACTATAAAAACCAATTAAAACTCATTTTATTAGAAAAACCGTATATTATATATATAATTGAAAATAATTCCCGAAAAATAGTTTTAATTAGTTAAAAATACTAAATAATTTGTAGAAATCATTTTTATACCTTAAATAAATATTAAAACCAATTAAATTACATTTTTAGACAATTTAGGGTAAAATTACCAAAATACCCCTATATATATAAATATACTTAAATTACTTCAAAAATTCACCAAAAATCATACACTTATCCAAAATTAATTTTCTCAACATATTTATCAATAATATTAATAATTAAACTCAATTAACCAATTAAATTCAATTTAAAACACAATTAACCTAATTTTCCAAAATCACCTAAACTTCAATAATTAAAAATAAATACTTAGAAATTCATAAAAATTCCAAATAAATTCTTATAATTCATTTCAACACCTAATTTAACCATAAACTCAAATTTCATAATTTAAATAATTAATTTCCGAAAATTAGAAAATAATATTAAAATATTCAAAAATACCCAAAAATCCAAACAATCTCCAAAAATTCTAAAAAAATTCATACATGAAGATTAAGCTACTAGGAACAACATTTGTGAAGGAAGTTTCCATGAATCATCAAATTCGAAGCTCAAAAAAAATCAAAAACCCTAATAGGCCGAAATTTACAAATCGAAACCTAAGTAATTCTAGACCATTTTAGCTCAAAACAAAGCTAGAATAACACTCACAGGAGCTCAAGGAGAAGAAAGAGACCGGCGGTGTCGAAAACGGTGGCCGGAGGAGGGAGAAACGGCGGTAGCTCGACTTTCGGCCTCTAAAGCTAATTCCGGCCAAAACTCGTCGGGAAAGGGGCTGCTGGCGGCGGGGAACGGCTGGAGGCGACGATGGCAAGCCGAGAGGCACACCGGCGGTGAAGGAACGGCAGTTGCAGCGGTGAGGGATGGTGGTCGGGCGTCGGGCGTGGGAAAGAAGAAGGAGAAGGAGTCGGGGGCAAATGTGTAATTTTGCAAACTTTTGATTTTTTTGATGTATATATGTATATATATATATTATACTATATATTAAAATAATATTAAATTACACACATCAAATATACACCACACACATAAAAATATTAATATTTTAATAATTTATACCAAATAAAATTAATTAAATAACAATTAAAACAATTAAATACTTAATAAAATATTAGGGAATTAATAAACCCTAATTAAATAAATATACACACACCGGCTTTATTTAATAATTTAAAAATATGTATGAGTTCATGCAAGTCCGTAAATACCTTTAAAATAATTAATAATACATTGTTTACGTGAAAATTTCCCCGAAAATGCAAGTCCCGGGAAAATTTTACGTAAAACACTGTAAATAATACACCGTAATTAAAATAGGTTTTAAATACATATTAACTCGTAAAAATATCACATATATATTCAAAATTATTGACACTGCATATCCCGGTACAGTGTAAAAATATTTTTAAAAACACGGGATATTACACTTATTTACTCTACTTTGAATCACACATGATACAACAATTTTAGTCAAGTACTTCTTCTTGTTTACTTCTATAATTTTGATGTCCTTATTTTGTTTGGTTTAATAGTTGAATTATATTCAAGTCCACTGACGTCTCTTCTTTGCCCAATACTTGTTTGATAAAAGTCATGTGTGACTGTTTCTTTATTTACTGAAAGTTTCCCAATAAATACAAGACAAAAACTAAAAGCATCTAAGACATCCAAAATAAAATTCCAATCAATTGTGTCAAAAGCCTTCTAAATGTCAAACTTAAGTGCCATTTTACCATCAAAATAGGATTTATGAAGAATATGAACTCCTTCCAAAGCCCCAGAAATACATTTCAAAATATTCCTCCCTTTAATGAATCCAAATTGATTGTAGGAAACAATTTTGGATACAATAAAAGACAACCGAACAGCTAGAATTTCTAAAACAATATTCACAATGAAATTACTCAAGACAGTCAAATGAAACTAATAAATCAAAAGGTCATCAATAACTTTAGGAATTAGAATCATAAAACTCGAATTAATCCCCAAAGTAATAATGCCAGTATTAAAAAAACTTTTAACAATTGAGCAAACCTCACCATAAATAATATCCTAATAAGATTTATAGAAAGTACTTGTAAACCCATCAGCGCCTAGGGCACCTTGAGCATCCATTTGAAAAAAAATCTCCTTAAAATCATCATTCAAGGGACAATGAGTAAGTAATAAATTATTTTCTTCAAAGACTAAAAAAGGCACCATAGACTTAATAAAATTAATCTGAGAAGAAGCAGTAGGACCTGCCCTGTAAAGATTGTGATAATACTCAATAATATGCTTAGCAATCATAAATTTATCATCTGAGATAACATCATCAATCTTAAGGTAATGAATGCCATATGCCAAGTTTTTCCTAACAAACTACTAATAGAAAAAAGTAGAATTTCGATCACCAGCTGCTAACCATTTAACTTTGCTTTTCTTCTAAAAAAATATTCCTTGTTGTTTTAGGTGAAGATCAAGCTCAACATGCACACAAAGTTCTTATCTATGCAAGTTTTCTCTAAAGCCTTGAGAGGAGACTTTCAATTGAATATCATTCTACAAAGAAGTAGTTAAGCTAATATTAGTATCAAGCCAACAAAAAAACTCATAACTCCAGACCTTGAAAACAGTGTGAAGTCATTTTAATTTAGCTCCTAAAAGCTGCATAGGAGACAAAACATCCATAGGCAAAATCCAATTAGTCTTAATAAAATCTCTCAAATTAAGATGTTTCACCCATATAGCTTGAAAGGGGAACCTAGGAATCACCATGTCCGTAAGATCACATCTGAGCAATAAAGGCAAGTGATCAGACTGATGTCTTAGTAAAACCAAGCAAGAATTTTTTCATTAGAAATCAAAGGAGGCCAAATTACCCATTACTATATCTAACTGACTCTCTACCCGATTGCCACCATGATGCCCATTAGACCAAGTGTAGAGACACCCGAGTTGGAACATCAAATAAGGAACAATTATCTATAAATGACCTAAAATTATTACAAGGACCAGCAATAGGAGAGCTGCACATTTTCTCATCATCACCTAATATCCAATTAAAATCTCCAAGAGTGCACTAGCTTAAAGATAAAGTATTAGAAAGAGCAAATATATCATACCACAAACTCATCCAATGGTTATGCCATACACTTCTATAAAAAAAAGACAAACTATTGGAAGAGCTTACAATATTAACATAAATAGTTACATGTTGCTCATGAACATGAATAAAGGATGGTGTAAAAGAACCATGTTTTTGCAAAACCCATAAAGAAGGCAAAGGAAGAACATTAGCAATAATCAAAATCAAGTCTAAACTATCCCAAAAGGATTGAGAAAAAGAAACTAAAGGCTCAGCTAAATAGACATAATATGGATTATATTGCTGATAAAAAAAAAGTAAAGAGTGCGTTGGGTACCATAATTTCCCAAGCCTCGACAATACCAATAGAAAAGCTTCATAAATTTAATTTTTTAGGTTTCTTAGTCACCTTTTTAGAAAGAGTAACCTTAAATTTCTCATGATACTTATGTGATTATTTGCTAGCAACCATAGTCCATTGACCTTCCTTCAATTCAGTAGCATCTGTCGAAGTAACTCCAATTGGTAAAGTTGAGGCTGGGTTCAGACGATCTTCCAAGTTTGAGTTTCCTTACTCATGAAGCTCTTAAAAAGCATTGTTATGTTCAAAATTTGAAACATCAAAGTTATAAATATGCGAAATAATGATTCTTATATATTTCAGTGGTATATATACAAGATACAAGGAACCTATATAGGAAAAAATATAGAATTATACAATTGTATATATACTCCTAAATTATATATATTCCTACAGATTTTTATAGTTGTATATATATTCCTAAATTAAGGAAAACTATACTAGAAATATATAAAATAGGAAAGAAATCAAAGCCCCTTATTGTTAACTCTCCCCCTCAAGTTGGGGTGTAGATATCACATATGCCCAACTTGGATAGCGATGCATGGAACAGTCCAATTCTGATAGCATGAGTTATAATATCAGCCAATTGATCTGAACTCCTAGTATAAGGAATTTCTATTATGCTAGAATTAAGATTATCTTTAATATAGTTCATGTCAAGTTCAACATGCTTAGTTCGATCATGTTGTACTGGATTATTAGCAATCTCAATGGCTGCCATATTATCACAAAATAATAGCAGAGGTTTAGTTAGGTCAAACCTAAGTTCCATTAAAAGAATCTTCAACCAACAAAGTTTTGTAATTGTATGATGCATAGTACGGTATTTAGCTTCTGCACTTTATAATGAAACAACATTCTATTTTTTACTTCTCTAAGTCACCAAGTTGCCTCCAACAAATAATAAATATCTTGAAGTAGATTCTTTGTCCATTCTACTACCAGGAAAATCAAAGTCTATATATTCCATGACATCAAGATGTTCATGTTTAGAGAACATAACACCTTTACTTAGAGCTAATTTTAAAGAAGCCAAAATACGGTTGACAACATTCATGTGATGATCACTTGGATTGTGCATAAACTGACTCACAACACTGACTGTATACGCTAAATCTGGCATAGTATGAGTTAGAAAGATCAACTTCCCCACTATCCTTTGATATCTCTCCTTATTTATTGGAATTTGATCAGGATAAATAGAAAAACCCTAATTTACCTCAATGGGTGCATCTATAGGTTCATAAGAAGAATAACCAGTTTTAGCTAGAAGATCTAAAGGATACTTCCTTTGGGAAAGAAACAATCCTTGCTTAGTCTGAGAGACTTTGATGCCTAGAAAGTATTTGAGAAGCCCAAGCCCTTTATCTTGAATTCTTTGGCTAGATAGTTTCAAAGTTTCTCAATTTCATGTATGTTATTACTTGTTACAATCATGTCATCAACACAGACAAAAAGTAATGTAATATCATTATGATTATGTTTATAGAACAAGGTATGATATGCTAAAGCCTACTTGAATCCATACTTCTTCATTGTATCACTCAATCTTCAAAACCATGCCCTTGGTGATTGCTTTAATCTATACAAAGCCTTTTTTAGTTTGCACACCTTTCCTTCTTCCAGTGTAAATCCTGGGGGAGGATCCATGAACACTTCCTCTATCAAATCACCATGAAGAAAGGCATTCTTAACATCAAACTGTTATAGAAGCCAGTCAAACTATTCGTGTAATTACCATCAACAACCTGAACATCACCTTTAAAATCATTAACATCAGAATCATCAACAACCCAAATATCATCACCCATAATAAGAGCTTGACACCCTTCATTAAATTGCAATTCATCTTGAAGCTTAGCAAAGGCGTTTTAGGTAGGAACCTCTGAAATTTTCTATTTCTATACATTTTTGCATTCCTTAGGTTTTTCCATCTCAGATTTAATAAACTTTTATTTATTATTAAGTCTATAATCAAGAGGAGCATGACCAATGTTAAAATAAATAATGCAAAATGAAGGCAAGTTCTCGTAAATGACATTAATGAAAAATCTTTTGCCAATTCTTTCAACAAGGACAAATCAATGTCAATTAAAATACAAGCATAATGTCCAAACTCTCTACTAATTGTAGCATTATCGATTTCCAAAAGGACCTCTATGAAAGAATAAGTATGCTAAATTCCTTTGTTGTGTTTGTGCAATGGAGTGGCACATACTTATATTGATACTATAAGGTAATTACAGAATTAATACATAACGTTAATTGATATATACATAGATGCTATCCTTATAATTAAGCAGAGAATATTATATAGTCAACTATTTATACATAAGAAGCAAAATATCAAGAATTAATTTATGTTTCCTTAACAACCCCCCTCCAGGAAAATTGAGCATGGGTTGAATGCACAATTTGGATAAAAAGGCACAAAAATGGTGCTTGAGAAGAGCCTTGGTTAGAATATCAACAATTTGATGACTAAAAGGAATATGAATAACACAAAGATTTCCTCATTCTACCTTTTCACGAATAAAGTGAAAATCAATGCAAATGTGTTTGTAGCATTTGTAAAAAACTAGATTGGTAGTCATGTAAGTAGTAAACAGATTATCACAATACAAAACTAGAGGACTTAGGAGAGAGATGTGAAGCTCATGAAGTAGTTGTTGGACCCAAATGACTTCAATTGTTGCATCAGCCATAGACTTATATTCTGCTTCAATATTGGATCAAGTAATTGAATGTTATTTACAAGAAGACCAACTTATTAAATTATCACCAAAATACAAATAGTAACCTTAAGTGGACTTACAAGTGTCAGGGTTACTAGCCCAATTAGCATCAAAATATGCAATAAGAGTGTGATGCAAAGATGGGTGAATAAAAAGGCCATAATGATGAGTGTCTTTTAAGTAGTGTAAGATGCGCTTGACTGCTTTCCAATGATCAGTAATGGGGGAGTGCATAAATTGGCAAACTTGATTGACAACATATGAAATGTCAAGGCGAGTGATGGTGGCATACTGCAAGGCACCAACAATACTGCAATAGAGATGAGGGTCATCCATAGCAACACTAGACTTAAAGAGTTGGGAGTGAGGTACCATGGGAGTGGAGATAGGCTTTGAACCATCCATGTGCATTTTAGTCAATATAGCTAATATATACTTGGACTGAGAGAGGGGCAAGCCATTTGAGCATAAGATAATTTCAATCCCCAAAAAATAATTGAGTGGGCCCAAATATTTTAAAGAGAAGGTTGAGTTGAGAACAACATTGAAATGAGCCATGTAAGTATAACAATTGCCAGTGAGAATAAGATCATCAACATAAACCAACATATATGTGATTGAATCAGCCTTATAGTGGACAAAAAGAGATGAATCATAAGAACAACTTTGAAAGCCTTACTCTAAAAGAAAATCATGCAGTTTGTGAAACTAAGCACAAAAAGATTTTCTAAGACCATAAATGGCTTTTTTTTAAAAGATAAACATAATCAGTGTAAGTACTATCCTTAAAGCCAGTGGGTTGGTTCATATAAACTTGTTCTGAAAGGTTACTATAAAGAAATGCATTGTTTACATCAAGTTGACAGATAAGCAAACCTTGGAAAACAGCTAAAGATAAAATTAAATAGACAGTTATGGGTTTAACCACATGTGAGAAAATTTTTAAAAAATCAATACTTGGCCGCTTATTGAAACCTTTGGCTATAAGTCAAGGCTTATAACTGTCAATGGACCCATCAAGTCGATGTTTGATCCAGAACACCCACTTACATCTAATAATGTTGGCATTGGAAGGGCGAGGAACATGAGTCTAAGTGGCATTATAGTGAAGGGCATTAAGTTCACTATGTATAGCATCCTTCCACATAAGATCCTTGATGCCTTATATATAGCAAGTGGGTTAAGATATTTTATTGCTAAAAGTTCTTTGGGTTTAAGTGATCCTATTTAGGCTCTAGTGACCGTGGAATGTGTGGAGTTAGGTGCAAGTCTCAAGTGTTGAAGAGGTGATGCTGGGGGTGCTTCGCATGGGGACACTGATGATGACTGCAAGAAGGGTGACATTTGATGAGGGGCATTTTGACTAAAAGTAGAGGATGAGTTTGACATAGGTGGGAGAGTAATACTAGGGTCATATGATGATGGACATATTCTAAAGGATGTGGAAAAGGAGGATGGCATAGGACTTGTACTTGCATTATGGAGAATGCTTAAAGAGAAAGACGAAGTGTTATTGCTAGTGATGAGTTGATTGGAGATATGTTGTGATGCAATAGAAGAATAAGGAAAAGTTACTCCATCAAAGACTACATGTTATACAATGTACATGTGAGTGGAGGAAATATAATAGCATAAATAACCTTTATGTTTACTACTATAGCCTAGGAAAATGCATGGTTTAGAATGAAAATCCAATTTGTATTGATTATATGGATGCAAAAATGGAAAATATAGACAACCAAAGGTTTTTAAGAATTTATAGTCAGGGTGTCTATTGTAAAGTAATTGATATGGGGATTGGCTCTGTAAAGTGGGTGTGATTGTATGGTTGGTGAGGTATACTATAGTGCCAAAGGCTTTTTCCCAAAATTTTAAAGGTAGTGTAGCATAAGCCAATAAAGATAAGCCTTTGGCCACTATGTCCTTATGTCGTCTTTCTGGGGCTCCATTTTGTTCATGGGTGTGAGGACATGTGTGTTAATGTAAAATTTCAAGTTTGGAAAAGAAGCCGGTAAGAGAGCGATATTCGCCACCTCAATCAGTTTGACCCTTTTTTATTTTAAAAACAAATTATCTTTTTACCATGGTATTAAAATAATGGAATAAGTCAAAGACTTGATTTTTTGTAAACATGAAATATAACCATAAGAACTTTATGTTGTCATCTAAAAATTGCACAAAATAATTATTATTATTTAAAGAAACAATGGGGACAGGTCCCCAAACATCACTAAACACTAGTTCAAAAGGTTTCAAGGCTAACACATGAGAGCTAGGTAAATGAAATCTATGATTTTTACTTAATTGACAAGCACTACAAATGGAGAATTCTTTATTTGAAGAGATAGGTAACTGAAAGAGAGAAACTGATTTGTGAACAATTTTCTCAGTAGGGTGACCCAAACGTTTATGCCATTCGTGAAGCGACGTTCTTTCTCCAATGCATGCTAAATGATGACATGAGGGTACGATAGAGCTGAGTTGGGTATGATAAGATGAGGATTTGTCACCTTTTACCTTGTAAAGTCCATGATCAAGTGTTCCCTAAAGAAGCTCCTTTCCCTGCATGTCCTTAACAACATAATCATTTGGGTTAAATTGTAAAGCAATATTGTTATCATGTGCAAATTTGGACACACTCAATAGATTTTTTATGATTTTTAGCACATGTAATAAATTTTTAAGATGGAAGAGTTTATTTTATGATGAAAGAATGCCATTACCAACATGAGAGAAGGTAAATGCTCACCATTGCCAACTTAAATTTGATCGTCTCTATTGTAGTTGGAGTGCATAGAGAGATTGTTTAAATCAAGAGTGATGTGTGTCGCTGCACCAGAATCAAAGTACCATGATGGGTCAGTTAAGGTAGGTAGAGATGCTATCATTACTGTAACTTTATTTGTCTTTTTAGAGGTAAATACATGGTTGAATTATTCATAACAAGTACTGGCAAAATGTCCTTTTTTATCATAAATCTGACAGGTTATCAAGTCCTTATTTCATGCTTGATAGCTGCTAGAATTTTGGCCTTGGAACTAACCACTTAGGTGGTTGCAATTTTGATGATTTAGTCTTCCACCTCTTCTAAAAGTCTGTTGAGGGTACCATTGGGAAACTTAATGTTGTCCAAACTATTTTTAGGCAATATTAATAGAGTGAATGTTGAGTTATTGATGGCAGATTTGTTGTTGAGCTTCTTCATCCATTAGAAGGCTTAAAACTACATCAACAGATAATGTTCCATTAGCAAGTTGCACTTTAATAGCTATTCCAATAAAGGCATACCTTGAGTCAAGACCATTGACTATATGCATGATCAACTCACGATCTGAGATGGGGTTGTCTATGGAGGCTAGCTAATTTGCAAGAATTTGCTTTTTGTTCACATACTCCATACAGGTAAGAGTTCCTTGTTGTATTGAAGAAAGTTGATATCTGAGTGTCATGATTTTTTAATCTGATTGAGGTCTGAAGACATTTTCAAGTTTGATCCATGCTTGGCATGAAGAGGTAATGTTGACAATGTAACTTGTGGCTATATCGGATAGGGTGCCTTGAATCCAAAGAATAATTAGTTTGTCTTTCCATAGAAGATATTCTAGATTGAGGGTCACCGTAGATGTTTTGTCACCCTCTGTTGCAGCTACATATTTTTCTAGTTGAAGGTCATCTTTGTCAATATAGCTTTCTAGATTATAGGCTTTAAGGGCATCATGGACATAAGAAGCCTATGATGGGTAATTCCCACTATCAAGTTTAATGTTGACGGTTGAGAGTGTAACATTCACACTTTAATTTATTTTTGAGTTTGAGGCAACTTGCAGTATGGTTGTATTTGCGCTACTTAAAGTGGAGTCTATGCTAGGTACGTGTTATGAGAGATGAGGCCATGGTTAATTTTGTTTATTTGGAGTTGGATCGAGAAGGGCCATTAGTCATTCAATGTTGATACCATATGAAAGAATGAGTATACTGAATTACTTTGTTGCATTTGTACAATAGAGAGGCAATATTTATATTGATACTATGAGGTAATTACATAATCAATGCATATCATTGATTGATATATACATTGAAGCTATCCCTATAATTAATCAGAGAATATTATATAGTCAACTATTTATACATGAGAAGAAAAATATCAGGAATTGATTTTTGTTTCCTTAATAACCCCAATTACACCTGCAATTTAGGCCAAAATTTTTGGGTGCCAATACTCCCATGGCAATTTATATAATCGTACCCACAACTAAGTGTTAGTCAATTTTTGAGCCAAAGGATCAAAGTCTGGGGTCCAAAGTTGTAATTGAAGAATCCCAGGCTTAAAAGAAATGGAACCTCATCCCTAAACCATTTTTTTATCCTCTTAAGAATTTAAGATAACATGATAAAAACCATGCCCTAAGGAAATTAGTTTCCATGCAAAAGATATATTCCAAATAGATAAAAGTTTATGTTTTAAATCAGCCAACTTTCATGGAGATTCACCTTTTAAAAGGACAATTCTAGCTATTAGAGCATGCTAACAGACCACAAGCTGTTGTTAGTAGAGCTGTTGATTAATTTTAATGGCTATATAGCCACCATGGTAAGTGGTGGTAGCGCCATCCCAAGACAGAATAGCAGAACCCTGACTACCAGTGCATATGATAGTTTTTGCTTAGGAACTGAAACAGATAAGGGAAACAAATCCCGATGACCAGGACATTCCATATGATTATAAGGGCCATGGTAGCCTTACGGTGGCGCCTGATGGTTGGCTGCATTGAAAAAAGTTCCAATAGGGAAAGGACTCTTTTCCTTCTTGACTTCTTTATTGTTAATAATAACAACCATTTCCACCTCTAACTATTATTGTTGTTTTGGATGGCTGAGGTGTCTTAAACTATTGATGGGGGTGTTAATGGGGTGTCTTAAACTATTATGTCTATGTCACCATTGATGTTTTAAATAAGATTATTTTACTTTGAGTTAATAACTATTAAGCCTATTGTTGTTGTAAGCGTGGTGATCAAGCTTGTGTGATGCTGAAATAGAATATTTGGTAGTCAATCCTATAATAGGATATGAATATAGCTAGGAAGGAGCATGGCAATTCAAGGGAGGATAAGTAAACTTAATTTGGTAGTGTTTGACCAAAGGGCTAGAGTGCCATTTGAGTAGTCTTCTATATCAGTATTTTTTTTCCTTAGTAGAAATCATCTTTCCATTTGTTGTCTTAAAAACCATGTTCCTTGCCTGCGTTCAAGCCTAAGTTTTTCAATTTCTACTTACTAAATCCAGTTTCGTACCTTCCCAACTTGAGAAATCATTTGTGCTAAAGACCAATAACCACATATTTTCTTTTTTCCCTTCATGGATCATGGTCACTTGATGCCAACTATAGACATGGCAAAGCTCTTTTCCTCCTGAGGGGCAAGGACTACCATAGTTATAACTCCTGTTAATGCAAGTCTGTATTCAAAAAGAGTCCAAAGAATAAAAAATATGGGTTTTGAAATCGATGTCCAAACCATCAAGTTCCCCACTGTGGAGGTAGGCTTACTAGAAGGATGTGAAAATGTGAATTTAATCAAAGATCACGACATGGGTGAGGAAATAAGAAATAAATTTTTCAAGGCTACAACCATGCTTCAAGAACGTCTAGAGTAGCTCCTAAAAGAACTCCACCTTGTGAAGGTTTTTGATGTATTATTATTTTGCAAAATGAGTACAAGGCTGTATATATAGGATGATACAAGTTAAAGAGATAAATACAACATTAACTAAACTAATAATAAGCCTAACAATACTGAAACAGAAATACAGCTAAGGCTTATCAACATGTTATCTCAACATCCCCCCCATAAATCCATGGCATCACGCAGAGGAAGCTGAGAAAATAGAATCCGAAAGCGAGCTGATGGCAAGGATTTAGTGAATAAGTCAACGAGTTGATATTGACCTTTGACAAAACTTAGTTGAAGAAATCCTGAAGATACTTGTTCATGAACAAAATGGTAGTCCAATTTGATGTGTTTTGTGCGAGCATGAAACACCAGATTGGAACTTAGATAAATTGCACCAATATTATCACAGAAAATAGTTGTTGATGTCCAAGTTCTTGAAGAAGCCCATAAAGCCAAATAAGTTCAGAAGTAGCATTGGCAATAGCTTTATACTCACTTTCGATAAATGATCTAGTGATGGTGGGTTGCTTCTTGGTAAGCCAAGAAATCAAAAAAGAGTCCAAGTAGATAGCATAGCCCGATGTAGAACTCCTATCATCTGAATCCCCACCCCAATCATTGTTTGTATAGCATTGAAGAGTGGGAGAAGTAGTAGCTGAATAAAACAACCTAAAATGCTTAGTACCTTGGATGTAGTAAAGAAGGCATTTAAGGGGCTTTCCAATGGACATCTGTAGGATTGTGCATGAATTAGCAAAGCTTGTTAACACTGTAGGCAATATATGATCGAGTAATGGTGGCATATTACAGTGCTCCCACAATTTTTCTATAAGTGTCTCCTTAGGGTAATGGGGTGCCATCAAATTTGGACAAAGTGGTGGATGATTGCATCGGGGTGGAGCATGGATTGCAATTGACCATGCCATGTTTTTGAAGTACATCAGTGAGATACCATGTTTGGCTGAGGAGAGTGCCATCATGTTGGTGTTTTAATTCCAAGCCAAGAAAGAAGTGTAGAGAGCCTAAGTCATAAATTGGATATTCCTATTAAAGTGACTTAATGACTATGCGAATAAGTTTGGAATAAGAACATGTAATAGCAATATCAACCACATAG
This sequence comes from Mallotus nudiflorus, assembly GCA_947683625.1. Taxonomy (NCBI): domain Eukaryota; kingdom Viridiplantae; phylum Streptophyta; class Magnoliopsida; order Malpighiales; family Euphorbiaceae; genus Mallotus; species Mallotus nudiflorus. The sequence goes on from CANTUR010000125.1 coordinate 951,900, forward strand.
ACTAATAAGAAAATAGTGTTAGTTTGATGTTTGAGAATAAAGAGATAATGACCAGCCTGAGAGGAGATAAAATTTAACTTGTGAAGACAAGAATTGAGGTGAGTAAACCAAGCTTTAGGGGCCTGCTTAAGATCATAGAGAGATTTATTCAATTTACAGACATGGTTAGGATAAGTGGCATTAATGTATCCAGGTGGTTGTGACATGTATAGATTCTCTTCAATATGGCCATGGAGAAATGCATTGGAGACATCAAGTTAGTGCATTGGCCAGTGATTCATTGTGGTAAGAGCTATGACAATTCGAATGGTGGTAGCTTTGATAACAGGACTAAAGGTTTCTTTGTAATCCACACCCGAAATTTGTGTAAACCCCTTGGCGACAAGACATGCTTTGTAGTAGTTTATGGTGCCATCTGAATTTCTTTTAAGGTGAAAAATCCATTTGTTGGCAATGATGTTAGCATTTGATGGAGCAGGGACAAGAGTCCAGGTATTGGTGGATTGTAAAGCACTGATTTCATCATCCATAGCCATTCTCCATTCTTTGTATCGAATAGCATCTTTAAAAAATAATGGTTCATGTTGCAAATAATTCATATTTTTATTTTCAGAGAGAGCTATGTGTGCTTGGCATTTGCTAATTGTATGAGGGTGAAGTGTTATAGTGTGTGTGAGAGATGGTAGGGAAAGGGACGAGTTTGATGGAATGTCAGGTGAAGAGGTTTTAGAAAGATCAAAAATTAAATAGAGACTAACAAAACTAGATGGTTGGGAAGATGAGTTGGTTCGGGAAAGGATAGGAGAATATGGTTGGAGAGGGGATAAAGAAAAGGTTGAGGTTTGTTACGATAAGGGATCAGGCTATTAATATATTTCATGTAACAATCTAAATTTGCATGGAGAAGACAATGGGGAAAAGGAAGGATTTGATGGTGAGTTATTAGGTAAGATGAGGGTTGTAGTGGGTAATGGTAGGGACTGGTTGTTGGATAAAGATGGGATTGTAGGTACAGGTGAGATGAGGGTTGATATGGGTAGTGGTGGGGACGGGTTGGTTTGTTGGTATATATCACGTAAAAGTCGTATTTTGCATGGAGAAGATGATGTGGATTGAGTAGGAGTAAAAGATTATTTGTTTAATGAGATGGGACCAAGTGGAGATAAAGATTAATTAAGATATGGAAAGAGTAGGGGTGGGGTCGTTATGGGTATGGATGATGGGTGAGTTGTTGTGAGTGGAGGTGGGGTCGTTGTGGATATGGACGATGGGTGAGATGGGGTTGTTGTGGGGATGGATGATGGGTGGGTTGTAGTGCGTGGATATGATGATGAGTTGTTGGATAAAGGTAGGACTGGAGGGAGGGATAAAGGTGATAGAATTTAAGTGGAATTAGGTGTGGGGTCAAGTAACAAATTAAGGGAAGGTAGAGACATACCTATAGTGGAAGCTGAATTGAATGGTGCTTGCCATATGAGCCACGAGTCTGCATGGGGACGTGATGATGAAGTAGGGCTAGTGACACCTTTAAAATGAGCATTTCGGACAGTTAAAATTTTATTAGAAGATGGATCAAAATAATTAAAGCCAACATGATTATGAGAATTTCCTAAATAAACACATTCTTTGCTTATAAAAAGCAAATTTATGTTTATTATACAAACGAAGGTTAGGAAATATGGCACACCTAAAAATTTTTGTTTCCAAATATTTTAGAGATGTATGAAATTATTTTTGAAATGGAAATTCATCATTTAATGTAGAGGTGGGTAATGCATTAATTGAATTTATGGTTGTACAAAAAGCATAAGTCCAAAAATGAAATGGCACATGAGAATGGGCTAATAATGTCAAACTGGTGTCAACAATATGATGAATTTTTCATTCAAATAACCCGTTTTATTCATGTGTATATGGGCAAGCTATGCGATGAACAATGCCATTTGTTTCAAAATGCTTGTGTAATTTTTGAAATTTATTGCCCCAATTTGAGTGAAAAGCTTTGATTTTGGTATCGAATTGTCAATGTACATACGATTCAAAGTTAAGAAACATAGAATGAGCATCACTTTTATTTTTGAGAAAATAAATCCAGGTGAATCTAATGAAATCATCAACAAATAAAATAAAATAATGGAAACCATGATAAGAGGTGACTAGGGAAGGATCCCAAATGTTTGAATGAATAATTTGAAAGAGAGCATCTGTGGTATGCTCGACATTAGCAAAAGGTAATTTAGCTAATTTGCCTAAACGACACAACGAACAACTAGAATTTAGTGAATTAGAAATAGGTAAATGATGATCTCTAATAATTTTGGAAATAGTGCGATGTTGTGGATGACCCAGGCGAGCATGCCAATCTGTAAAGGAGGTGGATTCAATGAGAAATGTTTGTTTTGATGGAATGGAGGATGGTGGCAACACATACAGCCCATTCTCACTCTTGCCTCTAACAGGGTTGCCCTGGTGTTCTAGTGCTTGATAGAAAAATGGTTAGGCCAAAATTCAAAAAAGTAAGAATTATCAGTAGTGAATTTTTGGACAGAGAGCAAAGATTTCTGAATATTTGGAACATGAAGCACATTTTTAAAAATGAAATCCTTATCAGAGTATAGAGAACGATGGAATGACTTACCAGTATGTGTTATAAGAAGACTCTTACCATTGCCAACAATTATTTTATCATTACTAGCATAAGGAACCGGACTGACAAGATGAGAGGAATCTGATGTCATGTGATGGGAAGCACCAGTATCTGGGTGCCAAGGGTTGGGATGAAATGCACCTGTATAGGGAGGTGATGTAGTGCCGAAAACATAATAGAGAATCAGACCAGTGTTGTTCGCATAATAAGCCTAGGGAGAGGTGACTTAATTACGAGGTTCATAGCAGCGATGGTACTTATCAACTGTATGATTATGGAAGCCGCATATCTGACATTGTTAAAAGTGATTCCGATGAAAGGAGAAGGAAGGGCTCTGATTATTGGGAAAGGGTGAAGTAGGTGATGTCATGAGAGGTTGAGGCCGAGAGGAAGAACCAGAAAATTGTCACCTTGCAATGTGAGCAATGCAATATTTTTAATGAGAATTTCATGAGCCACCAATTGCCCATGAAGTTCTTAGAATGTAATTGGTGTGGGTCACTGATTTAAAGCTGTAATAATGCTATGAAATTCATAGCCAAGGTTGCAGTAGATAATTGCATTGAATTCTGCAGGAGAAAGAGATCTACCTGCTGCTCCAAGTTCATCGGCTAGTGCTTTGGCTTTCAGCAAATATTGAGTGACTGATAAGTCATTTTTTTTCAATTCTTGAAGTTCAATGTAGAGTTGTAATTGACGGTTCTAAGATACATAACCAAAAGAACTTTCTAGTGCATGCAAAGCCACAAAAGATGTAGTCATACCAATGACATAGGGAAAAACTTCTTCAGAAAGAAAAGAGAAAATCTATGAGAGTAAAAGTTGGTCTTTTTGATGCCATTCGATATATTCTGGATTAGGAGTAGGAGGAATAGTTGTAATTGTAGTTGGTGGTGCAACAATGGAGCCATCAATAAAGCGTGTAAGTTTATGGTAATTAAGGAGAGGTTGGAATTGGATTTTCTAGGTGAGGAAATTTTTGGAGGTTAATTTAATGGAAAGATTGTGATTTGTTGTAGTAGTCACAGGAAGAGAAGGAGAAGAAGAGGTGGGAATAATTTGTCTTGCCATTTGTTAGCAGCTTTGATACCATGTGAAGGTTTTTGATGTATTATTATTTTGTAAAATGAGTACAAGGCTGTATATATAGGATGATACAAGTTAAAGAGATAAATACAACATTAACTAAACTAATAATAAGCCTAACAATACTGAAACAGAAATACAGCTACGGCTTATCAACTTGTTATCTCAACACACCCTATATGCCTTGTTGCTGATTTTTTCTTTCCTTGGGCTACAGACATCGCTGCCAAGTTTGGAATTCCAAGGTTGTTCATGGCACTGGTTTCTTTTCTTTGTGTACTTCAGAGTGTTTCAGCATGTCCAAACCACACAAGAACGTTTCTTCTGATTCTGAACCCTTCTTGGCTCCTAATCTCCCCGGTGATATCCAGTTCATAAAAAAGCAACTACCAGATCACATGAAGCAAGATGATGAGAATAGATTTACTGAGTTATTTGAAAAGGTTGAAGAATCCGTGTTGAAGAGCTTTAGGGTGATCATCAATAGTTTCTATGAGCTCGAGCCAGCTTAAGCTAATTTTTACAACAAGGTTTTAGGAAGAAGGTCATGGTGTATTGGACCTGTTTCACTGTGCAACATGAACACTGAAGATAAAGTAGACCGAGGAATGGAAATTTGTATTGATGAACATGAGTTTCTGAAATGGTTCGACTCGAAGAAACCCAATTCAGTTCTTTATATATGTTTTGGTAGTACAGCCAACTCCACTGCCTCACAGCTTAAGGAGATTGCAATAGGCCTTGAAGCTTCAGGGCATGATTTCTTTTGGGTGGTGAGGAAGGTGAATCAACTGGAAGAAAAAGAAGAATGGCTGCCTGAAGGATTTGAGAAAAGAATGGAAGGTCAGGGACTAATTATCAGAGGATGGGCACCGCAAGTGTTAATTCTTGAGCACGAAGCGGTTGGTGGTTTTATGACACTTTGCGGATGGAATTCAATACTTGAAGGAGTTACAGCAGCGAAACCAATGGTTACATGGCCAGTTTTTGCAGAACAATTCTACAACGAAAAGTTGGTGACTCAAGTGCTGAAAATTGGGATAGGTGTTGGTGCTCAGAATTGGACTTGGATTCATGGGGATGATAGCATTAAGAGTGAAGCTATAGAAAAGGCAGTGACTCGAATCATGGTGGGTGAAGAAGCGGAGGAGATGAGAAGCAGAGTTAAAGCAATTGCAGATATGGCAAGAAGTGCTGTTGAAGAAGGTGGATCATCTTCTTCTGATTTGAATGTTCTGCTTGAAGAGTTGAGGATTGAAGCCATAAATATGAAGCTAGAAGATAGTTAATTTGAGTATAGTATTCAGCAAATGTTACTGGTTTTTTAATCTTCAAAGAGAATAAGCAACACAAAACTATTATATCTGGGTGGCCTGTTTAGCTAACACTTGTGCTCTATAATGTTGAACAGTGTGGTGCCTCAATGGTATGGCACAAGTGCTTATGCTGACATGAAGAGACCATTTTTTCTTTATCTTGTATGCCTTTTTTATTGGGTTTTTACATACCTACTTCCAAAAAGTTTAAGTGTAAAATATAAATAACTTTTTTTTTTCAAATATTACTTCGATGGTTCTTTTTTAACAAATTATTTACTTCTGTATCCCATCCTTCAGCACAAATATTTTCACAAACCCTCACCGAACCCTCCTTCACTGAAAATTCGATATGTTCTTTTCATTAAAAGCAACAAAATAAAAGAAAATGAGAATTGATAGATGTTTGACAAGTATTTGTCAAGCTTTTTAAAGCCTGATATACTAAAATTCATAATTAATTCAACTTAAAAATATTATAATTTGACCTTTTCATACAGAGCAAAGTGAAGTGATGTTATATATATAAACGGGGAAAAGTTGCAAATTAAACCTGAGTTTTAGCCCTAGGAGCCCATTAGACCTCATAAAAATTTTTTGAGCCCAATAGGACTTCTAATTTAAAAAATAGGTGCAAAATGAAACCCGTCGTTGCAAAAAAGTAAACGTCTGTTAACATAGTACTATGTGGACGGCCATCCTCAACCCTGCAGCAAATGTGGCAAAAGATAAGCAAACATCTATGTGGTTTCTTGGAAGTAGCTTTAACAACTTTATCATCCTTTAACATAACAAGTTTCTGAAAAAGATTATTCTCTTCTTCTTTGAGCACTTGTGACATGTTAATAAGATTGTTGTGTCTTCATCAAAAGCATGACTTTCGATTTGCTGTCCTGTTGCCATGCTTGCTGTCAGCATCACCAACTCTTGGTGATGCTAAGTTCCTTTTTCCACTTGACTTCCCCCTTTGATAAATTCACAAACAATTCGAGAAAAAAAAAAACTAAAATAAACCCTTAGAAACCAAAGCTTTTTATGTAAAAGCAATGATTTTGATTGATTTTAATCAAAATTCACTTTGTTAAGTAAAAGAAAATATTAAAAATGAAAATTTTACAAATTTTTGCAATTGTAACAATTGAAAAAATAAAAATCCAAATAGAAAATCAATTAAAAAGACCAGAATCGGAAAGAACTGATCCAAAGAGAGTTTAGATATGTGCTGCTACTAATGCTCATTATGGAGGATTTTGGTTATAAGAATGTAAAGAAAGACAAATTCTAGGTTCATATAATTAAATTTTTCCAAACAGAAGAAGAAGAAGAATGGGTCAACGTTATGAGAAGAAATTAACAAGAAGTACCGTTAATTGAGAGTGTTGATATAACAGCCGTTTCTTCCTCTGTAACAGCAGGTTACATTTTGCACTAATTTTTCAAATTGGATGTTATATTGGGCCCCAAAAAAAAAGAGGTCCTATGTGCTCCTAGGGCTAAAACCTATATATCAATAAAATATATAATTATACATGCAGCCACAATTGTACAAACATATAGTGTTAAATGCACTCTATATATTTTTTGGGTGACCACAGTTGTATTTAACCATATATAGTGTAGCCATATGTATAGATTAAATAAAAAAAATACATTTCAATTTTTCAAAATTAATAGGCCATGATTAATTTCCAAAAAATATCAAAGTTCATATATATATATATATATATATATATATATATATATTTGCAAAAAGTCAAAATGATAAATTTTAACGTGTAAGCCCATTGAATGGAATTGTAAAACTTAAAAAGATGTGTCAAATACAGTCATTATTAATTTTTTTTTTTTTTTTTTTTTTTTGTAATTTGCCCTAGTATAAACAAAGGGAGAACATTTTTGGACTGAAAATTAACATTTACTTTTTATATATTAACAAAAATAATCTTAATTTAGTTTTTAAAAATATTTAAAATTGATGAGGGTAATTTAGTTTGTATTTAAAATTTAAAATTTTATAATTAAAAATTAGATAATTTTAAATAAAAATAAAGTAATTATATTATATCTATTATCAAATTTATATAAAAGCATAAATTATTAAATTATTATAACATTCATGCATAAATATGTTAAAAAATATTCTTAATTATATTTACTATAACTTTCATATGAATTATGAATAATATTTAAAATTAATATTCTTATTATTAGTTAAATTTATATAATTTTACATAATCTCTAATGCTTTTAAAATATCTATACTATGTATAAAATTAAAAATAGAGGAAAAATATTTGAAAATGTATTGATGAAAAAGTTTTTATTTGGTTTCCAAATATTTTTAAAATTGATGAAGATAGTTTTAATTTATATTTTAAAATTTAAACTTTTATATTTAAAAAATAGATAGATTTAGATTTTTTTTAAAAATAGAGTAATTAAGGATTGAAGCATAAATATAAAGTAATAAGATAGCTAATTCTAGTATTGTATTATTAGCAACAACTAAAAATGTGGAATGATCACTATATTTCAATTTAAATTAAAAATATAAAATTAATATTGTATAATTTCAAATTTTATAATTTAATAATTAAAATATATTATTATTATATTTGATAATTTATTAATTATTTTTTTAATAAGTAATTTAATAATATTTATATTATTTAAAATTAATGAGTTAAAAAATATTATTATATTTAATAACTTATTAATTATTATTGTTCTTAAGTAATCTTATTTACATTATTTAAAATTAATGAGATAAATAATATTATTATAATTTTTATTTTTATTGCCAAAACGATGTAGTTTTGCCTAAAACTACATCATTTTGATTAAAATAAAGAGTCATCTTACCAACAAAAACAAGAGAGAGATCATTTTTATTAATTAAAATATATTGTTATTATTATGATTAATCACTTATTAATTTATATTGCTATTAAGTAATATAATCGTATTGATATTATTTAAAATTAATGATGTAAATAATATTATTATAATTATTATTTTTATTGTATACTAATATATATATAGACATATATTACAGATAAATAAAATGACATAATTTTTGTCCAACACTACATCATTTACAATATATACATATATTAAAAATAAATAAAACGATATATTTTTGCCAAACACTATGTCGTTTTGATTCAAGTAAGCAGTGATTTTACAAATAAAAAAAAGAGAAGTTTAGTCATTTTTGTTAATTAAAATATAATATAATGTTCTTATATATATATATATATACACACACACGGTTGCTGAAAATATATATAATATAGGGTTAAGCATACACAATAATTTTCCCAAAAATATGTATTAAATATATGTTTATACAAAAATACATAAACTTACACAAAATTTTTCTGTTTATTTGTTGGTAATAAATATAAATTCAATTAATAATATAAATATGTGTATAACATAAATTCTCAAATTTTTATTTTAAATCGTACCGTACTAATTCGTTCCAAAAGAACCGAATCTTTATATTAAACTGTTTCAAAAAATGGAATGGTACCAGTAAAAATATTTTTAAATTTGGTATTGATACTAGAGAATTTATTTTTAAAATTTCTGAAATATGATATGGTTTCAGAGATTTTAAATTCCTAGACTTTCTTGACCCGTGCTCACCCCTATAATGTACCCTTTAACCATTAATCATAAACTCTCTTCAAGATCTCCATTATTTAATTCTGGTTCTTTATCAGACTTTGGTTAAGCTAAACTCTGTCTTTAATTTATGTTTTGTTTAAAGACTTTGTTTCTAACCGTGAATTGCCGAATCCACCAATGATGGGTTTTGTAACCTCCACTTCTTCAATCACAATGATCACCTTGACATGAGAAATCCGCAAGCGTATAGAGTAGGTTCAAGTAGTAAATTAAAATATCAATTTGATAGAGATTGCAAATTGAGTATTGAAAAACTAAAAGTGTTTGTTTGTTTAAATACCGAATTTTGGTTTGCAAATCAAATAAAAATAAACAAAAAAAAAATTTAATTAAAACTTAACAATCAAATTAAAGGCTAGGGTTCTTATTATCATTTCAACCTTTTCTAAAAGTTAATTAAACATCTAAGTCTTTAATTAATCTTAATTCAATTTGAAAGCATCTTTAAAACCATAGATTTTTCTCTCAAATAAACATATAATTAATTGAGTAGAATTAACACAAAGTTTCTTAAACTCAATTTGAAATTCAGATTTTTAATCAATATTAGTCACTTAAATGTCTCTCAACTAAGTAAGTGACTAATATATTATTGTTTTAATACAGTAGTTACTATCTCTCAATTAAGTTCTAAAGTATAAATTCAATCTAAGGGTGATCAAGCCTAAGATGACATTAAGTTCAACAACAACCAAAGAATTAATATTAAAAACTTAAATTTTAATTCAAATAAAATTACATGGTTGAAATGAAATAAGAACCCTAAAAATATGTTTAACCATGCATGTTAAGAGAAAGAGAAGAAGATGAAGTAGAGAAAAAATAACTAATCATTATTAATTAAAAGAAAATAATAACCAAAGAGTTTAAATAAGAAAACCTCCTTTACCGCTTCAAACAGCTGCAATAGAAGGTCTTGTTCCTTCAAAACTTCAAAACTAATTTTCTACTTAACATGAACAAGAACTTGGATGAAAATTAACTTTGATTCTTTAAAGTAAAAATTTAGAGAAGACTAAGTGCAACCTCCTTTTACTCTTATAAAGGCCTCCTATTTATAGTCTCCAACAATTTTGAGGTTTGTTACAATTTAAATCTCATAAAATCCCCTCAACTCATCAGTTCAAAATTTGAATTTAAGTTGTTGCAACAGCTTGCATAGCTGTGCATACCCATGCACAATGCTGTGTCGCAACGTGTGTCAACTTTCTAACACTCAGGCACAGTTGTGCACACCCAAGCACACAGCTGTGTCAGAACATGCTACTTTCAAAACTCCATTGACTACTTTCAAAACTCCACTTTTCTTCAAATTTTTAACTTGTTGTAACCTCCAAATCCTATCTTTGACTTGTTCAAATCATTCAACTTTCTTCATGCATCCTTATTTCAAGAAGTTACTAAACAAAATTAATAAAAATCCTAACAATTAAACAAAATTAACAAATATAAATAAAAGATCTAAAAATTAACTAAATTAATTAAAAATGCAACTAATTAGATTCTATTCTCATAGAAATAGTGTTCAAAATACAAGATTTTTCTCACTCATCACACCTGCTCCTCTCTTCCTGGACAAGGTAATTTAGATTTTTTTTATTTTGTTATTGTTGTTTTTGCTATTCCTAAGAATTTTGGATTTTTTTTTTTGTTTTTTGTTATAGTGTGAGATTATATGATGTTAGTGCTAATGCTAACACTAACCCAGCTTCAGCTTCATCAAATTTTGGATTTATTTTCTTTAGTCTTAGGGTTGTTTTCTATTAAATTGTTCACTAGCTTAGGGCTGTTTCTTTAGTCTGGATTGTATGTTTTATGAAACAATTTATGAAAAAATGATCTATTCTGTGCTCTGCAATTGAAACTGAAAAAAAGAACCTATGTAACAAGCTAATCACTACGTGACAGAAAGTAAAAAAAATAGTGAATATGTAGAACCAGCTCAAGCAAAGAAGAATATTTGTTTTTTTAAAGAACAAGAAGTCAAACAGTAAGACACTCCTTTGAATTATCACAAGAATATTTGGTGCAATATGGGTATATTTTAAATTGGAATCAAGATATGGATCACTGTTATAATTTATGACTTTATAGATACAGTAAGGTTCTTTGAGAGTCCTTAAACTATTATTAAGTCTTATTTAGAAATTTTATTAACTGTTCACAAATTTCTGTTTAGGATTTCTAATCCTAGTCATGTTCCGATTAATTTATATTAATAAAAGGTACAACCAAAAGTCTGCTTATATAAGAGTTCCATAGCCAATATAAACTACGAATGTTTGCTTTTACTTGAAAGGTTGACAGGTGAAGAATGGGTTACTATGTGTTTGTTTCAAACATAATTCTTGTAATTTTAAGTATTATTGTAATTTTTTTAAAATTTCTTTAGTGTTGGTTGCAACTTTTAGTTGGTTTGAATAGGTTGTTGACAACTTGTTGTATGAAATTATTAGTCTTGCTTTTTTTTTTTTTTAGACATTGCATGTGATGTTAAACTATTCAATTTTTCAAGCTCATAATCAAGCTTGCAAATGAGCTCTTTATTGAACTCATAATCGAGCTCACAAATAAGCTCTTTATCAAGCTCATTGAAAAACTTTTGAATGAGCTCATAAATTAACGAGCCTTAATCTTAAAAATAAATGAGCTCAAGCCTGAACTTCTTAGAGTTTGGTTTGACTCAGTTACACCCCTAAGCATAAGTATAATGCTACTATCTAGATCACTGGTTTTATTAGTCCAACTACTAGTATTTAAAATTTGTTGTACTCTCATTAATCTTATTCAATCTAGATATAACCATAACAATGACAAAAATCTTTGAATAGTTTATTCAATGTAGTTACATATACTATTATTCGAACTCGAAATATCATTTAAATAAGAACAATTTTGGACAAGCTAATCTAGATGGTGATAGGCTATGTTACTGTTTTTTAAGCTTGGATAAATATAAAAAAAAAATACCTTGTGGTTAGATGCATTTTCACTTAAAAAGGCTTATGGTATTTGTCATGACATTTAGAGGAATATGACTTCATTTTTTAATACTTAATACCCTATCAACTATTATGGTCATTATTCTATGATCAAATTTTATTATAACAATAACTTTCAATAATAAAAATGTTTTACAAGTGTTGCACCATCAATATAACTATTTAAATACTTTTAAAAATATTATAAATTTATTTTTAAAATTATTTCATTTTATTCTTAATAAAATATAAAATTCATTTTATTTTTATTAATTATGAATTTATTTTAGTTAATTACATGCTATACTACATAATAAATAACTAGTCGTAAATCCACGTATTGTGCATCCTTTAAATAATATATACATTTTAATATAATTTTAATGAATTTAAAACTACAAATTAATTAAATATAAAAATGAAAATTTAGAAAATTATTACAACGATTTTATTTAACAATGTTTTATTAAAAGTGTGTGTGTCTATATATATATATATATATATATATATATATATATATATATATATATATATATATATATATATATATATATATATATATATATATATATAGTAATAATAATAATAATTGGGGAAATAAAACCAAAATAGAAAATAATTGATAAGTTACACATTTTTACTTACATTAAATAAAAATAAAATTGTATTTTTAATTGAATAGAAGGTAGATATTTTAATTAGAATAAAAGACATAATTTCTAATGAAAAATAAAAGTAGTATTTTGGATGTAGTATACTTAAAATGTTTTATATTGAATAAAACATATGTATTTTAAAATAAAAATTTTTATAAAGAGAAAAAGGTAACTAAATAAATTAAAAATAAAATATATTACATTGATTTTATTTTCTTTAATTTTTATTGCCATTATTTTTAAATATGATAGAATTTATTTTGAGACTACTAAATTACTAAGTATGTATAATAGTTAAGAAAATTTTTAAAATATAATTTCTAATGGTTTAAAAAAATGATTGAGTTATTTGAGATAAAAAAAAAAATACATATTATATAAAAACTTTTTAGAATTTGAGCAGTATTAAAATATGTATAATAATGTTTTAATTAAAAATAATACTAAAAAACTATAATAAATTTTTTATTTTTAATAAAATCAGGATATTTAAGAATTTGACACATTAAATTTTAGGGTGAATATTCGAATATAAAAATAGATACTTGTTATATTTTTTATTTAATAATTTTAAAACTCAGCATTTAATAAATATATAGATTTTCTTATTAAAAATTCATATTATTTTAATATTACATCATATATTTTTAATAATATTATTAAGTTAAAAATAAATAAAATCAAATAATACACCCTTAAATATTACTGAAAATACCATAATCCTTTTAAGTAAAAATGAGTCTAACCAAATGATATTTTATTGTAATTTTTCATTTAAGCTTCAAAAGGAAATACGCAACAAAAAGCTATTTTTAGCTATCTTGAATGTTGAACGGTGTGGTACTTCAATGATATGACGTAAGTGATTACGCATGAGGCCATCTTTAGCTTCATTCTTCGCACATTTTTTGTTTCCTTGGCAATTTTTGCTACATTTTGCGCAAAATACCCTTTTTTTTTTTTTTTTTTTGGCACAACAAAATACCATGTATGTTTTTGTTATAAGGCAATATGGGTGACGAAGCAAATCCACACATATTTTTCTTCCCTTTCATGGCTCATGACCACATAATACCATCAGTGGACATGGCCAAGCTATTTGATTCGCGAGGTCTGAAGACAAGAATAGTCCCTCCTCCTTTCTATGAATCTTTCATCTCCAAACCAATTAAAAGAAGCAAGGACTTGGGTCTTGAAATCGATATCAAAACACTCAAGTTCCCCACCACTGAAGCAGGATTGCCCGAAGGATACGACAATCTTGACTTCATCTCTTCACAAAACTTGGGATTTGAAAAGGTGAAAAAGTTCCTTTTTGCTTCATCTCTCCTTCAAGAACCACTAGAGCGGCTCCTCAGAGACTGCCTTCCTGATTGCTGATTTTTTCTTTCCTTGGGCTACTGATTCTGCTTCCAAATTTGGAATTCCAAGGCTTGTGTTTCTTGGATCTAGTTGCTATTCTTTATGTACTTTCGGATCCATTGCTCTATACGAGCCGCAGAAGAAAGTTTCATCAGATTCAGAACCATTTCTTGTGCCTAATCTTCCAGGAGAAATAAAGCTGACAGTAAACCAATTGCCTAGTTCTGGGGGACAAGCTCATGAACATGATGACTTATCCAAGTTCCAAAAAGCATCAACAGAATCAGAGTTAACTAGCTTTGGTGTTGTTGTCAACAGCTTCTATGAGCTCGAGCCAGCTTACGCTGATCATTGCAGAAATGTTTTGAGAAGGAAATCATGGCATATAGGGCCTGGTTCACTCTGCAACAGAGATGTTGAAGATAAAGCACAAAGAGGAAAAAAAGCCTCCATTGACGAGCATGAGTGCTTGCAATGGTTGGACTCTAAGAAACCCAATTCAGTGCTTTATATATGCTTCGGATCTGCAGCCAACTTCTGTACATCTTAGCTAAAGGAAGTAGCAATCGCGCTCGAGTCCTCCAGACAGGAATTTATATGGGTTGTTAGAGAAAATAAGAATCCTGACGAAGAAGATCAAAATTGGTTACCTTAAGGATTTGAGCAGGGAATTGAAGGCAAAGGATTAATCATAGAAGCCTGGGCACCACAAGTGTTGATTCTTGATCATGAAGCAATAGGAGGATTTGTTACGCATTGCGGATGGAATTCAACACTTGAAGCAGTAACTGCTGGAGTGCCAATGGTCACTTGGCCTGGAGGAGCTGACCAATTCCACAATGAGAAGTTAGTGACACAAGTGCTGAAAATTGGTTTCAGTGTTCGTGTTCGACAATATAGAGACACCATTGAGAGTGAACTCATAGAGGAGGCGATTATTCGAGTGATGGAGGGTGCAGAAGCTGAAGAAATGAGAAGCAAAGCAAAGAAACTTGGAAAGATGGCAAGGGAGGCTATTGAAGATGGTGGATCTTCCTTCACTGATCTTAATGCTTTGATTCATGAACTTTTTATTTCATGAGTCAAACAAGAAAAACTAAAATAGGAATAAAATAATATAAAATCCTAAATTAAATAGGAAAGCTATCCTAAATAAAATAAGAAAAAGTAAAATAGAAGTAAAATAAAATTTTAATTAAATATAAAATTATTTTTTTATTAAATTTAATTAAAATGAGAAATAATAATAATAATAATAATAATAATAATAATAATAATAATAATAATAAAACTCATGTAATCTCATATATATATATATATATATAATGGAAATTTTAAATATCCCTTTTTATTTTTTCAATTGTTTCTTTTATTTCATTTTCATTTTAAAAACTCAGCCTATTTTTTTCAAGAGTTCTATCCTTTGGTTTGGTTGTTGATCTTGTTATTTCAAGGTCATGTTGTGAGTTATATTCATATTATAAAAAAAAAAAATCAGTTTTGTTTTTTCTTTTTGTGGGTGATTTTGAATTACCATTTGTTTGGTATTAGATTGGATTTGATTGAGTGATTTGTAACAAAGGGTCTTTGATTTATTAAACCTAAGATTTTAGTTGATCATGTCAGTTAAATATTATACCTTAAGTTTGATTTGGTCAATTTGTAAAAAAGGGTCTTAGGTTTGATATATCTAAGGTTTAAGTTAGTTGATACAAAGAGGGTACATGCTAACATTAAAAGTGGCTCTAACATGGCCATGCTCACTAGGTAGTTCTAGTTTGTAGATATTGTTGTTGATACGTTATAGCACTTTGAAAGGATCATCTCCTTTTTAACACAACTCCACAAGTATACAGAATATAGCAAGTAATAAAGTGATAAGCAAAGTATCATTCCCACTAGGAAATGGTACTAAATACTAACCGTTAATCAATTTTTCCTAGCTAGCAAAAATCAAATTAAATTGCAATAATTAAATTAAAAAAATTTAAATAAGCTATATGCTCTAATTAACCTAATTAAATCAATATGAATAAATTAGAGTCTGGATTTGTTCCACTAGTTAAGACTTGCATTACGAAAATAAATTCAACTATTTCATTAATCACAATCAAGGGTCAATTATTTTATATTACCTAAAGTCTCTTACGAGATCATTCAAGTATACTAAAGTTAATTATCAATATATTTTCATGGGTACTAGTTAATCAAAACTCATTAAGTTCTTTAATAATTTAGTACTCCCCGAAGGGTTAACCTACTTTTATGGTCGAGATTCCTAAATCTTATTAGTTATAAGCTAGCAATCTACCCATAAACAGGCAAACAATCAAGTAGGAAATTGAACACAAGAACAAATAAGATCAACTCATAAAATTGATTGAAAAACCAATTTATTGAATTTTATGGTCGTGCCTTAACCTGTGCTTCATCTCACTCTTTTCTTTCCAATAGCAACACAACCCACAACATGGCCATGTGTCAAACTAGTTTGTTGGAAAAAAAATACTCACAAAGTCATTAACTATTGCGGGTTTATGGTGAGCACTCGTGTATAAGTAAGTGCTAAAAGTCAGAAACATATAGAGGTAAAACATGGGTAAACATTACTTGAAAAAGTGAAAAGTAAACTTCACAGTAATTATATGCAACTGAGCAAAGAGGAGCAAGCTACTTTTATTCCAACAGATGCGGATGAAAAACATTAATTGGAAGAAAATCACATATTATTGGAAGTCAAATGAATTTCTATTAATTAGTTGAAGTCATCATGTATTTTGATTCTCTTTAATACTTTATAATAAAAATAATTTATGCTTAAAAGAGTATTTTGATGTTTTAAAGAAGAAAAGCAAAAGAAACATGAATAGTCATTCTTTGATGAGAAGTAAGCACAAATGTGGCTCAGAATCTTTTGTTGAAGTGGAGTAGAAAACAATAAAATTACTAACTATACTTTTATTTATGAAGTTTCCTAAATTTTAATATTAGAAATTAATTTTATATTCATAGAGAAATCCTATAACTGGAAAGAAGTTAAATGTTGATTAACTGTAGCTTATTCAACATATAAATAAAAATAAAGAAGGCAAAAGTGTTAGGTTCATTCCTCTTTCTGAAGAACGATATGTAAGTAATTTTATATATAAAAATAATTAGAGTTTATTTATTATATTCAAAATGTGAACATGCACCATCAAATGCTATTTTTTAAAAAAAAATTATTAATTAATACATAATATGGAAACTATGTTAATTTTTTTATAGCATTTTATTTATTTCGATGAACTAGTTTTCATCATTAGTGTAATTATAATACTAACCTTCTTTTTCCATTGATAAAGTGCTTATTATATATAATTTTATTTCAATATGAAAAATCAATGAAGGTGATTAATCAATTGTCTGATGTGTGGCATTGTTGTCCAAATTCAAAGAGCTTGTTAGCCATCAAAATGATGAAGGTGTCACTCCTTTGTCTAATGATGAGATGCTCATTGAGGTGTTAGGTAAAACACCTCGAGTTAGGACCCCAAGTTCAAAAGGACTAATCATGGCTGCTACGAATTGCAAGTTGAGATGCAATATGAAAATCAATAGTATATAGAAAAACGACTAGCTGAAGAGCATGAAAAGATGCAACTTGAATTCCAAAAGAAAATGGATGAAATGATTGAGAAGTGTGTAAACCAAATTTTGCTGCTATCAGTTGAAACTCCTGAATCAATAAGGGAGATAATGAGAGATGATAATTGGTAATGATTTTAACATTTAATTTTATAATTAAAAATTTTCATTTAAATTTACAACGACATTTTTAATTTCCCTAACAAATTATTTTTTTTTTTCTTGTTAGATTGTTCGAGCTTATCTATCTTGGAGAATTGGTGATCATTTTGTATTGAACATGACCTTATTATTTTTGGGGGTTTTTTTCGTCAGCTAGTAGTGTTGTTATGAATAGTTTATTTTTTCCCTAAAATCAATTATTGTTGTGGATGATAGAATTACATTTTACAATAATATTATTTCTTGTCTTTGGTTCAATATTGATAAAGATTCCAATTCCTTGCAAATTTCCATCACTTCCAAATCTAAAACTAATGTACTCTTGTAATTACAAATCAGAAGTTGAATATAATAGAATAAAAATATAAACATATTTTTGCCACGGGAACAACGACTGAATCTAATCAGCCTGAGAGCATTTCCCCTATCAAAGTTATATGAATTAAAATAAAAAATGATTAGTATTAACACCTTAGGACTAATGAATGAAGTCACAATATAGTATAAGGAAAAACCAATAAGAATCGGACCAAATCCTATACTTCAATCAAATCTAACAATTTGATTTATCAAAAAATATATATATCACTCTTCTTAAAAAAACAACAACAGAATATCACTATTTTTAAGTTAAATTTTGTGTGATTTCAAAAAAAAAAAAAGGTTAAATTTTGTGCTTTTAAAAAGGATAAATCTCAAAATAATTTATCTTCTCATACAGTTCGTTATATATCCTCTCTACTATTCATAAGTATCTCACTCATAGTTTATCACATCAAACCCTAATCTCAAAAAAAAATTTATACATATTTGATGAACTAAGTTTGGTAGCCAATTTCCATAAACATACGCTACAATCAAACCCAATTCAAATCTCAATCGGTGCTTAACGATACATTTCTCGCAAGGGTCCACTAACACGGAATTGAGTGTGCTAAACTTGTCAAAGAATTTAGTAACGTTCATTGTTTTGAAATGAAGTTTGCTCCTGATGATGATTTGGAGCCAACTTTTCATCAGGTGTTCTTGGTTCTTGGGGCATGCAGAAACACATGCTTGGAAGTCCAACTCTTGGTTTTGTGTTAAAGCTTCCCCACCTCATCTCTTTTGCATAATTTTTCAACTTATTTTCCATCATCTCATTCTCTTCTCTCTCTTTACACTCACTTTTTCTTTTGCAAAAGGCCTCGACAGAGCACCTAGCCAATACAAAGCCATCTTCCAAAGAGGAGCAGAAGTAAAAGAAAACGGGTGTGGGAGTCATATTACATAATTATTTAATTACATATGCATACAAAGGTGATATCCTCTACAGTTCAGTACACTAACCTTCCAAAAAGTTACGTAATATCACAAAAATAAGTGTCAAGCTCATGTGTTTTCTGTATTAGTTGACAGTATATATTTACATCAGTTGTAACAGCTGGGTACAATAACTAACCAATCACTATAAGCCAGTTGTCCATAAGTTAATTACAGTAAACTAACTAATATGCATCTACAAGAGAAAATAAAGATGTATAAGAACCGTTTGATGAGGATGAAAAAGAATAAAACCAGTGTGATGCAAGATGCAACCACGCGAACCATCATGTGAGGTCTTATCTTTTGAGAGCTTCCCTTAAGATGGAGTATACAAGTTATGTATACCCATCTCGCCTATAGTAGTTTTGAATGAAGCAGGTGATAAAGCCTTAGTAAGACAATCAACAAGCGGATAATAGGAATTAATTCATCAAAAAAACTATCCTAAAACAATTAAAAGGGGAAAATAAATAGTATCTAAGGAAAAACCCTAAAACTAAAAAAGGAAAAGACAAAAAAACCCCAAAAAAGGAACATAAACTTTAAAGTAAAATTTGAAGACCTAAACAATGGAATTTGGACCCGAAGATGGACTGCTACAAACAAAGTGTATAGTACCCATTATAGCTCTCTAAGTCAGTTTCGATTTGATATATTATGGGCCCCGTGGGTCAACCGATACTGCCACGAACGTCCATTTAAAGCCCAAGTGCGTAAGCCCACTTTATCAAATCCATCCATAAACTTTAATGTTGCCTCATCCACATCATTATCACAATAGATGAGAGTAGGTCCGGGATCAAAATGGAAATTATAAAGCAAATATTGGAGCCATTGTAATTTATAAGTGACAGTAGCAAGGGCTCAATACTCAACCTCAGCCGATGATTGAGACACAGTTTTTGGATCAGTGGTAGATTATGCATTCCTGATGTGGATAATTTAAGAGAAGAGATCCTTAAGGAAACGCATTCTGCAACCTACAACGTACATCCAAGTATTACTAAGATGTACCATAATATCAAAGATTTGTACTGATAGGATGGACTGAAGAAGGATGTAGTTGATTTTTTTCTAAGTGCTTGACGTGTTAACAGGTGAAAGCTAAACATCAGAAGCCTTCTAGAAAGCTTCAGCCTCTTCATATTCCTAAGTGGAAGTGGGAGAGAATCACTATGGATTTTATAGTTGGGTTACCTCGTTCTAAAGATAGATATTATTCCATTTAGGTGATTATGGATAGGTTAACCAAGTCTGCTCATTTCCTACCTGTAAAAGCCACTTATTCTGTAGCTAAGTTAGTGAAACTGTATGTTAAGCACATTATGTGCCTTTATAGAGTACTTGTGTCCATTGTGTCTGATAGAGGTTCAGTGTTTACCTCTCAATTTTGGTAGAGTTACAGGAAGTAATGGGCACCAGGCTTGATTTCAGTACTACTTTTCACCCTCAAATAAATGGTCAGTCTGAGAGGACGATCTAGACACTTGAGGATATATTGAGGATGTGTGTATTAGATCTTAAAGTTAGCTGGGATGATCATTTACCACTCATAGATTTTGCATATAATAACAGTTACCATAGCAGTATTGAGATGGCATAGTATGAAGCCTTGTATGGAAGGAAGTGTCTCCTCTATGTTGGGATGAGATTGGAGAGAAAGCGTTGACTGGACTTGAGATTGTCCAGGCTGCAACAGAGAAAGTTATTGTGATCAGAAGGATATTAGAGACCGCATCTAGTAGAAAAAAGATCTATGAGGATCCAAAGCGTAAGGATATAGAGTTTGAGGTTGGTGATTATGTGTTTCTGAAGGTGTCTCCAATGAAGGGTGTGATGAGATTTAGCAAGAAAGGGAAACTAGTACAGAGATATATTGGACTATTCGAGATTTTGGAGAGAGTGGGCATGATTGCATATCAGTTGGCTTTGCCTCTGAATTTGTCTCAAGTGCATCGGTGTTCCACATCTCGATGTTGAGGAAGTATATTTTGGACCCTTCGCACATGTTTTAGCCTAATAGTGTGGAAATGAATGAAGATTTGACGTTTGATAAGGAACCAGTCACGATAGTGGACCATAAAGTTCGACAGTTGCATTTGAAACAAATTCTGATGGTTAAAGTGTTGTGGCAGAGCAACAACGTGGAGAGGCTCACTTGGAAGACTGAAGCTGAGATGCGGGTTACTTATCCTTACCTCTTTTCTTGATAAATTCTTATTTATGTTCTTTTCTTTAAATTTGAGGATGAATTCTTATGAGGAAAAATTATAATGACCTAATATTTTAAATAATATAAAATTATTTTGAGATATGCAGTGTTAATAAAATTTTAAATTTTATTTAAATATTATCATGAGTTGTGTATATTATTCATTTATTTTATTCTAAATATTTTATTTATGTAAAATAATTAATTTGTGAGTTTTATTATTTAAAGTATTAAAATCCTTTTCATTGCTAATATTTTTAAAAGTATTATTATTAATATCTATATTGTTATTTATTATTGTTATTATTATTAATAGTATTATTGCATGCATGTGTTATTATTATTATTATTATTTTATTACTATTATGCATGTGATAGCATTATTATTATTTTTTTTAATTTAGCATTGATTAGAATTTGACTTTCCTATATTGTTAGGGATTTGATTTCCTACCTTAGTTATGATTGTTTTTATTTTATTCCGTAATTAAAATTATAGTTTGTAGGTTTGTGTCACCTTATAAATATGTAAGTCTTAGGGATATGATGAGTTAGTTTTTTATCAATTTTAATAAAGATTTCTATTTTCTCCAATTTTCAACATTCTTTTGAGAATCAACGATTATTGATGCCTATTATTCTAGGTATTCTTTGACTAAACAGATTAATAGAAGATTATTTTTTTGAGCATTTGCAAACTAAATGGAAATCCAATAGTTATCCCTTTCATATACATGCTTTTGGTGCATCAATAACTTACCTGAATAGAGGAGGATTAGAAGGCCACTCAGGCAGATAATTGTGAAGGGGATAATAGTAAGACGAAGATAATCTCTCTAGTTGTGAACTTTCTCTATATTCACTTTAAAACTTGTTGGAAGTCTCATTGTCTTCGACCGATCATCCATTGGAAGATTAAAGAATTCACTCGGCACTTATTGCATGTTCATCACTACCTCAATTGGCACTTTATGATTGACTACCTGCGTGCCCAACCCAACCAAACCGTACATTTAAATCATTTCTTTGATATTAATTGAAGAAATACTTTCTTGTATATGGTTTAATCAATTAATTACCTAGAAAAACCCATAATTAGTGCAGGCTTGATAGATTTGTTAAACAATTTGACCACTATCCTCACAACCTAAATAGATAACTAGAACGTCATCGCACCCTGAAACTTTTAATAGTTAGGGACGTTCTAATTCGGGCCTTACATCTCAAAAGATAAGACTTCAAATGATGGTTCGCGTGGTTGCATCTTGCATCACACTAGTTTTATTTTTTTTCATCCTCATCAAATGGTTCTTATACATTTTTATTTTCTCTTACAAATGCATATTAGTTAGTTTATTGTAACTAACTTATGGACAGTTGTCTTATAGTGATTGGTTAGTTTTTGTACCCAACAGTTACAACTAATGTAAATATATACTGTCAACTAATATAGAAAACTCATGAGCTTCACACTTATTTTTGTGATATGGTATCAGAGCTTGCTTTGTAATTTTTTTTACATTTTCTAGGCTCTTTTCTTTCATTTTCTCACTAAAAAAACACCATTTCTTTAAAGCTTTTTCTTGACTGAATAAGATTCTAAAATTGTCAACTAATAGTTTTTTCAATGGAGAATTCAAATCATTTAGAAGCTAATCCTTAAAATCCTTACTATCTTCATCCTAATGAAAATCCATCTCTCATACTCACTTTATGATTGCTTACAGGAAACAGTTACTATACTTAGTTGAGGTCGATACGTATGGCTTTGATCTCCAAAAATAAACTTAAATTTGTTGATGGTTCTATCACTGTGCCTGTAGCTGAAGATCTGAGTTGTGTAGCCTAGGTATGATGCAATACTATGGTGCTCTCATGGTTGATGGAATCCCTAACACCTACTATATCACAGAGTGTGATTTGGATAGACTATGCATATGATTTGTGGAAGGATCTCTTTGATTATTTTTTAAGAGGAGATGTAGTAAGAATTTCGGATTTACAGGAAGAGATAGCCTCATTTAAACAAGGTGCAAGAATAGTAATTGATTACTTTACCCATTTGAAGATCCTATGGGATGAACTTTCCAATTTGAGGCCTATTCCTTCATATATTTATTTACCACAATGTGTTTTGTAATGCTCTCGAGGTTGTTCAAAAATACTATTAACAAGATCAAATGATACATTTTTTGAAGGGCTTGAATAATGAATTTTCAACAGTGAAGTCTCAAATACTAATCATGGATCCACTACCAGCAATCAATCATGTGTTTGATTTAGTTTTGCAACATGAAAGGCAACTTAGAAGTATTCTGGATCAAGATGTAAATGAAATAATAGAATTGTATGTAAGAGAGAAAAAATCTCATCAAAGTCAATACCCTTTCTTTAGTTGAATCGTTTTGCAACTAGTCTAGTTTTGAATCGTAGTTGGAGACTGTGATCTTCATGCTTAAACCTAAACACCCACTTATTCTTCAAAGCTCTCTCAACTTCAAGCAACTTCATAAGCTCAAATGTCTTGTTCTCATGCAGAGACTTCATCTTATCCTGCATGGCTTCAAAACATTTATGCTTGTGTTCATGATTTATAGCTTCTTCAAATCTTTCTAGCTCTCCCTAATCAATTAGTAACACAAATTGGTCTCTAGGACATTTGGTAGAAGGTTGTCTGATTCTATCATATCTCCTCAGTGGCACTAGAGAAGCCTCATCTACCAGTGGTTAATCATGAACACCATCATCATCATTTTTAGATGGAATTTTAATGGCAGCATTTTCATCATCTACACATGGCAAAATAACTTCATTTTCATCTCCAACTTCCCTTGGCACTGTTGTTGGAGGAGCTAACTTCAAATTTGAATCATCTTCAGAGCTGGGGATGTTCTTCTCAACTCTGAAAATATCTTCGATTGTTATATCTTTGATAAACACATCATCACGGCTTTTGACAAGCTTCTTCTAGACTGGATCATAAAATCTATAGCCAAATTGATCTTGACCAGAGCCAATGAACACACACTATTGCATCTTGACATCAAGCTTGAACTTCTCATCCTTAGGAATATGCACAAAGGCTTTGCACCCAAAAACCCACAGATGACCATAGGAAACATCTTTTCCTAATCACACCCTCTCTAGAGTGTCAGACTATATAGGAAGCCTCTGAAGTTATTAGGTTTATTATATTGAGTTTTTGTCCTTTTTCGTTGTATTCTATTGAGCCTCTATACTTTTATTTAAATTCTTGATGATATTATTTTTTTATGTAATACTTAACACCATTAGTGGGTTTGTTAAATTGGTCCTCAATAGTTACATAAATGAAAGCATAGGGACTTAATAGAATGAAATAAAATGATAGGAACTTAATGAAATAAACCGTTATAGTTCAAGAGCTTGATAATGGATTTTTCCTTTCATATTTATATAATATCGGAATGGTCATAATTTTGTACAATGATATGAGTATAAATGAGTTATTCACATTAAAATTTAGGTTTAAGATATATTAATAATAAAATAATAAATGATGATGGTGAAAAAAATTATACACTACAAAAAAAAATCTATGCAAATGATGTACTAAACAAAAAAAATCTCATGCAATCCATCATTCTAAGAGTAAATGCAGTGGGTCGGGACGCATTTCATCTCCAATGGAGATGCAATATTCACCGCCAAATGCATCTTTTTAACATTTTGCTGTATATTTACAACAAACTATTCACTAGATGTATTTGTCTTTTTTTTATTTCAATAGTAATCCTTTTTGAACATTCATTTCAAAATAGTCTAAATAACTTTATTCAATTTAGTCTAAATTTATATTATATTTATCATATTATTGCTAAATGCATATAAATTTGATTTAATTTTTTTATTTAAATAATATTAATATTGTCACTTAAATAATTTGATTTAACATAATAATGTGATTTGTATTTTTGAATTTAATTAGCAAATGTAATAGACTATTTAATTTTAAAATGTAATTTTATATTTATTTAGTAAATTTATTTTAATTACTTTTAGTTTTCTTCATATTTTATATTATTTAATTTCAAGAATATGTGGATGTATTTATAAATGTGCAGTAAAATATGCATGTTATTTTAAAAATATATTCATATATTAAATTTTATTATAAATAAATATGTGGGTGTATATGATAAGTATTGAACAAAATACAGGTGTAATATGTAAAATATATAAATAATATATATAATATTAGTATTGGATAAGAATATGTAGAGAATATTCTTTTTAGAGTTAAAAATAAAGTAATAGGTTAGAGTAAATTTACTATTGCAACTACATTTTGAAATAAAAATGGCTGCATTTTAAAGTTTTGGGTTGGAAATGGCTTGTCATGCCCATACTTAAGATTAACCCCAAATTATATGTATAAAAAAATATTAAAAATAAATTAAATTAAATACATGAATAATAAACAAATATTTATACACCTAAAATATTATAATAGTGAATTAAGGATGTGGATTAGTACTTCATTGCAAAACTCTAGAAGAGACTAGATTACCAAAAAAAAAAAAGGTAGGAGGAAACCTCTAGATCATGAGGAGGAAGGAAGACTATATTACTACACTTTAGGGAAAGGAATATCTCAAATTGAAATCATCACCAATTTGAGCTTATTACTTAACAAAAAAATAAAAAGAGAATTAAGAGGAAGTAGGAGCTCTAGCAAGGTGAGTGAATTTAGTTCCTTCTCTTCTCTTAGATTTGTCTTTTAATCTTTGTTAAATTGATTGTCTTGTGGAATTCTTTTTCTTTGCCTTAAATTGATTTCTTAATTTCTATTTAATTGAATATCCTTTCGATTAAATATCTTTATTGGTGAGTGAACTCTCCCTTCTTTTTGATTCTTGATCCTAAGAATCTTTTTGAGGGGAGTAAACATCATCTTTCTAATTCTTTGTTGAATCTTAAATTTGCCTTTGAATTCTTGCTTAGCTGAATTTTGATTGTTGAAAAATCTTACCATTTAATATTTCCAAAAAATACTTGCTAAAGTTAATTGTTTAAATATGAATCGTGTAAAAGATTTGTAAATATTGGTTTACACTTGGTGAGAATTCATCTAAGAATAAAAAGATTTACCATGAAGATTCAAAAATTTGGTGCACTTGTGAATAGTAAAATTGTAAGAGTCATATCTTAAGTTATATAACTCCAAATGAGATAATTTTTGTGTCAATAGAAACTTAGAAATGTTACCTACAAATTTTTTAGAAATAGATTAAACCTAAATGAAAAGAGTCCTAGAGGGGTGAATAGGACTATCAAATAAAAATGAGAAATTAAAAGAATTTTTTACAAGAATTGAATGGAAGTTGAGAAGAAAGAATGAATAACACAAAAATTTAAGGACTTTGGATTCAACAACAATTCTACGTCTCCACCTAATTTATCCCCAAACTAGGATTTTCAATCACCCCACAAGATTGAGATTACACAAGAGTTTTATAGCTCACTCTTACAATTTTATAACTTAAATTTTCAAGGCTCACTCAAAAATCAAATCTCAAGTGTTTCAATGGACAACACTTAAACCAATTCATTTAGAAATAAATCTGACTTCCTTTCTAATCTATCCCAAGATTGAAGATGAAGAGAAATTCTATTTCTAACACACGACCAACTGTCACAAGAGTTATATAAATAAAGAATTGTTTAAGAGAATTTGAGAGCTCAATTGAATGCTTAAGAAAGAATGAATGATAAACAAGTTTCTTAACTTTCATTCAGCTCTTAAGGTGTTTATATAAATAAACACTCAAAGTTTATATATCCCAAGATTTATTTAAAGATACAGTTAAGTTATTTATAATTACAGTTTTAGATAGATAAATATTTGTAAATAGTTAAATTTAGTTCAAAAATGATACTTATTCACATCGATACTTTAGTTAGATGAGCTAAGATTATACTTGTCTAATGAGAGTGCTGAAGGAAAGGGGTCTCACATGGCCTAAGTGGCGAACGAGAAAAAAAAAAGTTTTATGTCTTCCATCAATTGGAGTGGCAAACTAAAAAAATTATGATAACGTTTGTTAACTCAGCCAAAATTCTTATAAATGTGTATTTTTTCTAAAAAAAAAGAAACTCATTTGGAAAGGTTTTTTCTTTTCTTCTCTTTTTGCCATAAATTTGCCAAAAGCCCCACTTATTAAGTGATCTTGAATTTTGAACAGTGTAATCCTTCAATGATATAATATGATGACATAAGTGATTACACATTTGGCTTCATCCTTTTCACATTTTTTTTTCCTTGGCTATATTGAGCTATATTTTGCGTTTTGGCTTATAAAAGCAACACTGTCTTGTGTTTCCATTTTAAGTCAATATGGGTGGCAAAGCTCATCAACTACACATATTTTTCTTCCCTTTCATGGCTCATGGCCATATAATACCATCTGTGGACATGGCCAAGCTATTTGCTTCACAAGGACTGAAGACAATAATAGTTACTACTCCTTTCAATGAATCTTTCATCTCCAAACCAATTGAAAGAAGCAAGAACTTGGGTCTTGAAATTGATGTCAAAACACTCAAGTTCCCCACCACTGAAGCAGGATTGCCTGAAGGATGCGATAATCTTGACTTCATCACTTCACGAAACTTGGGTTTCGAAATGGCAAGAAAATTCCTTGTTGCTTCATCTTTCCTTTAAGAACCACTAGAGCAACTCTTCAGAGACTGCCTTCCTGATTGCCTTATTGTTGATTTTTTCTTCCCTTGGGTGACTGAATCTACCTCCAAGTTTGGAATTCCAAGGCTTGTGTTTCTTGGATCTAATTTATTTTCTTTATGTACTTTCACATCCATTGCTCTATACGAGCCGCAAAAGAAAGTTTTATCAGATTCAAAACCATTTCTTGTGCCTAATCTTCCAGGAGACATAAAGCTATCAGCAAACCAATTGCCAGGTTTTAGAGGAAAACATGATAAACATGATAACTTCTCTAAGCTCATGAAAGCATCAACAGAATCAGAGCTAACTAGCTTTAGTGTAGTTGTCAACAGCTTTTATGAGCTCGAGCCAGCTTACACTGATCATTACATAAATGTTTTGGGAAGGAAATCCTGGCAAATAGGACCTGTTTCACTCTATAATAGAGATATTAAAGATAAAGCACAAAGAGGAAAAAAAAAGCCTCCATTGACGAGCATGAGTGCTTGAAGTGGCTAAACTCTAAGAAACCCAATTCAGTGCTTTACATATCCTTTGGAACTGTAGCTAACTTCAATGCATCTCAGCTAAAGGAAATTGCAATTGCACTAGAGTCTTCCAAACAGGAATTTATATGGGTTGTCAGGGAAAACAAGAATCCTGAAGATGATAATCAAAATTGGTTACCTGAAGGATTTGAGCAAAGAATTGAAGGCAAAGGAGTAATCATAATAGGCTGGGCACCATAAGTATTGATTCTTGATCATGAAGCAATAGGAGGATTTGTAATGCATTGCGGATGGAATTCAACACTTAAAGCAATAACTATTGGAGTACCAATGGTCATTTGGCCTATAGCAGCTGATCAATTCTACAATGAGAAGTTAGCGACACAAGTGCTGAAAATTGGTGTTAGTATTCGTGTTCGACAATATGGAGATACCATTAAGAGTGAACTTATAGAGGAGGCGATTATTCTAGTGATGGAGGGTGCAGAAGCTAAAGAAATGAGAAGTAAAGCAAAGAAACTTGGAAAGATGGCAAGGGAGGCTATTGAATATGGTGGATCTTCCTTCACTGATCTTAATGCTTTGATTCTCGAACTTGAGTCTAATCATCATCAACAAAATTTGAGTGATTATTAGTCAGTTGTTTGAATTGAAGTGGACAAAATTTAAGTGAATTAGACTCCTTTTCTTTTATTTTGGAAAAGTTGAATCCATCCTTTAGATTTTGGAAAAATTGCAAATTGGTATTTTTAACTTTTTGATTTTTTTAATTTGAATGTTTAACCCCTTTTTTTTTTTTGCAATTATATGTCTAAAGTTTAAATAATAAATATATTTTAATGCTTCCGGTAAATTTAAGGTTGATTGTATATTGATTAGGATTAAATGGACTCTATTTTTACTTACTAGACATGCCATGTCATTTATCATATATATCAATAATTTAGATTGACAACATTACCCTCGTCTTCTTCAAGAGAATTTGAGAATTAGAGTCTCATGCCACTGCATAAAACTGAAATTGCTAAGTGGTGTTTCAAATTCATCCGCTGCAAACCTACTTGGAATATAAGTTCCTTTACCAATAAATCCAAGATTCCTAAGTGGTCCTTAATCAAGAATGTTCACTGACTTAGCACCATAAGAAATTTGGACATCACAAATATTAAGACAAATCGCTGATAATTGCCTAACAGCTATATAGGCAACTATTGGGTTCTGAACCTTCCGGGTGACTCCACCATCAACATTGACAGAGCACGAAGATGCATAAAGGGATAGCACACGAGGGGCTGAGTACCCATTAACAACTCCTTAATTTTTAGAGCCCTGCTATTTTGTTTTAACTCCTTAATTTTTAGAGCCCTGCTATTTTGTTTTAACTCCTTAATTGACAGAGCATGATCATTGTTTTAAGTCAAATCCTTTTTTTTTTTTTCATTTTTAAAAAAAAAATTTAGCCTAATTCCCAAATTCTCTTAAAGATGACGAGGGAAATTTTGTAAATTTGAACTATTGATATATGTAGCAAATGGCATGGTATATCTAATAAGTAAAAATAGAGCTCACTTGATAGCATTTAGTTAGTATTAAATTGGCCGGAAACACTTAAATATACTTGTTTTTTAAAGTTCAGACACTTAATTATAAAAATAAAAAAATTAAACACGTAAATTAAAAAATTAAAACATCAAATTTACAATTTTTCCTTCAATTTTTAAATATGAAAATAATATTGTAGCGGGCCATTAAAATAAAAAAAAATCTCTTCATCCAGTAGATTGAGCCCTGCTAACTGGGGCAAAAAAATTTTTTAAAAAATTTCTGTCATGTAGTGAGTTGCTAAAAGTACCATAACTCTTTTGCATCACTGATTCCACAACAACCATTAGATTTAAAATGGATATGCTGCAACTAATAATTCAACTCAACTTATTTAGAAAAACATATAAATATAGTGTCTCCGACCGATTTAATGTTGATTGAGTGCTCAGTTAGATCAAACAGAACCTACTTTTATCTTAGTTATTAATCATATTATTTGTCACATGTGTTGTATTATTTAAAAGATAAAATTACTTTTATTCAGTCATCTTTTATGTCAGGGGCAAAAGTTAATATTTAGGTTATTTTTGTCAATTAATAAAATTTAATAAGGTAATAAAGGATTTTTATTTTTTAAATAATACAATACACGTGGAGCATGACATAGTTAATAACTTAAATAAAAATGAGTTTAGGTTCATCTAACTCAACATCTAGTCAACATCAAATCAGTCAGAAATACTATATTAGTATATTTTCTAAAATTCAGATACTTAATTACAGAAAAAAAAATTAGACACTCAAATATAAAAAGCTGAAAAATTTAGATACTAAAATTATAATTATTTCTATTTATTATCAATTTGAGTGAAAAGTTTTGGTTTAAATGGTGAAATTTTTCTTTATTATCAATTTAAATTTTATATATATAAATTAGTTATCAGAAAAAATGTACTCTTTTTATGTGGTTCATTCCTTAAATATTAAATCAGTTATTAAAAAATTATAATAAATCAAAATCCGTTTATTATTATAATCAATTCTAATTGAATTTATTATAATTTAGTTAACCTTAAATACAAATAATTTTGAGAAAAAATTCAAACAAATTAAATGGAAAAGATAAAGTGAAAAGTCAGTTTTGTCATCTGGACATGACATGTTATGGTTTTTCTATTTTTACTTGGAGGAGAAGAAAGTTCGTAGGGCTCGAACTGCCATGGGTAGCATCCTATGGGATACCTTCCCCTGGGCCTCTGGACATGACATGTTATTAATCAAGCAAAGGTACCGATATGAAACAGGTGGGTAGCATCTGGTGGCCCGCAACGCAAACCAAATCTGAAGAGATTTCAGGCTTTATTTCGATCAATGACGCTTTTATTTCCATATGTACGTATTTGCGGTTCATTTTTTTCCAGCACATGATGCTCCACAAAACGACAGTAACATGGTGTCGTCAGGAGCAAGAGCCATTCAGTCAATTATCATTTAAAATTTATTTTAATTTGCTCTCTTAATTTAATAAATATGTCAGATACATATAATTTTATTTGAAAACTTTAATTATATTTTTAAAAATTACTTTTATATTCCTATAAAATAAATTTAATATTTATTAAATTTTTATCTGTTTTTCTTATATTTTTTAACACTTGACATAAATTTAAAAATTAATTTCTAAATATTTTCATACTTTTTTTATTTTTCAATAAAAATTGTTAAATTTTAACTATTTTAAAATTTTATTTTCAATTTTCAACCACATTATTTAGAAATTTTTTCAATAAAATCAAGCAAAAAAAGTACTAGATATAAAAAAAAAAGGAATTTTGAGATATTAAAAATATTAGTTAAGAATATAAAACATATTTGGTTTTTCTAAAAAAAATGAGTTCCATAAAATGATGATTGTTGTTAAAGAATCAGAAACAAAGAGCTATGGAGTTGTTGTGAACAGCTTTTATGAGCTTGAGCCAGTTGATGCTGATTTTTACAGGAATGAATTGGGCAGAAGGGCATGGTATGGAATAGTGGAATTGAAGATAAAGCACAAAGAGGAACAGAAGCAACCTGTTGAGCAGAGGGAGAGAGCAAACTGAAACTCCCACTAAATTCTACTTGTCTCCCTCTTCAACTCGTCATTTTGTATTTCATTAACAAACAGCTATTTATACAACTTAGTTAATGATAAACTATGCTTGACAATTAGGACAAGCAACTGAAAAGCATAAAAAGAAGAAAAAGCAACCATGCCAAACTGCATGCATTGGCTTACAAAGGGGTTGTCTGAACATGCCTACACATTTTAAGGGATATAGCAAGGCCAGTATGTGACCAACTCATCCCTCACAATCTTCAGCAGCATTTCTTTTGCCTAAATCTCCTAATATGCTCAAGCTGCCGAATTATGGTCCCTGCATGGATGGAGAGCCGTATGAAAGTGGCTGATAGCGAAGCCAAGCCGGATAGGCCTTTTTTATATGTCGAAACACCCAAATTTAACTATCTTATAGCAAACAACTAACGCAAGCCTACTCAACTAATGTCACAAGTAAACGCCTGTTCGCATTGCAACGAATAGAAAGAAAAAAAAAAAAAACTAGACAAGACTAGTAGTTGAGTGCTCCTTGTTGTTTGGACAATTCCGGAGTTCAAGCTTCCCCAGCTCGATGCTGTAGGGGAACGCTGCAAGGGTAAAAGCAAATTCAATGACTAAATACGATCACTTAGCTTTAATTAAGCAAACTACATGTTGAAGAAATTCAACAGTTATCCACTCAATCAAAATCTTAAGGTATTTCCTTGTACAAGAACCAACGTCTACTTCCATCCTTGGCGCTACAACGGTACCTTCCAAGTCAAACAAATCTTGATGAATATGATTGGGCTCATTACCATTCATAGTACTGTACAATGTCTCTTTTGTAATAGCTTCTTCCTTTTTACTTTGGACACCGAAATGCATTGAAGGTTTTGATGGCTACAGTGCCATTACAACCTAAAAAATATTGTCTATTTTTCCCCAATACAGAAGGGTCATCTGTTAATTAGGAGGGGAGGGGTACAAGGGTTTTTTCGTGTATCGCAACCTATGACAAAAAAAACATGATCTCTTTACTTTGTACTCTACTATATATGCAGTTGTAACTCTTGTACAAAAACACGGAATGAGAATTATTTCTTTCACTGAATTTCATCGCATGTTACGTCAAAACAAAAAACATACATATAAACATCTTGAAATTTGGAAGTTGGATACTTTACACAAACTTCACTTTTGATTCACTCAAGAAAACTTCTCAATGATATTGTGACAGTAAAAGAGTCACATCTCACAGACAACAATCTCCTCCTTGGAACTTTGGGTGTAAAAATGGGTTTTTTCAATTTGAAGCACATGTAAAGTTATACTCTTCTTGAGACTTTAATGCAAGGATACTAGCTTCATTTACTACGCTCCTTAAGTTGCTTTGGCAATTAATTACTAAGGAACCGCTTTCAATTAAATGAATTCTTTTTCCTAAGGTATTACACTAAATTAAGTGAACCACTGTCAATTTATTTGCATCAAAGTTCTTTTTATTTTAAAAAAAAAATATATTGAATTGTTATTAAATTATAAATGTTAATTGTTATAAAGAGTTAAAAATTATTTGACACATTTTATGAGTCACCGGATAAATTGTAAAAAGAATAAATAAATTTTAGTAAACAATTTGATTATAAAATTTCAATTTAATTTTTTTAATTATTAATTTTTTATTTAAATTTTGTGTGTAATTTTTATGAAATTATATAGTATATAATTAAATCAATATTATCTTGAACCTGAAATATTAAATTATTTTGTAACAGTTGGTTATGTTTGTGGCTTTTTAAGCTTAAAAGAGACTACCAAGAAAAAGCTATTTTTAGCTAGCACATGTGCTCTACGATGTTTAACAGTGTGGTCCTTAAATGGTACAACGTAAGTGATTATGCTAACATGAAGAGGCCTTTTTAGGCTTCTATCTTCTGTATAATTTTGTGTCTTGGCAATTCACCACAACTTTTTGGGCCTTGATTCCTTTCTTCTATGTGAGCCACATTCTGGAGGGTAAAATAGATTTTTTTTAAAAAAATTATCATATTATGGATGGTAATATCTCAACCCATGATGTGTATTACTTTTCTTGTGTAAAGCATAAAGATTTATATTATAAGTTACAATAGTAACAATGTTGTCGTGGAATTCACGATATTATGAAAATACCATCCTCAATAAATGATTCCTACAATAAGAGCGAAAAAGACTTTTTTAAAAAAATTATCATATTGTGGAACACGATATCGCAACCCATAATTTGTATCACTTTTTTTGTGCAAAATAATTTCCTAAATTAAAAACACAAGTTCTAGATTTCACCTATAGGTCAAACACAATCTCGTTTTTTGTTTAAGGCAATATGGATGGCGAAACTTGTCAACTACACATATTTTTCTTCCCTTTCATGGCTCATGGCCACATGATACCATTAGTGGACATGATCAAGCTATTTGCTTCACAAGGTCTGAAGACAACAATAGTTACTACTCCTTTTGATGAATCTTTCATCTCCAAACCAATTGAAAGAAGTAAAAACTTGGGTCTGATAATCGATGTCAAAATAATTGAGTTCCCCACCACTGAAGAACGATTTCTAAAAGGATGTGAAAATCTTAACTTCATCACTTCAAAGAACTTGGGTTTTGAATGTTGAGGTGAGTTTCAAAAAGTTAAAGATTTGATTGTATATATTGGGAATCAAATCTTTATATACAATTTGGAATTAAATCTTTAATTTATTTAGGATCTTATACTATCCCTATTTAGTATGTAATTAGATTTTCTATATGTATATATAAGGGATATAGCTCTCTTGTGAATAGATGAAAAAAAGATTCCTTTCAATTTTTTCTCTTTTTCCTCTGAATTTTATATTTTGTCTCTGTGAATATTATTTCGATGTGCCAATGTCACAATCCAAACTAGGAGTTATGATCGGCGCTAGGAAATGGGAATTCATTTGAATCTAGAACCCATAGCAAGTCTTAAAAAATAAAAGCATGAAATAAATAGATAAAAGTACAACTGAATTAAAATTTTTTGAATCAATATATAAAAATGGATACTCAATATCCTTTCATAAATAAATATATATTCATACAGTGTTCAAATACAACTCTCAAAGTATAAAATATCAAACAAAACAATACTCTTCTGATACAATAACACTACTACTGCAGTTTCTAGAATACAAATCATAGTTCAAAATATACATTTACATAAAATAGTCAGGATAGAAGAACACCGGTGAAGAGCTCTACTACTAAAGTCTGACGATATAAGATCTCTTGAAAAAAAAATTGAGGGGGGTCAGACCTCACTGAGTGAATTAGTATACTATATATACATGCAATCTAAACCATATCCAGTCAGACATTCTTATATATATGTATATACATGCATTTCACACAAATGTCAAACTCTGCTTTTATAAATATAATAAATGCAGAAAACATTTATTTTAATACATGAAGGATCAAATAGAACCCTATTAATTGCAACATCAATCAACCATATCATCACTCTAGCCATACAAGCTCACTTAAATCCAAGTAAATCACTCATTCCATTTTGGACAGTAGACTAGTCCTGAGATACTAAGTCCACCGAACTCTAGCAATCTGATTGTTAGTGTGATTGACCCTGAGACACTTGGTCAACCGAGCTCCAGCAATCACACTATCAATCACATCACATCTCAAACAAATCAATCAAATCATAATTCACCATAAGTGATCCTCACTCAATCTTAAATCTATCGCACTGGTACATACACGATCCTAGTGCTACCCACTAGGTAGCATGTTCTATTGATATCCTTTATTTAAAAATAAATCATACATCCAAAAAATAAATCATACATCCAAAAAATAAATAATGTAGGATGACATTCATGCTGGCAAAATAAACCATATATATACCAAAAATATACTTAAAGTAAACTAAATATATTTCAAGTATATATATGCAAAATAAATTCAAATCAATTATGAAATATACAAAAATAAACCCATAATATACTAAAAACATGCTAGGTTTAAATCAATAATAAAACATGCATTTATTTGGAAATATACCAAAAATATACCAAAAACAATTTAAGTATAAATCAATAATATGACATGCATTTATTTTGGAATATACCTAAAATATACTGAAAATATACCTAAAGTATACTAATCATTTAATAAAATAATTATGAATAAATATATATTTAAAACATGTATATATACTAAAATATACTAAAAATAAACCTAATTATTTAGCATGCATATATCAAAAATAAACCCTAAATATACCAAGATATAGTAAATGTATATAGAAAATATGCAGACATATACATTAAAATATACTAAAAATAAACTGGAATCATACCAAATCATATTATAAATTAAATCACTTTTAAAAAACATATAATAAAAACGAAAAATCCTAAGTCATGTATCCTATATGCAATATATATATATATACAATATAATAATTCACTGATTAGCGCTCTACTAGACAGACTCAGCGAGCCTAGTCCGATAGGCCTCGGTATCAGCGTAGCTAGAAAAATAAAATAATAATAACCATCAGAATAAATTTCTAACTCTACGCTTCTAAGATTACTATAGAAAGACTCAATCAAAAATTCAAAACTAGACACGGACCGGTTGTCATGTTTTACGAGAAATCTACCAAAATTTCGACAGATTCTTCTCTGTAAAACTGATATCTTCCTACAAAAGTAGGGCCGATTATGCACAGAAAACATGCTTCTAAAATCTCAAAGCGCAACACATCGGGTTAGGACCTCAAACTCCACAAATCCCCAACCAAGATTCACAATTTACAACCTAACAATATCAAACAGTAAAATAGTAAAAGTCATCAAAAATCCGTAAAAATATTTAAGACATCTATTTTCTAATTAAAACATAAAAGTCTAATTTAAATAATGTTTGATAATAAAAATTCATAAATGGAATAAAATTCTCATTTTACAATTAAATTAACATAAATTGTAAATAATATTTAAAATCACAATTTAACATCATAAAAAAATAAAATACACATTTAACATCAAAATAATAAATACACTAATTATTTACATAATATTCTAAAATTATCACAATTAACTAATAAAATCTCAAATATTATATAATATTAATAAAAATTCAACTTTTACAATTATTAAACATAACATAACAAAATTCACATTTAATTGCTTAAATAGTTTAATTATATAATAAAATTAGTTTAAAACCCATTTTATTTCCAAAATGATATATAATACATTATTTGAAAACAATTTTTGAAAAAAAAAGTATTAATTAGTTAAAAATAGTAATTAATTTGTAAAAATCATTTTAATACCTTAAATAATTATAAAACCAACTAAAACCTAATGTTTAACTATAATCTTAACAAAATTACATATTTAACCCTATACTACAAAATATCCAATATACTAAATAATTTCCTCAAAAATTATATAAAATCATTAAAATTATTTAATCAACATATATTATACTAATATCAATTAAAACACATATTTATCCAACAATTTCTATAAAAATACATATTTAATCTAATAATTCAAAATACACATAAATTGTATAAAATTCCATAAAAACTATATAAATTCATAAAAATTATTTTATCAACAAATAACATTCTAATATCAACTAAAACTTACAATTAAAATCTTATTTCAACCAAAATACACATTTAACTCAATTATTTAATATTTACGTAAACTATAAATATTCCTAAAAATTACACAATATTCTCAAAAATTATTTTCTTTTCTCTAAAATTAATATTAACTCATAATAACACCAATTCAACAAATTTTATAATTAAATAAATTAATTTATGAAAATTAGATAAATAATCAAAAATTAACAAAATTTCAAATAATTTCTTAAAATCAAAAAAAAATCATATAGATTAATCATCTAGGAACAACATTTGTTAAAATAGATTAACCAAATCACACAAGATCAACCGGAAAAAAAATGGAAAAACCCTAAAGCTAAAATCAAAAATCGACTAAAACTCACCAAAGATCAAGTTAGAGCTAAAACCAAGCTCAGAATCAACCTCCTCAGAGCTTAAGGAATCGAATTACACCGGAAAAGCTCAATTTGGCGGTCGAAAAACGATCAATAGCGAGAAGCTTCACCAACTGTTATTGCCATTTTTACCATCTCTGGTGAGCTGCTGGCTATCAGACAGTGTCGGGGAGGAAAAGGGAAGAAGGAGGAAGAAGATGGTGGCGGTGAGAGGCGTTCTGGCGAGAGGCACACCAACATGGGAGATCAGGACGATGGTCACGCAAGGAAGAAGGGGTTCTGAAATTTTTTTTTCTTTTGCTATATATATATATATATACTTTTATTCAAACTTTATGTTATAATATAATATTATTTTATGTCTAAAAATTTCCCACCACACAAAAATAAACAATATTTCATTCATATATATGTATACATATATACACACACAAAATCTCACACACATATAATCACACCCACATAAAAATAAACACATAAAATATCATTCAAAAGTAACAATAATAAAAACCATAATAATTAAATAATTAATAATACAAATAATTTATATTTAATAAAATAAAAATCATAAAAATAATAATGCACATAAACTAGTGTTATTAAAATAATAATAATAATAAAAATAAAAATAATAACCATGCACTAAATTAACATTATTAAAATAATAAATATACACAATGAAATTTAAACATCTAAAATAATAAGTTCCAAAATAATATATTTACGTAGAAAATTCATTTAAACATCTAAAATAACACAAGGCTAGTCTTGAAGAATGTCAAGCATGTTCTAGATATTTTCCTAAATTTGATCTCAGCAGGCAAGCTTGATGATGAAGGTTTCTACAACACCTTCTATAATGACCAATGAAAACTCACTAAAGGCTCCCTGGTGGTGGTTAGACGTAAAAAGGACTTAGTATTGTATTTTATGCATGCAAATCTCTCCAAAAACATGGTGAATGTTGTGGAGAAAGACAGTACAGTTGAGTTATAGCAAAGAAGACTCAGCCACATGAGTGAGAAAGGAATGACAATACTGGCTAAGAAAAATGTATTATATGGAGTAGATCTTGTGCATTTGGAGAAATATATCGATTGTCTTGAAGAAAAGAAAAATTTCTCATCCTTTCAAAATAAAAAATGTGTTATATTAAACTCATTCAAACTTATGTGGGCTAATGCCAAAGTCACTTAGTGGTTGTCAGTACTTTATGACTTTCATTAATGATTATTCTTGGAAGATGTGGGCATACACCTTAAAGTCAAAAGATCAGGTGTTAAATGTCTTTAAGGAATTTCACCCCCTAGTGGAGAGATAAATTGGCAAGAATCTAAAGTGCATTTGGATAGACAACGGTGGAGAGTATTCTGGACCATTTGATGCTCATTGTAAAAAGCATGGTATACAACATCAAATGACTCCTCCAAAGATACTGTAGTTGAATAACTAAAAAGATGAATAAGATTTTGACAGAGAGAGTCAGATATTTGCTCTTACATTCAAAGCTGCCTAAGACATTTTAGGGTGAAGC
The DNA here is from genome assembly GCA_947683625.1 of Mallotus nudiflorus. Classification (NCBI taxonomy): domain Eukaryota; kingdom Viridiplantae; phylum Streptophyta; class Magnoliopsida; order Malpighiales; family Euphorbiaceae; genus Mallotus; species Mallotus nudiflorus. The sequence goes on from CANTUR010000125.1 coordinate 991,386, forward strand.
TCTACTTATAGTAGTGCATATCCTGAACTTGTCATTATGTGTTCCTCTACAGTCTAACACTATAGAGTGGGTGTGATCAGGAAAAGATGTATCCTATGGTTATATATGGATTTTTAGGTGCAAAGCCTTTGTGCATATTCCAAGGATAAGAGGTTTAAACTTGATGTCAAAATGCAATAGTGTGTGTTTATTGGCTATGGTTAAGATCAATTTGGCTATAGATTTTATGATCTAGTCTAGAAGAAGCTTGTCAGAAGTCGTACTGTTGTGTTTATTGAAGATAAGAAAATCAAAGATATTGTCAGAGTTGATAAGAACATCCCCAGCTCTAAAGATGATTCAAATTTAAAGTTAATTCCTCTAACAACAATGCTAAGCGAATTTGGAGAGGAAAATGAAGTTATTCCATAAAATGTAGGTGAGGAAGATGATCTATTGAGATTCCATCTGAAAAAGATGATAATAGTGTTCATGATTAACCACCGGTAGATGAGGCTTCTCCGGTGCCACTGAGGAGATATGATAGAAACAGACAACCTTCTACCAGATATCCTAGAGACTAGTTTATATTATTAACTAATGGGGAGAGCCATAAAGCTTTGAATAACCTATAAGTGATGAACACAAGCATAAATGATTTGAAGCCATGTAGGATAAGATGAAGTCTCTGCGTGAGAATAAGACGTTTGAGCTAATGAAGATGCCTGAAGGTAAGAGAGCTTTGAAGAATAAGTGGGTGTTCAGGATTAACCATGAAGAACATAGTCTTTAAACATAATTCAAAGCTAGACTAGTTGTAAAAGGATTTAACCAAAGAAAGAGTATCGACTTTATTGAAATTTTTTCTCTAGTTGTGAAGATGACATCCATCCGTACTATGTTGGGTTTAGTAGTAAGTTTTAATTTAGAAATCGAGTAAATGGATATTAAACTACATTCTTTCATGGTGATTTAAAAGAGAAAATATTTATTTATTTGTTCAAAAATTCTCTAATGATGACTTTATTGTGTTATTACTTTATGTGGATGACATGTTGATTATTAGTCGGAATGTTTCCAAAATTAACAGCTTGAAAAAGCAGTTGAGTAAGTCTTTTGCTATGAAAGACTTGAGACCGATAAATCAGATTCTTAGCATGAAGATTATTAAAGAAAGAGGCATCAAGAAGTTATGGTTATCATAAGAGAAGTATATTAAGAAGGTGCTTCAGAGGGTCAATATGTACAATGCTAAAGCGGTTAGTTATTCTCTTACTAATCACTTTAGATTGACTTTTCAACAAAGGCCTTCCACTGATAAGGAGAAGGAAGAGATGAATAGAGTTCCATATGCTTCAGCTGTTGGTATGTTAATGTATGTCATGGTATGTACATAGCTAGATATTACACACTCAGTTGGAATTGTGAGTTAGTTCCTTTCAATTCCTAAAAAAGAGCATTGGGCTATGGTGAAATGGATTTTCAAGTATCTTCATGAAACATCCAAAATATGATTATGTTTTGGAGATGCCAAACCTATGTTAGCTAAATACACGGATGTAGATATAGCAGGAGATGTTGATTTAAGAAAATCAACCTATAGTTACCTGATAACATTTGTAGGGAGAACTATGTCATGGCAGTCAAAATTATAAAAATGCATTGCTTTGTCTACCACTGAAGTAAAGTTTATTACAACAACAAAAGCTTGTAACACGTTGTTATGGATGAAGAAGTTCTAAAATGAACTCAATTTTTAATAACACATATATGAGTTATTTGTGATAGTCAGAGTGCTATCCACCTTAGTAAGAATTCTTCCTTTCATTCATGATCAAAGCACATTGATGTAAGATATCACTATATGCAAAATATATTGGAGAATAAGTTATTACAACTTGAGAAAATCCATACAGATAAAAATGGATCAGAAATGTTAACAAAAACTCTACCAAGGGACAAGTTTAGATTCTGTCGAATTGGTGATGACCTCCATATAATTAAGAGGAGGAGAATTATTGTGGATCCCTCCTAGTGGAGCCATAAGTTTTTTAAAAAAAGTCAAAGCTTGTAGCATCAAATTCGATACTACATTTGTTGATTTTTTTAAGTTGAAAAATTAGCCAACACAATAGTTATATAAAGCCATGGCCATGGAGAAGCAAAGGCACAAGCAAGCAAGCAAAAAATGAGTGAGAGAAAAGCTTAAGTAAAGTGTGTGCTTGTACGGGTAACCAAAGTAATTTTGCTTTGATGAGTGTAAGAGAATTTTAAGGGTCTGAAAATTTTTTCTCAAATGTGAGTGACAAAATAATGAGGTAATTATTTTTGGGGTATTTGAGAAACAATTTGAGTGCCACTATTTTGGTGATAACTTTTTTATTATATATCTCTAGTATTAATCTAAAGAATGCTCTCTCTTATATCTATTATTTTTATAGTGGAAGAATTATTCAGATTTTATCCTGTTGACGTAGCCCAACACTAAAGGTGAACCACTTTAAATTATATTAGTGTCATTTTTATTATTTATACGATAAGTTTTACTGCCTATTTTACTCACTCTTTGGCTGGTTTAACCTCCTCCATTTATTCATTTGCTCGATTATTTTTGTAGTAATTTTTATTTTATCTTTGTGAACATTATTCCACTATGTCAACTTTGTTAATTTTTCCAACATTCACGCACTCATGCTAGTCAATGGAAGCTTATTTTCCTCTTTGTGCTTTATCTTTAACATCTTCGTTGCATAATGAAACATGTCCTATTTGCCATGATTTCCTACCTAAAAGATTTCTATGATGATTCACATAAGCTAGCTCAAGCTTATAAAAGTTGTTGATAACTACACCAAAGCTAGTTAGCTCTAATTCTATTGATGTTTTGAGAACTTGGAAAAGTCATCAAGTTCATGACCTTGTCCCTATTCTCCATAACCTAACAATTGGTTTGCTGATAGCTTTATGTCTCCTGGAAGATTAGGCACAAGAAATGGTTATAAATCTGATGAAACTTTCTTTTGCAGCTCCTATAATGCGATGGATGCTAAAGTGCATAAAGAAAAGAAACTAGTTCCATGAAACACAAGACTTGTAATTCCAACTTTAGAGACAGAATTAGTAGCCCAAGGAAAGAAAAAATCAGAAATAAGCCAATCAAGATTGTTTTCTCTGAGGAGTTCCTCTAGTGGTTCTTGAAGGAGAGATGAAGCAAAAATGAATTTAATCATCATTTTAATAAAGAATAAAATTTAGAGGAAAAAGAGAAAAAATTCAAGGGAATATTTTTTTTATATATTCACAAAAGAGGTTACATCCCTTATATATCCTAAATAAATCAAAGATTTAATTTTTAATTGTATACAAAGATTTAATTCCTAATATATACAATCAAATCTTTGACTTTCTGGTGCTCACCTTAACACTCCCCCTCAAGTTGGTGAGTATATGTCAATCATTCCTAACTTGCCAAGTGAGCTATGTAATGTTTTTTAAGACAGCTTTTGTGAGGATGTCAGCTAGTTGAGTCTGAGAAGAAACAAACGAAAGACTAATTGTTCCTTAATTCAGAAGATCTCTTATGAAGTGTTGTCAACCTCCACATGCTTAGTTCGATCATGTTAAACTAAGTTGTTTACAATTATTATGGTCGCCTTATTATCATAATGTAACAACATAGGCTTTGGATGATTTAGTCCCAGATCTTGAATAATTCGCTTTATCCAGAGCAACTCACATACACCATGGGCAATTCCTCTAAACTTAGCTTCAGCACTCAACTGTACTACAACTTTTTATTTCTTACTTCTCTAAGTGACCAAATTCTTTCTAATAAATGTAAAGTACCTAGATGTTGATTTTCGATCAGTTTGATCTCCGGCCAAATCAACATCTATATAACTAGTAATTTCATAATCTTTATTTCTCCTCAAAAAATAAACCTTTGCTCAGAGAAAACTTTAGATATTTTAACACTCGATATACCATACCCATATGTTCTTTACTCAGAGAATGCATGATTGACTTACATAAGCAATATCCTACCAAGTATGAGATAAGTAAATTAATCTTCTCACTAGCTTTTGGTATTAAGGTCCGTATCATATTATTTTTTTAGAATTATTTTATTAATTCTAGAAGGATAATAAGGCTCGGTATTTGGAGTTACTAGGGGAGACAAGTTTACCTCATTATGCATATTCACAGTTTCCTCAGCTTTTGGTTTGGACTGGGAAGATATACTATCTTGATTAGCTTCAGGTCTAAGTGAGATACTCAAATTATCTTCAATTATCTATCTAGGTGAGATGCTCAGAAGATCAGGTGCCTGATCAGGTGAGATGCTCGAAATACTTGAAACACTTAATGAGATTGCTTAACCAAGTGAGATGCTCAGAACACTCTGTGAGACACTCAAAGTGCTATCTTCAAAGATGCTCTGAATTCTCTCCCCTTGAAGAGAGCACTCAAATTGAGAGAAGAAATTATCATTTTCATGAAACTGAATATTCTGAATTACATATATCTTCTTATTATTCGGATCATAACATTGATATCCCTTTTGTAGATCAGCATAACCAACAAAGATACACTAAATAGCTCGAGGAGCTAATCTACTGAGTACCTGATGAACATATGTCAAGCATCTAAAGATTCAAGGCTCAATATTATTTAGAGGAGGAGATGAGACAAGTTCCTAAAGTTTTTAAAGAGGAATTTTGAAACCGAGTACTCTTGATAGAGTTCGGTTTATGAGATATGTCATGGATCGAATAGCCTCTCCCCAATATTCTCGAGGAACATTCATGTCAAACAATGATGCTCGGATGACTTCTAATAACTACCAATTTTTTTGTTATGCTATACTGTCATGACCCAAACCAAGGCCCATGACTGGCGCTAAGGAATGAGAATTCTTTCGAATCCGGAACCTGTAGCAAGCTTTGAAATAATAAAAACACACAATAAATGAAATAAAAAAATTAAAATACATCAAAATTTAAATCTCAATAATTATGTACTAATTAATCTCCTCATATCATAAAATAAAATATTACAATATTTAGAGACATGTCTCTCTGAATTAAAATCAACATACATAAATACAAAGTACAACATTCGACTAATATAAATACAACTACTGCAGTTTTCTATAATACAATAATAAATAATTAAGTAAATAATTTACATAATAAAGCCGGGGTAAAAGAAATCCGACGAATAGGTCTATTGCTAAGGTCTGATGAAGAAGACTTTCCTGTAAAAATATTAACGGAGGGGAGTCAGACCTCACTGAGTGAATTGTTATAATATATATACACACATTACTAAATGACAAATGCAAACAATTATATGTATATAATAAATATACATATAGGCATGTACACACAGATGCTGAAAATCATTTATATATATAATACTGAAAAACATCAGTTTATGAAGGATCAAATAGAACCCTAAGTGATCGCAACCTCAATTGGCATTATAAATCACTCTAGCCATACTGACTCACTTAATTCTAAGTAAATTCACTTAATCCAACTGGACAGTAGACTGGCCCTAAGACACTAAGTCGACCGAGCTCCAGCAGTCTAACGGTTAGTGTGCTTGGCCCCAAGACACTTGGTCAACCAAGCTCCAGCAATCACACCATCAATCACATCAATCTCAATCATATCAATCATGTCATATTTCCTCAAATAAGTTAGTAATTCAACTTACAATCTATCACACCGGTACGTACTCGGTCTTAGTGTTGCCCACTAGGAAGCACGTTCTATCGATATCCTTCATTTAAAATAAAACATACATTCAAGTAACAAATAATGTATAAAGTCATTCATAATAATCAAATAAACCATATATATACCAAAAATATACCTAAAATAAACTAAGTATATTTCAAGTATATATATGTAAAATAAATTCAATTAAAATATGAAATATACTCAAAATAAACCAATAATATACTTAAAAATAATTTGAATATAAATCGAAGGTAAATCCTGCATTTATTTTAAAATATACCAAGAATATACTAAAAATATACTCAAGTATTTAATAAAACAATTATGCATAATCATATATTTAAAACATGTATTTCTAAAGCATGCAACCTAAAGCAATTTATATATATAATAATAACTCACAGGGATGCGCTCCATGAGACTGGTCCGACAGGCCTACTCTGCTAGATTTCAGTCTCAACGCAACTAAACAATAAAAACGATCACGAAATTAGAATAAATATAACTTAGACTTCTAAAGACTTGATCTATAATTATAAAATACAAATAGACACATAATAGGAATTAGATCCGATGTCACGTTTTACGAGAATTCTATCAAAAATTCGACAGAACCTCCTTTGTAAAATGGACATCTCTCTACTAAAAAGTAGAGTCGGTCCTGTAAAAAAAATACACTTCTTTCGGAATTCACACAAATCCTCGATTGGAATCCCGAATTATAAAGTTCCCCAACCGAAATCCACAATTCACCACGATACAAATAATACACTAAAATATATTAAAAATCAATAAATACCATAAATGCCCTCCAAATATCAAAATATATTATATTTAACATTAAAACACCAAAATAATTATTTTACCAATAATTACTTAAAAACCCTAAATAATAATATAATATTATTAAAAATCCCTTTTCCAATAATTACACAAATAATAATAAAAACTCATTTTATAATTCCAAATAACTTAATTAGTCCAAATACATATTAAAATTACTAAAAATCCATTTTATTACAACAATAGTATATTATATATTATTTGAAAATAATTTTCAAAAATTATTATTAATTAATAAATAATTTATAAAAATCATTTTAATACCTCAAATATTATAAAAATCAATTAAACATAATATTTAACTAAAATTACCACCAAATTACCAAATTAACCCTAATATTCAAAAATTCACATAATATACTAACAATACTCAAAAATTCAATAAAAATTATATAAATACACAAAAATTATTTTCTCAACATATATCTTAATAATATCAACAAATACATATATTTAACCTAATTTTTCAAAATTGACATAAACCTAAAATAATTATAAAAATTATATAAAAATCACAAAAATTAAAAAATCAACTCTCAAAATTAATAATATCTACTAATAACACCAAAAAACACAATTTCATAATTTATATAATTAATTTGTGAAAATTAACAAAATAATAATAAAATATTCAAAAATTCACAAAAATCAAAATAATTTCCAAAAATCAAAAAAATATATATAGAGATGTAGATTGAGCTTCTAGGAACAATATTTGTTAAGGAAGATTGATTGGATCAAACGAAATCAACCTAAAAAAAATTATGAAACCCAAATGTTCAAAACCAAAAATTCAAGAAACAGTAAAAATGGAGGGATTAGAGCTTAAACCGAAGCTCGGATCGAGTTCACCGAAGCTTGAGAAGCTCAAGGACATTGGAAACGCGAAGAACTACGGCCGGACGAAGGAGGAACGACGCCGAAAGCTTTTGTCAACCCTACTGCTGTTTCTACTTGTCAATGCTGCCAGAGAAGAAAAAGGAGGATGGCGGAGTTGCTAGCTAACAGAGGGTGGTCCGGCGAGCTGAATGGAGAGGCACATCGACGGTAGGGGCTTGGACGGCAGCGTGATGGAGGGTGATGGCTCGGGTGGTTTACGGGGGAGGAAGGATATGTGTATGTGTTTGATTTTTGGAAAGTAATAATATATATATATATATATATATATATATATATTATAATACAATATAATATTATTATATTAGTCTAGTTTATACATAAAAAATCCTCCACTAACTATATACATATATATATATACACACATAAAATAATAATGATAACCCTAATATATGTGTTTATGAATATTCATAATAACACATAATATAATCATGAAACAATGCCTTTTAATAAAAATAGTAACAATAATAATAATAATAATAATCATCATCATAATAATAATAAAAATAAACAATATCATTGTTAAAAATAATCTTAGTACCTAAATAGGATTATTAAAATAATTCTTAAAGTAATAAATATAATGTAAATAAATTCCTAAAATAATAGGTTTTAAAATAAATATTTACATAGAAAATTTTGATTAAACATGAAATAATGAATATTAATCACAAGATAGTAAAATAATCAAATATAGTTTTAAATTTTATTAATGTTGCATATCCTGATTTAAATTAAAATAATTTAAAAACTAGGGTTATTACATATACTATTATGTTGGGGAGTATTGGTGTAAGAAGTTTAGTGGTGAATACCATGCTCATGACAAAATTCTTTAAGAGCCGAGTTAAGATACTCCCTACTATTTCTAGATTACAAGACTCGAATTTTACTCTCGTATTGTGTGGCCACCATTTTGTACAGGTCCTAGAAGGTAAAGCACATATCTTCCTTGTTTGAAAGTAGAGATACCCATGTCATCCAAGTATATTCATCAATAAATGTTACAAAATATTTAGCACCATATAGAGTAGGAATCTAAGTAGATCCCCATACATGAAAATGAATGGTTTTATTATGACTCAGTACATATGAAATTTGGTGGCCCTTTGTTAATTCATAAATATCACATTTGAATTCAGAGTCTATGATACCCAAAAATAATTCTAGCTTTATTTGTCTAAGATAATTAAAAAGAAAGATGTCCAAGATGATGATGCCATAAAATGACTTAGTATTTATCCGAGCGACTTGTACCAACACTATTGACTTGACTTGATTTCTGACTCAAATCACCATGCAAATCAAGATAGTACAACTTTCCACATTTAACACCAGAGCCAAGAATTTGGTGCATTGTAATGTTATAAAATAAACAATAGTTAAGCCAAAATTTGACAGTGCAATTTAAGGTTCCAGTGATTTGGCCAACAAATAGTAGATTACAAGAAAGAAATGGAACAATAAGAACAAAATCTGGATTAAGAGAGTCATAATTAGATATTGATCCTTCATGAGTGACAGGTGTTATTCCTCTATTAGCAGTTAGGATATTTTATTAGGTTGATGGTTGAATGGATGTAAGATAATGGGTGGAATTTGTCATATGATCAGTAGCACATGTATCAATAATCCATGTATTATTTCGAGTAAGATTTGTCACATATGATGTTTCATCAAGATTGCCACTTGGTTTAGTGACACTAAAGGTGGTAATTACAGCTTTTCATAGCTTCTTACAAGGCTTTCTATTAAAATCTCACTATTCTGGATAGCCCACAATTTCATAGCACTTTTTCTTAAAATGTCAAACTTCACCACAATGAGTACATATTTATGTACTGGACTTACCTGGTATTTTTTCCTTTAAACTATGGGCGAGTTAGAGCCACTATAAGTATTGCATGGTCTGGTTGAATCTTCAGCTCCTCCATCATCTATCGCTGGTTGTGATCCTTATACACATATACATTACTAGACTTGAGATCAAGAGATGGATCCTTCTGTAGTATTTTACTATGAGCATTATTAAATTCCAAGTCAATTCTAGCTAATAAAATATGTGTTCAAAGCCGAGTAATATGCTTATGGAGTGATACTACTCCATTAACATCCTCCTCTTAAGCACTCATTCGGGCATCAATCTCTTGAAATATCCCAACTAGCTCATTGTAGTATGTAGGTAATGGCCTACCACTCTGACGAGTAGTAAATGATTTTTGGTTTAATTCAAATAATTGGGTTTCATTATATTCATCATAAAAGGTTTTTGAGACAGCATCTCATATATCCTTTGTTGTTTGAAGATGTATGAATCTCTGCATCAATGTTGGACTCGTGGAATCAATAAGTCAACTTTTAACTCGGTTATTATCAATAAGCCAAGTCTTCAAAGCTTTATCTCTTGCTGGTGGTTTTGGCATTGTGCCAGTAAAAAAATCATATTTATTTCTAACTCTAATCCACATCTCCATGAGTTGTGACCATAGAGGATAGTTCATATCATCAAGTATAATTCCAGTAGAAAAGGAGAATTATCTTGAAGAGTTTGAATGAGAGTGGGTGTTCCATAGGATACAATAGATGTGTTTTCAATGGGTTTTCAAGGAAAACAAGAATCTTGAAGATGATAATCAAGATTGGTTACCAGAAGGATTTGAGTGAAGAATTGAAGGCAAAGGACTAATCATATCAAGTTGGGCACCACAAGTATTGATTCTTGATCATGAAGCAATAGGAGGATTTATTACGCATTGCGGATGGAATTCAACACTTGAAGCAATAATTGCTAGAGTGTCAATGGTCGCTTGGCCTGTTGGAGCTGAGCAATTCTAAAATGAGAAGTTAGTGACACAAGTGCTGAAAATTGGTGTCAGCGTTGGTGTTCGACTATGGGCATTGTATGGAGATAGCATTAAGAGTGAACGTATAGAGAAGGCGATCATTAGAGTAATGGAGGGCGCAGAAGCTGAAGATTGAGAAGCAAAGCAAAGAAACTTGGAAAGATGGCAAGGGAGGCTGTTAAAGATGGTGGATCTTCCTTCATTTATCTTAATGCTTTGATTCATGAACTTAAGTCCAACTACCATCAACGAAATTTGAGTGATTATTAGTCACTTGTTTGCATTGAAACAAATGAAATTTGATTGAATTAGACTTTTTTTTTTCTTGTATTTAAAATGAACGTGCTGAAAATAACAATTCAATTAATCAATATTTGTTCGTTGGTTCAAATGTTGAAAATTTTTGATTCGTCATGAATTTGAGTCTTACATAAAAGATAGTTATTAAAAACTTTACCATCTTTATGGAGTCGGCAAAAATCAGGTGCATCAAATATGACAAAAAGAAGATTCGGACACAAAAAAAAAATAGAAATAACAATTCAGTTTTGTCCTCTAGACATGACATGCTATGATCAAGCAAATGTATATGAAACTGGTGGGTAGCAACTAATGGCCAGGCAAACCAAATCTGAAGAGATTCCAGGCAATCTCAGAAATTTCGAAATGTACATATTTGTGGTTCACTTATTTGTTAGTGATAGTGTCTTCAAGAGCAAGGTTTAATTCCATAATATACTATAATGCATTTGGCCAAAACTGATGCATGTAGATCATGTCTTTTTCCAATTTTTTTGTTTGTGGACTCAACTGCATACAATATAAATCCATTTATATATAGAAGACAAAATTCATTTTATGAGGAGTATTGGGTAGTCAATTAAATTTTGAAAATTTTTAATAAAAAAATATAAAATATACTAATATTTGATTTGTGAGGGGTAATGATCACTTTTCGCCCTCCCAAATTCCGCCTCTTGCTGTTTGTTTCATCCACTAACTCACGGACTTCCGTCACCTTATCTTTATAGGACCTATAAATAATTTTATTGAAAAGAGTAGAGTTTAAATTTTTTATTTTTTTTTTGTGTTGAAAATTACTAATCTTTATAGTTAAAAAAAAATTAAGGGAAGAAAAGATATTATACTCTATGAGAATGAGTTACTATAGTAGCAGGTGCCATGTGGGTAGTGAGTCATCCGAGTGTAGAGTATCATATAAATGGTTTCTACTCAAACAACTGCGATGATAATCCAAAAACTATTTTTTATAATGTCCCAAAAGTTCAATTTCTTAGGAAACTCTCAATGTAGACCATCTGATTTTTTTTTTATTTTTTATTTTTTGGACATTAGACCATTTGATTTCTAATCGGTTAATTATGTATGTTAGTTGATGTGAATTGATGATGCGCTTACTCTGCTAAGCATCCTACTGATTCACTAATCAATTTTTTTAAGTTCCGATAAATCATTGACTTGTTTCCCTATTATCAAGATTGTTTCCTTATTAGTAAGTACAATATTAATAAAAGTAAACAACTAAACAATTAATAAAACTTTAAATGATATATATATTTTTTATATCAGATGTATTCGGTATCTAATATTTCGTAGGATCTAATTAATTCAAATTAGATTCGAAAAAGTTCTTCAAAGATGGTAAAAGTCTATTTCAAGAGTTTAAAATAATTACGTATTTAGAATTAGAACCTAAAACCTCTAGCTAATTTGAAAGAATTTTTTACTAACTCATCTACATTATCTTAGATAAACTTTAAATTATATTTTTAGTTAGTCTCAACTTGAGAATTCTGTTAAAATTGAACTGACTTTTACTAATTTTTTAAAATTTTAAAAATAATTCTTATACATTAATCTTTCAAACCTTGTTAATAAATGAAATAAAAAATTTTAATGTACTAATAAATTATATATGATTATTATATATAGTATCATTTAATTTTTTTTCTTCAAATTCAAGTGTTATATTATCATTTTTGTTTATTTAAATAAAATTTTTTACTTCATTAAATTTATATAAAGCAACATATCTAATTCAAGTGTAATCTAAACAACATAGAATTTATTTAAAAATAAAAAATAAATTTATAACTTTATTTGATTTGAAAAGTACATGAACCTAGAAAAAAATATATTGCTTATAGACTATTATTTTTATGAGTTAATACTTTAATAATTTATTTATTAACTAATATTTCTTCAATTAATGATTTTTTTCCTGACAGGATTCTAATTAAGGTTGATAACTTATAGAATGTATATTGTATAATATATGAAATTTTATAAATATCCTCAAGATTTTTACCATTTATACTTTTTTATATTGTCACTTTCACCGATTTCCTATGTAGAACTAACTAATTATGATAAATGTTATGTTAATTATAAAATCAAAAAATATTAATGGTATATATATCTACTAAATTTTCGATCTATTTATCATATTAAACTATTTATTATCATATAAAAGATTTCAATTCTGCAATATAAAAGAATGCACAAAGTATATTTATAAAAAATTATTGTCACTGAGTCTTTTTTTTTTTTTAAAGATGACAGATTCAAATTTCACAATTGGTGATATTCAAAGCTTAATTTAAAAGGGAAAATAGAAAAATTTAATGCAAGAAAAAGTAAAATTCCACTGAAAATATTACCATTAAGCAACAAAGCAAGTCAAATACACTTAATCAAAATCAGCAATTAAAGCAAGTAAATCCATAATAGATAGAAACTAGATTTTCTTTTGCACTCACTGTTGGATTCTCCATGAATGAAGAAAATATCCCAACACAGAGATCTGCATGCCATTTACTTGGCTTAATTCATTGTATTAATTCATTGTACTAAATTTCACCTTCACTAATCTTCCTTCTTTGCATGGAAATGTTTCAGATACTGTTTCTAAAATTTGCTTTTTGTCTCTAAAGAATCAGTCTTTTTAGATTCTTTTAATCAGATAAAAGACATTAAATGTGATAAATACAATGATGATATGCATGTACTCAGTGCTCTATACTGCAAAATTCTATCCAAATCAAGAAAAATCAAACTTTTCTTCTACGTTAACACGTGCCCTTTTCTTCTCTACTGTGTCAATATATATATATTTGGTCACCAATCCTGTTCTTCTCCATTATCATCATTTTGTTTTTAATCTTCTGATAGAGAATTTAGTTTTCTTTGTATAATGGGCAGTTTTGGCCATGATCAGATTCATGTTTTTTTCTTTCCTTTCATGTCTCAAGGTCATATTATACCAACTATAGATATGGCCAAGCTTTTTGCTTCCCGTAGTGTAAAATCAACTGTTATCACCACTCCTCTGAATGCCCAAAGCATCTCCAAAACAATCCAGAGAACCAAGAATCTGGGTTTCGATATCGATGTTCGAATCCTCAAGTTCCCTGCAGCTGAAGCTGGACTACCAGAAGGATGCGAAAATATGGATGTTATCATTTCTCACGAGGATGGAAAGGATTTGGTTATGAAATTTTTTGGTGCCGCTACCATGCTTCAAGAACCTTTTGAGAATCTACTTCAAGAATGCAAACCTGATTGCCTTGTTGCTGATATGTTCTTCCCTTGGACTACCGACGCTGCTGCGAAATATGCTATTCCGAGGCTGGTTTTTCATGGTATTAGTTTCTTTTCTTTATGTACTGGAGAATGGTTTAAGCTTTATGAGCCACAGAAGAAAGTTTCATCAGATTCAGAACCTTTTGTGATCCCTTACTTCCTGGCGAGATCAAGTATACACGAAAGCAACTTCCAGATTATCTGAGACAAGAGGAAGAAGAAAATGAATTCCATAAGATGATGATCGCTGTTAAAGAATCAGAAACAAAGAGCTATGGTGTTGTTGTGAACAGCTGTTATGAGCTTGAGTCAGTTTATGCTGATTTTTACAGGAATGAATTGGGCAGAAGGGCATGGCATATAGGTCTGCTTTCGCTATGCAATAGAGGAAATGAAGATAAAGCAAAAAGAGGAAGAGAAGCAACCATTGATGAACATGAATGTCTAAAATGGCTTGATTCTAAGAAACCCAATTCTGTTATATACATATGTTTTGGTAGTTTAGTCAACTTCACTGCCTCTCAGCTTATGGAGCTCGCATTGGCACTTGAAGCCTCAGGTTAGCAATTTATTTGGGTAGTGAAGAGAAACAAAGAAGACAATGAAGAATGGTTGCCTGAGAGATTTGAATAAAGAATGGATGAAAGAGGCGTTATTATCAGAGGTTGGGCACCGCAAGTCCTGATTCTTGATCACCAGGCAGTAGGAGGATTTGTTACTCATTGCGGGTGGAATTCGACACTTGAAGCTATAGCAGCTGGTAAACCAATGGTAACATGGCCGATTTCAGCTGAGCAATTCTACAACGAGAAGTTTGTGAATGAAATCTTGAAGATAGGCACTGGTGTTGGTGTCAAAGAGTGGGTTAAAGTGCATGGTGATCATGTTACAAGTGCAGCTATTGAGAAGGCAATTAACAGATTGATGACAGGGGAAGAAGCAGAGGAAATGAGGAGCAGAGCAAGGAAGCTAGCAGAGATGGCAAGAGAAGCTGGTGATGAAGGTGGATCATCTCACTCTGATTTCAATTCTTTGATTGAAGAACTGAGATGGCGGCAAGCGTGAAGGAGTTTTCATTATTGATTTGAATTTGGCTTTGATATATCATTAGATCTTAAACTCAAAATCTCATATTATCAGTAGGAGTGCTTGACTATTTGGTCAAGCATGCGCAAACTTAGTTTATATATTTTTAGTTAACAAATTTTTTTATAAAATTTTTTGGTTAATAAATAATTTAGTATTATAATTTTAATTAAAATTTAAAAATAATATATAAATAAGTTAATAAAAAATTTAAAAAAACAATTTTAAGGATAAACACCTCTAAAGTATAGTTATAAATTATTTAAATATAATATAATATATAAATATTTTGTTATCAATGTATAATCTAAGAAATTAAAATAATAGTTCAAAAAAATATATATTTATAAATTATTTAAATACACTATAATATATGACTATTTTATTAATTTATTGTTTATTATATAAAAATAAAAAACAAAAATAAATATTAATATCTGCTTTGTTAGAATAATAGTTACATTATTTCAAGAATAAATTATTCATCTCTCAGGATAAAATTTTGACTTTACATATTAATTGACTTCTTGAGTGTGTGTATATATATAAAAATAACAATTAAATATAATTCATTTAAAATGGATAAAAAAAATTTCATAAATTTAATTTGATTTCTCTCTATTAACCATCCGATAACTATTAATTAAAAGTTAATTAAAAGAAACGAGATAAAAAAAAAACTAAAGAAAAGAGAAAAAAAAAAAACTAAGGATTATTAGCACCAGCTCATTCTATAGCGCTTTACATAACTAATCTGTATTTTTTTTTTATGTGTGATTTTTACATACTAATTTAATTAGTAGTATTTTTGAAAGAAAATTTTCTATAAAATAAATAAATCACTCAAATTAAAAATATGTAAAAAATTAATAGTTGCTTTAATTTTTAGTTGCTTATTATTAATTTTTTACATATTTTAAATTTTTGAGTGATTTATTTATTTTATAGAAAAATTAATAATAAGCAACTAAAAATTAAAGCAACTATTAATTTTTCTATTCTTTCATAAAAAAAACTATTAATTTTTCTACGGATAAATAAAAATGAGAAAAATATAAAATTTCTTGTAAATAATTTTCTAATGAATGCAAAAGATTTTTCTTTTTTTTGAAAAAAAATTTATCAAAATTTGATTGATAGAAAATGATATAATAAAATCCACTCTTAAGCTAAATGAATGTGCTCAATTATATAATTTTCTTTTAAAAAAAAAAACAATTATTACTATTCTTCACCAGCTTGTGTTGCCATCTCTATCTTCCTTGCTCTGCTCCTCATTTCCTCTGCCTCTTCCTTGTCATCCTCATTCTGCTTATTGCCTTCTCAATAGCTTCACTTGTAACATGATCACCGTGCACTCTTTAACACCAACCCCAGCACCTATCTTCAATATTTCATTCACAAACTTCTCGTTGTAGAATTGGTCAGCAGAATTTGGCCATGTTACCGTTGGTTGACCATCTTCATTGTTATTGAAGATGGATCTTATAAGGAATGGGAGCTTTAATTGATGAATTGAAATCTTATAATGCTCGAGAATGCCACAATGACTCACTACAAGAAACTGATGATTTAGCAATGGAATTTTCTATTGCTAACCATTTAAAAATCTGTGGCTAACTGCCTTAGTGACGTTCTACGTCTCCCAATTCATTTGTAGTTTGTGAAAATGGCAAGAAAAACAGTTGGGGAAGGTGGATATTCTCACTCTGATTACAATGCCTTCATTGAAAAATTATGGAGTAAGAACATTTAGATTTGCTAATATATCTACTAAAAGCATCAATGTGACTCTTATGCCATTAAAATTGAAATGGCCAAATATTCAATTTTATCCTGGAATTTTTCTCAATTATTTTATGATAATTTTTTAATTTTTTCTCTTAATTTTTATTTTTCATCTATTTAATTATTTTTATACACCAAATAAGCGTATATATTTAAATCGAATTTGAATATATAAAAAATAAAAATTAAGAGATAAAATTAAATACATAAAAATCAATAATTGATATAAAATAATTAAATAAAATTTAAAAATGATATTATATATTTCATCAAATTAAAATTACAAAAATTTAAGCGGTTAAATGAGAGAAATTCTTCATATGACATTAAAAAATTATGAATTTAATTTCTACTCACTATAGAGTTGAAAAGAAAATTGAAATTTAGTACATTAAACTTTGGCTTAGTGGTATTGGACTTCGATTCCTAACATTTAAGGTGTTTGATTGAAGAGGCGGATCATGTGTGACACACTTTGCAATGTGAGAAAGGACAAGAATCAGCTTGACTGAATTTGATGAGTCACTCAATTCATTCTCATCACCTGACGTTTGTTGTTAAAAAACGTGTCAGTTAGTTAAATATGTTGTATAAATTTATATTTATATATTTTTTTAAACATTTATATAATTTGTATCTATATAAATTAATTATATTTATAATAAATATATAACATAAATATACTAGAATAATTTCAAAGGTATGTCTTAACTTTGCCTGTTTGTATATATCATTTGGTATGAATCAAATTTTGAATTGGGCCCAATTTTTTTTTTTTTTTACAAAAAATAAGAAAAATCTTTTACATCCATTATAAAGATTATTTATTTTTATTTTTTTATTCATTCATAGAAAAATTAATAGTTGCAATAACTTTTAGTTGTTTATTAGTAATTATTACATAATTAAAAAAAACTAACTATATTATAATTTAATTTGACTAATAGAATGAAACTTTCAGGGGGATAAAATTAGAAAAATCACACATACAAAATGCAAATTTTGGGAAGCCCTATATAACACATCAAATCAAATTTATGAAATTTTATCTATTTTAAATGAATCATTTCTATTTATTAAAATTTTAATATATACACACTAAATTTTTTAAAAAAATTTATTGCATATTGAAGGAATGAGTATAATAGTGTCAATATAATTAAAAATCATACCTGGAGACATATATTTACAATGCTCATATTCCGTATAATATATAGGGACTAAGATAGATTTTCATCCTTCTAAAATTTTATTTGAATTTATCAAAATCCACAATCAAATAGTGTCATGGATGGCTACGATACCCTTCACATCGTGCCCGTAACATCTAACAATTAGCTTTTAAAAAATTGACCAAGAAAAAAAGTCTTTGAAAGATAAATAATTGAGTTTGTATTCATTTAAGTTTCTCTTAGGGCATCTCTAATGCAGCGTCAAAATGCAAATGATGCTTTTTTGTTAAATTTGCTGCTGAATTTTGTATAAAATTACTGTTTTGATATATATATACAGCACAAATTTACTTTTTGTACTTTTTAAAAAAAATTTTAATAATAACCAATTTTTTTATCATTTGTTTCAATATAGTATAAATATTTTTTTTTCAATTTAGTCCAAATTTATATTATATTTAATATATTATTACCAAATGTATAAAAATTTAATTTAATTATTATTATTTTTACCTAAAAATATAAAATTTTTAATTAAATAATTTATTTACTTAAAAAATATTAATATTTTTAATTAAATAATTTATTTACTTAAAAAATATTAATATTTTTTACTTAAATAATATTAATAGTTGGGTAAAAAAATTTAACAACTATATATTTGCATTAATTTAACAACCGATTATTTTCGTACCTTTTAGTTCTTTTCAAATATTATGCTATTTAATTTAAAAAATATGTAGATGTATCTATATTATTTATTTTAAAATATATTCAAATAATAAAATTTATTATAAATAAATATATGGATGTATATGGTAAGTATTGAATAAAATATATGTGTAATATCTAAAATGTATAAATAATATAATATTAGTATTAGATAGGAATATGTGGAGAATATTTTTTTTGGAATTAAAAATATAATAATGTGTTAAAATAAATTTACTTAACATATGCATTTTAAAGTAAAATTTTTTATATTTTAAAGTTTTGAATTTGAAGTTACCTCAAGAGGTACATACTTGATACTTCTAGAGTAAATGTAGGGAGAAATTTAGTATTGTTTGCTAGATGGGTTAATTTTTTTTTAATAAATAGAGAAGTTATATAATTTTAGTATTGATGGATTATAAAATAGAAAATAATTATTTTTTTTAAATTGATAATAAAAATTAAATTTTTTATTTTATAATATATTCATAGAAAAGTTATTATTTGAGTTAGAAATGTTATTAATACAATAATGACAATATCTCTTGTCAACATTTTTTTCAATATTAATAATTACAAAAAGAAACTTGTCGCGGGCCCGCTGTAAAGCGAAGATCGAAAAATAGGATGGAGGTGTGATTTTGATAAAATTGGACAACACAAACAAACTGTCCTTTTGGTAAAAAAAAAAAAAAACTGCAATGATTGCATGGGGTATTTTGGTAAAAAAAATTAATAAACAAATATGGACTGCCATGCATGGATCATTACTCTAATAATTAATAGTCATAATTATATTATGGTATTTTACATTCAAAAATTAAAAACTATAAATTTTTCCGTTACTATTATTAATTAAGAGTTAAAAGTTTAAAAGTTATTAAAAAATTAATTGTAAATTCAAAATTCAGATTCGATAAAAATTTATTCAAATTTATATATTAAATTTATTTAATATTTAAGTTAAATTTAAATTATATAAAATTTTATATGTTAAATTTGTAAAAAAATTCAAATAAATATTATGAACTAATTTATAATTAATTTAATTATATATATATATATATAATATAAATTTTTATTCATTATAAATGTAAAAATATTTTAAAAAATATATTATTACAATAAGATGATTATTTTATGATATTTTATTTAGTAAATCCCTTATTTTAAATTTTACAATCAATGATTTTACATATACCCTCGCTAAAAAGCCATATTTAAAAAACCAAAAAAACAATATGACTTGGACAGCACAACCACATGAATTGACAGTGCTTCTGTCTCTGCCCACTTTGTATGACGCATGTGCTTATGGTAACAGGAAAAGACTCTGTTGTTGCTGTTTCTTTCTCGATTAATTCATCGGTGACTACAATTTTCTTGTTGTCCTGATTTTTATTTAACCAACTTCAATGATTTTTTTTTGTTCGGAAAAAAAAAATTCTATGATTAATTCATCTGTGGCTACAATTTTCTTGTTTTCTTGATTTTTATTTAACCCACTTCGGGTTTTTTTTTTAACCACCTGGGGATGGGATTCGAATGGTCCCCTTTTATGCCTTACCCAAGTCATTAAACTAATCCATCCCGAAGTGGGTAGGCAACATACTAATGAAGGTTCCAATATGTACAAAGACCGTCCTTTCTATCATTAAACGCTTGGTAGCCACTTCAGTCAGTTCCAAGTTTGATCAGTCTTTCAAGATCTAATGGATACTGCAAAAAAAGATCAGCTCTACTTTTTCTTCTTCCCATTTATGGCTCAAGGCCATACTATTCCACTCATAGACACGGCCAAGCTATTTGCATCAAGAGGCCAAAAGGTTAGTATCATCACCACTCCTGTCAATGCTCCCGCCATATCCGAATCAATTGACAAAAGCAGAACTTTGGGTCATAAAATTGACACACTGATCATCAAATTCCCTTGTGTTGAAGCTGGATTGCCTGAAGGATGTGAACACATGGACTTGGTTTCTTCACCTGAAATGGCACAAAATTTTTTATGGGCCACTGCTCTACTTGCCCAGCCACTTGAGCATGTCTTGAAAGAGTATCGTCCTGATTGTCTAGTTTCGGATACTTTCTTTCCGTGGTCTAATGAAGTGGCATCTAGGTGTGGAATTCCAAGAATCGTTTTTAGTGGAACTTGTTATTTCTCTTTATGTGCTACACAGTGCGTGATTACATATCAGCCTCACAAAAATGTGTCATCTGATACTGATCTTTTCGTCGTCTCAAATCTTCCGGGCGAGATCAAGTTGACAAGAAACCAACTACCAGAATTTATCTTACAAGAATCTGCCTTCACTGAATTCTTCAGGAAAATGATAGAGACTAAAAGCTATGGTGTTCTTGTGAACAGCTTCTACGAGCTCGAACCAGATTATGCTGATCATTTCACGAAAGCTTCAGGAATAAAATCATGGCATATTGGCCCCATTTCGCTGTGCAATAGTAATGTTCGAGATATGGCAAAGAGAGGTAAAGAGGCTTCCATTCATGAAAGTGAGTGTTTAGAGTGGCTGAATTCGAAGAAACCAAACTCAGTTGTTTATATATGCTTCGGAAGTGTATCGAAGTTCATTTCGTCTCAACTTCTTGAGATTGCAATGGGGCTTGAAGACTCAGAGCAGCAATTCATTTGGGCAGTGAAGAAAAGCAAAAATGATGAGGAAGATTGGTTACCCGATGGATTTGAGAAAAGAATGGAAGGAAAGGGGCTAATAATACGAGGGTGGGCACCTCAAGTATTGATTCTTCAACATGAAGCAGTAGGAGGATTCGTGACTCATTGCGGATGGAACTCAACACTTGAAGCAGTGTCAGCAGGAGTTCCCATGGTGACGTGGCCAGTAGCAGCAGAGCAATTTTATAATGAAAAGTTGATAACTGAGGTATTAAGAATTGGAATTGCAGTGGGTACTCAGAAGTGGGTTAGATTAGTAGGAGATAGTATGAAGAAAGAAGCCATAGCAAAGGCAGTTCGACAAGTCGTGGTGGGTACAGAAGCAGAGGAAATGAGATGCAGAGCAAAAAAGCTTGCAGAAATGGCAAGAAAAGCAGTTGCAGAAGGTGGATCTTCTTACTCTGATTATAATGCCTTCATTGAAGAATTAAGAAGTAAGAACATGTAGATTTTGCAAATTTATCTACTAAAAGTGTATTATGTTAGTTGTGGCTGTATTAGGGAGTGACTATATAGTTTTGCTGCTATATCAGGCAGCCTGGTATCCATCAAAATATTAGAAAAAAGTATCAATGTGCACTGCTATGGCACTAAATTGAAGTTGCAGAAAGTTGAGTACTCAAATGTTAAAAACTCCTTTAATGGTATTATCAATTTCAGATCGTCGCCGAGTTCAAAGAAGATCGAAATTTTGTACCATCGAGCTTTGGCTTAGGGCTTTGATTTCTAACATTAACGCGATGCAAGATTTTTTTTTAAAAATTTACTGGGAAAAAATGTTGACTGCAAAAAAAAAACTGTAGTTCATTGGCAATGCATGAGCAGTTGCCTGTGAAAATCAAGGTGAAAGATATGGTAGTACTATTAACGCATCACAAACTAGAAATGGGATGTAGTAATTATTGCATCCTCAAGCATGATAAGATTTCAATTCTTCTATTAAAGCTCCCAAATCCTTGTAAGATGAGACCCCATCTTCAATAGCACTGAAGATGGTAAACCAATGGTAACATTGCTTTTTTCTGCTGACCAATTATACATCGAGAAGTCTGTGAATGAAATTTCGAAGATAGGGACTGGTGTTGGTATTAAAAGAGTAGGCTAATGAGCATGGTGATCATGTTACAAGTGAATCTGTTGAGAAGGCAATTGACAAATTGATGACAGGGGAAGAAGCAGAGGGAATGAGGAGCAGAGCAAGAAAGCTGCCAGAGACGACAAGAAAAGGAGGTGAAAGATGGCGGATCATCTTACTCTGATTTCAATTCTTTGGTTGAAGAACTGATATCGCGGGGAGCACGAAGAAGTTTAGATTTCTTTTGTTGATTTGCATTTGGCTTTAATACAATACAATTCATCTAGATTAGTTGGAGCTCTAACTAACTCTAACTATCGAATACTGAAAATAATTATAAAAATGATAGTAATAGTTGTCTTTTTATTAAGAAAATTATATAATTGAGCAGATCCATTCTTGGCTTAAGAGTGGATATATTATATGCTTTTGTATGGATCAAATTTTGATTTGGGCCATTCAATAGAAGAGTTATTTACATGAACTTTGTCATTTGTATTTATTCATAGAAAATTAATAGTTGCATTAATTTTTAGTTGTTTGTTAGTATTTTTTTTTTTTTTTTTGCCAGATCTACAAATTGGACCCTTGGCCTAATTTTATATTGAATCTTATTTTTTAGTTAAATTGGAATTTTTTTTTATAAAATTAGATATAAAGTTTTATAATGTTTTTTTAATATGATTAAATCCTATGAATTAATAAAAAAATTAATTTTAACAGTTAACTAACAAATAAAATTGATACTTTTAAAAAAATATATATGTAACCCAATTATAAAGTTTTAAAAGTTTTTATACCTATAGGTTTTTCAAAATTTTCTTAAATTTTAAAAACTTTAAAATCAAGTAATATATATTTCAAAAAAAAAAAAACCGATTTTATTCATTAATATAAATAGCAAATTGATAATTGATCAAAAATTTAATTTTATCATACATGGACACAGACTCACAGTACTTACATTCCACATAATAAATAGTGGCTAAAATAAATTTTCAACCTTCTAAACTTTTATTTGAATTTATCAAAATACACAATTAAACGGTGTTAATAAAAGTCTAATAAACTTTAAATATCAGTGATTTAAACTAAAAAATAGTGTTATAAATGGTGACAATGCTCTTCACATCGCGTTCATAACATCTAAACAATTCCCTTTAGAAAAATTGACCAAGAAAAAAAATTTTTTGGAAGATAAATAATTGAGTCTCATTAACTGAGTCAGTGGAGTTTGTATTCATTTTTTGTTTCT
The DNA here is from genome assembly GCA_947683625.1 of Mallotus nudiflorus. Classification (NCBI taxonomy): domain Eukaryota; kingdom Viridiplantae; phylum Streptophyta; class Magnoliopsida; order Malpighiales; family Euphorbiaceae; genus Mallotus; species Mallotus nudiflorus. Next base: position 1,015,080 of record CANTUR010000125.1, read on the forward strand.
CTTATAATACTTCTAGAGTAAATGTTGGAAAGAAATTTTGCATTGTTTCTTGGGAGTGTTGTTATGGGTTCCTCCTAGTGAAGCTTATGAATTTGAAATAAAAAAAATCAAAGTATTCATTAGGTGCTGTATTTATTGACTCTTAGTTAGAAAATTGGCCAAATGCAATGGCTATATAAAGTCATGGCCATGTAGTGAAGGTAGCAACATATAAACATAAGCAAGCAACAGGAAGAATAAAAAAAAGTTTGAGTGCTCTGTGTGTGCTTGTGAGGTAAAAGTTAAAGCTAGTTGTTAGCTTTGATGAGTGTGAGAGAGTTTTAAGAATTTGAAAAATTTTTCTCAAAGGGTGAGTGATAAAATAGTGAGGTAATTATTTTTAGGGTGTTTGAAAAATACTTTGAATGCCATTATTTTGGTGAAAATTTTTTTATTGTGTACCTCTAATGTTGATCTAGAGAAAACTTTTTCTTGTACCTACTATTTTTATAGTAGAAGAATCATTTGGATTTTGTCCCATGGACGTAGCCCAAAAATTAAGGATGAATCACAATAAAATATTTATGTCATTTTGATTATTTATATGGTAGGTTTTACCGTCTATTTTACTCACTCATTGACTGGTTTAACCATCTCCATTTATTTATTTATTTGATTATTTATGCAGTAATTTTATTTTGTTTCTATGAATATTATTCTGCTATACCAACTCTATTAATTTTCCCAACAAGTGGTATTATAGTTGTTGGTTCGTGTTCTGGAGGCATTATTAAATGCTGCAATGATAGAGGCTAAGACTAGCAAAATAGTCAGCTTAAATGACACAAATTACTACATATGGAGAAACAAGATGAAAGATCTCCTATTTGTAATGAAGTTGCATCTACATATTTTTACTAAAAAAAAAAACCCTGAAGGCAAGACGAACGGGGATTGGGCATTTGAGCATGAGCAAGTGTGTGGCTACATCCAACAGTTCATTGAAGACAATGTGTACAACCACATTTGCAATGAAGCTCATACACGGATGTTGTGGAACAAGCTTGAAGAGCTGTATGCTTTAAAGACCGACAACAACAAATTATTTTATCTGTAAAATTAATGCAGATAAAATATTGGAAAGGCTCTTTTATCATCAATTACTTGAATGAAATTCAAGGGATCATCAATCAATTATCAGGAATAGGCATAAATTTTGATAATGAAATTCTTGCTCTTATGGTGTTGGCTTCTATGCCAGAGTCATGGGAGACTTTAAAGATTTCACTTACAAACTCTGTACCAAATGGTGTAGTGAATATGAAATTTGTCAAAAGTGGTCTTCTGAATGAAGAGATGAGACATAGATAAAAGGTTGCTTCTTCAACACATTCAGATATCCTTATTATAAATTCCAAAGGGAGAAGTGAGACTCGAAGCTCAAAGCAAAGAGATAAGAGTAGAGGAAAGTCAAACAAGTATGAAAATATTAAATGTCATTATTGCAAAAAGAAAAGCCATATTAAGAAGTTCTGTCGAAAGTTCAAGGACAAGAACAAAGGCAAAATGTGAGAAAAGATGACAATAGTGATGATGATGAAGCAAATCTTCTCAAAAAATTCAATGTCTTTTTTGATGATGATACTATTAATTTTATTGTCCATGAGACCAGTTGGGTGATTGATAGTGGTGCTTTCATTCATACTACATCCTGAAGAGAATTCTTCTCATCCTACACTCCAAAGAAATTATGGATTTATGAAGATGGGAAATGGTAATCAAATAAAAGTTGCTGGTAAAGGAAATGTGTGTTTGGAAATAGTGAATAACATAAGACTAATCTTGAAGAATGTTAAGCATGTTCTATATATTTGCCAAAATTTGATCTCAACAAGTAAACTTGATGATGAAGGTTTTTACAACACCTTCCATAACAGCCAATGGAAACTCACTAAAGGCTCCTTAGTAGTGGCTAGAGGTAAAAAAGACTCAACACTGTACTTTATGCATGCAAATATCTCTAAAGACATGGTGAATACTATGGAGAAAGACAGTACAGTTAATTTATGGCATAAAAGACTCAACCACATGAGTGAGAAAGGGATGACAGTGCTGGCCAAGAAGAATATATTATCTAGAGTGGATCTTGTGCATATGGAGAAATGTGTCGATTATATTACAAAAAAGCAAAACAGGGTTGCTTTCAGGAGTGCTCCTCCTTCTAGAATGAAGAATGTGCTGGATTTAATTCATTCAGACTTGTGTGGGCCAATGCCAAAGTCACTTGGTGGTTATCAATACTTTGTGACTTTCATTGATGATCATTCTCGGAAGATGTGGGCATACACCTTAAAGTTAAAAGATCAGGTGCTAAATGTCTTCAAGGAATTTCACACCCTAGTGGAAAGACAAACCAGTAAAAATGTGAAGTGCATCCGGATAGACAATAATGGAGAGTATTCTAGACCATTTGATGCTTATGGTCAAGAGCATGGTATATGAGATCAAATGACACCTCTAAAGATGCCATAATTGAATGGTTTAGCTTATAGGATAAACTTGAATTTGATGGAGAGAGTCAGATATTTGCTCTCACATTTAAAACTACCTAAGACATTTTAGGGTGGAGCTCTACTTACATCAATGCATGTACTGAACCTTTCACCATATGTTCCTTTACAGTTTGACACTCTAGAGAGGGTATGGTCAGTAAAAGATGTTTCCTATAGTTATCTGTGGGTTTTTGGGTGCAAAGCCTTTATGCATATTCTTAAGGATGAGAGGTCTAAACTTGATGTTAAGATATAATAGTGAGTGTTCATTAGTTATGGTCAAGATTAACTTGGTTATAGATTTCATGATCCAGTCCAGAAGAAGCTTGTCAGAAGTCTTGATGCTATGTTTATTAAAGATAAGACAATCAAAGATATTGCCAGAGTTGAGAAGAACATCCCTAGATCTGAAGATGATTCAAATTTGAAGTTAGTTCCTCTAACAATAGTCCCAAGGGAAGTTGGAGATGAAAATGAAGTTATTTTGCCAGATGTAGGTGGTAAAGATGCTTCTATTGAGATTCCATCTGAAAATGATGGTAATGGTGTTTATGATCAACCAATGGCAGATGAGGCTTCTCTAGTGCCACTAAGGAGATCTAATAGAAACAGACAACCTTCTACTAGATATCCTAAATACTAGTTTATGTTACTAATTGATGGGGAGAGCCAGAAAGCTTTGAAGAAGCTATAAATGATGAACACAAGCAGAAATGGTTTGAAGCCATGCAAAATAAGATGAAGTCTCTGCATAAGAACAAGATGTTTGAGCTAATGAAGTTGCTTGAAGGCAAGAGAGCTTTGAAGAATAAGTGAGTATTTAGGATCAAGCGTGAAGAACACAGTCTCTAACCATGATTCAAAGCTAGACTGGTTGTAAAAGGATTCAACCAAAGAAAGGGTATCGACTTTAATGATATTTTTTCTCCAGTCATGAAAATGACATCCATTCATACGTGTTGGGTTTAACAACAAGTTTTGATATGGAGATTGAGTAAATGGATGTTAAAACTGTCTTCCTTCATAGTGATTTAGAAGAGAAAATATTTATAGAGCAACTAGAGGGTTTCAAAGAAAAGAGAAAAGAGGATTATGTTTGTAAATTGAAAAAAAGCTTGTATGACTTAAAACAGACACCAAGATAATGATGTAAAAAGTTTGAGTCTATTTTGGGGGAGTAAGGTTATAAGAAGACCACTTTAGACCATTATGTATTTGTTCAAAATTTTTTTGATGATGACTTTATTATGTTATTGCTCTATGTGGATGACATGTATCAGAATGTTTCCAAAATCAACAGCTTGAATAAGTAGTTGAGTAAGTCATTTATTATAAAAGACTTGGGACCAACAAAGTAGATTCTTGGCATGAAGATTATCAGAGAAAAAGGCATCAAGAAGCTATCGTTGTCACAAGAGAAGTATATTGAGAAGGTACTTCATAGGTTCAACACGTACAATGCTAAAGCAATTAGTTGTCCTCTTACTAATCACTTTAGATTAGCTTCTCAACAAATACCTTCTGTTGATCAAGAGAAGGAAGAGATGGATAGAGTTTCATATGCTTCAGCAGTTGGTAGTTTAATGTACACCATGGTGTGTACATAGCCATATATTGTACACTCAGTTGGAGTTGTAAGTTAGTTCTTGTCAAATTTTAGAATGGAATATTGGGATGCTGTCAAATGGATTTTTAGGTATCTTCGTGGAACATTCAAAATATGTTTATGTTTAGAGATGCCAAAACTATGTTAGCTGGATACATAGATGCAAATATAGTGGGAGATGTTGATTCAAGAAAATCAACCTCTGGATACCTGATTACTTTTGCAAGGGAGCTTTGTTATGGCAGTTAAAATTACAAAAATATGTTGTTTTGTCTACCACTGAAGTAGCATTTATTGTAGTAACAAAAGCTTGTAAAAAGTTGTTATGGATGAAGAAGTTCTTAAATAAACTCAATTTTCAGCAAGACAGATACAAGCTATTTTATGTTAGTCAAAGTGCTATCCACCTTGGTAAGAATTCCTCCTTTTAGTTACGATCAAAGTACATTGATGTGAGATATTATTGGAGACGATATGCATTAGAGAAGAAGTTATTACAGATTGAGAAGATCCATACATATGACAATGGATCAGACATGTTAATAAAGACTCTACCAAGGAAAAGTTTGAATTTTGTCGATTAGCTGTCGGAATGGTGATGACCTCCATGTAGTCGAGGGGGGAAGAATTATTGTGGGTACCTCCTAGTGGAACCCATGAGTTTGAAAAAAAAATCAAAGTTGGTAATGCATTTATTGACTTTTAGTTAGCAAATTGGCCAAATACAATGGCTATATAAAACCATGGCCACGTAGTGAAGGTAGCAACATATAAGCATAAGCAAGCAATGGGGAAAAAAAAAGTTTGAGTGCTCTGTGTGTGCTTGTGAGATAAGAGCCAAAGCTAATTAACTTTGATAAGTGTGATAAATTTTTAAGGGTTTGAGAAATTTTTCTCAAAAGGTGAGTGATAAAATAGTGAGATAATTATTTTTGGGGTGTTTGAGAAACAGTGCCACTATTTTGGTGAAATTTTTTTTATTGTGTACCTCTAGTGTTGATCTATAGAAGATTCTTTCTTATACCTACTATTTTTATAGTAGAAGAATTGTTCGGATTTTGTCCCATTGACGTAACCCAAGAATTAAGGGTGAACCACGTTAAAATATTTGTATCATTTTTATTATTTATACGACAAGTTTTATCGTCTATTTTACTCAGCAATTGGTCAGTTTAACCACCTCCATTTATTTATTTGTTTGATTATTTCTACAGTAATTTTATTTTGTTTATGTGAATATTATTTTGCTACTCCAATTCTGTTAATTTTTCCCACAAGTGTTACTAATACAACAATGATAATATGACTTACAAAGAATTTTTTTTTAAACAAATTTAGTGAAATTTTATTCCACCAAAGAGAAGAGTTACACAAACTAAGAAAAAATAAAGACTAATTTTTATCTAAGAAAAAAATAAGACTTGTCAATGTCTTATGGTGCAATAACATTAACACTTAAAAAAAAAATTAAAAGAGTGTGGATAAGTTGGCAGGGGACTCTTTTAGCTTAACTAGAAGTCTTGAATTTAAGTTCTAGGTATGCAACTAGTTTAAAACTTTTGAGGTAGACCTTTGCCACCCTTTAGGGTCATACCCGGGTCAAATTCGAATTAGTCAAATCTTGCAAAATATCGGATACTGGATGGTCTTGTATAAACAAAAAAACAAAAAATAATAATAATAACATTAACACTTCTAAATATATCAAAATAATTAGGTTGGAATTTCACTCATTCCATATGGATTTATCAGTAATTATGATAGTGTTGTAACTCATAAATAATAAATTATAATTTTTTTCAATATTAATAATTAATAGTCATAATTATATTATGGTACTTTATTTACATTCATAAATAATAAACTATAATTTTTTTTGGCTACTATTAATAATTAACAATTATAATTTTAAAAGTTAGTAAAAATAGGATTGTGAATGAGGCGAGTGTGCGATAAAAACTTGTTTGAACTAGTATATTAAGTTCATTTAATAATTAAGTTGAGTTCAAACTAAATAAATTTTGGCTCTTAAAAGTCATGAACAAATTCAAATAAGAGTTCCTGAGCTGATTCGTAATTTTTAGATATTAATAATTTAATTTTAAATATATAATATATGAATTTTTATTTATAATAAATATAAAAATGTTTAAAAAATGTACCATTATAATAAAATTATTATTTTATTATTACTTATTTAGTAAATAATTTATTTTAAATTTTATAATGAATAATTTTGATTTATTTGATCTTATTTAATTATCTTTTATGTTATTATTTGTTTTTGGGTTTATTTATTCTTTTTATGTATTTTGGGCCTTAAGCCTACTTTAGGTCTTGATTTATTTATTTAAGGTTAGATAATTCTTTTAGCCTATATCACTTAATAATTAATTAGGTTTAATTAATTAAAATATATTTTTAGGTCCATAATTAATTAGATTTTAGGTTAGAAATATCCTTAGACTCATCTAGTCAATTAGACATAGGCCCACGTAACTCAATTTAATTAATTTAGACTTAGCCCATTTAATTTAAGCTCTTTTTCATAATTTGTAGATTTAAGATCACTATTTAATTAAAACATGTAGAATTAGACCCACTAATTTAAATATTCCATAATTTGTAGAATTAGACCCATTTTTTTTTATTAAAATACATAGACGTAGGTTCATTTAATTAAAATCAAAAGGAATTATGTCTTTAGGTTCACTTATACATTAAAACATGTAGATTTAACTCATTTAATTAAAATCCATGTAAATTATACTAACTTAGCGGTTATGTGATTGAATGCATTATTTACTTGTATATTTCATGACTAGTTTGCCTTGGAGTTTATTGTTTTGGGTTTATATGAAATTGCATGTAAATAGAGGATAAGATGGTAATTCATAAAGTAATTCTAAATAAACACAAGACTGAAAGAAGTTAGTATTCCGTATCAAGAATCTCCTGGTTATGATGCTAGCTTTTTTTTAGGGAATCGAGTACCACTTTTCGATTTGTCCCAATTATTACTCTGGGTGGTGACTCCTCATCTCCACGCCATGTCTTTGTGACAGTGGTTAGTGTGTTCTCTAGAGCCCTGAGCTCAAACAGTGTCGCGGTTGCTAAAATCTTGGACGCGTGCTAAGTCTCGCCGTCTACACCTGTACTGTTTTAATAATAGTTCTTAGGATTTTAATTTTTGTTCTGCATTTTTGTATCTTGTGTAATTTATTTTAATCTCTGGGTGTATAATTATTTAATTTTAATTTTGTACGTTGTTTGTAATAGCCCCAGTAGTGGGAATAGTAAAAGATTTAAATTTCTACACTTTAAAATTAATTAGTAATTAGGTTCAATTGGATAAAAATTAATTAAAATTAATGGTGGCTTTAGTTAATTAGGGTTTGTATGTAATTAAATTAGATTTTTTTAGAAATCATATGTGAATGTGTGTTTAATTTGATTTTGTTATATTTTTATGTTTTTTTATGTTTTTTGGGTTTTTTTGGGCCCCAAGCCCACATTTAGGTCTAACCCACTAAATAAATAGGTTTAAAAATGGTTTAGGACTTTAAATAATTAAAATCAACTTAGGCCCATTAGGTTAATTAGATTTTAGGTCCACTTAGTTAATTAAAACTTATTTAGACTTAGCTCAGCCCATTTAATTCTAATTCTTTTAAAATAAATAGACCTAAGCCCACATTTCATTTAAAATAAAACCAGATTAAGACTTAAGCCCACTAATTTAATTTCTTCTTTAAAATTGAATAGATTTAAACCCATATCTTAGAAAAACTAAAAAATAGATTTAGGCTCATTAATTAATAAATGTAGGCCCACTTTTAGTCCATTTCACTTGTAAATAAAATGTAGATTTAGCTAATTTTTTTTAATAAAATTAACATAGTTTAGACTTAGGGACAACATGATCTTGAGTGCATTTTTTACTTATAATTTTATTGACTTGTTGCCTTCTTGGGTAAATGGATGTTAATTAGGGTTTAATAAAATTGCATGTAATTAGAGGATGAAATAATTATTTATAAAATTATTCTAAATGAACACGAGACTAAGAGAGGTTAGTATTCTGTATCCAGAATCTTCTAGTTGTTGTGCTAATTTTCTTTTAGAGAATCGAGTACCACTAATTAAATTGTTCCAGTTATTACCCTAAGTGGCGACTCCTCATCTCCACGCCATGTCTTTGTGACAGTGGTTAGTGTATTCTCTAAGGCCCTGAGCCTAAACAGTGTCGTGGTTGCTAAAATCTTGGACACGCACTAAACCCCGCCGTCTACAAATGAATATACATTATAATAACTCATAGTTGTGCACTCCTTGAGACGGGTTCGATGGGCCTGGTCCGCTAGGTCTCGATCTCAGTGCAACTAACAAATAAATAATAACATGAAATTGGAATAAATTTAACTCAACTTCTAGAGACTCAATCTAGAATTCTAGACACAGACAGAGAATAGGAATTTGACCGAACGTCACGTTTTACGAGAATTTTACCGAAAATTTGATAGAACCTCCTCTGTAAAATGGACATCTCTCTGCTTAAAAAGTAGAGCCGGTCCTGTAAGAAAAACACACTTCGAATACAATTCACAAAACTTTCTCACAACCCTCGGTCGGAATCCCAAACTATAAATTCCACCGACCGAGGTCCACAATTCATAAGAAAATATATTAAAATTTCATAAATACCAAAAATACCCTTTTAATACCAAAATATAACAATTAAACATTAAAAACACCAAAAGTAATAATTTAACTAACAATTACTTAAAAACTCTAATATTAATATAATATTATTAAAAATCGATAATTCTCAATAAATTCACAAATATTAATATAAATTCATTTTATAAATCCAAATTACATAATTAGTCCAAAAAGATACTAAAAATTACTTAAAACCCATTTATTTACAAAAATAGTATATTATATATAATTTGAAAATAATTTTTGAAAAATAGTTTTAATTAGTTAAAAATAGTAAATAATTTGTAAAAAAATCATTTTCATGCCTCAAATAATTATTAAAACCAATTAAACTTAATATTTAACTAAAATGACTATCAAATTACCAAAATACCCCTAGTATATAAAAATTCACATAATATAATATAATTACTCAAAAATTCAATAATAATTATATAATTACTCTAAAATTATTTTCTCAACATATAATTCAATAAAATAAACAATTATACTCAATTAACCAATTAATTTTAACAAAAAATATATATAACCTATATTTTCAAAATTTACATAAACTAAATAAAATTATAATAATTACACAAAAATCACTAAAATTATAAATTAAATTCTAAAATTAATTTTAACCACCATAAACACTAAAAATTACAATTTCACAATTTATTTAATTAATTTACGAAAATTAGAAAATAATAATAAAATAATAAAAAATTCACAAAAATCAAAATAAATTCCAAAAAATTCCACAAAAATTCTAGAGTGTAGATTAAGCTAAGGGAAGCATAATTTATGAAGGAACTAAGCTTGAATCTCAAAGATTGAAGTTCAAAAAAATCAAGAAACATAAATGGCTGAAAATGGAATCAAGCTTAAAACCTTACCAAATTGAATTTTCAAGCTACAAGAAGCTTAGAAATGGCTTCTATGGAGTCTAGGGAGTTCAACGGTATCAGAATCACTAGATTTGGTGGCCGGAAGGTCGATGAACGGAGGAGAAGCAATCTCTCGGATTTCCGGCTAAAACAAATGAAATGTCGCCGAAGAAGAAAGGGAATGGTGGCGGAGCTACTGGCTAGAGAGGCGGCGGTCTAAGAGGCACACCGATGGCCTGGGAATGGAGTTGTAGCGGTGAGGTGAGGGGGAGGGATGGTTTCGGGAAGAAGATGCTTTCTTTCTTCTTTTATATATATATACAAATAATAATAATAATGCATGAAACAATATAATTTAGTAAAATAAAATAACATTAAACAATAAAATATTATTTTCCAAAATAATAAGTTTCGAGATAATTTTTATGTAGAAAACTATAAATAAACTTAAAATAACGTTAATTATTCACAAAATATTTAATAATTAAATATATTTTTAAAATTTATTAACACTGAATATCCCGATATAAAATAAAAACATTTTAAAACTAGGGTTATAATAGTCTTCCCCCCTTACAAGAATTCCTCCCCGAATTCCAGAAAGAAGAAATACAAATCAAGGAGGAAAGAGATACGGGTAAGATGCTCGCATCTAAGCTTCAGTCTCCCATGTATGCTGCTTTACCCTGTTGTTGTGCCATAAAACCTTGACCATCGGAATCTGCTTCGAACGCAACTGTCGAACTTGATAGTCAACGATCACAATAGGTTCTTCCACGAATGTCAGGTGTTTATTCACTTCCATGTTGTCGGGTTGCAACATATATGAAGGGTCTGAGACATACTTCCTCAGCATCGAGATATGAAACACCGGATGCACTTAAGACATACTCGGAGGCAAAGCTAACCGATATGCAACAGTGCCAACTCTTTCCAAAATCTCGAACGGTCTGATATATCTTGGTGCTAGCTTACCCTTCCTGTCAAATCTCATAACACCCTTCATCGGAGACACCTTCAAAAAAATAAAGTCTCCCACTTGGAACTCCACATCTTTGCGCCTAAGATCCACATAGCTCTTTTGCCTGTTAACTGCGGTCTCTAATCTGCTCCTGATCATAGCAACTTTCTCTACAACATTCTGAACCATCTCAGGTCTAGTCAAAGTTCTCTCACAAATCTCGTCCCAACTCAGAGGTGATCTACACTTCCTTCCGTACAAAGCCTCATATGGTGCCATTCTAATACTGCTATGATAACTGTTATTATATGCAAACTCTATAAGTGGTAAATGATCATCCCAGCTACCTCCCAAATCGAAAATACACATCCTCAATATATCTTCCAGTGTCTGGATCATCCTCTCAGACTGACCATTTGTCTGAGGATGAAAAGCAGTACTGAAATCCAACCTAGTGCCCATTGCTTTCTACAGCTTTTGCCAAAAATGAGAGGTAAATACTGAACCTCTTTTTGACACAATGGACACAAGTACTCCATGAAGGCACATAATATGCTTCACATACAGCTTCGCCAATCTAGCTATAGAATAAGTGGCTTTCATGGGCAAGAAATGTGCAAACTTGGTCAACCTGTCCACAATCACCCAGATGGAATCATATCCATCCTTAAAATGAGGTAAACCAACTACAAAATCCATAGCTATCCTTTCCCACTTCCACTTAGGAATAGGAAGAGGCTAAAGCTTCCCAAAAGGCTTATGATGCTCAGCTTTCACTTGCTGACACGTCAGACACTTAGCAACATAATCAGTGACATCCTTCTTCAGTCCGTCCCACCAGTACAGGTCTCTGATACTTTGGTATATCTTAGTGATACCCAGATGTACGCTATAGAATGTGCTTCTTCCAAGATCTCTTCTCTCAAATTATCCACATCAGGAATACACAATCTACCACTGATCCACAAAACACCATCATCATTAAGTGTGAAATCAGTGAACTTCCCTGCTCAGACATTCTCTACAAGCTTTTCCAGAATAGGATCTCGGCTGGATAATTGGCAATGGCTGGATAAAACTACAATGCTGGATAATTGGCTATGGCTGTGGTTCATGCATCTCAGAAGCTCCGACACTACTTCTAAGCTCATCCTATCATTGTCTATTCTCGTTTTCCTTTGTGAAAAATCCTACAAAGATTAGAGACCTCGGGCAGACTGGTTCAATGGTCAGTGTTACTTAGAGAATTCGACATTGATTATGAGCCTCGCCAATAAGTGAAAGCCTAAGCATTAGCATATTTTGTTCAAGAAATGGCTCCGAAAGACCTTACCATGACCAAAGTACCAGAATGAAAACTTTATATTGATGGAGTAGCCTCAGTTCAAGAATCTGGTGCCAGAGTGATTCTCAGAGGATAGTATAAAGTTCATATCTGGTGTGCAGTTCAAATAAAGTACAATGCAACCAACAATGTCGCAGAATATGAGGCACTCATCACAGGCTTGAAATTAGCTGCCGAAGTCAGAGTCGAGCACCTTATAATACACTCGGACTCCCAGCTGGTAGTAAATCAGGTTAATGACACGTTCCAGGTCAAGGACACAAGAATTGCTAAGTACGTGGGCAAAGTCAAGAAACTTTAAAACAGATTAAACAAGAAGGGGGCTAGTGGGAGATCGTCCAGATACCCAGGTAGGAGAACTCTAAGGCCGACCTCCTGGCCAAATCGACAGTTGAAGATAGTCAAGCATTTAAGGATATGGAATTCACCGAGGCATTGATAAAACCTAGTATGGAAGATCCCGAAGTCTTGGAGATACGGGAAGTCTTAGAATAGATGCGTTTGATAGTCCAATACCTAGAATACATAACTCTCCTTAAAGTTAAATTAAAAGCTCAGAAGCTAAAAATGAAAGCAGCCCACTATTCTATCCACTAAGGGGAGCTTTACAGAAAATCCCTTTCACACCCATGGTTTAAGTGCGTCTCTCCAGAGGAAGGGAATTACATACTCAGGGAAATCTATGAAGGAATTTGTAGAGCGCATGAATACCACTATGCACTAACCTAGAAAACACTACTCCAAGGATACTATTGGCCTACCATATCTAATGATGCCTAGAAGCTAACTCAAGCATGTCACAAGTGCCAGCAATTTGCTCAACTCAATCATAGGCCTTCCTGCCCTCTGCATCCAATCGGTAGCCCATGACCCTTCGCCATGTGGGGGATGGGCATCCTAGGTCCCTTTCCAGCTTCCACTTCATAAAAAAAAGTTCCTGATTATGGCTATAGACCATTTCACTAAATGGGTAGAAGTGGAGGCAGTTCCAACCATAATAAAAGCTCTGATAAAATATTTCTTCTAGAGAGAGATCATTTGCAGATTCGGCATCCCTCACACTTTGATTACAGACAATGACAAACAATTTGAAAATGAAAAATTTAGAGGTTTTTGTTTAGACCTCAGAATAAAGCTTCGTTTCACCTCAATAACCTACCCACAAATAAATGGGCAAATAGAAGTTACCAATAGAATTAACATTCAGGGATTAAAGAAGAAATTCGATGAGAAAAATGGAAATTGGGTCGAAGAGCTTAACAATATAATCTGGGCCTACAAAACCACTTCTAAATCATCCACTGACGAGACACCGTTCAGACTAACCTATGGTATGGACACAATAATACTAGTGGAGATTAGTTCACCAAGTTATAGGGTCAGTCACAGTCTTGATCACAACATCAACAATATTGATGCCCGGATATGTCTGGACTTATTAGAAGAAAGGCGGGAGTGGACAATAGTGTAATGACCCGAGTTTTAAATATTTTAATATTTCATTAGGATATGCAGTATTCATAATTTTTAATATATATTTTATTATTTTATTATTTTGTTAATAATTAATGTTATTTTAAGTTTATTTAAAGTTTTCCACATAAAATTTTTCCCAAAACCTATTATTTTAGGAAATAATATTTAAATAATATTTTATTGATTAATGTTATTTTATTTTATTAAATTGTATGGTTTCCTGCATGATCAATATTTTGTATATTAATATATATATACATATACATATACATGCACAAAAATATTATTATAATATTAGGGTTATTTTATATATATGTGTGTGTATATATATATATATATATAATTATTTATATAATATAATAATGTGTGGTGTGTGTTTGATGTGTGTATATTATTATTTAATTATATTATTAAAGTTAAAGTAAAGTTTTAATATATATATATATATATATATATATATATAATGAGAAAGTAACTTCATCTTCAACCTCCCGACACCCCCCCTCACCCCCACCCTCACTGCCTGTTACTTCTGATCGCCGGTCGTCAGAGTGCCTCCCGACGTGCCATCGTCATCTCCAGCTAGCTCCGCCATCGTTTCCTCCTTCCTTCGGCGCCATTGCAGCTTATTTTAGCCGAAAAATTAAAAATCAAGCCCATTGTCGTTCAAGCCGATTTCAGCCACCAAATTTGACATCGCCGGTCTCTTTCCCTTTCCTGAGCACCAGTGAGTGTGTCTCTAAGCCTGGTTTCACATGGTTTGGCCTAAATTTTGGTGGTGAGCTTGATTTCAAATTCGACCATTTTTGTTTCTCTATTTTTTTGAACTTTGATTTTTGATATTCAAGCTTAATTCCTTCACAAAAGTTGATTCTACTAGCTCAATATACACTCTAGAATTTTTGTGGAATTTTTGGAATTTATTTTAATTTTTGTGAATTTTTGATTATTTTATTATTATTATTTTCTAATTTTAGTAAATTAATTAAATAAATTGTGAAATTGTGATTTTTGGTGTTTATAGTGGTTGAAAATAATTATAGAATTTAATTTATAATTTTTTTTGATTTTTTGTAATTAATATAATTTTATTTATTTTATGTGAATTTTAGAAATATAGGTTATATGTGTATTTTGTTAAAATTAATTGGTTAATTGAGTATAATTATTGATTTTATTAAATTATATGTTGAGAAAATAATTTTAGAGTAAATATACAGTTTTTAGTGAATTTTTGAGTAACTATAGTATATTATGTGAATTTCTATTTATTCGGGGTATTTTGGTAATTTGGTAGTAATATTAGTTGAATATTAATTTAAATTGGTTTTAATAATTATTTGAGGTATAAAAATGATTTTTACAAATTATTTACTATTTTTAACTAATTAAAACTATTTTTTGAAAATTATTTTTAATTTATATATAATATACTATTTTTGTAAATAAAATGGATTTTTAGTAATTTTTAGTTCGTTTTTGGATTAATTAAGTAATTTGGAATTATAAAATGAATTTTCATTAATATTTGTGTATTTATCGAGTTATTATCGATTTTTAATAATATTATATTAATATTAGAGTTTTTAAGTAATTATCGGTAAAATAATTATTTTTGGTGTTTAAATATGTAGTTTTCTATATTTTGGTATATAAAGGGTGTTTTTGGGATTTATGAAATTTTAATGTATTTTGTGTATATCTTGTGAATTGTGAACCTCAGTCGGTGGAATTATAGTTTGGAATCCGACCGAGGGGTTATATGGA
Organism: Mallotus nudiflorus; assembly: GCA_947683625.1. Taxonomy (NCBI): domain Eukaryota; kingdom Viridiplantae; phylum Streptophyta; class Magnoliopsida; order Malpighiales; family Euphorbiaceae; genus Mallotus; species Mallotus nudiflorus. The sequence continues at coordinate 1,030,357 of CANTUR010000125.1, forward strand.
TATTTTGTATTCGAAGTGTATTTTCTTGTAGGACTGGCTCTACTTTTTAAGTAGAGAGATGTTCGTTTTACTGAGAAGGTTCTGCCGAATTTTTGGTAGAATTCTCGTAAAACATAACATTCGGTCAAATTCCTATTCCTTATTTGTGTCTAGAATTCTATATCGAGTTTCTAGAAGTTAAGTTAGATTTGTTCTGATTTCGTGTTGTGATTTGATTGTTAGTTGCACCCGAGATCGAGGCTAGTGGACCAGGCCATCAGACCCGTCTCGTGGAGCACACAACTGTGAGTTGTTATTTTATATATACGTGTATTTAGGTTGTATGATTTTAGAAATATATGTTTTAATTGTATGAATTATGCATAAATGATTTAATAAATGCTTAAGTATATTTTAGGTATATTTTTAGTATATTTTTGGTATATTTTGAATTAAAGGCATGTTTTACTCTTGATTTATACCCAAATTGTTTTTAAGTATATATATGGTTTATTTTATAATTGAACTAAATTTATCTGACATATATATACTCAAAATATGCTTAGTTTATTTTTGGTATATTTCTAGTATATATATGATTTATATTGCCATTTAAATTTATATCATGCATCATTTATTTTACGAATGTATGAGTTTATTTTAATGAAGGATATCAATAGAACGTGCTACCTAGTGGACAACACTAGGACCGAGTACGTACTGGTATGGAAATAGAATTTAGGTTAAATTACTAACCTATTGGTGGATTATGATTTGTTGATTGATCTGATTGATGTGAGATGTGATTTGAGAGTGTGATTGTTGGAGCTCAGTTGACCAAGTGTCTCGGAGCCAATCACATTGACAGCCAGACTGCTGAAGTTCAGTTGACTTAGTGTCTCAGGACCAGTCTACTGTCCAAATCGAATAAGTGAATCTATTTGGAATAAGTGTCTCGGGGTCAGTCTACTGTCCAAATGGAATAAGTGAATTTATTTGGAATAAATAAGCTTGTATGGCTAGAGTGTTGTCTATTACTATTTGAGATTGCGATCATTTAGGGTTCTATTTGATCCTTCATAAACTGATATTTTTCAATATTATATATAAAATGATTTCAGCATCTATGTGTAATTGCCTGTATATATATTTATTATATATATTTTATTGAGTGTCAGCATTTGACATTTAGTATGCATATATATATATATTATAATAATTCATTCAGTGAGGTCTGACTTCCCTCTGTTGATATTTTTTAGGAGAGTTTTCGTCCTCAGACCTCAGTAGCAGGCTTGTACGTTGGATTTCTTCCGCTTCGACTTTATTGTGTAAACTGCTTACTTGAGTTTAGTTTGTATTCTAGACACTGTAGTAGTAGTTGTTGTACTTTAATTTGTTGTGAGCTATATTTATGATATGTATGCATGAGATTTAAGTTTTCAGTTTGTTAAACTAAAATTTGTACTTAAAGATTTTATGATATATGAGATGAAATTTATGTTATTAAATGAGTTGAAGAATTATTATTTTACATTTGAGATTTAATTTCCATTGCATAATATTTTATTTATTTTATTATATTGCATGCTTTTATTTTTTTTTAGACTTGCTACGGGTTTCGGATTCGAAAGAATTCCCGTTCCCTAGCGTCGGTCATGGCCCTCTGTTTTGGGTCGTGATAAGCAGCTACGGCTGAAGCACATATGTAGAAGGTGGCACGATATCATCTTCAGCGTAGTCGCCCAAGACAGTTCAAAATAGGAGACTAGGTACTCATAAGGGTAGATATTGGTAAAGCCAACTTAGGAACTAGCAAGCTGAGTCCAAATTAAGAAGGCTTATATCAAATCTCAGAACACACAACCAAAGGAGCATACAAACTAAGAACCAGAGACAATAAAGAGTTTCCACAATTTTGGAACTTAGATTACCTCAGAAAATACTATCAATAAAACTTAGATTGTACTCGGAATGGTACTCAATAAAATCTCTTTTCATTGAAACCATTAAATCTCTTAAAAAAAATATTGATTACAAAAAAAAAAAAAAAGAATGAGAAGGGTTTCTATTCTACTAATTATATGTCTAGGTTATGGGGCTCAGAGGCAGGGGAGGAACTCATATCAGCGGCACTAGAAACCTCAATAGGTGTCACGACCCAAAATAGGGGGCCATGACTGGCGCTAGGGAATGGGAATTCTTTTGAATCCGGAACCCGTAGCAAACCTTAAAAATAAAAGCAAGCAATATAGTATAATAGATAAAATATTTGTACGGTGGAAATTAAATCTCAAGTATAAAAATAATAATTCATCAACTGATTTTAATAGCTTAAATTCCATCTCATATATAATAAAATCTTTCAGTATAAATTTTTAGTTTAACATTCTGAAATTTAAATCTCATACAATTATAGTAATAAATACAACCCATGACAAAATTAAGTATAACCACTACTACAGTGTCTAGAATACAAAATAAAACTCAGGTAAGCAGTTTACATAATAAAGCCAGAGCAGAAGAAATCCGACGTACAGGTCTACTGTTGAGGTCTGAAGACGAAGACTCTCCTGAAAATTATCAACAGAGGGGAGTCATACCTCACTGAGTGAATTATTATAATACATAAACATGCATAACTAAATGTCAAATGTAGAACTCAATAGTATACATAATAATTATATATACAGGCAAATATAGACAGATGCAACAAAAAAAATCATTTTATAATGGAAATCATCAGTTTATGAAAGATCAAATAAAACCCTATATTTTTGCAACCTCAAATATCAATATAACTCACTTAAGCCATACAGGCCCACTTAGTTCCAATAATTCACTTAGTCCAACTGGACAGTAGACTGGCCTCGAGACACTAAGTCAACCGAGCTCTAACAGTCTGATTGTTAGTGTGATTGGCCTCGAGACACTTGGTCAACCGAGCTCCAGCAATCACACTTTCAATCACATCTCATATCAATTAAATCAATTAACAAGTCATAATCCACAGATAGGTTAGTAATTTGACCTAAAATCTACTGTCGTACTGGTACGTACTCGGTTCTAGTGCTGCCCACTAGGAAGCACGCTCTATCGATATCCTTCATTTTAATACATAACATATATTCTAGAAAATAAATGATGATGGTGATATTTAAAATAAATAAATATGCCATATATATACCAGAAATATACCTAAAGTAAGCTAAGTATATTTCAGGTATATATACGTATAATTAAATTAAATAATCGCAAAACATATTAAATTCAACTAATAATATATTTTAAAAACATGCATTTATTTTATAATATACCAAAAATATACTAAAAGTATACCTAAATATACTTAAATATTCAAATAATCAATTATGCAAAAATTGTATTTAAAACATAAAATTCTAAACATGCACCCTAAGCAATGCATATACATTATAATAACTCATAGTTGTGCACTCCACGAGATGGGTTCGATGGGTCTGGTCCACTAGGTCTCGGTCTCAGCGTAACTAAACAATCAAATCACAATACAAAAATCAAAATGAATCTAACTTAACTTCTAGAGACTTGATCTAGGATTACAAAACACAAACAAATACAAAATCAGACATGATGTCACTTTTACGAGAAGTCTACCAAAAATTCAGCAGAACCTACTCTGTAAAATGAATATCTCTCTACTTAAAAAGTAGAGCCAGTCCTACAAGAAAAATACACTTCGAATATAGAATCCTCAAAACCCCTCGATCGGACCTTAAATCCCAATTTCCACCGATCGAGATTCACAATTTACAAGGTATACACAAAATATATTAAAATTCCGTAAATACCAAAAATACTTTTTTTATACCAAAATATAGCAATTTACATATTTAAACATTACAAATAATTATATCACCGATAATTACTTAAAAACCCTAATATTAATATAATATATTAAAAACCGATATTTCACGATAAATATACCAATATTAATAGAAATTCATTTTATAAATCCAAATTACTCAATTAGCCCAAAAACATATTAAAAATTACTAAAAACCAATTTATTCACAAAAATAGTATATTATATATAATTTGAAAATAATTTTCAAAAAATAGTTTTAATTAGTTAAAAATAGTAAATTATTTGTAAAAATCATTTTTTATTCTTCAAATAATTATTAAAACCAATTAAACTTAATATTCAACTAAAATTATGATCAAATTACCAAAATACTCCTAATATTTAAAAATTCACATAATATACTATAATTACTAAAAAATTCACTAAAAATTATATAATAACTCTAAAATTATTTTCTCAACATATAATTTAATAAAATCAATAATTATACTCAATTAACCAATTATTTTAAACAAAATACATATTTAACCTAAATTTCCAAAATTCACATAAACTAACTAAAATTGTATTAATTACACAAAAATTATAAATTAAATTCTATAATTATTTTCAACCACCATAAACCCTAAAAATCATAGTTTCATAATTTATTTAATTAATTTACGAAAATTAGAAAATAATAATAAAATAATAAAAAATTCACAAAAATCAAAATAAATTCTGAAAATTCCACAAAAATTCCAGACTGTAGATTGAGCTAGTAGAATCAACTTTTGTGAAGACACTAAGCTTGAATCTTAAAGATCGAAGTTCAAAAAAATTGAGAAACAAAAATGGCCGAAAATGAAATCAAGCTCAAATCCTTACCAAATCGAGTTTTCAAGCTACAAGGAGCTTGGAATCGGCTTCTATGGAGTTCTAGGAGCTCAATGACAATGAGATCACTGGATTTGGTGATCGAAAAGTGGATGAACGGAGGAGAGAAGAGTTTCGGATTCTCGGCCAAAAGCGGGCTGAACAGCGCTAAAGAGGGTGGAGGAAGGTGGCGAAGTCGCTGGGGAAGACGGCGGCACTCCGGAGGTACACCAACGGTAGGTGGCCAGACTTTGCAGCAGTGAGGGGTAGGTTTCGAGGGGTGAGGGAGGTAGGGGAAGATGAGTTTATATATATATGTATGTATGTATGTATTAAAAATTTATATTATACTCACTTTAAACACATACCACACAAATATATATTATATAAATAACTATATATATATATACACACATATATACATATATGTAACACATGTATAAAATGACCCTAAGTATATATGCATGTATATATATATATATATATATATAATACATACAACAATAATAATAATAATAATGCATGAACACATATAATTTGTTAAAATAAAATAACATTAAACAATAAAATATTATTTATATATTATTTCCTAAAATAATGAGTTTCGGAAAAATTTTTACATAGAAAACTATAAATAAACATAAAATAACATTAATATTCACAAAATCTCCAATGACGATTGGTTCTGTCATGTCGTTTTTACACGGACGGGTTAATCTATTGCATTTGATCTCGAAGATTTCGCGTGCTCTAAGGTCCAGATGACACCTTAGTAACATGATGGTTTCAAGACTTGGTACCGAGATTTACTTTCTTCCTATGACTGAGGCTGGCCACCTCAGCCCACCCTTCTATGTTGTTGAGCAGTACCTAATTGCTTTCTTTCTATATGGAGTCATAAGTGCTCTATTCTACTTAGATTCGACGGACATAAATATCTAAATATACCTATGGGGGGAACTCTTGATACCGCCTATATATATTCCTATTTAATTAAAGGATTTTTATTTTCTGAATGGGGTTACTCGGACAAGGAAAGTAGCAGAATCCGTTCATGGAAAGTACTATACTCTGAAGAGGATTCATAAATAAAGCAGGAATACTCTCCTACTAGGATTAGGATTCCTATCTCACAAGGAATCCTACTCCTTTCAGGTTTAAGCATACTATAAATAGGACCCCCATACCTCTCATTCTACATTATCTTATTCTTTCATATTCTAATTATTCCTTGCTCTCTATACAAACTCTTTCTCTCTGTTCTCTAACTTAGGCATCAGAGTGTTTGTGGGGACCCTCCCCACCTCTCACCTTGCCCTCTGTTCATTGATTGTAGGTCTTAAGTTCAAGAATTCCAAAAATAAGTTATCACTAATTATTTTCCAAGAGGCCATAATACTGAAAACAACTACATAGAAATGAAACATAATTACACAGAAATTTATCATCATTTGACATTTACCTTCTCGGTTTATTCATAGTGTCTAAATGTGGTAGCCAAAGAAGAATTTTCTAAAATCTTTGGTACTTTCTTAGGAAATTTTACAATAGACAAATATATCAAATAAAAGATGAAGAACTATATTGTTATGTAGCACATCCACACCCTCAATAGATTTCATATTAAATAGGCAGATCACAAGCTAATCACAAGAAATATTAATACATTGAGAATTATATGCTTACAAATTGTTGTTTGAATATGACAAATACTTCAAAAAATTTTCTAATATCTTAGTAATTTCTCAAGAAATTCAATAAAGTTGGCAAAGATGATTTATGCATAAATTATAAGGCTTAAAATTGAAATTGGTATCATGTTTTATTATGATCAAAGAAAAACGAGTGGAGAAAAAAATAGTAATGGAAGACTTTACTTGTATGGTTTTTAGTTGACATGACCATTGAAATTGAAGGAGTAATTAAAAGGTTATGAGGTAGGAAATGTTTTCATTGGTGGAAATAAAAATGTGAAAGCTAGAAAATTAGGGAGAAAAATGAAAACAATTGGCAGATAGATTGTGATAGTGGTGGGAAAATGAAACTAATTATTTTTCAGGATACATAATGAAAGATGCTAACAACAAACTTTCTTAATGTTCTAGGCGTTTATTGAGACTAAAACCCTCCTTTCCAAATTTAAAAACAAAAATATCAAAAAAACCATTATTCTTAAGAAAAAAATCAAAATTTTAATGGTTTGAGAAAAATATTTGAGTGATTTAAATAGAAAAATATGTAGTATATAAATATTTTTAAAATTTGAGTAGTATTGAGATATTTATAATAGTATTTTAGTTAAAAAATTATATTAAATAAATATGATAAATATTTTATTTTTAATAAAAATTAGAATATTTAATGGTTTGACATAATAGGTTTTAGAATGAATATTCAAACATAAAAATAGACATTTATCAAATTTTTGATTTAATAACTTTAAAGATCAATGTCTAATACATATATAGAATATTGCACTACTTTCATAATACTAATTATTATTAGCCACTTTTTTTTTTATATATGTTTTACCTTTTTTTTTAGTAATTAATTAATTTAGTGTCCCTTTATTTCATATTTAAAAAAAAGGAAAAGAAAAATCCTGCAGACTTCACGCTACATTGATTAGTACCCATTCAAGCTGATGTACTTGTTTCTACTCCTTAATTATCTACTTTTGAGCTTTCTTTTTTTTCTTATCACTATTCGTTCCTTTTGAATTTGGCAGTGGTTGATGTCCTTGTTTTTAAAGTATTGGAGATGTTGATTTCTAGCATTTATATCAAGGCAGAGCAAAAGGTTAAGCTTGTTGTTGGTGTCGAGAAAGATGTGAAAATGCTCACTAACAATCTCCACTCCATCCAAGCTGGGCTATTTGATGCAGAGAAGAGCCAGCTGAAGGAGGAGACAGTCAAACTATGGCTCCGAAGGATGAAAAACATAATGTACAACATTGATGATGTTTTGGACGACTGGAGCACTGAACTTCTGAAATAAAAAATTAAAGGAGATTATTATGAATATGCTCCCAAGTCAAAAAGAGCTAAGGTATGGTCTTCTTTCCTATCCTCTCTCTTTTGCTTTCGTGAAGTTGGTTTCCGCAATGACATTACTATCAAGATAAGATGACGTAGTGGAAGCCTAGAAAATTGGATAAATACTGCTTGACATTGAATCATGCATGACTATCGTCTAATAATCTCTTATAACTTATTGATTTGCACATAAATGCCAGAAAATAGGAATTAATAATCGTTGATTCACACAAAAGAATACCGAATATTAGAAAAATATAAATTTGATTTATTAATTCAATAAAAACCGTCCTCAAACAATCCCAAAGAGACAAATAAATAGAGTTCAAAGAAAAACCCTAAAAACAAAAAAAGGAAGAAAAGACTAAAAAAAATCCTACAAAGGAACATAAACTTTTAAGCCAAATTTAGGGGCCTAAACAAAGGAATTTGGGTCTGAAGATGGGTTGCTACAGACATTGTCTGTAGCATCCATTATAGGGCTTTGATTTAGCTTTGATTTGATATATTATGGGCCTTGTAGTTCCATCGCGGTCACCACGACCATCCATTTGAACCCCAAGTGCATACGCCCACTTTGTCAAATCTATCCATAAATGACAATGCAGCCTCATTCACATCATTCCCCCAAAGTGACAGTAAATTTGGCCTTAAATTTGATACATCAACATCTTTAGAAGAATCGCCACTAAAGGGAATTAGGTGTTTAACATTAAATACATCCGCTGTGCAAATATGTCTAGGCAGCTTTAGACGATAAGCATTGGAATTGATCTTCTCCACCTCTTCAACTAGACTAATCTTCCTAGTAGATAGCTTGTTGTACTTCCCTACTGGAAATCGATCTTTGGTAAGGATTGCCCACACAAAGTCACTTACCTCAAACTCCAAAGGTCTGCATATCTAATATGCAATTTGCTTATAATTAGAATTGGCAGTAGATAGATTATCAAAGACTGTCTTGTGCACATCCTGCAAGCCCGAAACAAAATCTGCTACTTTCCCATCAACTCTTTTCTTGCTAGGTAGGGGCATCAAGTCAAAAGGACCTCTTGGCTGAATGGAATAAAAAATCTGAAAAGGACTGAATCATGTGCTATGATTGACAACGTGGTTGTGAGTGAATTCTGCCTGACATAGCTTCTGTTCCCAACCCTTCACATGGTCCCCCACTAGACAACGCAACATGTTGCTTAATGACCTTTTCACCACTTCAATTTGCCCATCTGTTTGAGGGTAATAGGCACTGCTGAAATTCAGTTGGGTATTGAGCATCTTCCAAAGGTTTCGCTAGAAATGACTGAGGAAACAGGTATCTCTATCAGAGATAATGGATGCAGGCAACCTATGTAGATGATACACATCCCAAAAGAATAATTGTATCATATTTACTGCGTTTGTAGTCTTCTTATAAGGAATAAAATGAACCATCTTAGAAAATTTATTAACAATAATAAAGATGGAGTCATTACCTTGCTACGTTCGCGGTAATCCCAATACAAAGTCCATGCTAATAGCAACTCAAGGTTGAGAAGGGACTGGTAAAGGCATATAGAGCCCTGCATTTATGGCTGTCCCTTTAGAGATTTGATAGATTTTGCACCTTTGCACGTACTTCTTAACTTCTTTGCTAACTGAAGGCCAAAAGTAGGAGGCTCGAATCAATTGCAAAGTTCTATCTTTGCTAATGTGCCTTTCTTCGTGCAACTCCCTTATAATCTGCAAGCGAAGGCTGCAGTCAAGGATACACAGCTAATTACCCTTAAATAAAAATCCATTATGCAGTAAAAACTTTATCTTCCTCCCAGCCTGCACATCTTGTATCACTATTGAAAAATAAGGGTCAAATGCAAGCATATCATGAAAAGAATCAAACCCAGGCACCTCAACTCTCATGGCCCTCAATAAACAATTTCTGCGACTCAAAGCATCAGCCACTTGATTACTGACCCCAGACTTATATTTCACCATATAAGTGAACCGCTCCAAATAGGCCACCCTTTTGCATGGCGCGGTGACACCTTATCTTGCTAGTGTAGGTGCCTCAAAGAATCATGATCTGTGTACAAAACAAACTCCCTGTGAAACAGATAATGACACCAATGCCTTACTGCTTGCACAACTGCATAAAACTCAATATTATAAGCGTTGTAATTGAGTTTTGAACTAGATAATTTCTCACTAAAGAAAGCTATAGGCTTGCCATTCTGACTCAAGACTACCCCAATGCCCACCTTGGAAGCATATGTATGTAACTCAAAAGGTTGAGAAAAGTCTGGCAGCACCAAGATTGGAGCGGTTGTAAGGCGTTCTTTAATCAAATTAAATGTTATCTCTACCTCATCTGTCCATTCAAGCCTACTACCTTTCATACAATCTGTGATTGGTGCCACTATGGTGCTAAAATGAGCAATGAACTGCCTATAAAAGGATGTCAGGCGATGGAAACTCTGCACTTCTGTCAAGGTCATTGGTCTAGGCCACTTTTTTATTGCTACCACCTTTGCTGCATCCACTTTCAAACTAGTTCTTGAAACCATATACCTTAAAAACAACACTTTGGGGGTCATTAAAATACACTTCTTCATGACAACATGGAATTTCTCTCTGCGTAATACACTAAAAACCTCTCTAACATGCTGCATTTGCTCATCAAGGTTAGTGCTAAATATCAGGATATCATCAAAGTACACCACAATAAATCTGCCAATAAAAGGCCATACCAACTGATTTATGACACGCATAAAAGTACTAGGAGCATTAGACAAACTAAATGGCATTACAAGCCATTCATACAACCCCTCCCTAGTCTTAAATGCTTTTTTCCATTCATCCCCAAGTCTTACATGAATTTGATAATACCCACTTTTCAAATCAATCTTAGTGAAAATAGTAGCACCACTAATCTAATCAAGCAAATCATATAACCAAGGAATGAAAAATCTGTACCTCACAGTAATTTTATTGATGGCTTTGCTGTCCACACACATATGCCATAAGCCATCTTTTTTTGGATGTCAAGAGGGTAGGTGCCGCACAAGGACTCATGCTTTCTCTAATATGGCCTTTGGCTAGTAGCTCTTCCATTTATTGATGCAATTCCTCATGCTTACTAGGATTCATCCAATAATGTGGTCTGTTGGGCAAGGCTGCTCTAGGCACCAAATCAATATGGTGTTGAATGTCACGTAAAGGTGGCAATGCTTCTAGTAACTCTTCAAGAAATAGATCACCAAATTTTACAATAAGTGGAGCGACAACCTTTGGAATATGGGCTGAGTCAGTCACTTCCTTCCTTACCAGCATATACCCTATGTCCGACTCTTACAACTCCTTATCAAATTGGGCCAAGGATAACAGTGTATTGACTCTAACTCCAATACCTTCTTGCTTAGGCTTCTTGAACACCTGTATACTAGGCATCAATACAATTTTAACCCCCTCAAACATAAAACTATATGTGTTATTAGTTCACCCATTATGAGTAACATCCCTATCATACTGCCAAGGCCTTCCTAAAAGCAAGTGGAATGCATTCATGGCAACAACATCACGCCAAATAGTATCTTTATATTTCAGACCAATTAAAAAAGGAATCAAGGCACGTTTAGACACTGAAACTTCACCACCTTTTTTAAGCCAAGCTAGCTTATAGGGCTTAAGATGTTTCTCGGTCTGAATTTTTAATTTTTGGACAACCTTATCAGACACAATATTTTCATAACTTCCACCATGAATCATAAAATGACATATCTTATTCTCAATGGTATAGGTAGACTGAAATATGTTGCTCCATAGGCAATCATTCTTGTCTGCAGCCCTTGGAGTTAGACAGGATCGGCTAACCACTAGTGATACACCAACATCTCTTTCCAGTTGCACTTCTTCAATTCCTTCATCATCATATATTGCTACACCTTCAATCTTGACTACATCCTTATCATAGTCATCTATTTCGTTGAACAAGGTTTTTTTAGTAGTAGTTTTTTTACATTCAGCTTGCCTATAACCAGGTTCACCACAATTGAAGTACTTCATACCATTACTACTAGCTGGTCTATTAAATGGACTAGCTGTTCTGTTAAATTGCCCTAACCCGCTATTCCTAACTACTGTTTTGGTTACACCACCACTGCTATTAGTACCAACATTCGAACCTCCAGCAGTAGAAGTACGATGTGACTGCTTCTCTACCATTAACGCCCTCTGATGAGCCACTGAAACAGATACAAGATCAAACATGTTAACAATATCCTGGATCTACAATTTCAAGCCTCCAACATATTGTGACACCAACTGGTCCTCCGTCTCCTGTATTTCATTCCTAGCAATCAGTTGGTAAAATTCAATGGTATATTCATCCATTGACTTCAGGCCCTATTTTAAATTCTGCAGCCTCTGATACATCAACCTCTGGTAATTATATGGTAGGAAGGTGGCTCGCATGTGTTTCTTTATCTTCTCCCAGGTGTTGATTTTCTCCTTCTCCAACTTGATGTGAGTTAACTTCAGTTGCTACCACCATGTTATGGCTCTCCCCTGCCATCTAGTTGCCACTAAAGGCACTTGTTTATTGTGAGGTACTCCATTAAATTCTAAGATCTCCTCAACCGTCGCTAGCCAATCAAAGAACTCTTCAGGTTGAAGGCTGCCATGGAATTTTGAAATTTCAGTTTGCATTCTAGACTCCCAACATCATATGTCTTCTTTCGCAACAGCCCTTCTATGTCTGCATGGCACTTCTTCTTTGTACTTGTCCTCCTCTTCATCAGAACTCTCATCTACACAAGCCCTATAACGGTTGTGATAGTTTTAGTTATTGGTAGTTTCGTTATGGTTGATTATTAGGGCAGCTATCCTATCATTCATTTGCTCCACCATCTGCCCTATTTGCCCCATCGTCTGCCCAAGTTGTCCTATTGCTTGCTCAACATGCTCGAACTGTTGCTTAAACCGTTGATCAGCCTCCCGCTCGTAAACCTCATATAGGTGCTGCTGCTGTTTTCTTCATGCCATTTTTTTATTTATATAAAACCCTAGAAATGTTCATCAGCTTTGATACCAACTGACGTAGCGGAAGCCTATGAAATTAGATAAATACTGCTCAACGTTGAATAGCACACGACTACCGTCTAACAATCTTTTATAATCTGTTGATTTGCACACAAATGCCAGGAAATAGGCATCAATAATCGTTGATTCACACAAAAGGAATATCAAATATTAGAAACATATAAATTTGATTTATTAATTCGACAAAAATCATCCTCAAACAACCCCAAAGAAAATAAATAAAGTTTAGGGAAAACCCCTAAAAATAAAAAAAAGGAAGAAAAGACTACAAAAAAATCCTAAATGGAACATAAACTTTTAAGCCAAATTTAAGGGGCTAAACAAAGAAATTTGAGCCCAAAGATGAATTACTACAGACATAGTGTGTAGCATTTATTATAGGACTCTGAATCAACTTCAATTTGATATAGTATGATTTACGTGGTTCAATTGGGGTCGCCACAACTATTTATTTAAAGTTCAAATACGCACACCCACTTTGTCAAATTCATCCATAAATAACAATACACCCTCATTTACATGATAAGAGAACTAAATGAAAGTATGGACGTCATCGCCAAACAGAAAATTAATTATAAGTTTCTTCCAGTGGAAGGTAATGGACGAGTTGAACGTGTTATGACTACCCCTGTTGTTAATATGCTTGAAGTAAAAATATTTGATTTTTCTAAAAAATAAAAAATTAATGTAAAATTTTAAATGTTTATTTAATATTTTTATTTTTATTTTTATAAATTTATATAATAAATTGATTTATGAGTTATAACTTTTTTTTTTAATTTTTATTGATACATCAAAAGTTAAATTTTATATAAAATGTTTAAAAATTAATTTTTAAATTTATTTAAAAGTGGGATAATTAAAACTTGAGAATATTTTTTAAAAAATTGAAAAATTATCAAATTTATTTTATAGGAATTTAAAAATAATTTTTAAAAATATAATTGAATCATTCAAATAAAATTGGATAAAATTAATACAATTTGTAAGGTTGAAGGAGTAAACTGAAAAGATTTTCAAAGTAAAATTCAATTGATTATTGACCTACTGTTTATAATAGAACATATCATTTTTTCATTTTAAATCAAATGAGCAGATCATTTTTTCTATTCTAATTTCTAAATTTTTAAATTTTGTTCAATTTAAATCATAAGTTCACCTTAAAAATAGAGAAAATTACAAAAAATAGAAAATTTTTTATTTAAATTAATTTTGAAAATTTTGTCTCATATATTTTAAATTTGACATAAATTGAATATAATTACTAACTTATAAATATTTTGAAATAATCAGTTAAAACATATACATTTTAGGGCAAATTAATTTTTATTAAAAGGTTAATTGGGCTTATTTATCGAATTTATCAAATTAATTAAAAAGTTATTATTATCATTATTTTTTGAAACTAAAATGATGAAATTCATTAACTGAGATCAAAATGTAACAGAGTAACAAGGAAACTGGGAATATTTTCATCCCAATAAATTAATTAAACTAGCTCTACCTAGCTCATGGGCAACTTGATTAGCCGTTCTTCTAACAAAACAGAACTCAACTTGCAAAATATCATGAGCTAACTGCATACAATCATCAAGCAGTAGTCCAAAAGTAGAAACATAATCATGAGGAGATTGCAGAGCTTGGAAGACAGCAAGAGCATCCATTTCAACAATAACTCGACTCCAACCTTAGTTCTTAACCCAACTTAGTGCTTCCCTAACACCCATTAATTCAGTCATTGTTGGATTGAAACTTCCCGAAATTGAGGCACAATGAGCTGCAAGAACACTACCATCATCTCTTCTAGTCACCATTCCAAAGCTTGATCTGTTTGAAGCCTGAAAATTCGCTGAATCGACATTAACCTTAAGCCATCCAAGAGGAGGCTTACGCCAACAGACAACCCCATTGCTGTCACTACTTAAAGGATCAGATATGAATTTTGAAGATTGTGCAGACAGCCATAGCTGAAGACGAACACCAGCAAAATCAACAAATTAATGGTGGAAGAAAAGCAGGGATGGAAGTGTAGAAAAACAAGCAATGTAAGATTAAACATGCATTTAAGTTGTGTGCATATGTATGTATATATACAGACAGAATTTCATAGAAGCACGTAAATAACTAAGAAACCAGCATCCAAATAAGCTTCTTCGACATGGGAAAACAAGAAAGTAAATAGATAATTTAATTATGTCATGCATGATCTTTGCAAGCAAATACTCCCCAGCGGCTGAGATTCTACTTCCATAGTCTCGTTTCTATTTGAAAAGCGTTGTTATTTTTCAAGATGATAACGTCCACTCGAACCCCTATTGCAAGTCGAAATAAATCATAGTCCACAAGCACATGAATCTTATCAGAACACAGGCTGTTTAGGCAAATAGTAATCGCGAAGCACAGTTAACGCGCATACTATTTCCCTTCGGACATCATCATTGAACAACTGTGTTAACAGCAACGCTACCAAAAATAATTTTGTCAGATCCAAATATATCGGCGACTGCATGTTCCCCATGTCCACCATAACACACACACATATATATATATATATATATATCATCATCATCATTCATCAGGAAGGCATTTAAATACTGTAGATCAATACCATACAGCAGGAAAGCAAAAGCCAGGCAATATTATAAAATACTTTTGCGGTTCTGCCCGCTCTATTAGACTCTAGATACCAGTATTCTAGAGAAAAAAAAAAAAAAAAGCCAGTGCAATTTTATGTTATGGGTAGATATGCGTACGAGCTAGCTGGTAATTTCATTACTGCTGTTGAGATTGATTTGATGGATTGGGGACGACCCTTGACCATCTACGTGCATGGCGGATCAACTATTTAAAAAGTTAATTTATGAACTAATTATCTATTACATCTAAGTTTAAGAGACAAATTAACACTTTAATTTAAAATTAAAGTTAAGCTCACTGGTGCTAGGGTAATTATAATTGAGAATTTTTTTCTTTGATGATGGAAAATTAAAGATAAAAAAAATCTTTTCTTAAAAAAAAAATTAAATAAGAGAACCTTGTGAGGAAATTGTCTGAAGGTGATAAAAGACAGGTGAAAATAAAATTTAAAAAATTGTTTGAATATGATAAATACTTTGAAAATTTTTTTAATATCTGAATAATTTCTCAAGAAATTCTATAAATTTGACAAAGATGATTTATGCATATATCATAAGGCTTAAAATTGAAATTGTTATCATGCTTTATTATGATCAAAGAAAAACGAGTGGAGAAAAAAAGAAACAGTAATGGAAGACTTTAGTTGAGTGGGTTTTAGTTGACCTGACCATTGAAATTGAAGGTGTAATACGAGGGTAGGCAATGGAAGGTTGGTGGAAATAAAAATGTGAAAGATAGAAAATTAAAGAGAAATTGAAAACAATTGGTAGATAGATTGCGATGGTTGTGGTGGGACAGTGAAACTAATTATTTTACAATTTACGTAATGGATGATGCTAACAATAGACTTTTTTGATGTTCTAGATGTTTAATGAGTTTAAAGCCCTCTTTTTCAAGTTTAGAAACAAAAATCTCAAGAAAACTATTATTCTTGGGAAAAAAATAAAAATTTTAATGGTTTGAAAAAATATTTGAGTGACGTAGGTAGAAAAATATGTAGGATATGAATTTTTTTAGAATTTGAATAGTATAAAGATATATATAATAGTATTTTAATTAAAAATTACACTAAATAAATATGATGAATATTTTATTTTTAATAAAAATAAAATATTTAATGGTTTGACACAATAAATTTTAGAATAAATATTCAAATATGAATACAGACATTTATTAAAATTTTAACTTCCTAACACCCATTAATTCAGTCATTGTTGGATTGAAACTTCCTGAAATTGAGGCACAATGAGCTGCAAGAACACTACCATCATCTCTTCTAGTCACCATTCCAAAGCCTGATCTGTTTGAAGCTTGAAATTCGCTGAATCGACATTAACCTTAAGCCATCCAAGTGGAGACTTACGCCAACAGACAACCCCATCGCTGTCACTACTTAAAGGATCAGATATGAATTTTGAAGATTGTGCAGACAGCCATAGCTGAACACGAACACCAGCAAAAACAACTACTTGATGAGGAGTGAAATTTAAAAAGTTAATTTATTAACTAATTATTTTACATTTAAGTTTAAGAGACAAATTAACACTTTAATTTAAAATTAAAGTTAAACTCACTGGTGCTAGGGTAATAATAATTGAGAATTTTTTTTTTCTCAAATGATGGAAAATTAAAAATAAAATAGAGAATCTTTCCTAAAAAAAAAAAAGATAAAATAAGAGAACCTTGTGAGGATCTTGTGCGAAGGTGATAAAAGATAGGTAAAAATGAAATGTGAAAAATTGTTTGAATATGACAAATACCTCGAAAAATTTTCTAATATCTTAATAATTTCTCAAGATAAATTTGGCAAAGATGATTTATGCATATATCATAAGGCTCAAAATTGAAGACTTTAGTTGAGTGGGTTTAAGTTGACCTGACCATTGAAATTGAAGGAGTAATTAAAAGGTTATGAGGGTAGGAAATGCAAGGTTGGTGGAAATAAAAATGTGAAAGCTAGAAAATTAAGGAGAAAAATTAAAACAATTGGTACATAAATTGCAATGGTGGTGGGATAGTGATACGTAATGGAAGATGTTAATAATAGACTTTTTTGATCTTTTGGGAATTTGATGAGTCTAAAGCCCTCCTTTCCAACTTTAAAACCAAAAATCTCAAGAAAATCATTATTCTAAAAAAAAAAAAAATTTAATGGTTGGAAAAAATATTTGAGTGATTTAGATAACAAAATATGTAGTATATAAATTTTTTTAAAATTTGAATAGTATTTAAATATGTCTAATAGTATTTTAATTAAAAATTATACTAAATACTATGGTAGATATTTTATTTTTAATAAAAAATAGACTATTTAATTATTTGACACAATAAATTTTAGAGTGAATATTTAAACATAAAAATAGACATTTATCAAATTTTTGACTTAATAACTTTAAAGCTCAATGTTTAATACATATATAGATTATTGCACTACTTCTATAATACTAATTATTATTAGCCAATTGTTTTTATATTTTGCCTTTTTTTTAGTAATTAATTAATTTAGTGTTCCTTTATTTCATATTTTTTTTTTAAAAAAAGGAAAAGAAAAATCCTGCAGAACTCAGTTTCCATTCCAGATTTCACCCCTTAATAGTCTACTGCTTAGCTTTCTTTTTCTCTTATCAATATTCGTTCCCTTTGAATATGGCAGTGGCTGATGTTCTTGTTTCCAAAGTACTGGAGTTGCTGATTTCTGGCATTTATAGTGAGGAAGAGCAAAAGGTTAAGCTTCTTGTTGGTGTCAGGAAAGAGGTGAAAATGCTCACTGACAATCTCCACTCCATCCAAGCTGTGCTCTTTGATGCAGAGAAGAGGCAGCTGAAGGAGGAGACAGTCAAACTATGGCTCCGAAGGCTGAAAAACGTATTGTACGACATTAATGATGTTTTGGACGACTGGAGCACTGAACTTCTGAAATCAAAAATTGAAGGAGATGATTATGAATATGCTCCTAAGCCTAAAGGAGCTAAGGTATGGTTTTTTTCCCTATCCTCTCTCTTTTGCTTTCGTGAAGTTGGTTTCCGCCATGACATTGCTGTCAAGATATGAGAGCTAAATGAAAGTCTGGACGTCATCGCCAAACAGAAAATTGATTATAACTTTCTTCCAGCGGAAGGTAATGGAGGAGTTGAACGTGTTATGAGTACCTCTGTTGTTAATATGCCTGAAGTAAAACGTAGAGAGCAAGATGAAAATAAAGTGATATATTTGTTGTTGTCTGAGAGTACTGGAACACCAAACCCTCCTGTCATCTCTGTAGTAGGGATGGGAGGGATAGGGAAGACAACCCTCACAAAAATGGTATATAACGAAGACAGGGTGAAGTCCCATTTTGATAAAACAATATGGGTTTGTGTCTCTGATGCATTTGATGAGAATAAGATTGCCAATTCCATTCTTGAATCTCTTGCAGATGCTGCCTCAAATTTTGTTGAATTGCAAAGCAAGGTGCAAAAAATTCGACAACATATTGAGGGGAAAAAGTTCTTACTTGTTCTGGATGACGTTTGGAATGAAGACAGCAACAAGTGGGGACGAATAGAAGAATTTCTCAGGTGTGGTTCCTCAGGATGCAAAGTTCTGGTAACTACACGCAGCGAGAAAGTTTCAGAAATTATGGGGCATAGAGATCACATGATCCGACTTGGATTGTTGTCCAATGAGGAATGCTGGTCCATATTTAGTCAACTTGTATTCTTGGAAAGCACTAGCATGCAGTACAACAGTAGTCTAGTAGAAATTGGTAGAAAAATTGTTGCTAGTATCTTAGATAGTGAATTGTGGGAAGTAGAGGAAGTTGAAAGAGGTGTTTTAGCCCCATTGTTGTTAAGTTATCATGACTTACCCTCAGCACTGAAACAATGCTTTTTGTATTGTGTCATCTTCCCTAAGGACCATAGGATGAGTAAAACGGAATTGGTTGGGATGTGGATGAGTCAAGGTTATCTTAGGGCAGCGAGAAGTAAGGATATGATGGAGATAGGTAAGGAATATTTCCAGCAGTTAGCTATGCGCTCTTTCTTTCAGGATTTTGAGGAATGTTTTGTGGACAAGAACAATAGTTACTGTAAGATGCATGATTTGGTCCATGATTTTGGTCAATCTATCATGAAAAATGAAAGTGTTAGCCTTGAGGTTAGTAGTACTTATTGTGTAGATCCTAATGAAATACGACATGCGGTGATTGTGAATGTCCAAAGAAAGGCCTCATTTCCTAGCTGTGTCTGTAACTTTAAAACATTACGTAGTCTCAGATTTTTCTCTACGGATCGGGCATCAATGGTTCAAGTGGCCTTACCTTGTATATTCAATGAATTGATGTGTTTGAGATCAGTGACCTTAAGTGACTGTTGCATTGAAGAAATTCCATCGAATATAAGTAAGTTGATCCATTTGCGAGAGCTCGACTTGGCTCGAAATCTAATATTAAGGAAGTTGCCTGAAACAATATGTAATTTGTATAATTTACAAACCTTAGTCTTGGATGAGTGTGCTCACATGGAATCGTTACCTCAAGGGATGGGAAAACTTATTAATTTGAGGTGTCTGTATAATTTTCAGTGCGAGTCTCTGCGGTTGCCAAAAGGTCTTGGTAGATTAAGTGGTCTTCAGAGATTAAGTTGGCTCAACATTTGTGACCATGGTGAAGAAGAAGAAGAAGCATCACTATCTCTTAGAGATGTGGAAAACCTTAATCACCTTCGTGGTTATTTGGAGATAAGATGGAGCAGACAACATAAGGGAGATGTGGATGTGAGAGACGCTAGGCAGGCACAGTTGAAAGCAAAAAAAAATCTCACTCAATTGGTTCTGTGTTTCAGTTTCAGTGATGGAGCTGAGTGGAGGAAAGAAGGTGAAGATGAAGAGTTATTAGAAGCTTTAGAGCCGCCTCCAAATTTGAAATATTTAGAGATATATTATTACTAAGGCATCAAAATGTGCTGCTCAAGTTGGATATCGTCGCTGAGCTTTCTTAGAAAGCTTTTTCTTTATTATTGGAGAAACTGTGAGCAATTGCCTGCACTGGGAAAATTGCCTTCCCTTGAATCTCTTGCAATCTATGATTTTGACAGATTAAAAAAAGTTGGTGGGGAATTTCTTGGGATAGATCGTCATCATCACGAGGTTGGTGCTACTGTTGGTACTGCAATAATATTATTCCCCAAATTGGCAGAATTAGAGTTCAGTTGGATGGATGAATGGGAAGAGTGGAATTATGAAGGTGAAGTTAATGATGAGATTTTAAAAATAATGCCATGTCTTTCTACTTTGACGCTTTGGAGCTGCCGAAAGTTGAATAAATTGCCATATTATATCCGCCAAAACACTTCACTTAAACATAAGAGTTGGAACTGTAAAGCTCTGCATTTGTAATGACAGGAAAGAATCCGGTAATTTAATTTCTTTGATGTTGTTTATTATTAGTACTACTATTATTTTAATTTTAACCACGATAAGTTTAAACTTGTGTAGACAACACAATGGTTGGCAGGCTACACAAAGGACAGCTTTATTATGAAATTGCAAATTCCAAGGAATATTTGGTGTTATGAGGTATAATTTTTCTTTATACAAGATGTTCTTTACAGACATTTTGAATTATTGCTCTCTACTGCCGCTGCAGCTGATGAAGTAATGTTGGTTCTGGGGCTTGATGAGTGTTGAGACGAGAGAAACATGGATAGACAAATGTACATTTCTTGGACATTACGAGGAACATGTTGCAGCAAATGGAATGGTTATTCTTGCAATGTGTGCCTTTCATGTTAATGTTTCTTCTGCTAAATATAAGAGCAACACTGGAATTTGGCAGGGTTTTTTAGTATGATACCACCATGTCAAGCTGTAGGAGATGCCATAGCTCAACTCATGTTTGGAGACTACCTTTCTGCAGGTGTCAACAATCAATCTGATGTTATTGTTTACCCAAATATATATATATGTATACACACACAGATTCTCTTTTTAATTGAACTCCAAATGGGGAGTGACTTTTCAGCACTGGAGAGTGGAGAAGACTTCAACATCAAAGAGCTTATGGTGAGAATGTAAATTCACCTAATCTGTTCTTTTGTTCAACCGGAGCAGCACAGAGCCATTCTACACAGGTATGTCTAACTGATAGCATCCAACGCGTTGTTTTTGGAGCTGATTCCACATCACCTATTGCTCCAGCATCTGGTTCCATTATAGCTTCATGGAGGATAATGGTTATGTCTATACATTCCATACTCTTCTGCATTTCTTACCACCAGTTTCCAACTTTCATATTGCTGATCAACTAGCTAAACAAGGAGTGCCAAGGAATTCATATTTCATTGCTCACTGCTAACTCAGCCATTGACACTTTCAGAGCAGCTTGCTTCTCTAAGGATACTGGAGCCTCATATTGATCAGTTCTGTTTGTTGCTTTTAACTAGTAGGTTTTTTTTTTTTTTTTTTTTAAATCAGTTTGTATTGTGCATCAGTACCTAAAAAAATAGGGAGTTGAATAGCTGCAAAATCAATATAAGTGTTACAGTTTCTTCTTCGGTAACACTTGATGACAACTGACAACAGATTAGTATAGTAACACAATTATCATCATCACCAACATGGCCAAGTCTAATTTTCTATGTCTAACCGCATGCACAAGCACAAAGGACGTCTCATGAATTAATTTAGATTGCCGTTTTCTAAATTTCATACAAAGTTTTCTACTAAATGACACCAAAAAAATAACACAAGAAATTAAGACGTTAATTTTTCAAGAGGTAAAAAATGGCATGTTCTCTATAAAATTTTTAAAGTTACAATACAAAAATTTTAACATAATTTTTTTTAATTATGTGAAAACTAGACGTATGCCCATGCAATGCATATTCTAAGTCTTCACTTGTAAGCAATACAGGCCTTAGGGAGTTTTGCTGCATTGTATGACATGTTCCCTTAGAGAGTTTTGCTGCTTTGTATGGCATGTTCTCACTTCACCTTGTAAATGCTATTGCTCTAGCTGCTTTGTTTACTGTGCTGATCTAAGTAAAGGTTTCTTACAAACAAACGATTTCATTTTTCAACGTCAGATTGTAGAAAATTCAGAGAATTAAATAGTTCTGTTCTTTATAATGATTGCAACAGAGACATTCAAATTCAACATCCGATTGCATCTATTAGACCAAACAAAACTGCATTTTTACCAACCTGCCAGCAGCCAGGCCGAAGCACTAGACTGCAAATGCATTATCAAAAAATTATTGGCATTATTGCAAAGTCATTTGTAAACTTCCAAGGGTTAAGCAAGGTCATCTAAACTGACACTTACAATATAGCAAATACTTTGCATTTTATTATATTGCTCACAAATAATTAAACCCAGTATCACGAGCATGCCTGATTCTGAAGAATTATAATTGAGTAATAATGATCAATAGAATCTACGATATAGATAGGTGGATTATTCTCAGGACAAGCTGTAGGACCTAGGAGCCATTCTTACCATTGTCAATGCAAGAGTTCAACAAAATTCACAAATACTTGACTGAACCCTAATGATTATGAACCCATGAATTACTATCTTGAAAACCCAAGAACAAATTGAGTTTGAAAACCCAAGAATCGCTTAAATCAGATTGCAAGGTTTGGTTGATCAAGATTAGAACCTAAAGAAAACTAAGTTCTTTAGACCCTAACCCTTAACACGCCACAAGGATAGATCAATTCCTTGATAAGTGGTTTATGCATTCAACAAGAATTCAAGAATTCAAGCAAGTATGTAAAAGGACTAATTTTCATTCAATTTCCAATCTGTCTAAAACACACTATAAGGAGGGTTTTTATAACATCCTAACATCAGAAACCCTTAAGAAATTGGTTTTAGAGATGGATAAGAAATTTAAGAGTTAAGAAAATATTAGGTTTGTACTTCTCAAATTGTATCTTGGCTTTGAAATATTCTGAGAAATTTGCTGAAATTTGTGACATAAAAACATTTTCAAAGAAATAAAAAAGTCTAATGTCTCTAAAATAACGATAGTCATGTCAGATCATATAAAAATCACAGGTTTGTTGCTCAGTCTGCAATAGGATTGATGAAAGAAGGACGAAAAGAAATCAGATTGAATTACTGAACAAAAAAATCAGCTGAATTCTTAAACATTGAATGATAGCTTGATCATTGATACATGATCTTCATTTCATGATTAAATGTGGTTTTGTATAAAAATGGCCGTCTTTGAGTGATTAGAAGTTTGAATGATTTGCTTGCCTTCAGCTCTCGGGGAGGCATCCCCTTCTTTGCCTCGTAGACCTCACAGATTGGTTCTTTACAAGAGAAGGGCCCTCGAGTGTGAGGGGTATTATTCTGCCTCACCAAGCTCAAGTCCTCTTGTCTCTTACTATATGTTTTTAGTATCCTTCGATTATGCATGTACATCTATGAATGTATTCTGTGACATATGTAACTTATGACTGATTACCCTGTTATGACATCATGAAAAGTTTAATCTTTTCCTTGCAGATTTGTGGTTGATGATTTGGCAACTGACTTCATCATTAATGTTGGGGATGTAAAGTTCTATCTTCATAAGGTACTCTTAACCTTGTCGAACCATCAAACATTTTAAGCTTAGGACTAGTGGATCTTTAACGTCACTGACATGGTCATTTTCTGCAGTAACCAAAATGTATAGTATTTTTGGCATTTAGCATTTGATTAGCAAAAAGTTGTTTGTCATTGTACTTCAATCATTTTCGCAGCAGTGGCATAAATAATACATGCAACTGGGCTATGTTGTGAAATCTGTGTGATACTAATGAACAATATTGTATGCAGTTTCCTCCTGTCAAAAAGTGCTCGATTGCAGAAGTCAGCTACAACTGCCTCTGGAGATAACAGTGATGAAGTTGACATTTCTAACATTCCTGGTGGGCCTGCTCCCTTTGAGATATGTGCCAAATTTTGTTATGGCATGATTGTGACACTCAATGCTTATAATATTGTTGCTGCCCGTCAGCAGAGTATCTTTGAATTCATGAAAGAGTTGAAAAAGTGAACCTCATCTACAAAATAGATGTTTTCCTTAGCTCTAGCATTTTCCGCAGCTGGAAGGACTCGATCATTGTTCTTCAGACCAAAAAGTCGCTGTTGCCATTATGCGATGAACTGAAGGAAACGAGTAATTGTGTTGAGGCAGTGGCTACCGAGGCTTGTGTTGATATTTCAAGAGTTGACTGGTCCTATAGCTATAACCTGAAAAAACTGCCAGAGGAAAATGGGAGTGATCCAAATGCAAATGGTATAAGAAACCGGTCCGTTCCAAAGGACTGGTGGGATGAGGATTTATGTGATCTTGATATTGATTTATTCAAGCGTGTTATCTTGGCGATTAAATCCAAGGCTATACTTTCTGCTGATGTGGTTGGAGAAGCATTGAAAGCTTATGCTTATAGAAGATTGCAAGGTTTAAGTAAGGGTATGGTCCAGTGTGGAGAAGCAGTAAAGTACAGATCAACAGTTGATAAAATTGTGTGGCAATTGCCTGCTGAGAGAGGAAGTGTTTCTTGTAGTTTTTTACTGAAACTATTAAAAGCAGCCATATATGTAGACCTGGAGGACATCACTAAGGGACAGCTGACTAAAAGATTCGGAGAACAACTTGAGGAGGCTTCAGTCCATGACCTTTTGATACGAACAGCAGAAGGAGAGAGTATGATGTATGATGTTGATACAGTGAAGAAAATAGCAGAAGAGTTTCTGATGCAAGATCAGAATGCTGAGTATGTTTCATCGGAAGATGTTGATGAGATAAAGGAGATAAGAAGACCATGGATTTTGTCAGATGCTTCCAAGCTCATGGTAGCAAAACTGTTGGAGATGGTGAGATGTTGCAGAGATATTTTCTGCTTTAAGATAAAAGGAGTGGAAATCCTGATTTTGGGGAAAGGAAGTATGGGGTGACATAATGTTTGGTGAATATTTGTTATTGGAAAAGAGACTACCTTTGTGTATAAATATAGACTGCTTGCTGTAATATGAGATAAGAAAAAAAAACGAGAGTGTGTGGGGAGAGTTAAGAAAATGAAGAAAAAGAAAAAAAAAATGCTTTACGTTCTTGTATATAGCAGAAACCTTAGTTTTCTGCAGTTCATAAATTTTCAATAGCTTTTTTCAATCTCTCCTCTGCATTGCATTGCTTTTGTTATGTTCATGTTTGTGTCATACATTTTTCTTTTGAATATCAAAAGCCCTTCCTTTCCAATTTCACAACAAAAACTTATAGATGGATACCTTGCTGAAATTGCAAAGGATCCCAATTTACCCTTCTTGAAATTTGTTGAACTAGCAGAGATGGTATCTCATATTTCCAGGCCTGCTCGTGATGCGCTATACAGGGCAATTGACATGTTTCTCAAGGTGAGAATATTTCATTACTTTATGTATCTTTGACAAAGTGAAACTAACTTGATGAATTAAAAAATCTCTTGTCTCGGGTGGTTGTTCAAGTACTCTTTTTTGAGCAGGTCCGGGTGGCTGCGACATCAGGCAGTAGCACACCTGACCTTCCTAAAAGTCTCAGAGATCTAAACAATGGTTCTCATGGAAGCTCGAGATCAGCTATGACTAATCCAGAAGAAGATTGGGATGCTGTGGCCACAATTGAGGAACTCAAGGCACTAAGGGCAGAAATAGCTTCCTTGAGGTTGAGCAATGGAGAAAGGAATGGTGGTTGTGGTAAAAGTGGCATAGATAAAGCTACAACTAACAAAATGAAAGGTTTGCTCAAGTCCAAGAAAATCTTTGCAAAGCTGTGGTCAAGCAAAGGGGAAAAAGGTGACAATAGCGGCTCAGATTTCATCGGACAGTCTTGGTTCTGCTAACCCCGAAGAAGTTAAGTCTACTCATTCAAGAAATAGAAGGCATTCTGTCTCTTAGCAGAAATTAATGACTGACTTAGAATAGTTTTTTTCTGGTTGTTTTCTGATTTTTTGTTTTTTTGGAGGGGTTGGGTTTACTTGGTCAATGGTATTACCAGAAGAAAAGTAATGTAGTCTTGAAAAAAGAATTTAAATACGAAGATTTTCTGTGGCAGCAGCAGTAGCAGTAGCAGCAACTCTTGTCAGAATTAGAAAACAAGAAACGCCTGAAAATGATTCTACTCTCTTGTTTCAAGTGAAGAGGTCTATTTCTCTGTCTCTTGGAAATGTTCTTGTATTTGCTATGGTTCATGGACTTGGACAGAAAATCCTGTAGATACCTAAAATGAAACCTGCTATGACTTTAACTTAACCTCTCCTTTATCATATCAAGAACACCTCATCTGTGTATATATATAAAGAGAAGCAGAAAATTGATATGAACATATCGACGTCGGAGGAGTTTCCATTATCCTTGTTGTAGGCGTATGCATTTGCAAACTTAAGCAATACAGACAGCTCTGAATCCGACATCAATGGGGAGGAGAAGTTCCTCTCTACAACTTCTATGGCTGTTTCTGCATTCTGTAAGCAGACATATCACAAGCACCAATGTGGAAGAGAAGTTCCTGTCTTCAACTTCTGTGGCTGTTTCTACATTCTGTAAGCAGACATGTCACAAGCACCGATGTGCCCAAAGCATCTCTTCTGTTGCTCACAATGCGAATGCCAGCCATGTAGATTTATTTTCTGAGAGCCGCCATTAATTATACAATTGAACATCTCAAGTTAGCTAAGGACAATGCTGTAGGCATTGGAAAAGAGGCGAAAGATTCCACCCACAAGATGGCCTTGGAGGATTGTCAGGATTTGCTGCAATTTGCAGTCTAAGACTTAGAAGAGAGATTTTAGTAATCTGAGATGTGTTTGTTGTATTACAGTAAGAGGTATACACAAGTAGTGATAAGGATGATAAGTACATTTGAATACAAGATATAAACCAAATGATAGAAGTTGTTACTATAATATATCTAATACTAAGAGCTACAAGAATCGTTCTTAGCTTAGCTGTGGAAAATAGTAGTTTGCCTCTGGCAAAGACACGGAGGCTGAGCTCAAAAACTAGCTGAGTGCTGTTATATCATATAAAGAAACATGTATGGATGGACTCACTTGGACAACGCTTCGCAAGCTAATGGCTGATGGCCTTGTCAATGCCACAGAGTTGCAATGCTTTGGCCATTGTTTCAGCAATATCACATATAGTATATGCCTTTATCATTCCACCCAACTTCAATACCAAGACGACTCGACCACATTGCTGGCCATGGCGCTGAGGGGTTTCCTATGTCGATGCCAATAGGAGACAGGAAGCTATTGCAAAGCTCAAACACTGCCAATGTAAAGCCTAATGCTGTTTTGGCTCAAGATAGCAGTGGCCAATATAGAACTATTGCTGCATACGCCAAGAATCTTGTAGGACGATACGTAATGGTTTATGTGAAAACTGGAGTATATGATGAGTATATTACGGTTAAGAAGGATCAATAAATGTGCTCACATATAGAGATGGTCACTGGAGGACAACAGTCACCGGAGATAAATGCAAGACAGATGGGATATCCACCTTCAAGACTGCCTCCTTTTGTGATTTTTTTTTCCTTCCTCTAGCAATTTTTAGAAGGAAAATGTTACATTCTTTTTTTCGCGGGGAATAGAAAATTTTTAATGGTCCCACTGAACAAAAGCTCAGTAAATTACCTTTTCTTTGGTCAATAAATTTACCTGTTTTTTTTGTTCAACAAAAGCTCAGTAAATTACATATAGTGAATATCTAAAAAGCACGGACACAGACATGGACACTGGACACGAATACAATATTATACGGATATAGTGATATAGCAATTTTAAAATTTAAGGACACTACACGGGTGGGACAAGTTATATATATATATATATATATATATATATATATAAGATTTGTTAAAAAAAATGAATCAGAAATTTCATAAAATTTAAACACTTATTATAATCATTTAATTAATTATCTATCATTATCATATATAAGAGAAACATAAAAAGTGGTCAATATACATTACTTATATGAAAAAATGGAACTAAAAATGTCACTAAAAAGTGTCATGCCGCGTCCTAAAAGTATCAAATCGTGTCCTAGATGTGTTCCAAATGTGTCCATCCCTTGTCTGAAAAATAAAAAAATAATAGGACGGACACATGTCGGGCATGTGTATGTGTTTGAAATGTGTCCGACACGGACACTCCACCCTATTTGAAGTGTTTGTGCTTCTTATATATATATATGCATTTGAGGGCAATCTTGTAATTCTATTTGTTCTTCCTTGTGAGCGTCCCCTTGATCTTCATCTTCTTTTTTTTTTTTCCTAATTGATCTTCATCCTCTCCCGGGTTGTTATATCATGGATCTCCTGTCCATATTGCAACATAGACCAGGGACCATCACACGTGCAAATTATTAAAAATGTGTATTTTTTTTCATGTTAAATTGTAAACTTTTAGCAACCTTTTCCAGTATTTGTGTCTCATTGAGTATCCCCAGTAATGATTCAAACAATATAGCATTTGTGTCTCTTTATACTTGTAAAAATTAATAGGTTAATTGATCAAAATTATGAAATTTATTAATTTTCACTTGTATATTCATTGAGAATAAATGAATTTGTAGGTCAAAATCAATGAGCATACTGTAAATTCATTGACTTTTATATGCAGGTTTAATGAACATGCGAGTAAAGATAAATGAATTTGCAACAGGTTTATTGACTGTCACCTACATTTTCATTGAACTTCACTTGCAAATTCATTGATATTCACTTGCAGTTCACATTCAATTTAATTTTTATTTATTAATATATGAACCTTCAATTAATAACACGTGAATCTCTACATTAAAACTAATGAATTTATATGCATAAACTAAACAAATACAACAAAATTAGTGAAAATTCAATCTAAAATATACAAAAAGAAGAAGGAGCATCAAGTGTTCTGAATAATAACCCAATCAATCAACCACCCAGAAATTCAATTAAAAAAATACAAAAAGAAGAAGAAAGAGCAGCAAGTATTCTGAATAATAATCCAATCAATCAACCAACCAGACATGATAATTAATGCTTTTGCTTTGGTTTTGGCTTTTGGCCTTGAGTTTGCACAACAATTTGGGAAATGGCGAGTAGGTCACGGTACCATGGTGCGACGATTAATTGGAAAAAGAAAATAGATAGATCGGGATGAAATCAAATAAAAAGAGGAAGTTGGATTGGGGTTGCTGAGAGGAAAAAGGAAATTGCAAAGGAAGAAGAAAGAAAAAAAAAAAGAAGAAATGCATTTAAAAAAAAAGGAGAAGCATAAAAAAAAGAATGAAGCGTTAAAAAAAATAAAGACTCACATGTGTAATAGACTTCTAGTCCATATTACAATGTGAATAGGTCCATGAAATAATTGTCATCCTCTCCCTTTAATCTATAGTAGAAGAACACAGGTGCAGATGATCCAATTCTTAACTACTATATCACCAACTCCAAATACACATGCTCTAACTCCACACAACTTGGTCAAATCCCACCACCACTAACAACATCATCATACAGTGGAGGTAGAAAATCTTATCAAATTCTATTTACATAATTTTGCAAAATTATATTCGGCAAGTTGGCCATATTCAGTAGTTAGCGGGTCTAATTTTTCAACGGCTTGAGCAAGAATTGGAAAATAAACAATTGATAATTGCCCAGAAAAGAAACCCGCCTTTGTTGAATCATTCGCACATGGAGAAAATTCTTTTTGCATGGAAATTAATTCACACATGGCACTAAAGTAAATTAATTTTATATTTAATATTCTTTTATGCATTGAGCTACTTGCTATATCTAATCACATTCATTGTTACACACATCAAATTCATTTGTGTTTTCCATATTATTTTCATTGGCAAGTCTCCATTGTTATTTTTGCTTCTTTATTGAATCAATGAACTACTCATTCAACATCTCTATTCTGAATCTTCAGACTTCTTAAAAAAAAAGAATAAATTTACACACCTTTATTGGGTTTGTTTTGCAATTTAAACCCACAAAACAAAATCATTTTTTAATGAAAAAGCCAAAGAAACTGGTGCATCTTTTATATCAACCACTGTTGAAGGTGCACTAGATTCATCTTTTGTTTCAACCACTGTTAAAGATGAAGCAAAGCTTTAATTTTTTTTTTCTCTAAAATCACATTGTTTTTGTGTGGCAAGGGAGAATCGGATCATCTGGTACCGTGTTCTTCTACTATAGTTTGAGGATGAAGAACAATTACAAAAAAAGAAGAAGATGAAGATGAATGGGACGCGAGGAAGAACAATTAAAATTATAAGATTGCCCTCAGCTACATATATATATCTACTATATGTAATTTACTAAGCTTTTGTCGCGTTGAGCAACATGTATCGCAACCTTTTTAGAAATCTTTGTATTTTTCTTTAAAAAAAAAAATACAATGATATGTGTAGCAACTTGCTATATAAATAGTATTATCACAAAAACTAAAAAATAAATTTTGTTGAATGAAAGTGACATATTTACCCCATATACATGAGGGGTCATCAATTGAAAATTGATGACATAAAAGTAATTTTCTTTTGATGACAATAATATTCATGTAATAAGTTGCTACATAAAATACTATCTGAAAAAAGTGTTCCTGTTTGGAAAATTCTTACCTACTAGGTAGCACAAAAATAGAAACTAACTAGCTATTTTTTTATTTGAATCTTCGATATTCAGAATTTATTAAATTTCTTACCTACTAGGTAGCACAAAAATAGAAACTAACTAGCTATTTTTTTATTTGAATCTTTGATATTCAGAATTTATTAAATTCTAATTAAACTTATTCGACTCGGGTAAGATAACAAATATGGTAAAAATCTCTCAACAACTAAGAAACTAACTAGTTATTTGTGACACATATTTGAAGTATTTTGAGTCTTTTAATATATATATAAAATCTGAGGTCAGATATAATTATGTACCTGAAATAAGCAAAAATTTCTGTTGAATTTATTTACTTTCAGCATCGGCAATCTTTTTCATTTTTAACTTGTAATTTGACTATAATTAATCTCTTCTCTTGCCACTATATATATAACCTTAGGATTTTATCTGAATTGAAGGTATTGTACTCTTATGCTCTGTGGGAATTCTGGATAAAAGACGAAAGGAAATATATATGTATTTGAAAAAATCTATTTTAATTCTTTATAAACATTCAGATTTAATAAGCTTAAATAATACTTTAACAACTTAATTAATTATGTTCCTTTGTGCTTCAAACTTGATGAAAGTATATGTTTATTTTTAGTAGTTTGATCAAAATGATTTAAGTTTTTTAGGTTGATTTGCTCTCTCTTTATAAGTTAATTATTTTAACCACGGTTTATTAATTACTTTTATATTTTTTATCATACATTATAATATTTTTCATCACATATTTTAATCACAATTATTGCACTACTATACTAATTAGTAGCCACTTGTTTTTATATTTTTCCTTTTTTATTAATTAATTATTTTAATGTCTCGCCACCGTTGTCTGCCATAAATTTTTACTTAAATGTTTTCATTTCTTTGTTCTTTTGCATCACTAAAGCTAATGCTACTTTTACAATTTTATATTTCTTTCCCACCTGTCTATCATCATAATTTTATGAAAAGTTTCATAAATAGTTCAAATGGTAAAAATATGAATATTTTATTTAGAAGAGTAGAGTTTGAACTTTCACTCTTTCTCGATATTAAAAATTAATCATCTATATTAGTTATTAAAAAAAATTCCATTATAAGGTCCCTTCATTTGGTATTAGAGAAAAGATATTCGTACCGACCCAGTTTAAATACTAAGTCATGAAGTTACCAAAAAACACACCATCCTAAATAATACTGTCCCTGCTCATGGGGCAGTATTATCTCTAAAAAATTGAAAAAATTGCACTCTACATTATGTTTGAATTAAATATTTTTAAAAATACGGTGTGTTTTTTTAATGCTTAACTCTTTGCTTTTCTTCTTTATTTTTTCTTTTCTTTTTATTTTTACAATTTTTTTATTCTCGTTCAAAAATAAATGAAAAAAAAACTAAACAATAAATTTATATATGATGGTTTTTTCCTTTCATTTTTTTTATTTCTTTCAAAATTAAATCTCTCTCACTCTTTGTTGAAAGAAGTGGAGAAGAAGCAAATATATGAACCTAAAACTACATTAAAAAACATTGAACACCGTCAATGATGCAAATAAATTAAGATGTTGAGATGATACAGACGTCAATAACGATGATGATTTTTTTTTAGAAAACAAATTGAAAAAGAAAATAATGATGATGCTGAAGAAAAAACATATAAAATTTTTTGTTGATTATAGATGAATTTCAAAAGAAGATGATGATGAGTTTTGATTGTTTTGTAGGCATTTGTCAAAATAAACATGACAATAACAAAAAGAAAAAAAATTAGAAAACAAACTCATAAAACTGAAAGAGAACCAACTAAAAAAACAACAACTGTAAAAACAACAAAAAAAATGCCAAAACAATTAGAAAAATAATTATGAAAACAACCGTCAAAACAACCACAAAACAATTTAAAAACAACATAATAAAATAAAAAAAAAAAAAAACAACCACAAAAATAACACAAAAAATAACATAATAAAACTAAAACAACAAGAAAAATAATCGTGAAAACAATCAAAAAAACAACAATCAAAACAACTAAAAATCAAAATAAAAACAACCTCATAACAACAGCTAAAACAACCAAGTACTAGGAATATACACACTCCTATCAACCAAACAAATTAGACAGACCCATTACAACACTCAAATTTTATTTTATTTTATTTTTAAAAGAAAATTTTAATCTCAAAGTTACTCACTTTTTATCATTATGGATAAAAATTTTTGAAGAGAAATTTTTTGGTTTTTTGTTTTATTTTATGAATGATGTTGACGATATCATGCAAGACAATGAAAACAAAGAACAAGAAAAAATTGCATTGAAAGAAAAAAAAAGAGAAGAAAAAGAAGACTGGAGTAAAGAATGAAAAGATAGAAAAAGAAAAAAATTGCAAAGAAATAAAAAAAGATTGAAGAAGAAGAAAAAGAAAAGAAAGTAAAAAAAAGAAATACTGATAGAGAAAAAAAAAAGAGAGAGAGAGAGAATACCCTAGTGATGAAAAGAAAAGAAAAAAAATCGTATATTTGGCAGAATTTTTCCGTGTTTTGTGTTTTTATAAATTTTTTTAGCAAACTGAAAGTATTTTCTTTATTTTATACATTTCTGAAAAAATACCATATTTTTTTGGTCTTTTCCGGCTTCATCACTGACCGCTCGTCTCTCATCACCGTTCATATTCATTGATCAGTTCCGATTCCAGCTTTCACCCCTTAATTGTATACTGCTTTAGCTTTCTTTTTTTTCTTATCAATATTCGTTCCCTTTGAATATGGCAGTGACTGATATTCTTGTTTCTAAAGTACTGGCTATGCTGATTTCTGGCATTTATAGTGAGGAAGAGCAAAAGGTTAAGCTTGTTGTTGGTGTCGAGAAAGAGGTGAAAATGCTCAGTGAGAATCTCCACTCCATCCAAGCTGTGCTCTTTGATGCAGAGAAGAGGCAGCTGAAGGAGGAGACAGTCAAACTATGGCTCCGAAGGCTGAAAAACATATTCAACATTGATGATGTTTTGGACGACTGGAGCACTGAACTTCTGAAATAAAAAAATTGAAGGAGATGATTATGAATATGCTCCCAAGCCTAAAAGAGCTAAGTTATGGTCTTTTTTCCCATTCTCTCTCTTTAGCTTTCGTGAAGTTGGTTTCCGCCATGACATTGCTGTCAAGATAAGAGAGCTAAATGAAAGTCTGGAAGTTATTGCCAAACAGAAGGACATATATATGTCTCCATTGTTTTTAAAAGGCGCTGAAGATGTTCAACGACCTATGACTTCCTCTGTTGCCAGTGTTTCAGAGGTTAGGCGTAGAGAGGATGATGAAAATGCAGTCCTAACTTGCTATTAACTGAGAGCAAACGAAACCCTCATGTTATCTCTGTTGTAGGGATGGGGGGGATTGGCAAAACAACACTTGCCAAACTTTTCTTTAATGAAGAGAGGGTTAAGTCCCATTTTGATACAAGAATATGGGTCTTTGTCTCGGATCCATTTGATGAGTTCAGGATTGCTAAGCAATCCTTGAATCTCTCAAAGAATCTGCAAATCTTGTTGAGTGGGAAACCGTTGTTGCACAAATTCAACAACGTATTATGAGAAAAAAATTCCTACTTGTTCTAGACGATGTCTGGAATTAAGATGCCAAAAAGTGGGAACAAGTAGAACATTTTCTGAAGTGTGGTTCCTTAGGGTGCAAGATTATGGTAACCACACGTAATGAAAATGTTGCAAAAGTTATGGGTTGCCGGGACATAGTCCAACTTGGATTGTTGCCTAAGGAGGAATGCTGGTCCATGTTTAGTCAACTTGTATTCTCTGAAAGCAGCAGCATAGAGCTCACTAGTCTGCTACTGGAAATTGGAAGGAAAATTTTTGCTAGGTGCAAGGGCTTACCTCTTGCTGTAAAGACAATGGGAGGTCTTTCGCAGTTTAAAGATTCTGTTGAGGAGTGGGAAAGCGTCTTATATAGTGATTTATGGGAGTTAGGGAAGTTTGAAAATGAGGTTTTTGGTCCATTGAGGTTAAGTTATTATGACTTATCCTTGGAATTGAAACAGTGCTTTTTGTATTGTGTCATCTTCCCTAAGGATCATAGGATGAGCAAAAAGAAATTGATTGGGAAGTGGATGAGTCAAGGTTATCTTAGGGCAAAGAGAAGTAAGGATACGATGGAGATAGGTGAGGAGTATTTCCAAAACTTAGCTATGAGCTCTTTGTTTAGGGATTTTGAGGAAGATGATGGGGACAGGTGCAATAGTTACTATAAGATGCATGATTTGGGTCATGATTTTGGTGAATCTTTGATGAAGAAGGAAAGTTGTAGCATAGAGGTCAATAGTACTACCAATAGGATGGCAGATTTAAGAGAAGATTTGAGTTATAACAAAATACGTCATATAGGGATTTCAGTGGTTGGCCAAAGGGAGGACTCATTTTCTAATTATGTATATAATTTTAAGACATTACGGAGTCTCATTATTTTGCCTACTCCTAGTGATTCAATGATTGGGAAAATTGCCTGCATTGGGAAAATTGCCTTCCCTTGAATCTCTTGCAATTGAGGATTTTGATAGTGTTAAAAAAGTAGGAGGTGAATTCCTTGGGATGGATGGTAGTGGTAGTGGTGGTGCTGATGCTATGAATACTGCACTAATAATATTCCCCAAATTGATAGAATTGAAGCTCTCTTGGATGGAAGAATGGGAAGAGTGGAATTATGAAGATGAAATAATAAAAAATATAATAATAATGCCATCTCTTCACTCTTTGAGTGTTAGATACTGTAGTAAGTTAAAGGAATTGCCACATTACATCACCCAAAACACCTCACTCAAACCTGAGATTTATGTATGTCCAGCTTTGCATTAAGAAATTAAAAAGTAATATTTCTTCATTTTATTAATTAATTATTCTCTAATTTCTTTTCTTTTCCAATTTGTCATAACTTATTAACATTTTTGGGCTTTTTTTTTAAAACTCGGACGTTGTTTCAAAACAGGCAATCTTCTCCCCTGCAGCACCACCGAATACTGTCTTTAACACAACATCATGACCACTACTACAACAAATATCAGTCTCCACTTAAATTTTTTCATCTGCAAGTAATTATCTTTTCTTAATTGATTTGTGTTTTCTTTTTCTTTATTTATTTGTTTCATGGGTTTCTTTCTTTTGAGCTAAATGTTTTTTGGTACGTGATGAAGAACAATCTCTTGATTGTGATTGGGATGAAATATCCGATTTGCCATCAGCTGCATACTCAATTCTTCATCAAATGATGGGGCCATTACCAAATTGCTTGTCGAGCTATAGGTACCTTATTTTCTTGACTTTTCTTCTCTTTTTTTCTTGCTTTTATTGTTTTATTATTAGAAGTGTAATTAGAATTTTGATGCAAATTGATTATTATTATGAGTAATTAGAATTAGTGTTGGTTTTGGGGGTTGATTAGGAGTGTAAATGAGTAGAGCTGCTTGCGAGCAGCTTGGTGTTTGGCTCGATAAAAGCTCGTTTGAGTTTGTATATTAAAACTCGTTTAATAAACGAGTCGAACTCAAACTATGTAAAATTTGGCTCGTTAAGCTCGCGAACAAGTTCGAATAGAAGCTTGTAAGCTGGCTCGTAATTTTTATATTTAGTAATTTGATTTCAGATATATAATATATAAATTCATCTTATAAAAAATATTTTAAAAAATATATTATTAAAATAAAATCATATTTTTTACTAAATATATTGTAATTTATTTAATAAATAATTTATTTTTAATTTTTAAATGTATAATTTTAATTTGTAGCTTATATTTTTTTAAATTTTTTTAAACTCGTTTAAATTTGCGAACAGCTCATGAACACTATGAAGGATAATAAGTTCGGTTTGTTTATAAATGAATCAAACCCAAACTAGCCATAGCTTAGCTCGGCTCAGCTCGTTTACATCCTTAAGCTTGATAGACAAATGTACATTGCTACAACATTAAGACGAACAGGTATCAATCTGATGTTTGGTGACTGCTTTTTACAGGTATCAATCTGATGTTTGGTGACTGCCTTTTACAGGTCAATTTACACACCTTTTCTCTTGCTAAACTGGAGCAGCACTTGGGGCCATTTTACAAGCTCTTTGATATTTTCTTGACAGGTATCTCTTAACTGATAGAGTCCAAATCCAATGCACTGTTATTGAAACGACTGCTTGGGTATCTGGTTCCACTATAGCATCATGGAGGCTAAGTGGCTTCTCCTTCATTTCTTACCACCAGTTTCCTTTTTTTTTTTGTGCTGAGGAGAAGGTAATGTAATTGCTGATCAATTAGCTAAACAAGGAACGGAAAGGAAATCAGATCTCATGGCTCACTGCTAACCCAGCCATTCACTTGCAGGTCTGCATGTGTCTCAAAGGATGCTGGAAACTTATGTTTACAAGTATTGATTGATTCTGTATCTGCTGTAGCAACTAAATATTTACTATAATTGCTTTTCTTTATTTTTTTTTTCACTTGTTTTTTTATCAGTCGGCTTCTGTTTGATGTCTTCAAAGTGCACAACTTTCAATTCCGTCCCTCATTCCTGTTGATGTTTGTTTGTAAATATAGGTGGGAGATTGGAATAATCTCATGATGAGCATTACATGTTCAAGCTGGAGGAGATGCCATCAGGGTATTGTTTTCATGCCAAACTGCGCTTAATGCCTAATGTTTTGGAATAATGCTAAGTAGCAATGATGTTTTCTTTTTGCAGCCAGAAAAAATCCATTTGAAGGACATACATGTAGTTTTGGACTTGCAATTCTGTTTATGGGTCCCGAGGCTCAATCAACACCAAATACTTGTGTCAGGACATAAACGAGAACACGAACTTTCAACTCGATCCTCAGCAGTTGTGCAAGAAACAATGCCTAATTGATCGGAATCAAGTGGTGCTGATGTTTTTTTGGAAGTCACATGCCAAAGAACAGTTGATGGTGTTGCACCCAATTAAGTTGCAGTTGGCTAATTATGAGAGAGTGGCATACAGTACATGAAGGGAATAACCAAAATGTTTACTCTGGCAGTGAATGCTGCAAAGCTAAAAGCCAAATGAGGCAACATGCATCTATATCCTGGAAGCTAAACAAACTGTTTTTGTTCAATGTCAGTGTAAGATTTTTCCTCAGTTACTTCATTTTCGTCCCTTATTCTGTATGCTCACTTCTAATAATTATCAATACTAATTAATTATAACTTTTGAATATGGCTGTAGTTGATGCTCTTGTTTGCAGAGTACCTATTACAGCTGCTAACTTCAACTATTACCGGAAGATGGAGGAGACTGGAGGAAACAATTGGAGATGAAGAGTCATTAGAAGCTTTAGAGCCTCCTCCAAATTTGAAAGCTTTAGAAATATATCATTTCAAAGGCATCAAAGTTTCTTGTTTAGGTTGGATAATTTTGAAGTTGAACTTTCCCAAAAAGCTTCTTCTTTGGGATTAAAGTTGAAATTTGTATAAAAACATTTTCAAAGCAATAAAAAGTCTACTGGTTGGCTCTCCAAGCACATGCAGGGTTCAATTCCTGCTTTGTCGATTTAAAGGGGGCTAATGTGCAGTCCATCCGAGTTTTGGTCATATAACCTCCCTATTAACCAAAAAAAAGTCTACTGGTTGAAGTTTTTCGTGCATTCTAACATTTAAAATCTGTATCAATTCTGATAAGTGTATGCACCTGCTCTGAAGTAGTTAAATGTTATACTTGTCAGTTGTCATCATTATTTCAACATATCCGACTTTACTTTTCTTTTTGTTATAGTGACTTGGGTAAAATACTTGATGGTGTACAGCGGTTGTTGGAGACTGGTTTATGGCAAAGTTTATGGGATTTCGGAACACGGCCTGACCGAAAGGAGGTCAGGCGGTAGCTCCCCGAGTCCAGTCTGACAGAGCAGCATTGTACATCTGCAGAATGGATGATACCAAGATACATTATATCAACATGCACACAGATAATTCTACCGTAACTGTGTCATTTCAGGATCAGTAGATTTCATGTTTGGTGATGCTACTGCTTTGATTTAGAAGTCATTGATCATTATCAGAAAGCCTGATACCGGACAAAGGAATGCTGTTACAGCTCATTGAAGAGCTGACAAGCATGAATCTACTGGTTTAGTGATCCAAAACAGTCGAATAATTCTATAGTAAAGTCTGTTTCCTGGAGGCCCTGGAGGCAGTGTGCGAGAACTATTGTACTGGAAATTTGTACCTGGATACGCTGTACTATACTGAATATGGGAACCGAGGCCCAGGTGCCAACACTAATAAGAGAGTAAAATGGAAAAGGGTACTATGTGCCAACTGGAAAGAGTCAAGTGGTTCAGCTCACAGGTGGTTCATTTCTCCAAGGAGACCAGTGGCTAAGAGCCACAGGTTTTCCTTGCTTGGCCTTAAACACCCTTCAGACAACAACTGAATTCAGCTTTCTATTGACTCTCCAAGATTCGGTCGTACCTTTGGTGGCTTATATCTTTCACTCCTTATTTTAGATCCTTATTGACTCTCATTGAAGCTTGAGGAGTCTGTGACAAATCAGGAACTCGGTCCCCACACCTGGTGTATTCCATTTCTGGGAATTTCTCCTTGAGTTTGGGGTTTTGTTGTTTCATTTGAGAATGTGTGGTAGTGAGCATAAGCCGTACGTTGTTGGATTTAGGAGTGATCAATTAAGTAGCAGAAAATGATTTCCTTTTAATGGCAGAGGAGATTTTTGGATCTTTACCTTTGTCAACATGAAGTTTATGAAACTTGGATCAATGCCAGATTCATTTCAGACAGATTTGAACAACAATATCAGGTGAGACATTTTGAAGCTTAATTCCATTCTGTTTTTTGTTTTCTTCATAAAATTTCACAATTTATGTTTGATGTAAATCACCTTATGGCGTTTTCTCTTCCTGTTCCTTG
This sequence comes from Mallotus nudiflorus, assembly GCA_947683625.1. NCBI lineage: Eukaryota > Viridiplantae > Streptophyta > Magnoliopsida > Malpighiales > Euphorbiaceae > Mallotus > Mallotus nudiflorus. The sequence continues at coordinate 1,070,368 of CANTUR010000125.1, forward strand.
GTTTTCTGTTCATTGATGATGTTTCACACACCCAGTTCTTTAATGTAGCTTTGTCATTGTTGAGTGCTTTGAGACTTTTTTTTTCCATCTGGAATAGTAATTTACAAGATAGTCAAATTTTTTGGTAGTCTTTCAGTTTCCATGGATAGATACTCGTGTAGTAAAGTAAAAGAGTCTTCTTTAAGATAGTTTTGGAATCTTGCAAGTCCAGTTGGTTCATGATTTTTTTCAGTCATGTAGACTGCCTCTCTCAAAATTGGTTTCTGGAGTTCATCATTCTGCATACGGGTTGATGTCTCTAAAATAAGGATAGTCATATCAGATCATAGACAAATTATAGGTTTGTTGCTCAATCTGCAATAGGATTAATGAAAGAACGGAAAGAAATCAGAACGAATTACTGACCAAAAAAATCAGCTGAATTCTCAAACATTGAATGATAGCTTGATCATTGATACACGATCTTCATTTCATGATTAAATGTGGTCTTGTACAAAAATGGTCGTCTTTGAGTGGCCTGCCCTTGAGGAGGCATCTGCTTCTTTGGCTCGTTGACCTCACAGATTTGTTCTTTATAAGAGAAGGGTCCTCGAGGGTGAGGGGTGGCATTCTGCCTCATAAAGCTCAAGTCCTCCTCTTACTTTATGTTTTTAGTATCCTTGGATTATGCATGTACTTCTATGAATGTATTCTGTGAAATATGTAGCTTATGAGTGATTACCCTGTTATTACATCATGAAAAGTTTTATCTTTTCCTTGCAGATCTGTGGCTAATGATTTGGCAACTGACTTCATCGTTAATGTTGGGGATGTAAAGTTCTATCTGCATAAGGTACATTTAATCTTGTTGAACCATCAAACTTTTTAAGCTTATGACTAGTGGATCTTTAACGTCACTGACATGGTCGTTTTCTGAAGTAACCAAAATGTATAGTATTTTTGGCATTTAGCATTTGATGATCCTTGTTGGTATTAAGTTAATCAGCATAAAGTTGTTTGTCATTTTACTTCAATCATTTTGGCAGCAGTGGCATAAATAATACATGCAACTGGGCTATGTTGTGAAATCTTTGTGATACTAATGAACAATATGGTTTGCAGTTTCCTCCTGTCAGAAAGTGCTCGATTGCAGAAGTCCGCTACAACTGCCTCTGAAGATAGCAGTGATGAAGTTGACATTTCTGACATTCTTGGTGGGCCTGCTGCCTTTGAGATATGTGCCAAATATTGTTATGGCATGATTGTGACACTCAATACTTATAATGTTGTTGCCACAGCAGAGTATCTTGGAATGCATGAAACCATTGAAAAAGGGAACCTCATTTACAAAACAGATGTTTTCCTTAGCTCTAGCATTTTCCGTGTCTGGAAGGACTTGATCATTGTTCTTCAGACCACAAAGTCACTGTTGCCATTATGTGATGAACTGAAGGCAAGTAATTGTGTTGAGGCAGTGGCTACCAAGGCTTGTGTTGATATTTCAAGAGTTAACTGGTCCTATAGCTATACTGGAAAAAACTGCCAGAGGAAAATGGGAGTGATCCAAATGCAAATGGTACAAGAAACCGGTCTGTTCCAAAGGACTGGTGGGTTGATGATTTATGTGATCTTGATATTGATTTATACAACCGTGTTATCTTGGCGATTAAATCCAATGCTATACTTTCTGCTGATGTGGTTGGAGAAGCGTTGAAAGCTTATGCTTATAGAAGATTTCAAGGTTTAAGGGTATGGTCCAGTGTGGATAAGCAGTAAAGTACAGATCAACAGTTGATACAATTGTGTGGCTATTGCCTGCTGAGCGAGAATAGCAGCTCAGATTCATCGGACAGTCTTGGTTCTGCTAACCCAGAAGAAGCTAAGTCTACTCCTTCAAGAAATAGAAGGCATTCTGTCTCTTAGCAGAAATTACTTAGAATAGTTTTTTTCTGGTTGTCTTTCGATTTTTTTTTTTTTGGGGGGGAGGGGTTGGGTTAACTTGGTCAATGGTATTAACAAGAAGAAAAGTAATATAGTCGTGAAAAAAGAATTTATACAAAGATTTTCTGTGGCTAAAACAGCTGCAGCAGCAGCAGCAGCAGCTCTTGTCAGAATTAGAAAACAAGAAACGCCTGAAAATGATTTTACTCTTTTGTTTCAAGTGATGAGGTCAATGTTCTTGTAGCTGCTATGGTTCATGGACACGGACACAAAATTCTGTAGATACCTTAAAGCTATGGCTTTTAACTGAAGCTGTCCTTTATCAGTTCAAGAACACCTCATATATATATATATACATATGATAAATAAAGAGAAGCAGAAAATTGATATGAACATAGCGATGTTGTAGGTGTCTGTTTTGCTAACTTAAGCAATACAGACAGCTCTGAATCTGACATCAATGGGGAAGAGAAGTTCCTGTCTACAACTTCTGTGGCTGTTTCTGCATTCTGTGAGCAGACATATCACGAGCACTGATGTGCCGAATCTCTTATGTTATTCACAATGCGAATGCCACCCATGTAGATTTATTTTCTGAGAACCGCCATTAATTATACAATTGAACATCTCAAGTTAGCTAAGGACAATGCTGTAGGCATTGGAAGAGAAGCGAAAGATTCCACCCAAAAGATGGCTTTAGAGGACTGTCAGGATTTGCTGCAATTTGCAGTCCAAGAGCTACAAGAAACGTTCTTACCTGTGGAGAATAGCAGTTTGACCGCTGGCAAAGACATGGAGGCTGAGTCAAAAACTAGCTGAATGCTGTTATATCATACAAAGAAACATGTCTGGATGTACTCACTAGGACAAAGCTTCACAAGATAATGTCTGATGGCCTTGTCAGCGCCACGGAGTTAACAAGCATTGCTTTGGCCATTGTTTCAGCTATGTCACATACAGCATATATGCCTTTTAACATTCCACTCAACTTTAATACCAAGATGACTCGACGAACCCTGGAAGCTGGTGATGCCAACGGCATTGCTGGCCATGGCGCTGATAGGTTTCCTATGTCGATGCCAATGGAGACAAAAATAATAATAATAATAATAATAATATTTATAACCAAAACTTTGGGTTATTACAAGTTAGCTGTTATTTTATAAAAAATGTTTTAAATCAATTTAAATTAATCATAATTAAATTAGATAATAAATTACGCCTAATTTTTTCTTTTTTGTTTAAAAAAAAACTTGGGAAGGAATGAGAACTTTAGACTCAGTAAATGCCCACAACATCAAAAAATGACCGTCATTAGCATCTTCCATTACATATTCTTTGGAATAATTGGTTCCAGTGTTCCATCATAATCACAATCTATCTGCTAATTGCTTTCATTTTTTCTCCTTAATTTTCTAGCTTTCATTTTTTTATTTCCACCTATATTCTCCATTGTCTACCCTCACAATAGCCTTTTAATTATTCCTTCAATTTCAATGGTCAGGTATACTAAACACAAGCATGCTAATTGTTTTCATTTTTCTCCTTAATTTTCTAGCTTTCACATTTTTATTTCCACCAAACTTCCATTACCTACCCTCATAACCTTTTAATTATTCCTTCAGTTTCAATGGTCAGGTCAATTTGTATGTATTATTAGTATTGTTAATTCATTGTAAGTACTTTTAGATTGAATGTAAACTACTTTTTGTGCGATGAATAAAATTTTCGTCTTTGTTCAAAACAACCAAAAATATAATATATAAGTAGAGTGGATTTCAGTACCGCTGAGCTTTGTGTTTTGTTGAGAAGGTACACATTCGGCCTATCAGACATATGGTCTTTGCTGGGCTGAAGAGGCTGTTTTTGTTTGAATGTCAAATGTAATTTGTATCTTGAGTTAAGAGATGCATATCAATTAACATATATTGTTGCGTTGATGAAGTTCAATTTTTGGGGTCACCCATTTTAAGGATGATTGATTTTTTCTTAGTTACTCCATTTTGGTCTCTTTTTCTGCATCTGGTATTATGGCAATATTGTTATCTGTTAAAATGTTGAATGATGTTGTTGAATTTCCAAATTCTGACATGATATTGCAGTTAGCTAAAAGGTCAGCTAACAAACATTACTCGACAGATTTCATGCCACAATTTGACATATCGGGACCTTAAAAATTAAGGTTAATTGATAGCTTTTGATACAATCAAACTTATGGTAAAATATAAAAACAAGTGGCTAACAATAATTAGTATTATGGAAGTAGTGCAAAAATCTATATATATTAAATGTTGTTAAGGACCTATTTGGTTAAGTTATTGTTAGTAGCTGATAGCTGATTACTGTTAAGTATTTGAATAATTAATTACAACTGTTGTTTAAAATTTTAATGACCAATATAGATATTTATTAAACTAGTTTAATAATATTATAAAAGTATATATATATATATATATATATATATATATATATATATATATATATATATATATATATATGTTTGTGTGTGATATTTGACAAATAATATACTTAAACAATAACATTATATATTATTTTAATAATAATATTATAAAGGTAATACTAGCCATCAATTGAATCATTTTAATAATACTGTAAAGGTATATATAATTTATTTGTAAATATAATTTTATATATTTTTTATAATATTTTTTAGTTATATAAATTATTTAAAAATAATATATAATAATAAATAAAAATTTATCATCTTCGATTTATAAGTTATTAAAATAATTAATAGATAGTTAGAAAAAATAAATAATATCATAATTCAATAAAGAAAGTAGAAATTTATATTTGGTATACTTGCTTTTTAATTTCTAATAAAAAGAAAATTATAACCCTATGTTAAAAAAAAGTTTCATGCCAAAACGAATGAAAAAAAAAAAAAAAAGAGCTAATATCTCAATATTCCAAACACATGATGATATCAAACCTTGGATATTATACCCAAGTCAAAAAAACCAACAAGCAATTTGTGTCAAGGATGATAGTAAGCATTTGGATATTACAGACAAGTTAAAAGTTATTGGAAATAGGAAATATATAGGCATAAGTAGGATATTAAGAATACATGGATATTTTATTAATTGTATTTTAATAAAATGTAGTTGTTTACAAAAACAGTATAAATTGGAGTTGATACCAATTGTACTACTTAGACGGTATAACAGTTATCAACTGCTATTCAACAATATTAACCATATTATGAATGTGAATGAACAATATATTGCTTGTGAATGAACAATATATTGCTTGTGAGAGAATAGTACTCAAATAGTGAAAAGAAAATCTCTATATAAAGGGATTGAAATTCATTAATGAGAATGTTAAGAAAAAGAAGAAGAAAAGATAGATTACTCTCCAAATTCTTTCAATATTATAGTTCTCTAAATTCTCTCTAAATTCTCTCAAAATCATTCTACTATAAAATATTTTTCTTCTAGTTAAATACTACTAAATTCAAGTTTAGTTCTATAACAAAATAAGTAATTCAATCTTTATTTTCACAACACGTTATCAGCACGAGGAGCTCTCGATTAAAACAATAAGGTACATATTTCTTAATATTTAGTATTTATGAATATATTAGTTGATTATATATTATCATGGATGGCTATGCCTCCTACTAATTTATATATTTATATTTATTTCTTCAATCTAACTTTATATTAATTGTTATTTTTATTTTGTTTTACTAACTACACCATTGATGCAAATATTGCTAGAAATGGTTCTAACCTTATGGATGGCTATGCCTCCTACCAATTTATATTTATGCACATTTATTTTTTTTTATTATTTATGTTAATGGAAGGCTATACCCCATTTTATATTAATGGATGGTTTTGCCCCATATTTATACATATCGTTATGTTAACTCACTTGCTATAAATAATCATATCAACATTATTTATTGATTTTACTTTATATAATTTATTTCTCAATATATTATATTAAAAAAAAATTCTAACGGTTATATTTTTATTACCAACGGTAATATAACGGTAATAAACGGCTATATTTTTCATTATAAATAGATGAGCTATAAATTTTATTCATTCACACAAATTCATACATTTTCTCTTTCTCTCTTTACTCTAAATTGTAAACATGATTTGGTATATTTATATTTGTGTTTTGATCATGACTATTATAATAGTTTTAGGAATAATTAATATGGAAGATGATTTTCTATTTGATATAATTTCAAGTATTATTGTATCATTTTTTGTACCACTATTATTTCTTGCAATATTCATTCATGATATAATTAATTAGTAAATTCTGATCATGTTTGATTTTTTTTTAGTAGTCATCAAATTTATGAATTCTAATTGAGTTATATTTTTTTATTAGTTATCATAATGACAAATCTAGCAAAGCTTGAGTTCGTTGCTCTTGACATCACGGGAAAAAATTATATGTCTTGGATTCTAGATGTAGAAATGCATCTTCAATCAATGGGGTTAATTGATACTATAAAAGAAAATAATAACACCTCATTGCAAGATAAGGCCAAGTCTATAATTTTTCTCCGTCGTCATCTTGATGAAGGATTAAAATGTGAATATTTGACTATCAAAGATCCAAGTGTTCTTTGGAAGGATCTAAAAGACAGATATGATCATCAAAGAGATGTAATACTACTAGTAGTCACTGATGAATGGAGAGCTTTACGCTTTCAAGATTTCAAAAAAGTGAGTGACTATAATTCTGCAATGTTCAGAATAGTATCACAATTAAAATTCTGTGGACAGACAGTCACAGATGAGGATATGCTGGAGAAAACTTACTCCACATTTCATGCATCAAATGTTACACTGCAACAACAATACAGGATGCAGAGATTTAAAAAAATATTCTGAACTAATTTCATGCCTACTGGTAGCTGAGAAAAATAATGAACTCTTGATGAAAAATCATCAATCCCGTCCCACTGGCTCAATAGCATTTCCAGAAGCAAATGCTACAAATTATTCCAGATATAAAAATTACAATAGCCGTGGACGTGGGAGAGGTAGAGGTCGTGGACGTGGAAGAGGTCAATTCTTTGGCCATAGTCGTGGAAATAAATATAATAATACTCCACAACAAACTCAGACTCAACCTCAAAAGAAGTTAAAATCAGTTATCAGTGGTGTTCAAGAAAGGCCTCAATATAAGTCTGAAACTGTGTGTTTTAGATGTGGTAGTAAAGGACACTGGTCACGAATTTGTCGAACACCACCACATCTTTACCAACTTTATAAGGCATCATTGAAAGGCAAAGAAAAGGAAATAAACTTCAATGAGCATCATACTCATGTTAATGATACAACTCATTTAGATGTTTCTGATTTTACTGATGATTTTACTGACAATGGAAATTGAGACATCTATAATTTTAAGTATATTGTTATTACTTATTTGATTCTGAAGAATATGTTATTGTTATGTATGTTATTTTTAAATTAAATAAAATGTCCTACTTTATAATTATTTTATGTTTTTACCTTAATTGATTAATTTTGTGTTTATCTATTTTGAAGTTTAATATGGATTGTACTCAACATAAAGATAATATTGGAGATCTCTGCATACCAGATAGTGGTACTACACATACTATCTTGAAAAATAGAGATTATTTCTCTGAAATAAAGCCCACAAAGGCAGTTGTAAAAACAATATCAGGTCCTGTAGATCTAATTGAAGGAATTGGCAAAGCTAAATTTATGTTACCAAATGGAATAAAGTTTATAATTGATGAAGCTTTGTTTTCACCAAAATCAACAAGAAATTTGTTGAGTTTTGATGACATATATCGAAATGGGTGTGATACCCAATCTATTACTATAAATGGTAACAAATATTTAAATATAGTTTCCTATGAATCAAGAAAAATGCAAGTATTGGAAAGACTGCCAAAACTCCCTACTGGATTGCATTACATGCATATACATGTAATTAAATCAAATATGGCAGTAAAAGAAAAATCTTATGATCCTTCAATAATAAATTTATGGCATGACAGATTAGGTCATCCTGGATCAGTAATGATGCGAAGGATAATTGAGAATTCACATGGGCATCCCTTGAAGGGGCAAAGAATTCCTCAATCAAATGAAATGCCATGTACAACTTGTTCTCTTGGAAAATTAATCTTGAGACCTTCACCATCTAAAATTCAAAATGAATCACCTATGTTTCTTGAAAGAATTCAAGGTGATATATGTGGGCCAATTCACCCACCATGTGGACCATTCAGATATTTTATGGTATTAATTGATGCATCTAGTAGATGGTCACATGTTTGTCTATTGTCAACTCGTAATGTTGCATTTGCAAGGTTGCTTGCTGAAATTATTAAATTACGAGCACAATTCCCTGATTATACAATCAAGAGGGTAAGACTTGATAATGCTGGTGAATTTACATCTCAAGCATTCAATGATTATTGTATGTCTACTGGGATCATTGTTGAGCATCCCGTTGCCCATGTACATACTCAAAATGGTTTAGCTGAATCATTGATTAAACGACTTCAGTTTATTGCTAGACCATTAATAATGAGAACAAAGCTTCCCATTTCAGTTTGGGGTCATGCAATCCTACATGCTGCTTCATTAATTCGCATCAGACCTAGTGCATATCATAAATACTCCCCACTACAATTGGCATTTGGTCAAGAGCCAAATATTTCCCATCTCAAAATTTTTGGTTGTGCAGTATATGTACCCATTGCGCCACCTCAGCGCACAAAAATGGGTCCTCAACGAAGATTAGGAATTTATGTTGGGTTTGAAACACCCTCGATTATTAGATATCTTGAACCTCTAACTGGTGATGTTTTTACAACACGTTTTGCTGATTGCCAATTTAATGAGGTTGTTTTCCCAACATTAGGAAAAGGGGAGAAAGAAGTGAAAAGGGATATTTCATGGAATGAACCATCATTATTGCATCTGGATCCTCACACAAAACAATGTGAATTAGAAGTGCAAAAGATTGTGCACTTACAAGCAATTGCAAATCAATTGCCAGATGCATTTACTGATACAAAAAGAGTGACTAAATCATATATACCAGCAGCCAATGCTCCTGCTCGTATTGAAATTTCAGAAATAAAATCTGAGAATAAAGACACTCATGAGTCTAAAACACGCCAGAAGCGTGGAAGACCAATTGGTTCTAAGGATAAAAATCCTCGAAAGAGAAAGGGAGTAGATAATCATATTGATAGCGAGGAAAATATCCCTGAAGAAATAGAAAATAAAGAAAGTCATGAAACATTATCATATACTGTTGCATGTGAAATCATAAATGACAAAGATGATCCTGAACCAAAATCAGTCATGGAATGTCAAAATAGGCATGATTGGATAAAATGGAAAGATGCTATGCAGGCTGAATTGGACTCACTAAACAAACGAAATGTTTTTGGGCCAATTATTCCTATGCCTAAAAATGTGAAACCTGTAGGATACAAGTGGGTCTTTGTACGAAAGAGAAATGAGAAAAATGAAATAATAAGGTACAAAGCTAGACTTGTAGCTCAAGGTTTTTCACAAAGGCCAGGAATTAATTATGATGAAACATATTCTCCTGTTATGGATGCAATTACGTTCAGGTATCTGATTAGCCTAGTAGTTTCTAAGAAATTAGAAATGCGTCTTATGGATGTTGTGACTGCTTATTTGTATGGATCACTTGATAGTGACATTTATATGAAAATCCCTGAAGGATTTAAAATGCCTGAAGCATTAAGTACAAAACCCAAAGAAATGTATTCGATCAAGCTCCAGAGATCTTTATATGGGTTAAAACAGTCTGGGCGCATGTGGTATAATCGTTTAAGCGATTATTTGATTAATAAAGGATATGTGAGTAATATTATTTGCCCATGCATTTTTATTAAGAAAACAATAACCGGATTTGTGATTATAGCTGTATATGTTGATGATTTGAATATCATTGGAACAGAAAATGAGATCCATGAAGCAACAGTATACTTAAAGGAAGAATTTGAAATGAAAGATCTTGGAAAAACCAAGTATTGCCTTGGTTTACAAATTGAGCAAATGCACAATGGGATATTTGTGCATCAATCAAATTACACAGAAAAGATCTTGAAACGCTTTAATATGGATAAAGCAAATCCTTTAAGTACTCCAATGGTCGTTAGATCACTCAATATTGAAACTGATCCATTTCGACCCTGTGAAGAAAATGAAGAAATTCTTGGTCCTGAATTTCCATATCTCAGTACCATTGGAGCTCTAATGTATCTTGCTAATTGTACTAGACCTGACATTTCTTTTGCAGTTAATTTATTAGCGAGGTTCAGTTCAGCTCCAACAAAAAGGCATTGGAAAGGGGTCAAACATATACTTCGATACCTTCAAGGAAATGTTGATTTGGGTTTATTTTATTCTAACAATTCAAAACAAGAATTGATTGGTTATGCAGATGCAGGACATTTATCTGATCCTCATAAAGCGAAATCTCAAACAGGCTATGTGTTCACAAATAATGGAACTGCAATTTCTTGGCGTTCCCAGAAACAAACGCTTGTCACTACTTCCTCAAATCATTCTGAAATTATTGCACTACATGAAGCAAGTAGAGAGTGTGTGTGGCTTAGATCAATGACACATCATATTGAAGAATCTTATGGTTTTCCAGTCAACAAAAGTCCAACAATTTTATATGAAGATAATGCAGCATGCATTGCACAGTTAAGGGAAGGATATATCAAAAGTGATAGAACCAAACATATACCTCCAAGATTCTTTTCATACACTCAAGAGCTAATAAAAGACAATCATATAGATATCAAGTATATTCAGTCTAGCCAGAATTCAGCTGATCTTTTCACAAAGGCACTTCCAACTGCAATCTTTAGAAAGCACGTTCACGATATTGGAATGCGACATCTACATACTATGTGAAGGAAGATTATACATATCAACTTGAGGGGGAGAATATCATGTACTGTACTCTTTTTCCTTAAGCTAAAGTTTTTCCCACTGGGTTTTATTTAGCAAGGTTTTAACGAGGCAGTTGCAAAATATTGTTATTCAAGGGGGAGTATTATGAATGTGAATGAACAATATATTGCTTGTGAATGAACAATATATTGCTTGTGAGAGAATAGTACTCAAATAGTGAAAAGAAAATCTCTATATAAAGGGATTGAAATTCATTAATGAGAATGTTAAGAAAAAGAAGAAGAAAAGATAGATTACTCTCCAAATTCTTTCAATATTATAGTTCTCTAAATTCTCTCTAAATTCTCTAAAAATCGTTCTACTATAAAATATTTTTCTTCTAGTTAAATACTACTAAATTTAAGTTTAGTTCTATAACAAAATAAGTAATTCAATCTTTATTTTCACAACAAACGAAACATATTTTATTAGTTGTTGGAAACTAAACAGTTAACAACTGCATCTCATAGTTAAATCAAACACCTTTTAAGTTAAAATTTTGACAAGTATCTAAAATATTTATGTATTTTTTTTAACTAAAACACTATTATACATAACTTAATATTACTCAAATTCTAAAAATATTTATACACTAAATATTTTTCTACCTAAATCATTCAAATTTTTTTTTTCAAACTATTAAATAATTTTTTTCAAAAAAATTTAAAAAATATAATAATTATTTAGTATTATTTTTTTTACTAAAACACTACTATATATACCCTAATACTAATCTAACAATTTTAAAAACTAATCTTATTATAACTAAAAAATTATGTTAACAAAAATTAAAGAAAATAAAATTAATATGATATATTTTATTTTAAATTTATTTAATTATTATTTTATTTAAATTATTTATTTTAAAATATTTATATTATTTACAGTCCATGTAAAACGTACATTCACTACTATTTGTCATTAAAACATGTGATGAGAAATATTATAATGTATGATAAAAAAAAATATAATTAGTAAACCATGGATAATTGCCTTATAAAGAGAGTGCAAATCAACCTAAAAATCTTTAATCATTTTTATCAAACTATTAAAAATAAACATATACTTTTATCAAGTTTGAAGCACAAAGCAACAGAATTAATTAAGTTGTTAAAGTATTATTTAAGCATATGAAATTTGAGCGAATGAAGTTTTAGACCGGATAATCTTAGTAGGGGTATCAAGGATCAAAAGGTCATGGGTTTAAATTATAGTGTTGTCAAAATCTTGACCAAAAATAGTTATAATAGTTGTTAATGATATATATATAGTGACAAGAAAAAGATTAATTAGAGTATAAAGTCAAATGCAAAAGGTAAATAAATGGAATAAATATATAAATGGTGTTTGAACCTTTTCATTTTTGCTATATTGGTGTTCGAATAATTTTTTTTTTTTTACAATTGGGTGTTTGAATTTGTAAAATATTTTTAAATTGGTGTCTCAAATAGATTTTACAGATTAAAAGGACTTATGTGTCTTATTTTAAACAATATAATGACTTAAATGTTCTTTTACCTGTAAATTAACTTATTTTAGTATTAGATTCATTCTCATTTTTAATTTAAAAAATTTAAATTTTTTAAAAATATACTAAATATTATTAAAATAAAATAAAATATTATTATGGAAAATAAAAATAAAATAAAAATATTAAATTAATTTTTAAATTACCATAAAGAGTGAAAAGAAAAATACAATTTTTTAAAATAAAAAAAGTAAAAGTTTTTTTATTATAATTAAAAATAAAAAATAAAAGAAATTTTAATAAATAAAAATTTTATTTGACTAAAATTATGAATAAAAAATTAAATTCAACAACTATCAGAAAATTAAATTTAATCACTATAATTAATAAAATAAAAAAATAATTAATATTTTCAATTTAATATGATAGATAAAAAAAATACTCTTTCATTTCATTTTTTTTTTTAAAATAAGTAGAATAAAAAAGAAAATAAAGTTTAATATAAAAGAAGAGTATTGGTTCAAAACAAGAAACATAAACACTTTGACATATAAAACTTGTTAGAAACACCATGTTAGAAATTTTTTACAGATTCAAACACCTAATTGCAAAATAAAATTGTTTGAACGCTAAAATAGAAAAGGTAAAAAAATTCAAATACCATTTATGCATTTATCCCTAAATAGAAATAAATTAAACATAAATTTTTGCTTATTTCAGATACACAATTGTATCTAACATTAGGTTTTATATTTTGTTTTTGTCTCAAAGATGAAAATTCATTTCATCACTGGAAAATATTATATAAGAGTATAATTAGTACACTAAAAATACTCTCTTTTTTCATAGAGAGAACCATTATACTAAAAAATAAATACAAATAAGCACATAGTGTAAGAATTCTCCCTGGTGAAAATAAAAAGAAACCTTCATCGATCATTTGTGTCATATGCATCTGAGATGTATTGAAGGAGGCAAATCAGAGCATAATTTGACTATATTTTCCAGATCTTCACCTTATCATTACCTTAATCTACCATTTGATAGCTTCAATGAAATGATCAAAGCACTAAAATTGGAAACACCTTCTCACAAAAATTCTAACATAAAATACGAAAATATTCATAAAGATTTGAGTTTTATACTCAAATCCAATGTAACTATTTGTTACAAGTACAAAAAACAAAATGATTTAGTGAGGAACAACTCTACATAAGATTTTGTATATATTAACATACATAGCTAGTTTTGATTTTTGTGCTACCTAGTGGGTAAGAATTTTCCAACAGGAAGACCTTTTTTTTTTAGGAATAAGGTTTGATTTGGCCCTCAAACTTTTCGTGAAAGTTCAATTTGGCCCAAAATGAGCTTTTTCACCATTTCAACCTAATACTTATAATTATTGGCTCATTTAAAACCTTTATGTGACAAAATTAGGAGCGTACAACTCAGATGCATTTAATAATGGGGTCAAATTAATGAGATGGTTAGATATCTAATTCCTTATTCTTAATTCCTAATTCTTTATAAACCCTAATTCCTAATTTGAGAAAAAAATTCCCAATTTGCAAAACCCTAGTTCTGTTTTACCAATTCTTTTTTCTCAGTGGCTAAAAAATGTCTTCTGCATCTTTATCAACATCCTATCATTCTTATAATTTGTCCAATCAGCTTCCTTAGTTCAAGGGAGCAAAATTTGATTATGATGGTCCTGAGAAGAGATGTGAGTGTCGCCCTAGAAGTTTGAAGGCTCCAATGCACATTTCATGGACTAGAAGCAATCTGGGAAGAAGGTTTTTCAACTGTTTTAAGGCAAGATGTTAGTTTAGGTTCATGTTTAGTGTTAAGAATAGAAATGTATTTCAATAATTGAATTGAGAAAATTGGAAATTTCAGTGTGAATGTTGATTTTTTGAGTGGAAAGATGAGAAATTACAAGTTGGTCTGTTGAAGTAATTAATGGACTAAGGGCAGAGTTAATGAGGCTGGAAAATGAGGTTTTTGATTGTAGAGCTTATACATATTGCATATGCAGAGGAAAAATCAATTTCCTTCAAAATGAGATAGAGAATCTACAAAAGATAATGGCTGAAGCAACAAGTGAAGCACAAAAGAACAAGAAGAAAATAAGAATTCTGTGTATTTTTTTAGGAGTAGCTTTGTTTATCATTAGCTTTGTAATTAGTTGGAAGACTTGATTTGCATCAGAATTCTGGGAAATGGTTGGCTATTTAGGAGTAGCTTTGTGTTTCTCAAACTTATTTTGGATGGTTGATGGCTTATTATTAGTTATCATGACCCAAACTGGGGAGTTATGACCAGCGCTAGAGAACGGAAATTCTTTTGAATCCGGAACCCATAGCAAGCCTTAAAAATAAAAACGCATGCAATAATAAATACAAATACACTAGAATTAAAACTTTTAATTAATATAAAAATAAAACTTATATCATATCATAAAAAAAAATATCTTATACAATATTCAAATATAATATCTCTGATAAAAATAACACAACTACTACAATAACATCACTACTACTGCAGCTTCTAGAATACAAACAAAAGTTCAGATATAAAATTTACATAATCTAGCTGGGGCTGAAGAAGACCAGTGAAGGAGTCTACTACTGAGGTCTGAAGAAGTAGAATGTCCTAAAAAAATATTGAGAGGGATCAGACCTCACTGAGTGAATTTATATATATATATATATATATATATACACGTGCAGTTCATACAGATGCTGAAATCCACTTTTATATAATCATAGATGCATAAAAATATATTAGTTGAAGGATCAGAGCAAAACCCTAACATAGTTCGCAACCTCGATCATAAAACTCACTAGCCATACATGCTTAATTAATTTCAAATATTTCTCTTTTTCCATTTTAGATAGTAGTCTCACCTCGAGACACTAAGTCAACTAAGCTCCTACAGTCTCACTGTTAGTGTGATTAGCCTCGACACATTAGGTCAACCGAGCTCTCGCAATCACATTACTCACTCTCACTGTAAATCTCATTAATCATAACTCAAATCTCACATCAATAAATCTCATGATGTCAAATTCTAAATCTAACGCACTGGTACGTACACAGTTCTAGTGCAGCCTACTAGGTAGCACATTCTAATGCTATCCTTCAAATAAATCTTATAATTATTAAAAAATAATAAAATGCATAATGTAAACGTGATAGCATTCATTTTAAAGAAATATACCAATCATAAATCAAATATATATAGAATATATACCAAAGATATACCGAAGATATATCAAATATATATTCAACATATACCAAATATATATCTCAAACATTTAATAAAATAAATTATTTTTAAATACATTATAAAAATTATGGATGCTCATAATTATGCATTCTACATGCAATGCACATATAATATAATAACTCACAGTTTTACACTCCTCTAAATAAACTTGACTGGCCTGGTCAGATAGACCTTGATCTCAACGCAACTGTCGAAAAGTATAATAATAACAATATCAGAATAAATTTCTAACTTTACACTTTTAGGAATACTAATGAAAGACTTGATCTACAACACGATTCAATCAAAATCCAAAACTCAATATCGATCCGATGTCACGTTTTACGAGAATTCTATCAAAAGTTTGGCAAAGTCTCCTTTGTAAAACGGACGTCTCACTACTAAAAGTAGAGCCGATCCTAAAAATAAATACACTTCAATAATACACAACAACACAACTTCTCGAGTTGGGATCCCAAACTACGCAATTTTCCAACCGAGAACCAAAATTCACAATAATAAATAATTTAATAGTAATAAAAAAATCAATAAAATCCATAAAATCAAGAAAATACCTCAATACACTTTATTTAAATAACAATAACATTAAATATAATATTTCCACATTAATTAAATAAAATCTCAAATAAATTATATAGTGTTAATAAAAATCCATTTTTCAAATACTTAACGTCAAATAGTAAAATTTATCAATAATTATTTAAATTGATTAAATATGTAATAAACATAAGTCCAAAATCCATTTAATCACAAAAACAATAAATAAAACTATTATTTGAACATATTTTCAGAAATTATTATTAATTAGTTAAAAATAGTAAATAATTCGTAAAAATTGTTTTGATACTATTTATTATTATGAAATTATTTAAAACATATAATTTAAAAATAGTTTCAACAAAATTACAAAGTTTACCAATTGTGCAAAAATTACATAATGCTAAATATTTTCCAAAAATTACTATAAATCAATAAAAAATTATTCTCATTTCTAAAGCTAATTATTTAAATTAACTATACAAATTAACATAATTTTCAATATAAAACATATAATTAATAAAATTCATTTTATTTATCAAAAATACAATATTTATACATAAATTAAATAAATTCAGAAAAGTAAAATAAAAATATGTATGAGTAGCTAATGATGTACACAACAACATTACTAAAAAAAAATTAACAAGAATCATACAATATCAATAGACATAAACTCAAACTTGAAGAAAACTCACTAACACATACATATATCCATAAGGTTTGACTTAAATAAAATGTATACCACAAATAATAAATAAAATAAATATACTAAATTTACACTATTCACAATTTTATAAAATAATGATATTATTAAATAAATAAATAATATTTGACAATGAACTAACTTTTAAATCACACAAAATAATCATAATATATAGAAATTTAAAATATTATTAACACTGCATATTTCAAAATAAATTTTAATAATTTAAAATAATGGATTATCACAATCTTCCCCCTTACAAAAATTCATCCTCGAATTTCAAATAAAAGAACAGAGGATAAGAATTTATTGAGGAAAAAGGTAAGGGTAGGCCACTTGTATCTCAGCCTCAGTCTCTAACGTGTGATCTTTCACACTGTTGCTCCTCCACAACACCTTGACCATTAGGATCTGCTTCGAATGCAACCAATGAACTTGATAATCAACAATCGCAACTGGCTCTTCCTTATACGTCAGATCTTTGTTCACTTATACACTCTAGGCTACAACATGTGCGAACATTGGATGCACTTGAGACAAATTTGGAGGCAAAGCCAACGATATACAACCATGCCAACTCTCTCCAGAATCTCAAATAGTCCAATATATTTTGGTGCTAACTTTCCTTTCTTGTCAAACCTCATCACACCCTTCATCGAAGACACCTTCAGAAACACATAATCTCCAACTTCAAACTCCACATCCTTACGCTTCAAATCTGCATAGATCTTCTGCCTGCTAGCTGCGGTCTTTAATCTCCTTCTAATCACAACAACCTTCTCAACTACTTCCTGAACAATCTCTGGTCTAGTTAACACTCTCTCTCTCTAATCTTATCCCAACACAAAGGAGAAATACACTTCCTTTCGTATAAAGCTTCATATGGTGCAATCTTAATACTGTTATAGTAGCTGTTATTATAAGAAAACTCTACCAATGGTAGATGATCATCCCAACTACCTCCAAGATCTAATACACACATTCTCAACATATTCTCAAGTGTCTGGATTGTCCTCTCAGATTGACCATCTGTCTGAGGGTGAAAAGTAGTACTGAAATCAAGCTTGGTGCCCATTGATTCCTACAACTTTTACCAAAATTGAGAGGTAAACATTGAACCTCTATAAAATACAATAGAAACAGACACTTCATAAAGGCACACAATATGCTTAACATATAGCTTAGCCAACTTAGCTACAAAATAAGTGGCTTTAATTGGCAAAAAGTGAGTTGATTTGGTTAACCTATCCATAATCACCCAAATGGAATTGTATCCATCCTTTGAACGAGGTAACCCTGTCACAAAATCCATAGCAATTCTCTCCAATTTCCACTCAGGAATAAGAAGAGGCTGAAGCTTCCCAGAAGGCTTATGATGTTCAGCTTTCACCTACTGACACATCAAGCACTTAGAAACATAATCAGCTACATCTCTCTTCAATCTATCCTACTAGTATAAATCTTAGATGTTGTGGTACATTTTAGTAATATCTGGATGTACACTATAAGTTGTAGAATACACTTCCTCAAAGACCTCTTCTCTCAAATTATCCACATTAGGAATGCATAGTCTACCATTGATCCATAAAACACCTTTATCATCAAGTGTAAAATCAGTGAACTTCCCTTCACAAACATTCTCCTCAAGCTCTGCTAGAATAGGATCTCAGCTCTGAGCTACCTTAATCATATCTCTCAACACTTATCTAACTCTGAACTGAGCTAGCAGTCCTTATGATATACTAATCTTCATCATTAAACCTTAATCCAATAACTCATGCAACTCTTGGATCAAAGGTCTTCTCTCCACACTAATGTGAGCAAGACTACCTGAGGACTTCCGACTCAAAGCAGTTGCTACCACATTAGCTTTGCCTAGATGGTAAAGAATATCACAATCATAATCCTTCAACAATTCCAACTATATCCTTTGCCTCAAGTTCAAATCTCTCTGCTGAAAAATGTACTTCAAACTTTTATGATTTGTGAAAATCTCATAAGTCACTATGTACAAATAATGTCTCTAAATCTTGAGAGCAAAGATCATTGTAGCCATCTTTAGGTCATGAATAAGATAATTCTATTCATGCTTCTTTAACTACCTCAAAGCATAAGCTATCACGCTACCATTTTACATCAACACACAACCTAGGCTGACTCTGGAGGTATCATAATACACAATGAATTTATCTTCTCTATTAGGGAAAGTTAGAACTGAAGTTATGGTCAACTTCTCCTTCAGTAAATGAAAACTATTCTCATAAGTATTTAACCACACAAACTTCATATTCTTCTGAGTTAGGCGAGTCATAGGAGCTGCAATTCTAGAGAAATCTTACATAAATTTGTTATAATACCCAGCTAAACCCAAAAAACTTTGAATCTTAGTGATTAATGTTGGTCTGGGCCATTTAGACACTACTTCTATCTTTTATGGATTAACTTGAATGCCATCTTTAGACACCACCTGTCCAATGAATGCAACACTCTCCATCCAGAAATCACACTTCGAGAATTTAGCATAAAGTCGATATTCTCTCAGTGTCTGCAGTACTGTGCTCAAGTGATATACATGCTCTTTCATACTCTTTGAATACACCAGTATATCATCAATAAAGACTACTATAAACTGATCCACAAATGGTTTGAATACCCTATTCATCAGTTCTATGAAAGTAGCTAGTGCATTAGTTAACTCTGAGGACATCACTAGAAACTCATAGTGACCATATCAAGTGTGAAATGTCATTTTAGGAACATCGACTTTACTAATCCGCAATTGATGATAGCCTGACCTCAAGTCAATCTTAGAAAAGAACTGTGCACCCTGAAGTTGATTAAACAAATCATCTATCTTTGAGAGAGGATACTTGTTCTTCACTGTCACCTTATTCAATTCTTTGTAATTTATGCACAGTCTCAATGTACCATCCTTCTTTTTCATAAAGAGGATTGGTACACCCCATGGAGAAACACTAGGTTTAATGAAACCCTTATCTAATAAATCATGCTACTGCTCCTTTAATTCATTTAACTTTGTAGTAGCCATTATGTAAGGTGGCATCAAAATAAGAGCTGTGTCTAAAACCATATCTATACAAAATTCAATCTCTCTGCGAGGTGGTAAACCTAGCAACTCATCAGGCTAGACATCAGTAAACTCATATGCAATCGAAACATTTGTGAGAGATAACTTCTCTACTGAAGTATCCTTGACTAGTGCCAAGTATCCCAGAAAACCTTTCCTCAGCATTTTCCTAGTCGTGATAACAAAGATAAGATTCTGAGTTGCAGAACTCTTGTCACCCACAAACTTAAACTCTTCTTCATCAAGAGTTCTGAAAATCACCTCTTTACTCTGACAATCAACAACGACATAATGTTGAGATAACCAATCCATACCAAGGATCACATCAAACTCCAGCACATCCAACAACACCAATTCCATAGATAATTATCTATCTCCCACTAACACCAAACATCTAGAAAGAATAGTGTCGTTGTCAAATGAATCACTTATAGAAGTGGCAACAGACAAAGGAAATGCCATCCTTGAAGCTTGCCATCACAACTTCGAAGCAAAAATAGGGGACACAAAAGAATGTGTGGCACCTGGTGTCATGACCCAAATTGGGAGTCATGACCGGCGTTAGGGAATGAGAATTCTTTCAAATCTGGAACCTATAGCAAGCCTTAAAAATAAAAGCATGCAATAAATAAATTAAATATGCACCAGAATAAAAAATTTTAAATTAATACAATAGTAAAAACTTCTGTCATATCATAAAATAAAATATCTCATACAATATTTAGAGAAAGGTCTCTGAAATAACAACCAACATTTTACAATACAAAGTACGACTACTACTGCAGTTTTCTAGAGTACAATAAAATCAAGTAATTTACATAGACAAGCTGGGGCTAAAGAAGTCCAGCGGATGAGCCTATTACTGAGGTCTGAGGAAGAAGAATCTCCTATAAAAAATCAACAACTGAGGGGAGTCAGACCTCACTAAGTGAATTGTTATATTATATTTACTTGCACTTCCTGATGTTATATGTAACCAATCATTAGTATATATAATAAATTTATATACAAGCATTTCACATAGATGCTGGAATCACTTTAAATAAGGAATGTTGAAATACATTTGTTTTATTGAAGGATCAAATAGAACCCTATTTAATCGCAACCTCAATCAATAATATCTCTCTAGCCATATAGGCTCACTTAATTCCAAATTAATTCTCTTATTCCATAATAGATAGTAGACTAGCTCCGAGATACTAAGTCAACCGAGCTTTAGCAGTCTCACTATCAGTGTGATTAGCCTCGAGACAGTAGGTCAACTGAGCTCTAGCAACCACACTCTTTAATCATATCAAACTCAAATCAATCAATCAAATATATATCACCGCAAGTGATTCTCAACTCAACCCTAAATCTATCACACCGATACGTACACGGTCCTAGTGTTGCCTATTAGATAGCACGTTCTATTGATATCCTTCAATTAAAAATAAACATACATATGGGAAAATAAATAATGCATAATAACATTCATAATAATAAAATAAACCATATATATACCAGAATTATACCTAAAATAAACTAAGTATATTTCAAGTATATATATGTTAAATAAATTTGAAATCAACCATAAAAATATGCCAAATATAAACCAATAATATAATAAAAACATGCTAAGTATATATAAAAAATATAACATGCATTTATTTTGAAATATATCAAAAATATACTAAAAATATACCTTACATATACTAAACATTTAATAAAACAATTCATGAACAAAGAAATATTAAGACATGAATATTCTAAATCATGCATCCTAAATGTGATGTATATATAAGATAACAACTCACAAGTTTGCGTTCCTCGAGATTGGCTCAACAGGCTTGGTTTGATAGGCCTCAGTCTTGATGCAACTAGAAAATAAAATAATAACAAAAATTAAAATAAATCTAACTTATACTTCTAAAGAGACTCGATCTAGGAATACAAAACTCAAACAAAGCATGGAAACTCAGAATCGACCCGACATCATGTTTTACGACAATTCTACCAAAAATTCAGCAGAACCTCCTCTGTAAAACGAACATTTCTCTACTAAAAAGTAGAGCCGATCTTGCAGAAAAAACACACTTCTAACATAGAACATTCAACACCTTTGGTTGGGACCTTGAACTGCATAATTTCCCAACCAAAGTTCACAAATTCACCAAAAATCAAATATATAATAAATATATTAAAATTCACAAATATCAATAAAACACCAAAATATAATATGTTTAAGCATTAAAACACTAAATATAATCATTTCTCCATAATTAAATAAAAATCTCAAATAATAATATAATATTATCAAAATCCAATTTCTCAATTACTAGCATAAAATAATAAAATTCACTTTTATATACTCAAATAACTTAATTATATAATAAAAGTAATTAAAAATTCATTTAATCACCAAAATAGTAAATAATATATTATTTGAAAATAATTTTCAAAAATTAGTATTAATTAGTTAAAAATTACAAATAATTTATAAAAATTATTTTAATACCCTATAAAATCTTAAAATCATTTAAAATATATTATTTAACTATAATTTCCACAAAAACCCACCATTAACTTATAAAATCAAAATTTACATAATACTAATAATTTTCTCAAAAATTTATATAAAAGCACAAAAATTATTTTATCAACATATATTATATCAAAATTATTTAAAGCATATAATTAAACAATATTTTCAACAAAAATACCAATCTAACATAAAATTCCAATATATACAGAATACAAAAATATTTCTAAAAATTATATAATATATCCAAAAGTTATTTTCTCAACACTAAAATTAATAATATAATATACTAACACTAAATTAAGCAAATTCATAATTAATTAACAAAAATTCAATAATTAATAATAAAATAATAAAAAATTAACCAAAATTCAAATAAATTCCAAAAATTCAAAAACAAATATTTCTAGGAAGATTAAGCTACTAGGATCAACATTAGTGAAGGAAGTTTTCAAGAATCAACAAGACTCAACTTAAAAAAAATTGGAAACCCTAATAGCCATAAACCAAAAATTCACCAAAACTCACAAATGATTAAGTTTGAGCTTGAAAGGAGCTTGGGATCCTCTTCCTCACAGCTCAGGGAGTCAAACTGCACTGGAATGGCATGCTGTGGTGGCCGAAGGAGGGAATGACGGTGAGAAGCTCACCGTGTTGCCACTGTAACTCCAGGCGATCCGGCAAACTTTTGATGGTCGGATGACGTCGGGGAGGGAGAGGGAAGAGGGAGGAAGAAGATGGCAGTGGCTGGTGGCGGTACAACGAGCTAGAAGGGGAGGCACAGTGACTGCGCAGGAATAGGACTGTACGAGGGAGGGAAGATGGGTTTACAGTGTTTTCATCTTTTATATATATATATATACACACACACACACACACACACACACACACACATAGCCACACACATGCACTATATAATAAAATATTATAGCAACAAAAAATAATGATAATAAAAATAATGCTCACAATAATATCAAACAACAAAAATAACAATAATAGGGTACTTAAAATAATAATACTAAAAATAATACCAATATTATTAACCCTAATATTTAAATAATAAACTTCTAAAAATATATTTTACGTATATAAAATATTTAAACTAACATATATGAATAATATTCACAAATAATGATAATATATAAATAAAATTTAAAATTTTATTAACATTGCATAACCTGAAGTATATTTTAATAATTTAAAATTCAGGGTCATTACAATCTCCACTCCTTATAAGAATTCATCCTCGAATTTAAAGAAAAGAATAAATACAATAATTATCAAGGAAAGAGATACGGGTAAGCAACTTGCATCTTAGCTTCAGTCTCCCAAATCTACTTCGAATGCAATTATCGAACTTGATAATCTACAATCGCAACAGGTTCTTCCTCGAACGTTAGGTCCTCATTCACTTCCATACTATCAGGCTGTAACATTTATGAAGGGTCTAAAATATACTTCCTCAGCATTGAGATATGGAACACTGGATGCACTTGAGACAAACTCGTAGGCAAAGCCAATCAATATGCAACCATGCCCACTCTCTCTAGAATCTCAAATGGTCTAATATATCTTGGTGCTAGCTTACCGTTCTTACCAAATCTCATCACACCCTTCATCGGAGACACCTTCAGGAACATATAGTCTCCTACCTGGAATTCCATATCTCTGTGTCTCGGATTTGCATAGCTCTTTTGTTTGCTAACTACGGTCTCTAGTCTCCTCTTAATCACAACAACCTTCTCTGCGGCATCTTGAACCATCTCAGGTCTAGTAAACGCTCTTTCCCCAATCTCATCCCAACTCAGAGGGGATCTACACTTCTTTCCATATAAAGCCTCATATGGTGCCATGCTAATACTATTATGGTAGCTGTTATTATAAGCGAACTCCACAAGCGATAAATGATCATCCCAGCTACCTCTTAGATCCAATACACACATCCTCAACATATATTCCAGTGTGTAGATTGTCCTTTTAGACTGACTATCTATCTAGGATGAAAAGTAGTACTGAAATCAAGCCTGGTGCCCATCGCTTCTTGTAACTTCTACCAAAAATGAGAGGTAAACACTGAACTTCTATTAGACACAATGGACATAGGTACTCCGTAAAGGCACACAATATGTTTAACATATAGCTTTGCTAATATGGCTACATAATAAGTGGCTTTCACAAGCAAGAAATGAGCAGACTTGGTCAACCTGTCCATAATCACCTAGATGGAATTGTTTCCATCTTTGGAACGAGGTAAACCAACCACAAAATCTATAGCAATTCTTTCCCACTTCCACTCAGAAATAGGAAGAGGCTGAAGCTTCCTAGAAGGCTTCTGATGTTCAGTTTTCACCTGTTGACACGTCGAACACTTAGCAACAAAATTCGCTACATCCTTCTTCAGTCCATCCCACTAGTATAAATCTCTGATATTGTGGTACATCTTAGTGACACCTAGATGTACACTATAGGCTATAAAATGTGCTTCCTCAAGGATCTCTTCTCTCAAATTATCCACATCAAGAACACATAATCTACCATTGATCCACAAAAAACCTTCATTATCAAGTGTGAAATCAGTGAAATTCTCTACATGAATATTCTCTAAAAGCTCTTCTAGAATAGGATTTCAGGCCTGAGCTGCCTTAATCCTATCTCTCAACACAGATTGAATCTTGAACTGGGCTAACAATCCACTTGATATACTTATCTTCATTATCAGACCTTGATCCACTAACTCATGCAACTCTTGGATCAACAGTCTCCTCTCCACACTAATGTGAGCAAGACTACTTGAGGAATTCCTACTCAAGGCATATGCTACCACATTAGCCTTGCCTGGATGATAAAGGATATCACAGTCATAGTCCTTTAGGAGTTCTAACCATCTCCTCTACCTCAGATTTAGATCTCTCTGCTGAAAAATGTACTTAAGGCTCTTGTGATCTGTAAACATCTCACAAGTCACCCTTTATAGATAATGTCTCCAAATCTTGAGAGCAAA
Source organism: Mallotus nudiflorus (assembly GCA_947683625.1). NCBI lineage: Eukaryota > Viridiplantae > Streptophyta > Magnoliopsida > Malpighiales > Euphorbiaceae > Mallotus > Mallotus nudiflorus. Next base: position 1,095,885 of record CANTUR010000125.1, read on the forward strand.
GATCACTGTAGCCATCTTTAGGTTATAGGTAGGATAATTTTGTTCATACTTCTTTAACTTCCTCGAAGCATAAGCTATCACCCTAGCATTCTACATCAAAATACAACCTAGGCCAACTCTAGAGGCATTACAATACATTGTGAACTTGTCTACTCCATTAGGCAAAGCCAAAACTAAAGCTATGGTCAATTTCTCCTTCAACAATTGGAAACTGTTCTCACAAGCATCTGACCACACAAACTTCACATTCTTCTAAATCAAGCAAGTCATCGGAGCTACAATTCTAGAAAAATCATGTACAAACCTCCTATAATACCTAGTTAAACCTAGAAAACTATGAATCTCCATAATTGTAGTCGGTCTAGGCCACTCAAACATTGCTTCAATCTTCTATGGATCAACTTGGATATCATCTTTAGACACCATGTGTCCAAGGAATGCAACACTCTCTAACCAGAAATCACACTTTGAGAATTTAGCATAAAGCTAATGTTCTCTCAATGTCTGCAGTACAGTCCTCAAGTGATATATGTGCTCCTCTATGCTCTTCGAATACACCAGTATATCATCAATTAAGACTACTACAAACTGATCCATAAATGGGTTGAATACCTTGTTCATCAGATCCATGAAAGCTGTTGGTGCATTAGTCAAGCCAAATGACATCACTAGAAACTCATAGTGGCCATAATGAGTACGAAATGCCATTTTAGGAACATCGGCTGCACTGATCCGCTATTGATGATAACCCGACCTCAAGTTAATCTTAGAAAAGAACTGTGCACCCTAAAGCTGATAAAAAAATCATCTATTCTCGGGAGAGGATACTTGTTCTTCATTATCACCTTATTAAACTCTCTATAGTCAATGCACAGTCTTAGGGTACCATCCTTCTTCCTTATAAACAGGACTGGTGCACCTTAAGGAGAAACACTGGGTCTGATAAAACCCTTATCCAGCATTTTTGCAACTGCTCTTTTAACTCTTTCGACTCTGCAGGAGCCATTCCATAAGGTGGCATCGAAATACGGGTAGTGCTTGAAACCACATCTATACAGAACTCAATCTCTCTATGAGGTGGCAAACCTAGCAACTCCTCAGAAAAAATATCAGGAAACTCACAAGCAATAGGAACATATATGAGTGACAACTTCTCCACTGAAGTATCCTTGATTAATGCCAAATATCCCTAACAACCCTTCCTCAGCATCTTCCTAGCCATGATAGCGGAGATGAGATTCTAAGGTGTAGAACTCTTATCAACCACAAACTTAAACTCTTCTTCATCTGGAATTCTAAAAATCACCTCTTTACTCTAAAAATCCACAACGGCATAGTGTTAAGACAACCAATCCATACCCAATATCACATCAAATTCCATCACATCCAACAACACTAAATCTGCGGGCAATTCTCTACCTCCGATGAAAAATGGACAACCAGAAAGAACAATATTGGTGTCCAAAGAATCACTTAGAGGAGTGGCGACAGACAAAGAAAAAGCCATCCTCGAAGCTTGCCAACAAAATTTCAAAGTAAACACAGGAGATAAAAAGGAACGCATGGCACTTGGATCAAACAAAACCTAAGCATCCAGTTAACAATCAGGAATAATAGCTGCCACAACGACATTAGATGCCTAAGCATCTTGTTGAGTGAGGTGAAAAACTCTGTCCTGACCTTGACCTCCCTACTGACTGGTAAAGCCTGGCCAAAACCTCTAGCACCTCCTCTGTTACCTCTACCATGACCCTACTGAATAATTATCTGAGTCGAACTCGGGTGCTAAACTGGAGGTAACTGAAAAAGAACTAGTGCTACACTAGTGATCGACTGCTGCAAAAACTGCAGAATTTACTGAGGCTGATAACCAGAATGGGGACATGATCTGGCAAAGTGTCCCAGGTCCCTGATGGACTTTACCATATGTCTGGCAAATATTGGCTGCTGACCTAGAATTGCGACCACTATTGCTGCTCGAAGCACTTAAATCAAATCTAATCAGTCTGTGCAGACCCCCACGACCATGTCTACTACTCATGTTCACTCTCTATTATTGTCTCTAGCTCTGCTACACTGGGCCTCTCTGCTGACTACTCGAACCAATCTAAAAGCTCAAATAAGGAGTAGTCTGGAATCCTCCTAACTGAGTTCCTAATTGGTAGAAATCAAGCATAGCTCCTTACCTGACTAGCCTCAGCTCAATATCCTTAGCCAACTCTATTAGTGACTCTAGAGTAAGGCCTACTGTAGGCATCCTAGCAAAAGCAAAACCCAAACCAGTGACATATGTAATGATCAAAAAGTAAGGATCTCGCATAAGGTCTTCTACATATCTGTCGAGTTGGAAAAACTCTCTAGTGTAGTCCTTGACAGATTTGTCACCTCTGGCGATGCTTGTCAATATGAGTCTGTAGTTCATACAGAGTGGATCTGGGCAGAATCTCCTCATAAAGCACTCTTTGAATTGTGCCCAGGTCATTGTATTCATGTATGGTTGAATCATCTGAATAAACCAATCCAGGGCTGGTCCCTCTATTGAAAACTCGATGATCATGATCCGCTAATACTCAGTGTGAGCAATCCAAGTCATCATCTCAATCGCATGAAGAAAATCCAACTGGTTTAATGTCCCATCAAAGGCTATCTGACCAACTCTGGCATAGAATAACACTGCCTCAGGGTCAGACATACCTTGCTGATAGACAGGCTGCATCAACAGTGCAACTGGAGGTATCAGAGCATCCTCGTACTCATGCTCTACAGGCTCCTCATCTTGTAGATCACGCTGTCTACGGTGACTTGTCACTCCTTGAGGTCTGCCTAATAGTATATATAATAGCCATATATATATATATAAACACACACACACACACATATGCACTATATAATAAAATATTATATTAACAAAAAAAATAATAAAAATAATGCTCATAATAATAACAAACAACAAAAATAATAATAATAGGGTACTTAAAATAATAATACTAAAAATAACACCAATAATATTAACCCTAATATTTAAATAATACACTTCTATAAATATATTTTTTACGTAAATAAAATATTTAAAATAACATATATAAATGATATTCATAAATAATGATAATATATAAATAAAATTTAAAATTTTATTAACACTGTATAACCCGAAATATATTTTAATAATTTAAAATTCAGGGTCATTACACCTGGGTCAATCAAAACTCTAGCATCCAAATAATAAACTGGAAGTATACCTACAACAATGGCATTGGATGCCTGAGCATCCTGCTGAGTGACAGTGAAAATTCTGGCTTGACCTCGGCCTTTTTGCTGGCTGGTGGAAGCCTAACTAAAGCCTCTCACACTACCTCTGCTACCTCTGGCTATCCCTGCTGGACTATAAACTATGATGTACTCGGATATTGAGCTAGAGGCAACTGATAAGGAACTAGAGCTAAATTGATAATAGACTGCTGCAGAAACTACTATTGATAGCCAGGATAAAGACACACTTTGGCAATGTGTCCTATTTATTCGCATTTGAAACATGCTCCAGGATCCATGTAACATAGTCCTTAATGGACTCTCCCATACATCTAATAAGCACTGGCTGTTCATCTCGTGTTGTCGTAACTAGAACTTTGGTTGCTGCTACTGCTGGTAGCATTAAAACCAAATCTAATAGGTCTATGTAGTCCTCCATGGCCTTATCTACTACTCATGTAGACTCTCTCTTAAGGTCTTTAGCTCTATTGATAAGATCCTCTTTAATGACTGCTAGAGCCAATATGAAACGTTTGGAACAGTGTGCTATGAAATCCTCCTAACTGAATATCTCTCAACTGATACTAATCAGGCATAACTCCTTGCTTGACCAATCTGAGCTCTATCTCTTTGGCCAACTCTATCACAGACTAAAGAGTAAGGCCTGCAGTAGGCATCCCAGTGAATGCAGAACCCAATCCAATCACGTACGTTGTAATTATGAAGTACTGATCTCTCATCAGGTCATCTATATATCGACCTAGTCTAAGGAACTCTCTGGTATAATCCTCAACATATATGTCTCCTCTGGTGATATTGGTCAGTTTGAGTCTATAGCTCATCCATAATGGCTCTGGGCAGAAATGCCTCATAAATCTCTCTTGAACTGAGCCTAGGTCATCGTCATCTTCAGTGGCTGAATGACCTGAACAAATAAATCCAGGGATGGTCCCTCTATAAATAGCTCGACAATCATGATCCTTTGATACTCAGTGTGAGTAATCTGAGTCCTTGTCTTAATAGCATGTAAAAAATTTAAAGGATCTGACATCCCGTCAAATGATATCCTATTGACTTTGGCATAAAATAATGCTACCTTAGGGTTCGACGTGCCCTACTAATAAACATGTTGTATCTACAGTGCAACTAGAGGTAAATCATCTTCCTCGTGCTCCTTCTCTACAGGTTCCTCATCCTGTAACTCTCTCTACCTATGGTGACCTGCCGCTCCTCGAGGTTTACATCTACCTCTGCCTCGATCCCTGATTGGTAGCTTTAGAGGTAAAACGTCATCTTGAAAGGACTTATCATCCTCGGCCTCAACGACCGACGAAGTGACACGCGCTTGTCTCCTCATTATGAAAAGATAAAAACAATAAAATTCAGACAAAACAGACAATAAAAAAATGATGAACAGACATCCTAGCAATTACATAGAAAACTAAATCAAGGAAAACATATCAAAGACATGATCGAACCTAATTTACTGCAGTAGTTTTAAAGAAAACATAACTTTAATTACCTAGGTCCACAATACTAAAAACCTAGGGCTCTGATACCAACTTTATTAGGGGAGTCATGACTGGTGCTAGGGAGTAGGAATTCTTTCGAATTCAGAACCCGTAACAAGCCTTAAAAATAAAAACACATGCAATAATAAATAAAAATACACCAGAATTAAAACTTTTAATTAATATAAAAATAAAAATTATATTATATCATAACAAAATTTACATCATTCCTATTGCAGCTTCTAGAATACAAACAAGAGTTCAGATATAAAAATTACATAATCTAGCTGAGGCTGAAAAAGACCGACGAAGGGGGGTCTACTACTGAGGTCTGACGAAGTAGAATGTCCTGAAAAAAATATTGAGGGGGATTAGACCTCAATGGGTGAATTATATATATATATATATATATATATATATAAATACTGAAATCCACTTTTATGTAATAATAGATGCATAAAAATATATTGGTTGAAGGATCAGAGTAGATGCCTAACATAGTTCGCAACCTCGATCATAAAAATCACTAGCCATATAGGCTTACTTGATTTCAAATATTTCTCTTTTTCCATTTTGGACAATAGATTGGCCATGAGACACTAAGTCAACTAAGCTCCTGCAGTCTTACTGTCAATATGATTAGCCTCGAGATACTAGGTCAATCGAGCTTCTGTAATCACACTACTCACTCTCACTGTAAATCTCATTAATCATAAATCAAATCTCACATCAATAAATCTCATGATGTCAAATTCTAAATCTAACACACTGGTACATACACAGTCCTAGTGTAGCCTACTAGGTAGCACGTTCTACTGCTATCCTTCAAATAAATCTTATACTTATTAAAAAATAATAAAATGCATAATGTAAATAAGATAGCATCCATATTAAAGAAATATATCAATCATAAACCAAACATATATAGAATATATACCAAAGATATACTGAAGATATATCAAATATATATTCAACATATACTACAAATATACCAAATATATATCTCAAACATTTAATAAAATAAATCATTTTTAAATACATTATAAAAATTATGGCTGCTCATAATTATGCATTCTACATGCAATGCATATATAAGATAATAACTTACAGTTTTACGCTCCTCTAAATAGACTCGACTGGCCTGGTCCAATAGGTCTCGGTCTTGGCGCAACTATAGAAAAGTATAATAATAACAATATCATAATAAATTCCTAACTTTACACTTCTAGGAATACTAGAGAAAGACTAGATCTAGGATACAATTCGATCAAAATCCAAAACTCAAGATCGACCCGATGTAATGTTTTACGAGAATTCTACCAAAAATTCGACAGAGTCTCCTCTGTAAAACAGACGAATCTCTACTAAAAGTGGAGTTAATCCTGCAAACAAACACACATCAATAATACACAATAGCACAACTTCTTGGGTTAGGACCCCGAATTATGCAATTTCCCAACCAAGAACCAAAATTCACAATAATAAATAATTTAATAATAATAAAATAAAAATCATTAAAATCCATAAAATCAAGAAAATACCTCAATACACTTTATTTAAATAACAAAAATATTAAATATAATATTTTCACATTAATTAAATAAAATCTCAAATAAATTATATAGTGTTAATAAAAATCCATTTTTTAAATACTTAACGTCAAATAGTAAAATTTACCAATAATTATTTAAATTGATTAAATATGTAATAAAAGTAAGTTCAAAATCCATTTAATCACACAAACAATAAATCAAACTATTATTTGAATATATTTCTGGAAATTATTATTAATTAATTAAAAATAGTAAATAATTCATAAAAATTATTGTGATACTATTTATTATTGTGAAATTATTCAAAACATATAATTAACAATAATTTCAATAAAAATACAAAGTTTACCAATTATCCAAAAATGACATAATACTAAATATTTTCCAAAAATTACTATAAATCAATAAAAATTTATTTTCTCATTTCTAAAACTAATTATTTAAATTAACTATACAAATTAACATAATTTTCAATACAAAACATTTAATTAATAAAATTTATTTTATTTTTCAAAAGTACAATATTTATACATAAATTAAATAAATTCAGAAAAGTAAAATAAAAATTTGTATGAGTAGCTAATGATGTACACAATGACATTACTAAAATAAATTAACAAGAATCAAACAATATCAAGCTAAAAAATTTCCAAAACCCTAACTGACATAAACTCAAACTTGAAGAAAACTCAATAACACACATATATATATATATATCCATAAAGTTTGACTTAAATAAAATGTATACCACAAATAATAAATAAAATAAATATACTAAATTTACAGTATTCATAATTTAATAAAAATAATGATATTATTAAAGAAATAAATAATATTTAACCATGAACTAACTTTTAATTCACACAAAATAATCATAATATATAAAAATTTAAAATATTATTAACGCTACATATCTCAAAATAAATTTTAACAATTTAAAATATTGGGTTATCACATCAACATTCAAATGGTATTTTGTATATGAATATGTAAGTAATGAAATATATAAGTTCTTAATGATACGATGTTTATTTTCCCCTATTGTTGACAATAGACAATAAATAAAAGCAAAACATTAAGGTGCAACTTAAAACAGGTATAAAGTACCAAAATCAAGTTAAAGTAAATAACAACGAAATTATTTTGAGCTTAACATTCAGAGTATTCAATAACATGTAAAATAAAGCAATAGAGCTATAACACATAATGGTGACATACATGTATTCTTCAACATCATTATAGGCAACTATCAACATAACCTGTTTTTCCCTTGAACAAAAAAAAATGATTTAGCTATGGCATATAACTATATAACCTAAGTTTGGCATTTACATTCATCTATGGTCTTTTACATTTCATGTACTGGCCAAGAAGTTTGACCAAAATATATATCCCCAACAAATAATAAGCAAAAAACAAAAAGCATCATCTTCTATTTAGCTGAGCTAAATCTGACAAGAAGGCATGCACTTCTACGGCAGCTTTTGTCTCTTTGGAGGATTCAATTATTGTGGTTGTGAAAAGGTGTTAGTAGTTGCAAGGTTGGTATGAACACTAGTTATAGATGACCCTTATGAGGTTTGAGTGTCCATAAATGTGTCATTGTTGGAGCTCTTATGTAAATTACCAATCTGAGATTGTCTCTCACGCTCCAAATGGCTTTTAGTTACTACAGATGTCCCACACCATCAAAGGTCAGGTGCCTAAAATCTTCTATAGCTTGGATTCCTTTATGTAGTGATTATTTGACTTAGTGTAGTAGGTATCAAACATTGGTTTTCATTTGGGATAGGACTCCCAGTAGTTATTACTCGCTTTGACATCAAAATAGGCTGTAAATAGATGAATCAAACACTAAGTTCATTAAATAAAGTACATGCAACTGATTATGTGTTAAGTGTAACAATTGTTTTAGGTTAATTTATGCATGTTTATGGTATTTATTATTACAATTGGTTAGAATTTAGTTATTCTATATTTCTTATGAATTTAGCAATGTGCTTGGCTTTCTTTTAAAATAAATTTTATATGAATTGTTGAAATAAAATTTATAGAGAATGGTGGTGATGGAGCATGCAATTATGGCAAGAGACATGTAATAATGATGGTGGAGCATGCAATTATGGCAAGAGACATGTAATGATGATGGTGGAACATGCAATGATGGGAGACAACAATCATGAAGAAAGACATGTAATGATGAAAGATATGCAATGATGTAGAAAACATAATTATGAAAGAAAAAGAAAAAGAAATAATAAGAGGAATTGATATAAGTTGTAGAGAATGCATTACGGAGGAGAAGGGGATTATTTGAAGAAAATCTTGTAATGTAGTAAGAGTTGGAGAGCAGGAGAAGAATTCCTTAAAAAGAGTTCATTCTTTCCTTCTTTATATTTTAGTTCTTAATGTATTTTTTATTTGTGAATTTGGGATGACTAATATTATGTCTAGTTAATTTTATTTATGTTGGGGATTGTTGAACTTATTTTAATTTAAGTTGATTTATAGATATTGGTTTTTTTTCCTTTAATTTGCATTGAGCATTCATTAAGCTTAATTGTTTATGATTTAGCCATTCATAATTGATTTTTAATTAAGGTTAATTATTGAGAAATATTAATCTTAATAGAAATATGAATGCTCGATTAATTGATTTAAGTCTAGAGATAGCTTAAATTATTTTAATTTTAATTGGTTGTACTTCATGATTTATTTACTAAATTTGATTAGGTTTTAATTTAATGAGAATTAGTTAAAACCTTTTCAATTGATAGGAATAAATTAAGTAATTTTTTCTTGAGAAAGATTAATTACTACCTTTGAAATCCCAAGAATTGCAATAGAAAGAAAGACTAATTTCTTAAGATTGGCTTAATTAAAATATAGTGATACAATTCCTGACATTATTCTATTATTCACTTGTTAAAATTTATTTGCTTGTTATATTTTAAATTAATTAATTTTATTATTTAATTTCATTTTGGTTATTAAAATTTAGCAATTTTAATTCAATTAATTGTTGTTTCTTAAAAAAGTTAAAAACAAAATTAAAAGCTGGATAAACATTTAATCCTCATGGGATTGACCTATATTTATTCTATATTACTTGACAAAATCATATGCTTGCGAGAAACAATCAAGTTTTTGGCACTGTTGTCGGGAATTGAATAAGTTTAACAACATAATTGGTTTTATTTTACTTGATTTAAGTTATTTCTATTTTAAATTTGGATGTTTATTTATTTATTTGTTTTATATTATTATTTGTTTTATTTTAATTAATTATTTTGGTGTATGCATACTACTTGAAGAACAGGAACAAATCCTCTCATTTTCATTCCAGAACTTACACGGTTTGAAAGAGAGAATATAAGGCATTCTCAAGAGGAATCAAGTACCATGGCAGAACAACAAGAAGAAGAAAGAACACTTTTAGATTTTTCCATGCTAAGTCTAGATGGTACAAGGCAAAGTATTGCAAAGCCATCAATCAATACCAATAATTTTGAGATTAAATAGACCTTACTTTAAATGATCCAATCAAATGTTCAGTTTTATGGCTTGCCAAATGAAGATCCTAATGGTCATATTGCTAATTTTTTGGAGATATGTGACACATTTAAGTACAATGGGGTGTCAGATAATGCTATACGTTTGAGGCTTTTTCCATTCACATTGAAGGACAGAGCTAAAGCATGGTTAAACTCATAGCCACCAGCTTCAATCACTACATAGGACCTATTAGCAAAAGCTTTTTTGGTAAAATATTTCCCATTATAAAAAACAGTAAAGATTATTAAGGATATCACCACCTTTCAACAATTTGACATGGAATCCTTGAGTGATGCGTGGGAAAGATTTAAAGAGTTGCTAAGGAGCTATCCTCATCATGGTTTGCCAAGGGATGTGCTAATCAGAAATTTTTATAATGGTGTTACCCAATCCACTAGAGACACCTTTAATGCAGTAGCTGGAGGTTCTTTAATGTGAAAAATAGTTAGGGTTGCATTTTCACTTCTGGAAGAGATGGCAAATAATAATTGTCTTTAGCCATTAGGGCATCAAAATCTACCAAGGCAATGAGGCAAAGTCAGGGTAGACATGGTGATAGTACTTTAAGCTCAGATTGCTGCATTGACAAAATAGCTTAACAACATCACCAATAAAAATAATCCAGCCCCTTCAGGTGAAAGTTGCAATTTGTTAAGTCACTTTAATAACGAATTTGGTGTTTTTGATGCAGTTATGGTGGGAGATGGATACAAAGAGCAAGTCAACTTTGTTGGGAATTAGGTTCAAGGAAAATAGGGTAACAATCCGTTCTTGAACACTTACAATCCGGGATGGAGGAATCACCTAAATTTTTCTTAAAACAACAATAATAATTTGGTTCCCTAAGGCCTTCAAAACAACATAACAAGGCAAGCACCTCCAGGTTTTCAATAACCTCATCAAGATCATATGGCCTCAGTGGAAAATAAATTAGATAAATTTTTAGAAGCTATGTCCAATAAAATGAGCCATCAACATGAAAATAAAAAATGGATGGAGGCCAAATTTGATCAAATAGCTAAAAATCATTCATCTTCAATTCACAATATTATGGTACAATTAGGACAGTTTGCTAATACAGTAGCATAAAGGAATCAAGGGAACTTACCAAGTAATACCAAACCAAATTTAAGGGAGCAGCTAAAAGCAATTATACTAAGAAGTGGAAAGGAGATAAGATCAGGAGATGGATTCTAGAAATAAGATGTCGAAACTCAAGAAAGAAAATTCAGAATGATGATGATGACTCCAAAAAAGTCAAAGGGCAATAAGCAAAGGACAATGATGGGAATGTGCCAAATTCATAAAAATATGAGACAAGGATGCCTTTTCCACAAAGATTGAAAAAGCCCAATGATGAAAAGTGGTTTACTAAGTTTTTAAATACTTTTAAAAAGCTTGAACTTAATATTCATTTTGTTGATGCTCTTATAAATTAAAAGACCCAGGGAGTTTTACTCTTCCTTGCGTAGTTGGTGCTTAAGAATTTCCTAGATGTTTATGTGATTTGGGTGCAAGTATTAACCTTTACCATTTTCTCTTTTCAGAAAATTACAGCTTGGCGAGTTGACCCCTATGAACATGACTCTAGAAGTTTTACATCATTCTACAAAGAAACCACATGGGATCATTGAGGATGTTTTGGTTAAGGTAGACAAATTTATCTTTCCTGTGGATTTTATAGTTTTGGATTTTGAAGAGGATAGTAAGTGTCCTCTAATTCTTAGGAGACCATTTTTAAATACTAGAAGAGTCATCATAGATGTCCAAGAAGGGAAAATCACTCTTAGGGTTGGTAATGAGAGTATAGAATTTGTGATGCCTAGATTGATGAAATACCCAATTGAAGAGGAATTTTGCATGAGAATGGAAGTTGTAGATAAGTGTGTGAGGGAGGTGAATTTGAATAAGGAAATTCTTGAAAAAATTCTGGAGTGTGAAGTAAATAGTGAACCCTCACAAGAAGCTACTATTGTTAAGCTTGAAATTTTAGTGCGTAGTGACAACCCCACTCCCTTATTTGTTATGAAACCACCTAAACTAGAGCTCAAACCGTTACCTACCCATTTGAGATACATCTTTTTAGGGGAGAGAAACACTTTACCCATTATCATTTCCAACAAACTGTCTATTGAACAAGAGAAAAAGGTATGTGAGATAGTGATAAATAGGGTGAAGTCCATTAGGTGGCAGATTTTAGACATCAAAGGGATTAGCCCTTCAATTGTCATGTATAGAATCCATATGGAATAGGGGAGTAGAGCAATCACAAAGAGACAAAGATGCTTGAATCCGAACATGAAGGAGGTGGTCAAGAAGGAGATTGTCAAGCTGTTGGATACATGCATTATCTACCCAATTTTTGATATTGAATGGGTAAGCCCAATGCAGTGTGTACCGAATAAGAGTGGAATGAATGTTGTGGAAAATGAAGTAGGTGAGTTGATTTCAAAGAGGATGGTTGATGGGTGGGGAGTATGCATCGATTACTGGAAATTGAACTCAGCCACAAGGAAGGACCATTTTCCTTTGCCTTTTATTGACTAAATGTTGGAAAGGATAGCATACTATTATTTTTTGGATGGTTATTCGGGTTACAATCATATTTTTATTTTTCCAGAGGACCAAGAGAAAACAACATTTACATGCCCATATGGAACTTCTACTTACCGATGCATGCCTTTTGGACTGTGCAATGCACCGGCTACTTTTTAGAGATGTATGACAACTATGTTTTCTAATATCATCGAGAACATCATGGAGGTACTTATAGATTATTTTTCTTTTTTTGGTGATTTTTTTGAATTATATTTATCTAACCTTGACAGGGTCTTAAAAATATGTGAAGAGGCTAACCTTGTTCTTAACTGGAAAAAGTGCCATTTTATGGTAAAGGAAGGGATAATCCTTGGTCACAAGATTTCAAATGCAGGGATTGAGGTAGATAGAGCTAAAACAAAAATTATAGAGAAGCTACCACCTCCAACAACAATTAAAGGAGCTCGAGGATTTCTAAGACATACGGGTTTTTATAGACATTTCATTAAAAAATTTCTTTAATTGCTAAACCTCTAACCCAATTGTTAGTGAAAGATGCTCCTTTTAATTTTAATAATAATTGTTTAAATGCTTTTAATAGGTTGAAGGAAGCTTTAGTGTCAGCCCCAATTATTTCACCTTCAGATTAGGCACTTCCTTTTAAGATCATGTGTGACACAATTGACCATACTATAGGGGCAGTGCTTGGTTAGAGGAAAGTAAACAAGCTTCATGTCATATACTATACAAGCAAAACTCTTGTAGAAGCTCAATTGAACTACACCACAACTGAGAAAAAGATGATTGCGGTGGTTTTTGCTATTGATAAATTCATATCTTACTTAATTTGTTCAAAGGTTTTTATTTTCACTAATCATGCAGCAATAAAATATCTTATGGCCAAGAAGCATGCAAAACCACGTCTTATTCAATGGGTGTTACTTTTATAAGAGTTTGACTTGGAGATAAAAGACAAGAAAGGTTTTGAGAATGTTATAGCTGACCATTATCTAGGTTAAAGGGTTATGAACAAGTGAGGGAAGAAGAGGATATCAATGATGAATTTCCTGATGCTTTATTACTAGTAGTCTAACATTTTAGTGCTCCATGGTTTGTAGACATTGCCAATTATTTAGCATATGGAGTGTTGCCTCAAGATTTTTTCCTATCAACAAAGGAAGCATTTCCTTTATAAGGGAAAGCATTATCTATGGGAGGATCTATTTCTATGCAAGATTTGTGGAGATGGGTTGATTAGGAGATTTGTTCCTGAAATTAAAATTTTAGAAATTTTTTCTCATGTCATGATTCTACATATGGTGGGCATTTTGGAGCAATAAAAATTTTTGCAAAGGTGTTGCAGAGTGGATTTTTCTGGCCCAATTTATTCAAAGATGCCAAGGATTATATGGAATATTGTGATAGATATCAGGGACATGGGAATATCTCCAAGAGGAATGAAATGCCACTCACATAAATTTAAGAAGTGGAGATTTTTTTTGTTTGGGGTTAGATTTTATAGGTCCCTTTCCATCATCTTTTGGGAAACAATATATCTTGGTTGGGGTAGACTATGTGTCTAAGTGGGTGGAAGCCATTCAACAACCCACCTTCTTTCTCCTTTCCACTTCCATGTTTGCTTTCTCCCATTTTCCTTTATTTTTCATTCAAAATCCCTAATCACTTCATTTCCCCTCTTTTCAAATCTCACATTCATTCATCATTATTATTATTATTTTAAATTGCATCTTATATTTTTAAATCCTCTCAATTTCATTTTTCTTATTGTCATTTTCTTAATTTCATAATCCCAAGAATTAAGAATCGAACCAAGAGAGACAGGAGTACCATGGAAGGCTTGAGCAAAGGAAAGAATGTGATCAAAGATAATGAGGTATGTGATCTTGCCTAACAATATCGTGCTCCATTTCCAATCAAAACTCACGAGGGGGGAAAAAGGTATGTCATTTTTACTTCTAGAAAAATTTCCATTTGCAAATATTTTGAGAATGAAATTTTGTCTCAATTGGGCATTAAGAGTGATATATATAGATTATGTGGTAGATTAGGATGGTCTAAATTTGTTACCACACCATTTGACACCTATAGAGAAATCACACTTGAGTTCTTTACCACTTTGCATTTGATTGAAGAGAGTGATAAACATTTGGGTTTTAGATTATGTAGTAAAGATTATCATGTGAATTATGATATTATGCATCAAATGTTTGGTTTTCCTAACAATGGTATTTATCAACCCCCTAAAAATTGTGACCTTAAAGCTTTTTAGTATCAAATTTCAAGGCAAGATAATTTTAGGGGTTAATGGATTAATTACCAATCATCGATATTTGATCATTCATAAATTCATGTGTTCTACAATTTTTGGGAAAACTAAGGGGAATAAAATGTCACTTTAAGAATTATTCCTACTTTGGTGTATTCATACCAAAACCAAAGTCTTTACCATATATTTTATATTTCATAGCTTGTGGAATATTGTGAATTCATCTCATGCTATCATTCTATGGGTCACATTGTAACCAATCTTGCTTTGCATTTTAGTGTTTTTAATCTATCCACCACTAACATGTTTCTTATGGAGGTGGGCAAACTACATTGTTATTTTCTGACTCATGCTGAAGTTATTACAAGTCGAGATGAGTTAAGGGCACCGGCTACTCATAAGTGCTACCATTTACGACATCTAGTAGAAGATCATGCACTGATCCTATCCTTGAGATTGAAAACATTGAGAATGAAAATAATTTTGCTACAAATGACAATAATGGTTAGCAAAGAGTCTTAGAAAAATTAGAGGCCATGGAAAAGAAAATGGATGATAAGTTAGTAGCCATAGAGAACAAAATAGTCGACCAAAATGATGAAACAAATTATTAGTTTTTCTATTTGAGGAAAGAAATTTTTTACCATAATTTCAAGCTCACCAAGTACATTGAATTATTGGGTTTTAAACTGCCTTCACCACCATCTTCACTAAAATCACCATCTTAGGGGAGTGTCTTTTCTTTATCTCATTTTTATTTTATTTCATTTAGATTTATTGTGTTTTGTTATATAACCCACTTATGTTTCATATTGAGGGCAATGTAAAATTTAAGTGTGTGTGTGGGGGGAGGGGGTGCATTTTTCATAGGCATAGCATTTAAAGTCTGCATTTTATTTTGCTTATTTTATTTTAATTCATTTTATTATATTTTATTGCATTGTGTTCATGCAGTAGGAATATGATTAACTATCCTATATCTTTGATGCTTGCAACTTATCAATCTCGTGAGCTTGGCACATTGGTCTAGTTTTCTTGATTAATTGATTTAATCTCCATTTAATGTTTGATTTAATTTTTCAAAGCATTATGAGCAATCTATGGTTAAGGACATATTTTTAAACCTTAGTGAATCTAATGCTTACTCTCTTTTTGAATGTGTAAATGTGAATAATTTAAGACAAACTAGAAAAATAGCGGGTTGGATAGCTTGAGTCATTAGAATTGCTTGAATTTTACACAAAAAAAATTGTTGTGGAATGGAGCTGAAATCTTTTATTCAAATTTATAGATACTCCTTTACTTCAATGCTCTTAAAAGAGTACAAGTACCTTAAAATGGCCTTTTAGAGGGACGATGAGTAGTACGGGAAAGGTGGGGGAATTCTGATGATTGGGACATCCACAAGCAATTAAAATTTTAAAAAATAATAATAATAAAAAGAAAATTGTGTGTCTTGTTAAAGGCAATTCTAGTAAAAGAGTTGTGTAAGCACCTAATTTCGGGATGCAATTGTGCACAATTGCGACGTAAGCCCCTATGATAAAATTCATTCAAAAAATTGAACTTGGTTGTCTATTTTCTGGACTTTAGGGACTAAATTACAACATTTTTTAAGATTTGATTGCAAATAAGTCAATTTTTTAGGGGTCTTTTGGTAATTAAAAGTAAAAAAATTTGAAAATCAAAATTATGGATTTCTGATTGGAAATCCATAATACCGATCGGAATTATGGATTTTTGATCGAAAATCCACAATTCTAATCGGAAATCCAATTTTTCAATCGGCATTGCACAATTCTAACTCGTAAAATCCTTTTTTTTTCAATTTTTGCATATTTTTATCGATTTTTCAGTGTTTTGATTAGTTAAAAATTGAATTTTTATAATTATTTTTTATCTAGAAAAGATTTTAATGCATTCAAAACATGTAACTTTCAAAAATCAAATCCTTATTAGTCTATTTTGATAAGAGATGAGTCTGTTCCTCCTTTGGAGGAAACCAGTACTCGTAGACTTTGCATTTAAAAGCAGAGTCTGCATGCGTGCTGGGGAGGCTCTTTTTTGGGAAAAAAAATTTGAAGATTCACAAAAAATAACAACATAAAAAAACCTGACTACGCAAAAAAAAAAACCCTAAAAATCAAAAAGCTACTGAGAACACTCTTTCCAATCTAGAATCAAACAACAAGTCAAAAACAACGGTGAAAATCCTAGTATGAGGAGCTATTTTAAAGCATATGCACAACATTCCTTTTTTTTTTCTCTTCTCCTTTTGTTTTTTTATTTCATTATTGTTTTCTTGTTCCATTTCATTACTAATCTAATTTTTTTATTTTTTTTATTTTGATGCTCGATTATGGATTGAGGAGGATACTGCTTATGTTCAAATGAACAAAAGATCTATGGAATGCCATGGAATAATCTGTACTGATTTTCAGTAGATATTAGGGTTTTAATTTTCATTTTACCTTTTTGTGTTCTGTGTAGTTATTTATAGGTGTATAATTGTTTAAATTTTTGTACGTAGTTTGTAATAGTCCTAGTAGTGGGAATAGTAAAAGATTTAATTTTCTGCATTTAAAATCAATTAGTAATTAGATTCAATTGGGTAAAAAATAATTAAAATTAACGGTGGCTTTAGTTAATTAGGGTTTATATATAATTAAATTAGGTTTTTTAGAAATCATGTGTGAATGTGTTTTGATTTGATTTTGTTATGTTTTTATGTTTTTTTTGGCTTTTTTTATGTTTTTGGGCCTTAAGCCCATATTTAGGTCTAACCCATTTAATAAATAGGCTTAAAAACAATTAGGACTTTAAATAATTAAAATCAATTTAGGCCCATTAGGTTAATTAGATTTTAGGCCCACTTAGTTAATTAAAAACTTGTTTAGACTTAGCTCAGCCTATTTAAATTCATTTCTCTTAAAATAAATAGACCTAGCCCCACATTTCATTTAAAATAAAATCAAGTTAGACTTAGGCCCATTAATTTAATTTTTCTTTAAAATTGAATAGACTTAAGCCCATATATTAGACAAACTAAAATAAATAGATCTAGACTCACTAATTAATAAAAATATAGGCCCACCTTTAATTCCATTTCACTTATAAATAAAATATGTAGATTTAGCTAACTTATTAAATAAAATTAACATAGTTTAGACATAGAGACATTGCCTTTTTTATGCATTTTTATTTGTAATTTTATTGACTTGTTGCCTTTTGGGTTAGATGGATGTTAATTAGGGTTTAATAAAATTGCATGTAATTAGAGGATGAAATAATAATTTATAAAATTATTCTAAATGAACACGAGACTATGAGAAGTTAGTATTCCGTATATAGAATCTCCTGGTTGTGGTGCTAGCTTTCTTTTAGAGAATCAAGTACCACCTTTTCAATTTATCCCAGTTATTACCTTGGGTGGTGACTCCTCATCTCCACGCCATGTATTTATGATAGTGGTTAGTGTGTTCTCTAAGGCCCTGAGCCTAAACAGTATCGCGGTTGCTAAAATCTTGGATGCGCACTAACCCCTGTCGTCTACAAGTTGTCTAACTTGTTTTCTTTCTTTATGAATCTTGATTTATAAACATTTTTATATTCAACAAGAGAGTTTGCTTTCCACTTGGAAATTTTTATATATGTTGTTGATTATAGGTTGTTTATTTTATTTTTATAATTTAAATCTTATGTTAGGTAGAGATTTTGTTAATCGATCAATATAAAATTGATTAATGTGTTAAGTTCATGTTATTGATATGCATTGTTCTCATTTTTTTACTTTGGGACAAGCAAGAAGTTAAGTGTGGGGGTATTTGATTATGTGTTAAGTGTAACAATTTTTTTAGGTTGATTTATGCATGTTTATGGTATTTATTATTACAATTGTTTAGAATTTAGTTATTTGTATATTTATTATGAATTTAGTAATGTGCTTGGCTTTCTTCTAAAATAAATTTTATATGAATTGTTGAATTAAAATTTGCAGAGAATGGTGGTGGTGGAGTATGCAATTATGGTAAGAGACATGTAATAATAATGGTGGAACATGCAATGATGGGAGACAACAATCATGAAGAAAGATATGTAATGATGAAAGACATGCAATGATGTAGAAAATATAATTATGAAAGAAAAAGAAAAAGAAATAATAAGAGGAATTGATATAAGTTATAGAGAATGCATTACAAAGGAAAAAGGGATTACTTGAAGAAAATCTTATAATGCAGTGAAAGTTGGAGAGCATGAGAAGAATTCCTTAAAAAGAGTTCATTCTTTCCTTCTTTATATTTAAGTTCTTAATATGTTTTATTTTTGAATTTGGGACGACTAATATTATGTCTAGTTAATTTTAGTTATGTTGGGAATTGTTGAACTTATTTTAATTTAAGTTGATTTATAGATATTGGATTTTTTCCTTTAATTTGCATTAAGCATTCATTAAGCTTAATTGTTTATGATTTGGTCATTCATAATTGATTTTTAATTAAGGTTAATTATTAAGAAATATTAATCTTAATAGAAATATGAATGCTTGATTAATTGATTTAAGTCTAGAGATAGATTAAATTATTTTAATTTCAATTGGTTGTACTTCATGATTTATTTACTAAATTTGATTAGGTTTTAATTTAATGAGAATTAGTTAAAACCTTTTCAATTGATAGGAATAAATTAAGTAATTTTTACTTGAGAAAGATTAATTACTACCTTTGAAATCCCAAGAATTGCAATAAAAAGAAAGACTAATTTCTTAATATTAGCTTAATTAAAATATAGTGATACAATCCCTAACATTATTCTATCATTTACTTGTTAAAATTTATTTGTTTGTTATATTTTAAATTAGTCGATTTTATTATTTAATTTCATTTTAGTTATTAAAATTTAGCAATTTTAATTCAGTTAATTATTGTTTCTTAAACAAGTTAAAAACAAAATTAATAGTTGGATAAACATTTAATCCTCGTGGGATTGACCTGTATTTATTCTATATTACTTGACAAAATCGTATGCTTGCGAGAAACAATCAACAACTAATGTTTAGTCTGCCTCTTAGGATTAGATGTAAACCAGTGACTGCATCTGAGTCACCAAACACAACAAATATTCTGATTCACAAATTATATATAGACAACAAACATAAAATTTCTTTAAAAACCAGCAAACACTACTTCATCATAACACCAAGTTTTAATTGATTCCATCAACAAATAAACTGAGTCCATTGAAAAATAGTTTCATTCCAAAATATTAAAAAATCACAATTAGTACACTTTCATTCATAGTAGTTCGACTAGTGACCTCATCAATGAGTATTCCATGCCCTTAAGGATTTTTAATTTGCCTCTTAGGATTTCTTAAACTTGCTTGCCCTTGCGTTGGAACTGAGACAGTATTTTTTTATTTTTAGCGTCTTTAATGGCTTCTATTTTTTTCTTTCCAAATGAAACAAATCCATTATAGCTTGAAGAACATATATAAAGTAGTAATTACACATGTATTGAAGCAATATGCCTTAATTATTGATGTCAAAGCTGCATTGGTTTCCATATAATCTTCTGCAAGGTCTAGAGTTAGAACCTCTGAAGCTACTGCATTTGAAGGTGCATGTGATGAGCTTCCACCTTGTAAAGCTGCAATATTCTCATTTTAATTTTGATTTAGGCAGCCTTTCTTGTTGTGTCCCTTTTCTCAGCATAAGCTATAAGTCATCTCCACCCCTTTCTAGACAACTTCCCACTTTTTCTTGGCTCATCAACATCTTTTCTTCTTTTTAGCTTAGGCCTACTAGACATCTATTTTACAGTTGGAGGCTTAACTAAAGGCTTGTCACTTTCAGGCCACATATTTTTTCCTTTACATGGAAACTTGATAAAAATGTAGCTCTTCTTATATGTCTCCTTATAATACTAAGGACTGACATAATCTTCAACACATTGCTCATTATCATAAATGGCACACATTCCATAAGGGTAGGTAATACCACTCAGATGCCAAGCTCTGCAAGTGCATGACTACTTGCTAAGATCGACCGTATGTATATCTTTCCCTTCAACTATTTCATACTCATGTTGGCCATTAAACACTAAATGACACTTAAAAACATGATCCATGTTTTTCTCTAATTTTTTAATAGAACTTGGATTGATATTGCTCACCCATTTATCAGCTTCTTTCTTTCTCTCAACAATTCTCTTCATCATCCTTACACTGATTGTATCCAACATTCTATGAATATGCATTTTCCTTGCCTCCAAAATGGAACCATTAAAAGCTTTGCACATGTTATTATCCACACAATTTTCCTTGCAAGTAGTCTTTTGATATACTCTATAGCATGCAATTAGGGGCCATTTTAATACATCATTACCAACTCTTAATCCTATTTTATCCAACTTCTCTAATTGGTCATTAAAGTATTGCTTGTATGAGCTTTTGGCATATCGCCAAAATTGATTTTGAAATTCAAGTCCTCTCCACCTTTTATGCCATATGGACTATATATGCATCGCACACCACATGTGTTCAGAGATAGGTAACTCTTTCTTAACAACTTCAATCAGTCCCTAATAAAAAAAGTATAACTTAAATTAAATCATTTGAAATGTGATATACATTAAAGAAAAAAACCAAAACTAAGAAGTTAACCTTTTGCATGTTGCTTACTAGAGTCAAGCTATCGCTATATGAAATGGCAAGATCTTGCTTCAATAATTGCAAAAACCAAATCCAATTCACTTTGATTTTTAACATTAATAATAGCCTAAGCAATTAGGAATATTTGATTGTTCCCATCTCTGCCTATAGCTGTTAATAGCTCACCTCTACAACTTGTTTTGAGAAAACATCCATAAACTTCGATAATTGTTCGACATCTTTTTTTCCACCCCTTTTTCAGAGCATCAAAGCATATATAAAGCCTCTAAAATTTATTACTATCTGGCTTTGTACACAAAACTGTAGTGGTTCCAAGATTTGTTTCCTTTAATTCTATAACATATCACTAAAGGCTACTATACTCTTCAATATAATTTCCAGGTAACTCAGACATCACCTCTTTCTTTGCCCTTTTAACACATTATAAAAGACACATTACACTTCAGTTCCTTACCAATAAGCTTTCTAAAATTAGCTATCTTCATCCCAAGTTCTCAATAAATTATGTCCTTATAATATGTAGCTAAGAACTTGGTGGTCACTCTCTTATTCTTATACACTCTATGACATTTATATTGAGGATTATAACTTTTAATTATAAAATACCCCATCTTGTTCTCAACACTAGCAAATATACACCATGGGCAGCCTTTTTTCTACATAAATAGCCTTAATCCTTATATTTTTATTTTTTTGTGAAATTCACCTCACATCCCTTGATAACTGAATATTGAGCTATAGCATCTCTGCATTGTTGAGCTAATTCAAAAACCATACCTATAATGAAAGCTGGCATTTTCACACTTGGATCATAAATGATCCTATTAGGTTTCTTTCTTTTGATTATTTGCTTAGTTTCATCTCCATAATCAATTTCCAGGCAATAGTTGTCATTATAATCAAAATATTCTGTATTCGTATGTAATTCCTCTTATTCAACAGAATTTTCACCCGCAGTTTATGTGCCAATTTCACCATAATTGTTAGTATCCTTTTCAGTACATGTTTGACCACCAAATTTAGTAGCATTGTTGCGTTAAACCTCTTATGCTTCTTCTGCCTCTTTTACTTTTGTATTTTGTTCAAGCAGTTGCTCTTCATCTTGAGGAAAAGTAGGTTCACTTGTGTTATAAAACTTCTTCTGATTCTCCCTAGCTTGTTGGAGCTCCTCATCACCTCCATCAGACATCACTTCATTAGGTTCTTCTAGATTTTGTCCACCCACTTCTCCCATAAATTCATTTTCTTCTTCAAAATTCTATCCACCTTTAACTCCCATCCCTTCATTTTTTTTCTTCCAAATTTTGTCCACATACATCTTCTATCACTTTAGTTTCTACACCTCCAATTGACTACATACCATCCTGAACAATATCATTCATTTGCCCAATATTCATACCTCTACATGCCTCTATCTCTATCTCAAAAAAATCATCAACATCAAGACTAATTCCCTCTAAAAATTAAATTTCTAAAGGATCATCAACTCTATGTTTTAAGTAAAAGTCAACTGACTCAAGATCTTTACAACATCTAAATATTTCAAATGCAAGCCTATCATCACTCAACAAAAGTAATCCATCTTCTAATTTATGTCCAGGTTTCAGCCAATAAATCTAAGGTATTTGACTATAACCTACAAACATAACATACCACTCAATCTTCATATAATGCAATTTATCTTTATCAAGAAGCCACAACTCAGCCAACTCTTCATCTTTGTATCTCAGCTTAAGGTCTTTTATAAACACTCCTTTATAATGAAACCTTAAAGTTATAAACCTTTCATTGTCTCCCATTTATACATACAAACAAACAACATGCTAATTAACATTAAACTAAAACAAACACCTATCTATTTAACCAACCATGTCTTTAATACAAGAAAATCAAAATTAAAAAAACTTAGTTTTTGTCTAATACAGGGCCAAACATATATATTTAACCATTAAGCATGTCATTAAAACAAAAAAAAATAAAAAATAAACTCAGTTCATCAAATACAACACCCACAAGAATTTTTAACCAACAAGCATGTCATTAATACAAAAAACAATAACAAAAAAACTCAGCCTTTGTCAAATACAACACCCACCAAGCATGTATTGTAGACCCAACAATACTAGTTTCACTATCTCATTTAATTTTACTACACCCAACAGGTGTTTTGTATACAAATTTTTAACTGAAAGACTTAGGACTTTGATAAAGAATAAATTTATTCATAAACTCAAAACCAAAAGCAATGTGATTTAAATTTATTTTAGTAATTTTAGTTGTTAACCTACTTTGGCTAGATCGAGCACTTCCTTTGCTTCAAATTTTCACTCTCTCGATTTGATTCATTCTCTCATTATTTGGGAATAACGTCATAATTTTGCATTAGGTATTTGGAAATAACATTGCAATTTTGCATTGAGTTCATTTTATGTATACTACCAACTCCTTCAATATACCTAACCAATGCATGCTAGACACATGTCCTCTTTTTCTCGCCCTTAGCTAATCCATTACTTAATTTTAATTAAGCTGGGGATTACTTTTTTCTATTAATTAAGTTGTTAGTTCAATTTAATTAGCTATTCACACATTATTAAATGCATATGAGTTACGTGCTCCTAATTCTGTTAGAGAAAGAGTTAGCGAAAAAGTTCATTTTGGGCCAAATTAAACTTTTGCAAAAAGTTCAAGGGCCAAATCAAACCTTATTCCTTTTTTTTTAAGAAAAAGGGGAAGGAAATAAAACTCACAAAAGGAAGCAGTCTTAAAGGAAGGTGCATATCCCATCTCTATTGCATTTTTCTCTAGTAACTGTTGTTTTGCAGGGACCATCTCCATATGTAAACACATTTACTTGATTTTTCTTAACCGAAATATACTCATTATATTCCAGTTTTAATGTAAACCACCACATATTGTCCTACAACATTCTTAGGGTATGCAGCAAGAGCAGCATCAATAGTTCTATGGTGGCCACTACTATCCTGAGCCACAACAACATTGGGCTTTACATTGGCATCATTTGAGCTTTGCAATAGCTTCCTCTCTCATATTGGCATTATTCTAATTATTATTATTATTATTGTCTTTACTATTATATATATATATATATATATATATATATATATATATATATATATATATATATATAAGGGGACCATCTGTAAATCAACACGTGGGTGTCCATTTTCTTAAAAAAAGAGGAAGTGTGCTTTGCAGTGGGCAGAGAATAGTGGGTATGGCCTGAAAAGAGTGGAAAATTTCATTTTAGTCCCTATATTTTTTTTGTTTCCTTTGTTCAAAAACCAAATGATCTCCGACCAACCTCAAATTTGAACCATAGAATCATCTTATTCTCCTCTTCATTCTGGTAGTGTTCATTTTACAAGAAGTGGCTCTGATTAGTGCAATATTGGCTTATAATAGTTGGCCTTCTACCTCCATTTCGCAATGTTCCGACAGGCTTTAGATGTAACGGTTTGTGCCTTTGAGTTCCTCATGTCGTCAAGAGTCCATAGGCACCAACAACTCATCTGATTTGCACCTGTAGAATATTTGGTGAATAATTTTAGGTAATTTTGATTTGTTACTTAATTTCTTAATTCAGTGTTGATTTTGTTAGTGATATGCACTAGGTCAATCATTTGATTATGCATTGACTTTCTTATTTTATTAATAAAGAGGTATTTCATTATCATTTGATTTTATGATAATTATATGAATGGTTAATTCTTACTAAGGCCATATAGTATGTGACTTGATAGTAAAATCCTTAGATTAAAATAAGAGTTCTATTCTAATTATCCCTAGCCATTTATTCATTATATAAATGTTAAAGTATTAAGGCTAGTATAATGTTGACTGATGGTTATGTTTTACTAATCATGAATATGAGATATTAAGTCAACTCAAAGGTACATGATGAGAGATCATGTACTGGATTGACCCACTATGAGAATACTGCATAGAATATTGTCATAAGTATTTCTCATCACAGTACTTTTATTTTGGTCCTTTGACCTTGAAATCATCATGGATTTCTACATAGCTATTTTATGTTTTCACACATTCTAACATTATCTTTAACTGGACGATTATATAGGATGTTATTGGATATGAAATTAGTTATGTGAGGAATGTGAGTGATTTAGAAGGAATTTATCCCTCATTAATATGAGAAAGATATGTATGGGCCCCTTGATGAGATAGACTGAAGGAAAATGCATGGCCATGCTGAAATGAATTGATAAAGAGTTATCATTTTCAGTCCACTTAGAATCAAGTCATAATATTGAACTATATAAGGATGACATTCTGTACTTTATGTTCAATTAAGATATCATGTGATAAAGGGATGATAAAATTCACTATAATTAGGTTATGTTGAATTATTGACTTCACATGACTTGGGTAGTCATAATGTCTTACTAGAGGCCACTTATGACTTGTAGGCCTAAATAGAGATTTAGGCCCACTGCCAATGTTATGTGAACCTATAGGGTCACACACTTAGAACAAGCCCAAAATGATTATGGGTTTAAGAAGCCCAAAATAAACTCTATGGAAATAAATAATTAAAGTGTTTTCTTTATTTATTTATTTGTTTATTTATTTAAGATAAATGTTATTTTAAATAAATAAATATATAAGATATTATTTCTGATTTGTTTTTAAAACAAAATCATAATATAATGGGAAATTACCAAAAGGTCATTGGTAGGTGAAACCCTAATTTGGAGTCTATAAATATGTTATATTCTCTAGGGTTTTATATAATTTTTGTTTCCCTGCCTCTAAAAATGGTTTCTCTCTTCCTAGAAAACAAACATAGAGTTTTTTTTTGTTCTTGATTTGTGAGACAATCAAGAAGGTTGCTAGCACACACTCCAATTCGTTTTATGAAGGGATGTTCATGTGGATACCTATAGAGGACACATCCTTTTCGAGATGTCTTGATCCGAACAATTAAAGTAAAAAGCTTGAGGTAAGGTGTCACCGGTGTGAACCTCCTCTCATCCTTCCAGAAAATCTTGCCTCTTCTGCATTTTGGTAAGATTCTTGAAACTCTATATTTAATCAAGTAGTCGAATTACATGGATCTAGGTTTGGGAACGTGATAAAATTTTAATTTTCCGCTGCGTTTGTATCATGAAATCCTAACAGATTTTAGGTTGAAGCTTAAGTGTGTTCCATTAATTATTAGGAACGTTTGGTACAATTTGTTTAGTCAGATATTATACTTTTCTGTGAGAATTTGGTAGGTCCCACCTCAATTTTAGGTGAGTGAATAGTACTAATATGGAAATGGTTATGAGTTATTTTTAATAAATAGTGTAAATTGTGATGATCAATTTTCATATACAAAGTTTTGTCTAATTCTTTATGGATTTTGAGAAATAAATCTCAAAAGGTTTGTAGTGGAAATTAATTAATTTCCATTTATATTAGTTAAATCATCGAAGATAAATTCCTTTAGCATCAAAAGTCATATTTAGGATATTTCTAAGTCCATTTTATAAATCCTTGGTTTTAATAATTTTTTCGGAATTTGAAATTTTTTTTATGAATTTTATTTGTACATATAAGCATGTTTTAAATAAATATTATTCATTTTAGAGAGCTCTAGAGTGGGTGCCATCACATTTGGGTAGCCGAGGACACGCCGGCCATCACACTCCACCTGTGAGTTAATTTTATAAAATATTTTTTGAGATTATTTACAATAAGAATTTTATGAGATTAATATAAGTTATTTATGATCATGAATTTTACCTTATACATGATTCATTTAATTGATTATGATTAAGCATTTGACAAATATGCTTTAGTTAGTTTAATTTAATTTAATTTTTATTTTATATTATTTCATATACTATTTTGAAAGTAATGGTAGAACATGCCACTTGGTGGGTGTCACCAAGACTATATGCGCACTAGTGTTGATATGTGTATTGGTTATTTTATGGATTCTGAGCCCTAGTTGAGTAAAACTCTCTAGGCAAAATTATTAATTGTGGGCCTTGGTTGAGTAAGACTCTCTGGATAAGTACTGGTTGATCTTGGTATTTGGGTGCCAGTAAATAATTGGTGTAAAAGACCGACCATGGTTAGACCCTGATTGAGTGTGCTCTCTTAGATCTACAGTTATTTGGATTAAGAGAGTCAAAAGGCTAGTAGAACTAAGATTTAGGGTTCTACCATGATTTTCCATTAAAGATTTTATTTATAATAAATATTATGTTTGCATGATTTACTTTATTATAAGTTAAAAAAATTTATATTTATGGACTTTCTTGAAAGGTATTTTATAAAAGAATAGTTTTGGTAAAAATAAAAGAGTTTTTTTGAAATAATTATTTATTTAAGGGATTTAAAGATTTTAAATAATTTTTTTGAAACCAACATGCATTTGATAAAGTTAGTTCATTCAGTGAGGTCCGACTTCCCTCAATTTATTTTTCCAAGATCTCATAGTCCAATCGATCATAGTTATCGTTTACGTCAAGTTTCTTTTTCTCCGACCATTTTATGTAGGTTTATTTAATATAAGTATTGTTTATTTAAATTCTAAATATCGTACTAGTTAGTTAAATAATTTGTGTAATTTGTATTTGAGAAGTAGTGTTGATTGGATAATTTTTGGAAGTGTATTTGCTTGATTTACAGGTTTAGGTTTGTTCCCAGTATAAAGGAAACTCTGCCGGATTTTCATTAAATATTAAAGTGTTACATTTTATTGTGATAATTCCTTTAAGCTTACTATAAAATTTGGAAGCTTTATGCTTTTTCCATTTTTAGTGCCGGTCATGTGCCTATGGGGTTCGGGTTGTGACAAAGTTGGTATCAAAGCTTATGGTTGATTTTCTACTACTTTGGTAATTGAAGTATGTCTTTTCTTGAACTATTGCAGTAATTAGGTGGTAATTCTCAATTATTGTCATCATTGCTTCGAGAATTCCACGTATATGTCAGTTCTTGATGCGGTGCAATAAGTCTTAGAGTTTTTGGAATGGGTCTACAAAATAATGGATAGAATATACATGTTTTCAATATTAATAATATTATTATTACAATATGATTTTTTTTCCTATTTTAGCGTTGATTTGAATTTTCCTTTTCCAGTTAGCATTTTATTTTCCTACCTTTATTAGAATTATTTTTTATTTTATATCCTAATTACAATTAGGGTTGGTAGGTTTGTGCCACCCTATTAATATGTAAGCCTTAAGACTACTAAAGATAGTTTTCATTGAATTAATAATTGAATTCCTATTTTCTCCTAATTTTTGGTATTCTTTTGCATGAATTAATGAATATTGATGTCTATTTCCTAGCATTCACTATGAATCAATAGGTTATAGAAGGTTTTTTTACGACCATTTGTACGCGAATCAATGACAATCAATAATTATCCTTTATTTTATATCTTCCGCTACGTTAGTTCCCTTGTTGTGTTTGAAATATTGTTAGTTTTTGTGTCTTTTCAGAATGAGGAGGAGAGCATGAAATGCTCCAGCTATAGATGCAGTATATGATGATGGTGAGCAGTCCATTCAGGATAAAGCTCCTCCTCTTGCCCCACGATGTAAAGGAAGGGGTAGGCTTAAGGCAGTGGCAGCTCAAAGGCAAGAGCAATAGCTACAAGTAGAGCTAGAAGTTTCTGAGGTGGATCCTACAACCTTTGCAGCTAGAATGGCATGAATTAATCAAGGTTTAGCTATACTTAATCAAGCCATGCCATTAGTGCAACAAAAGCTTTAACAAAGGAACTAAGGGATGGCATATGCTAATGCTTCTTTTGTACTCTAGAATTGGGAGGATTTCCTTTGACGAGACTGAAGATGTCATAGACTTCATTAATGCCATTAAGTCTATGACTAGAACTGGGTATACAGATTATTAAAGGATCCTTATTGTTGAATTGTCAGTCCAAGCAACAACCCAAGATTGGTTCGTAATCGATATAGCCCTATATGGACATTATCACATGGATTGAGTTTAAGGGTCAATTCATGAGGTATTTCTATCCACCTGCTATAAGGGATGGATTTAGATGGAAATTGTTGCATATCAACAGGGGAGATAGATCAATTGAGTATTATACGAGGGAGTTTCTTATATTATCATGTCATGCAACGAATATGATGGGAGATTGGCATAGAGTAGTGGATTTATATATGACTGGGTTAGGAACGACATATGTGGGGATATGTACTAAGGGTCATACTTTGGAGAGTGTTCTTAATAAGGACAGGCAGTTACAGAGGCAACATATAAGGCATGGTATGATCCTAGATCCATATATGAGTGGACATGACAGGGCAGTTAGTGTTCAAGGTATTCATTAGCCAGTGTTTTAGCTTGGCAATACTAGTGTGCAGATTGGTACCTCCCAGTAGCATAGAGGTTAGAGGGGACATACATCTGGAAGACATAATTGCAAGCATAGTAGACCTGTTAGATATGGACTTGGAGCCAGTAATAGTTGTAGTGGATAGAGTTTTGGGTACAACAGTATAGGCTCAGGGCCCAGTGTATATCCTAACTATGGTCGAGTACATCAAGGCCCTTGTCACCTATCGTCAGGAGCTTTTTTCAAATGTGGACAGGTGGGATACTTTTCTAGATCATGTCCACATTCTGGTTATCAGTAGACTACCCTTAGGGTTCATCATCTACAGTTACTCAGCCAGTACATCAGACTCCTAAGTTTCATGCGCTAGTGTATCCTCAGTAGAGTGGTACTCAGTTTATGGGCCAGTAAGGCCATGGTTAGGATGTAAGCATAGAAAGAGACTTGGTGGCAGAGGATTTATGCAGCCATCTACTTTATAGTAGGCAGGCCATGGGTAAGCTAGAGTGTTTACACTAATTCCTTAAGATGCTTAGGCATCTAATGCAGTTATGGCAAGTACTCTTCTAGTCGGTTATTTTAATGCTAGAGTTTTATTTGATCCTAGTGCATTGCATTCTTTGGTATCTTCTATTTTTGCTGTGAGAATAAGATGGCAACCATCCAAGTTGTTAATTCCATTATCTGTTGTAACTCTTCTCAGTGATGAGTTAGAAACAGATATAGTTTTTCCATCTTGTCTAATGTTGGTGGAAGGTAGAGAATTGTTGGTAGATTTAGTTTTATTCGACGTGATAGATTTTGATGTGATTTTAGGAAAGCTTGACACTATGCTACTTTGGATTTATTGGGAAAAAGAGGTGATCTTTAGAATCCCAAACGATGAGGAATTCAGATTCAGAGGTGAAAAGAGTTCGATGCCTCAATGTTGACCATTTGCATGATCAAACTCCTAACTTTGAAATTTGACAAACAATTTTGATACTAATGATTTCAACTAAGTGTGTAGGAAATTATATACCAAAAATATACATTTTTGGATATATAGTGATCTTTTAGGCTAATTCAATCTCTGAGATTTAAGGAGGCTTTTTGACATCTTTAAAGCTTTATAATGAGAGAATGATATTCTTCACTCTTGAACTAGACATCTTAAGCTTTCTGAATTGAGCTTACTTGTCAAAATTTAAGGTCATTTGGGTATACAAATCTTGAGTTGAAGTTAGCATATGTAGCTTTCATTTTAGGTTGCACAACTCTTAGTATTTTAGTAATATCTTAAACTGAAGAGGGTCAATTGAGGTGATTCAAAGTGATATGGAAAGATAAGATAATTATATACAACTTTTATAAAGAAATTCTAGGTTGATTCAATCATCTTCATTCCTGTTCATGAGCATCTCTTGAGTTATTCACTAGTTGTCCCTTGTAAGTGCTCATTTTGAGCCAAAATGGACAGTGCTCCTCATAAGCTAGCCTCATGAGCTGAGCCTCATGATCATAAGGAGTAGAGATCAGCTCATGAGAGTAGTCATAACAGCTCCAAATAGACATATTTGAATGCAATGACTATTATTTTTGCTCCTCACCAGCCAGAGCTTGCTCCTCATTAGCATTATTCACTTATGAGCAGCGTTTTGATAGAAATAAGTCCAAAATGAATCAAAAATCAATTATAGATGTTGGAGACATTTTTGATACATCTAATAGCCATATTTTTTAGTGTTTATCTATATAAACACTCCTTAAAATTTAATTGAAAGGTTAAGAAACTTGTTTATCATTCATTCTCTCTTAAGCATTCAATTAAGCTCCTAGAATTCTCTTAAAAAATTCTTTATTTGTAACTCTTATGAGAGTTGGTTGTGTGTTAGAAATATAATTTCTCTTCATCTTAAATCTTGGGATAGATTAGTAGGGAAGTGAGATTTATTTCTAAAGGAATTAGTTTAAGTGTTATCCATTGAAACATTTGGGATTTGGTTGTTGAGTGAGCCTTGAAAACTCAAGTTGTAAGATTGTAAGAGTGAGCTATAAAACTCTTGTGTAATCTCAATCTTGTGAATAAGATTGTGGGTGATTGAAAATCCTAACTTGGGGATAAGTTAGGTAGAGACGTAGGATTGTTGTTGAATATGAACTCCTTAAATCATTGTGTTTCTCATTCTTCCTTCTCAACATTATTGCAATTCTTGTTTAATTCCTTAAAATCATTTTTATTTTCCTAAAACACTCGTTAGCCTTATTCACCCCCCCCCCCCCCTTTTAAGGCATTTTCACTCGGAATCTTATTTTTGTAATCACAGCTAGAAAGATGCTTAGAAGGGGATGTCAAGGATATTGGTTGTGGTTAGGGATATAGAGGTAGATAAGGGGGTAGTTGAGAAGGTGCCAATTGTGTGTGAGTTTCTGAATGTCTTTCCTAAAGAAGTACCAGGGTTGCCACCAGAAATAGAGATAGAATTTTATATCAATGTTGTACCTGGTATAGATCCTATCTCCATGCCACCTTATATAATGGCACCTGCAGAATTAAATGAGCTAAAAGAGATTATGAATTCTTGATAATGTCCTTTGGGTTGACTAACGCCCCAGAAGCTTTTATGGGCTTAATGAATCAGGTGTTTAGGCCATTCTTAGACCAATTTATGATAGTGTTTATTGATGATATCTTGGTATATTTCAAGAGTGAGGTGGAGCATGCTAAGCATTTAAGGATGGTGCTTCAGACTTTGAGAGAGCACCTATATGCCAAATTCTCTAAGTGTGAGTTTTAGTTGGATTAAGTGGCATTCTTAGGCCATATAGTATCTAAAGACGACATGTAAGTGGATCCCAAAAAGATTGAAGCTATTATAGGGTGGCTGAGACTTACAACAGTCATTGAAGTAAGGAGTTTTCTAAGTTTAACTGGATACTATAGGAGATTTGTAAGGGATTTCTCCAAGATAGTTGCACCCTAACAAGGTTGACCTAGAAGAATGCTAAGTTTGTGTGGATAAGCAAATATGAGGAACACCTTTAGATGCTCAAGGATAAATTAACTTCAGCTCCAGTATTGACTTTACCTTCGAGAAGTGAAGGGTATACAGTGTATTGTGATGCTTCTCAAGTAGGATTGGGTTGTGTATTAATGCAATATGAGTTGCTAATGTTTCACGTCAGTTAAAGAAGCACAAGCAAAAACAGCCTACTTATGATTTGGAAATGGTAGTTGTGGTGTTTGCACTAAAGATTTGGAGGCATTACTTATATGCAGTCACTTATGAAATATACACTAACCTTAAGAGCTTGAAGTATATTTTTCAACAAAGAGACTTGAATTTGAGGCAGAGAAGATGGATGGAACTTTTAAAAGATTATGATTGCTCTATTTTGTACCATCAGGGTAAGACTAATGTGATAGCTGATGCATTGAGTAAAAAGTCAGCAGGAAGCCTTGCTCCCATTAGCTTGGAAAGAAGGCCAATCATTAAAGAGTTGCATGAACTAATTGATCAGGGATTGCGGTGGAAGGTAACAAAGAAATGTTTTGTAGCTCAATTCAAAGTACGATCAATGTACCTGGATAGAGTTAAAGTAGTACAGAAAAAGGACCCACAATTACAAAAGATAATATTTGAAGTGCAATAAGGCCAATCTAGAGATTTTGTTATGGATAGTGAGGGTGTAGTACAATTGGGCACTAGGTTGTGTGTACCATATGTGGATGAGCTGAGAAAGGAGATTGTGGAAGAAGCTCATTTTTTGCTTACAATGTTCATCCAGGTTCTACCAAGATGTATCATAATATGAGAGATACACATTAGTCGAATGGGATGAAAAGAGAAATTGTTAAGTTTGTATCCAAGTGTCTCACTTGTCAACAGGTGAAATCAGAACATCAGAGAGCCTCAGGATTGTTACAACAGTTGCCCATTCTAGAGTGGAAATGAGATATAATTGTTATGGATTTTATGACTGGATTACCTCATACAACTTGAGGTTATGATTCTATTTGGGTGATAATTGATAAACTGACCAAGTAAGCTCACTTTTTGCCAATTAAGAAGACATAAACATATTAGCAAAGTTGTATATCAATCAAATTATTTGCCTCAATGGATACTAAAAAGCATAGTGTCAAATAGAGGAGCCACTTTTACTTCAGTCTTTTGGCAAGTGCTGCATAAATCATTAGGTACTAGACTTGATTTAAGTAAAGCTTTTCATCCTTAAATGGATGGTCGGTTAGAAAGGATCATCCAAACACTAGAAGACATGCTAAGGATGTGTGTGATGGACTTTGGTGGTCAATTAGATTTACAATTGTCTTTGATTGAATTTGCATATAACAATAGTTATCATGCAAGTATTGAAATGACTCTTTATGAAGCATTATATGGTAGGAAGTATAGATCACTCTTGTGTTGGGAAGTGGGTAAGAGGCAATTAAAAGGCCTAAAATTAGTGCAAGTGACTTCAGAAAAGATTTCTATCATCCACTAGAGATTGAGGACAGCTTTTAGTAGACAGAAAAGCTATGCATATCCTAAGAAGAAGGATGTATCACTCTCTAGGGAAGACATAATGTTTCTTAAGGTGTCTCTAATGAAAGGAGTGATGAGATTTTGTAAAAAGAGCAAATTAGCTCCACGATATATTAGACCCTTCAAGATTTGTTCAAGAGTTGGTGATGTCACTTATAAACTGGTGTAATTGCTAGAGTTGTTGTGTATTCATTCAGTATTCCATGTTTCGACGTTGAGGAAGTACGTCTCCGACCC
This sequence comes from Mallotus nudiflorus, assembly GCA_947683625.1. NCBI lineage: Eukaryota > Viridiplantae > Streptophyta > Magnoliopsida > Malpighiales > Euphorbiaceae > Mallotus > Mallotus nudiflorus. Next base: position 1,130,366 of record CANTUR010000125.1, read on the forward strand.
TTCATACCCCTATTTGTTTCAATATTGATGTAAAATTTAGGGACAAATTTTTTTAAGGGTGGAAGGATGTAATAACCCAAATTTCTTTTTATTATTATTATGATTTTTTTTTATTATTATTCTAATTCTTATTATTGTTATTTTTATTGTCATATTATATATATATATATATATATATATATATATATATATATAAGGGACCATGGGAAAATGGACATGTGGGTGTCCATTTTCTTTAAAAAGAGAAGGAAGTGCGCCCTGTAGAGGGCAGAGAACAGCGGGAATGACCTGCAAAGAGTGGCAAATTTCATTTTGGTCCCTATATATTTTCTTTTTTTTTTTTTGCAAAAAGTGGCTCTGAATAGTGCAAAATTGCTTAGAAAAGTTAGACTTCTACGTCCGTCTCGCACTGTTTGGTGAGCTTCAAATGCAACCGTTGGTTCCTTTGAGTTCCTCACATCATTAGGAGTCGATAGGCACTTAACTTATTAATTTGAGGTGTCTGTATAATATTGGGTGTGGATCTCTGCGGTTGCCAAAAGGTCTTGGCAGGTTAAGTGGTCTTCAGAGATTAAGCTGGCTCAACATTTGCCATGATGATGAACAAGAAGAAGAAGCATCACTGTCTCTTAGAGATGTGGAAAACCTCAATCACCTTGGTGGTTGTTCGGAGATAAGACGCAGCAGACAACATAAGGCAGATGTGGATGTGAGAGACGCTAGGCAGGCACAGTTGAAGGCGAAAAAATACCTCACTAAGTTAGTTCTGCGTTTCAGTTTGCGAGATGGAGCTGAGTGAAGGAAAGAAAGTGAAGATGAAGAGTTATTAGAAGCTTTAGAGCGTCCTCCAAATTTGAAATCTTTAGAGATATATAATTACCAAGGCATCAAAATGTGCTGCTCAAGCTGGATATCGTCGCTGAGTTTTCTTAGAGAGCTTTATCTCTGTTATTGGAGAAATTGTGAGCAATTGCCTCCATTGGGAAAATTGCCATCCCTTGAATCTCTTACAATCGATAATTTTGAGAGATTAAAAAAAGTTGGTGGGGAATTTCTCGGGATGGATCATCATGAGGTTGGTGCTGCTATTGGTACCAGTATTAGTAATGCCATGTCTTTCTACTTTGTCCCTCTGGCGCTGCCCAAAGTTGAAGAAATTGCCATGTCACATCTGCCAAAACACTTCACTCAAACTTAAGACTTGAAAATGTGAGGTTCCGCATCTATATGGGTGGGAAAGAAATCAGGTAATTTAGTTTCTTTGATGTTACTTAGGACAAGTAACTAGTGTTTTTTTTTTTTTTTTTTTTTTTAACTTGCTTTGATGTCTGGTTAAATTTTTATTCAGTAGAAAACTTGTGTAGACTACACAATGGTAGGCAGAGAACATAAAGAACAGCTTCACGAAATTGCAAATTCCAAGAGACATTTGGTGTTATGAGGTATTAAATTTATGCTTAAGCCTTTGCAGAATTTATAGATATAATTTTTTCTTTATGCAAGATGTTGTTTACAAACATTTTGAACTATTGCTCTCTACTGCTGCTGCTGCTGATGAAGTAATGTTTGTTCTGGGGCTTGATGAGTGTTGAGAGAAGACAACCATGGATAGACAAACGTACTTTCAGGCTTCTTGTTTCTCTAAAAATACCGGAACCTCATGTTTACAAGTATTGATCAGTTCTTTATGTTGCTTTTAACTTGCTTTATGATACTACCACTACCAGCATTTGAAGAGCTGATCCATGGTTGTCTTAAAAAGAGGGAGTTGAAGAGCTGAAAAATCAATATACCACAAGAAAGGTTGATTCCCCGTCAGATGTACTTAAAAATTAATATCCTACATCTATATTTCTAAAAAAAATTATCAATTTTATTTGTTAATATCCGTTAAAATTAATTTTTTATTAATTTATGCGATTTGATTATAATTAGTGAAGTTCTAATATGTTTAAATTTCCAAAATAGAAGTTCATATTGGGAAAAAAAAAACATAGAGTCTAATATGCTCCTAGATCAAAAACAGGGTACAAATTGGACCTTTTCCCCAAAAAAAATAACACAAAAAATGAAAAAGTTAATTTTTCAAGAGAGGTCAAATGGCATTGTTTTGTATAAAATATTTAATGTTATAATACAAAAAATTTTAACATAAAATTGTTTAATATCAATTCTTTTGATTGTACAATAACCAAATTCTTTACTTTAAATTGGGTTTAGACAATTGTACTTGGTTAGATATATTCAAGAACAGTACTAATTAGACAGAAAATTAAAAATTCTTATGCCTAGACCAGCGTCAAAGTAATCTTTTCCTTTGTCGCCAAGAATTTCCAAGAACCTCTATATGAAATGATAAAGATGATGCGTTAAAAGAGAAGTAAGATGTCAAAGGCAGATTGAATGTAAAGATGCCTTAACTAGAGTAGCATTTCATGTTCATGTATATGAACAGAAATGTATATATTCCTTAAATACAACAAAAGCAATCCTTTGCTCTGCCACCAACTAAAGGATATATTCTTCAGCTTTGCATATGATTTGCAGTATAAAATGCCAAAGTTTTTTCAATTCATTATCACAACTTCAAACTTCAGCTTTCATCAATTAATTGTCGACCGCTTAAACTTCACCTCTCAAAAACCACCCTCAAACTTCAATATGCCAACTTGCTTTCTTTCTTCTCAATCAATCACCACCTTTGAATATGGCCGACGCACTTGTTTCTACGGTGATCGAGATGCTGGCTTCAAACATTGGTCACCGCATACAGCAAGAATATAGGCTCGTCATGGGCGCGGACGAAGAAATTGAAATGCTTAATAGCCATCTTGTGGCAATCAGAGCAGTTCTCAATGATGCTGAGAGAAAGCAAATGAAGCAGGAAACTATTAAACTTTGGTTGGCCAAGCTCAAAGGTATATCCTACGACATCGATGACGTATTGGATGAATGGAGCACAGCAATTCTGATATCGCAAATTGAGGGAGATGATTGTGCTTCCAAGCTTAAAAGGAAGGTACGGTTTTTCATTCTCTCTGCTTGCTTTTGCGGTCGTGATGTGTGTTTCCGCCATGACATTGCTACTAAGATAATCAAGCTAAATGAAAGGCTAGATGTTATTGCCAAAGAGAAAGATAGGTATAACCTTCTTTCATTCAAGGCAATGAACAAGTTGAGCGAAACATAACAACCGCTTTTGTCGATGTAAAAGATGTCAAAGGCAGAGTGAATGATAAAGATGCCTTAATCAACTTGTTGTTGGCTGAGAGTAGTGTTATGCCAAACCCCCATGTCATCTCTGTAGTAGGGATGGGAGGGATTGGAAAAACAACTCTCGCCAGACTTGCGTTCAATGATGACAGGATTAAGTCCCATTTCCATAAGAAAATATGGTTTTGTGTCTCGGATCCCTTTGATGAGATTAGGATTGCTAAGGCGATCCTTGAATCTCTTACAGGTTCAGCCCCAGATGTAGTTGAATTGCAAACATTATTAGAGAAAATTCAGCATTTTATTGAGGGAAAAAGGTTTTTGCTTGTTTTAGATGATGTCTGGAATGAAGACTTTAGAAAGTGGGAACAACTAAAACATTGTCTTGAATGTGGTGCACCGGGAAGTAAGATTTTGGTAACCACACGTAAGGAGAATGTTGCAAGAATTATGGGTTCCAGAGATCATCATGACATAATCCAACTTGGATTGTTGTCCGATGTGGAATGTTGGTCCATATTTTCTCAAGTTGCATTTTCTGATAGGAATGGGGAGAAGCAGAATAAGAGTCTAGAAGAAATTGGAAGAAAAGTTGTTGCTCGATGTAAGGGTTTGCCACTTGCTGTAAAGGCAATAGGGGGTCTGTTACGCTTTAAAGATTCTGTACAGCAGTGGCAAAGAGTCTAAGATAGTGAATTATGGGAATTAGAGGAAGTTGAAAGAGATGTTTTGGTGCCATTATGGTTAAGTTATTATGACTTACCCTCACCACTGAAACAGTGCTTCTTGTATTGTGTCATCTTCCCTAAGGACCATATGATGAGTAAAAAGAAATTGATTGGGATGTGGATGAGTCAAGGTTATCTTAGGGCAACGAGAAGTAAGGATATGGTGGAGATAGGTGAGGAGTATTTTCAACACTTAGCTATGCGCTCTTTGTTTCAGGATTTTGAGGAAGATGATTGGGACATGAGCAATAGTTGTTGTAAGATGCATGATTTGGTTCATGATTTTGTTGAATCTTTGATGAAGGAAAGTTGTAGCATAGAGGTCAATAGTACTACCAATAAGATAGAAGATTTAGGAGAAGATTTGAGTTATCACCAAATACGTCATCTAGGGATTTCAGTGGTTGGCCAAAGTGATGACTCATTTCCTAGTTGTGTATATACTTTTAAAAAATTACGTAGTCTCAATATTTTGTCTGCTCCTAATGATTCAATGATTAGAACGGCCTTACCTTGTATATTCAATGAATTGACTCATTTGAGATCATTGAGCTTAAGAGATTGTGGCATTGAAGAAATCCCATCTAATATAAGTGAATTGATCCATTTGAGAGAGTTAGATTTGTCTAGAAATCAAAATTTAAAGAAGTTGCCTGAAGCAATATGTAAACTGTAATCTTGAATTATTACCTCAAGGGATGGGAAAACTTATTAATTTGAACTGTTTGTATAATATTTGGTGTGAATTTTTGTTGTTGCCAAAAGGAATAAGGAGATTAACTGATCTCCGGAGATTAAGTTGGCTCAACATTGGCCATGATAATGAAAGAGAAGAAGCATATTTATCTCTTAGAGATGTGGAAAACCTCAATAACCTTGGTGGTTCTTTGTGCACACAGTGGATGAGACAGCACAAGGCAGATGTAGATGTGGAAGAAGCTAAGCAGGCGCAATTGAAGGCTAAAAAACACCTCACTGAATTGGTTTTTGTTTTAAGTAGGAAAGACGGAGGAGAGTGGAGGAAAGAAGGTGGAGATGAAGAGTTATTAGAAGCTTTAGAGCCTCCTCCAAATTTGAAATATTTAGAAATATGGTATTACCAAGGCATCAAAATTTGTAGTACAAATTGGATAACGTTGAAACTGAATTCTCTTAGGAAGCTTTTTCTTTTTTATTGGAAAAACTGTGAGCAGTTGCCTGCATTGGGAAAATTGTCTTCCCTTGAATCTCTTAAAATCTGGGAATTTGAGAGTGTTAAAAAAGTAGGAGGTGAATTTCTTGGAATGGATGGTGGAATTGATGGGAGTGGTAGTGGTGCTGCTGATGCTATGAATACTCCACTAATATTTTTCCCCAAATTGATAGAATTGAAGTTCAGTTGGATGGGAAAATGGGAAGAGTGGAAGTATGAAGACGAAATAATAAAAAATAAACAATAATGCCAGCTCTTCGCTCTTTGACTCTACAGGGATGTGAGGAGTTTAAGGAATTGCCACATTACATCACCCAAAACACTTCACTCAAAATTGAGATTGATGAATGTCCAGCTCTGGATTATGAAGGCAATTAAGAAATTAAAAGGTAAAATTTCTTCACTTTATTAATTAATCATTCTCTAATTTCTTTTGTTTTTCAATTTCTCATAACTATCATTAACGTATTTGCAGCACCATCAATGCTGTCTTTAACACAACATCAGTCTTCACTTCAATTTTTTCATCTGCAAGTAATTATTTTTTTTAATTGATTTGTGTTTTCTTTTGTCGTTGTTTGTTTCTTTTTGAGCTAAAGTTTTATTTTATTTATTTATTTTCTGTTATGGTATCTGATGAAGAACAATCACCTTGATCAGGATCAAATGGTGCTGTGGTTTTTTGGAAGTCACATGCCAAAGAACAGTAGATGGTGGTGCACCCAATTAAGTTCAGTTGGCTAATTATTGAAGATTGACATGCAGTACATGAAGGGAGTATTGACAGGCAGTGAATGCTGCAAAGCTAGTAGCCAAACGAGGCAACATGCATCTTTATCCTGGAAGCTAAACAAACTGTTTTTGTTCAATGTCAGTGTAAGAGTTTTCCTCAATTACTTAATTTTCGTCCCTTATTCTGTATGCTCACATCTGATAATTATCAATACTCATTAATTATAACCTTTGAATATGGCTGTAGCTTATGCACTTGTTTCCAGAGTACCTATTACAGCTGCTAACTTCAACAATTAACAGATGATGGAGGAGAGTGGAGGAAACAAGGTGGTGATAAAGAGTCATCAGAAGCTTTAGGGCCTCCTCCAAATTTGAAAGCTTTAGAAATATATCATTTCAAAGGCATCAAAGTCTCTTGTTTAAGTTGGATAATTTTGAAGTTTAATTTTCTCAAAAAGCTTCCTCTTTGGGATTGAAGTTGAAATTTTTGATTTAAAAACATTTTCAAAGCAATAAAAAAGTCTACTGGTTGGCCACTGAGGGAATAGTCTGATAAGATAAGATTAGTTATGATAATCTAGATCAGTCTTGTTGTGTTTTAGATTAGTATATATCTTGTAATCCTTGGACAGCTATCGCTATCAATTGTAACTAAATTCTGTTGTACATGGCTCTATACAAAGAGCATTTCCAGTTAATGGGATGTATCCTTGTTTCCTGTCATTGAGTGAACTATTTCATGGTATCAGAGCTGTAAGTGACTTGACAGTCCATAACTCAATTTTTTTTTCTCTGCTTTCTTTCAATGGCAAACGAAACTGCAAATGCTACCACTACACCTTCAATACCAAATGTCTCGCATCAACTTTCTCTCAATTGTTATGGCGCACCCAGCTGCTAACGCTATTACGAGAACTTCATCTGGCGCATCATGTTGATGGAACTCAAGCCAGTCCTGCAACAACCAAAGAAGATGGGACAACTCCAAATCCAGCCTATGCCCCATGGTTCTGAGAAGACCAAATTGTTTTTAGTTGCATTGTTTCATCTGTCTCAGAGAGTGTTATCAAACAAGTTGTTGGAACCAAGACGGCTCTTGAGGCATGGAGTAAACTAAAAAGAACTTATGCTTCTGGTTCTCGAATTCAGATTCGCCAACCATTTCAGGATCTTTAGATTTCATCTTTGGTGATGCTACTGTTGTGATACAGAACTCATTGATCATTATCAGAAAGCCTGATCCTGGACAAAGGAACGCTGTTACAGCTCATGGAAGAGCTGACAAGCATGAATCTACTGGTTTAGTGATCCAAAACAGTCGAATAATTCCAGAGCAAAGTCTGTCTCCTATGATGCCTCAGTACTCATCTTACTTGGGAGGCCCTGGAAGCAGAATACGAGAACTGTTGTACTGGAAATTTGTACATGGACACGTTGTGCTATGCTGAACATGGGAACCCAGGCCCAGGTGCCAACACCAATAGGAGAGTAAAATGGAAAAGGGTACCATGTACCAACTGGGAAGAGTGAAATGGTTCAGTTCACAGGTGGTCCATTTCTCCAAGGAGACCAGTGGCTAAAAGCCACAGGTTTTCCTTAGTTATAAATTGAATAATTTTGATTGATTGACACTACTGAATTTTGAACCTGCAGTCTCACTAACAAAAGTATATTAATAATCATTGAGATTAACTGAAAGGTTATTATCACTTAAATGATATTTCAAATACGAAATTTAATATATATAGTAATATTAAATTATTAGTTAAAAATTTTTTATCGCAAAAAGTTATTTTGTTATAAAATTCATTCAACTTAATTTGAATTGATACTAAAGAAATTATACTAAAATAAATTAAAATTCATTGTACTTGCATTAATTTTTTACAACTCAAAAAAGATTTAGCTTCGTTTGACATATTCTTTGGTTTTTATTTCCAAGTGTCTTGGATATGAATAGACATGGGCATAGTACAAATGCCAGACAAATCAAGACATCCAAATCTCTTGGAAGATGATCCCACAAGACTAAAATCATATCATGGAAGTATATATATGTAAAAAATATTGTATCATTATAAGTCCACCATGCATCAAAACAAACAAAATTACACATCTAAACCACAAATTAAGCTTAAGAAAGACCGTAATTAAGTATTTTAATCTTCATCCGGCAACGATCCTCCTCATAATCACTTACTCTATGTCTTCTCCATAGATAATTTTTTTATTATTAAAAATTAAATTTAAGGTCATTTAAATGTGCTCCGGCTACGAGTTAAATCCAAATTATATTAATTATCTAATTAGTCTAAGGTTACTTGGAAAATCACTAATTTATATAATTAATCATTACATTGCTGTTAACTTCAATTTGGCTGTTAAAAATTGAAAGGTTTGTATTTTTCCTTTATGTTTATCTCAAAGGGAAATGGTCATTGTCTGTTTAAAGCTATAGCTACTTGAGAAGAGCTCCAATGGCATTAAGACATAATGTAATTGCTCTAATCTCTATTGGAACGTTAATCACAAAGAATTGGCTAATATTCTGTGCTTATCATAAGTCAAAAATCTCAACTAGAAGATCTTGCTACAGCTAAAATTTTTATGGACTTTGACAGTTCACCAACAATATTTCTTGTACTTGAAAAATTTTCGAATCCCTTGTATTGTGCGATAGACATTGAATCTTGTACAATGTATATATATTTTTAAAATAATTTATAAATTTTTGGAAAATAATTTTATTATTTTAAAGTAATTCGTAGGAAATTTTGTTGAATTTATTTTAAAAGACATTATTTTTATGAAAATGAAGAATAATGTTTTAAATGTAATTAAATTAGACTATTTTATATTAAATAAAACATGTGTATTTCAAGAAAAAAAATTTTAATTTTTTTATAGAAAAATATTGTAAATTTTTTGACTTAATAAATTAAAAATAAAATATAACATATTAATTTTATTTTCTTTGATTTTTGTTATCATAATTTTTTAATTATAATAAGATTAGTTTTTAAAATTATTATATTAGTATTATATTTTATATCGTAGCGTTTTAGTTGAATATTAATACTAAATATGGGGGGGGTTTGGTGGTTGGGAGGGGAGCAGTTGTGCTTGCTTTCTTTCTTCTTTTTTTTGTGCAAATAAATTAGGTTTATACTCAAAACAAGTTTTTAAGGCCCCCCTCCTCATGCTGACATGGCATAAACGACAATGAGGAGGCGTTAATGAATGGCAAACGTTTGACCCCATGTAAACTCATTTAAACCCTCATCTCCATTATACCCAACAAAAACCTTAAAACATTAAACTAAAAACCTTCATGCATCCTTACCCAATTCAGCTGTCAACACCCTCTACCATCTAACCACCATTGGCGTCGTTGCTACCAGCTCCTCCACTCATCGACGACAAAGTCACCAACATACATACCCTCACTCGCTCGCTCACTCAACCAATGGCAACGCCGCCTCTCCCAGCAATTGCCACCGCTGCTTCTTCTCTCCTAGAAAACACCACTAAGTAATTAGAGATTTACTTTCACCCACCAGACACCAGTTCCTGCCAGCAGCCAGCTAGCGCAAAATCCCAAAAAAATCAAAGCACAATGAAGTAGTTAGCGACCATGGTAGGGAGAAATCGAAGAAAGAGAACAACTCGAGCTCTACATGTAAAGAAACGAGCTTTAAAGAACAGAGCTTTGGCTATATCTTTCAACGAAAAAGATCTCAGGTACTGTTAGGTTTTGCATTCTGTTGTTGGAGGTGGTTGTGGTAGTGCTGATTTTAAATTAAACGTGGTGATTTTCCTATAATGGTTAATTAGTGAGTGATGTTTATTGTGTTAATCACTGTTAAATGGAATTGTCAGACTTATCTCTTGGGTTTGGTTTGAATATGATGTCGTCTTCGTCTACTCACTGCACCTAAATCGTAGATGATTCAATCTCTCTTTAGCTCGATTATAGTCGACGTGACTCCACCCACCTACCGCCACTTTCTTTAGAATTGAATTAGAAGTAGGAGAGCTGCACAATTTAGTTAAATCATGGAGGAATCAACCAATTACTGTGTTGGACTCTGAGATTTTTGAAATAATGGAGAAAGAAAAAGATAGGCAATATAAAGGAGTTGAGTTTATAGCATCGGAGAATTTTTTTTTTTTTTTTTTTTTGTAGAGCAGTAATGGAGGCATTAGGTAGCCATTTAACTAATAAGTATTCAGAAGGAGTAGTTGGTTCCCGTTATTACTGTGACAATCAATACATTGATGAAATAGAAACACTTTGTTAAAAAAAGAGCATTGAATGCTTTTAATTTGGATTCAGAGTTTTAACAAGAATGGTGGTGTTGTATGGTGGTGGTGGTGATTTTCAAGTGGTAATGGTGGTGTTCATGGGTGGTGGTGATGGTGTGGTTGATGCTCACAAATTTTTTGATATAATGCCTGAAAGGAACGAGGTCTTATGGGCTACAATGGTTTTAGGGTTATGCAATGCAAAAGACGAATTTTCATTTATGCTATTATCATTCTGATTGAAGCGGGAAAAAAAAATGAAGCTGGAGAAGGAGAAGGCCATAATCATTCGCTTTGTTATAGGTCATAGGTAATATTTTGTTTATTTCTTGCAATGCTATTGATCTAGTAAGCTCTGCTAAAATTCTTGCAACTCGCGATCGGTTTTGGAGCCATTGATGAGCCTCTTCTTCTTCTTCTTCTTTGTTGCAGTGTCTATGATCTAAGAGAGCAAGAAAGATTTTATTGTTAACAGAGAGCTAGAGTTTTTTTTTTTTTTTAAAGAGTTGTTGCATGCTTTATTCATGTATAATATAATAAACAGTTAATGAATGCTAAGGTGGCCAATGACTTTAACAAACCTCCCATTTAAAACACATCCATTAGCTGTCACTTCATTGAGGATATAACGGATGTTATAGTTTAGATATATGCACCGTTTAGCAGGGGCATGGAAAGCTGATTTTGGGAAAAACTTAATTTATTTGTGCCAAAAAAAAAAAGAAAGAGGGCATACATGCTCCTTGGGCAAAACATGAGGGGCAAAAATGTACCTTTATCAAGATATGTATAATAGTATTTTAGTTAAAAAATAATATTAAATAGATATATGGTAAATATTTTATTTTTAATAAAAATTATAATTTTTAATGATTTGACATATTAGATTTTAAAATGAATATTCACATATAAAAATAGACATTTGTCAAAATTTTGACTTAATGATCTTAGAATTGAGCATTTAATATATATATATATATGGAGAGAGAGAGAGAGAGAGAGAGAGAGAGAGAATAATAACTAGCTGGGTTTCTGTCGCGATCAAAAATAGAGCAAAGGAGCATAGTTGGGTTTTTGTCGCGATCGCAGATTTATCGTAGCAGAAGTTACTATAGCGATCGCTACAGTAACTCTGCTATAGTAATTTTGAAAGGTATTCAAAGGTCAATTAAGAAGACTATAAAAGAGAGACTAAAAACCTAATTTATGGGGTGGACATTATAATCTAAAAGGGAGAAAAAATCATTCCAAGATCTAACCCACCAAGAAAAGAACCAATACACCCAAGGAGAGAAAAAGAGGGAGAAGAGAAAAAGGAGCTAAAAAGGAGAGCCTCAATTGAAGGCCCATAAAGCTTCTTGATAAAATCTCTATCACCTTTGTTCATTGTTGATTATTTTTGTTAATTTCTTGGATTGTTATTGAATGTTGAACATGGAAGCCATGTGTGGCTAAATTTATTTATATTGTTCGGATTTTGGAAATCCATTTGATTTAAGTTTATTTAATAGATACACTTCTTTTTTTATTTTTCATATTGCATTTGTTGAGCTTATTGTGTGTTGTGTTTTGGTCATATACAACCCTTGTTTGATTCTATGCATTGAGAAATGGTGGATTCAATAGACCCATAAATACTTGTTAGATTTATCAATGACTTGAGAGAACTTGATGACATCTAATCCTCCATAAGTTTGCTTAATGCCTAGTATGTTTGATATTGTCTTATTTTATGGTGATGATGAGAGTTAAGCCATTCTTTGAGATTTAATTGATGCATATGCTTGTAGAGTTTAGCATTACTTGAGAAAGAGTGCTAAATGATTCTTGGAAACTTGAGGTATGCAATGAATTTGAATTAATCTATTACTTGACTTAAGGATAATGTGGTGTACAATTTCCCAACAATATAATTCCAATATTCATTTGTTTCTACATTTTAGTTATTGATAGATTAAGTTGCTCTACTTTAATTGTTTGTTATTTAGTTTATTAATTGTTTTCTTCAATTTACATTGTTAAGCTCTAAACAAATTGAACTAGCATTAATAGGTGCTTAATCCTCAATCTCTATGTGAAACGATATTCTACTTACTTCTATATTACTTGTCGACCCGTGCACTTGTAGTCAATCAACATAAAATATATCATATTAATTTTATTTTCTTTAACTTTTGTTAACATAATTTTTAGTTATAATAAGATTTGTTTTTGAAATTATTATATTAGTATTAGAGTATATATAGTAGAGTTTTAGTAAAAAAAATAGTACTAAATAATTAATATATTTTTTAATTTTTTTGAAAAAAAATTAATGATTTGAAAAAAAAAAATATTTGAGTGATTTAGGTAGAAAAATATATAGTATATAAATATTTTTAAAATTTAAGTAGTATTGAGATATGTATAATAGCATTTTAATTAAAAAATAATATGTAAATATTTTAGACACTTGTTAAATTTTTAATTTAATAATTTTAGAGGTCAACATTTAATATACATAAATTATTGTGCTACTTTTATAATACTAATGATTATAATCATTAGCCACTTGTTTTTATATTTTACCAGAAGTTTGATTGTATTAAAATCTGCCAATTAACCTTAATTTTTAAGGTACCAATATGTTAAATTGTGGCATAAAATCTTTTGAGTAATGTTTGTTAGCTAACCTTTTAGGTAAATGCAATATCATCCCAGAATTTGCAAATTCAACAACATCATTCAACATTTCAATAGATAACAATGCCATAATATCAGATACAGAATAAGAGACCAAAATGGACTAACTAATAGTAAAAAAAAATCAATCATCCTTAAAATGGGTGATTCCAAATAATTGAATTTCATCAATGCAACAATATATGTTAATTCATTTGCATCTCATAACTCAATATTCAATTACATTTGACATTGAAACAAAACCAGCTTCTTGAAAGACCATATAATCATTTGCATGTTTATTGAGGATCAAAGAACTTGAAAGTGAAGATTAATAAGCCTATTGCAGGTTCATTATCCTTTAACTGCAGGTTCATTGACATTTATCTATAGGTTCATTAACCTTCATTTATAGACTCATTAACTTTCACTTATAAATTCACTTTCAATCTCATTTTTAATTCAAAAGGCAAGAAAATTTCAATAGCTAAGCTCAATTTCCAATGCTAATTTTGAGAATAAGAAACTAAAATCATGCCCACCATTATTTAGTATTTGAAACTAGGGTTTATATTGTTCAAGTTATTAATTGCTCCACCTCTTCCTGCTTCTAGTGTCAGTTTTTGCCATGTGGCTTTAGGCGAGTTCATTAAGGGCTTTGAGTTTGCTTTTGTTAGTTTTATTTTTTTCCTTCGTTTTTGGTAGTTGTGTAGGGCAACATGGTATAATAGTTTTACTTTTCATCAAGCACACGACAACGTTCAATAGGCTTCTGTGCTTTTTTTTTCCCTTTTTATTTTCTGCAAGTGAAAAATTTCCCTTACATATTGCCCAAAATCTTTAATAGAGTTGTCTAATGGTTCAACTAAAATAGTGAATCAGTTTGGAATCAGAAAAACAACAAGGAAGAAGAGAGAATTGGTTGGAAAATAAAAAATGAGAAACTAGAGAATAGAGAAGATGGAGACGAATGCAAAGTATATGTTGAAGGGGTGACGAGTGCAAAGATAAGGAACAAAAGTGTTAAACAAAAGAAAATAAAAACAAAGGCGTTAAAAAAAAAGGACATGCACATGTGAAGGACCCTTGATTCATATTGCAATATGGACAGGGGTCATGATATAATTTGCATCCCACTACCATCACAATTTGTTTGCCATAATTTTTTGCTTAAACATTTTCATTATATGTTCTTTTGCATCGCTAAAGCTAAAGCTAATGCTACTTTTACAATTTCATATTTTTTTTCTCACTTGTATAGCGTCACAATTCCATAACAAGGGTTATAAAAGAAAAATCCATAACAAGGCTCCGTTGAGTAGTTTAGAATAGTAGAGTTTGAACTCTCACTTCCTCTTGGTATTGGAAATTAACCATCTCTATTGGTCGTTAAAAAAAAATTCCATTATAAAGTCCCTTTATTTGGTATTATAGAAAACATATCCGTAATGGCTTGCTTTGAATGGTAGGCCATGAATTTACTAAAAAACATATCATCCTAAATAATAGTGTTCCTACTCATGGGGCAATATTATCTTTAAAAAAATGAAAAATTATATATACCCTACGTTGCGTTTAACCTAAATATTTTCAAAAATAAGATGCGCTTCTTTTTTTCACCCTTAACTCTTCGCTTTTCTTCATTATTTTTTTTTCTTTTTCATTTCATTTTATGATTTTTTCTTTTTCTCGTTCAAAAGTAAATGAAGAAGAAGTAGATAACAAACCTATACATGCTAGTATATAAGAATTTTTTTAGAACACACATGCATCAGTTGTTGTTACTGCTGCTGCTGATCGATAGTATTTATAATTTTTGTACAATATACAATTTCAAAAGAGAAAATTGGCAAAAAATTATTAGAAGAAATTTTTGATTCAATAATTTGAGAGAGATTATAAAAGTGGAGCAGAGCGGTGGTGGTGACTTGGCTGAAAAAGAGAGAATATAGAAAGAAAGAGAGAGCTATGGAAGCAAAGGAAAAATTCTTATACAAAAAATTAGATTATTGAGTATAATTGAGCCCAAAATTTGTTTCCTGGGCAAATTTGAGGCTAAATTTCTATCTGTTTTTATTTAAAAAAAATTATATATAAGAATTTTTTTAGATATAATGTTGATGATATCATGTAAGAGAAAATTTGTTTCCAGGATAAATTCGCACTTCGTTATAAACATTGAGAATAAATTTTTACCTATTTTCATTAAAAAAAATTATATATAAAAATTTTTAAAGAGAAGATTTCTTATTGTTTAGTTTTATTTTAGAGATAATGTTGATGATATTATGTAAGAGAATGAAAAGAGTGAAAAAAAAATTACAGAGAGAGAATGAAAAGAAAAAATTGAGAGAGAAAAAAAAACCAAAAATAGAGAAGAAGAAGATATAGTAGAAAATAAAAAGAAAAGAAAAGATACAAGAAATAAAAAAAGATATAAAAGAAGAAAGAAAAAAAGGTTATAAATTTAAAAGAAAATTTTCCTATTTTGATGTTTTTAGAAAATTTTTATGGGAAGTCACTGAGCCATACAAAAATTTTAATCAAACATAAAATTGGAATATGTATATATAAAAATCCAAAATTTTTTTTGTCCTTTTGCGGCTTCATCACGGACCGCTCGTCAATCATCACCGTTCATATATATATAAAAAAAAAAAAAAGGAAAAAGAAGACCTCCCGCTACATTGACCAGTTCCCATTCCAGCTTTCACCCCTTAATTGTCTAGTGCTCAGCTTTCTTTTTTTCTTATCAATATTTCTTCCCTTTGAATATGGCAGTGGCTGATGTTATCGTTTCCAAAGGATTGGAGATGCTGATTTCTGGTATTTTTAGCGAGGCAGAGCAAAATTTTAAGCTGCTTGTTGGTGTCGAGAAAGAGGTGAAAATGCTCACTGACAATCTCCGATCCATCCAAGCTGTGCTCTTTGATGCAGAGAAGAGGCAGCTGAAGGAGGAAACTGTCAAACTTTGGCTCCAAAGGCTCAAAAACATATCGTACGACATTGATGATGTGTTGGACGAGTGGAGCAGTGAAATTCTAAAATCAAAATTTGAAGGACATGAATATGAATATGCTCCCAAGCCTAAAAGAGCTAAGGTATAGTCTTTTGTCCTGTCCTTTTTCTTTTGCTTTCATGAAGTCGGTTTCCGTCGTGACATTGCTGTCAAGATAAAGGAGCTAAGTGAATATCTAGATGTCATTGCCAAAGAGAAAGATAGATATGGCTTTCTATTAATAGAAGGGAATGAACAAGTTGAAAGAGTTATGACCACCTCTGTCGCCAATATAGCAGAGGTGAAAGGTAGACAACATGATGAAAATGAAGTTATAAACCTGTTATTGGCTGAGAGTAGTGAAACACCAAACCCTCATGTCATCTCCGTAGTAGGGATGGGAGGGATTGGAAAAACAACTCTCGCCAAACTAGTTTATAACGAAGATAGGGTAAAGTCCCATTTTGATACAACAATATGGGTTTGTGTCTCGGATCCATTTGATGAGCACAGGATTGCCAAGGCGATCCTTGAATCCGTTCAGCCAGATACTGCTTCAAATGTTGTTGAATTGCAAAGCATAGTGCGAAAAATTCACAATGCATTGGGGAAAAAAATTCTTACTTGTTCTGGATGACGTTTGGAATGAAGACAGCAACAAATGGGGACGAATAGAAGAATTTCTCAGGTGTGGTTCCTCAGGAAGCAAAGTTCTGGTAACCACACGTAGCCAGAAAGTTGCAGAAATGATCGGGCATAGAGACCACATTATCCGACTTGGATTGTTGTCCAATGAGGAATGCTGGTCCATATTTAGTCAACTTGTATTCTTGGAAAGTACTAGCATGCAGTGCAATAGTAGTCCAGTAGAAATTGGTAGAAAAATTGTTGCTAGGTGTAAGGGTTCGCCTCTTGCTGTAAAGACAATAGGAGGTCTTTTGCGATGCAAAGATTTTGTGGAGGAGTGGCAAAAAGTCTTAGATAGTGAATTGTGGGAAGTAGAATCTCTGCGGTTGCCAAAATGTCTTGGTAGATTAAGCGGTCTTCAGAGATTAAGCTGGCTCAACATTTGCCATGATGGTGAACAAGAAGAAGCATCACTATCTCTTAGAGAAACGGAAAACCTCAATGACCTTGGTGGTTGTTTGGAGATAAGATGGAGCAGACAACTTAAGGCAGATGTGGATGTGAGAGACGCTAGGCAGGCACAGCTGAAGGCAAAAAAACACCTCATTCAATTGGTTCTGAATTTGGGAGATGTAGCTGAGTGGAGGAAAGAAGGTGAAGATGAAGAGTTATTAGAAGCCTTAGAGCCTCCTCCAAATTTGAAATATTTAGAGATATATAATTACCAAGGCATCAAAATGTGCTGCTCAAGTTGGATATCGTCGCTTAGTTTTCTTAGAAAGCTTTATCTTTGTTATTGGAGAAACTGTAAGCAATTGCCTGGACTGGGAAAATTGCCTTCCCTTGAATCTCTTACAATCTATGATTTTAAGAGATTAAAAAAAGTTGGTGGGAAATTTCTTGGGATGGATCATCTTCTTGAGGTTGGTGCTGCTATTGGTACTAGTATTAGTGCTGCAATAATATTATTCTAAACTTGGTAGAATTGGAATTCAGTCGGATGAATGAATGGGAAGAATGGAATTATGAAGGTGAAGTTAATGATGCAATTTTAAAAATAATGCCATTTCTTTCTACTTTGATCCTTTCAAGCTGTCCAAAGTTGAAGAACTTGCCATATTATATCCGCCAAAACACTTCACTTACATATAAGACTTGGAACTGTAAGGCTCTGCATCTGTAAGGACAGGAAAGAAATCAGGTAATTTAATTTCTTTGATGTTGTTTATTGTTAGTACTATTATTATTTTAATTTTAACCACGATATGTCTAAACTTGTGTAGACAACACAATGGTTGGCAGACTACACAAAGAACAGCTTCCCCATGAAATTGCAAATTCCAAGGGATATTTGGTGTTATGAGGTATAATTTTTCTTTATGCCACATGTTCCTTACAAACATTTTGAATTCTTGCTCTCTACTGCTGCTGCAGCTGATGAAGTAATGTTGGTTCTGGGGCTTTATGAGTGTTGAGACAAAGACAATCATGGATAGACAAATGTACATCTAGGACATTAAGAGGAACAGGTTGCAGCAAATGGAATAGTTATTCTTGCAATGTGTGCCTTTCATGTTAATATTTCTTCTGCTAAATGTTAGAGCAACACTGGAATTTGGAAGGGTTTTGTCGTTTGTAGCACCATGTCAAGCTGTAGGAGATGCCATAGCTCAACCCATGTTTGGATAATGCTTTTCTGCAGGTATCAATAATCAAATCTGATGCTGGTATTGTTATTGTTTACCCAAATATATGTAAAATCATTCTTTTTAATTTAACTCCAATTGGGGCATGACTTTTCAGCACTGAAGAGCAGAGAAAGACTTCAACATCAATGAGCTTGTGGAGAGAATGTCAATTTACCTATTCTGTTCTCTTGTTCAACCGGAGCAGCATAGAGCCATTCTACAAGCTCTTTGATCTCTTCTCCACAGGTATCTCTAACTGATAGCATCCCACGTGTTGTTATTGAAGCTGATTCCATATCAGCTGTTGCTCCAGCATCTGGTTCCATTGTAGCATCATGGAGGATAAGTGATTATGTCTATACATTCCACTCTTCTGCATTTCTTACCACCAGTTTCCAACTTTCATATTGCTGATCAACTAGCTAAACCAGGAGTGCCAAGGGATTCATATTTCATTGCTCACTGCTAACTCAGCCATTGACACTTTCAGGGCTGAAATAGCTTCCTTGAGGTTGAGCAATGGAGTTATGGTAAAAGTCGTATAGATAAAGCGAGAAGTAACAAAATGTAAGGTTTGCTCAAGTCAAAGAAAATCTTTGCAAAGCTGTGGTCAAGCAAAGGAGAAAAAGGTGAGAATAGAGGTTCAGATTCATCGGACAGTCTTGGTTCTCCTAACCTAGAAGAAGCTAGGTGTACTACTTCAAGAAATAGAAGGCATTGTCTCTTAGCAGAAATGAATGACTGACTTAAAATAGTTTTTTTTTTTTAATGACTTAGAATAGTTTTTTTCTGGTTGCTTTTTTATTTTTTGGAGGGGTTGGGTTTACTTGGTCAATGGTATTAACAAGAACAAAAGTAATGTAGTCTTGAAAAAGGAATTTAAATGCAAAGACTTTCTGTGGATAAAACAGTAGCAGTAGCAGTAGCAGCAACTCTTGTCAGAAACGCCTGAGAATGATTTTACTCTCTTGTTTCAAATGAAGAGGTCAATTTCTGTCTCTTGGAAATGTTCTTGTAGCTGCTATGGTTCATATACTTGGACAGAAAATTCTGTTGATGCCTAAAATGAAAGCTGCTATGGCTTTTTAACTGAAGCTCTCCTTTATCATTTCAAGAACACCTCATTTATATATATAGAGAGAGAGAAGCAGAAAATTGATATGAACATAGTAAATCGGAGTCGTCTCCATTATCCTTGTTGTAGGCGTATGCATTTGCAAACTTAAGCAATATAGACAGTTCTGAATCTGACATCAGTGGGGAAGAGCAGTTCCTATCTACAACTTATGGCTGTTTCTGCATTCTGTAAGCAGACATATCACAAGCACCGATGTGCCGAAAGCATCTTCTCTGTTGCTCTCAATGTGAATGCCATCATTAATTATACAATTGAACATCTCAAATTAGTTAATGACAGTGCTGTTATCATTGGAAAAGAAGCGAAAGATTCCAACCACAAGGTGGCTTTGAAGGACTGTCAGGATTTGCCGCAATTTGCAGTCCAAGAGCTACAAGAATCGTTCTTAGCTGTGGAGAATAGTAGTTTGACCGCTGGCAACTACACTGAGGCTGAGCTCAAAAAATATCTGAGTGATGTTATATCATATAGAGGAATGTGTCTGGATGGACTTACTCAGATAAAGCTGCACAAGCTAATGTCTGATGGTCTTGTCAATGCCATAGAGTTGACAAGCAATTCTTTGGCCATTGTTTCAGCTATGTCACTTATAGCATATGCCTTTAACATTCCACCCAACTTCAAGACTAAGATGACTCGACGACATTGCTGGCCATGGCGCTGATGGGTTTCCTATGTCGATGCCAATGGGAGACAAGAAGCTATGGCAAAGCTCAAACAGTGCCAATTTAAAGCCTAATGCTGTTGTGGCTCAGGGTTGCCATGGCCAATATAGAACTATTGCTGCTGCTCTTGCTGCATACCCCAAGAATCTTGTAGGACGATTCGCGGTGGTTTATGTGAAAACTGGAGTGTATGCTGAGTATATTACCGTTAAGAAGGATCAAGTAAATGTGTTCACATATGGAGATGGTCCCCGGAGGACAACAACCAACGGAGATAAATGCAACAGAAATGGGACATCCCCCTTCCTTTAGAAATTTTTAGAAGTCTTCCTATTTTCTTAAAAAAAAAGGTCTTCCTGTTGGAAAATTCTTATCCATTGGGTAGCACAAAAATAGAAGCTAACTAGCTTTTTTTTTTTTTTTTAAATAAACTATTAGTATCTAAAATTTATTAAATTTTGACTAATCTAATTTGATTCCATAGAATTATAAAAACAGTAAAAATCTCTCAACGACAAAGAAACTAATTAGCTATTTGTGAGACATATTTGAAATATTTCAAGTCTATTAATAGATGTAAAATCTGATGTCAGGTACAATTGTGCACCTAAAATAAGCAATAATTTCTGTTTAATTTATTTACCTTCATCATCTGCAACCTTTTTCATTTCTAACTTGTCATCTGACTCTAATTAATATATATATATATATATTGAAAAAAAAATCTCGTTTAATTCTTTATCAACATTCAGATTTAATAAGCTTAAATAATACTTTAACAACTTAATTAATTCTGTTGCTTTGTGCTTCAAACTTGATAAAAGTATATGTTTATTTTTAATAGTTTGATCAAAATGATTAAAGATTTTTATGTTGATTTGCACTCTCTTTATAAGGTTTTTTTTTTTAAGGAGGTGGAGGTGGAGGGGGATTATAAGATAATTATTTTAACCATAGCTTATCAATTACTTTTATATTTTTTATCATACAATATAGTATTTCTCATTACATATTTTAATCACAACTAATTGTGAATCACACCGTAGGCGATAGAATTTAGCGCGCGTCTAAATGTTTGGTAATCACAGCGCTGTGTAGACTCAAGGCCCATTAGAAAATATAAAATAGGTTTTAAAGCCTACTTGGAAATGGAGTTGCCACCTGGATAAAAGTTATGACACACTATACAACAACTGAATCTCACAGAGGTTCCCAAAACCCGTCATCAGAGATTGGGTTCAGAAACTGAGTATGAGCGTTTAAATGCTCACTCAACCTTACGGTTAGCCTATGTTTATGTTTTATAATTTATTACCTTTAATTATTCAATGATTTCTTTATTATCAAGCGAGTTGTAATTTCCTTCGAAAAAATTATTGCATTTCATAATTAAACCCAAGTTTGCACATTAATCAAATTCATGCATTTTAGTCCCAACATTCACCATAAATAAAACAAAGATATAATTTACAACCATACATTCCAAAACAAGTGGGGGGAAGGAATTAGGGATTACAACACTTTGCTCAAATGATAGTATATAATAAATGAAAAATAAACCAAAAGTAAACTACTCAAATTAAATAAAATCTTTCAAGAACTAATTAATAGACTAAATAATTGATGATTAGAAATCACCTGTGGATCCCTCCAACAGGCAAAATGTTAGTTCCTCAAAATACGTAAAAATCATGCATCAAAACCTATAAGATTAGTTCATGGGTCAATTTAGTAAAACAAGGGAATCAAAACCATAAAATACAAGTTCTAAACCTTAATTTAACAATATGGTGGGGCACTTATAAAAAATGGATTTAAACATGCTAAGACATATACACACATGGAAGCTCTACATAACTTACAAAATATGAGACAAGACCGTATGAGGCCCTGTCAGAGTGGCGATTGCCTGATGAGCAGTCTCAGACGACTCTCAAAATGACAAATCTTTCAATTCAAGTAAAGATCTATTATTAAAAGCTAGTTGGATACACAACTTCACTTAGAGCTTTGTGAATCATGTGAGGAGCAATGGATATTATGAATAATAAACACAAAGGAAAGAATATAAAAGCTAGTAAACAATAAGACTAGAAATTACATAGAGACAAATGAAAAATGAATCATACAAACTTGAAGAGGGATAAGATTTTTACTGAAAAGTGAGCTTTCAAATATGTTTGGCCCTCATAAATGATTAAAGATATTGATCTTTCTTTTGAATGCAAGTTTCTCCCTTTTCTTCCTTAAACAAATCAACCTCTAGGCTTTCCTCCTCTCAAAATGTTCTTCTTCCTTCTTTTCCAACACTCTCTCCTTGCTCTGTCCAAAACCCTCCTTTCTTTAGTATGTTCTTTTCTTTTTGAAAAAATGCCAACCTCTTCTTTTCTCTCTCTTTTCACTTTTTATTCACACCTTTAGCCTATACCCCTACTACTATCCTCCATCATTGCATTTTTTAGCCTTTTCCTCCTTCCAAAGGTTTCTTTTCAGGCTAAAGGGTGAGTTGCATAGGGAATGGGCCCACCAAGTTGGCTGTCATGATCACCTATGCAATTAATAAAGAGTCAAGTGACAGCTGTAGAGGCAACACCTATACGATGAGGCAATCACCTTATTAGTAACTGCCATAAAGGCGTTTGCCTGTTTGGCTTGCCCTGCATTGGACCTGATGGGCCTAACTGGTTTGGACAAGTTTTGAAGGGTTTTGGGCTTGTTCGTGAGTTTCTAGCCCTTAGGCTTATTCTCGAGAAGATTCAGGGTTTTTTTCTTGCCTTTAAATTTTAGATTTCTCGTCATCAGGCTATATTATGGGCTGGGTAAATAGAACATCTACAGTTCACCCCTTATTATGGGCCGATTGAACTAGGTGTTTACAGTTTGCCCCCTAATTTTTTGAAAAACCAAATGTATGCAATGATAATTTTTTAAAAAATCACATACACAACATAAGAAAATAATAGATTACATACCTGACTCATGATTTTCATTCAAGAGATGAATTCTTTAATCTTGAAATGTGACTGTGATCCTCGAGTTTTCCTGCCCCGATCAACCACTTATTAATATTTGGTAAATTATTTGAAAATAATGATCCTCGGGTTTTCCTGACCCGATACACCACTTAACCAACATGTTATTTATGAGTTTTCCTAGCTCGATCGTCAATCAATTAAAATGCAAACTCTTGGGCTTTCCTGGCCCGATCGCCACTTTATTGAAATGTAGACTTTTAGGTTTTCCTGCACTGATCGCCACTCTATTGAAATATAGAATCTCGTGTTTTCCTGGCTCAATCATCACTCGCTTGAAATGTGATTCTCAGGTTTTCCTGGCCTGATACATTACTTAACTAAAATGTGGACTCTTAGGTTTTCTTGGCCCGATCGTCACTCAATTGAAATATGGACTTCGGGGATACAACTTGAACAGTCCTTTCTTAACCACAAGCTTCGGGGATATAACTCGAATAGTCCTCTCTTGATAATAAGCTTTAGGGATACAACCCTCTCTTGATCATAAGCTTTGAGGATACAACCCTTACAATCCTTGGGTTTTCCTAGCCCATTCATCGCTTGACCAAAATTAATATTCCTAAGTTTTCCTAGCTTGAGCATTATTTTATTTAAAAACTCAACTAAAGAACTTTCATCCAATAATTTTTAATTCTTGAGACACACCTGAGGAAGCTCTTTCCATCATCAGCGCCATCGTTCATTTTTTTCCTTTTTTTTTACTTAAATCCTCCTTTATACTATAAAACATATTTTTCTCCTTTTTCTTTTCTTTTTCCTCTTTCTCCTCGCTTTTTCTTTTCTTCTCTTCTTCCCACGACACATTTTTTCAAAAATGGATGATGAGAGAACACCACTCGCGCTTAAATAGGACCGAATCTCTCCATCTGTGAATGCCTCCCGTAGCCTTGGATTATCTAAAAAGGATACAATCCCTCTCCTGGTGGACTTGAGGAGCCATATCTGTTCATTGGTGTCTAGCGAGGTTAGTCTCTGAATCCTTCTTATTTCTTACAAATTACATTAGGTTAGACTGCATCTATCTCTATTGATCATTTATAATTGCAAACTAAATTGAATAATCATGTATTTGCAATTTTAGGGGAAAAATTAAAAATTGTTCACTGTTCTTCATTGCCTAGAGGCAATCGTCTCTTCATTAGGGAGATCTTCCTAGGGCGATCGCCTCATTGATTAGGTGATTGCTTCATTGGAGGGGGAGGATCATCTATGGCTATAATGCAGGGGTTCACCTCATGCCCAAAATGATAATCATCTTATGCATAGAGGCAATCCCCTCACTGATGAGGTGATCACCTCTTCCATGAGGCATTGTGCCTCTATGATAGGGCAGGTGAACCTACCTATAACCACTTAGTCATTTTACTTCAAAAAATAATAAAATTTGAGCAATATGTATTTAACTTCCCTAATCCTCATTCATTCTCTTTTGCAGCATGATGCACAGACATTTAAGAGGGCCAAAAAATTTCATGGGGCCCAAGTTTTTTATAATAATCTGACTGATGATCAAAAGGATAGGATCTAAGACACAAGATTTAAAGACTTCATCCTCTCACTTCCCTCAAAGTAGGGCCAGACGGATTACCAGCCACTCCATGCGTTGATGGAGAAGTGGTTTGATACAACGTGCACTTTTCACTCCCATTCAAGGAACTCACTCTAGATCTCATCTCTTTTATTGCTATCATCGGGATCGCATGTGTTAGAGGTCTCGTTCCTCTAGATGCGAGCCTATACCAATTGACTCCAAAGAAGGCCGCCTATGTTGAGCACCTTCTAGATACGATCTTAGAGATGAAGGGGACTCATACTCTTAAGCCTGAGTTGATTCAGAGCTTTTACATTTGGGATAGAGCTGTGGCGATAGTTATCCCACATAATATTGATCAAATAATGTGTGCTTTTCTTATTTATCTCCTTAGCACTACCTTCTTTACGGACACTGCCAGCTCGATAGATTTGATGTTCCTGTTGCCTCTCCGGGACTTGGATCAAGTGTCTTCATTTCACTGGGGGAGCTATGTCTTAGCCTACTTACACCAGAGCATGGTTAGCCTACTTGTGTTATAGTATAGATGAGGTGCTCTACAGGGCCAAAAGATTTTATGGCTTCTGGCACATTATACTAGTAAATTCTACCTCTCTTTCCTCTTGAGTCATTTCAATGTTTGCTTGCTGACATCTACTATCTCTTTTCCTTTTACAAGTTTGGCCATGGAGTTGGAGCTGCTCGTTGGTGTGATGCGAGTGGAGGATGATTTCCTTGCCATTAGTAGGTAGGGCGGCAGCCATGTCCTGAAGAGGCATCTGGTCTGAGTACACATTCATCGGCAACATCTGAACTCTCTGACTCAGAATGCGGTACCTATAATGCTCACACTACATGTTAGTAATTTTGAAAATTTTGCTTACTTACCTGTTGATATCTCTATTATAGATCTGGAATGATTTATAGGGGCCTGAAGGGGGATGGAATGTGGAGATGACTCATTCTAGATCGCTAGCTTAAAAGAGGGTCTTCCTTTGTGGGCTATTGAGTTTAGTACCTTGGCAAGCAGATTCTGAACTAAAGTTGGGGAGCTAGTGCGAGGCACGTGCCTAAGGCTCCTCCTAGGAGCATGTTATGGACTCACAAGCTAGAGGGGGACGAGCTGGATTAGGCTATCATTGGAGAGCTAGTCATGGACCACACTATTTGAATTAAGAGTCGATAAATGGAGTTTGTCCAGACTCACCCTTTGTTGATAGTCCTTTTTGTTGTTACTTATACTTCTCAAGTAATTGTTCAATACTCCTTTTTTAATCAAAATTATCATGTCCTAATATAGTTTTCTCTTATTTACAGGCTATAGTGACCAAACCTGCTCCTCTTACCAGACCTCAGGTACAAGAGAGAGAGCCTCAAAAATGTCATCTCGACCCGAGTAGAGAGGGGACTTCAGCTACCGCCAAGGAAATGAGACCCCCACTACCTCCAGCTCTCAGTTCACCACTGGTAGCTTCATCCATACCCTTAATTCTTTAGCTCAATGCTAGATTCCTCCCAAGGAGTTGTCTTACTAGTTCCTAACCTTAGACAAGGAGCTCACACCTGTATGTACTCCTAGAGATGCTACTCACATGAGTTTGCTCTTAACTTGTTTCTTGAATCATCCTCAACGCATTTGTCAGTTCTAACATTCTCTCAATAATTTAGATTCCTCTTGAGCAAGGCCTATACATGTATCGAATGATTAAGGCCCAGAGGGACTACATGTTATTCATCACCTAGCAGTGGAAGGTAACATCTTCTCCTATATTTATATGTATGCAAACTGATATGATTCACTAACCTATGGTATGTTTGAATAAGATCACAATGAGGCCAGCCAAGCGAGGATTTCCACCCTAGAGCGTCAAATTGAAGTCCTTCAAATCAATGAGGATGATGATGAGGATGGGGATGATGCTAGTACCAGGGAAGGGGATGAGCTTGAGGGCACTGAATCAGATAGTTGATAGGTCAAGGCTCATTAACTATTTATTTTTTATTGTTGCTTTTGTTTATTAGTTTGCTTCTAACATTCACACTCTTTATTCTTTATTAACCGGATGCTTGAATTTTATCTAAGTGAATTTTATTTATTATTATTTTGCGTACAATTTTAGCATTGATAGTTATAAAGATATTCCCCTCTTTCATTGCTCCACTTCAAATCTATAAAGCAGAAACAGTTATGATCTGGCAGAAGCTTGCTAATCGTCATTAAAAATAGCTTTCTATAGAAGAGGCGATTACCTCATAAACTTTTGCTAAAGAGGCGATCGCCTCTTATCATTGAGGAGACACCTCTTCGATGAGGTGATTGCCTCATCGCTAGATCGGCTCCCCCATTTATAGCTCCTAATCTTTTACCTTTAGCCTCAATTTCAAACATTTTTTCCCTAAACCTCATTTCTCTCTTACTGAATACTCTTAAAAGCTTGAATCATGACTGAAAGAAGCCTCAAACTACTACAAATGATATTGAAAGGCTTAGAAAACACATCATGGACCAAATTGGAACCGTTTCACTTATCAATTTTCAAATAGCTTGATACTAAAAGAATTCACTTCCCATTTCTTCATGTAATAGATTAATTCTAGGATCCTTAAAAACACTTTTTTTGATTCAATACATTTGTGTTATGCCCTTTACTAGAAGAGTTTGAGGCCCTCTTAGGTCACCAAATGGATTCTTCATGTCAACTCGCTATCCCTACACTTAGAATCCCAAACCCATATTCTGTTCAATACTAGATGGGAAAGTTATTAAATCTTCCACCCCAATCTTCATCTCACTACTTTCTTAGCTTGGAGGTTGTATTGGAACCCTTCCTTAAAGCTATCTCAACCGTAGATAGGGGAGAAGTCTACTGGCATCGGATGATGGCCTTTTGCTTGTACACCCAATTCCTACTTGTCTCACTATCTAGAAACTATGATTCAAAACTCCTATATATTCTAGAGCAGGTGGAAGTAGGACTCAATCCGTTCCCCCTCATTCTAGTAGAAACCATAATCGGACTGGACAACTTCATGGAGACTAAACTATTCTCTCGGAGTCCATTCTTGTTAGAGGTAAGTTTCTTATTTTTTGACTTTCATTTTTGGATTTGCTAGTGTTTTTACTACCCATCACTCCTATAGATGTGGTTCTATAAAAAGTTAAGACTAATTAAACCTCCCTAAAACATAGCACAGTATCAAGCCAAGCATTATCAAACTAGAAAAATGTATCCCATGCTAGAGAATAGCCAAGGTTGGCTATCCACATTCCCTAATATTTTGATTCGATGGATGTGCCCATGGTGGAGGTTGCAACACATGACAGTTCAGTCTTACACTTACTGTATTTCGATCGCTGGCCTTTATTTCGCCACATACTACAACCATGCTAGTCTCTATCGCTAATATAGGAAAAATAACTAATAGTGGAGCTAATGCATGTGTTCGAATCAGGACCTCTCACCCAAAATTTGTTAGATAACCT
Source organism: Mallotus nudiflorus (assembly GCA_947683625.1). Taxonomy (NCBI): domain Eukaryota; kingdom Viridiplantae; phylum Streptophyta; class Magnoliopsida; order Malpighiales; family Euphorbiaceae; genus Mallotus; species Mallotus nudiflorus. The sequence continues at coordinate 1,158,366 of CANTUR010000125.1, forward strand.
AGTGGCTACCTAGCCTCACATAATTATTCATAAAAACATAGACTACAATGGGGATCCGACCATTGATGATCATTACAAGGTGTGGATTCAATTACAACAGGCACAAAGAGATGAATTTATTAGAAATAAAAGAATAAGAGAATTACAACCATCAAGTGCTCGGGATGCTCAATGAAAGAGAAGAAAAGAGAATTAGTTCATAAATTAAGTCGTCGTTTCTCTTTTTTTAGATAGAGTTTTCCTTTTCAATTAAATAGTTGTAATAGACACTTAACACAATGTTTAACAGTAATTAAAGCAATATGTTTCATTTAACCTAAGCACAATCTACATATACATTTTGCTTCTGATACATCTCATGTTGTTAATTGGCTTGCCCTTGCAAATTTTCTAATTAACCATTTTTATCTCTCTCTCCCCTTTTTACACATCCTTAACTTTTGCTTGGACCGCCTCTTTTCAAGGTTTTCAATCCAGTAGGACCCTTTTATTTTTTTATTTTTGTCTCTAACTTTTTCCTAGACAGCCTCTTTTTAAGGTTTTCTCCCTAACGAGAATCATACAGAAAGTATTTCTTAAGCTTGTCCAAATTGATAGGCTGTAAAAATTCATTTCCTTCCATGTTAGACCGGATAACAACACCTTTAGAGAATAACTTTTTCACCACATATGGACCTTCCCAATTCAGCTTGAATTTCCCTCGTGGATCTGTTATGATCAACTTTGTAAGCTTCATCACTAAGTCTCCCTCTTTTATCTTCCCAAGCTTAATCTTCTTATTGTAGGCTCTAGCTATCCTCTTCTAACATAGTTGAGAATGATAGATAGCCCTTATGCTCTTTTTATCCAGTAATGTCAACTACACTAGCCGACTTTCCACCCACTGGTACTTAGGGATCTTAGACTAAGATAACTCTTAGTGATTGAACCTCGACCTTTATTGGCAACACAGCTTCGCACCCATACACCAAGGAATACGGAATGGCCCCTGTTGAAGTTATAGTAGTAGTTTGGTACCCATATAATGCAAACTGTAAGTAATATGCCCAATCCCAATAATTCTCCATCATCTTAGCCAATATCCTTTTTACATTTTTTTTATAGCTTCCACTTCCCCGTTTGCCTGTGGCCTATATAGAGATGATCGGTGGTGCTTGATCTTATAGTCTCTTAATAGTGCAACCATCTCTGCCCAAAATTAGACACCATTATTAGCAACAAGGTGATGCAACAACCCATATCTATAAGTTATATTCTTCTTAATACACTTTGACATCTGATTTGAGCCAACTGTAGCATAGGACTTAACCTTGACCCACTTGGAGAAATAGTCAATTGCCACGATGATGTATTAATGATCGTACGACACCCTCGATCTTATCTCACCTATGATATCAATTCCCCACACTGCGAATGGCCAAGGAGAAGTCATGCCCTAGAGCTCTATAGATGACAAATGGCTCACATCCCCATAAGCTTGATAATCGTGGCATTTTTTTACAAACTTGATATAATCCTTTTCTATGGTGATCTAGAAATAACCTGATGAGTTATTTTCTTTACTAGCACCATCCCATTCATATGTGGCCCACACACTCCTTCAAGAATCGCTTCCATAAGTTTATGGGCTTCCTCTTTATTGACACATTTCAAGTGGGCACCCGTAGACATTCTTTTGTACAACATTTTATTATGACTAATGAACTATTGGGATAGCATTTATAGAGATATCCTTTCTTTCTTGTTAGCATATATAAGGAACTATCCTATCTCTAAGTATCACTGCAAGTCATAAAACCAAGGCTTATTAGCAGTATCCACTGGTATTACCCTTATTTCTTCATAGCAAGGGCTTTGGGATTTTGCCAATATTAGAGGCCTAACCTCTATTTGTTTGCCACTTTCCCATATAGAAGCTAAAGTAGCTAGAGCATCCGCTATCTATTTTTCTTCTCTTGGTAGATGAATAAATTCGTATCAAGTAAAAGATAATGAAATAGTAGCCAAATAATCTCAATACAAACGTAGCTCATCCTCCTTCACTTCCCACTCATTAGAAGCTTACTTTATTACTAACATTGAATCTCTATACATGGTAACATCCTCTGCCTCCACACTACACAATGCTTCTAAACCAAAAATGCAAGCCTCATACTCTGCTTGATTGTTTGTTACTTTAAATTCAACCTTTTTGGCCATCGGGATCATTTTCGCTTCTAGCGTGATTAGGATTATACCAATACCAGCCCCTTTATTATTGACGACTCCATCAAAGTACATTCTCCATCCTTGAACCTCTATTTCCCCTAGATGTTCATCAGGAAATTCTAACTCCCATTCCTACTCGTCGACTACTAGATTCTGAACCAAGAAGTCTGCTATTGCCCTTTCCTTTACTTTCTTTGCCATATAATCAATGTCAAATTCGGTGAGCAGCACTAACCATTTCCCTAGCTTTCCCATGAGGGAAGGAGCTTGTTAAAGGTACCTAAGGGGATTATGTCTAGAAACCGCTTGTACTCTATAGGATTGGAAGTAATTCTGAAGCTTCTTTGTTGCTTAAATTATAGCCAGACATGTTTTCTCTACAAGACTATAGTTGGCTTCATATGGGAGGAGCTTCTTACTCAATTAATACATTGTATGTTAAACTTTCTCTTCATTTTCTTGAGCTAGCATTGCTCTTATTATGTCCTCCTTAATTTCCAGATATAGGATTAAAGGCTTACCTGGCTTCGACGGCTACAGGATTGGAGGATTCATCAAATAACTCTTGATGGTTTTAAAAATTTTTTGGCATTTGTCATCCATATTACAAGTGATTTTTCTTTAAAAGCTTGAAAATTGGCTTACAAATCATAGCCAACTTAATTATAAACCTAATGATGTACTGCAAACGCCCTATGAAACCTCTGACTTCTTTTTCATTCTTTGGTATAGGCATTTCTATTATCGCTTTAATCTTTTCTAGGTCTACTTCTATTCCTTTTTTATTAATAATGAAACCTTGTCTGGGTCTACTTTTATTCCCTTCTGACTAATAATGTGTCCCATTAACTTACTAGAAGTTACTTTTAAAATACACTTCTTTGGGTTCAGTTTGAGGTTGTATTTTTCTACCCTTGCTAAGAACTTGTCTAGAGCCTCGAAGTGCCCCTCTTTAGTTACTGATTTCACCATCATATCATTTACGTACACTTCTATTTCTTTATGGATCATATCATGTAATAGAGTGGTCACCATCCTCTAATAAGTAGGCTCTCCATTTTTTAATCCGATGGCATTACCCGATAATAATAAATACGCCATTCGATGATGAATGATATCTTCAGCTTGTCTATTACTACCATCATAATCTAATTATACCCCGAGAACCCATCCATGAAGGAGTACATTATACTGGAAGCCGCGTTGTCAACTAGTCTATCAATGTGTGGCAGTGGGAAATCATCCTTTGGGCAAGCCTTATTCATATCTTTATAGTCCACACACATCCTGACCCTCCTATCCTTCTTAGGGACTGGAACTATGTTTCCCAACCATTGAGTGTCCTCTACCACCTCTAGAAACTCTGCCTTTAGCTATTTTTCGACCTCCTCTTTAAGTAAAAGTGCTCATTCTAGCCTTAGTCTCCTCTTCTTCTGCTTGACTGGTGATATGTGAGGATATCTAGGGATTTTGTGTTTGGAGATTTCCCTATCGATCCCAGGCATGTCTTAATAGCCCTAAGCAAATACTTTCTATCTTTTTATTAATATTTCTTTCATTTTTACTCTCTCATCATGGGTTATACCAGAAGCAAGCAATATATTTTTAGGATTGTCATTTGTGCCCAAATTCAATGATTTGGTTTACGTGGAATTAATGTCAAACATATGCATGAAATGGTCATCATAAATAAAATAACCATTAGGAAACACATCACATAAATAAGCAAACTCAGACTTCATTGCATTCACTTTTGAAAATAATAAATCATAAATTTTAAACAAATAAGTGAGAGCAACATCATAATCATTATAAAAGACATCCATAATGGAGTTGAGGACATAGGCTTTGAAATCCTGCTCCTTGTTCTGATCACCGGTGTCCTTCACCTTCGGAGCAACTATGTTCTCTTTAAATTCTTTCTCGAATGGTACCAGCTCTTCCACAGGGACCTCCTCAATGGCAGTATTCTTCACTCCATTCATAAACTTAGTAAAGATTTCAAATCCTAGAATAACTTCCCCGACCATTAAGAGAGGTTATGGAGTTCCATTGTACGGGTACCCGGTACCTTCTTTCATAAAGGTTTACCATAAGCCCTTTCTCTCCACCATAATCTATTCCTCTTTATTTTCAGGCTGATTCCATATGTCAATTTCCTCTTCAGAATCATTAGTGTCTTCAAACCTTACCCCATGCTTCAGAATGGGGATTTTGCGTTCAACGAATATTGAGGGTCCTTTTTGGTCCTTTACCAATCCTATACTAGGCATAAATTTCATGTTACGCATCATGTTAAGAACCTTCTTGTCTATCTCATCTTTGTAAATTACACACACCTTAAAGCTCGAGCTTATGGCTATTTTCTTGGGGGCTAGCTTCAAGGCAGTTACAACAGCTTCAGTCTTAGCCAAGATAATACAACCTTGCCATCATGCGAAAACTTGATTTTCTGATGGACGGTGGAAGGTACACCACCCAGAGGATGGAACCATGGTCTTCCTAATAAGATGGTGAAAGTCATAGGGATATCAATTACATGTAGATTGACCTAGGCCTTGATGGGTCCTGTCTTGACCAAGGCTCTGAATGTTCCCTCGACGGGCCTTTTAATTTAATTATAAGCCTTTATGATTACCTCATAGGGTTTTAAGTCTCCCATAATTAACCCTAGCTTTGGTAGAATCTTTAGTGGACAAACATTAATAGGTAGAACCATTGTCTACCATAACATAGCAAGTCATTTTCCCCTTTACTTCAGCCTTGATGAATAGGGCTTTATAATGATCCCGCCCTTCTAATGGTAAATCGTCATCATAAAATGTTATGGTACTTTGGGAGGTTTTTACTAATAAATTAACCATTTGCTCAGGAGTGAAACTTGTGAAGATCTTTTTCTGATCTAGTGCAAGAACTAGTGCTTCCTGATGGTCCTTGGAATGTATAAGTAACTCTCAAATATTGTTGTTGGTTCCCTGGTCTTTCATCACTTCTTTCCCTTTTCCCTTCTCCACTAACTTTTTTTATTTAAGCTCAGTAGTTCTATATTCTTTTCTCTTTTCCCCAACTTTACTTATAGATTGGCCTGATCTACTTTGCACATTACATCATCTTCATCATTAGAACTCCAGATGTCTAATACATGCATAGCAAACTCAGTGGATTATTTATTTAGGTTTGAGTTTTTTGGTTAGAGTTTGAGTTTTGGTGGATTGGAAATGGCGTCCATAAAAGAGTTCAAGACTTGCTCTTCTGATATGCCGGTATTGATCACTAAAATGGGTGGGTTAGGTGGTGGCACATTTTGGTAATTAAGCAGAGGGTTGTTTTGGGTGTTTATCTTTCTAGTTTCGAGGTCAGTGATCTTACCCGTATCAATTAAGTCTTGGATTTCATATTTTAATCAGGCACAACTGTCAGTTTCATGCCTAATGGTTTGGTGGAATTTATAAAAAAAGTTTTGGATTGGCACCGAGTAAAGGTTACTATGAAAGTAAAGGTCATAACAATTTTTTCTTGATCAATTTCTTGAAGACTTTGGATAAAAGCTGGCCTAAATTGGAGAATCTTCGGGGTTGCCTAACAGTGTTAATTTGTAGACTATTGCTTGGCTGCCTGATGGTATTAATTTGGACATTGTTGTTTGAACTGGCTCCCTCTTTGCTCCCATATCTCCCTCCAAAGAACCTTTTATCTTGGGCCAAGTCTGATTCTTTTTTAACCCTAAATCTGTATAACTCTTCAAAATTTTGAATTCTTAAGTCTATCAACTTCTTAGACAGTGCCGAAACATACCCATTTATTGCCAGCACTAGTTGGTATGACTCGGCAAGCCTATGCCTCATTTGTGATAGTTTCCCTCTTTAGTGAGTTAGATAATCAGCGAAGGACTCATAAAACTTTGCTTGGTGTTTTGCAAATCCCTCAAAGATGCCTCTAATTGAACATTGAGGCTATATTATTTCATAAAAGTAGCACACAGCTCTTTCCAATCAGATTGAATATGTGATTCAAAAGCATAGTACCAACGGATTGGTGTGCCCTCTAATGGCATGAGGAACTACTTGATTATGTAAGCCTTAGTTAGTTCAATGGCTTTCATATAAGTTACATATTGCTTCATATGTAAATGGGGGTCCTCAGTTTTAGAATACTTCTTTATGTTGAGGAATTTGAATTTCTAAGGTAGCGGATCATCTTCCCTATCTAGATTCAAATCAGTGTAATTTAATAGAGCATCCATACCCTTCTCCTTCATCATTATCTGCATTTAACTCATAGCCTTGGTTATATTTTTAGCCCACTCAGTTTATTCTACATCCTTAGCACACTCCTTCGATTTGGTGGATCAGCCAGTACTGTTACTTCATCCCCTTCCCTTTCTCTCATTGGGATTTCATTACTGTGCTGGTTGATTTTCTCTAATCAGCTTAGTTGTCTCTCCCATTATCTCCCTCATTATAGACCGGGTTTTAGTGAATACTTCCTCTTTCAACTGTGCTTTAAAAGCCTCAGGATAAAAACTTCTTGCCATTTCTACTTCTAAACTTTTAACTAAATGACCAGAACTAGATCAGACCCACTTGGATGAGCTTTAAGAATCTATACTGCTGCAAGACCACATGTTAGAATTATGCATGACGTTTATGCATGATATGCAGGTTCATTTTATTATTCAAGGAAAATAAGAAAGCAAGTAAGCATATTTAATATATATACACAACATATAGACAAAATGCAAAGCTTAGAAAAATGATAATCTCCATCCTTATTTCTCCCACATACGTATTCAATAGTGAGTTCCTTGTCTTCGAATTTTTAGTCTAGGTTTTTATCATCAACAAGGGATAATAAAATCGATATATGCAAGATAACTCTCAAAATGAAGCAAAGAAGTAATGGATTCTCTAAATAAAACCAAAGTCCATCATCAACAAGCCAATAATGGCATTAAGGCCTTATCTAATCAAACCCATATTAATGGGCCATAATAGGCATAAGAGGCCCAATGTGGCAACATTCATTTGGAATGGGCTAAAATTGACATTCAAAGGTCTGTATTAACAAGGTCCATTTATAATGGGCTTGGGTTTTATTTAAAGAATTCATTAAAGGGCATACAAACACATGAAGTTGAGAGAACTCCTATGGGAAATTACTAGGTCATTATATAGGCTTAAGTCTTGGGTAACAAGCTTCGGCTCCCACAACGATACATATCTATGTACGTATTCTCATTCAAAGGTCCATGCGACATGGATAGTATGTGTCATGAGTGACAATAATCAAATATCCCACCATAAGATTTGAGTGAAACGTACTATTATTGGGTTAAAATAGGAATGAAGTGCTCATTGTGTGTAAAGAGTATAGTGCATACAATACAAATGTAAAAGAAATCAAAGAATAATTAAAGATTACAAATTATAAAACATTCAAAATCAGCTTCTTTATCCCCAGTGGAGTCACCACTGTAGGCGACAGGGTTTAACGAGCGCCCAAGTGTTTGGCGACCATGGCATTATGTGGGCTCAAGGCCCATTAGAAAATAAGAAATACGTCTTAAAGCTTACTCGGAGATAGAGTCACCACCTAGATAAAAACTGAGGCACACTATACAGCAACTGGATCCCACAGAGATTCACAGAAGCCGTCATTGAAGATTGGGTTTAGAAACTGGGTATGGCGTTTGAATGTCCACTTAACCTTGCAGTTGGCCTCCGTTTATGTTTTGTAATTTATTACCATTAATTATTCAATGATTTCTTTATTATTAAGCGAGTTGTAATTTCCTTCCAAACAATTGTTGCATTTCATAATTAATCCCAGGTTTGCACATTAATCAAATTCACGCATTTTAGTCCTAACATTTACCATAAATAAAACAAAGATATAATTTATAACCATACATTCTAATTCAAGTGGGGGAAGGGATTAGGGATTACAACGCTTTGTTTAAATGATAGTATAATAAATAAAAAATAAACCAAAAGTAAACTACTCAAATTAAATAAAATCTCTTAAGAATTAATTAATAGGATGAATGATTAATGATTATAAATCACTTGTGGATCCCTACAACAGGCAAAATGTTAGTTCCTCAAAACATGTAAATATCATGCATCAAAACCTATAAAATTAGTTCATAGGTCAATATAGTAAAACAATGGAATCAAAACCATAAAATACAAGTTCTAAACTTTAATTTAACAATATAGTGGGGTACACATACAAAATAGATTTAAACATACTGTGACATATACACACATGGAAGTTCTATAGAACTTAGAAAATATGAGACAAGATCATATGAGGCCCTATTAGAGTGGCGATCGCCTTTATGGCAGTGAGGCAATCACCTCTCCTGATGAGCAGTCTCAGACGACTCTTAACATGGAAAATCTTTTAATTCAAGTAAAGATTTATTATTACAAGCTAGCTGGATACACAACTTCACTCAGAGCTCAGTGAATTACATGAGGAGTAATGGATATTATGAACAATAAACACAAAGGAAAGAATATAAAAGCTAGTAAACAAGAAGACTACAAATTACATATAGATAAATGAAAAATGAATCATGCAAACTTGAAGAGGGATAAGATGTTTATTGAAAAGTGAGCTTTCAAATATGTTTGGCCCTCAAAGATGATTAAAGATATTGATCTTTCTTTTGAATGCAAGTTTCTCCCATTTCTTCCTCAAACAAATCAACCTCTAAGTGTTCCTCCTCTCAAAATTTTCTTCTTCCTTCTTTTGTAGCACTCTCTCTTTGTTCTGCAAAAAACCCTCCTTTCCTTATTGTGTTATTTTCTTTCTGAAAAAAATGCCAACCTCTCTTTCTCCTTTTATTCACACCCCTAGCCCATCTCCATATTACTATCCTCTATCATTGCATTTTCTAGCCTTTTCCTCCTCTTAAAGATTTCTTTTTAGGCTAGAGGGTGAGTTGCAAAGGGAATGGGCCCACCAAGTTGGTTGCCAGGATCACCTCTACATTTAATATAGAAGCAAGTGGCTGCTGTAGAGGTGGCGCCTCTACAATGAGGTGATTGTCTCATTAGTAGCTGCCACAGAGGCAATCGCCTCTCCATAAAGGCATTCTCCTCTCTAGCCTACCTTGCATTGGGCCTGATTGGCCTGGGTGGTTTGGACCAGTTTTAAAGGGTTTTGGGCTTATTAGCGAGTTTCTAGCCCTTAGGCTTATTCTCGAAAAGATTCAGGGTTTCTTTTTTACATTTAAGTTTTACATTTCTCATCATTAGTCTCTATTACGGGACGACTAAATTAAACATCCACAATTCGCCTCCTATCATGGGTCGATCGAACCGGATGTCTACACACACTTTACTCGGATTACAAATAATATAAATATTTTAAAATAAATAATTAAATATTGTTGATAAATTAAATATTTCCGATCATGAGTCAATCGAACTGAGTGTCTACACACACTTTACGCAGAAAGCAAATAATGTAAATATTTTAAAATATACAATTAAATATTGTTGATAAATTAATTATTTTAATAATATATGAATACGCATATTATGAAATAAATAAATGACTAGTTGTGAATCAGCGCTTTGCACAGACTGGGAGTAACATAAATATTTTAAAATAAATAATTATAATAAAATAAAAACTACAAATAAATCAAATATAAAAGTTAGAACTTTTTTTTTAAGAGTACATATTATTTTTAATATGCATACTAATAATAATTATTGAATAAATAAAAAAAATATAGAAAATGGGTGAAAAATTATATATTTTTATTTTAGGTTAAAAAAGAAAAGTGTTTTATTTGAATATAAGAGAATTTTTCGATTAAAGTAAAAGACATTATTTTTTATGGAAATGATGAGTAATGTTTTTAATGTAATTAAATTAGAGTATCTTTTATTAAATAAAACATGTATATTTTAATAAATATGAATTTTTAATTTTTTTAAAGAAAAATATTGTGAATTTTAATAATTCAACACGTAAAAATTTAGAAGTTAATGTTGAATTATGAAAAGAGACACTTTCTAAATTTTTGGCTTAATAAATTAAATAAAAAATATATCATATTAAATTTATTTTCTTTGAATTTTGTTACCATAATTTTTTTTTATAATAAGATTAGTTTTTAAAATTATTAGATTAATATTATAGTACATATAGTAGTGTTTTAGTTGAAAAATAATACTAAATAAATATTTGAGTGATTTAAGGTAGAAAAATATCTAGTATATAAATATTTTTAGAATTTGAGTAGTATTGAGATATGTATAATAGTGTTTTAGTTAAAAAAAATAATACTAAATAAATATGTAAAGCCCTAAATTTTTATGAATTTAAATTTTGTGATATGCAATGTTAATAATTATTTTTATTCTATATTATCATATTAAATTGTATATTTGATTTCAGTGGAATTAAATTTAACTTTTGGGGTTAAATATTATTTTAATATTTCTAATTTAATTATAGTATTGAATTTGTGTATTTGTATACATTTTTATGGTTAGAATAATTGAGAATAATATTTTAATTTAATATACTATATTATTTTTATCTTTTGTGTTTATATATATATATATATACACACACACATAAAAGATTTTCTTTTCTTTTCTTTTTCTATCCTTTTTCTTTTCTTTCTTTTTATTTACTAATTTCTTTCTTTCTTTCTTCCTCACCGCAATAGTAAGCAACACCGCCACTGTCGCCGTCCACTGCCATCCGCTACCACTCCAACCTGTCGCACCGCCATCGTAGGATGCCTCGCCACTGCCAGCAACTGCAACAGCCACCAGGAACCACCACATCTCCTCCTTTCTTCGTTTCTTAATGGTGCTGAAATTTGGAGGGAAAACTGGCAACTTTTCTGACAAGCTTTCCAACCATTCATGGGCTTGAATTGAAGCTCTTGACCTCGGTTTCGATAACCCTCGATCAATTTCGAGAAATTTAATCGGTAACAACTCCAATTTCACAAAATTTAAATTTAGGTATTTATATTTAATTATGAAATTGAAGCTTAATTTGATTTTATTTGATGTTAGTTATTTAGGACTAATTATTGTATGTATTGTAAGGTTTCCAAAAATTATTTTTGTGAAGTTTTAGGAATTTTTCGATTTTCTGGGGTCTCGAGTTATTGATCACGACACTATACCCTAGCAAAAAAGTTTATATATTTTTAATAAATTCTACTAGTTATTTAAAGCAAGTTTAGTTAAGGAAGTTTATTAAAATTATGTACCTAATTTTTATTACAAATTTTTGAATATTTGTCAAAAATGAATTTTTAAGAAAACTAGTATAAATTGGTAAATTTTATGTTTTAATTGAAATTATGGTGAATTATGATGTTTTGGATAATTTTTGAGTGATAAATAATATTAAAATAATTTTTATGAATTAATTCCTATTTTAACTAATTATTAGTAATTATCCAAATAATATCCGAATAAAATAGTATTTATGATTTTTATGATTTAAATGAGTTTTTGGTTGCTTAATTATATAATTGAATAATTTAATTAATTATCGGTAATTAAACAGTATTTAATTTCAAAAATTTTAAAAAAGGCCTATATAGCATAAATTGATTTTAATGTGAATTTTATTAATTATTTTACACATAAATATCTTTTATGCTTTATTTGTGTAAATAAATTAATTTTGATATTTAAATGAAATTTTATTGATTTATATTATGATTTGTGAAACTGGTTCTATATTGGGCATAAAGTGTAGTTTGGGGGTCTAACCCAAGATTTGAAGTTGTTGCGGTTATTTGAAGTGTTTTTTTTTTTGTGTAGGTTTGACTATACTTTTATAGGGAGATGTCCATTTTATAAAAAAAACTCTGCCGAATTTTCAATAGATTTCTTATAAAATGTGACATTTGACCGATTTTAGTTGAGTTATATTTTAATCGAGTCTTTTCTTAGAAAATCTAGAATTTATAAAAATTCTATTTTTAATTTCCTTAATCGACAGATAAAGGTTGAACGTGACTACGTAGAGGAGTGCATTTCACCTGTAAGTTAATAATTGAACTGTATATAAGATATGTAGCATATAAATATTTTTAGAATTTGAATAATATTAAAATATGTATAATAGTATTTTAGTGAAAAAATAATACGTAAATTTTTTAGATAATTATCAAATTTTTTACTTATTAATTTTAACATTTAATATATATAAATTATTGCACTACTTCTATAATACTAATTATTATTAGCCACTTGTTTTTATATTTTATCAGAAATTTTATTGTATCAAAATCTGTCAATAACGTACCAATATGTCAAATTGTGGAATGAAATCTGTCGAGTAATGTTTGTTAGCTGAGCTTTTTAGCTAAATGCAATTTCTAACAATGCCATAATATCAGATATAGAATAAGAGAGCAAAATGGAGTAAGTAAGAAAAAAAAATGAATCATCCTTAAAATGGGTGATGCTAAAAAATTGAACTTCATCATTGCAACTATAAATATTAATTCATATGCATCTCATAACTCAAGATACAATTACATTTGACATTGAAACAAAAAACAGCTTCTTCAGCCTAGCAAATACCTTCTCAACAAAACACAAAGCTCACTGGTACTAAAATCCACTCTACTTATATATTATATCTCTGGTTGTTTTGAACAAAGATGAAAATTTTATTTATCGCACTAAAAATGGTTTACAATCAATATAAAAGTACTTAGAATGAATTAACAATACTAATAATACATACAAATTGACCTGACCATTGAAATTGAAGGAATAATTAATTAAAAGGGTATGAGGGCAGGCAATGGAAGTTTGGTAGAAATAAAATGTGAAAGCTAGAAAATTAAGGAGAAAAATGATAACAATTAGCATGCTTGTGTTTAGTAGACTTGACATAAAAATGTGATAGCTAGAAAATTAAGGATAAAAATTAAAGCAATTGATAGATAGATTGTGATTATGATGAGATACTGAAACCAATTATTTCAGAGAATGTGTAATGGAAGATACTAATGATAAACTTTTTTTAATGTTGTGGACGTTTACTGAGTTTAAAATTTTCCTTTAACATGATTTATTATCTAATTTAATTATGATTAATTCGAATTGATTTAAAATATTTTTATAAAATAACTTTTTAAAGGATAAAGATACTTCTAGCTGCCTGCAACAAATACTAAAAGTATTCATCTCTTAAGTTAATAGTCCCCTAATATGGGTAAAAATGTACTTAAACAAATTTTTTTGTCTTTTTTGAAACCCATGACATGGCAGACAATGATCTCTATCACCGTACTCTTTTGAAAGAGTATATATTATGTTCCTAAATGAAATAATTTTTTTTTTAATTGATAAAGAATTTATAAAACCTAAATATCGATACAACATACAACAGAATCAAATAAAGTTTAATAGCTGAAATTTAATAATTAATATTTGAAGGACTTGGTGTTAGATGATAGTATATAAACTCCCAATTTTAATTAGTTAAAACCTGACACATCTACTAAATAGCCCAATATTCTTATATAGCAATTGATCAGTGCATTGGGACAAAGAATTTGCAAGTTCATTCAACATTTCAACTTTAAGGCTAGTCCAAGTTCTGCAACAGATAACAATGCCATAAGTATCAGATGTAATAATACAGAATAAGAGACCAAACAGGAGTAATTAACGAAAAAAATAATAATAATTTATTAATATTCGATGAAATATCTTCAATGCCGTAATGAATTAAGCTTAAAAATCCCAAACAATTGATTTTTGTTAAAAAAAAATAATTAATAAACCATCGTTAAAATACTTAATTTATAAAGAAAGTCTACATCATCCCCTTTTTTATTGTTTTGATCAAACTTATTGTTTTTTCTATTAGAAATTTTAAAAATATGCTTTTACCAAATTTGAAACACAGTAGAACAAAACTAGCTAGTCACCTTATTCTTTCTATTTTTTTTTTTTTGGAAAGGATAAAAGAAGATTGTATAATACTCTTTTAAAATATTTGTGATTTCAAATTGTGATGTGGCTTTTGTAATTTTAAAATGTGATGTGGGTTATGTTCTTATTTTGTCCTAGCAAATTTTGTAGAAATAAAGAACTCGAGAGAGATATACGGTGTAACTGATTCGAGTTAAATTTTAATTAGTAAAAAACTCAACTTATTTACTAAAGAGTTAAAGAGTTGAGTAATTCTTATATGAATTGATCAACGCACTCACAATAGAATAATTCTTTGGTGATGGGTGTTAAGAAAGTAAATATTTTAATTGTATATATTAAGAAGTAAATATTTATATACAATTAAAAATAAAGTCTTTATTTTATTTAGGATATTGTTTTATTCCTAATTAGAATGTAATTATGATTCCTATATGTATATATAAGGGTTATAACCTCTCTTATGAAGATATGGAAAAATATTTCTCTTAAATTTTCTTTTTTTTTTTTAATTTTATTCTTCATGGTATTAAAGTATATCTATTTAAATTGAATTTTTTTTTTATTGAATTCTTGAAATTGTATTTTTTTTTCTTTTCAAAATTCTTTGAATCCCTTTGAATCTTCGAAATCATGACCCTCGAAAATACATTCATCATATCTTATAAGAACACCCAATTTTATTCAAACAATTCAAGATAATTCTTCCTTTTTTACAGGAATTATTCTTGATGATACAAACTATCCTCTATGGTCATAACTAATGGAGATACAAATTGGAGCCAAAAATAAATCTAGCTTTCTTAATGGCACTACGCCAAAGCCACCAGCAGGAGATAAATTTTTGGAGACTTGGCTTTTTGATAATAATCGAGTCAAAAGTTGGTTGATTGATTCCATAAGTCCGACATTAATGCAGAGATTCATCCGTCTTCCAACAACAAAAGAGATATGAGATGCTGTCTCAAAAACCTTCCATGATGGATCTGATGAAACTCAGTTGTTTGAATCAACCGGAAATCATTCATAACACTTTAGAATGGTAAGTCATTACCTGCATATTATAATGAATTGGTTGGAATATTTTGAGAAATTGATGCCCAAAGGTGTGCATAAGGGGAGGATGTTAATGGAGTAGTATCATTCCACAATCATATTACCTGACTTCAAACACATATTTTCCTAGCTGGGCTTGATTCAGAATTTAATAATGCTCGGAGTGAAATATTCCGAAAGAATCCATCTCTTGATCTCGAGTCTAGTTATGCATGTGTGCGGAGAGATCACAACTAATGCCATATGATGGAAGAGCCGAAGATTCTGTCGGATTATGTTGTACTTGTAGCAGCTTAGACTCGTCTCTAGTTCAAAGGAAAAGTACCGAGTAACTCCATCACATACACTTGTACTCATTGTAGCGAAGTTGGACATTCTAAAGAATGGTGCTATGAAATTATGGGATATCCGGAATGGTGAGATTTCAATAAAAAGCCTTGTAAGAAGCTTGAAAAAATTGTAATTGCCACCTCTAGTGAGACTAACCAAGTGGTGATCTTAATGCAACATCATGTATGATAAATCTTACTTGGAATAATACATGGATTATTTATACAGGTGCTACTGATCATATGACAAAATCCACTCACCATCTTACATCCATTCGCCTATCAACCCAATAAAATATTCTGACTACTAATGAAGGCATAACACTAGTCACTCATGAAGGACCAGTATCTAACTCTAACTCTCTTAATCCAGATATTGTTCTTATTATTCCATCTCTTTCTTATAATCTACTATTTTTTGGCCAAATCACTAAAATCTTGAATTGCACTATCAAATTTTAGCCTAATTATTGTGTATTTCAGGACATTGCAACGCACCAGATTCTTGGCTCTGGTGTTAAGTATGGAAAGTTATACTATCTTGATTTGCATAGTGATCCAAGTTAGAAGTCAAGTCAAATCAATAGGGTAAGTAAAAGTTGCTTAGCCAAAGACCAAGTTATTTTATGGCATTGTCATTTTGGTCATCTTTCTTTTCATTATCTTAGATAAATAAAACTGGAATTTTTTTTTTGAGTACCACAAACTCAGAATTCAAGTGTGATATTTGTGAATTGGTAAAAAGCCTCCGAATCTCATATGTACCGAGTTATAATAAAAATTAAATTCCATTTATGACCATTCATTCTGATGTATAGGAACCTGTTACTCTATCTGATGCTCGATATTTTGTAACATTTATTGATGAATGTACCCAGATGACCTAGGTATCACTACTTTCAAACAAAGGAGATGTGTGCTCCATATTTCAGGACCTGTACAAAATGGTGGCTATGCAATACTAGAGTAAAATTTGAGTCTTGCGGTCTAAAAATGGTGGGGAGTATCTTAACTCGGCTCTGAATGACTTTTGCCGTGAGCAAGGCATTCGCACTAAACATTATATGTCGCGCTCCCTAATAAAATGGTATAGCCGAACAGAAGAACTGACAATTATTGAAAGTCGTTCGACAATCATTGTTTGACATGAATGTTCCTCGAGAATACTGGAGAGAGGTTATTTGATCCGCTGCATATCTCATAAATCAGACACCATCAAGAGTACTCAATTTTAAAATGCCTCTTCAGAAACTTCAAGAACTTGTCATATCTCCACCTCTCAATAATCTAGAGCCCCGAGTCTTTGGATGCTCGACATATGTTCATCAACAACTCGGCAAATTAGATCCTCCAGCTATCTGGTGTATCTTTGTTAGCTATACGGATCTACAAAGGGATATCAATGTTATGATCCTAATGCAAAGAAGATGTATGTAACTCGGGATGTTCAGTTTCATGAAAATGCTCCTTTCTTCTCTGACTCTAAGTGCTCTCTTCAGGGGGAGAAAAATTCAAACCTCTTTGAATTTGAAGATAGCATTCCTAGTGTTCCAAATGTTTCGAGTATCTTAGATGTCCCGAGTCTTCCGAGTGTCCTTAGTATGAATGTTTTGAGTATCTTAAATGTCCTGAGTGTTCCGAGCATCTCACCTAGACAGACATCTGATGTTCCGAGCATCTCACTTGAATAAATAATTGAAGATAATTTGAGTAATCAAGATAGTACATCTTCCCAACCTATACGTTAAGTTGAAGCAACTCTGGATGTGTACAATGAGGTAAACTTATCTCCCTTAGTAACTCAAAATACTAAGTCTCGTTATCCTTCTAGAATTAATAGAGGGATTCCAAAGAAATAATATGATCCAGACCTTCATCCCAAAGCTAAATATCCTATTAATAATTTCATATCAACCGACCATTTGTCTAACTCATATGCATTTACTGTAAATTAATTATCTACTGTATCTATTTTGACTAATGTGTAGGAGGCTTTAGCTAATCCAGATTGGAAGAAAGACATAAATGATGAAATGAAGGCATTGCAGAAGAACTGCACATGGGATCTTGTTCCTCTCCTTGAATGAAAGAAAATGGTTGGGTGCAGGTGGATATTCACTGTCAAACTTAATTTAAATGGAAGCATTAACTGATATAAAGCTCAGTTGGTAGCAAAGGGACATACTCAGAAGTATGGAATTGACTATGAAGATACATTTGCCCCATTAACAAAAATGAACACCATCCGAGTTCTTATTTCCTTAGCTGCTAACTTGGACTAGCCACTACAACAATTTGATGTGAAGAATGCATTTTTGAATGGAACCATAAATAAAGAAGTATATATAGATCCATAACTCAGAATAAAATGTACTAACTGAGTATGCAAACTAAAAAATGCATTGTATGGACTCAAGCAATCACCTCGAGCATGGTTTGGACGACTCTCAACTTTCATGAGAAAGCTTATATATAAACAAAGTGAGGCTAATCATACACTATTCATCAAACATAAGTTAGGTAAAGTCACTACTCTTATTACGTATGTTGATGATATGGTGGTCACTAGGAATGATCCGAGTGAGACAAAAATCTTGCAAAGATAGATAGCAACTAAGTTTGAACTTAAGGATTTGGGTAACTTGAAGTATTTTTTAGGAATTGAAGTTGCAAGATCAGCTCAAGGGATTTCCCTCTGCCAATGAAAATATGTAATGGACCTATAGATAGAGATGGGCATGCTTGATTATAAGCCAGCTGAGACTCTAATTGAAGTCAACCATGGACTTCTAGTCTTAAGAGATCAAGTCCTAAGTGATAAAGATCAATATTAAAGGCTGGTGAGAAAGTTGATTTACTTATCTCATACTCGGCTAGACATTACTTATGCAGTAAGTGTTCTAATGTCACGACCCAAAATAGGAGTCATGACCGACGCTAGGGAATGGAAATTCTTTCGAATCTGGAACTTGTAGCAAGCCTTTAAAAATAAAAACATGCAATAATAATAATAACATAAATAAAATAACTTGCAGCGGAAATAATTTTCATAAATAAAATAAATTACTACTCCATCAATCTCGTTTAAATGAACAAACTCATCTTATATATATAAATAATCCTTTAATACAACTCAGTTCAAATATTTAAAGTACATATCTCATATAAACATGATACATAAATCCCATAACTGACTATAACTACTACAGTGTCTAGATTATAAAATAACATCAAGTAAGCAATTTACATAGTGAAGCCAGAGCGGAAGAAATTCGACGTAAAGGTCTGCTACTGAGGTCTGAAGACGTAGAATCTCTTGAAAAATAGTCAACGGAGAGGAGTCAGACCTCACTGAGTGAATTGTTATAATACATATACATGCATAGCTAAATGACAAATGCACACATTCAATAGTGTATATAATAAATAAATAAATAAATAAATAAATATATATATATATATATATATATATATATATATATATATATATATATATATATATATATATATATATATATAGGCAAAATCACACAGATGCAGCAAAATCATTTTATATAAAAATTAAGAAATACATCCGTATATGAAGGATCAAATGAAACCCTAGAAAATCGTAACCTCAAAACAGTGTTAGACAACACTCTAGCCATACATGCTCATTTATTCCAAATAAATTCATTTGTTCCATTTGGACAATAGACTGGCCCCGAGACACTAAGTCAACTGAGCTCCAGCAGTCTGACTGTCAGTGTGATTGGTCCCGAGACACCTGGTCAATCGAGCTCCAACAATCACACTCTCAATCACATCACACATCAAATAAATCAATTCGATCATAATCCACAAATAAGTTAGTAATAAAGTCTAAATGCTATTGGCATACCGGTACGTACTCGGTTTTAGTGCTGCTCACTAGGTATCACATTCTATTGATATTCTTCATTATTACATAAAGCATACATTCATAAAATAAATAATGCATGATATTAAATAAAATAACAACATAAACCATATATATACTAGAAATATACAAAAAATAAACCAGGTATATTTTAGGCATATACACGTAAAATAAATTCAATTTATTTACAAAATAAACTAGAAATAAACCATGAATATACCTAAAAATATTTTAAGAATAATTTATTTATAAAACATGCATATAGTTTAAGATATACCAATAATATACCAAAAATAAACCTAAGCAATAATTAAATCATTTATGCATAATTTACTAAAATAAATCATAAATTTCTAAAAACATGCATCTTAGATCACGTATATATAAAATAACAACTCACAATTATTGCACTCCATGAGACTGGTCTGACGAGCCTGGTCTATTAGACCTCGATCTCGGCGCAACTAAACAAACAAATGACAACAGAAAATCAGAATAAATCTAACGGAAATTCTAAAGACTTAATCTAGAATCTTAGACACAGAATTAGAATAGGAATTCGACCGGACATCCCGTTTTACGAGAATTCTACTGAAAATCCAGCTGAACCTCCCATGTGAAATGGACATCTCTTTACTCAAAAAATAGAGCTAGTCCTGCAAAGAAACACACTTCAAGAATAAACACAGTTCACAATCTCTCGGTCAGACTCCAAACTACAATTCACCGAACGAGGTCCACAATTCACGAAATAATATAAAACACATGAAAATTCTAGAAAATACCAAAAATGCCCTGCAATAACCAAAATACATTTTATAAATCCAAATTACATAATTAACCCTAAAACTTACTAAAAATCAATAAAAACTCATTTATTTAGAAAAATCGTATATTATATACAATTTGAAAATAATTTACGAAAAATAGTTTTAATTAGTTAAAAATACTAAATAATTTGTAGAAATCATTTTTATACTTCAAATAACTATTAAAACCAATTTAATTATATTTTTAGCCAATTTAGTGCCAAATTACCAAAATACCCCTAGTTACGTAAATTCACTATAATTATTCAAAAATTCACCAAAAATAATATAATTACTCAAAAATTAATTTCTCAAGATATAATTCAATAATATCAATAAATATACTCAATTAACCAATTAATTTCAATAAAACACATAATTAACCTAATTTTTCCAAAAATTACATAAACTAAATAAATTCAAAATAAATATATAAAATTCACAAAAATTACAAATAAATTTATAAAATTCATTTCAACACCTATAAACAACATGAAACACAATTTCATAATTTATTTAATTAATTTTAGAAAATTAGAAAATATCAATAAAATAATAAAAAATTCACAAAAATCAAAATAATTCCCAAAAATTCCAAAAAAATTCACAGAGGTATATTAAGCTACTAGGACCAATTTTTGTGAAGTAATTTTGCATGAATCAACCAAATCGAAGCTCAAAAAAATTGAAAACCCTAGTAGGCTGAAATTGTAAAATCGAAACCTAGGGAAATCTAGACCATTTCAAGTGAAACAAAGCTTGAAAAATGCACTCATCGGATCTCAAGGAAGAGATAGAGATAGATGGGGCTTGAAATGGTGACCGGAATCACGTTGATCGGAGTTGAGTGTGAATTTCGGCTTCTCAAATTTTTGCAGCGTTCACCGGCGCCAGAGAGGGTGGAAGAGGGTGGCTGAGCTGCTGGAAATGGTGGTGGCACACCGGAGGGCACACCGACAGGAAGAGAAAGAAGTTGTAGCGGCCGGAGGAGGAAGAAATCGATCCGGAGGAAAAATAAGAGGAAAATGGTAAAATGGTAATTAATGTAAACTTTATTTTTGTTAATAATAATATATGTATATATGTATATATATATATCTGACTTTATTATTTTAATATATAAATTAACACACACAATAAATGTCAACCACACACTTTAATAATAATATATACACATATACATATACACACACATTTAATTAATTAATATTAAAACTATATAATATAATTTAATTTAATTAAATAACCTTAATTTAACTTAAATGCATGTATGTATATGTATTTTAAATGCATGTACGTGCAAATTCATAAAACCGTTTAATAAAATTAGTATTTAATTATTTACATTTTAATTTCCCCAAAAATAAAATCCCCGGAAAAATTTTACATAAATAACTTAAAATAATTAAAAATAATTAAAAATGACTTTAATAAATAACAAACTCATTAAATAATCATAAATATATATAAAAATTATTAACACTGCATATCCCGATGCAATTTAAAATTATTTAAAAACTCGGGATATTACATGTAAGTCAGTTCATGCATTCTCCAAGTAAAGAACATATGGGTGTAGTATATCGAGTATTAAGATATTTAAAGTCTTCTCCAGACAAAGATTTATTCTTTGGGAGAAATAAGGATTATGAAATTATTGGCTATACTAATGTTGATTGGGTCGGAGATAGGAAAATCAACATGTTGGTACTTTACGTTTGTTGGAAAAAATTTAGTCACTTGGAGAAATAAGAAACAGAAAGTCGTAGCAATGTCAAGTGTTGCAGCTGAGTTTAGAGGAATGACTCATAGAATATGTGAGTTACTCTAGATAAAGCAAATTGTTTAGGATCTGAGACTAAAACATCTGAAGTCTATGTTGTTACATTGTGATAATAAGGCAGTCATAACAATTGCAAACAATTCGGTTCATCATGATCGAACTAAGCACGTAGAAGTTGACAGACATTTCATCAAAGATCATTTGAACCAAGGAATAATTGATCTTTCATTTGTTTTTTCTCAGACTAAACTAGCTGACATACTTACAAAGGTTGTATCTAGAAAATCGTTTTACAACTCACTTGACAAGTTGGGAATAATTGACATACATTTACAAACTTGAGAGGAAGTGTTGAGGAAGTAAATATTTTAATTATATATATTAGGAAGTAAATATTTGTATACAATTAAAAATAAAGTCTTTATTTTATTTAGGATATTATTATATTTCTAATTAAGATGTGATTAGGATTCCTATGTATATATATAAGGATTGTAACCTCTCTTATGAAGATATGGAAGTTTGGTAGAAATAAAATGTGAAAACTAGAAAATTAAGGAGAAAAATGATAACAATTTGCATGCTTGTGTTTAGTAGACCTGACCATTGACATTGAAGGAATAATTAAAAGGTAGACCATGGAAGATATGTGGAAATAAAAATGTGAAAGCTAGAAAATTAAGGAGTAAAATTAAAGCAATTGACAGACAGATTGTGATTATGGTAGGACATTGAAACCAATTATTTCAAAGAATATGCAATAAAAAATGCTAACAACAGACTTTTCTTAATGTTGTTTAGCGTTTACTAAGTCTAAAGTCATCTTTTAATATGGTTTATTATCTAATTTAATTATGATTAATTTGAATTGATTTAAAACATTTTTATAAAATAACAACTTATAAAGATAACTGTTTAAAGGATAGAGATACTTCTCGCAGGTTATTGATGCCCGCAACAAATACTAAAATAATTCATCTATTAAGTTGATAGTTCTGTAATATTGGGTAAAAATATACTTAAATGAATTTTTTTTATCTTTTTTGAGACCCATAGCATGGTAAATAGTGACCTCTATCACATTCCTCTATTGAAAGAGTATATATTATGTTAATAGATGAAACAAAATTTTCTTTTTAATTAATAGAAAATTCATATAATCTAGATATCAACATACCATGCAATAGAATGAAATAAAGTTTAATAGCTGAAATTTAATAATTAATATTTGAAGAACTTGATGTCACGATCATACTATATAAAGTCCCAATTTTAATTAGTTAAAACCTGACACATCTACTAAATAGCCCAATAGTCTTATATAGCTAATTAATCAGTGCATCGGAACAAAGAATTTGCAAGTTCAGCAAAATCATTCAACATTTCAACTTTAAGGCTAGTCCAAGTGCTGCAACAGATAACAATGCCATAAGTACCGGATGTAAATAGGGGTGTGGATTGGATAGTTTCGGGTTGGGTCGGATTTCTTTTTTCTTCCAAAATTCCAAATAAATCCGAACCGAAATTATTAAAACAAATAACTTGCCTAGGTAATTCCGGTTCGACCTTGGCAATGTAATTTTTGAGGTTTTTATCATTTTTGTAAAATGAAAAGCAAAAAAACAAACTTTACAATACTAAAGAAACTAGTTTAGTACCTTTACCACTTTGCTACATCTATCATATTGCTACATTTCAGATTAAAAAATATATATATAAGATAATAAAATTCGATTTTTCGATCAGGTTTGAATCTCAACCGAAATTTTTAAATATTTAAATATAAAGATTAAATTGATTCGGATCAGTTTGATTTCGGATTAGATTTTCAAATCAGTCAAATTTTGCACATCCCTAGATGTAATAATACAGAATAAAAGACCAAAATGGAGTAATTAACGAAAAAAAAAAATCAAACATCCTCAAATGGGTGATTCCGAAATATTGAACTTCAATCGTTGCAAGAATATTATAATAATTCATATCCAGCCGCTACCGAACAAAAACAGCTTCTTCAGCCCAACAAAAACATATCATATATATGCATGTTGCCTCATTTGGCTCTTAGCTTTGCGCGCGTCCACTACCAGAGAAACATTTTAGCTATTCCTTTCATGGAAGACTTTAGTTGATTCCAACTCGTGTCTCGTTGTCCTGACCGTTCAAATTGAGGGCAGGCAATGGGGAAGATAGGTGAAAATAAGGAGAAAAATGAAAACAATTGCGATGGTGGTGGGACAACGAAACCAAACTATTTTATGAGATACACAATGAAAGATGCTATTGAAGACTTTTTGATGTTATGTGTGTTTATTGAATCTAAAACTCTTCTTTTCAAGTTTTTTTCTTTTTTTTAAATCTCAACAAAACCATTATTCTCGACAAAAAAATCTCAACATAAAACTAATAAAGGGAAAAGTTCATATGGCATAAATTTGGCAAAAGATTGTTTAGTGCATTATAACAAAACTAAAAAAAAAATTGAAATTTTTATCATACTTTATATTATGATCAAAGAAAAAGGAGGAGAGAAAAAAAAAGAAACTTCAACAATTGAAGCTCTCTATCAGTATACTTTTTATCTGTCAAAAAACTCACTTGACAACCAACAATAATTAAAATTGCATTCCCTGAGCAATTTATGTTAGCAAATGTAGTTCCTTCAATCACCTCATATATAATGCTTGAGCCTTGATGGGGTAAACGATGAAGATCAATTAAATTTGAGCTTAGTTATGCATGTGGAAAATGCATGATGGAATGGTGTTATTGCAAGAGTTTACAAGCATTTTATCCTAATAAATAAGCATATGATTGTAAACATGGAAGGCAACTATTTTAGCCTTCAATTGTGTCTGCTTAGCGTTGTTCATATCCACATCTGCGTTATGGCGTTTTCTCTATTTTATGCACAAATAACTAGTTTTTCACATCTCTGAGAGATAAATATGCTTATTCTTCTTCATCTTGAGCTAGCTTTGGCAACAACAAGGAATCACAATTAGGATGTAACTGAATCAAATAGACTGGTAAGTTACTTGAATTTGACTTGAAAAAGTTTTAAAATAAATTTTATAATAATTGAGCTACTTGTATTTCTAGACAAATCTGGCTCTCTTTAATGGATCAATTTATTAATATTGGATGAAATTTCTTCAATGCCACAATCAATTAAGCTTAAAAATCTCAAACAATTGTTTTTTGTTAAAAAAATATTTAAAAAACTATCATTAAAATAATTAATTTATAAAGAAAGTGTACATCATGCCTTTTTTTTTTTATTGTTTTGATCAAACTCACTGTTTTTTTTTTTATAAAAGAAGATTGTATAATACTCTTTTAAAATATTTGTAATTTCAAATTGTGATATGGGTTATGTTCTTATTTTGTCCTAACAACTCTTGTAGGAATAAAAAACTTGAGAGAGATAAAAGGTGTAACTGATTCGAGTTAAATTTTAATTAGTTAAAAATTTGACTAATTTACTAAAGAGTTAAAAGAGTTGAGTAATTCTTACAGGAATTGATCAACGTAGCAGGAGATAAAATTAAGCTCACTTACAGTAAAATAATTCTTTAATAATGGAAAATTAAAAATAAAATAAAAGAAGCTTATCATGAAATTATGAGGATGTAATAAAAGATAGGTGGACATGAAATGTGACAACTAGATTTTTTTATTTTTTTATTTTTTTAAAGGAGAAATGTAAAGGATTAGATAAAAAATAATTTAAAGTGGAATAAAGTAAGAAGTGAGTCAGTCTTTCTTCAATTTCCATCAAAGTTTTTATCAACTTAGAATTATTTTTTCTAGGCCACTGCTTGTCATGGCTAGCCAGTGATAATCTTTTTTTTTTTTTAATTTTTAATTTTTTGTTATTATTGATTTTTTCTTTTTATTGTATTTTGTGAATTCATGTATTTTTATTTATTTAACTAGACCCTTTTTGAATCTTAGTTATATTTAACAGATAATTTTCATGAGTATTATACTTTCAAGTTTTTTCGCCTAATGGATTTCAAATTCGAATTTGATAACAGCATAAGAGGGATCAATTGACTTTAGCTTGAGTCGAAATTCTATACATCTCCTTTTTATTTAACTATTTGAAATGGATTATTCATCGATGATCAAATCTGAAAAATTATTTACAAAAGCTTGCGATAATATGATAGGAGAAATTTCAATCTTTTACAAGTGTTGTGTGAATTTACTACAATTAATTGCATAGATAAATGAGAAGGATTCTACTTCTTCATTTACGATCTTCTTTTATTTTACGTGGCTAAGTGAAATTATTATATCTTTTTATTTTGAATTTTCTTTACATCTGAATGGGTTTTTCAATTTCAGTTTTCCCTCTTTGTACTGATTTTTTTTACCTCTTATTAAATGATATGTTTTTATACAAGAACATATAGTAATTTTTTTTATTATTAAAGAGATAAAATAATTTTTTTATTAATAACAAATGACATAAGCTCCAATAATTTAATATCAATAAATTATATCCAAAAAGTACAGTTCTATATATTTTTTTTAAAATCAAATGAATTAAATCCACATATATCCTAACTCATTTGCTTACGAACTGCTGCCTGAATGTTATAAACACCCCTAAGATACTTTCTCTTCATAAATGGGAATCGAAACCTTATTCGTTCATAGTTTTGTTACAAGTCTATAAATTTTTGCTTTTAGTATATGAAAATATTATTAAATGAAAGTGAAACGAATTCGAGCTCGAATTTTACATGATTTAGTGAAAAAACTTAAACATTAATAAAGGGTTGCTAGATATGTCACTAATATCACTGACCTTGGCAAGTGAAGTGGGAAACCTGGTAATTTCCAAATGGACAATTTCAGTGAAGGGAGGGGAAGGGCCAAAAGGTATATAAAACGAAAATTATGAATTTTGAGATATTAAAAATATTAGTTAAGAATGTAAAAATATTTGATTTTTCTAAAAAATAAAAAATAAAAATAAAAATTTCTTATTATTTATAGTCATAGTTAAAAGTGCTTACTTAATCTTTTTATTTTTTTTATTTTTATAAATCTATATAATAAATTGATTTATAATTTATAAATTTTTTTATTATTTTTATTGATCAAAAGTTAAAATTTAATGTAAAATTTTTAAAAATTAATTTTTAAATTTATTTAAAAGTGGTATAATTAAAATTTGAGAATATTTTTTAAAATTTTATTTTTTAAAAACTTGAAAAATTATCAAATTTATTTTATAGGAATCTAAACGTAATTTTTAAAAATACAATTAGATCTTTAAAATAAAATTGAATATAATTAATACAATTCGTAAGGTTGAAGGAGCAAACTGAAAGAATTTTCAAAATAAAATTCAATTGATAATTGACTTACAATTCATAATAGTTCATAATAGAACATATCATTTTTCCATTTTAAATCAAATGAACAAACCATTTTTTTCTATTATAATTTCTGAATTTTTAAATTTTATTCATTTAAATCATAAGTTAACCTTAAAAATAGAGAAAATTACAAAAACTAGAAAAAATTTTATTTAAATTTATTTTGAAAATTTTGTCTTATATATTTTAAATTTGATATAAATTGAATATAATTACTAACTTATAAATTTTTTGAATGAATCAGTTAAAAAATAAATATTTTGGAGCAAATTAAATTTTATTAAAAGGTTAATTGGGCTTATTTATCGAATTTATCAAATTAATGGATAAATTAATTAAAAAGTTGATTTATGAACTAATTATCTATTACATCTAAGTCTAAGAGACAAATTAACATTTTAATTTAAAATTAAAGTTAAGCTCACCAGTGCTAGGTAATAATAATTGAGATTTTTTTTCTATGATGATGGAAAATTAAAGATAAAATAAGAGATTCTTTCCTAACAACAAAAAAAAAAGATAAAATAAGAGAATCTTATGAGGAAATTGTGTGGAGGAAATAAAAGACAGGTGAAAATAAAATGTGAAAGATTGTGAAGCTGGTGAGACACTAAAACCAATTATTTTCCAAGAGGCCATAATACCGAAAACAACTACACAGAAATGAAACACAATTACACAGAAATTTATCATCAATTGACATTCACCTTCTCGCTTTATTCATGGTGTCTAAATGTGGCAGCCAAGGAAGAATTTTCTGAAAATTAAAAAATTATCAAATTTATTTTATAGAAATCTAAAAATACAATTAAATCTTTCGAATAGAATTGGATAAAATTAATACAATTTGTAAGGTTGAAGAAGTAAACTAAAAGTATTTTCAAAATAGGATTCAATTGATTATTAATCTACCGTTTATAATAAAACATATCATTTTTCTATTTTAAATCAATTGAATAGACCATTTTTCCTATTTTAATTTCTGAATTTTTAAATTTTATTCAATTTAAATCATAAGTTCACCTTAAAAATAGAAAAAATTACAAAAAATAGAAAATTTTTTATTTAAATAAATATTGAAAATTTTGTCTTATATATTTTAAATTTAACATAAATTAAATATAATTACTAACTTATAAATATTTTGAATGAATCAGTTAAAAAATATAAATTTTGGAGCAAATTAAATTTTATTAAAAGATTAATTGGGCTTATTTATCGAATTTATCAAATTAATGCATAAATTAATTAAAAAGTTATTATTATTATTATTATTATTATTATTATTATTTGAAACTAAAATGATGAAATTCATTAACTGAGATCAAAATGTAACAGAGGAACAAGAAAACTGGGAATATTTTCATCCCAATAAATTAATTAAACTAGCTCTACCTAGCTCATGGGCAACTCGATTAGCCGTTCTTCTAACAAAACAGAACTCAACTTGCAAAATATCATGAACTAACTGCATACAATCATCAAGCAGCAGTCCAAAAGTAGAAACATAAACATGAGGAGATGGCAGAGCTTGGAAGACAGCAAGAGCATCCATTTCAACAATAACTCGACTCCAACCTTAGTTTTTAACCCAACTTAGTGCTTCCCCAACACCCATTAATTCAGTTATTGTTGGATTGAAACTTCCCGAAATTGAGGCACAGTGAGCTACAAGAACACTACCATCATCTCTTCTGGTCACCATTCCCAAGCCTGATCTGTTTGAAGCCTGAAAATTCGCTGAATCGACATTAACCTTAAGCCATCCAAGAGGAGGCTTACGCCAACAGACAACCCCATCGCTGTCACTACTGAAAGGATCATATATGAATTTTGAAGATTGTACAGACTGCAATAGCTGAAGACGAACACCAGCAAAATCAACTACTAGACGAGGAGTGAAATGCTTTAATTTAAAAAGTTAATTTATGAACTAATTATCTATCACATCTAAGAGACAAATTAACAATTTAATTTAAAATTAAAGTTAAGCTCACTGGTGCTAGGGTAATAATAATTGAGATTTTTTTCTCTGATGATGGAAAATTAAAGATAAAATAGAAAATTTTTCCTTAAAAAAAAAGATAAAATAAGAGAATCTTGGAGGAAATTTTGTGGTGGCGATAGAAGACATGTAAAAATGACATGTGAAAGATTGTTTGAATATGACAAATACCTCAAAAAATTTTCTAATATCTTAATAATTTCTCAAGAAATTCTATAAATTTGGCAAAGATGATTTATGCATATATCATAAGGCTCAAAATTGAAATTGTTATCATGCTTTATTGTGAACAAAGAAAAACGAGTGGAGAAAAAAAAAAAAAAACAGTAATGGAAGACTTTAGTTTTTGAACACTAATGGAAGACTTTAGTTGAGTGGGTTTTAGTTGACCTGACCATTGAAATTGAAGGTGTAATTAAAAGGTTATGAGGGTAGGCAATGGAAGGTTGGTGGAAATAAAAATATGAAAGCTAAAAAATTAAGGAGAAAAATGAAAGCAATTGGTAGATAGATTGTGATGGCAGTGGGACAGTGAAATTAATTATTTTATAGAATATGTAATGGAAGATGCTAACAATAGAGTATCTTGATGTTCTGAGCGTTTAATGAGTCAAAAACCCTTCTTTTTAAGTTTAAAAACAAAAATCTAAAGAAAACTATTATTTTTGAGAAAAAATAAAAATTTTAATGGTTTGAAAAATATTTGAGTGATTTAGATAGAGAATTACGTAGGATATAAATATTTTTAAAATTTAAATAGTATTATGATATGTATAATAGTATTTTAATTAAAAAATTATATTAAATAAATATGATGAATATTTTATTTTTAATAAAAATAAAATATTTAATGGTTTGACACAATAAGTTTTAGAGTGAATATTCAAATATAAAAATAGATATTTATTAAAATTTTGACTTAATAACTTTAAATTTCAGTATTTAATATATATATAGATTATTCCACTGCTTCTATAATACTAATTATTAATAGCGACTTGTTTTTATATTTTGCCTTTTTTTAGTAATTAATTAATTTAGTGTCCCTTTATTTCATATTTAAAAAAAAAAAAAGAAAAATCCTGTAGGCCTCCTGCTACATTGATCAGTTCCCATTTCAGATTTCACCCCTTAATTGTCTACTGCTTAGCTTTCTTTTTTCTTATCAATATTCGTTCCCTTTGAATATGGCAGTGGCTGATGTTCTTGTTTCTAAAGTTTTGGAGATGCTGATTTCTGGCATTTATAGTGAGGAAGAGCAAAAGGTTAAGCTTCTTGTTGGTGTCGAGAAAGATGTGAAAATGCTCACTGACAATCTCCACTCCATCCAAGCTGTGCTATTTGATGCAGAGAAGAGGCAGCTGAAGGAGGAGACAGTCAAACTATGGCTCCGAAGGCTGAAAAACATATTGTACGACATTGATGATGTTTTGGACGACTGGAGCACTGAACTACTGAAATCAAAAATTGAAGGAGATGATTATGAATATGCTCCTAAGCCTAAAAGAGCTAAGGTATGGTCTTTTTCCCTATCCTCTCTCTTTTGCTTTCGTGAAGTTGGTTTCCGCAATGACATTGCTGCCAAGATAAGAGAGCTAAATGAAAGTCTGAACGTCATCGCCAAACAGAAAACTGATTATAACTTTCTTCCAGCGGAAGGTAATGGAGGAGTTGAACGTGTTATGAGTACCTCTGTTGTTAATATGCCTGAAGTAAAACGTAGAGAGCAAGATGAAAATAAAGTGATAAATTTGTTGTTGTCTGAGAGTACTGGAACACCAAACCCTCATGTCATCTCTGTAGTAGGGATGGGAGGGATAGGGAAGACAACCCTCACAAAAATAGTATATAACGAAGAAAGGGTGAAGTCCCATTTTGATAAAACAATATGGGTTTGTGTCTCTGATGCATTTGATGAGAATAAGATTGCCAATGCCATTCTTGAATCTCTTGCGGATGCTGCCTCAAATTTTGTTGAATTGCAAAGGAAGGTGCAAAAAATTCGACAACATATTGAGGGGAAAAAGTTCTTACTTGTTCTGGATGACGTTTGGAATGAAGACAGCAACAAGTGGGGACGAGTAGAAGAATTTCTCAGGTGTGGTTCCTCAGGAAGCAAAGTTCTGGTAACTACACGCAGCGAGAAAGTTTCAGAAATTATGGGGCATAGAGATCACATGATCCGACTTGGATTGTTGTCCAATGAGGATTGCTGGTCCATATTTAGTCAACTTGTATTCTTGGAATGTACTAGCATGCAGTACAATAGTAGTTTAGTAGAAATTGGTAGAAAAATTGTTGCTAGGTGTAAGGGTTTGCCTCTTGCTGTAAAGATTCTGTAGAGGAGTGGCAAAAAGTCTTAGATAGTGAACTGTGGGAAGTAGAGGAAGTTGAAAGAGGTGTTTTAGCCCCATTGTTGTTAAGTTATCATGACTTATCCTCAACACTGAAACAGTGCTTTTTGTATTGTGTCATCTTCCCTAAGGACCATATGATGAGTAAAAGGGAATTGATTGGGATGTGGATGAGTCAAGGTTATCTTAAGGCAACGAGAAGTAAGGATATGATGGAGATAGGTGAGGAATGTTTCCAGCACTTAGCTATGCGCTCTTTCTTCCAGGATTTTGAGGAAGATTATGGGGACAAGAACAGCAGTTTCTGTAAGATGCATGATTTTGTTCATGATTTTGGTCAATCTATCATGAAAAATGAATGTGTTAGCCTTGAGGTCAATGGTACTTATTGCGTAGATCCAAGGATAGACTTCAATTTTCCTAATGAAATACGACATGCAGTGATAGTGGTTGCCCGAAGCAAGGCCTCATTTCCTAGCTGTGTCTATAACTTTAAAACATTACGTAGTCTTAGATTTCTCTATACGGATTGGGCTTCAATTGTTCAAGCGGCCTTGCCATGTGTATTCAATGAACTGACGTGTTTGAGATCACTGAGCTTAAGTGACTCTGGCATTGAAGAAATTCCGTTGAATGTAAGAAAATTGATCCATTTGCGAGAACTCGACTTGTCTAGAAATCTAATATTAAGGAAGTTGCCTGAAACAGTATGTAATTTGTATAATTTACAAACCTTAGTCTTGGATGAGTGTGCTCTTATGGAATCATTACCTCAAGGGATGGGAAAACTGATTAATTTGAGGTGTCTATATAATGTTGGGTGTAAATCTCTGGGGCTGCCAAAAGGTCTTGGTAGATTAAGTGGTCTTCAGAGATTGAGCTGGCTTAACATTTGCAATGATGGTGAACAAGAAGAAGAAGCATCACTATCTCTTAGAGATGTGGAAAACCTCAATCACCTTGGAGGCTATTTGTTGATAAGATGGAGCAGACAACATAAGGCAGATGTGGATGTGAGAGACGCTAGGCAGGCACAGTTGAAGGCAAAAAAACACCTTACTCATTTGGTTTTGCGTTTCAGTTTTAGAGATGGAGCTGAGTGGAGGAAAGAAGGTGAAGATGAAGAGTTATTAGAAGCTTTAGAGCCTCCTCCAAATTTGAAATATTTAGACATAAATAATTACCAAGGCATCAAAATGTGTTGTTCAAGCTGGATATCATCTCTGAGTTTTCTTAGAAAGCTTTATCTTTCTAATTGGAGAAACTGTGAGCAATTGCCTCCATTGGGAAAATTGCCTTCCCTCGAAACTCTTACAATCGATGATTTTGAGAGATTAAAAAAAGTTGGTGGGGAATTTCTTGGGATGGACCATCATCATGAGGTTGGTGCTATTGGTACTAGTAGTGCTGCAATAGTATTATTCCCCAAATTGGTAGAATTGGAGTTCAATTGGATGTATGAATGGGAAGAGTGGAATTTTGAAGCTGAAGTTAATGATGCGATTTTAAAAATAATGCCATGTCTTTCTTCTTTGACCATTACGAGCTGTCCAAAGTTAAAGAAATTGCCATATTATATCTGTCGAAACACTTCTCTTAAACATAAGACTCGAATCTGTAACGCTCTACATCTGTAAAAACAAGAAAGAAATCAAGTAATTTAATTTTTTTGATGTTGTTCATTATTAGTACTAGGGTAAATTACTATTTCCCCTATATTTTTACTTATTTTACTATTTTATCTTTGACATTTTAAAAAATATTTATTTATTATTATATTTTTTATCCGTTAAACTTGTTAATCCTTTTGTTATATTTTTCTAACAGTCAATCAAGTTTAAACTTATTGTGGTTAAAATTAAAATAAGGGTAAATTAAACTTATTGTGGAATTTGGAAGGGTTTTGTCATATAAACCACCATGTCGAGCTGTAAACCATAGCTCAGCCCATGTTTGGATACTGCCTTTCTACAGGTATCAATAATCAATCTGTTGCTAGTATTGTTATTGTTTACCCAAATATATATAAATATTTGGAGAAGACTTCAACATCAATGAGCTTGTGGTGAGAATGTCAATTTACCTATTCTGTTCTCTTGTTCAACCGGAGCAGCACAGAGCCATTCTACAAGCTCTTTGATATCTTCTCCACAGGTATCTCTAACTGATAGCATACCATGTGTTGTTATTGAAGCTGATTCCACATCAGCTATTACTCCAGCATCTGGTTCCATTATAGCATCATGGAGGCTAAGTGGTTATGTCTGTACATTCCATACTCTTCTGCATTTCTTACCACCAGTTTCCAACTTTCATATTGCTGATCAACTAGCTAAACAAGGAGTGCCAAGGGATTCATATTTCATTGCTCACTACTAACCCAGCCATTGACACTTTCACAGCTGCTTGTTTCTCTAAGGATACCGGAACCTCATGTGTACAAGTATTGATCAGTTCTGTATGTTGATTTTAACTTGTTTTTTCATCAGTTTGTTTCTGTTTCACATCTTCCAGCGTGTAACTGGTTACCTACCACACCCAGCTGGTTCTTTTCACTTAGCACTTACGTGCATCAGTACTTTAGAAAAGGGAGTTGAAGAGCTGCAAAATCAATATACTACAAGAAAGGTTGATCCCCGTCAGATGTACTTAAAAAAGAGGACACCAATTTTCAGCTCGATCCCCGTCAGATGTACTTAAAACAATACGCAACTGATGAGGATGAAGTGGTGCTGATATTTTGGAAGTCACATGCCAAAGAATAGAATAGCATATTGGTGCACCCAATTAAGTTGCAGTTGGTTAATCATGAGAGCATGCAGTCCATGAAGGGAATCGCAACAAAAAGGAAAATTCCTTCGACACAAAAATGAATAGTATAGTAGTAGCTCATTGAACTAACATTGAGCAGCAATATTTGCAATATGTATCAGAGCGTAGTTAGAGATATTATAACATATTTTAATTATAATTATTACATTTGAGGCGGTCTCCTCCTCCGCAACACCACCATATATGACATATTTGTAGCCGGATACTGTCGTTATGGCCACAAGAACAACAAACATATCCATTTTTAGTCGTTTAATATGGAAGAAATAAGCAATCAGTTTGTTTCTTTTGCTTTTAATTGGTTAAGGCATGTGATGAAGAACATACCCAATTTGCCTTTAGCTGCATAGTCACTTCTCTATGAATAAAATTTTAAGCATAACAATAAGAATGTCTGGTTTACACAATCTCTTGATATATAACTCTCTTCTTCTTCTCTCCTTTTGATACCTCCACCATCATCTGCAACCTTCATGATCACCATTCTTCTCCACCAAGCTGCTGTCATTGCCATACATATCCATTATAACACATGAATAACCGTAAAAAATAACAAGCAGCAAAATTGATTTAAAAATCTTGAAAACAAAGAAAATTTTTACTCTGGCATTACATCAAGCAGTTGGTGAGTATATTCTAAATCAAACATACCATTTCAATTTATTCTCTACTTAAATCAAAGTTAATCAAGAATTTGATCAAGATGAAAATTTCATAACAAATCCACTGTGAAATTAAGAGCAAATGATTTAAAACACAAAAAACACCTAATTTAATAAAGTACCAAAAGAAAAATGACTAACTTAAATAGATATAAATTGCTTTAGGTACCCAAGATGAGCTGCTTTTAAAGTTGTCCACCGGTGCATGCATGTCTTGCCTCTCTCCTGACTACCTCTTCCCTGATATTAACCATTAATTCCAAGCTCTCAAATCTCAACCTTCATTTTTCTGTCTATCACTAACTTTTCATAAAAAGTCCAAATACCTCAACAATTTTGTCACTACAAATCTATATATAATCTATGAAGCAACAAATTTATAAAGCTTGAATGAAAAATTGCAGGTGAGCAGGGCCCACAACAGGAGGAGAAGAGAAACCACCTCCAGCTCCGCTTGGCTGTGTTACGGGGACAGACTGAGGTGGTTCAGCGGTAAGAGCCATTGCCAGAGAGAGATCACCAAAAGCAACACCGTTTGGGCTCTCAAGAAGCACGGCTATATAAAACAAACCCCCAGGTGTAACAGAGACAGGAGTCATACCTGCAGCTTGAGATCATGGTTTCCTGCATCAACAGCACTAGCAAAAGCAAAGTGGTTGCTATCTACTACACGCCATTGATTTCAATCATGGTCATGGACGTAGTAGCAGCATCAGCCAGAGAACTACGGTCGTCCGATCACAGTCTCGAGCACTAGAGCTCGCAGCCAGCCGGAGATAGATCACCAAAAGCGATGAACTCAAATGACACTGCGTGGTGGGACGGTGTCATTTCGGGTAAAAATGGCAGCGGTGATCGGCTGAGACACGTGTTGCTGGTGGCGAGCATCGCATGTAGCGGTACAAGCGTGGCGTTGCTGGCGTTTCGGGTTTTGCATATTTTGTCAAGTACAAAAGGAAAAAATCAGCAATAGATAACAGTAAAGCCATTGTTGTTGTCAATTAGTAAGTAAAAACAATTTAGGGTTTCATTTAACCTTGGGTTCTTGTTTTAGGGTTTTTCTTACCATTTAATCATAGTTAAAATAATAACCAGCTGACATGGTTATTACGTGTCAGACAATGCTTCCATATCAGCGAGTTCTATATACGCATAGTATGTTGGTTGACTAGGTTAAAAATGGTTTCAAAATAGAGAAATTTATATGTATAATAAAAAAATAAAAGTTGAGAAACAAAATAAATTAAAGTGCTAAAATTTATGGGTGAAATGATATATTTAACCAAAAAATAATATGTAAATATTTTAGATAATTATTAAATTTTTTACTTATTAATTTTAGAACTCAACATTTAAATTATTACACTACTTCTATAATACTAATTATTATTAGCCACTTGTTTTTATATTTTGTCAGAAGTTTGATTGTATCAAAATCTGTCAATTAACCTTAATTTTTAAGGTACCGATATGTCAAATTGTGGCATGAAATCTGTCGAGTAATGTTTGTTAGCTGACCTTTTAGCTAAATGCAATATCATGTCACAATTTGCAAAGTCAGCAACATCATTCAACATTTCAACATATAACAATGCCATAATACCAGATACATAATAAGAGACCAAAATGGAGTAATTAACCAAAAAAAAAATCAATCATCCTTAAAATGGGTGATTCCAAAAAATTGAACTTCATCAATGCAACAATATATGTTAATATAAAAGCAGCTTCTTTAACCTAGCAAAGACCATCTATAGTGAAATCCACTCTACTTATATATTATATTTTTGGTTGTTTTGAACAAAGATGAAAATTTTATTTATCGCACAAAAAATAGTTTACAATCAATATAAAAGTACTTAGAATGAATTAACAATCCTAATAAATAATACATACAAATTGACCTGACCATTGAAATTTAAGTAATAATTAAAAGGTTATGAGGGTAGGCAATGGAAGTTTGGTGGAAATAAAAATGTGAAAACTAAAAAATTACGGAGAAAAATGAAAACAATTAGCATGCTTGTGTTTAGTAGACCTTACCATTCAAATTGAAGGAATAATTAAAAGGTTATCATGAGGGTAGGCCATGGAAGATAGGTGGAAATAAAAATGTGAAAGCTAGAAAATGAAGGAGAAAAATGAAAGCATTTGATAGATAGATTGTAATTATGGTGGGATACTGAAACCAATTATTTCAGAAAATATGTAATGGAAGATGCTAACAATAGACTTTTCTTGATGTTAATTCTTCATTTTCATTTTTTTTAAAAAAGAAAAAGGTGAAAATAGGCCTAATTTATTATCTAATTTAATTTTTTATTAGTTAATTGTTAAAATTAAAATTTTTAATTTTTATAAAATTAAGTTATTACAATTTTTGAAAAAAAAAATATAGTCTAATTTAGAAAAAAAATCTATTAAAACAAAAACTATAAAAAGTTAAATATAAATTTTAGAATAACTTTAGGGGCCTAACATAACCCCTATCCGGTTTAATAATAGAAGATATATACTGATTTATTTTATATTAATTTTTTTTTGCAATTTATATTAAATTTATTTATAATAGATATTGGCCTTCTCCCCCAAACCACAACCTTATTGATTGGGAGTGGGGAATTAGATTTAAAATGAAAGTGAAATGAAAACAATATCAGACACGAAAATTATGATAGACAGTAACACTACTTATTCACAAGAAAACAAGTATTTTCAAATTAACGGAGAATGGATGGAATAAATGCATAAATTATATTTTTATTTTCAAAATTAATGATTTAATTTTTAAATTTATTTTATTTTAATAATACTTAGTATATTTTTCTTGTATATAAGTAATTAATTTTGAGAGTGTTGAGAGACTAAAATTTACTATTATATGGACTAAAAACTAAGGCTTCCCTTGCCCCTCAGCTAAAAATTAATTATTTAAGTGTGTTCGTACTAATCTCAAATTAAAATTAAAATTCAACTTTTCTAAATAATGTGATTTGTCTCATTTATAAAGTTATTTAAATCACATAAAAATAATTATGGAAGTGGAATAATGACAAAATAAAAATTTAATAATAATTATAGGATAATCAAATAGTAAATTTTTTTAGAAATGACATCCTGAATTATAGAGTTTGAATCTTATAATCGTAAAATTTTAAAAGGAAAAAAATTATCTCCTATTATATAAAATATCAATATTTATGTCATATCATCAAATTACAACCTCATCGGTGCTCAAGTCTATTCCACGATATAATATATATATTTTAAAATTTGATCTAATTCATACTTTTATCCTTTCTTATTAGGAAATCAAATTCTTCCATTTTTTATTTTTATTTCGTCTATATTTTAGTTTTTCTAATAAAATCTCTGCCTATCACTTATATCAAAAACTATTTATATCCATTTTATTTTATAAAGATAAAATAATTTAATGTTTTATTTTAATATTATGAAATAATTTAGTTGATCAATTTTTTAGTTATTTTAAATTTTAAAATTATAATAGTGACAAAATATATATATATATATATTGAAAATCAGAAAATGAAGAAGATAAATGGAAATAAAAATGTGAACACTAGAAAATTAAGGAGAAAAATGAAAACAGTTATATATATATATATATATATATATATATATATATATATTGAACACCAGAAATGAAGAAGATAGATGGAAATAAAAATGTGAACACTAGAAAATTAAGGAGAAAAATGAAAACAGTTGGCAGAGAGATTGCGAAATGGAATTAATTACTTTACAGGTACGAAATGGAAGATGCGGATTTCTGGCATTTATAAGTTCCCTTTATTTCATATTAAAAAAAAGGAAAAGAAAAATCCAGTTCTTTTATAGAAATCCTGCAGACCTCTCGCTACATTGATCACTTCCCGTTCCAGCTTTTCTCCCTTAATTGTCTATTGCTTAGCTTTCTTTTTTTTCTTATCATTAGTCGTTCCCTTTGAATATGGCAGTGGCCGATGTACTTGTTTCTAAAGTACTGGAGATGCTGATTTCTGGCATTTATAGTGAGGCAGAGCAAAAGTTTAAGCTTGTTGTTGGTGTCAAGAAAGAGGTGAAAATGCTCACTGAAAATCTCCGATCCATTCAGGCTGTCCTCATTGATGCAGAGAAGAGGCAGCTGAAGGAGGAAACAGTCAAACTATGGCTCCAAAGGCTCAAAACCATATCGTACGACA
This sequence comes from Mallotus nudiflorus, assembly GCA_947683625.1. NCBI lineage: Eukaryota > Viridiplantae > Streptophyta > Magnoliopsida > Malpighiales > Euphorbiaceae > Mallotus > Mallotus nudiflorus. Next base: position 1,197,851 of record CANTUR010000125.1, read on the forward strand.
TTGATGATGTGTTGGACGAGTGGAGCACTGAAATTCTGAAATAAAAAATTGAAGGAGATGAATATGAATATGCTCTCAAGCCTAAAAGGAGTAAGGTATGGTCCTTTTGCTTTTGCTTTCATGAAGTTGGTTTCCGTCATGACATTGCTGTCAAGATAAGAAAGCTAAATGGAAGTCTGGACGTCATCACCAAAGAGAAAGATAGATATAGCTTTCTATTAATAAAAGGGAATGAACAAGTTGAAAGAGTTATGACCACTTCTGTCGCCAATATAGCAGAGGTGAAAGGTAGACAGCATGATAAAACCGAAGTTATAAACCTGTTATTGGCTGAGAGTAGTGAAACACCCAACCCTCATGTCATCTCCGTAGTAGGGATGGGAGGGATTGGCAAAACAACTCTCGCCAAACTCGTTTATAACGAAGATACTGTGAAGTCCCATTTTGATACAAGAATATGGGTTTGTGTCTCAGATCCATTTGATGAGAATAGGATTGCCAAGGCAATCCTTGAATCTGTGCAGCCCGATGTTGCCTCAAATGTTGTTGAATTGCAAAGCATAGTGCGAAAGATTCAACAATGTATTGAGGGGAAAAAATTCTTACTCGTTCTGGATGACGTTTGGAATGAAGACAGCAACAAGTGGGAACGAGTAGAAGAATATCTCAGGAGTGGTTCCTCAGGAAGCAAAATTCTGGTAACCACACGTAGCCAGAAAGTTGCAGAAATTATTGGTTGCAGAGATCACATAATCCGACTTGGATTGTTGTCAGATGAGGAATGCTGGTCCATATTCAGTCGAGTTGTGTTCTCCGAAAGGACTAGCATGCAGTGCAATAGTAGTCTAGTAGAAATTGGTAGAAAAATTGTTGCTAGGTGTAAGGGTTTACCTCTTGCTGTGAAGACAATAGGAGGTCTTTTGCGGTGTAAAGATTCTATGGGGGAGTGGGAAAGTGTCTTAGATAGTGAATTGTGGGAATTAAAGGAAGTTGAAAGAGGTGTTTTAGCCCCATTGTTGTTAAGTTATCATGACTTATCCTCAGCACTGAAACAGTGCTTTTTGTATTGTGTCATCTTCCCTAAGGACCATAGGATGAGTAAAAAGAAATTGATTGGGATGTGGATGAGTCAAAGTTATTTTAGGGCAACCAGAAGTAAGGATATGATGGAGATAGGTGAGGAATATTTCCAGCACTTAGCTATGCACTCTTTCTTTCAGGATTTTGAGGAAGATTATGAGGACATGAGCAATAGTTATTGTAAGATGCATGATTTGGTTCATGATTTTGGTCAGTCTATCATGAAAAATGAAAGTGTTAGCCTTGAGGTCAATAGTACTTATTGTGCAGAGCCAAGGATAGATTTCAATTTTCCTAACGAAATACGACATGGGGTAATAGTGGTTGCCCAAAGCGAGGCCGCATTTCCTAGCTGTGTCTATAATTTTAAAACATTACATAGTCTCAGATATCTCTCAATGGTTCGGGCTTCAATGGTTCAAGCGGCCTTACCTTGTATATTCAATGAACTGATGTGTTTGAGATCTTTGAGCTTAAGTGATTGTTGCATTGAAGAAATTCCGTTGAATATAAGTAAATTGATCCATTTGCGAGAGCTCGACTTGTCTGGAAATATAAGATTAAGGAAGTTACCTGAATCAGTATGTAATTTGTATAATTTACAAACCTTAGTCTTGGATGAGTGTGCTCACATGGAATCGTTACCTCAAGGGATGGGAAAATTTATCAATTTGAGGTGTTTGTATAATTTTGGGTGTTATTCTCTGCGGTTGCCAAAAGGTCTTGGCAGGTTAAGTGGTCTTCAGAGATTAAGTTGGCTCGACATTTGCGACCATGGTGAACAAGAAGAAGAAGCATCACTATCTCTTAGAGATGTGGAAAACCTCAATCACCTTGGTGGTTATTTGGATATATGTTGGAGCAGACAACATAAGGCAGATGTGGATGTGAGAGATGTTAGGAAGGCACAGTTGAAGGCAAAAAAACACCTCACTCATTTGGTTCTGCGTTTCAGTTCCGCAGATGGAGCTGACTGGAGGAAAGAAGGTGAAGATGAAGAGTTATTAGAAGCTTTAGAGGCTCCTCCAAATTTGAAATATTTAGAAATAGAGCATTACCAAGGCATCAAAATCTGTAGTACAAGTTGGATAACGTGGAAGCTGAATTGTCTTAGGAAGCTTGGTCTTAGGGATTGGAGAAACTGTGAGCAATTGCCAGCATTGGGAAAATTGCCTTCCCTTGAATCTCTGCATATTAAATGTTTTTGGCGGGTTAAAAAAATAGGAGGTGAATTTCTTGGGATGGATGGTGGGATTGGTGGAAGTGGTGCTGCTGATGCTATGAATACTGCACTAATATTATTCCCCAAATTGATAGAATTGAAGTTCTATGGGATGTTTGAATGGAAAGAGTGGAATTATGAAAACGAAATAATTAAAAATATAATCATAATGCCAGGTCTCCGTTCTTTGACACTTGAGGTATGTACCAAGTTGAAGGAATTGCCACATTACATCACCCAAAACACTTCACTCAAACTTCATATTGATGGTTCTGCATTATGAATAAGAAATTAAAAGGTATTATTTCTTCACTTTATTAATTAATTATTCTTTAATTTCTTTTTCTCATAACTATAACTATGATTAACGTTTTTGGGTTTTTTTTCAAAACAGGCAATCTTCTCCCCTGCATCGCCGAATACTGTCTTTAACACAACATCGTGGCCACAAGTACGACAAACATCAGTCTTCACTTCAATTTTTTCATCTGCTAGTAAAACTTTTTTTTTTTTTTTTTTTGTGATGAAGAACAATCTCCTGATTGTGATTGGGATGAAATATCAGATTTGGTATCAGCTGCATTCTCAATTCTCCATTGAACTCTTCACTCTGTTGGAATCAAATGATGGTGTCATTACCAAACTGCTTGTCCAGGAACAGGTACCTTATTTTGTTGAATTTGAATGCAAACTAATTATCATTATGAGTCTTATGCAAATTTTTCCACTGTACCATCATGGAGGCTAAGTGGCTTTTACTTCATTTCTCACCACCACTTTCCCTTTTTATGCCGAGGAGAAGGTAATGCAATTGCTGATCAATTAGCTAAACTATGAAACCACAGGAATTCATATATCCTGGCTCACTTTCATGTTCAGATGCTGCAAACTTATGTTTTCAAGTATTGATCACTTCTGTATCTGCTGTAGCAACTAAATACGTACCATCATTGCTTTTCTTTTTTATTTTCATTTGATTTTTATCAGTCGGTTTCTGTTTGATGTCTTCAAAGAGCACAATTTTCAATTCCATCCCTCATTCCAGTCGATGTTTGTTCGTAAAAATAGGTGGGAGATTGGAATAATCTCATAAGGAGCATTACACGTTCGAGCTGAGGGAGGCCATCGTGGTGCTGGTTTCATGACAAATTGCTCTTAATGCCTAATGTTTTGTAATAATGCTTCTTTTTGCAGCCAGAAAAGATCCATTTGAAGGACATACATGTTTTGGACTTGCAATTCTGTTTATGAGTCCCAAAGCTCAATCAGCACCAAATACTTGTGTCAAGACATAAACGAGGACACGAACTTTCAACTCAATCCTCGGCAGTTGTGCAAGAAACAATGCCCGATTGATCGGAATCAAGTGGTGCTGATGTTTCTTTGGAAGTCACATGCCAAAAAACTGTAGATGGTGGTGCACCCATTTAAGTTGCAGTTGGCTAATCATGAGAGAGTGGCGTGCAGTACATGAAGGGAATAACCAAAATGTTTACTCTGGCAGTGAATGCTGCAAAGCTAATAACCAAATGAGGCAACATGCATCTATATCCTAGAAGCTGAACAAACTGTTTTTATTCAATGTCAGTGTAAGAGTTTTCCTCAATACTCATTATTAACTATAACTTTTGAATATGGCTGTAGCTGATGCACTTGTTTCCAGGGTACCTATTACAGCTGCTAACTTCAACTATTACCAGATGATGAAGGAGAGTGGAGGAAACAAAGTGGAGATGAAGAGTCATTAGAAGCTTTAGAGCCTCCTCCAAATTTGAACGCTTTAGAAATATATCATTTCAAAGGAATCAAAGTTTCTTGTTTAAGTTGGATAATTTTGAAGTTGAATTTTCTCAAAAAGCTTATTCTTTGGGATTGAAGTTGAAATTTGGGATATAAAAACATTTTCAAAGCAATAAAAAAGTTGACTGGTTGGCCATTGAGGGAATAGTCTGATAAGATAAGATTATTTGTGACAATCTAGATCAGTCTTGCTGTGCTTTAGATCAGCATATATCAGTATATATCTTGTAATCCTTGGACAGCTATCTATATTTGTAAGTAAATTTTGTTGTACGTGGCTCTATACAAAGAGCATTTCCAGTTAATGAGATGTATCCTTGTTTCCTGTCATTGAGTGAACTATTTCATGGTATCAGAGCTGTAAGTGACTTAACAATCCATAACTCAATTTTTCTTTTTCTCTGCTTTCTTTCAATGGCAAATGAAACTGCCGTGGTTGCTGCAAATGCTTCCACTACACCTTCAATACCAAATGTCTCTCATCAGCTTTCTCTTAAATTAACAACGTAACTACTTGTTATGGCGCACCCAGCTGCTACGGACTTGATGGAACTCAAGCCAGCCCTGCAACAACCAAAGAAGATGGGACAACTCCAAATCCAGCCTATGCCACATGGTTCCGAGAAGACCAAATTGTTCTTAGTTGGATTGTTTCATCTGTCTCAGAGAGTGTTATGATACAAGTTATTGGAGCCAAGACGGCTCTTGAGGCATGGCGTAAACTAGAAAGTACTTATGCTTCTGGTTCTAGAATTCAGATTCGCCAACCATTTCAGGATCTGTAGATTTCATCTTTGGTGATGCTACTGCTGTGATTCAGAACTCATTGATGATTATCAGAAAGCCTGATCCTGGACAAAAGGAATGCTGTTACAGCTCATGGAAGAGCTGAAAAGCATGACTCTACTGGTTTAGTGATACAAAACAGTCGAATAATTGCAGAGTAAAGTCTGTTTCCTGAATGTCTCAGTACCCATCTAAGGTGGGGAGGCCCTGGAAGCAGTATGCGAGAACTATTCCACTGGAAATCTGTACCTGGATACGTTGTACTATGCTGAATATGGGAACCCTTGGCCCAGGTGCTAACACTAATAAGAGAGTAAAATGGAAAAGGGTACCATGTGCCAGCTGGTAAGAGTCAAGTGGTTCAGTTCATAGGTGGTTCATTTCTCCAAGGAGACCAGTGACTAAGAGCCACAGGTTTTCCTTACTTGCTTGGCCTTAAACACCCTTCAGACAACATCTGAATTCAGCTTTCCATTAATTCTCCAAGATTCGGTCGTACCTTTGGTGGCTTATATCTTTCAGTCCTTGTTTTAGATCCTTATTGACTGGCACTGGAGCTTGAAGAGTCTCTGACAAATCAGGAACTCGGTCCCCACACCTGGTGTATTCCATTTCTGGGAATATCTCCTCGAGTTTGGGGTTTTGTTGTTTCATTTGAGAATGTGTGGTACTGAGCATAAGCCATAAGTTGTTGGATTTAGGAGTGATCAATTAATTAGCAGAAAACGATTTCTTTTTAGGTGGCAGAAGAGATTTTTGGATCTTTACCTTTGTCAACATGAAGTTTATGAAACTTGGATCAAAGCCAGTTCATTTCAGACAGATGTGAGCAATATCAGGTCAGATATTTTGAAGCTTAATTCCATTCTAATTTTTTTTTTCTTGATAAAATTTCACATTTTTTGTTTGATGTATTTCAGATTCTTGTAAATTAAATCACCTAATGGCGTTTTCTATTCCTGTTCCTAGGTTTTTTGTTCATTGATGACGTTTAACACACCCAGTTCTTTAATGTAGCTTTGTCATTGTTGAGTGCTTTGAGACTTCCCTTTTTTTTTTTCTTCTGGAATAGTAATGTACAAGATCATCAAATTTTTTAGGAGTCTTTCAGTTTCCATGGATAGATACCCGTGTAGTAAAGTAACAGAGTCTCTTTAAGATAGCTTTGGAATCTTGCAAGTTCAGTTGGTTCATGATTTTTTTCAGTCATGTAGACTGCCTCTTGCAAAATTGGATTTTGGAGTTCATCATTCTGCATAAGGGTTGATGTCTAAAATAAGGATAGTCATATCAGATCATATAAAAATTATAGGTTTGTTGCTCAATCTGCAACAGGATTAATGAAAGAAGGACAAAAAGAAATCAGATTGAATTACTGGCCAAAGAAATCAGATCATTGATTCATGATCTTCATTTCATGATTAAATGTGGTTTTGTATAAAAAGGGCTGTCTTTGAGTGATTAGAAGCTTGACTGGTTTGATTGCCTTCTGCTATTGGGGTAATGTTGGTGATGATGGACTGATCTCATTTATTATGTTGTGGCCTGCCCTCGAGGAGGCATTCTCTTCTTTGGCTCGTTGACCTCACAGATTTGTTCTTTATAAGAGAAGGCCCTCGAGGGATAGGGGTGGCATTCTGCCTCATAAAGCTCAAGTCCTCTTGTCTCTTACTTTATGTTTTTAGTATCCTTGGATATTGCATGTTCTATGAATGTATTCTGTGAAATATGTAGCTTCTGAGTGATTACCCTGTTATGACATCATGAAAAATTTTATCTTTTCCTTGCAGATCTGTGGCTAATGATTTGGCAACTGACTTCTTCATTAATGTTGGGGATGTAAAGTTCTATCTGCATATGGTACATTTAATCTTGTCGAACCATCAAACATTTTAAGCTTAGGACTAGTGGATCTTTAACGTCACTGACATGGTCATTTTCTGAAGTAATCAAAACGTATAATAGTTTTGGCATTTAGCATTTGATGATACTTGTTGGTATCAGGTTAATCAGCATAAATTTGTTTGTCATTTTACTTCAATCATTTTGGCAGCAATGGCATATATAATACATTCAACTGGGCTATTTGTGAAATCTGTGTGATACTAGTGAACAATATGGTATGCAGTTTCCTCTTCTGTCAAAAAGTGCTCGATTGCAGAAGTCAGCTGCATCTGCCTGTGAAGATAACAGTGATGAAGTTGACATTTCTGACATTCCTGGTGGGCCTGCTGCCTTTGAGATATTTGCCAAATTTTGTTATGGCGTGATTGTGACTCTCAATGCTTATAATGTTGTTCCTGCCCGATGCGCAGCAGAGTATCTTGTAATGCATGAAACCATTGAAAAAGGGAACCTCATTTACAAAATAGATGTTTTCCTTAGATCTAGCATTTTTCGCAGTTAGGACTCGATCATTGTTCTTCAGACCACAAAGTCACTGTTGCCATTATGTGATGAACTGATGTTAACGAATAATTGTGTTGAGGCAGTAGCTACCAAGGCTTGTGTTGATATTTCAAGAGTTGACTGGTCCTATAGCTATAACCGGAAAAAACTGCCAGAGGAAAATGGGAGTGATCCAAATGCAAATGGCACAAGAAACCGGTCTGTTCCAAAGGACTGGTGGGTTGAGGATTTATGTGATCTTGATATTGATTCATACAAGCGCACTATCTTGGCGATTAAATCCAAGGCTATACTTTCTGCTGTTGTGGTTGGAGAAGCAGTGAAAGCTTATGCTTATAAAAGATTGCGAGGTTTAAATAAGGGTACGGTCCAGTGTGGAGAAGCAGTAAAGTATGGATCAACAGTTGATAAAATTGTTTGGCTATTGCCTGCTGAGAGAGGAGGTGTTTCTTGTAGTTTTTTACTGAAAATATTAAAAGCAGCCATATATGTAGACCTTGGAGACATGACGAAGGGACAGCTGATTAAAAGAATCGGAGAACAACTTGAGGAGGTTTCAGTCCATGATCTTTTGATACGAACAGCAGAAGGAGAGAGTGATGTATGATGTTGATACAGTGAAGAAAATAGTAGAAGAGTTTCTGAAGCAAGATCAGAATGCTGAGTATGTTTCATCGGAAGATGTTGATGAAATAAAGGACATATGAAGACCAGGGATTTTGTCAGATGCTTCCAAGCTCATGGTAGCAAAACTTATAGATGGATACCTTGCTGAAATTGCAAAGGATCCCAATCTACCCTTCTTGAAATTTGTTGAACTCGCAGAGGCAGTATCTCATATTTCCAGGCCTGCTCATGATGCGCTATACAGGGCAATTGACATGTTCCTCTACGTGAGAATATTTCATTACTTTGTGTATCTTTGACAGAGTGAAACTAACTTGATGAATTATAAAATCTCGTCTTACGATTGCATTAAGAAATGAAACTGTGATATGATTAATTTCACAGATTATCTTATCATGGAACGAAACAATCTGCTGTTTGTTATGTTGTTATGATTAAAAACAAACTATTAAATCCTTGTTCGTGCTTACTGTGCGGAAAATGTATGCATGAATAGGTGGTTGCTTATGGGTTCATTGATATCTAAAGATTCATTCTTCCTTCAATGCAGGAGCATCCAGAAATCACCAAAAACAAGAGGAGGAGGATATGCAAGTTGATGGACAGCATGAAGCTATCTGTTGATGCGTGTATGCATGCTGTGCAGAATGAAAGACTACCACTGCGGGTGGTTGTTCAAGTTCTCTTTTTTGAGCGGGTCCGGGTGGCTGCGACTTCAGGCAGTAGCACACCAGACCTTCCTAAAAGTCTCAGAGATCTAAACAATGGCTCTCATGGAAGCTCGAGATCAGCTATGACTAATCCAGAAGAAGATTGGGATGCTGTGGCCTCATTTGAGGAACTCAAGACACTAAGGGCAGAAATAGCTTCCTTGAGGTTGAGAAATGGAGAAAGGAATGGTGGTTATGGTAAAAGTGGTATAGATAAAGCCGCAACTGAAAAAAATGAAAGGTCTGCTCAAGTCCAAGAAAATCTTTGTCAAGCAAAGGAGAACAAGGTGAGAATAGCGGCTCAGATTCATCGGACAGTATTGGTTCTGCTAACCCAGAAGGAGCTAAGTCTACTCCTTCAAGAAATAGAAGGCATTCTGTCTCTTAGCAGAAATTAATTATTTAGAATAGTTTTTTTCTGGTTATTTATTTATCTATTTTTTTTTGGAGGGGTTGGGTTTGCTTGGTCAATGGTATTAACAAGAAGAAAAGTAATGTAGTCCTGAAAAAAGAATTTAAATATAAAGATTTTATGTACCTAAAACAGTAGCAGTAGCAGCAACTCTTTTCAGAGTTAGACGACAAGAAACGCGTGAAAAAAAAAATCAGATTGAAAACAACAAGGAAAGGGGGAAGACCAGAAAACCTAAACCTAAATTCCCAACATCTCAACCCTAAATCCCAACTAAAAACAGAACACCCATCTCAAAATTACTTAGGATAAACCTTCATTAGCATGTAAATTGATGATTGAAACTTGAATTAAGAGAAAAGGGGGAGTAGGAGAAACTAAATTCAAGAAGATTCAGTCATGTCTTATGTTGAATAAGATGAGCAAGAAGCAAATTTTCTATATTTTTGAATAATTAGGCATCATATGCATGTGATTGTATATTTCTGTTTATAGTTAAATCCCTTGATTTCAGGTATAGTGAAAGTTAGTGAATTGTATGATTTAAGTAGAGAATAAATATGTATATGGCTGATTTTAAGAGCTTAGAATTAATAGTTGTTAGTGGGCACTTGATTAATGGAAGTAAGTTGTTGGTATCTCTGCAGAATTCTATTTTTACAAAGCAGGACTGCTATGTTTTTTCAGTATTTTTAGACCCTTAATTTTGTCATTTTGACCGCATTTTTGGTATGAATATACTTTTATATGTTGTTTATCTTGTGTTAAAATTTAAAAACAAAATACGTACATTTGGTTGGGCAAATAAATTGATTTCCAAGGTTGTTGCAATAGGTGATTCTGCAGGGGCTTAAACTCGGTGTTTTGACATGTTTTTTGGTGTGAATATACTTCAATATGTTGACTATATATCTAAAAGATTTAATGTTAAAATTCAGTCATTAGATCAGTCAATGAATTTTAGCAATTAAACTGCTGCATTGAACAAAATTCTGTAAACTGTGTGAATTGCATAACTTGCATTATAAAACATGGCATATGCACTTCATAATCATTATTGTATTTGGATTTTGGTTGTAGTTTTGAGGTTATGATGTTCGGTATTAGGAGATGATGGAACAAGGGGTAACACTTTGGAGAGATTGAACCGAGGAGGCTTGGGTGTGTAGTATTATGCAAGAGTCCACTTATTTTGGTGTGCTGGACTTGATCTTGGAATTTTCTTTGTTAAGGTGGGTAGATCATTAATTAACAATGATATGATTGCAACTCTACTAAATATATAAATATACATATGAATATATAATTTCCCAAAAATTTGGTTTATTATCAATGATGATATGATTTTATAAATGATTCTTGTTCCTATTTTGTGAAAGCTTTTATTAATGTTATTTTGCTGTATAACGGGAATATGTATTATATCTTGATAAAGATTGCTAAATAGAAAATGCATATGTATGTATTGCTTAATGATAATGATACACACTCATGTTATGGTTGATATTTGAGATGCTAAAATGTTGTTCATGAATTGATTCTCTTTGGGACAGTGTTTAATTACACTAATGTCTTTGGGGTGTGTAATTGGTGGTTTACTTTTGGGGGTATCTCTACACGCATGTATGATGTAAACATCTAGTGGGAGTAACATATTGGATGTGTTACCACCTAAGTGTGTTTAATGCTTTTAGGGGACTAACATATTGGATAAGTTAGCACTAAAGAGCTTAAAATATTAATTATGACTTAAGTGTGTATTAAATAATGTTGATTTTAATGATGAATATTTATATGAAAATGATGTTCCTTAAGAAGTATGTGATTTACTATTTATGATTTGATTGAGTTTTATGTTGAAATGAAAATGTGGTAATTTATTTAATTTGGTACAAATAATATTATATACATTATTGTTTGTAAAGATACATGTTCCTCGTTGTTAATTCTTAATCTATTCAATGAGTATTTTTACTCATCCTTTTATATTATATATATATATATATATATATTTAGAATATCTCCTCAGAGAGTGAGTTTTAGTTTGGTTGTTTATCGTTTTTGCACTCCTCTGCATTAAAGCCAAGGTGGAGCCAACATTTTAGCTTTTGGTAGTGTTATTAGTTTCTAGAATAGTTTAGTATGTATAGTTTGGTAAATATGGGCATATCCATATGTGTATATATTTTGGTTGTAACTAAATAAGTATATTATTTAGTTAATGCTTGTGACTTAATACACTAAGCTTTTTAATAGAATACTGAAAGTTGATTACTAGTGAGGATGTTTCTTCTTGAAATATTGAGAATTTTAATTTTTCTTCTTCTATATTGAATAGGGTGTTACAAAATAGCTTTAAAGAACTGTTAGGATTTGATGCAATTTGGAATCAAGAGCTACAAGAATCATTCTTACCTGTGAAGAATAGCAGTTTGACCGTTAGCAAAGACATAGGTTGAGCTCAAAAACTAACTGAGTGTTGTTATATCATATAAAGAAACATGGTTGGATGGACTAACCAAGACAAAGCTTCACAAGATAATGTCTAATGGCCTTATCAATGCCACAGAGTTAATAATCAATGTTTTGGCCATTGTTTTAACTATGTCACATATAGCATATGCCTTTAACTTTCCACCCAACTTTAATACCAAGATGACTAGACGAACCCTAGAAGCCAGGGACGCGAACGACATTATTGGCCTTGGCATTGATGGGTTTCCTAGGTTAATGCTAATGGGAGATAGGAAGTTGTTACAAAGCTCAAACAATGCCAATGTAAAGCCTAATGCTATTGTGGCACAAGATGGCAATGGCCAATATAAAACTACCTGTTGCTTTTGCTACATACCTCAAGAATCTTGTAGGATGATACATGGGTTTATGTGAAAAACTGGAGTATATGATAATGTATTATGATTAAGAAGGATTACGTAAATGAGTTCACATATGGAGATGGTCCTTAGAGGACAATAGTCACTGGAGATAAATGCAATAGAGATAGGATATCCACTTTCAAGATTGCCTCCTTTTATGAGTTTTATAATTCCTTCATTTAGCAATTTTTAGAAGTCTTCTTATTTTCTTAAGAAGAAAAAAAAGGTCTTTCAGTTGGAGAATTATTACCCACTGGGTAGCATAAAAATAGAACATAACTAACTATTTGTGACAAATATTTTAAGTATGTTAATATACATAAAATTTGATGTAGAGCTATTCCCATTCTTCCTCTTCTTTTCTCTGTCGTTGTTACTATTTTTGCTTTTATTTGGTGTCTTTCTTAGTTGATTTTTTGCCAATTTTTTAGTAAAAAAATCACTATATCTTTTAGTTTTTTTTTGTGCTTGTAATATATAATTATGGTGGATTTGAGTATAAAACTCAAATGTTTATGAATATTTTCATAGTTTTATGTTAGTATTTTGGTCAAGAATTTTTTCCAATTTTGGTGTTTTAATCTTTTCATTGATAAAGTGAAGATTTGAAGAATATAGTTGATACCCTTATACATATTTCTATTCTTAAAAAGGTTCATTGTCCTCCAAGTAAGGTAAATTAGGAAAAATGCCCAATTAGGAAGATATTCAAATAAGAAGATCTTTATATCCTAAAGAGATAAGAACTTCCAAGCATCATAATCCTACAAGGTTAAGGAATCCTATTCCTCTTATGTTTGAGCAGTACTTTCTCTATAAATACTCCTCATATCTATCATTCTATTCTCTTTATTCTCCATACACTTTTTATCTCTCTAAACATAATCTCTCTCTACCTATTCTAACTTAGGCATCAAAGAGTTTTTGGGGATCCTTACAACCGCTCACATTGCCTCTTGTTGATTGCTTGCTTGTAGGGTTTAAGAGATTCATGAAAAAAAGTTATCAAGTGGCACAGTCTATGGGAAGTCTCTTAAAATAAAGCCATTATTTTCTACCGAGTAAAGTGATCATACCATGACTTCTAATCCACCACTAAACACAACTCTAGCTACCCAACTTAATCCATCAGCCCCTATCTAACAAATTGGACTTTCATCTCAAACCCCTTTTGATTCATACATACCACCTCCACTCACCCAGGGATGGTCCCCCCTATGGGCATAGTTTTCCCTTATCATGCTCCTTTACTACATACCAAAAGACTAATAACTTCAATACCTTTTTCGATTTTATCATAATTTCCTACCATAAGCATGCTAGACTTGAACATCATCACCTCGACACCTAATTTTCCTTTAACATACAATGAGACAATGATTAGTAATATCCAAACCTAGATGGCCCATATGTAATAGCAGCTAAATGCTTTAATCCAAGAAAGCAACCCCGGAAGGGCTAATCCAAAGAATAACATGACAACTTTAGCAGTGGTAACCTAAGGCATCCAAGTTAGAAGTAAAAAAAGCCAGCGGAACTATGAAGGGGAGTCTAGCATGAGTATTCCAACTTTAGATGACTCCAAAATAGCCTAGAAGGTCGAGAATGTAATCTAGAAGGTTTGAATAGGACTAAAGAAGGAGGACGAGTGCGTGCTTAAAGGAATAACACCTTTTATAAGCAGAATAGTTAGAACAGAGATATCATCCAATTTCAAACTACCCCCAACTGGACCAGTACAATGGAACAAAAGATCTTATTAACCGCATATCATCATTCAGAACTAATATGATGCTCTGGAATGTGAATGATGGAGTAATGTGCCAATTTTTTCCCAGCACTTTAACCAAAATAGCTCAAAGGTGCTTTTATCAGTTATTGAGGAACTCTATCTCATCCTTCAAGGAATTAGTTAAAAAATTTAGGACTAGATTCATCACCAATATTTCTCCTGCCAAAAGCATAAATGATTTTTGAATGTGCAAACAAAAAACCATAAAGTCACTAAGGAGCTATTTGGACTGGTTTAATAAAACTGCTATGCAAATTAAGAACTTAAGCGATGAAGTAGCCATAGAGGCAATGAAGAATGGAACTCGATTAGGGAAGCTCAAAGACAAAATTATGACTAAAGAGTCCAACACATTCTTTGAAGTAATGACCATGGAAATTAAATTGATAAAGTTGAATAAAGATTGAAGAATGCACCGGGACGATGATAAGAAGCCATTTAAGAAAGATGAAAGATTGGAATCCGGAAGACTTCAGACATAATGCCTTAATTTCAAAAATCTGGCTAAAGGGTTTATAATGGAAATTAAAAGATACACACCTCTGAAATCATCAAGATTAGAAATCCTTATGTGGATTAGACATAATGGAGTAGGCATACCTCCAGCTAGAAGGATAAGCCCAACCAAAAGGGGAATGCCAGATAGGAGATTTTATTATCAATATCATCAGGATTATGGGCATGACATTAACAGATGTTGGGATTTAAAAAGAGCCATAAAGCATCTAATTCAAAATGGCAGACTCAAAAAATTTACAAACTCCATTAAAAAGAATTGCAAGCCAAAAGATCAGAATGTAGATAGATCTTACCAAAAGAAGGCTCGAAGTGAGGAGGTTGGCATGATTAACATGATTATTGGAGGAGATATATCAATAGGAAGGAAGCCAAAAAGGACTAAAAAAGAAGAGAGTCTCGGCCCTAGCCTAAAGCTAACCATCAAATTCTGCTCGAAGGATGGACAAAATGTCTATTACCCGCATAATGATGCTCTGGTAGTAAGTGCATTTATTAACAAATATCTAGTCAAAAGATTGCTAATTGATGATAGAAGTGTTGAAAAAGCATTATTATGGCTTGCTTACAATGCAATGGGAGGTTTTGTCACTAATTTGAAGCTTATTAAAAATCCCATTATAAGTTTCTGCAAAGGAACCATGCAACCTATGGGATTGTTAAAGCTTAATGTGAAATTTGGTAACTAAGATACTAGCAATGTAAAAGCTATCAAAGCCTTATTTAGTGTGTTGGACCTTCTACTCACATAAAATGGTATTATAGGATGACCAATCCTATAAGAAATTGATGCAACTACGAGCATTAGGAGGCTAACCATGAAAACTCCTATAGAAGATCGGGTGATCATAATCCATGGAGCTTAAGCCATAGCCAAGCAATGCTCTCAGTTGGCTATCAAACCTTAGATAGAAGCATTCCCCCTGGAATATTTAAAAATAAAGAAATAAGGTGCCAATCTGGAACCAGTTGATTGGGTCCAGACTTTACAATTAATAGAAAGAAAGGTAGTCAAGATTGACAATGAGCTTAATGAGATAGTCAGAAAGGCAATAAGAATATTTCTCAGCAAACACTTGGATAGCTTTGCTTCTAAAGTATTTGAGATTATAGGTGTGGACCCTTGGATTGCATTATATAGTCTAAACATTAATCCAGGAACAAGACCTGTAGTTCAAAAGAAAAAAAGTTCACCTATGAAAGGCAAAAAGTGATTGTTAAAGAAATAAAAAAGCTATTAGATGCTGGATTCATCAGAGAAGTCACACAGCTGGACTGGGTAGCTAATGTGGTGTTGGTAAAAAAATCAAATAGGAAGTACAAAATGTACACTAACCTTTACAAAGCATACCCAAAAACCACTACCCATAACCAATAATTGATTGTGTTAGAGCTTAATGTGAAATTTGGTAACTAAGATACTAGCAATGTAAAAGCTATCAAAGCCTTATTTAGTGTGTTGGACCTTTTACTCACATACAATGGTATTATAGGATGACCAATCCTAAATGAAATCGATGCAATTAGGAGGCTAACCATGAAAACTCCTCTAGAAGATCGGTTGATCACAATCCATGGAGATTAAGCCATAGCCAAGCAATGCTCTCAATTGGCTATCAAACCTCAGATAGAATCATTCCCCCTGGAATCTTTAAAAATGAAGAAATAAGGTGCCAATCTGGAACCAGTTGATCGGGTCCAGACTTTACAGTTAACAAAAAGAAAGGTAGTCAAGATTGACAATGAGCTTGATGAGATAGTTAGAAAGGCAATAAGAAAATTTCTTAGCAAACACTTGGATAGCTTTGCTTCTAAAGTATCTGAGATTATAGGTGTGGACCCTTGGATTGCATTATATAGTTTGAACATTAATCCAAGAACAAGACCTATAGTTCAAAAGAAAAAAAGTTCACTTATGAAAGGCAAAAAGTGATTATTTAAGAAATAAAAAAGCTATTAGATGCTAGATTCATAAAAGAAGTCACATAGCTGGACGGGTAGCTAATGTGGTGTTGGTAAAAAAATCAAATAGGACGTATAGAATGTGTATTAATGACACTGACCTTAACAAAGCATGCAAAAAAATAGCTACCCCACAACTAATAGTTGATTAGTTAGTAGACTTAACTACTTGTCATAACTTGTATAGCTTTATCGATGCTACCTAAAGGTACCATTAAATTTTAATGAAAAAGGAAGATTAAAAGAAAACATCTTTCATCATAAATGAAGGCCTTTACTACTATAAGGTTATGCTTGTTGGCTTAAAGAATGTTAGAGCAACTTATCAAAGATTGATGTGAATCATGTCTTCAAAGACTAGATTGGAAAAACTGTAGAAATATACATAGATGACATCATTATTAAGAGCTAACAAGCTAAGCAACATTGGACCTTGCTTAGATCCTCCACATATTGGATTAGTAACAGATAAAGTTGAATCCAAATAAATGTGTCTTTGGAGTAAAGGCTAGAAAATTCCTAGGTTTTATGATTTTCCATAGGGAATTGAAGCCAATCCAGAGAAGATGGAAGCCATTCTCAAGATGTAAGCACTCGCAACCTTAAATGAGCTTTAGAAACTCATTGGTAGAATAACAACATTGGGCAGGTTCATCTCTGGTTTAGCCAAAAGGTGCCTACCTCTCTTCCGAGCTTTGAAGAACTCAAAGAAATTTGAATGGAACGATGAGTGTCAAGTGCCTTTGAAGATATTAAAAGGTTTTTGTCCTCATCCCCATTGCTCAGCAAGCCAATCCATAGAGAAAACTTATATATGTATCTCTTAGTTAGGCAAGAGTTAATTGCTTTAGTATTGGTCGGGGAAGAAGGAAGACAACAAAATTTGGTATATTGTATGAATAAAATACTTAAAGGCTTAAAAGTCTGGTATACCAAATTAGACATGCTTGGTATAGCTATCGTACACACATCTTAAAAGCTCCGACATTGCTTTCAGGCTTATTCAATTATTGTCAAATCCAATTCCCATTAAGGAAAATCTTACAATAGCCTAGACCTTTTGGATGTCTAGTTTAATGATGAGTACAATTAGGGGAGTTTGACATTAACAATGAACCTTAATAGCAAATCAAAGCTCAGACACTAGCTGATTTTATTTAGGAAATGATGATGAAAGATATAACCGCTCCTTTATACCCGGAATGGACATTGTACATTAATGGAGCTTTAGGAGCTTTATCCCCGAAGCTAGAATTATCCTCAAAGGGTGGAATAAAGTCATAATTAGATATGCAATGCAAATTAAATAGAATGCTAATGACAATGCAGTCAAGTATGAAGCATTAATCATGAGACTTAAATTAACAAAAGAAGTCAGAGTCGAGCAACTCAAGATCTATTTCAATTCATAGTTGGTGGTTAATCAAGTCAAAAGAATCTACCAGATCAAAGAGTTGAGCATAATAAAGTATGTTCAAAAAAGCTAGAAAGCTCCTAAAGAAGCTTGAGCAGGAAGAGGGACAATGGAAAATCATACAAATTCATAAAAGTAAAAATTCAGAAGCAAATTCATTGGCTAAGTTAGTAGTTGAAGACCGTTAAACATTTAAAGAGCTTGAACTAACTAAGGAACTAACTAAACCTAGAACTGAAGAAGCAAAAGTTATGAATATCCAAGAAGTAGCATAATGGATAAGACTAATCATTCAATACCAAGAGCATGACATTCTTCCACAAGATAAGCTTAAAGCTCAAAAGTTGGAAATAAAAGCAGCACATTACTTCATACATAATGGGGAAATCTACAGAAGATCCTTACCATACCCATGGTCTAAGTGTGTATCGCCAGAAGAGGAAAATTATATACTTAAGGAAATTCATGAAAGAATTTATAGAGCACATGAGTCCCATAACTCCCTAGTTAAAAAAGTATTATTACAAGGTTACTATTGGCCTACCATGTCCAAAGATGCTCAAAAACTCATCCAAGAATGTCATAAGTGCCAAAAGTTTACTTATCTTAATCATAAGCCTTCTAATACTCAACATCCAATTAGAAGTCTATTACTTTTTATAGTTTGGGGAATAGATATCTTATGTTTATTCCCAATCTCAACATCTTAGAAGAAGTTATTGATTGTAGCCATATATGACTTCACTAAGTGGGTAAAGGTTGAAACTGTCCCAACCATCATTGAAGCTCATATTTAGCACTTTTCTAGAAAAGAAGTCATTTGCAAGTTTGGTATACCTTATACCCTAATAACGAATAATGGAAAGTAATTTCATAATGAGAAGTTCAGACGGCTCTGCTTAGATCTTAACATAAAGCTCAAATTCACTTCAGTAGCTCATCCATAAATGAATGATCAAACATAGGTCACTAATAAGATTATCATGCAAGAGTTAAAGAAAAGGCTAAAGGAGAAAAAGGGAAGTTAGGTTGATGAACTTAATAATGTCATCTGGGCATGTAGAACCACACCCAAGACAACTATACGAGAAATGCCTTTCAGGCTGACATATAGAATGAATATAGTAATTCTAATGGAAATTGAATCATTCAGCTTCTGAGTAGCTGAGGATCTGGATCAAGAAATTACCAAGATTAATGTTCAAATATGCCTAGATTTACTGAAAGAGAGAAAAGAATAAGCATCCATTGTGGTAAAAACTTAAAAACAAAGAATAGTTATGTATCACAACAAGCATGTTTAAGCAAGGCAATTTAGGGTCGGAGACTTCATACTGAGAAGGGTAGACATTAGCAAAGGAAGCTTGGGAATAGGTAAACTTGGATCAAATTGGGAAGGTCCTTATCAAATTACAAAAAAGACCACTAATAGAGCCTACAGAATCAAAGACATGAGGGGAAAGGAGTTGCCATGATATTGGAAATTAGATAGTCTTATAAACTATTATCAATAAAGTGTATATATTCAGAAGAAAAGCAATTTCTAATAAAATAAATTAGTTTCATTAATATTCAAACTTCTTTAAAAAAAAAAAAGGAAAATACATATGTGTTTACGAATTTAGCCCGGACTCAAGAGGAGTAGCCTCGACGTTGGATGGAGGGGCCTCATTCTTAGAGGTCTGAACCTTAACCATAGAGACAGCTGTAGATGCAGAAGGAGCAGCTTTAGAGGATGCCTTTCCACTAGTAGCCTTCGGATCCTTTAATGGCCTAGACTTATACTTCGCCGCAATATTATCTTTAGCAGCCAAGCTTACTAAGTCATTGTATGTTATCTTGTCAAGATCAGTTAAGTATAAATTTAAGTATTGGAGGAGAATCCTTTGACAATCTGACTTGTAGGCTTTTAGAAATCCCTTCATCAACTTCTGATAATTCTTCTTTTCATTCGTTTGGGACTTCTTCTCTTCAACTAACTCCTTCTTTAGATTCTTAAGCTCAGTGTCCAATTGCTCAATCCTTATTGAGATTGTGAATGCTTAAGCTCCTAAACTTATGGATCAAGCTTCCACATGCTTTATCTGGTAAAACTTAAGTGCCTCTCGAGCCTTAGTCAGCTTACTTGTATATTCTAGGTCAATTAACTCCAACTTCCCCTCCTTCAAGCTATTCTTACCTTAAGCTAGCTGAAAGAAGGGATATTTCAAACTTAGATCATTCATGAGAATGAAAGGAATAAGTTCATATAAATACCTCCAAAGTATGCAAAATCAAGGCATTGCCTAGATAATCCTTATCGATGTCTATCCGTCTTTGGATATCCTTAGGGAAGCATAGAGATTTAGTGCACTGGCCCTTAACTTGAGTGTTCAGGATGCTCGGAGGGTTAATTTTCGACATGATCCACTTCTTCATGTCCGGGTATCTTGGTATCTGAGGACGCTTAACATATAGCTTGCTACCCTCGATGGGCTCCTCCTCGTCCCCTGCATTCTCCCATAAGCTCTCTTTTAAAGTTTTAGGAGCCTCCTTCTGAGTAAGATCAACCATCAGCTCCTCTCCAATATTGATTGGAACACCAGTAGGAATAACTGGAATCTCTTCCTCTCAAGAAAGTTGAAGAGTCTCCTAAACCTCTTCTTGCTCATCATTTGAAAATAGTCAATCCACAAATGCAATATATTCAGCCATTTATAGAAATAGGAAAAAGAGAAAGTCAAATGATAATTTAGGAAAGGTTTGAATAATTGCTAGTAATGTCTCTACCGCCATTGCCCAGATAAATCTCCAAATATACCACTAAGATAAAGTCTTAGCAGAGGTATCCTCAGTTATGCACTACTTATGAAGCTTGAGCATTAAGTATGTATCCTCATCAGATAACCTGGAAGGATGCTTCACCTTATGGCAATCCTCAACCCATAAATGCTAGATATTAATGAAGTTTGATGGATGCTCAATGATAAAGAATCGATGCTTTCAAGACTTCTGAAGGTTTGGAAGCTTAATAAAGATACTATGGTTAGGGATAACCAACAGGAAAAATGTCAGCTCCCCCTTCTTTTTAGTTAAACTATACATATATTGAAAAACATCTAGATCTGACTCTTGACCCTCCCTATGTATAAGTTCCATGTATTTGGTCAAGGTCTAATAACTATTAGGGTAAAGTTGGCTAGAGGCTATGTTAAACCTATTAAAAAAAGCCTTGATAAAGGGATCTAAGGGAAACCTCAAATGCCCTTCCATTTAATAAAAATAAATGACCAGTTTCTACATTTCTAAAAAAGGTGTATGAGCCTTAAAGTTTTTGGTCATAGTATGCAACTTATATTCCTAGGGAATGCTAAACTGCCTCCTATACCATACTAACATATTATTATTCACTCTAGATTTAAACAAATCAAAATTAACCCTCTTTTGAGGAGCCATGGAATCTATAAGAAACAAAGAATAAAGAAAAGGTTTTCATTGGGAAAAATGGTGACTTCTTTAGGAAAATACAAAGAGGAAAGATAGTCTTTCAACTCTAAATATTTAAGTCTAGCAAGCATCTTCAGGGTTGTCTCATGCTACTCAGACACTGCGATTTCAAGACTTGGTATGTCGAGCTTCCAAACATTCAATGATTGACGCTGGCCACCTCAGCTCATCCTTTTACAATAAAAGAGATTCCACAGCAAAGTAATTATCTCAACAAAGTAGTCACTTATCGAGTTACTCGTCATTACTCAAAATGATTCTTATTTGGAAATCTCATACATAAATATCCAAATAGACTTTTGGGGGGGGGGGGACTCTTGATATCCCATATCCATATTCCTATTCTAAATAGGGTTCATTGTCCTCCAAGTAAGGTAAATTAGGAAAAATGCCTAATTGGGAGGATACTCAAATAATAAGATCTTTATATCCTAAGAGACAAGGAATTCCAAGCATAATAATCCTATAAGGTTAAGGAATCTTATTCCTCTCAGGTTTGAGCATTTCTTTCTCTATAAATACTCCTCACATCTTTCATTCTATTATCTTTATTCTCCACACACTCTTTATCTCTTTAAACACAAGCTCTCTCTACCTATTCTAACTTAGGCATTAGAGGCTTTGTGGGGATCCTCCCCACCGCTTATATTGCCTCTTGTTGATTGCTTACTTGTAGGTTCAAGAGATTAATGGAAACAAGCTATCAATAGTCAAATTATGCTCCGATTTGGCTCCTTCAATAGATCTAAGTCACAAATGGTGTAGATGGCCAATGAAGATTTCTTCTTATTTTCACTAGAGAAAATTCTTATATTATATGCTTATTTGTATTTATTTTTTTTAGTATAATTATTCTTTCTTTATAAAAGATAGAGTATTTGTAGTATACTAATTGTACTTTTATGTAATGTTTTTTAGTGATGAAATGAATTTTCATTTTTTAGGAAAAAAAATCTAGTGTCGAGTATAATTGTGCACTTGAAATAAGTGAAAATTTTTGTTTAATTTATTTACCTTTATCATTACCATTTGACTTTAGTTAATCTTTTTTCTTGCCACTGTTATATATATATATATATTGAAAAAAAATATATTTTAATTCTTTATCCACATTCAGATTAAATAAGCTTAAATAGTACTTTAACAACTTAATTAATTTTGTTCCTTTGTGCTTCAATTTCGATAAAATTAAATGTTTATTTTTAATGATTAAAGATTTTTAGGTTGATTTGCACTCTCTTTAGAAGGTAATTATTTTAACCATGGTTTATTAATTACTTTTATATTTTTTTTTATCATACATTATAATATTTTTCATCACATTTTTTAGTCACAATTGTTCCACTACTTCTATAATACTAACTATTATTAGTTGTACTCCCTTTGTAACCTATAATAGTTTAGGTAATAAATATTATAAAGTAAAATTATGAGTTTGATTTTTCGTTCCCCTTAACTTTTCAGTTGTTTAAGAAAAAAAAATTATTAGCCACTTGTTTTAGTAATTAATTATTTTAGTATCCCATCACTATCCTTGTCTTTTTTTTTTTTAATAATAGGAAATTGATATTCCATTAAATTTAATCATGGTTACAAATACAAACTGATCTACTAGAGAAAATATAGTACAAATAAATTATTAAAATTTACAGGTATTGATATAACAAAATATAGGAGTAAATCAAGTTTTGTTAAAAATGAACTTTGACTCCTTTTTAAGTGAAATCAATTACATCGGACTAGTACAGATTGTACAAACAGATCAAGTGATCGTGTCAAGGTGAGTACATAATCAATTCACTGTAACCAAATAAACAGTTAGAAAAAGTTTAGATCTATCAAACTCATAAAATATATCAAGAAATACACATTATTGATAGATCAAACAACTAAAATATTAAATCTAATAAATTTAACTGCTAAAACCTCACTAAAAAGAGATATTACAAGCAAGATACAATAGATCTACCATAGATCTATGAACTATGTGAGCAAAAAATAAAATATAAAAAATAAAGAAGGAAGAGGAGATGGTTTTGGCCAAAAATGACTAAAACCACTATGATAAGAAAGAAGTTTTGCAAAGAGGAGGAGAAAAAAGAGAGGAGGAAAACAAAGAGAATATATAGTTTAGTAGGCAAAAACACATTTTGTTGCCATAACAGATATCGCTAAAGCTAATGTTACTTTTAAAGTATTTTCAATCAACTTTTTATTTAAAATAAACTTTTTATTATAAAGAGCAATTGTAAAAGATAGTATTCAACCTACTTTCTAAATCTAAATTTTAGATTAGAAAGTGAGTTTGATTCTTTATAAAATTCACTCTCTATACAAAAATTAATTAATACACATTTGTTTTTTTTTATATATATCCTTGTTTTTTTTTTCTTGTAAAGAATGCATTAGATAGAAAAAAAAAATGAAGGAAAAAAATTAAAATTAAATGCTTCTAGGATAAAATAAAATGAAGAGTAAAATATGAGCATCTCCATTGATACTCTTTAAAATAAATAACATATTCTAGATAATAAAATTCATTTTAAGAAATCTTTCAATATAAAAAGCAAAAAATTTCATTTAAGTCAAATTCACTTTTTATATTTCACTATTTATTTTATTTTATCCTAAAAGTATTTAATGTTAATTTCTAAATACTGTGTGAAGAAAGAGAAAAATATTTTAGATAATAAAAGAAGCAAATAGAAAATAAGTATGTGTATAGAAAATAAAGCTATATGTAATACATTTTGTATAGAGAGTGAATTTTGACTCTCTATATATACAAAGTTAAGATTATTTTCTAATTTATAATTTAAATTTAGAGAGTGAATTATAATCCTATTTTTTACAATCACTTTTTATAATAAAAAATTTAAATTAAATAAAAAGTGAGTTAAAAATGCTCTAAAAAACATAAAATTTAAATAGAATTATTTACAATTTATATTTTAAGATATACTTTGTTATCTAAAATACACTCATTAAATAAAATTGAGTATATCATTGAACATGCTAGTATAATTTCACATTTCTTTTCCCTCTGTCCACAATTATCACAACTCCACAATAAGGTCCTTTATTTCATATTAAAAAAAAAGAAAAGAAAAGAAGAATCCTGTCCTTTTATAGAAATCAGTTCCCGTTCCAGCTTTCACTTCTTAATTGTCTACCGCTTAGGTGAATATGCTCTTTAGAAATAGCAACATTGGAGATAAATAGGAACATTGGAGATACTCTTACAATTTCACATTTTTTTTCCAATTACCACAATTCCATGACAAGGTCCCTTTATTTGATATTAAAAAAAAAAAAAAAGGAGATTGGGACTTGTAGAAATTTGGTGAATATTTGCCGCCTCATATTATCCTCCACATTTCTGCTATTAGGCCTCCAATGGATGATAGTGGTACGGACTCAATTTTCTGGCCTCACTCTCTCCATCAGGACAATTTTCAGTGAAGACTACATATAATTTGTTAATGAACGAGAATTGGGCTGTACAATATAATCTTTGGAAATTAATTGGCAATGGCAAGGTCCGGAGAGGATACGAACATTTCTTTGGTTAGCTTTTAAAGGAAGGTTATTAACCAATGATGAGAGATTCCAAAGACACATTGGCAATGACACGGCTTGCAGCAGATGCAGATATCACACTGAAAACACTCTTCACATCCTAAGAGATTGTTGGGTCTCTCGGCAGGTCTGGTATAGCCTTCCGCCAGAGGCTGCCTATGGTGAGGATTTTTTCATTCTTGAGTCACAACCGTGGTTCCTGTTTAATCTTGCAAACAAAAACAAGATTGATCAATGGCAGTGCATTTTTGGTGTTACATACTGGAAATTATGGCAGATTCTGAATGAGGAGATTTTTGGACACAGTCGAGCTTCTGTTGGAGGGATTATTAATGATATTCGAAGCAGAATTGCGGAGATTGACAGTGCTCGGAAAGTCACAAAGTTTTTTAACTACAACGAAGGGAATAGACTGGAAGCTATGGTGGGTTGGAGTCCTCCTCCGGAGGATTGGCTTAAGCTAAATACTAATGGGGCGGTTTCAGGAAATATTTGTAACGCCCAAGCATAGCTTGTGGATTGATTCGAAATGCTAATGGCTGTTGGGCGTCGGGATTCATCATGAATATTGGAAATTGCACAGTGCTACGTGCTGAATTATGGGAAATGTTTCAGGGCATTTCTTTGGCTTGGAAGCTTCGGGTCCGCAAGCTTATCGTTGAATGCGACAACAAAATTGCAGTTGAGATGATCCGGGGAGAAGCTCATGTTCATCCTACTTTCACCTCGCTGATAAATGCAACCTGTCAGCTCCTGGCCAAAAACTAGGAAGTGAAGGTGATTCATGTGTATAGAGAGGCCAATAGAGCAGCAGATTGGTTGGCCTCCTTTGCTAATCAGTATCCATTGGGCATCCGCGTTATTGAAGATGCTCCTGATGGCATCAAAGATGTACTGCTTCAAGACCATATAGGAGTAGCTCTACCTCGTATAATTATGTATTATTTGAGGTTTTTATCTCCTTTTCTTTATCAAAAAAAAAAAAAAAAAAGGAAAAGAAGAATCCTATTCTTGTACAGAAATTCTGCAGACCTCCCGCTACATTGGTCAGCTCCCGTTCTAGTTTTCACCCCTTAATTATCCACAGCTTAGCTTTCTTTTTTTTCTAATCAATATTCGTTCCCTTTGAATATGGCAGAGGCTGATATACTTGTTTTTAAAGTTCTGGAGATGCTGTTTTCTGGCATTTATAGTGAGGCAGAGCAAAAAAAATAAGCTTGTTGTTGGTGTCGAGAAAGATGTGAAAATGCTCACTGATAATCTCCACTCCATCCAAGCTGTGCTCTTTGATGCAGAGAAGAGGCAGCTGAAGGAGGGAACAGTTAAACTATGGCTCCGAAGGCTGTAAAACATATTGTACGATGTTGATGATGTTTTGGACGACTGGAGCACTGAACTTCTGAAATCAAAAATTGAAGGAAGATGATTATGAATATGCTCCCAAGCCTAAAAGAGCTCAGGTATGGTCTTTTTCCCTATCCTCTCTCTTTTGCTTTCGTGAAGCTGGTGTCCGCCATGACATTGCTATCAAGATAAGAGACCTAAATGAAAAGTTGCATGTCATCGCCAAACAAAAAAGTGATTATAACCTTCTTCCAGTGGAAGGCAATCGAGGATCAGTCCAACATGTCATGACTACCTCTGTTCTCAATATGCCTGAAGTGAAACGTAGAGAGCAGGATGAAAATAAAATATAAACTTGTTGTTGGCTGAGAGTTGTTAAACACCAAACCCTCGTGTCATCTCTGTAGTAGGGATGGGAGGGATAGGAAAAACAACCCTGGCAAAACTGGTCTATAACGAAGATAGAGCGAAGTCACATTTTGATTAAAAAAATACGGGTTTGTGTCTCGGATCCATTTGATGAAAATAGGATTGCCAAGGAAATTCTTGAATCTCTTTCAGGTGCTGCCTCAGGATTTGTTGAACTGCAAAGCATAGTGCAAAAAATTCAGCAATATATTTAGGGGAAAAAATTCTTACTTGTTCTGGACGACGTTTGGAACGAAGACAGCAACATCTGGGGACGAGAAAGAATTTCTCAGCTGTGGTTCCTCAGGAAGCAAAGTTCTGGTAGCCACACGTAGCCAGAAAGCTGCAGAAATTATGGGTCGTAATGATCACATAATCCGACTAGGATTGTTGTTCAGTGAGGAATGCTGGTCCGTGTTCAGTCAACTTGTATTCTTGGAAAGTACTAAAATGCAGTGCAATAGTAGTCTAGTAGAAATTGGTAGAAAAATTGTTGCTAGGTGGTAAGGGTTTGCCTCTTGCTGTAAAGCGAATAGGAGGTCTTTTGCGGTGTAAAGATTCTGTAGAAGAGTGGCAAAAAGTCTTAGATAGTGAATTGTGGTAAGTGGAGGAAGTTGAAAGAGGTGTTTTAGCCCCATTGTTGTTAAGTTATTATGACTTATCCTCAGCACTGAAACAGTGCTTTTTGTATTGTGTCATGTTCCCTAAGGACCATAGGATGAGTAAAAAGAAATTGATTGGGATGTGGATGGGTCAATGTTATCTTAGGGCAACGACAAGTAAGGATATGATGGAGATAGGTGAGGAATATTTCCAGCACTTAGCTATGCACTCTTTCTTTCAGGATTTTGAGGACGATTATGTGGGCAAGAGCAATAGTTACTGTAAGATGCAAGATTTGGTTCATGATTTTGGTCATTCTATCATTAAAAATGAAAGTGTTTGCCTCAGGGTCAATAGTACTTATTATGTAGATCCAAGGATAGATTTCAATTTTCGTAATGAAATACGACATGTGGTGCTTGTGGTTGCCCAAAGAAAGGCCTCATTTCCCAGCTGTGTCTATAACTTTAAAACATTACGTAGTCTCAGATTTCTATCTACGGTTCCGACTTCAATGGTTCAAGCGGCCTTACCTTGTATATTCAATGAACTGATGTGTTTGAGATCTTTGAGCTTAAGTTTCTGTTGGATTGAAGAAATTCCATCGAATATAAGTAAATTAATCCATTTGCGAGAGCTCGACTTGTCTAGAAATCCAATGTTAAGCAAGTTGCCTAAAACAGTATGTAATTTGTATAATTTGCAAACCTTAGTCTTGGATGAGTGTGCTTTCATAGAATTGTGATGGGAAAACTTATTAATTTGAGGTGTCTGTGTAATATTTGGTGTAAATCTCTGCTGTTGCCTAAAGGTCTTGGTAGATTAAGTGGCCTTCAGAGATTAAGCTGTCTCAAAATTTGCCATGACGGTGAACATGAAGAAGAAGCATCACCATCTCTTAGAGATGTGGAAAACCTCAATCAGCTTAGAGGTTGTTTTGAGATAAGATGGAGCAGACAACATAAGGCAGATGTGGATGTGAGAGACGCTAGGCAGGCAAAGTTAAAGGCAAAAAAACACCTCACTCAATTGGTTCTGCGTTTCAGTTTTAGAGATGGAGCTGAGTGGAGGAAAGAAGGTGAAGACGAAGTGTTATTAGAAGCCTTAGAGCCTCCTCGAAATTTGAAATATTTAGAGATATATAATTACCAAGGCATCAAAATGTGCTGCTCAAGTTGGATATCGTGGCTGAGTTTTCTTAGAAAGCTTCATCTTTGTTATTGGAGAAACTGTGAGCAATTGTCTGCAGTGGGAAAATTGCCTTCTCTTGAATCTCTTACAATATATAGTTTTGTGAGATTAAAACAAGTTGGTGGGGAATTTCTTGGATTTGATCATCATCATCATGATGTTGGCGCTGCTATTGGTACCAGTATTAGTACTGCAATAATATTATTCCCCAAATTGGTAAAATTACAGTTCAGTTCGATGGATGAATGGGAAGCGTGGAATTATGAAGGTGAAGTTAATGATGAGATTTTAAAAATAATGCCATGTCTTTCTACTTTGACCCTTTCTAGCTGTCCAAAGTTGAAGAAATTGCTATATTATATCTGCCAAAACACTTAACTCAAACTTAAGACCTGGAAATGTGAGGCTCTGCATCTATAAGGGCGGGAAAGAAATCAGGTTGATGTTGCTTAGGACAAGTAACTAGTGTTTTTTTTTTTCAAATTTTCATTCCGTAGAAAACTTGAGGAGACTACACAATGGTAGGAGTACATAAAGAACAGCTTCACGAAATTGCAATTTCCAAGAGACATTTGGTGTTATGAGGTATTAAATTTATGCTTAAGCCTGTGCAGAATTTATGGATATAATTTTTCTTTATGCAACATGTTCTTTACAAACATTTTGAATTATTGCTCTCTACTACTGCTGCAGCTGCTGAAGTAATGTTGGTTCTGGGGCTTGATGAGTGTTGAGACAAAGACAATCATGGATAGACAGATGTACATCTAGGACATTAAGAGAACAGGTTGCAGCAAATGGAATAGTTATTCTTGCAATGTGTGCCTTTCATGTTAATATTTCTTCAGCTAAATGTAAGAGCCACACTGGAATTTGGCAGGGTTTTGTCGTATGTGCCACCATGTCAAGCTGTAGGAGATGCCATAGCTCAAGCCATATTTGGATACTGCCTTTCTGCAGGTATCAATAATCAATCTGATGCTAGTATTGTTATTGTTTACCCAAATATATATAAATACACTCTCTTTTTTGTTGAACTCCAAATGGGGTGTGACTTTTCGGCTCTGGAGAGTGGAGAAGACTTCAACATCAATGAGCTTGTGGTGAGAATGTCATTTACCTAATCTGTTCTCTTGTTCAACTGGAGCAACACAGAGCCATTCTACAAGCTCTTTGATCTCTTCTCCACAGGTATCTCTAACTGATAGCATACCATGTGTTGTTATTGAAGCTGATTCCACATTAGCTATTGCTCCAGCATCTGGTTCCATTGTAGCTTTGTGGAGGATAAGTGATTATGTCTATACATTCCATACTCTTCTATATTTTCTTACCACTAGTGTGAGATTTGTATCCTCACAACATACATGCATTGCATTTCCATGTGCATAACATTTTGATTTGTAAGTATTAATTAAATTAACTAGAGGGGATATAAATATCACATAAATATAAAAGAGGGTTCATGGGAAGTTATAATTAATAGTTTGGGTTAAAATGGAATTTTAACATAACTTATGTCTTGCTAAAAAAAAGGAGAGCATCTCTACAGAAATTAAAAAAAAAAAAAAACGTAAAAGAACGAAGAAAAGGAAGAAGAAAAGAAAAACCGAATTCCCAACTCTTATTTCCTAAATTTCAATAAAAAAAATCAGACACTCATCTCAAAAGTAGTTAAGATAAACCTTCCTTACCTTGTTAATTGAAGATTGAAGCTTGAATTTAGAAGAGGGGAAGTAGGGCAGGCTGAATGCAAGAAAATTTTGGTCATGTCTCAAATGGAACAAGGTAGGTAAGAAGCAAAATTTATCTATTTTTGAATAAATATGCTTATCCATGTGATTGCGAAGTTGTGTTCATAGTTAACTCTTAATTTCAAATACAGCAAGCGTGTTTTGAGTAAATGATATAATTTAGATAGAAAGTGATAATCCATGTGATTGATTTCAAGAGTTTGTAATTGATTTTAAGAGTTTTTGAATTAATAGATTTTAGTGGGAATATGATTAATGGAATTGAGTTGTTGATATCTCTGTAGAACTCTGTTTTTAGTAAGCAGGACTGTTTCTGTTTTTCAGTGATTTCAGACCTTTAAACCTGGTATTTTAACCTCATTTTCGGTATGAAGATACTTCCATATGTTGTTAATCATGTGGTAAAATTCGTGACGAAATACATTCATTGGTGGTTAATTAAATTGATTTATGAGGTTGCTGCAGTAGATAATTCTGCAGAGTCTGATTCTGAAATTTACATCTTTAAGGCCCTTAAACTTGGTTTTTTGGTCTGATTTTTGGTGTGCATATACTTCAACATGTTGACCATATAAATCAAAATTCAATTGTTAAGTTAGTCAATTACTTGGAGAATTTAGGCTGCTGCATTAAACAAAATTCCTTAATGTGTGTGTGGTTTGCTTGAATTGCATAATTTGTATCACAAGCATGTTATAAGCACTTCATAATCATCTCTATGTTTCAGAGTTATCCTTAGTTTTTAGATTTCTGTGCTTGACAATAGGGAATGGTGGAATAAGGTATAACACTACAGAGAAATCAAACCGGGGAGGCTTGAGTGTATAGTGTTTTTAAGAGCCTACCTTTTTTGGTATGTGGGACTTGATCTTGGGATTTTGGCCCGTCCAAGTGAGTAGATTATTAATTAACAATGTTATGATAGCAAATCTATATGATATGTACATATAAATATGTGTTTCTCTAAGACTTGACTTAATACTTGAAAATGATATGGTTATTATAAATAGTTTTGAATATATTTTGCAAAAGCTATTCTAAATGTTATTTTGTTAATGAATTATGGGAACATATATTATATTTTGGTATGAGTTGATAAACAAGAGTGCAAAAACATATATTACTAAAAGTAAATGGTGCACACTCATGTTATGATTGATATATAAGGAGATGAAATTGTTTTTGATGGATTAACTGTCTTTGGGATTGCGCTTGATTACACTGATGGCCTTTGGGGCGTGTAATTGAGTGGTTTACCATTTGGGGTAGCTATACACGCGTGTATGACTTGTGAACACTTAGGGGGAGTAATATATTGGATGTGTTAGCACTAAAGAGCTTGAAGTGCTTAATTATAATTTAAGTGTGTAACTAGAATTTCTTTTTGATTTGAAATATAATTCTTCTTTGAAAGGTATGTGATTTGCAATATGTGATTTTGATCGAGCTTTGTATATTGAAATTGAAATGAGATGAGTTATTTAGAATTTGATATAGTAAATGTATTGTTTCATCTACAAATTATATGTTCCCCATTGTTAATTTTTAATCTACTCACTGAGTATTTGTAATTATCCCTTACTGTTGTTATATTTTTCAGAGCACCTGCTTTAGGATTGAACCTTTACTTTGGTTGGACATCGATTTTGCAATCTTCCATATTAGAGCTAAGGTCAAGCCAACATATAGGTTTCTAATGTTGCTTATCTTTTTCAATAGAGTAGCTTGTATAGTTTGGTGATTATGAGAATGTTCATACATATATGTATATTTTTGGTTATAATAGTTAAGGAAGTTGTTTAGCTAATACATGTGTATTTGGTACTCTATGATTATGAGAATGTTCATACATATATTTATATTTTTGGTTATAATAGTTAAGCAAGTTATTTAGCTAATACATGTGTATTTGGTACTCTATGTTGTCTAATAGAATGTTGAAAGTTTATAATTTGCTTGGAATGCATATTCTTGAGTGTATTTTTTTTTTTTTAAAAAAAAAAAGAAACCTTTTTTTTTTTTTTTGGTTTAGTCTTATTTGAATGGGGGGTGTGACAGCCAATTTCCAACTTTCATAGTGTTGATCAACGTCCAAGAAAATCTTTGCAAAGTTGTGGTGAAGCAAAGGAGAAAAAGGGGAGAATAGTGGCTCAGATTCATCGGATAGTCTTGGTTCTACTAATCCAGAAGAAGCTAAGTCAACTCCTTCAAGAAATAGAAGCCATTCTGTCTTTTAGCAGAAATTACTGACTTAGAATAGTTTTTTTCTGGTTGTTTTTCGATATATATATATATATATATATATATTTTGGGAGGGGTTGGGTTTACTTAGTCAACGGTATTAACAAGAAGAAAAGTAATTTAGTCTTGAAAAAAGAAATTAAATACAAAGATTTTCTGTGACTAAAACAGTAGCAGCAGCAGCAACTCTTATCAGAATTAGAAGACTAAGAAACGCCTGAAAATGATTTTACTCTTGTTTCAAGTGAAGAGGTCAATTTCTCTGTCTCTTGGAAATGTTCTTGTATCTGCTATGGTTCATGGACTTGGACAGAAAATTCTGTAGGTGCCTAAAATGAAAGCTGCTATGGCTTTAACTCCTTTATCATTTCAAGAATACCGTGTGAGTATATGTATATATGCACACACTACTAAACAATAACATATTTCATACATTGATACAAAATTTATTAGATTCATAATATATAATAAATAAATAAATATATTATTATTAATTAAAATTTTTAAAAATAATAATATTATTATTTATTTATATAATAATTTAATATTAATTTAATGGAGTTATAATTTATTACAATTTTTATAAAAGATAAATCTTTTATTTAAATAATCATATAATATTCATGCTATATTTTTTATAATTAATTTTTCTCTATTCTAGAACTAATTTTATATAAAAAGGTATTACGGACATAATTAATCATAAAATAATAAAAAATGATTAATTATTTTTTAGTAAAAAAATTAAAAATAATAAAAGTTATATTTTTTTTATATAACAATTTAAATATTACAATCCATTACACTTATAATTTATTACAATTTTAACAAATTTTTTATTTGAGCTGTGATACTTTATTTCTTCAATGTTTTTAATATTAATACTTTGATTTACTCAAAAATTAATTTAATGTAATTCTTTAAGTTTAAATAATAATTAAATAATAAATATTAATTAATTTAATTTTAAATCTTTTTTGTTAAATTTTTATAAAAATGATAATTATACTATTGTTACAGAAAATATACTTTCAAACAATTTATATGCGCTATTTGTTATTTAATAATTTTTAAATTATAAAAATATCTTCTTTTAAAACAAATTATATACTTTTCCTATTTTCATAAAATTTATTAATTTTGATTTTAATTATTTACTTATTAAATTTAATATAATAAGACTTATAAAATTATGTTATCTAATTTGGTTTATATTAGAAAAAAAATAAGTAGACCTAATTAAAATATAAAATATATATTTTTGACAAAATTATCACTAAAATTTTAATTAATTTCATTTTTATTAGAGATAAAATATAAATTAGCCTAATTAGAATAAAAAATATATTTTCAATTAAATTAGAATTACATTTTAATTAATTAAATATATATATTTAATTTTGTTAAAGATAAAATAGAAGTTAACCTAATTAAAATAGGAAACATATTTTCAATTATATTAGAATTATATATTAATTAAATTAATTTTTATAAAAGATAAAATAAAAATTAACCTAATTAGAATAGACAATATACTTTCAATTAAATTAAAATTTTTGTTAGAGATAAGATAGAAGTTAACTTAATTAAAATAAAAAAACATACTTTCAATTAAATTAGAATTATATTTTAGTTATTTTAATTTTTATTAGAGATAAAATGAAAGTTAACATAATTAAAAAAGGAAATAGACTTTCAATCAAATTAAAATTATATTGTAATTAATTTAATTACTTTTAGTAGTAAATTATTAAATTATCCAATTTTTATATTGTAATAAGTGAAAACTCTTTCGTAATTTTATTTGTCCATCATATATATATGAACATAGCGACATCCAAGGAGTCTCCTTTATCCTTGTTGTAGGCGTATGCATTTGCAAACTTAAGCAATACATACAGTTCTGATTCTGACATTAGTGGGAAAAACCAGTTCCTATGTACAACTTCTATGGTTATTTCTACTTTCTATAAATAGACATATTACAAGCACAGATATGTTGAAAGCATCTCTTTTGCTGCTCACAATGCGAATGCCACCAATGTAGATTTATTTTTTGAGAGCCACCATTAATTATACAATTGAACTATTGAAAAGTAAACTTGTTTCAACCAAAGGGAGCTTCTAAGTTAGGTGATTAATTATTATTAGTTGGTGTGAGAAATTATTAAGATTAGTTAAAGTGAGTTGTATTACTTTTAAGTGTGTGGTTAGGATTTAATTATATTTGTTTATTTGAATGGTTTGGATTAGTTCCCTATTAGTATAAATATGGCCTTTTACATAGAATTTTATGCATTAAAGAAAAAGAGTGAAAAAAAAAATGTAAGGAAGTAAAGTTTCTAAGTCTGTAAGAGTATTTTGATAGAGTTTAATAAAAATTGTTTGAGTGTTTAGTGTTTAACAAAGTGGTATCAGAGCCAAATATTGACATATAGTATACCAAATCAAAGCTCTTAGAAAGAAGAATCCAACACTGTCAAAATCAGCCCAATCAGAGGTCAGACATGATGCTAATCACCGTTGGAAGTTTGCTGCTAGAAACCTAGTCAACTCACTGAGTTGAAGCCCAGTCATGCCGAGTCGAGCCGAGTTTAGTCAAGTCATTGACTGAGCCGTTAAGCCATTTGACCGAGCCATTTAAAAGCCGTCAAGCCATTTGATCGAGCCATTTAAAAAGTCATCAAGCTGTTCATCTGAGTCGTTGACCGAGCCATCAAGCCATTTTGACTGAGTTATTGACCTATTTGCTAAGTCGTTGATTGAGCCACTGAACTGTTTGACCGAGCTGTCGACCAAAGTTAACTTTTTGACTAGAGTCTATCTTAAGGTTTTTATGCATTACAGATCCATTCGTGAAGTTAGATTTTTCAAATTCTTATTAGATTAAGTAATATGGAAAATAGTGTGGCATCTTTCCAAGTACCAACACTCAACAACAATAATTACGACAATTGGAGAAGAAAAAGTGAAGAAGGTGTGTCTTTAAAACTTAAGAGGGGAGTTTGAATCTTTATATATGAAAGGAGGTGAGACCACTGTTGATTATTTTTCCAGAGTTTTAGTTATTTCTAATCAACTAAAAAGAAATGGTGAAAAGTTAGATGATGTGAGAATAATGGAAAAGATACTTCGCTCATTAGACCTAAAGTTTAAGCATATTGTTGTAACTATAGAAGAGATGAAAGAATTAAAGGAAATAAAGATTGAGTAGCTTCTAGACTAATTACAAGCCTATGAAGAGAAGCATAAGAAACATCAAGGAATCTTTGAATAACTTCTCAAACTACAGCTCAAGGATATGCATGAAAGCCAAGGCAATGAAAGTTATCAACATGGCCAAGGAAAAAGCAAAAGTTATGGATGAGGTGGAAGCCGTGGTCGTGGATGAAGTTAGAGTTCTTACAATAGCAACTTTAACAACTATGAGAAAGGTGAAAGTTCTAAAGAAGTCTTGGGAAAGGCAATCCAAACTCAAAGTACAATAAATCCTAAGTTTAATGTTATAATTATTAGAAATATGGGTATTATGCATTAAAATGCAGAGCTTCCAGTTGTAAAGTTGAAGAAAAGACCAATTATGTAGAAGCAAAAATTGAGAAGAAGACAATGCTACTATCTTATAGAACCAATATTGAAGATTAAGGAAGTACTTGGTATCTTGATACTAATGCAAACAACCATTTATGTGGAAAAAGAAGTATGTTCATGGAACTAAATGTATTAGTCGTTGGCAATGTTTCTTTTAGTGATGATTCAGAAGTATCAGTAATAGGAAAAGGTAACATCCTTATTCGTGCTAAAGATGGTAGTCATTAGTTAATTTCTGATGTCTATCATGTGCCTGATATGACATACAATATTTTGAGTATGGGTTAACTCTTAGAAAAAGACTATGATTTTTACTCAAAAGATTATTATCTTTTTTATAAAAAATAGCAAAGGAGATTTAATTGCCAAAGTAAAAATGTTAAAGAATAGACTATTTCCTTTGAATATTAAAAATGATATTGTAAAGTGTTTGAAAGCTTGTTATAAAGATGCATCTTTGGTATGGCATTTTGATTTGGGCACCTAAACTTTGGAAGATTGGAACTATTATCGAAGAAAAGAATGGTGAAAGGACTACCTTGCATCAAACATCCAGATCATTTTTATGAAGGGTGTTTACTTAGAAAGTAGTTCAGAAATAGTTTTCCTAAGGAATCATACTTAAGAGCCAAGAACCCATTAGAGTTCATTCATACTGATGTGTATGGGCCAATTACTCTAAGCTCTCTTGGTAAAAATAATTACTTCCTTCTTTCTATTGA
Organism: Mallotus nudiflorus; assembly: GCA_947683625.1. Classification (NCBI taxonomy): domain Eukaryota; kingdom Viridiplantae; phylum Streptophyta; class Magnoliopsida; order Malpighiales; family Euphorbiaceae; genus Mallotus; species Mallotus nudiflorus. The sequence continues at coordinate 1,234,376 of CANTUR010000125.1, forward strand.
TGACTTTTCAAGAAAAACTTGGGTATATTTCTTAAAGCAGAAATCAAAAGTCTTTGAAGCTTTCAAGACATTTAAAATTGTTGTGGAGAATAAGAGTAGTCAAAAAATTAAAGCATTGAGATCAAATCGAGGAGGAGAATTTGCTTTAAAGGAATTCCAAGAGTTATGTGCAATAAGTGGAATTCAACATTTTCTCACTTTTCTAAGATCTCCACAATAAAATGGCGTTGTAGAATAGAACCATCCTTGATATGGCACGAAGCATGCTCAAGAGCAAACATTTGCCTAAAGAATTTTGGACTAAAGCAATAGCTACAGTAGTTTACCTGTCCAACTAATCTCTAATAAGAAGTGTTTATGGAAACACACTACAAGAAGCCTGGAATGGAAGAAAGCCCAAAATTTCTCACCTTAGAGTATTTGGGAGTTTAGACAATGTTCATGTACCAGATGAAAGAAGAACCAAGCTTGATGACAAAAGTGAAAAATACATCTTCATCGGCTATTCTACTTATTCAGAAGGGTACAAACTATGCAATCCAAACAATAAGAAATTTGTAATCAGCCGAGATGTGATGTTTGATGAAGAAGGTGAGTGGGACTTCAACTTTTCTATAGATGAATTCAACTTCTTTCCTCATATTGATGAAATAGAACAAACACTAGTGGAGCAACTAGGTGAACATCAGCAAGAGTACATAACACCACCTACCTTACCAATGTAAAGTGATAAAGGAAATTCACCGCCATCTTTCTTGGTTGAAAGAAATGAAGAACATATAAGAAGTCTTAAAGATCTCTATGAGGTGACTGATCGACTTGAAAATCTCACTTTTTTTGCCTTTTTACTGATTGTGAACTAGTGAACTTCCAAGAAGTTGTACAAGATAAAAAATAGAGAAATGCAATGGATGATGAAATCAAAGCCATTGAAAAGAATGACACATGGGAACTCACTACTCTTCCAAAAGGACATAAATTAATTGGTGTCAAATGGGTCTACATAACAAAGAAAAATGCAAAAGGAGAGGTTAAAAAGCACAAAGCAAGACTATTTGCTAAAGGCTACAGTCAAAAAGCTGGAATTAACTATGATAAGGTATTTGCTTCTGTTGCATGCTTAGTGATTATAAGACTGATTATTTCTTTAGCATCTTAAAATAAGTGGAAGATTCACCAGATGGATGTAAATTCTGCTTTTCTAAATGGAGTTCTTGAAGAGGAAGTAGACATTTAGCAACCACCAGGCTATGAAGTTAAAGGACAAGAATACAAAGTCCTAAAATTGAAAAAGGCTCTTTATGGATTGAAGCAAGCTCCCAGAGCATGGAATAACATAATTGACAAGTATTTTCAATAAAGTGGTTTCATCAAATGTCCATATAAACATGCCCTCTACTTCAAAATCAAAGTTAAAGATGTCTTGATCGTGTGCTTGTATGTGGACGATTTGATTTTCATCAAGAGCAATCCCAACATGTTCAAAGATTTCAAAATAGAAATGACAATAGAGTTCAAGATGACGTATATTGGATTGATGGCATACTACCTTAACATTGAAGTCAACCAAAAGGAAGATGAGAATTTCATCTCATAAGAAAGCTACATAAAGGAGATCCTTAAGAAATTTAAAATGGATGATTACAATCTAATAAACACACTGATGGAGTGCAGAATCAAGTTATTCAAAGATGATGAAGTAGAAAAGATTAATCCAATGCTTTCTAAGAGTCTAGTTGGATGGTTGTGATATCTAACTTGTATAAGGCCCGACATTCTTTATGCAACAGTACTTGTGAGTTGTTACATGGAGACTCCAACAACCACTCATTTCAATGATACAAAGAGAATTATTTGCTACCTCAAAGGTACAATACATTTTGGCTTATATTATTCAATTTCTGATGACTATAAGCTCATTGGATATAATGATAGTGATTGGGCATAACGATGATCGAAAAAGCACAATTTTTTTTATTTTTCCTAAGAGATACCGCTTTCACTTGGATGTCAAAGAAGCAACTAATTATCACTTTGTCAACAAGTGAAGCTGAGTATATTGCTGCTATAACATGTGTCAGTCATGCAATTAGGCTCTAAAATTTATTGAAAAAATTAAACATGTAACAAGTAGAACCAACAGAGATTCATGTCGATAACAAGTCGGTAATAGCTTTAGCCAAGAATCTAGTGTATCATGATCAGAGCAAACACATCGATGCTCAGTATCTTTACATAAGAGAATGCATTACGAAGCAAGATGTGAAACTAGAATATGTGAAGTCTCAAGATTAAATTACGGACATCTTCACCAAGCCATTAAAGAAAGAAGATTTTGTTACATTGAGAAACATACTTCATCTTATAAAACAAGTTTAAGGGGGTGTATTGAAAAATAAACTTGTTTTAACCAAAAGAAGCTTCTAAGTTAGGTTATAAATTATTATTAGTTGGTGTGAGAAATTATTAAGATTAGTTAGAGTGAGTTGTATTACTTTTAAGTGTATTGTTAGGATTTAATTTTATTTGTTTATTTGAATGGTTTGGATTAATTCTCTATTAGTATAAATAGAGCATTTTACATAGAGGTTTATGCATCAAAGAAAAAGAGTGAAGAAGAAGTGTAAGTAAACAAAACTTCTAAGTGTGTAAGAGTGTTTTAAGAGAGTTTAATAAAGATTGTTTGAGTGTTTAGTATTTAACATGAACATCTCAAGTTAGTTAAGGACAATGCTATAGTCATTAGAAAAGAAGTCAAAGATTCTAACCACAAGGTGGCTTTCAGGACTGTCAGGATTTGCTGCAATTTGCAATCCATTAGCTACAAGAAGCATTCTTAGTCATGGAGAATAGTAGTTTGACTGCTGGTAAATACAAAGAGGCTGAGCTCAAAAACTATTAGAGTTTTATTATATCATATAAAGAAACATGTCTGGATGTACTCACTTAGACAAAGCTGCACAAGCTAATGTCTTATGGCCTTATCAATGCCATAGAATTAACGAGCAACGCTTTGGCCATTATTTCAGCTATGTCACATGCATATAGCAAATTCCTTTAACATTCCACCCAACTTTAATACTAAGATGACTTGATGAACCTTGGAAAGGATGCCAATGACATTACTGGCCATGGCGCTGATGTGTTTCTATATCGATGCCAATGGCAGACGGGAAGCTATTGCAAAGCTTAAACAATGCCAATGTAAAGCCAAATGCTGTTGTGGCTGAGGATGGTCGTGGCCAATATAGAACTATTGCTACTGCTCTTGCTACATACCCCAAGAATCTTGTAGGACGATACGTGGTTGTTTATGTGAAATCTGGAGTATATGATGAGTATATTATGATTAAAAAGGATCAAGTAAATGTGTCCACATATGGAGATGGCCCCCTGAGGACAACAATCATTAGACATAAATGCAAGAGAGATGGGATATCCATATTCAAGACTGCCTCCTTTTGTGAGTATTTATTTCTTTCCTCTAGCAATTTTTAGAAGTCTTCCTGTTTTCCTTGAGAAAAAAAGGTCTTCATGTTGGAAAATTCTTACCCACTAGGTAGCACAAGAATAGAAAGTAACAAGCTATTTTTTTTTATTTGAACCTTGGGTATGTAATATATATATATATATATATATATATATATATATATATATATATATATATATATATATATATATATATATATAATCTGATGTCAAGTACAACAAAAATTTCAGTTTAATTTATTTACCTCAATCATCTGCAACCTTTTTCATTTCTAACTGGTCATTTGACTTTATACTCTAATTAATATTTTCTCTGGCCACTATATATATGGAAAAAATCTATTTTAATTCTTTATCAACAGTCAGATTTAATAAAGCTTAAATAATACTCTATCAACTTAATTAATTCTATTACTTTGTGCTTAAAGTATATGTTTTTTTTTTCTTTTAATACGAGGTATCTGGATAGGCCCCAGTTATAGGAGGTACCTTTAAACGTGTACTACGTCTAAACTAATCCCTGCTTGTACTAGGTTCGTCCACAAAAGGGGTAAATTATTGGTCATCGTGGTAATATTTTTAATAGTTTGATAAAAATGATTAAAGATTTTTAGGTTGATTTACACTCTCTTTATAAGGTAATTATTTTAACCATGGTTTATTAATTACTTTTACATTTTTTATCAGACATTATAATATTTTTCATCACATATTTTAATCACAATGAATTCGCACTTTACGCAGATTGTAAATAATATAAATATTTTAAGATAAATAATTAAATAATTATGATAAATTAAATATTTTAGTAACATATCAATTTGCAAACAGTGAAATAAATAAATATCTAGTTGCAAATCCATGCTTAGAGTGGACTGCAAATATTATATATATTTTAAAATAAATAATTAAATAATTATAATAAAATAAAAACTACAACTTAATCAAATATAAAAGCTATTTTTTTTTATTAAGAGTACATATTATTTTTAAAGACTTAGTTACATAGAACATTTTCATTTCTGTTGATCCTTTGTTTGTATCTTCATCATATTTTTCTGTTTTGTTAATAATACTTAGAGCCCTTTTACATAATGAAAGTGCTTAAATTGTGCCAACCTAGTTGGTATAATTGGACACACTTTCTGGTATTAGGCCTCAATCTTTACTCAAAAATATACTTACTAGTAATAATTATTGAATAAATAAAATAACGTAAATATGGAAAATGGGTGAAGAATTACATAGTTTTATTTTTAGGTTAAAAAAGAAAGTTGTTTTTATTTAAATATAATAGAATGTTTACATTATATTTTATGGAAATGAAGAGTAATGTTTTGAATGTTATTAAATTATAGTATTTTATATTAAAGAAAAAAAATGTGTATAAAACATGTGTATTTTAATAAAAATGAATTTTAAATTTTGTATAAAAAAATATTGTGAATTTTAATAGTTCAACACATGAGATTTTAGGAGTTAATGTTGAATTATGAAAAAAGATACTTCCTAAATTTTTGGCTTAATAAATTAAAAATAAAATATATCACATTAATTTGATTTTCTTTGATTTTTTTTACTATAATTTTTTTAGTTATAATAAGATTAGTTTTTAAATTTGTTAGATTAGTATTATAGCATATATAGTAGTGTTTTAGTTGAAAAATAATACTAAATAAATATTTGAGTGATTTAAGGTAAAAAAACATGTAGTATATAAATATTTTTAGAATTTGAATAGTATTGAGATATGTGTAATAGTGATTTAGTTAAAAAATAACACTAAGTAAATATATGGTAATTATTTTATTTTTAATAAAAATTAAGATTTTTAATGGTTTGACACATTAAATTTTAGAATGAATATTCATATATGAAGATAGACTATATATATATATATATATATATATATATATATATATATATATATATATATATATATATAATAACTAAATAAATTAAAAATAAAATATATCATATTAATTTTATTTTCTTTAATTTTTGTTAACATAATTCCTACTATTCCTGCTAAGAACCAATACCTGATCCCATGTGCAGTCTATATTGAGAATGGAGATACATTCAACATCCAATTAGCAAATTATTTATAGATAGATTGTGATTATAGTGGGACACTGAAACCAATTATTATAGAGGACATGCAATGGAAGATGCTAATAACATCTTGATGTTGCGGGTGTTTACGGAGTCTAAAACCCTTCTTCCTTCCCAAGTTTTTTTAAAAAAAAAATTAGACAGCATAAAAAATTAGAATACAACCATGAACAAATGAATTTTTTAGAGAAAAGAATGAATTTTTCATTCATTGAAGATTAAAAGTACATATTGATGAAAGACTAGACAATACAATCAAGAAATATTAAAATAAAATTTCATTGAAATTATAAAATTTTTGTTTATTGTTCCTTAATTGCATTGACATAGCTCTTTTAATTTGCAACTTTGTGATCCGTACGCTCTACTCAATGGCTTTATTTAGCAGTAAATCAATTCTCTGATTTTTAAATGAGCCTAATTGTAGAAATATCAATAGAAAATTTACAATAAAGAGATATTTAAATAACATAAAAAAAACAATAAAAATACCACTAAAGACTAGAACTCCATGAAGGAAGATTTAAAATTTCAATAAAAAAAAAACAGATCAATATTTATTCAATGAAAAAATAAAATAAAATAAATGAAATAAAAATAGAAGGGACCACTGCCAATCAAAAAGATGATCGGCTATGGCTAAGAAAAAAGTTATAATGAAAATCAAGGATTAAGGGAGAAGAGAGAAAAGAGGGAACTAGAATACATGATTTATTATCTAATTTAATTATGATTAATTTGAATTGATTTAAACTATTTTTATAAGATAACAACTTATAAAGATTTTTTTTTTGAAAGAGTATATACTATGTTATTAAATGAAATAAAATTCAAAGGCTGAAATTTAATAATTAATTTTTGTAGGATATTGTCATGTTGATACTATAAAAAAAAAAAATTCCAATTTTAATTAGTTAACACCTGACACATCTACTAAATATCCCAATATTCTTATATAGGAATTGATCAGTGCATCGGGAGAAAGAAATTGCAAGTTCAACAAAATCATTCAGCATTTCATCTTCAAGTGCATCTACTGAAAACAATTGTTTTCCAGGATAGGCTAAATATGTACAACTTAATAGATAATAGATATCTGTTCTCAAAAATAAATACAGTAAATTAATATATATTAATCTTCTTTATGATCTCTTTGTTAGTTGAATTAAATTTTTATTAGTTAATTGTTAAGATTTAATTTTTTATTAGTTAATTGTTAAAATTAAATTTTTTTTATTTTTATAAAATTAAGTTATAAAAATTTTTGAAAAAAATTTAAAATAGTCTAATTTAGAAAAAATCTATTAAAAAGTTAAATATAAATTTTAGAATAAAGTTCAGGGTCTAACATAATCCCTATCCGGTTTAATAATAGAAGATATTTACTGATTTATTTTTTATATTAATTTTTTTTGGAATTTATATTAAATTTATTTAGAATAGATATTGACCTTCTCCCCAAACCACAACCTCATTGGTTGTTGGAGTGGGGCATTAGATTTAAAATGAAAAAGAAATGAAAACAAATATCAGACAATAAAATTATGATAAACAGTAACATTAAATATCCAAAAGAAAACAAGTATACAAATTAACGGAGAATGGATGGAAACAAATGCATAAATTATATTTTTATTTTAAAAAATAATGATTTTAATTTTTTAGTTTATTTTATTTTAATAATACTTAATATATTTTTCTTTTATATAATTAATTAATTAATTTTGAGAGAGTTGATAAACAACAGAATATATTACTATTAACATTATGGACTAAAAACCAAGGCTTCCCTTGCCCCTCAGCTAAAAATTAATTATCTAAGTGTGTTCATACTAATCTCAAATTAAAATTCAACTTTTTTAAATAATGTGATTTATCTCATTTATAAAGTTATCTAAATTACATAAAAATAATTAGGTAACTGGAATAATGATGAAACAAAAATTTAATAATAATTATAGGATAGTCAAGTGATATTTTTTTTTAGGAATAATATCCTAAAATGTAGATTTCGAAACCACAATCCCAAGGTGTAACTAGTATTTTTTTAGGAATCTTATAATAGTAAAATTTTTTAAAAGAAAAAAATGTCTTCTACTATGCAGAACATCAATATTTAAGTCATATCACCAAACCACAACTACTTATACATGTGTAAAATTAATATATTTTATACAAATTCTCAACCATTAACTATATTACATCTAATGGTTAAAATATATAATTGCTTTTAGTAAATATTACCTTATTAAAGACTTATTTTTGCTTCCATTAATTTTTTTTTTATCTAAACTACTTTCCATTAATTAATTATTTTCTACCTAAAACAATTTCACTTAAGATGTTATGATTTGTTAAAAAAAGAAAATTAATATAAATTTTGAATATTTTATTGTTAATATCATATGCCCAAAATTGAAATGATTTAAAGATGAAATAATTGTGGCATGAAGCCATATTTTTTTTTTCTAAAATTTTATCTAATTCACACTTTTATTGTCTCTTATTAGCAATCAAATTCTTCCATTTTTAATTTTTTCGTCTATATTTTAGGATTTTCCAATAAAATTTCTGCCTATCACTTATATCAAAAAATATTTATATCCTTTTTATTTTATAAATATAAAATAAAATAATTTTTTATTTTAATATTATAAAATAATTTAGTTGGTCAATTTTTTAGTTATTTTTAAAAATTCATAAGTTTTCATAAATTTCATTTTATATTCATATTTTTTTGCTTAATTTAATTAATTTTTCTTTTAAATAACTTTAAAATGATTTTTAAATATTGAACTCAAACACTAAAAAGCTCAATAACTTAATTTTTATTTGATTAAAATTAATGAATAACTTGTTTTTTAAAGTGAAATTAAGCAAATATATGATGCATAAAAACTTCAACTAGCAGATATTTTTTAATGTAAAAAATATTTACATGTCAAAAATTGAATTCCTTAAAAATATTTCAGAATTGTTTCTGCAACTTTAAAAAATTAAAATTAAAATTCAACATAGTATTATAGTTTGATGGGATTGTACTAGTGGGTACTAGTGGGGTTATAGTTTGATGAGATTGTAGGTATTTCTAACGGATAACAATGAATGAATTTTTGTTCAATTATTATTTCACCTTTGTTCAAATTACACAATTATTTCTAACGGATAACATCCAATGTATGTTTGTTGTTTCATTTGTGAGGTTACTATAGATTACATAGAAATAACTGTGTAATTTGAACAAAGGTGAAATAATAATTAAACAAAAAATCATTGGTTTAATGTTATTTGTTGACGGTGGAAAATTAAATATATAATAGACATTCCACCAATTTATCATCAGTAGACATTGACCTTCCCACCAAACCACAACCTCATTGGTGCTCAAGTCCATTCCACCAATTTGAAGATAAAATAAAGGAAATTTTTTTATCAGCGCATAATGAAAGACAAGTGGAATGAAATGTATACAAAGGGCATAATGAAAGAAAAGTGATTAATTATTATGCCCTTAGTTGTTATAATCTTTGAGCTATAACAAACTTATAAAAAAACTATTTCAGTTTTTTAGAATTTTTTTAAAAATAAAAAAAATATAATTTTAAAAATAAAAAAAAGAATTTTAAATTTATTTTGAATATTTTTAAAAAAGTCTCGTTTGAAAATTTTTTTCACCATTTTTACAATTTTAAGTTGTTGTTTTTAATTTTTTTTTCATTAAAAATATAAAATGAAAATACAAAATTTTCATTTAAAAATATGCTGTTTTTATTATAGTGTCTTTTAAACTTTTATTATTTATTATTTATTATTTTATTCTAGTATTAGAAGACAAAAGAAACTATACTTTTCAAGCCCTATATTACTCAATTTTTATTTATTAAATTGAACAAGTAAATGCATTTTTAGTTTTAAAAAAATGGAAAATAAAACAGAAAATAGTTTTTAACTTCTAACAAATACATAAACATATTTTATAAATTTTCTATGAAATTGAAAATTTTTCATTTTCTTTGAAAATAAAAAAAATAGAAAATAATTCTTTATAATTAAACACACTCTTAAGTGTTTTAAAAATCTCCAATTCCCAATAGTAATATGTGATGCCCCATATACATATTCCTATTCTATTAAAGGTTTATTTTTTTATATATGTGTGACTTGCAGATGAAGGATGTCCAAACCAAATAGGAGAAGGATTCTCAATTAAAGAGACTCTCATACAGGAAGAAATACTTTCCAAATAGGCACAAAACTTTCATAAAAGAGGAATCCTATTCCTCACAGGTTTGAGCATCATTATCCCTTTAATAGGACCTCATATCCTTCATTCTCATTAATTCTATTCTCTTATACTCTTTGTTCTCTTTATCTCTCTAAACTCTCTCTCTACCTTCTTTGACTTAGGCATCAAAGGGTTTGTGGGGATCCTCCCTACCCCTCTCCTTGTCCTTCGTTGATTCCTTACAGGGCTTATACTTGGGAGTTCTTAAAATAAGTTATCAAGTGACAATGTATATGAGGACCCTCTTAAGTTAAAAGCCATTAAGCGTCTACCAAATAAGATATTAATATCATGACTTCTAGTCCACTACCAATCTCAAACTTAGATACACAGATCACCCATCAACTCCTGTTCCCCTAATTAACTTGTTAGCATTCGTTCAGCCAATAATTTTGTTAGTACCTTTTCAGCTTATTAGACCCTTATCACAGGCTCCACTTGGAGTATACACTCCAGCTAGTAATAGCCAAGGATAGCCAACATTAAGCAACCACTTCCCTTATTATGCTCCTTTGTAGCATAACAACTGACATATACCCTCTATACCTTTTCCTAGCTTGCCAGAAATCCTCACCTTAAACATACCAAACCTAAACAGAGTAACTAAGACACGCAACCTACCTTCATTAAGTGAAGAAGAAATGATTCAAAATGTCCAAACCCAGATGCTCTTGACACAAAAACAACTGAATGCCTTAATTCAAGGCAGTAATCTCTAAATAACTCATTTAGAGAATAATGTAGCAACACTAGCAGCAACTTCAAATGTGTCTAGTGGAAACAAAGAAAGTCATAAAGCTCTAAAAGGAGAAGACCTTAGATGACTCAAAGATAGCTTAGAAAGTTAAAGAAGTCATGCATAAACCTCATACTGGACTGAGGACAGAAGATGAATGTATTCTGGAAGGAAAGATAGTAAGTAGAATAATCAAAATGGAGATCCTAACCAAGTTCAGAATGCTAATGAGATCGGTGATCTGATAAACCATATATCCTTATTCAGAACCAGGATGCTGCTTTAGAATGTAAATGATAGAATTATAAGTAGAGTTTTTCCTAGTACAATTACCAAGAATGCTCAGAAGTGGTTCCACCAACTTCTTGAGAATTCTATCTCTTCATTTAAAGAATTAACTAAGAAATTCTAAACTCGATTCATCACCAATGTTCCTCTTGCCAAAAACATCAATGATATTTAGATGTGCAAACAAAAGTCTATAGAGTTGTTATGAAGGTATTTGAATAGATTCAATAAGGTAGCTATGCAAATTGAAAACCTAATCGATGAAGTAGCCATAGAAGCCTTAAAGAATGGGACCTAGTTGGGGAAACTCAAAGACAAGATCATAAGTAAAAAACTTAGCACCTTTGCTGAGTTAATGGCTATGGCAATAAAGATGATAAAAATGGATGAAGATAGGAGGATACATTAGTATGATGAGAAAGCACTTATCAGAAAATATGAAAGGTCAGAACTAAGACGGCCCACGTTCTAGTGAGAAAACTTTAAAAACCTGTTGGAAGGATTTTAAAAAGAGGCGAATAAGTACACATCATTAAACACCTTTAGATCCAAAATCCTTATATGGATTAAATAGAGCAGCTTGGGCATAACTCCAGTTATAAGGCTGAGTCCAACTAGGAGGGCCATGCAAGATAGGAGGTAATACTGTCAATACCAATAGGATTATGGATAAGAGACTGAGGCATGCCAAGAATTGAAGAATGTTATAGAAAGATTAATAAAGAATAGGAAACTTGGCAACTTCACTAACACATTTAGAAGAAATCGAGAGCCAGATGACTAAGACAATGGTAAGCTAGTGTAAATGAAAGCTCAAAATGAAGTAGCAAGAGTTATCAACATGATTATTAGAGAAGTGATTGAAAGAAAGCCTAAAAGAACTCAAAAGGAGGAAGGCCCTACCTTTGAAAAGAAGTAGACTATCACATTTGGTCTAGAAGATAGGAAACACGTTCAGCATCCTCATAATGATACCTTAATGGTGAGTGGTCTCATCAATAATTACTTAGTAAAAAGATTGATGATTGATGATGGAAATGTTAGCAATGCACTTTTTTGGAATGCTTATAAGGCAATGGGAGGTTCTATCACTAATTTGAAGGCAATTCGAAATCCCATTACAAGCTTCTACAGTGGAACCATAAAACCAATGGGATCAGTAGGTTAATATTAGAATTTAACAATCAGGATATTGGGGAGGTGAAAGCTATCGAAGCCTTGTTAAATATGGTAAATCTTCCTCTTATATATAATGGCATCATAGGCCGACCAATCCTCTATGAAATTGATGTAGCCATAATTATCATGCATAAAACCATAAAGATTCCTCTTAAAGTATAGGTCATAACAATCCATGGAGATCAACATAAGTGCAGATTATGTTATCAGTTGGTTGTTAAGTCCTAGATAGAAGCATTCCCTATAAAATCATTAGAAGTTGAGAAACAAAAAGCCAATCCTGAGTCGGTTGACCAAGTCCAGACCTTACAAATTGTTGAAGGGAAGATAGCCAAAATCAGTAATGAGCTTAATAATAAAGTTAAATATGGAATAAGCAAAGTCCTCCTAAACCAATGAGACAACTTTGCCTTTAAAGCATTTGAGATCATTGGGTTAGATCCTCGAATTGTCTTGCCTAGTCTAAATATCAAGCCATGAATTAAATTCATTGTTCAGAAAAAGAGAAACTTCGCATATGAGAGATAGAAGGTAATCACCAAGGAAATTAAGAAATTACTAGATGTTGGATTTATTAGAGAAGTGACATACTAGTAATGGGTAGCTAATATGGTGCTAGTGAAAAAGTCAAATGGAAAGTATAAAATGTGTGTGGACTATACTAATCTTAACAAGGCATGCCTCAAAGATAGCTATCCATTACCAATAATATATCAGCTTGTAGATTCACTTGTATAGCTTTATGGATGCTGCTCAGGGGTACCATCAAATCCTAATGAAGAAGGAGGATTAGGAGAAAAAATTATTTATTACTCATGAAGGCCTTTATTATTACAAAGTTATGCCCTTTGAATTAAAAAATATTGGAGCAACATACCAAAGGTTGATGAACCATATATTCTAAAATCAAATTGAGAAAAACTTAGAAGTATATATGGATGACATCATTGTCAAGAGCCAACATACAAAGCAGCACTTTGACGATCTTGACCAAATCCTTTGTATATTGGATCAATACCAGATCAAGCTTAATCTAGAGAAGTGTGTCTTTAGAGTAAAATAGGGCAAATTCTTAGGATTCATGATATCCTATAGAGAAATTGAAGCTAATCCAAAAAAAAATGGAGGCCATACTTAAGATGAAAGCTCTGACATCATTAAATGAGCTCCAACAACTAAATGGTAGAATAACAACTTTGGGGCATTTTATCTCCTATTTCAAGCAAACGGTGTCTACCACTATTTTAAGCCTTAAAAAACTCCAAAAAGTTTGTGCGGAATGAAGAATGTTAGGCTGATTTTAAAGACATCAAGAAGTTCCTATCCTTACCACCTCTACTTAGCAGGCAGATCCCAGAGAAGATTTGTACCTATACCTCTCTATTAGTCAAGAGTCAATTGCATAGGTGCTAATTAGGAAGGAAGGAAGCTAACAAAATCCAGTATACTACATTAGTAAAACACTAAGAAGATTAGAAGTTTGGTATCCCAAACTAGATAAGTTAGCTATAGCTATCGTACACACATCTAAAAAACTCAAGCATTATTTTTAGGCTCACTCGATCATTGTAAGATCTATCTTTCCACTAAGGAAAATCTTACAAAAACACAAAACATTAGGCAAATTAGTTCAGTGGTTGATATTGCTCAGAGAATTCAATATTAGTTATGATCCTCAATAGCAAATTAGAGCCTAAGCCTTGACAAACTTCATACAAGAGATGATAGTAAAAGACTTTGCTCCTTTTGAATGCCTGAAGTGGAAGTTATACATTGATGGAGCCTTGTCCATCAAATTATTCGGTGCTGGAGTCACCTGAAAGTGAAAAACAAGGTCACCATTAGATATGCAATTCAAATAATGTACAGAGCCACTAATAATGCAACTGAGTATGAAGCACCTATCATGGGGTTAAAGTTAGCTACAGAAGTCAAAACTGAGCATCTTGAGATACACTTTGATTCATAATTACTAGTAAACCAAATCAGAGGAACATACTATATCAAGGAGTTTAGCATTGCCAAATATGTTAAGAAAGTTAAACAACTCTTAGAGGAACTCAAGTAGTATAAGAGGCAATGGGAAATAATCCAAATTCCCATAAGTGAAAAATTGAAGGTATATTCATTAGCCAAATCACTAGTATAAAATAATTAGACATTCAAAGAGCTTTAACTTATTGAGGAATTGATGAACCCAAACATCGAGGAAGTAGAGATTGTAAATATTCGAGAAGTAGTAGAATGGATGAAACCAATCATTCAATATCTTGAACATAGGGTACTCCCACAGGATAGGTTAAAGGCTTGGAGGTTAAAGATAAAAGTTGTGTACTGCTCCATGCACAATGGGGAACTCTTTAGAAGGTCTCTCTCATATCCATGGTCTAAGTGTATATCACTAGAGGAAGAAAATTATATGCTTAGGGAAATTCATAAAGGGATTTGTGGAGCTGTGTATCTCATCATTCACTGATAAGAAAAACATTGCTTTAGGGTTACTATTTTCCCCCCATATCCTGAGATGGTCAGAAATTGGTTCAAGAATGCCATAAGTGTCAACAGTTTGCTCACCTTAGCCATAAGCCTTATAACACTCAACATCCAATTATGATTCCATGGCCTTTTATAGTATAGGTAATGAATATATTAGGCCTATTTCCTATTTTAACCTTTTAGAAGAAGTTCTTGATCATGACTATAGATCACTTCACAAAGTGGATAGAAGTTGAAGTTGTCCCAACCATCATTGAGGCCTAGATTTAACACTTTTTTAGGAAAGAAATCATTTACAGATTTAGCATACTGTACACCTTAATAACAAATAATGGGAAGCGATTTGATAATGAGAAATTCATAAAATTTTATTCTGATCTTAATATAAAACTTTGATTTACTTCAATAGCTCATCTGTAAATGAATGGCTAGACAGAAGTCACCAACAGGATCATCATGCAAGGTCTAAAGAATATATTAGATGAAAAGAAGGGAAATTGGGTTGAAGAACTCAATAATGTTATATGAGTGTATAAAACAACACCCAAAACCTTTATAAAAGAAACATCTTTCAGATTGACTTATAGGATGGATTCAGTAATCCTAGTAGAAATTGGGTTAGTAAACTATAGGGTAATCGAGAACCTAGACCAAGAAGTCAATAGCATCAACACTCGGATATGCCTAGACCTACTTGAAGAGAGGAGAGAACAAGCATTAATTGTATCGAAAGCCTAGAGACAAAGGATCATGGAGTATCATAATAGACATGTTTGGCCAAAATAGTTTAAGATTAGAGATTAGGTATTCAGAAGGGCTAACATTGGAAAAGGCAACTCCAGCATATGCAAGCTCAGACCTAATTAAGAAGGCCCTTACTAAGTCATTGAGAAGACAACTAAAGGGGCATACAAGATCAATGATGAATGAGGAAGAGAGCTGCCTCAATACTGGAACTCATATAGTCTTAGGAAATATTATTAATAATATGTATTTGATGTATATCAAGTTTAAGAAATAAAAAAAGGGAAATATACTTCATTCATTGTTAAAAATATTATAAGGATAAATCTTTGTCAAGTGTTTTACAAATCAACTTAAGATCCTGGAGACGTAATCCCATTATTGGGATGAGTTTCAATATCTTTTAGAGACTGAGATTCGATGATCAAAGTGGATTTGGCTCCAGAAGAAGTAGCTTTAGAAGTAGATCTTTCTTTAATGACTTGAGGATCTTTAGAAGTGGAATTAGTAGCTATATCTTCAACGGCATCTAGCCACGCCAGATCATTGGGAGTGATCTTATCTAGATTAGAAAAATCTAAATCTGGACACTGAATTGATAGTACCCTTCAACACTTAGATTTATAGGCCTTAAGAAATCCCTTCACTATCTTCTAATAAGTTCTTAAGTTGTCACCTTAAGATTTCCTTTCATTAGCTAACTCCTTTTTTAGAGTTTTGAGCTCGACATTGTGCATCTTGATCCTTGATGTGAGTTGAGCTTAGGAATGCTCGAGCTCTTGGACCTTATTCAAACTCGCCTTAGTTTTTTATTAAACTTCATGCTATCTATCTCAGCGACTTCCAAGGCACATTTTGCTACATCTAGCTTCTTCTTATAATCAATTACAATTGTCCCAAACTTAGCCTCTTTGATGTTGTACTCACTCTGAAGGATGAAATGATTATCCTTCACTAGTAGTAGCCCTTGAGCCATCTAACACATAAGTATAAAAAATCAAAAAATAGACACATCCATGGAAATTATTATTACAACCAAGATTAAATATGTTACCTCTCAGGCATTGGTAATCAGTGAATTGAATAGCTCACTCCTTCCCTCTTCTTGCCACTTATAGATATCATCTGGAAACTACAGAGATTCAGTATAGTGATCCTTGACTTGTGGATTGGAGACAGTAGTAGGTTTCACCTTTGATAAGATCCACCTTTTTGGATATGAGAATTCAACAAGCTTAGGATGCTTGATAAACACCTCCTCCTCTAGTTATTCCTCGTCACCTAGCTCCAGACTCGAGGAGTGCTTCTTAGAAAGTTCAGAAGCTTCCTTTAGGTATTGCCGAGTAAAGTTTTGCCTTTATCACTTGAGCATGGTTTAGCATGAGCCATTGAGATATCCTTGTCTTGGGTAGTTTGCTTAGATAGATGTGACACCTGCTCCTCTAGCTCCTCATCTAAAAAGATTATGCTTGGTAAAGTGAAATAGTCAGCCATCTATAAAAAAACTAAAGTTAGAATATACCTTCAGAATCTCAGAACTTACCATTAACGTCGATAAGCTTGTCATACCTCAAATGTGACTGTTCCCAAAAAGGTCCAATAATGAAACGAATCCCTGAGATGACTAGAGTCTATTTGTTCATAATACCTTTAAAGTGTGCAACCTTAAAGAACCTAACTGACCCCACTTGTGTGCAAAATTAATCACCAAGCCATTATGTTATGCTCTAACCTTGCATAATATGAATTATCAGAATAATGAGAGGTTTATATTGAGAAAACTCCTCTTAGAATACTAAGCTTATTGGGTCGGTGCACATTTTATTAGAATAGGACATGGCTTCGTGAAAAAAATGAAAATTGATTTTGATAAAATGAACTTTAAAATACATCTGATAGGTTCCAAAACCTCTAGAAGTGGTCCCAAAATGGTTTAACACAACTCGAGTATTAGCACGTATCACTTAGAAGTGTGCGTAAACAACCCTTAGGTGTCATGTGCTAAACTCGAGGCCGAATTGAGCGAAATGGACTTTGAAAATGCATTTAAAAGGCCTAAAAACCCTTGGAACCAACCCCAGAACAACGTACATAAAACTCGAGAAGAGCGTGTAGAGCGTTGAAGTGCGGATGGAAATGTACACAAGCGCGTGCAAGTGGCCATGTGCAAAGCGCGCGACCACGTGCACACTGTGCGTGACCATGCACACTTTGCATGGCCACATATAAAAATCTCATTTTACACATGTGACCACATCTCTTCCACCCTATTCTACCCAATTTTCCTTATAAATAGATCCCTTCACACCCCATTTTGGAGGAGGGAACAAGTAGAAACACACACACACTGAAAAATTAGTTCAATTGAAGGCATTGGAAACCCCTTTATAGATAGTTTTTACTCTCCCACAACCTTTCCCTTAGATTGTTAGATCCCTTTTCCACCAAACCTAGCCTTATCTTTGTCAAAGCATGCCTTAAAGGTATATAATCTAGCATCATTCTACTATCATTTTGAGCCTCTCGATGAGGAAAGCTTGATAATATCTTAAAGCGAAAGCTTCAAAGCTCACATAAGCTTAGTCAAGTCTAAGGACCACATAATTATTTTAGCACATTTGTTTATCGCATTGCATTTTATTTTACTTTCACTAACATTGGGGAATACCATTGTGCTTGTGTGATGAGATTGGCAATTTTGCATGATACATGAATAATATATGCTTTATTATGCTTATTTCACATCATCATTCTTCATCTTCTATTTATGAAATCATGAAATCATATAATAAATATCAATAACATGAAAAATTTCATATCTCGAAATGGAGTCATCATGCTCTCGGTCTAGTAATGACCTTATGCATCTTTTATATTATCATCATTCATCATCATAGCATAAATAATCACTGCAAGCATGATCATCCTATCATTCATCGAGTAGGATGTGTAAATGATAATGTTATCCTTGCAGATCAACCATAATAGATTTACTTTTCCACAATCTTTTCCTTTTCATATGTATTTTATCAGGAAAGTGATGTAATAAAATTTTCAGCTTTATTAACTTATACTATCTGATGTACTGTGTGAATGCTATATAAAAATGTCATTACTGAAACTAGGGTATTGTGATAGCTATACATTGAATATCATATAATGAGAAATAGTAAAAAAGTATACGCGATCCCCTGAACCTGGAAATCTCTGTTGGGGATAATACTAGTTGAGTGACTTGATGTTGTCCCTTTCTTTTCCCAATTTTCTAAAAATCGAGTGGCGACTCCATAAAATCAAAAGCATCTCATCACCCCGAGACTAATCACTTGTCCCTATTTGGTAAAGTTGCCATGTCTCTTAGAAATAGAAAGACTTGCTACATGTCTCAAACAAAACTACCTATACTATATGCATTAAAGGTCGCTCACAGTGGCGACTCCACTGGGGACTTCTAAGTAAGAGGGATTAACTCAAAAATGACTATTTCTCATTGTGCAAAACTCATTCGTATAGAGCCCCTCACCAATGCATTTGCACTATACTTCACACGTGCACCACTTGTCCCTAAAATCCTCGATAATGCTAAATGACATCGCCACCATGATTCCACTCAAGTCACGAGGCAATGAAGATATGGTATTATCACCTTTAGTCTTTACTTGTGCATTTGCTGGACTCATATGACCAAAGTTTATAACCTAAGTCCTTAAGAGGGGCGATTGAGTTATCAAAAGAATGCTAGACTCACTGACTGGAGTCCATAACCCTAGTCATATAGGGGCATTCTCGCTAAAGGAACCCTTAGCCTTTCACCCTAATTCAGCTCATGTAGATAAACCAATAGCAACATCCACTAGGATTCCACCAAACTATGCATGTTATCCTCATCCTAACATTGTCCATTTGACCTGATATTCATAAATGACATGACCCTCATAGTGTTTATCATCGAATGATGTCGTAATGTTAGTTTTCATAGAAAATTTATGCTTAGGACCACGTGATTCTCTTCTACTTCATATGAGCCTGAAGCATGAGGAATGATGAGAATCATATACCTCATCTTAAATAATCTATGCAAATTAACAAATAACAGCATCCCTCGATGATAATACCTATGAGATGTTGTTCATTTATCCTTATTAGATCAAATGAATGAGTTAGGAACCCAATTAGATTGTGGACCTTTATGTTTGCAAAATCAAACTGTAAACTGATGAGTGTAAAAAATGCATTTTACTAAGTAGTTGTCGTCTTAGGAAAAATTCAATTTCAGTTAAGTTTATGTTTCTTTTATTCAGTTTTTATTTAGTTGAGTACTTACTGCTTGTCTTGTGTGTTTAATTATTTTTACGTATTAGTTGGTTTATTTTTGGTTGATTTTTATGTAATTAGGGAAGTCAAAGAATAGTAGAGGAAGACTATATGGGAGCTGTGGGCACTTGAAGTGGGCTCAAAAAGCAATGGAGGTCAATATGCAATAATGCTGAAAAAGGGATGTGCATGACCGTGCACAAAATGCACATGGCTGTGCGACCTAGTGATTGGAAAAATTTGGAGGTGAATTTAATTGCTGACTCATAGGGGACAAGATGGAGATTTTGCATGGCTGTAACCCTAGGGCTTGTAATTAGGGTTTTATAAGAGGGTAGCCACCAGAAACAAGTATATATATAGATTATTATTCATCACTTTTGGAAGGAATATATTTTTTAGAGAATTTTCTTAGAGCAGTTTTGAAAAGCAAGCATTTTTCTTGCTTATGTTAGTTTGGAGATTTGAGGATAAGAATTAAAGAACATCAAGCTTCCTATTGAACAGCGGGTTTCTTCTATTCAATTATGTTTATTCATTCTTAATTTTAATTTAATGATGATGTTTATTTTCTTTTATTCTTTTTCTTTATTTCTTATAATTGACATAAGTAGCTAAATTATTAGTTAGGGTTCTTATTGCAAATCAACCATGTGCTAATAACAATTAAACCTAAGCCATTAATCTAGATCCTTTGGTTGTTGTCGAACTTAATGTCTTCTTAGGATTTATCACCCTTTGATTGAATATACACAATAAAACTTGATTAAGAGATACGTTGTATTGGATTTAAACAATAGCTTGTTAGATGCTTTCTTAGTTAAGAAACACTTAAGCAACTAATATTGATTAAGGATTGATGCTTAAACTGGGTTAACCGAACACTTAGTAGGCGAGAGCTTTAAATCTAAGAACGTCAATGTACTTAGTTAATCATAGGGTTTTCTTAGGAGGAAAGCCTATGATTCTTGAGAAACCCTCAAATTGGATTAAGGTTAGGTATGGCTTAGTAGTTAATTTATCTTAAATAAAGGTTGAATTTGTAATAAGAACCCTAGCTCTCTAAAGTGATTGTTATTTCATTATGATTTTTGTGTTTTGTTTTAGTTTAATTTTTAGTTTAATTAAAAATACCCTTTTTCATTGTTTAAACAAACAAACACAACTAGTATCATTGTAAACAATTTGCAATCTCTATAGGATCGATATTTAATTACTACTTGTACGAATCCATATACTTGCGGAAACCCATCATAAACTATCAATGATACTTTTATGAATTATGACATATTGAATATCGATGTGGAGGCAAAAACTTAGACTCCCTTTGATTGACCTTGGTCCTATGCATACGGGCGCATACAAGCTTTGGACATCATTTAAAGCCCAACGATTGACATTGTGTGATTATCTTAAGCACATTTGAATATCATTCCTCAGTTTACCCTTTGGTTCTGACCAACACAAATTGAAACAACCTAGTTTTAACAGTGGAACCATAGTCCCCTGATGACTATAGATTCAAAACCCACCTAGGAAAGAGATTGAATAACCTTATGGAGAAATAAGGTTGGAAGTGAGAGCTTGCTTATGATTGGTTTGTTCATTATGTAGGAAAACTAACCAACTTTAATCATGCATACATCACATACATGTAGATAGCACACACTAGCCACTGTTTCTTACAGTAATAATCATTTTTCCATCATAGGATTTTTGTATCCACTCCATGCATACATGCTCACCCTTTTCTTTTATAGGCACATGTAATGCATCATTCATTTAGCTAACCCTAATAAATGTACAAGAATATGACATTCAAACATGAGTGACCAAGAAGATACCTCATATTAGCAATTCGAAGACAAGCTAAAAGAGGGGATCTAAAAGTTACTTGTTGATGGCACTATATCTAAAATCCTCCAAGCCCAAATCAAAGCCAAAAGTGCCTGAGATGGGAATAGCACACCACTGAATGAAGCATTTGCATCTATTCACCTGAGGTTAGATAAGGCAAAAGGAATCCCCACACTTCAGTACAAGTTGATGATGACAATGGCTGTTACTAAAATCTCAAGATTGCACCAAAAGCTATAAAAATTATTAACATGACCAAGCCTGAATAGATAGGGGAGGTTAAATTTTTGGCCAATAGGATGGCTTAGTTAGAATTTGCCTTTAAAGACAAGGGAACTCATGGTTCCAAAAGCTTCATGAATCTAGCACTGTTCAAAGATGAGCTGCTTCTAAATGATTTTAAGCTACCAAACTTTACTAAGTTTGATGAATAGGAGATCTGAGGGTCCACCTAAGGAAATATGCTACCTTTATGGCTGCATAAAGCTTACAGAATTACAGATTATTTGATTCTTTTTCACATCATTAGAGGAAGGACCGAGGGCATGGTTCTTTGACCTTGAAGATAAAATGAAAAGTGATTGGCTACTGCTAAGTTAGAAGTTTATTAAGCAGTATGAATATAATACTCAGTTAAACATCACTCAAAGGAACCTTGAGACCACAAGTTAGAAACCTGGTGAAGCTTCCTTTGATTATGTCATCAGAAGGTGGGGAAAGGTAGTTAAGATGAGAAACCATCCTCCTGAGGATGAACAAATAGAGCTGATAAGCAAAGGAGCACTATCAGATTTGATAAAATATATGATCTTTACATATTATCCTGACTTCAGATCTCTCTATCAAGCTAGGATCAGAATTGAGCATGAGGAACCTCAACAAGCCAGAAACACTTTTTGTTGCAATACCCAACCAAACATCCAAAACACGTTCACTCAAACCACATAAATAAACATGATCCAACCCAATACCCATAGCTCACCATCTATGAATGTCATTAAACCATTAAGAAAATTCTCAAACTTTAACCTCCTACTATCCAAAGTATTCTAGAGACTTCAACAAAAGAGCCTCTTATAGCCATAAGAACCTAGGCCTTTTCCAAACCCACTACCACCTTAAATTAACCAAAACTTATTCTGTCACTTTCACTAGATGCTTGGCTACACCACTAATACATGAAAAACTCTTAAAAATGTAATCCAAGACCTTATTGACAATGGAAAAATTGATGACCCAGAAAAATGACAAAGTATTAAAACTAGTCCTCTCCTAAACTATCAAAAGATGCCTCCACCAACCATCAGCATGATCTCCTTTAATCTACTAGAAGACTTGGTTGAATAGTTAATCCAACCATATAAGAAACCTAAGATAAGCCCTCAGAGGACAAACCTTTAAATCCTATTCTTGAGCCTCATGATTTCAGTGAAGATGAGCAATGCCCTTCTATTTTTAAATAAATTCCAATGCCTCAAAAGTTCCTTCCCCACTTGATAAAGCAAAAAAGAGCTAGGGATACAACTCTCCTTATGAACGGTGAAGTGATTGATTACCATTACTCATAAGAAGCAAACATAGATAAAAGTCCTAACAGTGACCATGAGATATGGAATTTACTAGGCCAACCATCTGGGAAGTTTGACTACAAAGTCAAATATACAGCACCCCTTGCTACCCACACACTCTTAGAAGATATAGTACCCTTAGGATGGGGAGAAGAATTTGACAACGAAGATCGGTGTAAGCACCTAATTTCGGGATGCAATTGTGCATAATTGCGACGTAAGCCCCTATGATGAAATTTATTCAAAAATTGAACTTGGTTGTCAATTTTCTGGACTTTAGGGACTAAATTGCAACATTTTCTAGGATTTGATTCCAAGGAAGTCAATTTTTCAGGGGTCTTTTGGTAATTAAAGTTAAAAAAAATTAGGATCGGCATTATATAATGCCGATGCATTAAAAGTCCATTTTTTTTATTTTTGCCTATTTTCTTAAACCCTAAGCGGCAAGAGAAGACTAGAGAGAACAATGTAAAAAAAATCCTGACTGTGCAAAAAACACTAAAATCCAGATGCTACTGAGAATGCCCTGTACACTATAAAATTTGATTTCTTTTGTTCTTTCAAAACCTTAGTTTTCTTGATACAATTCATTTTAACGAGGGTGACTCATTGTCCTTTTTAGTTTTAGTCTAGAATCAACAACAATTCAATTTCAATAGTGAAAATCCTAGTCTGACGGGCTAAAACAAGCATTTGCACAACACTCCATTTTCTCTTTCCCTTCTCTCTTTTATTTCACAATCTTTTTGATTGATATTTTATTATTTGATTCAGTTTTACTAATCTTTTTGTTTTTGTGTTTTTTTATTTTGATGTTCAATTGTGGATTGAGGAGGATACTGCCTGTATTCAAATGAATAGAAGATCCATGGAATGCCATGGAATAATATGTACTATTTTCTAGTAGATATTAGGGTTTTAATTTTAATTTTATATTTATGTGTTCTGCATAGTTATTTTAATTCATGGGTGTATAATTGTTTAATTTTAATTTTTGTATGTAGTATGTAATAGCCCTAGTAGTGATAATAGTGAAAGATTTAATTTTTTGCGTTTAAAATCAATTAGTAATTAGTTTCAATTTTGTAAAAATCAATTAAAATCAATGGTGGTAGTAGCTTAATTTAAGGTTTGCATGTAATTGATTTAGGGTTTATAGAAAATCACTAAAATATTTGTTTGATCCTTTTTTTTTTATGTTTTATTTATTTTAAGTTTTTATATTTTTTTGGGCCACAAGCCCACACTTAGGTCCAACTCACTTTAAGTAGGCTTAAAAATGGTTTAGGGCTTTAAATAATTAAAATAAATTTAGGCCCGTTAGGTTAATTAGATTTTAGGCCCACTTAGTTAATTAAAACTTGTTTAGACTTAGCTCAGCCCACTTAATTTCATTTCTTTTAAAATAAATAGAGCTAAGCCCACTTCTCATTTTAAATAAAACCAAGTTAGACTTAAGCCCACTATTTAACTTTCTTTAAAATTGAATATAGTTAAGACCATTCGTTAGACAAACTAAAATAAATAGATCTAGGCTCACTCATTTATAAAAAATGTAGGCAAACCTTTAGTCCATTTCTCACTTGTAAATAAAATGTAAATCTAGTTAACTTTTTAATAAAATTAACATAGTTTAGACTTAGGGACAACGAGATATTGAGTGCATTTTTTATGTGTAATTTTATTGACGCCTAGGGTTAGATGGATGTCAAATACGGTTTAAATAAAATTTCATATAATTAGAGGATGAAATAATCATTTATAAAATTATTCTAAATGAACATGAGGCTAAGAGAAGTTAGTATTCCATTCCTAGAATCTCCTGGTTATGGTGCTAACTTTCTTTTAGAGAATCAAGTACCACCAATCAAATTGTCCTAGTTATTACCCTAGGTGGTGACTCCTCTTCTCCATGCTATGACTTTATGACATAGTAGTGTGTTCCCTAAGGCCCTGAACCTAAACAATATCACAGTTGCTAAAATCTTGGACGCACACTAAACCCTACCATCTACAATGGTGACTCCATTGGGGATAAGAGATACTGATTCTACTTGTATTCTTTAGAATTATTTTATCGATTATTATTTCATTCTTTCATTCATTCTGCATGTCCCTACTAAACCGATGGCGTTGGTTTATGATTCTATGATTCCACTAGCTTTATAGAGTTGTAGATTTGCTAACCATCATTCTTAGCCTTAACTCGATTCAAGAGAGATTACTGGGCTCATCTGACCAGAGCCTGTAACCCAAGTCCTTAAGGGGGTAATCTTCTCTCGAGTTGGTAAAGGATGTTGGGCCCCTCTGACCTTGGCCTGTAACTCAAAGTCCATAATGGAGAGCATCTTGCTAAGGGAACCTTAACTTTTCACTAGACCCTAACCATATATAATGGCCTAATTAATTCCCTTAGGATTTTTACCCCAAGTGCTTTTTTGTTTGAATTTCCATGAGGTCTTTCTATTTATAAAAGCCCAGGCCTATACCTTTGAAGCTCATTCAGGCTAATAAGGATTAGGCTAGACCTTTATATTTAGAACTGCTATTTTTGTGCTTTTTATTTTAAAGAGAGATTTGGCATGCGCGTCGGCTTTTAATATCCCCTATTGATATGAAGGCCAACACCAAAAATCCTAGGAAAAGAAACTCACCATTGAACATGTGTGTGGGAGAAATAAGGTTGGAAGGTTTACTTGCATGATGGCTTATTGATTGCTTCGTGATACTTGCTATGTGCTAAGTGCCTGCTTGCTACTTGTTGTATAGCACATGCATCATGCATATATATAGTCCAGACATCATACTAACACCTTGTTTTTTAGCCATCATAGATTCATTTGGGTCTTCTTGTGTTTGGGGGTGAAAAGGTGGTAAATTAATCAGAACATATCTAAGCCCTAAGTCAATAGCTTAAGAGATCCTTCAAGAACTAGAGAAGACTCCAATCAACCCACTGTACCTTGAAGCTGAACCAACTCAGACTGAATAGACTGAAATGGAACAACAATAAGAGATGTGGACCTTAGAGGACATTAAGGGATCTTTAATGGATGACATGAGAGCTATGATGCAATATAAAATTAAGACAAGCTTTGGCCGGACTAGTGCAACCTATTATTGGACAACCACCTGATGCTACTATTGAATAGCCGCCTGATGTAGGAGCTCCACCTGTTGCTATAGCTCCTCCACCTACTGGACAATGCTGGGGGGCAACATACTACTAGAAATGTGCTTACTACTAATGTGAGACTGAAAGACGTTGAAAACTACATGGTAGAAAAGGCAAAGAGAGAGTCACTTGAATTGGTCTAAGCTCATGAGTCCAAACATATGCAAGCACTGACTCAGAAAATATCCAAGATGGAAGAGCTAATTAGAGGACAAGGAATGGGATATTCTTTTGACTTTGATGACATGCTGCAAATGGAGGGAGATAAGCTGCCTAAAAAATTCAAAATGCCTCAACTACAGAAATTTGATGGGAGAGGAGACCCTAGAATTCATTTGAGCCAATACATAACAACTATGAGCACTACTAAAGCACCATTAGCAGTAGTTGCTAGGTTGTTTGTACTGTCACTGGAGGGAATGGCTGTAAATTGGTACCACAAGTTAAGAAAAGCCTATTAGGGCTGACTGGAAGGAACTATGTACTGCATTCTTGAAACAATATGCTTATAACACTCGATTGGAAGTGTCAATTAAGGATTTGGAGTTGACTAAGTAGAAACCAAATAAGTCCTTTTTTTATTTCCTCACCAGATTCATGAATAAAGTAAGACTGATGAAAAATAAACTGGCTGAAAAGGATCAAGTTAGGATGATCGTTCATAATGTATCACCTAATTTGGTTGAAAAACTACAAATGATGAACCCAAAGACCTTCACAGACTTGTATGATGACGATCTACAAGTTGAAGAGATAAAGAATGAGAAAAAAAAGAGTTATAGAGGCACAATAACCCAAAATTACTCAACTGGGGGCACACTCGGATTGTGGAGGTGCATGCAGTTCAACAACCTAGGAGATTTTCCAATTTTAATCAACCACTCTCCAAAGTCCTAGAGAGACTAATCCAAAAGGCCTACTTCGACCCTTAACCTTTTCTAAGCCACCAAACCCAAATGTCCTTGGTTTTGACCCTAACAGTTACTGTAAATTCCACCAAGCTGCTGGCCATCCCACGGATAATTGTATCTACCTAAAACATAAGATCCAAAACCTAATAGACTCTGAAAAATCACCGACCCTGAAAAATCCAACTCTAACCCAAACACTAGAAATAACCCTTTCCTAGATTATCAAAATGTTCCACCACCATCCACCATGATGATCAACTTAGGGGTTAGTGAAGAAGAAGTGCTAAGCTCCTTCGAGGACCTCAACCCTATACCCAATGGAGAACCTTTCGAACAACCACAAAAAGAGGAGTGGAAGATTTACTAGGCTAGCCCTCAAGCATGTTTCATTACAGAGTATTCTATTCTAAGCCCGCTTCCACTGACATCCCCATTTAATCGATTGTGTTTACAAAGTGGGGTGATGAATTTGAGGATGAACCTTTAGCTCTTAAACAGTCTCAAGAAGGAGTTAAAGATTTACTAAATCAACACTTAGGCAAGCTCAATATGGAAGATCTAAAAGGGAAGAAAACATGCACAATGGAAGTATGGAAAGATGGGAAAAGAGACCGAATCATTAGAGTTATTGACATCTGGTATGACTCTGATGAGGAAAGCCTAGGCATTTTTGATGTTTAAAGTGATGATCCTAAAGTGAATCATGTCACTAGAAATGAGAAGAATTATAAAGCAGTAGAAAAGAAAACAGAAAGAGTAATAGAAAGAGAAGAAATAGAAGATGCAAAGATAAAAGAAGAATAGAAAGAGGATCTAATTTTGGAACAACTAAAGAAGGCTAAGGCAAATGTCAGCATTTGGGAATTACTAATGCATTTAGGCAGCCATAGAAGGGCTCTTATCAAAGCTCTATTGAACATGAATATTGAAACAGTTGCTACTCCAAAGGCTATGGTAGCAAAGGTTACAGAGAAGAAACACGGGCTGATAATATTCTCAAATGATGACTTTCCTTTAGAAGGAAGAAACCATAATAAGGCATTGTTTATCCTAGCTAAGGTAAAGGGAAAGAGAACCAATTTTGCTATGGTCGATGATGGTTATGCTATTAATGTATGTCCTTTGAAAATCCTACCTAACTTAGGTTTGAAAGCTGAAGACTTAATAGATTCAAACTTTATAATTAGAGCTTATGATGACAGCACTAGGAATGTGGAGGGGACATTCCAAGCTCTAGTTAAAACAAGCCCTGTGGAATCAACCATTGAGTTCACCATGCTAGCCATTCCAGTCACTTATGCCTTATTGTTGGGACGACCATGGTTCCATGCCTTGGGAGGGGTATCCTTAATTGTGAATTAAAAGATATAAAGGAGAAGTTGTGACCATAGAAGCTGGGACTAATGCTGCAGTGGTATCCATATTGGATAAACAAAAACAAGTGTGTGCACACCCTGGTTTCCAAATTGCTAGGATATTTGATGGGACTAAAATGGATCCGAGAGTAGCAAAAATGATGGAGAGCATGAATTACCGGCTTGGACAAGGATTGGGGAAGAATGAACAAGGAAGTCCAGAATTCCCAGGATTCAAAAATAAAGATGACACAACAGGATTGGGTTTTACAGGGGAAGCAAAGCCAAAAGGTAGAAGGGCAAGGAAGAGTTTCAATGTAGAAAAAAGGAAGCTTTATGCAAAAGTTGGTCCTTTGAGTAAGAACTTCATCAAGCCAGGGGAAGGCAAATACTTTATGGGAGCCAAGGAATCGATCAGTGTTACTGGAGCAGATGTCCCTAGGTTTGAGATCTTCAAAGAGTAGATTGTGGAGAATCTGGTGAAGGACAACAAAAAGGAAGTGATGAAGCTGGCAGTTGAGAGGATGGGGAATGCTGCTGTTGAAGAGCTGCTGTGTTTGCCACTTGAAGAGGAGCCACTCTAGGATTTGGCTATTGTCATTAGTGATAGTTTTATTGATATCTTTTATGATGAAACTAATGTAATAATGTCTAGTCTGTTTGAGGATGAAAATTCTATTTTTTTCCATAATTAATGATATAAATTTTGATCATGCTTACTTATGTAATCCTGATAGTTCTATGCATTATAATTTAGATCAGTATGTTTGACATAAATTCAATCCAATTAGATTCATTAAGCATGGGCACAAACGCAAATTCAAAGAACATACATATATCATATGATGTAACTTTTGAAGATACGAAATGTGAGAAAAAAATAAAAAAATAAAAAAGAGAAAAAACAACAGTAAGGTAAAAATTAGAAAGGAAAATTCATAACTGACTGATAATAAGAGTTATATCATGTGATGTAATGAATGTTCTCATTTTTGCCCTAATGAATGACTAAAATTGAATTTAAATTTTTGTTCAAACATCGCATATTGGTCTTTATCATACCGCATAAGTATCTGAATGGAAAAACAATACATAATGAAAGCTAAATCAGAGCTATAATATCACTATTTTAGTTACATTTTCTTTTTGCCACCTCTTTTGTAATTTTCATTGTAAGCCTAGCGTCCCCTTATACCTTGAGAATTTAAGTGGCTCAGTAACTTGCTTTTCAACCCATACATTATAACTGTCATCAATTATTGCATCGGCATCAAGCCTCATATTTTGCTCAAGAATTCTTCGATGTACAAGTCTAGTTGATTTCATCATCCAGAACTTGCTTCAATCAGTTTGCCCACTCCTATGCATCTTCAATACATGAGATTGTAGCTAATAAGGTTAGTAAGACAAAAGGCCAACAACAATAATGACAAAATCGAGTCTCTTGTGCACATGAAGAAAGTGATTGCTAGGATGAATTCAAAATGAAGTTGGAGCAAAATGTAACTTCGGGACAAGTTAGGGGCAAAATGGTAAATACAACAGTAGAACTTCAAAGTTAGTGAAAATGATCTTAGGGCAAAAAAGAGTATACTACAAGCATACAGATATAACAGTTATTATACAGCAGAAGCAGTAACAAAAAGAAAAGTTCAATAGTGCATCGGTTAATCATGAGCTCCAGTGTAAAGCCATGGACCCCACTCACTGGACTGGTTATTTATCCGATAGACTATATCAGAAGCTCAAACGTCATAAGTACCAATAATGAAGCATCAAGTGCTTGAACCTACAAGCTGTTGATGAGGCACCTCATTCTCATAGTCGAAGTTGCGAACAAGGGTGATTCATTGTCCTTTTTAGTTCCAGTTCAGAATCAATAACAATTAAATTTCAACAATGAAAATCATATTTTGAGGATCTAAAACAAGCATTTGCACAGTACTCCATTTTCTCTTTCCCTTCTCTCTTTTGTTTCATAATCTTTTTGATTGATATTTTGTTATTTGATTCAGTTTTACTAATCTTTTTATTGATGTGTTTTTTATTTTAATGTTCAATTATAGATTGAGGAGGATACTACCTATGTTCAAATGAATAGAAGATCCATGGAATGCCATGAAATAATCTATACTATTTTCCAGTAGTTATTAGGGTTTTAATTTTCATTTTGCATTTATGTGTTCTGTGTAGTTATTTTAATTCATGGGTGTATAATTGTTTAATTTTAATTTTTGTATGTAGTATGTTATAGCCCCACTAGTGGGAATAGTGAAAGATTTAATTTTCTACATTTAAAATCAATTAGTAATTAGGTTCAATTGGGTAAAAATCAATTAAAATCAATGGTGGCAATAGCTTAATTTAAGGTTTGCATGTAATTGATTTAGGGTTTCTAGAAAATCACTAAAATGTTTGTTTGATCCTTTTTTATGTTTTATTTATTTTAGGTTGTGTTTTTAGGTTTTTATATTGGGCCCCAAGCCTATGCTTAGGTCCAGTTCACTTTAAGTAGGCCTAAAAATGGTTTAGGGCTTTAAATAATTAAAATAAATTTAGGCCCATTAGGTTAATTAGATTTTAGGCCCACTTAGTTAATTAAAACTTATTTAGACTTAGCTCAGCCCACTTAATTTCATTTCTTTTAAAATAAATAGAGCTAAGCCCACTTCTCATTTTAAATAAAACCAAGTTAGACTTAGGCCCACTAATTTAACTTTCCTTTAAAATTGAATAGACTTAAGCCCATTCCTTAGACAAACTAAAATAAATAGATCTAGCCTCACTAATTAATAAAAAATGTAGGCCCACCTTTGGTCCATTTCTCACTTATAAATAAAATGTAAATCTAACTAACTTTTTAACAAAATTAACATAGTTTAGACTTAGGGACAATGCGATCTTGAGTGCATTTTTTATGTGTAATTTTATTGACTAGATGCCTAGGGTTAGATAGATGTCAAATAAGGTTTAAATAAAATTGCATGTAATTAGAGGATGAAATAATCATTTATAAAATTATTCTAAATGAACATGAGACTAAGAGAAGTTAGTATTCTATTCCTATAATCTCCTAGTTGTGGTGCTAACTTTCTTTTAGAGAATTGAGTACCACCAATCAAATTGTCCTAGTTATTACCTTGGGTGGCAACTCCTCTTCTCCATGTTATGACTTTGTGACATAGTAGTGTGTTCCCTAAGGCCCTGAGCCTAAACAGTGTCATGGTTGCTAAAATCTTTGATGCGTGCTAAACCCTACCATCTATAATGGGATGGTTAGTACATTCAGCTTCAGAACCTACAAGTCATGGGGATAGACATATGGTACGACTTTGACGATCCTGAAAAGGATAGTCGGGCTAAAAAGTCAATCTCTTTTATGGCTGAAAGCTCAACCCAAGTCTATTAAGGACAAGCTGAGGAGTTGATAAGCAATAGAATCAAGAAACTGGGGTTCGAGATCTTTAAGAACACCCTCAAGGAGAAACACTTACCAAATATGATCATCGAGACTAACATCTATGAGCTAATGAAAAACCTGGAGAGAGAATTTGAAAGTGAAGCTATCAATCATGCCTAAGTTGCTGTCATCCTTGAATTAAGCATTGATGACATCCTATTTAAAGACATTACTGATAAAGATCAATGTACTTTTTCTTTATTTGAAAATGATGATGTAATGAACTCTAAATTTAATGCAATGAAATTTGATTTTGCTTACTTGTTTGATGTCTTTCCTAATGGTAGCGAGCATTGCATTAATAAAAACATTAGCATATTTGACATTCATTCCATATGCATTAACATTAGCATATTTCCCACTACCTCACATAGACATACTAGTTGACAGCACTGCCATATGTGTAATGTACTCCTTCATGGATAGATTCTCTAGGTACAATTAGATCCTAATGGCCTTTATCGATAAAGTAAATACAACTTTCATAATATAATAGGGTACTTACTGCTATAGAGTAATGAATTTTGGACTAAAGAATGCAGGGGAAACTTACCAAAGATTGGCAATTGTAATGTTCCATTACATGATACATAAAAAAGTGGAGTTATACGTCAATGACATGATGGTCAAGTTAAAAACTAAGGAAGAACACCCCTTTGATCTTGAAAAGTTCCTTAGAAGGGTCAAAAAGTACAGTCTTAGGCTAAATATGAAGAAATGCGTATTTAAGGTTACTTTAGGAAAGATACTAGGATATGCTGTTAGTCAGAACGGGATTAAAATGGATCCAGACAAAGCAAAAGCCATCAGAGAGATGCCAGTGTAAAAAATAGACAAAGAAATCAAAGGGTTTCTAGGGAAACTATAGTTTATTAGTAGATTCATTGCTAAGTTGACATTAGTAGATTCATCGATCTTCAAGCTACTCAGAAAAGATTAACCGGTTCAATGGAATGAACAGTGTTAGCTAGCATTTGACAAGACCAAAAGCTACCTAGCCAACCCACTGGTTCTAAGACCACATAAACTAGGGATACCTCTAACCCTATATCTAGTCATCAAAAGGAATGCAATTGGTGCAATGTTAGCCTAAAAGGAAAAAACAAAAGCAGAACATGCAGTCTAATACTTGAGCAAGACGCTGTCATATGAGGAGAAGTATAGCTAAATCAAATAGATATGTCTGGCAATGGTAAAATGTTGAAGTAGTCATTTGACAACTAGCATCAGAATTCACATCGCACTAGGGTGTTCTATATAGAAGAACCTTATATGGTTTACAACTATGATGTCTAGATGAAACTAAGGCTGTAAAAGCAGTAGAAGAAGTACATGAGGGTGTTTGTGGTCTACACTTGACTGAAGCAATCCGGGTTAAGAGGCTAATTAGAAAATGGTTCTTCTGAATGACGATGATGGAAGACTATATCAAATTTGTAAAGAAATGCCATAAGTGTCATATCCATGGGAATGTCAGCCACCTTCTCCCAACAAAAATGCACTACATCTCCTGTTCATGGCCCTTCTTAGTATGGGGACTAGACATAATTGGGAAAATCCACCTGGCAGCCTTAAACGGACACAAGTTCATCCTAGTGGCAGTGGACTACTTTACAAAATGGGGTAAAGCAAAATCATTCACAAGGATAGGAGCCAAGTGGCTCAGTTCATCAAAAATAACCTATTATGTCAATATGGGATCCCCTATCACATAATCTCTAACAACGGTGTCCAATTCCAAAGGGAAGTTAGAGAGCTACTAAGGAGTTATAAGGTGGAACATCATAAATCTTCTCCTTACTGACCATAAGCAAATGGGGCCGTCGAAGATGCAAATAAGAACATTAAAAAGATCTCTTTAAAAATAACTTAAACTTACCGAGATTGGGCAGAAAGATTACCACATGCCTTATGGGGTTACTAAACAATAGTTAGAACTTCAACAAGAGCAACTCCTTTCTCATTAGTGTATGGATCAGAAGTAGTTCTTCCAATCAAAATAGAGATCAAGTCTCTTTGGGTAGCAATTGAATTTGAATAGCTAGAAGTGCAGTAGGCTTAATGGAGGCATGAAAATCTCACTATCTTAGATAGCCAAAGGCTTAAAGCTCTATACCACACACAATTGTATCAGGCTCGACTATCCAAGTCCTTCAACAGAAGAATAAAATATATGAGTGTGAAAGCATGAGATTAGGTGCTAAAGAAAATAAGGCAAAATGTTGTAGACCCTAGAGGGAAGTTCAGACCAAATTGGGAAGGCCCATACTTGGTCAAACATGTCTTATCAAAAGGAGCAGTTAAGTTAATGGATTCTGAAGGCAATGAATTCTCTGAACCTATCAATATAGACTGCTTGAAGAAGTACTATATCTAAAGCACACAATAAATAATCTCACTGAGTTAAAAACCTAAACGCGGTAGCTCAAGCAAAACTTAGGGACTTCCCATTAAGTTGAAAACCTAAAAATGGTAGCTTAGACAAAAATTAGGGAAAGAGAGAAAATGCTTAACTAGAAAACTTGAGAAGGCTAGTTAAGGACAGGGGTAACCTCAAATTAAAATTTGTATGAATACACCTATGCTTTTTTTAAATAATTAAAATGAAATGAGAATAATTGCCAATTTATGCAAAATTTCTTTAAAAAGTGCAACATATTTTATCATCAGGAATTACATCAAGCATGCTTTGCATTTTCTTTCATTACATGACCATGGTTCTTACCATCCTCTCTAAGCTCACTTTTTAAGATTAGCCACTATCATATAGTAAAAAACATGCCTAGATAAGTGTGAAAAGCTTCAGAAGGAGACACGCTAGGTAAAAAAAGGAAGAAAAAGAAAACTTAGCTAAATGCAAAAATCTCCAAAAGGAGACGCCTTAAGCAAAAAAGGGAAAAAGGTAGATGATAGTAATGGCAAACATCATCATCAATGATACACAGCAGGAAGCATATACAACCATTATTGTACAGGCATCATATAACATACAAGATAAATGCCCAAATACAACACCCAGAGTCCATAACCTCGAGAAAATAATACAATAAAGCAAACCACAGGCTAAAAGTCCTACACTTAGCTCCTAAAACAACTACATTGATCGTGGCTGCCATTAGAAGCAAACAATGATCCTACTCAAGCATCCTCCTCGTCAGATCCTGACTCATCACCATTCATCATAAAGGATAATAGTTGTGACTCTAGCTTACTGATATGATCATGATAAGCTACACACTCCATCTCCCATTCATAACTAGCAAGATGATGCTCAACCTACATTACATATTGCATATCATACACTCATACATAAAACATGTGCATAAAATAAATAGGTATAATAAAGAAGGCATACCTTATGAGTGGTAGCAAACTCCAAAAAGCATTGTTGTGCACTCCCTACAATAGTATACTAGTACTGACTAGAGGAGATGGGAATCTATAAAAGCAAGCAAATAAGTCAACTACCACTTACTAAATAAATGAAAAATAGGTAAAAATAAGTGGAGAACATGAACATGGGTAGCATCAGTAGGAGCAACACCCAACTAAGGAAAGCCAAGTCTAGGCAAATTGAAACTCATTACTCTGCCAAGGATATCCGTCCTAAGTAAAGACAAAGATGGCTAAATCATAAAGTCTTCAAGAATAGTACTACCAGAAGCCACACCACTAGTATAGGCTGTAGCCTTAGTACAAAATGTACCCTCATCCTCCAAAAAAAATGAGATCCAAATCTCCTCTAACTTTACTACAGATAAGTTCTCACAACTTATGTAATTATAGTTTATTACTAATAAAGTTTGCTACATACTCACACTAAAACAAGAATAAAAGCTTATTGAATAAGAAGAAGTGACTCTCCATGACCCATATGATGACCTAATCCTTAAAAATCAATTATGTATCCGCCTTTGGAAAGGGAGGTGAAGGAAAGGTCCTAGTAGCTACAACATCAATTAGCTAAGGGATCAATACATCAGCATAAGGCAAACTTGCACTCTCTAAGAGGCAAACAGTAATAAGATCATCACCACAAAGCTCATGACCCCAGAACATGTCACTAGGGGGAGGGATGGGAACTCTCCTCATATAAGGGCCATCCCATCAACAATGGACTCACTCACCCAAATACCACACTTTGTCAATGAGGCTAGAGAGCAACACTCATCTCTTTGTTAGCTGCCATGTACCCACCATCTTTGTCATCTAATGAGACCTTGCCACCCACTAGTAAAGAAAGATCTACTCAAAGGGTAATAATGAATAAAAATACCCCTAACAGGAACAACCAATACAACAAGAATTAGACATACCTAATAAGAGGATAGCTTCCTCATATAATATTGAGCTATCATGCAATTCTCAATCAAATTAGTAGTCTTCCTAATCCAGCGAGGATAATGAGGGAAGCCATTCTTTTGGAAATGCTTGATGAATGGATGAGGAAGAATCCCAAACTCATATTCCTAGATCTATCAAAATCAAAGGGTCAAAAATGATAAACCCAAAAGCAAAAGAACAGACAATATAACTCTTACTCACCTCCAGCATGAAAAAGCATCCACAAATCCTCAATCTACCTCTGCATGTTGTGTCAAGTCCCAAGTACATAGAAGTAAAGGTAGCAGTGCCCTAGCAATAGCCCAACAAGCCATCAAGATCTCTCAAGATAGGCAACAATCGCAAATCACTTGTACCCGAAGGGTTTGAGAAGATAACAACACTTAACAAATAAAATAAAAAGCAGTGAGCTAGTTGCTCTATTGAGATAAGACCATTATTATATAAAGCTCGCATGGAAGAAACAAACTTCATGTATAAAGCAAGATATGGGTAACCAGACTTCATAGTGTGACTACCCCAAGCAAATCCATCGTGAGGTGCCTATTTGCACAGTGGTAAAATAATCCTCCTCACTGAAAGGAATAGCTCTCTAGAAAAGCTTAAGCCCATGATAGCTAAAAAATCCAATGGGGTAATAGTCATCTCCTTGACAAGGAGTGGAAAGTGTGTATCATGTCTATCCATTACTCTATTAATGCATACATGGCAATTTGGCTTGATGCATATGAGTCATAAGACAATCCAACAATCACCCCATCAAAGCCCTTCCCGGCAACCATCTACTTCACACATATTGAGAGACCCTGATAATACATGCTAACTTTATTGAAATGTAATATACCTACAAGGCTACAAACAATAGGTATGCTATCAAACATTTACAAAGCTACTAAATACTAACACATCTCTCTCTCTGTCACTTAACAAGATTAAAACAATAAAGGCAGAAAAGAAAAGCATTGTGGTAACCAGATAATCATTAAAAGAAAATAAAGTAAGAGCTATCAGCCATCAATATTTATAATAATGCTAAATAAATAGTCACGGCAAGAGCTACAAAGCTACACCTATAGTAACCTCATACAGTAAAATAAATAGCAAAGCAGCCAACGAACAAGCTTCAAAAAATAAGGGCAAAGAGGGACTTACCTAGAAATGATGATGCACCCAAGAGTCTCCGAGCTATAAACAACAGGGATCGGATCTCCCCAAGAAATCCTAGATGGCCAAGAACTCTAAGCACCAGATGTGTTAATCCCTGCAGTGGACGTCCCAGATCTAATGGTCTTTACAAATTCACCCTTATGATCAACATCAACATCAACAAAAATGTCCTTTAGACCCTCAAGATTATTAGGGAATTCCATTTTATGCAGAAGAAAATGGAAGTATAGAAGCAAAAAATAGAGTAAATAGCACCCCAAACATAAAAAAGGTCAAGAAAAGTTCAAAAACACTCAAAGAAGTCTGGATAAAGCCTCCCCAAACCTCAAAAATAGCTGTTTAAATAGGCCTAGAGGGGAGGAAGCAAGTGACCATCTGCCAGGTTTGTGACCACGTGTACAAGTGCATGATCATGCGCCTCCCACGTACAGTCACCTACACTTCCCCCTTCCACGCTCAATTTTATGGTTTTATGCACACTTCGAGACTTTACAGACTCACTTCTACGTTCCTAAACTTCCATTTAAGCATAAAATATGCACACAAACTCATATAAAAGTACACTAATATGGACTCCATCTATCTAAAGACACTACGCATGCACCGCTTCCTTCAAAAAAATCAACATAAGATACAAAAGAAGAAGAGCAAGGAAAATCCACTATAAGGATATCTTACTCCAAATCATCAAAATAACATCCTCAACATGATAAATCACTACATTATTACTGCATTATCACTGCATCATTACTACATCATTATTGCATCATCACTACTACCTCATTCATATTGCTTAGAAGCACTCTCACATTGCTTAAAAGCATTCACATTGATTAGGAGCATTTTCATTGCTTAAAAGCATCCTCACATTGCTTAAAAGCATTCTCATCACTTAGAAGCACTCTCATATTGCTTCACATTGCTTAGAAGCACCCACATTGCTTAAAAGCACTCTCTATAGACAGTGGGGTTTAGTGCACATCCAAGATTTTAGTAACCACGACATTGTTTGATCTCAGTGCTCTAGAGAACACACTAACCACTGTCATAAAGACATGGCATGGAGATGAGGAGTCACCACCCAAGGTAATAACTAGGACAAATAAAAAAGGTGGTACTCGATTCCCTAAAAGAAAGCTAGCACCACAACCAGGAGATTCTGGGTACAGAATACCAACTTCTTTCAGTCTCATGTTCATTTAGAATTACTTTATCAATTAATATATTATCCTCTATTTACATGAAATTTCATATAAACCTTTATTCTAGCAATTAACTCTAAGGCAAACTAGTTATGAAAATACAAGTAAATAATGCATTCATTCAAATAAATAATCCCTAAGTTAGTCTAATATACATTAACTTTAATTAAATGAACTAAATCTATATGTTTTAATTTACAAGTGAGATAAAGACTAATGGGCCTAATTCCTTTTAATTTTAATTGAGTGAACCTAAGTCTATTTATTTTAATTCTAAAAATGGGTCTAAATCTACAAATTATGAAAAAGGCTTTAATTTAAATGAGCTAAATCTAATTAATTTTATTAAATTAGGTGGGTCTATGTCTAATTTACTAAATGTGCCTAAGTTATCTCTAACCTAAAATCTAATTAATTATGGGCCTAATGATGCATTTTAATTAATCAAACCTAATCTTAATTTAAATGGGTGGATTAGAATCTAATATGGGCTTAAGGCCTAAAACACATAAAAATAAATAAACAAGCCCAAAAAACAAATAAAACATATTAAAACAATTAAATAAAAGATCAAACAAACAATTAATTATTCCTTTTAAAAACCTAATTTTAATTAACATGCAATCCTAAATTAATCTACTTCCACCATTGATTTTAGTTAATTACCTAATTGAAACCTTAATTTTACTAACCAATTAATTAAAATAAACAAACAACCACACACAATTTTACTATTCCCATTATTGGGACTATTTCAATAATCTATTGAGAATAAAAAAATAATAATTAATACAAACCTATAAACAAAATAAAGCAATAAAATAAAAAATAATAAAAAAACCTAGAAACTATACCTCTATAAGGTTTTATCCATGGCATTCCATGGACCTCTTATGAATTTGATTTTCCAAGTATGATCATCATATGTTTTCCTCTATAATCACCAACATAAACACAAAAAATAAACAATGATTAGAGCTTAAATAAAATAAAAATAAAAAGTAAATAAAATTAGAATCAAACTAAATAATCAAATAAAAAAATAAAGGAAAGGGTAGAAGAAGGGATGATTGAACGAATGCAGTATTGATTAGCTCCTCAAAGTGTTATCAATCACCATTGTTTTTAATGGATCTTCAAAACTTGATGTCCTCCTCTTCAAAAGTCTATTGCTTTTGCTTTAAAAATAAAGAAAATCTCAAGAAAAAAAATATTGTAAAGCAAAAAATATAGAGAAGAAATATAGAGAGAATTTTTTAAAGAAAAAAAAGAGAGATCATCTAAGAGCTTCCCCAAAGAGAGTCTCCCCTCCTCCTTATATAAGAAAAGAGCCAATAGAAAAAACCCTAATCCTATGCACCTAAAAATTCCAGTTTTAAAAGGACTTTATTTCCTGAAAATCTTGAAAATAAACTTTAGAAAAATTTTTTAATCAATCAAAATTCAGGAAATATATTAAAGAAATTGAAAATTAAAAAAAAGCACGGGACACGATCAAAATAATATAATTTTGATTTGTAATTTTTTTAAAAAATTTAATTACAAAAAGATCCCTAAAGAAATCAACATTTGAAAATACATTGCACTCTATCGTACAATGCCGACTACACTCGAACATATAGTCTGAATTGAAAATACATTGCATTCGGTCGTACAATGTTTACTACACTCGATCATCTAGTGTGAATGAAAATACATTGTACTCAGTCATACAATACCGTTACACTTGGTCGTATAGTTTTAATTTAAAAAAATACATCACACTCGGTCGTATGATGTTGAAAATGCACTGTAGTCAGTCGTACAATACCAACTACACTTAGTCGTAAAATGCCAACTACACTCAGTTGTATAGTCTTGATTCTTTTATGTGATTATGATACAATCCATAATTGCTCGCAATTAGCTGCAACCCTTTCATTACTCACTGATGATGCTTTAATCTATAATTGCTCGCGATTAGCTGCAACCCTTTCATTGGTCACCGATGATGTTGCAATCCATAATTGTTCACGATTAGCTGTAACCCTTTCATTGCTCATTGATGATATTGCAATCCATAATTGCTCGTAATTAGCTACAACCCTTATGTTGCTCACTACTGATGCTGTAATCCATAATTACTCACGATTAGCTGCAACCCTTTTGTTGCTCACTGATGATGTTGTAATCCTTAACTGGTCACTAATTTTAATTAACTACAACTCTCTTATTGCTCACCTTAGATGCTACAATCCATAATTGCTTGCAAATTGACTGTAATCCTTTCATTGCTTGCCTTTGATACTATAGTCTATAATTGTTCGTTGATTTTAATTAACTGCAACCCTCTCATTGCTCACCTTAGATGTTGTAATCCATAATTGCTTGCAATTAGCTACAACCCTTTTATTGCTCACCAATGATGATGTAGTCCATAACTGCTCGCGATTAGCTGCAACGCTTTCATTGCTTGTAAATTGACTACAATCATTTAATTGCTCACCTTTGATGATGCTGTAGTCCATGATTGCTTGCAAATTGACTACAATCCTTTCATTGATCGCCTTTAATAATGCTATAGTCCATAACTACTCACGAATTTTATCTTTGGTTATTTGAGTTGAATGTTTTGAATTCTTAATACTGACTGACTTTGAATTTTGCTATGTTGACTGATTAGAATTTCTATGTTGACTGATTTCAATTTTATTGTGTTAACGATCTCTACCAATTGGGTGCTCTTTCTACTAGATTTTCAAATTCCTACAAACTTATTGAAGGTAGTTTCAATAATGATGAATGCACAAAAGTACCTTACAGTGTTGAAAATTTTACGAGAAAATTCATCACTTTTCACGAGGTAGCGTGCTCTCAATAAATCTCACTATTTTTTATTTTCATGACTATCATTTATTCACCATTCACAAATGTTAGAGGCATCATTAACCATCTTATGTTGAGAGTATGTCTTTTACCAAGTGAAGAGCTTATTTCCATACCTAATTTTAGGGAGAATTTACTAAATAAAACTCACAAAATTTTAGCATAAAAAGATCAAATTCTGAGTATCAAACAATCTTTTATTTTTGTGCTTTCCTTCCTTTTCTGAGTATTCCCCTACCTTTCTCATATTACTCAGTGTGGATACTGTTGGAAAGGTCCTTTGGATACTCATACTTATATATAGCATTGGAGTAAATAGAGCATTTTCAGCATGGTCCTCTTTTAGTATTCCCCTACCTTTCTCGTAAGCATGGATACCACCAAAGGTTTCATGTTGATACTCTTACTCATTTCTTAGTATTAGAGTAAATTATGTTTGCTCTTATTTCGATTCTCCTCTTAGTATTCCCTCGTCTTTCTCATATTACTCAGCGTGGATACTGTTAAGGGATTTTATACTCATACTCATGTTTTGAGCATTGGAGTAGATTATATACACATTTATTATTCAAAAGACTGAAATGATACTTTAAAATTCAAGCAATTTATGCTTCAATTCCACAGATTTTGCTTTTGCATTTTCTTCCCCTCATTTAGGGGCAAAGCAAGCATTAGATTGATTAGAGTTTATAAACTCTCAGCACAAAACTATTAACTGCTCATCTAAATTCTGTGAGGCTAACAAAAGAAAGCCACTATGATCAAAGGTCATGAGATAGGCTTTTCACACACGATCTTGTAAAGTGGATGAATTTACTTTCAATTTGTGAATTTTATGATTAAGATGGTTCTTCATTATAGAATCTAAGGAAACAGAGTTTTATTACTTCTCTTTATTATCCTGATGAGTGTTTTCCATGAAAGATGATACTTTTGATGAATGATTAGCATTTGTAACCTTTCCCATTCTAGTTGACATATTGGTTCTTTTCCCCTTCTTCATTCTTATTTGTACCATAAGTTAGTATGGTCTATTTATAAGGGAATAAAATTTGTCAAAATGCTGTGTTATTCTTTTGCATTCTTCCCTTTTGATTATGGTGATGATGTATTTGATCATGATGTTCATGGTACTCCACTATTAAAGTGGTGGCTTTAGGCTGTATTTGTATTTCCACCATTCCGTTAATGCTATGGTAAGGGACTTCATTCCTCTTCTTGATATCCCCTTTTATAGGGCCGATGAATGTATTATTGACATGTTTGTCCTTCTTATCACCATATTCCATACCCTACACTAGTCCAACTATTGTGGAGAGATATTCCAGATGATGCTCCCAATGAGACTATAAAGATGGATACTAAGTTTGAGAAGCCTAAATGTCCTATCCAGCCTCTTGAGGTTGCCAGGATGATGCTTTTACAAGTATCACTCCTGATGATATTCCCTCACTGGATGGGCCCTTTAGACTCTTGAGGTCTACAGTCCTGTTGAGTATCAAGTTCACCTTGTTAGTGTAACCCTTTTCCTTTCAGATGCTTCACATGTGCACATTCTGACTACCTTTTTGCATTCTTACAACATTGATTTTGAATATTAGTAGCAAAGCATTTCCATAATCCCGCCTAAGCTCAAAGACTTTATTATGTAAAACAAGTATTTCACAACAAATGTATGCAAGTGTATGCATGTTATGTATGGCATGCATGATCCTAATAGGTCTCCTGTTTGGAATAGAGCTATATTGTAGCTTAGAGTATGAGAACGAGGTCTCTCATCAATAGCCTATAGGCTTGAGTATTGAATGCTTCACTGTTGGTACTTCTAATGTTAGAGCTTCAGATGCAGTTCATCAAACTGATGACCAGGCTAGCAAGTGGAGTCCATGACTTTACATTGGAGCCCGTGATTGAGCGATGCACTGTTGAACTTTTCTCTTTGCTATTGCTTTTGCTATATGATACTCGATGTATTTATATGCTTCTTTCTACCCCAAAATCTCTTATACTGGCTTTTATACTTCAGCATCCATCTTTGCTCTTTGAATGTGGACTCAATTTGCCTTAAGAGCTGCATTTTGCCCCTAGTTCCATTCTGGATTCATTCATGCTATTCTAGCAGTCTTTTTTTATTTTCGTGTACAA
This sequence comes from Mallotus nudiflorus, assembly GCA_947683625.1. Lineage (NCBI taxonomy): Eukaryota > Viridiplantae > Streptophyta > Magnoliopsida > Malpighiales > Euphorbiaceae > Mallotus > Mallotus nudiflorus. The sequence goes on from CANTUR010000125.1 coordinate 1,278,071, forward strand.
GAGACCAAGTTCGTTCATTGCTGTTGTTGATCCTTTGAGTTATTAACCCTATTAGTTGCAATCTTATGCATTGAAGATGTAGAGGAGTGGGCAAACTGATTGAAGCGAGTTCTTAATAATGAAATTAGTTGGACTTGCTCTTCAAAGGACCCTTGAGCAAAATATAAGGCTTGATGTTGATGCCATGATTGATGATAGTTATAAGACAAGACTTGCAATGCAAGTTATTGAGCCACCTGAATTCTCAGGGTATAAAGGGATGCTAGGTTTATAAGGAAAATTACAAAGGGGTGGGAAAAAATTTAACTAAAATAGTGATCTCATAGCTTTGATTTAACTTTCATTATGTATTGTCTTTCCATTCAAATACTTATATAGTATGATAAAAATGAATATGTGATATTTGAATAAAAATTTCAAATTCAATTTTAATTATTAATTAGGGCAAAAATGAGAACATTCATTACATCACATGATACAACTCTTGTTACCAGCTAGTCCTAATTTTTCCTCTCTAATTTTTACTTTATTATTCTTTTTTTTCTTTTTTTTTCTCTTTTTCATTTTTTCTAAAATTTCATATCTTTAGAAGTTATATAATGTGATATATGTATGTTCTTTGAATATGCGTTTCTGCCTATGCTGGATGACTCTAATTGAATTAAATTTTTGTCAAACATGTATATGCAATCAATATCATAATGCATAGTACCATGAGGATGTACATTACATAAGTAAGCATGATCAAAATTTGTATCATCAATCATTAAAACAAAAAAAATTCTAAAAAAACTAAAATTTTTTCAAAGAAGACAATAAGAAATTTTATTTCATATTCTAGATGCTAGGGATGTTAAGTCTTATAGTGATTGTCCTTTAGGCGGTTGACATAATAATTATTCTTACATCTTCTTCCTAACTGTCTCCATGACTTCATCCTTATGTACCTCCATTGTGCATGTTTCTTCCTTATCTGGTAGCTTCTCAGCATCAAACTCATCACCCCATCCTATAGGCACAATTGAATCGAAGTGTATGTCAAAAGAAGGTGGTTTAGTGTAAAACACCTTATAATCGAACTTGCTTGAGGGTTGACTAAGAAAATCTTCAACTCTTTCTTCATCTTTAAGGGCATTAGGAGATTTCTCATTAGTTTTAAGGTCTAGGTCCTTAAAGGAGCTTAGTACTTCTTGCTTACTCACTCCTGAGTTGATCATCATAGTAGCTTGGGGTGGTGCATTTCGATAGTTTGGGAAAGGATTATTTTTGGTGTTTGGGTTTTTATAGTCTGTGATCTTTTCAGAGTTTATAAGGTTTTGGATTTCATATTTGAGGCTGATGCAATTATCTGTGGAGTGTTAGAGGTTTTGATGGAATTTGTTGTGCCTGTTTAGGTTATAGCCTGGGGTATTTGGATTTGGTGGGTTTAGATTAGGTAAAGGTTGAAGTAATCCTTTTTGCATTAGGCACTCTAGGAATTTTGACAAAGGTTGGTTAAAATTAAAGAATCTCCTTGGTTGTTGAACAATATTCACTTCCACAATTCGGCTAATGCTTCCCTGCTGTATGCCCCCCAGTTAGGTAGTTTCTTGCTTTAGTGCTTTTAGCAATCCTCTTTTTCTTATTCTCAATTTCCTCAGCTTGCAACCCATCATTATAAAGGTCCAAAATGTCTTATGGTTCATCATTTACAACCTCTCAACTAGATTGGGTGACATATTTCAGACTATCTTCCTAAACTGATCCTTCTCAGCTAGTTTGTTCTTCATTAATCCTGCCTTATTCATGAATCTAATCAGAAAAATTTGAAAATGATTCATTAGGATTTTTCTTGGTCAATTCCAAATCCTTGATAGATACCTCGAGCCTAGTGTTGTAGTCATATTGCTTCAGAAAAGTAATGCATAGTTCTCTCCAGTCAGCTCGGATGGACTTTTCTATCCCGAGATACCAATTAATAGCCATACCCTCCAAGGATAGTAGAAACAACTTTGTGACTACATGTAGACACCTAATTTCATGATGATGAGTTATGGATGCAATAAAAGACTCTAATGATGAAAATGTCATGAATAGGTCTTTAATACTTGAACTTTGAAACTTCAAAGGTTTGATTGCATTTTTCAAAGAAAGGATTTAATGTTTTCATGGACTAAATTACAATACTTTTTAAGGACCTAATTTCAAAACTTAAATTCTTTTAAGGACCTCTTCCACCTGGTTCTCAAAATTTTTAGGAAAAATTGAGTCCTAAGTGGTCTAAAATTCTCCTAATTGAGTCCTAATTAGTTTGAAATTCTCCTAGGACTATTTTGATAATGTTTTTAAGGAAATAGAAGTCTTTTAGGAATCAATTTATAACTAGGGTTTGAAGATGTCTTACTATATAAGGAGTGTTTTGGCTCCTTAAAAGGGGGGAGCAAAGAAAAAAAAAAGGCAAAGGAGAGTGAAGAAAAAAAAAGAGAAAATGCATAACGAAAAAGAGAAGAAAGAGAGAAGAAAAAAAAAGAAAAAAGAAAGAAAGGGACAAAAGAGGGGAAGAAAAAAGAGAAAAATCATCTCATTCTTTATAAAAAATTCTTTTTCTTAATTGATTAATTAAAGATCTTTGGAGGATTTTTGAAGAACAATATTCAAAGAACTATCAAGAAAGGTGATTTTTATGAGGAGCACTTCATTGAAATCATCCATAAGCATCATCATCTCTTTATTTTATTTTATTTTATTTTATTTCTTTTTTTATTTTTAATTTTGTTTTATAATTGTTATAATTTATTCACTAATCATAATTTTTTCTTTTTTATGGTGATTATGGAGGACTAAACTCATGAGAAGTCCATGGAATGTCATGGATAAAACCTTGTAAATTTAGTTTTAGATTTTTTATTTAATTTCTTTATTGAAATTATATTTTTTGGGGTTGTATTAATTATTTTTATTATTATTTTCTATAGATTATTGTAATAACCCAAATAGTGGGAATAATGGAATTATATGTGTGATTGCATGTTTATGTTGATTAATTGGTTGGTAAAATTAGGATTTTAATTGGGTAATTAATTAAAATCAATGGTGGGAGTAGATTAATTTAGGTTGTATATTAATGAAAATTAGGGTTTTAAAAGGAATTAATTTAATTGGTTGTTTGATCTTTAATTTAATTGTTTTGATATGTTTTATTTGTTTTTGGGCTTGTTTATTTTTTGTATGTGTTTTGGGCCCTAAGCCCACATTAGGCTTTAACTCATTTAAATTTAGGTTTTTTTTAGGTTTAATTAATTAAAAATGCATTTTAGGCCTATAATTAATTAGATTTAGGTTAGAGATAACTTAGGCCTATCTAGTTAATTAGACATAGGCCTACTTAATTTAATTTAATTAATTTAGACTTAACCCACTTAATTTAAGCCTTTTTCTTAATTTGTAGATTTAAGATCACCTTATAATTAAAACATGCAGAATTAGGCCCATTAATTTAAATACTCCATAATTTGTAGAATTAGGCCCATTTTTATAATTAAAATAAATAGACTTAGGTTCATTTAATTAAAATTAAAAGGAATTAGTCTTTAGCTCACTTGTAAATTAAAACATGTAGACTTAGCTCGTTTAATTAACGTCAATGTACATTATATTAACTTAGGGATTATATGTTTGATTGAATGCATTATTTACTTGTGTTTTCATGATTGGTTTGCTTTAGAGTTAATTGCTAGAATAAGGGTTTATATGAAATTGCATGTAAATAGAGGATAATCTAGTAATTCATAAAGTAATTCTAAATGAATACAAGAATGAAAGAAGTTGGTATTCCGTAACCAGAATCTCCTGGTTGTAGTGCTAGCTTTCTTTTAGGGAATCGAGTACCACCTTTTCAAATTTTCCTAGTTATTACCCTTGGTGGCAACTCCTCATCTCCATGCCATGTCTTTGTGACAGTGGTTAGTGTGTTCTCTAGAGCCTTGAGCTCAAACAGTGTCACGGTTGCTAAAATCTTAGATGCGTACTAAACCTTGTCGTCTACAGTGGCGACTCCACTAGGGACAAGAGATACTGATTCTACTTGTATTCTTTAGAATTGTTTTATTAATTATTATTTTATTCTTGCATTCATTTTGGATGTCCCTATAAATTGATGGTGTTGGTTTATGGTTCCATGATTCCATTAGCTTCATGGGATTGTAAATTGGCTAACCATCACTCTTTGTCTTAACTCAGTCCAAGAGAGATTATCGAGCTCATTTGACCAGAGCCACCCAAGTCCTTAAGGGGGGTAGTCTTCTCTCAAGTTTACAAAGGATGCCAGGCCCCTCTAATCTTTGCCTATGACTCAAGTCTTAAAGGAGGGCATCTTGCTAAGGGAACATTGACCTTTTACTGGACCTTAACCACATATAATGGCTTAGTTAGTTCCCCTAGGATCTACCCAAATTTCTTGTGAATGTTGCAATGAGGTATTTTTATCTATAAAGGCCCAAGCCCATACTTTATAAGCCCATTAGGACTAATAAAGATTGGGCTATGCTTTTATACCTATAAATACTATTTCTATGTTTTACTGCTTTAAGAGAGATTTGGCATGTATATCGGTCCTTGATATCCCCTGTTGATATTAAGACCAAGACTAAAAATCCTAGGAAAAGAGACTCACCATTGAATGCGTGTGTGGGAGGAATAAGGTTGGAAGGATGTATGTACACCGAACTTAACTTGTTACTTGCTACTTATTACATAGCACGTGCATCATGCATACATGCATCATACTAACATTTATCTTTCAGCCATCATAGATTCATTTGGGTCTTCCTGTGTTTGGAGTCAGTAGGGTGGCAGACTAGTGAGAACTGATTTGAGCTCGCAATCAATTGCGAAAGAGATCCTTAGCAGACTGGAAAGGAGTCCCATCAATCCACTCTACCTAGAAGCTACACAACCAAAATAGATCAAATAAATGGAACAACAAGAAGGAGGAAACTGGACCCTAAAGGATGTCAAAGGAGCATTAATGGATGACATGAGAGCGATGATCAAGATGAGTTAATATAGGCTTTAGCTAGATTGATGCCACCACCTACTGCTACCTCCTACGGCCAATCCACCTATTATGACTAATCCACCTGCTATGGGTACACCACCTGTTAACAATGACAATGCTAGGGAAATGAAACTTAAGGATGTTGAGAGTTATATAGCTGAAAAGGTGAAAAGGGAATCACTTGAGCAAGCTCAAGAGCTAGAATCTAAGCAGATGAGAGCACTAACTCACAAGATGTCCAAGATGGAAGAGTTGATAAGAGGACAAGGAATTGGATACTCATTTGACTTTGATGATATGATGCAATTTGAGGAGGACAAGTTTCCTGACAAATTCAAGATGCCACAACTATAAAAGTTTGATGGTACTAGGGACTCAAGGATTCACCTTAGTCAATACACAACTATTATAAGCACCACTAAAGCTCTACTAGCAGTAGTCATAAAGTTATTTATAATATCCTTAGAGGGAATGGCTATTAATTGGTATCATGGGTTAGAGAAATCTATCCAAGCAAATTGGAGACAGTTGTGCACCACTTTTCTAAAATGATATGACCACAATACAAGGCTTGAAGTGTCTATTAGGGATCTAGAATTGACCAAGTAGAATTTTAATGAATCATTTTCAAATTTTTTGATTAGATTCATGAATAAGGTGGGACTAATGAAAAACAAGTTGGTTGAGAAGGATCGGGTTAGGATGATTGTTTAAAATGTGTCACCTAATTTGGTTGAAAGGTTGCAAATGGTGAGCCCCAAGACATTTGTAGACCTTTATGATGATGGGTTGTAAGCTAAGGAGATTAAGAATGAGAAAAAGAGGATTGCTAAAAGCATCAAAGTAAAAAACTACCTAACTGGGGCATACAACAAGGAAATGCTAATCGAGTTGTAAGAGTGCATGTTGTTCAATAACCAAGGAGGTTCTCCAATTTTAACCAACCTTTATCAAAAGTCCTAGAGCGCTTAATGCAAAAGGGCTTACTTCAACCTTTACTTAATCCAAACCCAAACACCCTAGGCTATAACCCAAACAAGCACTGCCAATTCCATCAAAACCTCTAACTCTCCATGGATAACTGCATCTGCCTCAAACATGAAATCCAAAACCTTATAGACTTTGGAAAAATCACAGACCCTGAAAACCTAAGCACCAGAAATAATCCTTTCCCAAACTACCAAAATGTACCACCCTTAACTACCATGATGATCAACTCAAGAGTAAGTGAGGAAAAAGTGTTAAGCTCCTTTGAGGATCTATACCTTAAAATTAATGAGAAATCTCCTAATGCCCCTAAAGATGAGGAAGGAGCAAAAGACTTGTTGGGTTAGCCTTCAGGTAAGTTTGACTATAAGGTGTTTTACACCAAACTACCTTCTTTTGACATACCCTTTGAGTCAATTGTGCTAACAGGATGGGGTAATGAGTTTAATGATGAGAAGCTACAAGACAAGGAAGAAACATGCACAGTGGAGGTATAGAAAGATGAAGTCATAGAGACAGTTGGCAAGAAGATGCAAGAATAATTATTATGTTAGTTGCCTTAAGGACAATCACTATAAGACTCAGCACCTTTAGCATCTAGAATAGGAAATAAAATTTCTTATTGTCTTATTTGAAAAAAATTTAGTGTTTTTAGAACTTATTTTGTTTTAGTGATCGATGATATGAATTCTGATCATGCTTACTTATGTAATGTACTTCCTAATGGTACTGTGCATTATGATATTGATTGCATTTGCATGTTTGACATAAATTTAATTCAATTAGATTCATTCAGCATGGGCACAAATGCAAATTCAAAGAACATACATATATCACATGGTGTGACTTCTGAAGAAAAAAAATGTAAGAAAAAAAATAAAAAGAATGATAAAAGAAAAATAAAGAGAAAAAAAGGAAGAAAAAAGAATAGTAAGGTAAACAAAATTAGAGAGAAAAAAATTTAGGACTAGTTGATAACAGGAGTTGTATCATGTGATGTAATGAATGTTCTCATTTTTGCCCTAATGAATGATTGAAATTGAATTTGAAATTTTTGTTCAAATATCACATATTCATTTATATCATACTACATAAGTATCTGAATGGAAAAACAATACATAATGAAAGCTAAATCAGAGCTATGAGATCACTATTTTAGTTAAGTTTTCTTTTTTTTTTTTTTTGCCACCCCTTTTGAAATTTTCCTTGTAAGCCTAGCATCCCCTTATACCTTAAGAATTTAAGTGTCTTAGTAACGTGCATTTCAAGTCTTGTCTTGTAACTATCATTAATTGTTGCATCAGCATCAAGCCTCACATTCAGCTCAAGAGTTCTTCAAAGTGCAAGTCCAGTTGATTTCATCATTAAGAACTCACTTTAGTTAGTTTGCCCAGCCCTCCACATCTCCAGTACATGAGACTGCAACTAATAGGGTTAGTAAGATAAAGGATCAACAACAACAATGAACAAACTGAGTCTCTTGCACATATGAAGAAAAGACTACTACAATGAATTCAAAATAAAGTTGGGGGCAAAATGTAACTCTAGGGCAGCTTCCGGGCAAAACAATAAATATAACACCATAACTTCAAAGTTAGTGAAAAAGATCTTAGGGTAGAAAGGAGTAAAGTAGTAATAAAAATAAAATTTCAATAGTGCATCAGTCAATAATGAGCTCCAGTGTAAAGCAGTGGACTTTACTTGTTGGCCTAGTCATCAGTCCAATGAACTATATCAGAATCTCTGACATCAGAAGTACTAACAGTGAAGCATCCAATACTTAAGCCTACAGGCTATTGATGAGGCACCTTGTTCTTATACTCCAAGCTACAACATAGCTTTATTCCAAACAAGATACCCTTTAGGATCATGCACGTCATACATAACATGCATACGCTTGCATACATTTGTTATGAAATACTTGTTTTGCATAATAAGGTCTTTGAGCTTAGGTGAGATTGTGCAAATACTCTACTACTTATATTCAAAATTAGTGTTGTAAGAATGTAGAAAGGTAGTCAGAATGTGCACATGTGAAGCATCTAAAAGGAAAAGGGTAGCACTAATAAGGTGAACCTAATATTCAATGAGACTTTAAACCTCAAGAGTCTAAAGGGCCCATCCAGTGTGGGAATATCATCGGCAGTGATATTTGTAAAAGCATCATCCTGGCGACCTCAAGAGGCTGGATAGAATAATCGGGCTCCTCAAACTTAGCATCCATCTCCATAGTCTTATATGAAGCATTATCTGGAATATCTCTCCATAATAGTTGGACTAGTGTAGGTTATGGAATATAGTGATGAGAAGATCTAACATGTCAGAAATACATTTGTTGACCCTAAAAAAGGAAGAATGCACTCAAAACTTAAAATGAAGGCACTCTTAAAATTATTTGATTAAGAAATAAGATTTTTATCTCCTAAAATTTTTGTAGAAGATATCAAGAAGAGGAATGAAGTCCTTACCATAGCACTAATGGAATGGCAGAAATACAAATGCAGCCCAAAAGCCACAACTTCAATGGTAGAGGATCATGACTTTGCGATCAGAGATGAATCTAAAGGGAAGAATGAAAAAAAGAATAACATTGCATTTTGACAAAATTTATTCACTTGTAAATATACCATACTAACTTATGGAAGTTTGCACAGAGAAGAAGAAAAGAGAATGAAGAAGGTGAAAGGATCGATACGTCAATAAGAATGGGAAAGGTTGCAAATGCTAATCATTCATCAGAAGTATAATCTTGCATGGAAAACACTCATCAAGATAATCAAGGGAATTAACAAAACTCTATATCCTTAGATTTTATAATAAAGAACCATCTTAATAATAAAATTCATAAATTGAAAGTAAATTCATCCACTTCACGAGATCATGTGCGAAAAGCCTATCTCATGACTTTTAATCATAATGGCTTTCTTTTATTAGCCTTATAAAATTCAGATGATTAGTTAATAGTTTTGTGTTGAGAGTTTATAAACTCAAATCAATCTAATGCTTGCTTTACACCTAAACGAGGGGAAGATAATGCAAAAGCAAAATCTGTGGACATGAAGCATATATTGCTTGAATTTCAAAGTATCATTTCAGTATTTTGAATGATAAATGTGCATATAATCTACCCCAATGCTCAAAAATGAGTACAAGTATAAAATCCCTTAACGGTGTCCACGCTGAGTAATACAAGAAAGGCAGGGGAACACTAAGAGGAGAATCAAAATAAGAGCAAGCATAATTTACTCCAATGCTTAGAAATTAGTAAGAGTATCAACATGAAAGCTCTGATGGTATCCATGGTAAGTAATATAAGAAAAGTAGGGGAATAGTAAAAGAGGACCATGCCAAAAAATTGGTCTATTTACTTAAATGCTCTATATGAGTATGAGTATCTAAAGGACCTTTCCAAGAGTATCCATATTGAGTAATATGAGAAAGGTGGGGGAATACTTAGATAAGGAAGGAAAGCACAAAAAATAAATCAAAGGCTATTTTGATACTCAGAATTCAATCTTTTTATGCTCAATTTCCATGAGTTTTTTTTAGCAAATTCTCTTTAAAATTAGGCATGGAAATAAGCTCTTCACTTGGTAAAAGACATAATCTCAGCATAAGATGGTTAACGATACCTCTAACCTTTATAAATGGTAAATAAATGATAGTCATAAAAATTAAAAATAGTGAGATTCATTGAGTGCACGCTATCTCGTGAAAAGTGATGAATTTTCTCATAAATTTTCAACACTATAAGGTACTTTTGTGCATTCATCATAATTGAAAATAACTTTAACAAGTTTGTAGGAATTTGCAAATCCAAAAGAAAGAGCACCTAACCAGTAGAGATGGTTAACAAAATAAAATTAAAATCAGTTAGCATAGAAATTCTAATTAGTCAGCACAACAAAATTCAAAGTCAATCAAGAATTCAAAGCATTCAACTCAAACAACCAAAGATAAAAATTATGAGTAGTTATGGACTACAACATCATCGAAGATGAGCAATGAAGGGATTGCAATCAATTTACGAGCAGTTATGGACTGCATCATCGTCAAAGGTGAGCAATGAAAGGATTGCAGTTAATTTACAAGCAGTTATGGACTGCAGCATCATCAAAGGTGAGCAATGAAAGGATTACAGTCAAATTGTGAGCAATTATGGACTTTTGCATCATCAAAGGTGAGCAATGAAAGGATTACAATCAATTTGTGAGCAGTTATGGACTGCAGCATCATCAAAGGCAAGCAATGAAAGGATTGCAGTTAATTTGCAATAACAAAAGGGTTACAGCTAATTGCAAGCAATTATGGACTGCAAGCATCATCAGTGAGTGATGAAAGGATTGCAACTAATCATAAGCAATTATGATTGCAACATCTAAGGAGAAAAATGAAAAGGTTGCAGTTAATTAAAATCAACGAGCAGTTATGGACTGTAGCATTATCAAAGGCGAGCAATGAAAGGATTGCTGTGAATTTATGAGCAATTACAAATTGCAGCATCATTAGTGAGCAACGATTGCAGCTAATCTCGAGCAATTATGGATTGTAGCATAATCGTATAAAAGAAATCAAAACTACACGACCAAGTATAGTCAGCATCATATGATTGAGTGTGATGTTTCTATTCAATATAGACTATACGACCGAGTGTAGTCGGCATTGTACGACTGAGTACAATGTATTTTCAATCAAGATTATACAACCAAGTGTAGTCGACATTATATGATCGAGTATAATGTATTTTTAACCAAGATTATACGACCGAGTATAATTGACATCATACGATCAAGTGTGGTGTTTCTTTTTAAATTTAGATTATACAATCGAGTGTAGTTGGCATTATACAATCGTGTACAATGTATTTTCATCCAAGATTATACGACCGAGTATAATCAACATCATATGACTGAGTGTGGTGTTTCTTTTCAATCAAGACTATATGTTCGAGTGTAGTCTGCATTGTATGACCAAGTACCTTTCTCCCTATAAAAACATAGTTTGTGCCTTTGCATTTTGCTTTACGTGTATTGACACTAGCGCTAGGTGGCTATGCAACACATGTAAAGTAAGAGGGCAACTATCATACCTTAAATTTGACTATCCCCAAAGGTCCAATGATGAAACGAATCCCTGAGAATACTAGAGTTTGCTTGTTTGTAATACCTTTGAAATGTGTAACCTTAAAGAAACTGACTAACCCCACTAGTGTGAAAAATCAATCATCAAGCCATTAAGTTGTGCTTTGACCTTGCAAAATACAAATTATCATAACAATACGTGGTTTATTTTGAGAAAACTCCTCTCAAAATACTTAGCATATTAGGTTGGTGTGCATTTTGTTAGATCGAGACCTAACTTTATGGCAAAATAAAAATTGATTTTGACAAAACCAACTTCAGAAACACATTTGGAAAGCTTAAAAACCTCTAGAATTGGTCCTAGAATTGTCCAATATAACTTGAGTATCAGAGCGTATCGCTCATAAGTGCACGTAAACACCTTAGGTGTCATGTGCTAAAATTGAGGCCGAATTTGGCAAAAAAAATTCAAAAATGCATTTAGAAGGCTCAAAAACTCTAAAAACAAACCTCATAATAGTGTACGTAAAACCAGGGAAGAGTGCAAGAGCATCAAAGTGCACATGGAAACATATACGTATAAGTGTGGCCATGCGCCAAGTACGTGACCACACATACACTATATGTGACCACATGCACTTGGTGTGGCCATGCATAAAAATCTTATTTTATGTGTGTGACCACATCGTTACCACCTTGTTTTACTCAATTTTCCCCTGTGTAACATTTTAGAAAGGGAGCAAGTAGAAACACATACACATTAAAAAATTAGTCCGATCGAAGGTGTTGGAAACCCCTTTCTAGATAGTTTTTGCTCTTCCATAGCCTTTCCCTTAGGTTGTTAGATCCCTTTTCCACCAAACGTAGCCTCATCTTTATCAAAGCATTCTTCAAAGGTATACAATCTAGAAATATTTTGCTATTATTTTAAACCTCTCGATGAGGAAAGCTTGATAATATCTCAAAGCTAAAGCTTCAAAGTTCACACAAGCTTAGTCAAGTCTGAGGACCACATAATTATTTTAGCATGTTTATTTTATCACATTGCATTTTATTTTACTATCACAGCATTTAGGAATACTATTGTGCTTGTGTAATGATACTGACAATTTTGCATGATATATGAATAACATATGCTTTATTATGCTCATTTCACATCACCATTTTGCATTTTCTATTTCTGAAATCATAAAATCACATCATAAATATCAATAACGTGAAAAAGTTAATGTCTCATAATAGAGTCATCATGCTCTCGATCTAGTGATGACCTCATGCATACTTTATATTATCATCATTCATCATGATAGCGTAAATAATCACTGCAAGCATGGTCATCTTATCATTAATCAAGTAAGTTATGTAAATGATCATGTTATCCTTGTAAATTAACCATATTAGATTTACTTTTCTGCAATCTTTTCTTTTTCATACGTATTTTATCAGGAAAGCAATGTAATAAATTTTTTAGCTTTATTATCTTATACTATCTAATTTACTATATGAATGCTATATAAATTGTCATTACTGAAACTAAGGTGTTACAGTAGCTATACATTGAATATCATATAATAAGAAATAGTCAAAAAGTAAATACAATCCCTTAAACCCAAAAATCTCTATTGGGGACAATACTTGCTGAGTGACTTGATGTTGTCCCTTTCTTTTCCTGATTTTCTAAAAATTGGGTGGTGACTCCATAAAATAAAAAATGTCTCATCCCCCTAAAACCAATCGCTTGTCCCTATTTAGCAAAGTTGCCATGTCTCTCAAAAATGGAAAGTTCTGCTACATGTCCCAAACAAAATTACCCATACTATATGCACCAAGGTCACTCACAACACTCAGGGCAAACTCTCTAGAGGTATCTTTGAGATAAATTCTCAGTAAATGTCACATCAACTACACTCTAGATTTAAAGCCTTAGCACCAACTTAGTATCCTCTTTTGATAATCTCATAGGATGCTTTACCTTGTGGTAATCATCAGTCCACATCCATTGGATTTTGATAAAATTTGATGGATGCTCAACTATAAAAAATCTACGCCTCCATTTCTTATGAATATCCGAAAGCTTAATAAAGAGACTATGGTTTAGAATAACTAATAAAGAACATCAACTCCCCCTTTTTTCTTATTTAGACTATACATGTATCAGAGAATATCCAGATCCGGCTCTGTACTCTTCTTATGCATTAACTCTATAAACTCGGTCAAGATCTGATAACTGTTAAGATAAACTTGGCCAGGAGTTATGTTGTATCTATTCATAAAGCTCTTAACAAAAGGATCTAAGGGAAATTTTAACTCCTTTCTAACTAATTGAAGTGCAGAACTAGTTTCTGCCAATCCAATAGAGGGGTATGAGCTATGAAATTCTTGCTTGCGGTGTGCAAAGTGAAATCCTGAGGAATGCTAAAATGCCTTCTATACCATTTGAGCATGTTATCATCAATCCTAGACATGAAAAGGTATAAACTAACTTGCTCTCATGGAGCCATATATCCAATTCAACATAAATAAAAAAAGAAGACAAAGAGGGAAAAAAACTTCACTTGGAAGAGGAAAGAAGAATGCAGGATTGTAGAAAACACAAAGGATGCAATAGTAGACAAATAGTTAAAAGGCAAACTAGAAAGCAAAAGGCACCAGAAAAGAAAAAGTGAGGCTAGCAAAAGGACTGACTTATTTAAGAAAAAGCAAAAGGTTCTAGAATGACCATCATTGCTCTCACGGTTACTTACATCTCTCTCATACAACATCAAGGGTATTCTGGGTAAAAGAAAAGTCTACTAATCGACCAATTATCATTATGGTAGTTGAAATATCTCATCTTTTAACACACGAATAAATGTGATAGTTACATAATTCAAAATTCAAAAGAATGTCAAAAGACATGGCGGTTGATAATCCTACTTACTTCACTGCCAATTTTCCCTTTTATCAGCACTCAGGTTGCACTTCTAATGCATTGAGATTCTAAGTCTAGTAACTGAAGTTGGCACCCTTAGTTCACTTTGATAATATTGAGATTCAGCACCATGTTGTTGGGTTTTTTGATTTAAACATGTAGTTGAAATTAAAAATTTTAACCACAAACCCTAACCCAGATCCAAGTAATTCAATTAATTGATTTAAAACTAGGGTTTTCAAATCTTACCACAAACACAGAAGAGGCAAGATTTTTGTACGGCATAGAGGAGGTTCACTCTGGTGACACCTTACCTCGAGCTTTTGATTTTGGTAGTTCGGATCAAGACATCTCCAAAAGAATCTGTCCTCCACAAGCATCCACATAAACAGCCCTTAATTAAAATGAAAACTTTATGTGCTAGCACTTCTCTTGATTTCTCACAAATTAATAACAAAAACACTCTATGTTTTAGTTTTTCTAAAAGGAGAAAAATGAATTTTTGTGGCTAATAATTGAGTTAGTGAAACCTAGAGAATATAACATATTTATAGACCTCTAATTAGGGTTTCACTTACCAAAATAACTTTTTAGTAATTTCTCAATTATTATTATTATGATTTTATTTAAAATTAAATTAGAAATAATATTCTATTTATTTAAGATAACCTTTACCTTAAATAAATAAACTATTTATTTATTTCCACAGAGCATATTTGGGCTTCTCAAACCCATATCCGTTTTTGGGCCTGTTCTAAGTATGTGACCTTGTAGGTTCACATGACATTGGTAGTGGGTCTTAAATCTCTATTTAGGCCTACAAGTCATAAGTGGCCTCTAGTAAAACATTATGACTACCCAAGTCATGTGAAGTCAATAATCTGACATAACCTAATTTATAATAAATATTGTAATCCCTTTGTCACATGATATCTTGATTGAATATAAAACATATTTTCTATTATCCTTATATAATTCAATCATATTATTTATTGACTCTAAGTATACTAAGAATGATAGCTATTTATCAATTCACTTTAGCATGGCCATGCATTTTCCCCAGTCTATTTTATCAAGGGGCCCATAAATATCTTACTTAGATTAAATGAGGGATAAATTCTTTCTCAATCACTCAAATTCCTTATGTAACTCATTTCATATCCAACAACAATCTATTTAATCATCTTGTTAAAGACAATGTTAGATTGTGTCAAAATATATAATAGTTATGTAGAAATCCATGATGATTTCAAGGTAAAAGGACTAAATCAATATTATTACGATGAGAATTACTTATGACAATTATCTATGTAATATTCTCATAATGGGTCAATCCAGTACATTATTTCCCAAATAAGTACCTATGAGTTGACTTAATATCTCATATTCATGATCAGTAAAACATAATCATTAATCAACATCATACTAGCCATAACATATTGTTATGACTAGGGATAATTTGAATAGAACTCATATTTAATCTAAGGTTTTTACTATTAAGTCATATACTTGATGACCATAATAAGAATTGACTATTCAAGTAATTATCATAACACAAAATGATAATGAAAAATGCCTCTTTATTAAATAAAATGATAAAGTTAAAACATGGTCATATATGATTAACGTAGTGCATATTACTAACACATGTCATGTTGCCTTAGAAACAAGATGAGCGAGACCATATAAGTAAAATTCCATATACTTCTGTTATTGGATCAATCATGTATGCCATCTTATGCACTCAACTAGATGTCTCATATGCTTTGAGCATAATAAGCAGACACCAATCAGACCTAGGTGAAAGTTAGTGGATAATAGTTAAGAATATCCTTAAGTACTTGAGAAGGACTAAGGATACATTTTTACTATATAGTGGGCAGGAAGATGAGCTAGTTGTAAATGGTTACACAGATGCCAGTTTCCAATATGTCAAAGATGACTTTTGATCATAGTCAGGTTATGTGTTTTGTTTAAATAGAGGTGCAGTGAACTGGAGAAGTTTAAAATAAGACACCATTGCCAACTTTACAACAAAACCTAAGTATATAACTACCTCGGAGGTAGCCAAGGAAGCTATTTGGATTAAGAAGTTCATAAATGGATTTGGAGTTGTTCCTAGTATATTAAATCTAATGGACTTGTATTGTGATAATAATGGAACCATA
Organism: Mallotus nudiflorus; assembly: GCA_947683625.1. Taxonomy (NCBI): domain Eukaryota; kingdom Viridiplantae; phylum Streptophyta; class Magnoliopsida; order Malpighiales; family Euphorbiaceae; genus Mallotus; species Mallotus nudiflorus. The sequence goes on from CANTUR010000125.1 coordinate 1,294,253, forward strand.
GCACAGGCTAAGGAACCCAAATCACATCAATGATTTAAACATATACTTAGGCATTATCATTTTATTAGAGAGGGTGTGAAAATATGCAAAGTACCAACATATGACAATGTTGTTGATCCATTAACTAAGCCTCTTCCACAGGCCAAGCATGAAAGTCAAACTAGGTCAATGGGTATGAGGTAAAATATTAATTGGGCCTAGTGCAAGTGGGAGATTATTAGTGATTTGCCCTAGGCCAGTTAAGTAATAGCCATACTTTGACATTGTCATATTTCTATTTTAATAATAAAAAGGCATTTTTATTATTATTGGCTAATTCTAGTATATGAGGCATTTTTATTATTACTGGCTAATTCTAATAATGAATAAAGACTAGTATGAAGTTAACTGATGATTAAGTTTTACTGATAATGTATATGAGATATTAAGTCAAACTCATATGTACATATTTAGGGAAATGATGTACTGGATCAACCTGCTATGAGAATGCCACATGAATTATTGTCATAGGTAATTCTCATTATAATATTATTATTTGAGTCCTCTGACTTGAGATTACCATGGTTTCCTATATGATAAGTTTTGTATTTTGACACATCCCTACACCATACTTTAATTGGATAGTAAAACAAGTTGTGATTGGATGTAGAATGAGTTATATGATGAATGTGAGTGGTTAAGATGGAATTTGTCCCTCAGTTATTTTGAGATGATATTTGTTGGGCCCTTCGATGAGTTAGACTGAAAAGAAATGCATGGCCATGCGAGAATGATAAAGAGTTATTAGTGTTAATCTACTTGGGATTGAGAAACAATATGATTGAACAATATAAGGATGATATAATCGATGCCTTATATTCAATTAGGATATCATGTGACAAAAGGACTATAGTACATGCTATGTATTAGATTATCTTAGATTATCAGCCTTTACACAACTTAGGTAGTCATAATGTCTTGCTAGCGATCAATTATAACTCATGGGCTAAAATGGAAATTTTAGGCCCACTGCAACATTGTGTGAACCTATAAGGTCGCACACTTAGAATGACCCTAAAGCAGACATGGGTTAATAAGCCCAATAATTATCTCTATGTAAGATTAAATAAATAAATAAATATGTATACATATTTATATTAGTATTTATTTATTTCCTAATTTATTTAAGGTCAGAGTTATCTAAAATAAATAGAAAAGGATTTTAATTTGGAATTAGAATCAAAATAGAAAGAGAAGTTTAAACTTACCAAAATTGTTTTGGTAAGTGAAGATGTATAAAACCCTAGAAAAGATGGCTATAAATAAATCTCATTCTCTAGGGTTTATAGTTTTTTTAAAATTTAAGCCACCTTTTCTCCTTCTTCTTCATACAGTTCTTTTGTGAAAAGTAAAAACATAGAGAGAAAACATGTTGTAAGACAATAAAGGTTCTAGCAAACCTACTTTGCTTTGGATAATCTTGTTTGTGTGGATACCATAGAGGACGTGATCTTTTGGTGACTTCTTAATATGATAAGAAGACATGAAAAGCTCCAGGTAAGGTGTCACCGAAGTGAACCCCCTCTCTTCCTTCTAATGTTCTTGCCTAGAAATTATCTTAGTGAGTTTTGGAAAACCCTCTCAATCAATCTAATTCAAATTACATGGATCCAAGTTATAGGTTTTATGGTTAAAAGTTTTTATTTTTCATTGCATTATGGATCACGAAACCCAACAGTAGAATCAAAGCCGCTTATAATTTGATTAGATTGATTTTTGATATATATGATATATACATGAGAATTGAAAATTATGATTTAAATATATATATGATATATTTCATTTTGAAAAGTGTTTTCAAATATTTATCTTTATTATTTTTATGTGATGATTTAAACAATCCATATAAAAAATAATTTCGTACATTAATTAAATTAATGTTTATGGTTGTTTAATACGATTAAACACCATTTGTAGTATGAATTTTTGGAAAATACATGTGTTTTTTAGTGCAGAAATTCAGATGTATAGGTCACATGGCCATTGGTTGAGGTAAATGGTTGTGCACAGAATGGCCTCATATAAATTTTTAAAATTATACAATGCACACGGCTGTGCATATTTAGGCACATGACTGTGTGTATTTAGGCACACGGCTGTGCACACTATGTAAATCTGCATAGTATAGATACAAAGATTGTTTCCTTTCTTATTCAAGTATTGACTGAAATTAGCATGTTTTGAACATATTAATGAACCCTCACCCACTAAGCAGCTAGTGGGACCGCTTAATGGATCCGCCACATAAATCGTTCTCACCATAATAATTGATTTCAATAAAAATTAATTTATTATGCTCTATATGTTTAGTGTTATATGCATAGTGCATAACATGGCCCTTATGACCGATGTAATTGGATTTTTATTATTCATTTTAATGGGTTGTAATCTATTAAATATGGCATGTGAGTTATTTTTCATTTGTTGTAATTTTATTTTATTAAGTAGTAATAGAATAGCATAGATTACAACTTGTAATGTAATGTAAATGAAGACCCAACATGGAGACTCAAAAAGAGGCTAAAGATGGAGATCCAGAGTGGAAACTCAAAGTGGAAATCTAAGGTGAAAGGCTTAGAATGAAGAAAGTCTTATTACCTTGGATTGACCATTAATCTTCTTATTGGCTTATGAAGATCAATCTAGATTTGGGCCATGCTATGTCATATTTACTTTATTGCTTTATTATTTTGTTATGTATGAGATATTATGCATGTGATGTATGTCTATAATATAATAATATTCAAATACGGTAAAATAAATAGGAGCCCTCATTTAATATTAAGTCACCATGATGCCTCCTATATGCTTAAATGCTTGTCAAGCCTTAGATTATTATATATGGATTTGCCATAGCATGGTGTATTAAAACATCAGAGGAAGGCAAGTTGGAAAAGAGTGATTTCTAAACATTTGTTATGGTCTAACTTAACTAAGTCATGAAAAGGGATTTGGAGCTAGGGTATCAAATGGGATCTTTAGCCAGGACATGTGATGTCAAATCCCATACCCTTCCAAGAGTTACATAAGATGTAATTGGTAAGAGTTACCTGCCTAAATAACCATATCTTTAGGCGATGAGCCAAAGCTCACTTAGAGTATGGTGAAATATAGGTCTTGGCCCACTAAAATTTACAAGTTAACTTGAGAGTTATTAATTTGAATAATTTTTTATGGGATTTATAATTATGCTTTATTAAAATAACTTGAAAAAATATTGAGTACACTATATATATATTTTTTGTAGATAATGGCATTAAACATAACATCTAATTTATCATTATGATCGATCCTTAAGAAGGATAAGTTTAATAGGACTAACTTCCTTGATTGGTATAGAAACTTAAGAATTATTCTTAAGTAAGAAAGAAAGGAATATATCATTGATCAACTTATCCCAGATGAACTAGCTGCTAATGCTTCTAGAGCTCAAAAGAATGTTTATGGTAAGTATCTTAATGACTCTGTTGATGTCACTTGCCTCATGCTTGGATGCATGGAATCATAACAACAAAAGTAATTGATGGAAATTGATGCTTATACCATGATAGGTCATCTCAAGGAAATGTTCCAAGAGAAAGCCATAATTGAAAGGTTTAGCACTATAAAGGCATTACTTTCTTGCAAGTTAACTACTATAAGCTCCATGGGTTCTTATGTTCTTAAAATGAAAGGTCATCTTGAAGATCTTGACAGAACTAGTCTTAAGATCGAGTAAGAATTAGCCATTAATATTATTCTCCAGTCTTTATCGAAATGGTTTATTATGAACAATAACATGCATGGCATGAACGAAAACTGTTTCTAAATTGCATAGGATGCTTAAGACTATTAAGAACATCAAGACTACCAAGGATGTTCTAATGGTTAATAATGGGAAGGTGTGAAAAAGATGGGAAAGGGTAAAGGAAAAATTAAGGCTTCTAAAGGCTTTTAGAAGCTCAAGCCCAAGCCTAAACCTGCACACCAAGAAAAACCACCTAAGGAAGGAACATGCTTTTTCTGCAATGAGTTCGACCATTAGAAAAGAAATTATAAGCTCTTTATGGATGATTTGAAGAAGAATAAGGGTAGTGTGACTACCTCTTCAGGTATTCATATTATAGAAGTTAATTTTTATCCACTTCTGATTCTTAGATATTAGATACCATTTCTTGATCTCACATTTGTACTAATGTGCAGGGTCTAAAAAGGAGTAGAATCTTAGCTAAAGGCAAAGTTGACCTGTGAGTTGGAAAATGGAGTAAGGGTTGCTGCATTAGCTATAGGAATTTATGAATTAACTTTGCCTAGTAGACTTGTTTTGAGTTGGGAAAACTATTATTATGTACCTACTATGAGCATGAATATCATTTTTGTTTTTTGCTTGGATAAGAATGGTTTTGAATTTATTATTATAAATAATAAATGCTCCATTTATCATGATAATGTTTTCTATGGATATGCTCCACAAAATTATGGTCTTTATGTTTTAGACATAGAAGACACTATTGAAAAGTTCATCTATAACATTAATACACAAAAATTAAAATCTAATGATTTCAACACAACCTATCTTTTCCATTGTTGTTTAGCCTATATAAATAAGAAATGCATTTCAAAACTCCATCAACATAGACTTTTGAAGTCATTTGATTTTGAATAATTTGAAACTTGTGATTCTTATTTATTAGGAAAAATGACTAAGACACCTTTTATTGGACATAGTGAAAGGGCTAATGACTTGGTCCATTAAGTTTCACTACTAGAGGAGTTTATCAGTACTTCATTACTTTCATATATGAATTTAATAGATATGGCTATGTCTATCTAATGAAGCACAAGTCTGAATTTTTTGAAATGTTCAAAATTTTAAAGAATGAAGTACAAAATCAATTTGGTAAGAATATTAAAGCACTAAGATTTGATCGAGTTGCTGAATATTTAAGCCAAGAATTTATTGATTATCTTATAGATTGTGGAATAATTTCATAATTGACTCCACCAGGAACACCACAATGGAATGGTGTATCTGAACAAAGATATCAAACTTTATTAGATATGGTTTGATCTATGATGAGTCAGTTAGATCTTCCAATCTCCTTTTTGGGTTATGCTCTAGAAAATGTTGCATTCCATTTGAATAGAGTTAAGTAGTTGAAAAGACACCATATGATATATGGAATGGGAAAACTCCTAATTTATCTTTTCTTAAGATTTAGGGATGTGAGGCTTATGTGAAATGTCAAATTTTAGATAAATTAGAACCCAAATCTAACAAGTGCCTTTTTATAGGATATCCTAAAAACCCAAAGGATATTAGTTTTGGGCCCTCAATGAGTTAGATGCTAGAATGATAAGAGTTATCAATGTTAGTTTACTTGGGATCGAGAAACAACATGATTGAATAATATAAGGATGATATAATCTATGCCTTATGTTCAATAAGGATATCATATGACAAAAGGACTATAGTACACACTGTGTATTAAGTTATGTTGGATTATCAGCCTTCACACAACTTGGGTAGTCATAATGTCTTGCTAGAGACCAATTATGACTTGTGGGCTAAAATAGGAATTTTAGGCCAACTGCCAATGTTGTGTGAACCAACAAGGTTGCACACTTAGAATAAGCCCAAAGCAAACTTGGGTTAATAAACCCAATAATAATCTCTATGTAAGATTATATATATATATATATATATATATATATTAGTATTTATTTATGTCCTAATTTATTTAAGGTAAGAGTTATCTAAAATAAATAGGAAAGCATTCTAATTTGGAATTAGAATTAAAATAGAAAGAGAAGTTTAAACTTACTAAAACTGTTTTGGTAAGTGGAGATATATGAAACCCTAGAAAGGATGGCTATAAATGCATTTCATTCTTTAAGGTATATAGTTTTTTAAATGGTTAAGCTACCTTTTCTCCTTCTTCTTCTTACACTTCTTTATGAAAAGAAAAGACATAGAAAGAAAGCATGTTATGAGACAATAAAGGTTTTAGCATACCTACTTTGCTTTGGATCATCTTGTTCGTGTGGATACCGTAGAGGACATGATCTTTGAATGATGTCGTAATCCGATAATAAGACATAAAAAGCTTGAGGTAAGGTGTCATTAGAGTGAACTTTCTCTCTTCCTTCCAACATTCTTGCCTAAAAATCATCTTGGTGAGTTTTGGAAAACCCTCTCAATCGATCTAATTCGAATTACATGGATCTAAGTTATAGGTTTTTGTGGTTAACATTTTTTTTTCGGCTGCATTATGGATCACGAAACCTAATAGGTCATTTTTATAATTCTGATGGGTTAATCCCTCGAGTTATTTCTATAACACTGAACATCTTTTATTATAGGATCTGTGCATCTAGGCCCGCTTGGCACTTTATAAGTATAATATTCTAATACAGTGATTCTAAGACTCGGTACTAAGCATCATTTCTTTTCTATGACTGAGGTTGGCCACCTCATATCACTCTTCTACATCACATGCAATTACACAAGCAATCTCTCTCTAGGTAGAGGAATCAAATTTCCAAATTATTCTTCACTTTGCATTTATCATATCAGGGTACATTGAACATAAATATTCGAGCATACTTTGGGGGGGGGGGGGGGGAACTCTTGATACCCCATATATATATTCCTATTATACAGGGGTGACTTGTAAATGAAGAAAATCCAAACCAAATAGGAGTAGAATTCCCAATTAAGGAGACTTTTGGATTGGAAGAAATATTCTCCAAATAGGCACATAACTTTCATCAAAGAGGAATCTTATTCTTCTCATGTTTGAGCATCATTATCTTTATAAATAGGATCTCATATATCTCGTTCCCATTCATTCTATTCTCTTATACTCTTTGTTCTCTTTATCTCTTTAAACTCTTTCTCTACCTTCTCTGACTTAGGCATCAGAGGGTTTATGGGGATTCTTCTCACCTCTCACATTGTCCTTCATTGATTTCTTACAGGGCTTAGACTTTGGAGTTCTAGAAACAAATTATCAATATAGCAGTAAGAGTTGCTTATGTATTATTACACTTGGTGTCTTCTTAATTTAGAAAATTAAGGAGAAAAATGAATAGATTATAATTATTGTGGGGGGACATTGAGACCAATTATTTCAGAGGATATGCAATGGAAGATGCTAACGACAAACTTTTCTTGATGTTATGGGCATTTACTGATTCTAAAGTCCTTACTTCCCAAGTTTTAAAAAAAAATAGAAAAAGGAGAAATTAGGAATGATTTATTATCTAAATTAATTATGATTAATTTAAATTGATTTAAAACATTATTATAAATTAACAACAACTTATAAAGAAAACTTAAAGGATAAAAGATACTTTTGGCAGGTTATTGGTGCTCGCAACAAATACTAAAAGTATTCCCCTCTTAAGTTGATAGTCTCGTTATATGGGGAAAAAATGTACTTAAACGAATTTTTTTTTTTTTTTTTTTGTCTTTTTTGAGCCCTGTGACATGACAAACAGTGACCTCTATCACAAGAGTATATATTAAGTTACTAAATGAAATGATTTTTTTTAGAAAATAAAATGATAACTTCATTAGCTCAAAGCAGAATGTAACAAAGGAACAAGAAAATTGGGAACAATATCTTCCCAAAATGTAGGATTTGTCTAAGACATACTAGCTCTAGCTAGTTCACGGGCAACTTGATTAGCCATTCTTCTAACAAAATAGAAGCTAACTTCCAAAATATCATTAGCCAAATGCAAACAATCATCTAGCAATAAGCCAAACGTAGAAACATAATCTTATGGAGAACACAAAGCTTGAAAGACAACAAGAGCATCCATTTCTATAAGAATCTGAGTCCAACCATGGTTTTTGACCCAACTTAGAGCCACTGGAACACCCATCAACTCAGTCATTTTGGGATTAAAAATACCAGGAATAGACAGAGTACATAAAAACTTCCATCATCTCTTCTAACCACCATTCCAAAACCCGATTTATTTAAAGCTTGAAAACTTGCAGTGTCAACATTAACCTTAAGCCAACCAAGAGGAGGCTTACACCAGTAGATAGCCCTATCAGTGGCTCTACATAATTGATCAAATAAAAATTTTGAAGAAAAGATAGTCTGCCATAACTGTAAATGGACACCAGCAAAATCCACAACTTGACGAGGATTGGAATGCTTATTATTCCGGAGCAATTAATTGCGAGAATTCCATATAGCCTAGGATAACATCGAAACTAAAGGTTGCTAATCTCTATCCAAACTATCCAGTAATGTCAACAACTATAAAGAGAAATTAGTGACCCCAGTAGTATCAACAACAACATTTATCAACGACTAATAAGTCACAGCAGAGCACAAGAACATGAATAATAGTTTATGGATGTTGATGACAAACTAGACAGATGAAATCAACATCGACATGTCAAGCTCTCAAGAGAGTTGTAGTTGGCAAACAATCAGACGATGCCCACCAAACTTTATTTTTAATCTTTGGTGGGACTTTAATTTTCCGAACCTTCTTTATGACACTCCTATTAACATTAGAATGAATAGGAAAAGAAGAAACCATGCTTACATGGTAGTAACTTCGAACAGCAAATTGTCCCTTTGAATCATGTCGCCAATAAAATTTATCTTCCCTCGCACGATATGACAATGACACATTCTGGATTAGCACTTTATCCCCAGCATTAAATTGACCATCCAACAACTCGTCTTCCCATCTTCTTTCCCCAACTTGTAGTAACTGATTAACAATTGCATCCTTTAAACCATCTAGAGCTGAAGTGGTAATAAAAGGATGGGTGATATCACCAAGCCACAGATCACGCCAGATATTGATAGTGGTTCTAGATCCTACATGAACCCGACAACCAACTCTCACTGAAGCCTGAGTGGCTATAAGATTACTCCATATATAACTCGGATTCGAACCCAAAGCATCATCCAAGAAACATGTATAAGGGAAATATCGAGCTTTGTAAATTTTAGTGACTAAAAACTGCGGTTTACTGATAAGCTTCTAAGCTTGCTTTGCTAAAAGAGGAAGATTGAAATGTCTAAGCTTCTTAAACTCCATACTTCCTTCATTCTTAGGGACACACAATCTATCCCAGCATTGCCATGCAATTCCTCTACTTAAAGCTGAATTCGTACCCCACCAAAATGAATTCATCATATGCTCAATTTTAGCACAAAAATCCACAGGAAAAGGAAAACATCCATAGCATAGTTTGGCATTGTTTAGCAACAATCTTCAACAAAACTTCCTTACCAGCTGTCGATAAATTCTTCTTCTTCCATCCTTGAATTTTATGCCAAATTTGATTTTTAATAAAGCCCATAATTTGTCTTTTGCTTCGGCCTACAAAAAAATGCAAACCAAGATGACTCCCATGGCCACCTTCCCTAGTAACACCCATAATTTGTTGAATATAGGCCCTTGTATCCTCACCCACATTAGGATGAAAAACAAACTAGATTTATGAAAATTAATGCCCTGTCCCAAGGCCAATTTGTAATCCTTCAAAATAGACAAGATCTCAGTGCTTTCAAAAGCATTAGCTTTACAAAACAAGAGACTATCATTAGCAAAAAAAATGGAAAACAATAGGGGCACCCCGAGCCCCCTGAATCCCATGAATAGATCCCAAATGAATTTTATAATGCAACAAACAAGACAATCCTTTAGAGCAAATTATACACAGATAGGGTGATAAAGGATCACCTTGTCGTAAACCACGTCCAAGACAAATAGGCCCAAGCAACAGTCCATCATGAGCAATCTTATACTGGATAATAGTAACACACATCAACATGAGCTCAATCCATCTCCGAGAAAAACCCAAAGCAAGCATCATATCTTGGAGGAAACCCCATTCCATCCTATCGTAAGCTTGCTAATATCAATTTTTAAAGTAGCAAAACCACGCACTTCCTGATGCTTGCACTTTAAAAAAAACATCAACTCATATGCAACCATAATATTATCCATAATCATTCTTCCAGGAACAAAAGCACAATGAGAATCTGAGATAATATTAGGTAACACCACCTTAAAATGGTTAGTAAGAACTTTAGACACAATTTTGTATAATAAATAAGGCAATTGGTCTTAAATCAGCCATAGTTTGGGGATCTTTTTTCTTTGGAATCAAGACAATGGTGGTATCATTCAAACCCTGCGACAACCAACAATTATTCAAGAAATCTAAATAAGAGGAAGTAACATCCTCACCCATAATATCCTAACTCTTTTGAAAGAATGCTAGATTCATCTTGTTTAAATCGCTGAAATCTAAATTTTTGTTTTTAATTAATAGGGAATTCATATAATTTAAATATCGATAGACCATACAATAGAATGAAATATAATTTAATAGCTAAAATTTTATAATTAATATTTAAATGACATGATGTCATGATAACACTATATAAAGTTCTAATTTTAATTAGTAAAAACGTGACACATCCACTAAATAGGCCAATATTCTTATATAGGAATTGATTAGTGCATGGGGACAAAGAATTTGCAAGTTCAACAAAATCATTCAACATTTCAACTTTAAGGCTAAGTCCAAGTGTTGCAACAGATAACCATGCCCTAATTATCAGATGTAATAATACAGAATAAGAGACCAAAATGGAGTCATTAACGGAAAAAAAAAAAAAGTCAATCATCCTTAAATAGGTGATTTCAAAATATTGAACTTCAATCATTGCAAGAATATTATATTAATTCATATGCATCTCATAACTCAAGATACAATTACATCAACATTCAAACAAAAACAGCTTCTTCAGCCCAACAAAAACATATCATATATATGCATGTTGCCTCATTTGGCCATTAGCTTTACGTGCATACACTACCAGAGAAACATTTTAGTTATTCCTTTCATGGAGACTTTAGTTGACTCCAACTTATGTTTAGTTGTCATGACCGTTCAAATTGAGGGTAGGTAATGGAGAAGATAGGTGGAAATAAAAATGTGAAAGGTAGAAAATTAAGCAGAAAAATGAAAATAATTGGCAAACGGATTGCGACGGTGCTGGAATAGTGAAACCAAATTATTTTACAAAATATGCAATGGAAGATGCTATCGAAGACTTTTTAATGTCTGTGTGTTTATTGAGTTTAAAGTCCTTTTTTTCAAGTTTTTTTTTTTTTTTTAAATCTCAACAGAACCATTATTCTCGAGAAAAAAAATCTCAACATAAGCGTAATTGATAAAGGGAAAAGTTCATGGGGCATAAATTTGGCAAAAAATTCACTACATAAAAAGATAGTTAAAGGGACAACAATTGGGGCCAAGATGAAGTTAATAGTCCCTTATTAGATTAAGTAATTGAATAGGGGACTAAATAAATAACCGTCTCCTAATCATGGTTTTTTTTTTTTCAATTGGGGACAATTTTTGTTTAGAAAAATTAACAGTGGATTTGTGGACAAACCTTTTTAGGCAAAAAAAAAAAAAGCGCAAAAAAAGAGAAAATATGGCGGTAATTTTTCTTTTTCATAATCTAGTAGTAGTTTACTATAATTAAAGGACTTGAATACTTGTATTTGAAACTTCTATCATTCCTACTCATTCTCAATTTCCAAGTTGCTGGGAATAAAAAAAAAAAAAAAAAAAAAAAAAAAAACTGAATTGGAGCTGATCAGAAGCAGAAAACGGGTGATAGTTTATGTTTTAAAACCAAAATTTTATTTATGATGAATGTAATTGTTTAGAAGTATGACTTTGCTAATTAGCCTTAGCCTTTGCTTGATAAGAGATATAAGGGGACTATTATGGGGGACCATTGAGTGGCTTTTAATAATTGTATTTTTCGTATTTGGTTGATTCGCTTTGAATGTCAATCTTAGTTGATTAATTTTTATTTATTTTCGTGTGTAATTTAGCGGCAATTACCACAAAACTTTGAGATTAATGATATTTGAATTAAATTTCTCATATTCTTGCTCCTTATTATTTGTGTTACCATTATTTAGGCTCGAATAAAAAACTTGTGGTTTGGAGAAATTCATAGGCACAACGGGTAATTTTTTTTCTTAATGTAATTTTTATGCTAAATTTGATTGTTAAAAAAGCCATGTTTGTTGCCAATTAGCTGTTCCTTTACTGCTTTGATCATTATTAATTTTGTATGATACATCATTATGTATATGCATTCATATTTCTTTATTTTTACATTGCTAAATGTTGAGAAAGGGGTTTAATTTGTATGTTAACAGACAAACCCATCATAGTTTTTGGAATTAGATTGTTCTTTCATATTGTTATTTTAGTAAGGCGGCATTCATTAAAAATTATATCTTCACAGTTGATGTAGCTTTTGTTTGTTGATTATTTTATTGTAGGTTATGTCAACTATAAAGAAACACCAAGGAATTAATAGGAAAATACCGACATCACTACAAAGGAGGTAACGATTGCAGAAACAACAGATTCAACTCCCTCCTTCTCAATCTCAGTTCAAAATAGTGTTGAAAGTCTACAAACACAAGTTGGTGCTCAAATGTCACAAAATTTACATGGTAAGAATTATAAATTAATATAATAATTAGTTTGTTATTGATTTAATTATTTGTAAATTTAAACATTGTTTTTTTTTTTTTTGTCAAAGTTACTACAAATCTAGATAGTGAGATGCATAAAAATCAATTATAGAGACAACCATTGCATTCATTTTAAATTGATGGAATGGTGAATATTTACATACCAGTAGGTAGGAATTATAGATTTCCGAATAGAAATACAAAAATCCGATAAGATTTTTAGCGGAGTTTTTATTTTATTTTTGAGAAAAATACGTTTATTAATTTTCTGATTGGTTAAAAAAATAAAAAAATAAGTAAAAATAAAAAAAAATTTAATATATCCTATTTTATGTGTGTTTTATGTGTTTTTTTCCGTGTGTTTCAGATACTTTATTTATCTTTGTTTTGGAATAAATCACAGGGAAAAAATTATCAAAAATAAATAATTTATCAAGAGCTGTACACTCTTAAGACTGGAGGGGATTTTAATTAAAAAGGCAGAGGGAGAGAGAGGGCGGGTCATCTCTTTTCTAAAAACCTACTAAAAAAAATGTTGCTTTGAGAGAGAAGTTTGAAAAAAAAAAGAACAGAGAAAAAACCTACACTGCTTTAGTTTCAAAAAGAGAGAGCATTCCAAAACACATTATTGAGGTTTTTGAAATAAACATAGTACATCCAGTGATATCCAAAATCAATTCAAAAGTCAAATTTCAACGGTGATTCTCACTCTAAGGGGCAATCAAACTGCACAGCATCATCCTATTTCTTCTCTCTCTTTTATTTTATTCTTTTCTTTGATTTTGATTTCATTTTATTATTAGATCATCTACTAATTCTTTTTATTCTATTGTGCATTTTGTTTTTGTAAATTTGGCTGTGATGGGTATAATTAAAACCGTGGGGTGAATATGTGAGAAAAATTCAAAAAGATCTATGTGATGCCATGGATTTAAATATGTATCCATTTTTATTAGATTTTGGTTTTTTTTTAATGTTTTGTGTTTAGAATTAGTTTCACTAATTAGATCCAATTCAATCCTATTTATTCCTATAAAATTAATAGTTTTAGGCCCATTTGTTTAGAATTAAAAATTGGCAGACATAAACTCACTAATTTATTAAAATATAGGCCCACCTTCAGTTTTTTATTTCATTTGTAAATAAATTATGTAGACTTAGATAACTTTAAATAAAATTAAACATAGTTTAGATTGACTTAGGGACATCTCACTCTATATGAATACAGTGTTTTATGTGCTATTTCATGATCAGTTGCCTTGGAGTTACATGGATGATAATTAGGGTTTAAAATAAAATTGCATGTAATTAGAGAATAAGATAGTAATTCATAAACTACTTTTAAAGAACACAGGACTAAAAGAAGTTAGTATTCTGTTCCTAAAATTTTCTGGTTGTAGTGATAGTTTTCTTTTAAAGAATTGAGTACCACCACTTTCAATTGGTCCTAGTTATTATGTTAGGTGGTAACTCCTCATCTTCACATCATGTCTTTATGATATGATAGTGTGTTCCCTAAAGCCCTAAGTTCAAATAGTATCACGGTTGCAAAAATCTTAGACGCGTGCTAAACCCCATTATCTACAGTGGCAACTCTACTCAGGATAAGAGATATTAATTTTACTTGTGTTCTTTAAAATTATTTTATTTATTATTATTTTATTCTTGCATTCATTTGCATGTGCCTATAAACTGATGGCATTGGTTTATGATTCCATTATTCCATTAGCTTAATGGAGTTGTAGATTGGCTAACCATCACTTTTAGCCTTAACTCGGTCTAAGGGAGATTACTGGGCTCATCTGACCAGAGTCTTTGACCCAAGTCTTAAAGGGGGGTAGTCTTCTCTTGAGTTGGTAAAAGATATCGAGCCCCTTTAACTTTGGCCTGTAACTCAAGTCCTAAAGCAAGACATCTTACTAAAAGAACCTTGATTCTTCACTAGACTTAACCACATATAATGGCCTATTTCTTTCCCTTACGATTTACCCAAATTTCTTATAATATATTGCCATAAGGTATTTGTATCTATAAGAGCCCAGGCCCATATTTTTTAAGCCTATTTGGGCTAACAAAGATTGGGCTAGACTTTTATAATTAGAAATATTATTTTTGTGCTTCATTGTTTGAAGAGAGATTTGGCATGCACATTAGTTCTTGATATCCCCTGTTGAAATTAAGGCTAAAACCAAAAATCCTAAGAAAAAGACTCACCATTGAATACATGTGTAAGAGGAATAAGGTTGGAAGGATATTGTAAACTTGATTGTTACTTGTTACTGGCTACTTGTTGCATGGCACGTGTATTATGCATGCATGCATACATATGCATTATACTAACACTTTATTTTTAGTCATCATAGATTCATCTAGGTCTTCATGTATTTAGGAACGAAAAGGTGGTAGACTAGTAAGAACTGATTTAAGTCCAATATCAGTAGCTAAATAGATATTTTGAAATCTAGAGAAGAGCCCTATCAATCCACTTTACCTAAAAGCTACACCAACTTAAGTAGAAGAGATGGAACAACAACAAAGAGGAAACTAAACCTTATAAGACATTAAGGGACCTTTGATGGATGACATGAGAGCCATGATGCAAGATGAACTGAGACAAGTCTTAGTTGGATTAATGCCACCTGCTATTGCTATTCTACCACCTATAATTGAATAAGCACCTGGTGCTGCAACTATCCCACTTGTTGAAAATGCTCCACCTATTGCTCCTACACATGTACCTATTGCTCTTGCTTTTATTGATAACACTGGAGGCCAACCTATTGTTAAAAACCCACTTTTTACTGAGTGAAGCTTGAAGATATTGAGAACTACATGGTAAAGAAAGCAAAAAGGGAATCACTTGAATTGACCTAAGATTATAAGTCTAAGCATATACATGCACTAACTCAGAAAATATCCAAGATAGAGGAGCCGATAAGAGTACAAGGCATGGGATACTCATTTGATTTTGATGATATATTGTAAATGGAATATAATAAATTGTCTGAGAAGTTTAAATGGCTTACTTGTAAAATTTTAATGGAATAAGAGATCTAAGGATCCACTTTAGTCAGTGTACAACAACTATAAGCACCTAGCCCCATTAGCAGCAGTCACTAAGTTATTTGTATTATCCTTGGAGGGAATGGCTGTGAACTAGTACCATGGGTTAGAAAAATCTATCCGGGTTTATTGGAGAGAATTATGCATTGCTTTTTCAAAATAGTATAATTATAACATCATATTGGAGGTATCTATTGTAGATTTGGAACTGACTAAGTAGAAATTTAATGAATCATTTTTTGATTTTCTTACTAGATTCATGAATAAGGTAGGATTATTGAAAAACAAACTGGCTGAGAAAGATCAAGTTAGGATGATAGTTCGCAATGTGTCTCCTAATTTAGTTGAAAGGTTGCAGATGATGAACCCTAAACTTTTATGGACCTTTATGATGATGGTTTGCTAGCTAAAGATATTGAAAGTGAGAAGAAAAAGAGCTTTAGAGGTACTGGAACCCGAAACTACCCAACTAAGGGCACACAATAAGGAAATACTAGCCAAACTATAGAAGTACATGCAGTTAAACAACTAAGGAGATTTTTAAATTTCAACCAACCTCTTTCAAAAGTCCTAGACCATCTGGTACAAAAAGGCTTGCTTAGACCTTTAACCTTTTCTAAACCATGAAACCCAAATGTCCTAAGCTATGACCCAAGCAGTTACTATAAGTTTTACCAAGTTATTGGTCATTCCATAGATACCTGCATCTACCTAAAACATGAAATTCAAAACCTTATAGACTCTAAAAAAATCACATACCTTGAGAAGTCAAATATGAACCCAAACACTAAAAGTAACACTTTCCCAAACTACCAAAATATTCCACCCCTAGCAACAATGATGATTAATTCAAGAGCTAGTGAAGAGAAAGTGCTAAGCTCCTTTGAGGACCTAAACCTTAAAGATAATAAGAAATCTCCTAATGTCTCTAGAGGAATAAAGGATCTGTTAGGGCAACCTTTAGGCAAGTTTAATTACAAGGTGTTTTATTCTAAGCCACTATCTGCTAATATTCCCATTGAATCAATCATGCCTATACGATAGGGTGATGAGTTTAATAGTGAGCTAGTGAAAGAAGAAAAAGAATCTAAGACTCCTAAATAGCCACAAAGAGGAGTTAAGGATTTGTTGGGTTAGCCTTCGGGCAAATTTGACTATAAAGTATTTTACTTTAAGCCAGCTTCCAATGATATATCTATTAAAGAAATTGTGTCGATGGGATGGGGTGATGAGTTTGAAGATGATGATCCAAATGTAAAGAATAATGAATCTTTAACTCTTGAATAGTAACAAAAAAGGGTTAAAGATCTATTAGGTCAATATTTATATAAGCTTGGCATTGAGAAGTTAAGCAAAAAAGAAACATGCACGATTAAGGTATGGAATGAAGAGAAGAAAGATCAAGTTATTGGAGTTATTAATATCTTGTATGACTCTAATGAAGAGAATCCTAGGGGGTTTGGATGTGGGCAATGAGCCTAAGATAAATTATATTACTAGAAGTGGTAAGAATTACAAGCCAATTGAAAGGAAAATTAAGAAAGCTACAGAAAGAGAAGAGGTTGACGAAGAAAAAGCACAGGATGAACAAAAAAAATATAATCATAAAACAACTTAAGAAGGCCAAGGAAAATATGAGCATTTAGGAGTTGTTAATGCATTGAATCAATCATAAAAAAAAAAAGCTCTTGTCAAGGCTTTATCAAAGATGAACATTGAGATCACTGCTATGCCTGAGGCTATAGTTGTGAAAATCATAGAACATAACCATAGTTGGATAACTTTCTTAGATTAAGATCTACTTTTTAGAGGGTATAAATTGTAATAAAGCATTTTTATTCCAGCTGAAGTGAGAGGGAAGAGGACAAACTTTGTAATGGTAGATAATGGTTCTACCATTAATATGTGCCCATTGAAAATCTTACCTAATTTGGGTCTCTAGGCTGATGATTTAGCAAATTCAAACCTCATAATCAGAGCTTATAATAAT
This sequence comes from Mallotus nudiflorus, assembly GCA_947683625.1. Lineage (NCBI taxonomy): Eukaryota > Viridiplantae > Streptophyta > Magnoliopsida > Malpighiales > Euphorbiaceae > Mallotus > Mallotus nudiflorus. The sequence goes on from CANTUR010000125.1 coordinate 1,311,885, forward strand.
AGTATGTAAAGGGTACATTTTGAGCTCTGGTTAAAACAAGACCTGTAGAGTCGACTATTGATTTCACTATATTGGACATCCCTATTACATATGCCTTATTATTGGGGAGACCATGGTTTCATGCCTTGGGAGGAGTACCCTCAATCGTGCATCAAAAAATAAAATCCCTTATGAAGGAGAAGTTATGACTAAAGAAGTTGGAACTAGCAAAGCTATGGTAGTAATAATTGATATCTAGAACTAAGTGTGTGCTCCTCTAGGTTTTCAAGTGGCTAGAATATTTTATGGAACTGAGATGAATTTGAGAGTTACAAAGATGATAAAAAAATATGAACTATCATCCTAGACATGGATTGGGGAAGAGTGAGCAAGTCCATAACTCCTAGCTTTCAAAAGTCAAGATAATACAACAAGATTGGGTTCTATTAGGAGAGGATATAGTAACAAAAGAGCAAGGAAGATGGAAAAGGCAAAGAAGAAGTGAGACACACCTTCCTATCAGCACTCTCATTAGATGGGTATGACCTTAACTCATCCAACTTAAGCACAGATATGAACGAGCATCACTTCTTAACTGAATTTAACCATTCATAAATACTAATCTAACTAAAATTGCAATCATAAATAGTTTAACTGCATCATTAAAACAAACAACTCCCTTTATAATCTAAATACATAACTATCAAAAATACCCATTTTCTAAATTCTATTCCAGAAGGCATACATATAAAACCAAAATTTACAAGGCTTTATAAATAACTTTATGATTATTGTTCCTATTCTCTTCACTTTCACAAATTAACTACATAAAACTTAGCCACCTGTGATAACCTCGGATGATTCATTGCACTTCAAGCTATAATTGTATGGATACCCGTAAAAGCTAATTATTTTGAAAAGTTTACTCGAAAAGAGAGAATATTACAGAACAATCCAAATTAGGACAAGCATTACAAGTAATTATTTTATTATTACATTTGCATTTACTAATAAAACTTATATAATTATATTTATAGATAACTTATTTATAGCTTACAACTGTTCCTTCGTAGTCTAGACATAATAAAATATTTTGCATAAGCCAGTTACACTTATGCAACTCTCAACATTTATTAAAGTTTAATATTTAATGACTTAAACAACATTTAATTCAACTTTATATTATATTGAATACATATAGAAAGGGTTCTCAATCCAATTTAATTCTTAAAAATATTTAAAAAAATATTCTCATAAGATTTAGAGCATTGTACGACATGTATAAATAGATATCAGTGTGGCTAGTACTCACACCACCACTAAAGGTAACACATGTCAATATGCATACGAATCAATTTCAATATAATATTGCATAATGTACCTCAACAGATCATGAGCCTCTTGTCCCAAGGACTTAAAATTATTGTGTCACAACACGGCCATAACAAACATTTTATCAATTCCACACTTCACATAATGAAAGGTTGTGTCCCAGACACCTTGCCAAATCACTAACCCTGCCATAACCTAGGTATGGACTTACTATCTCTTAACACATGCACTTGTGCTAAAAAATTCCTCTTCATCAAATATTCATATGAGCGAACAAATCATTATCAATATTCACTTCTCTTCATCATATATATACTTTCATGAAAAAATACACTTTCCTAATATTATTAAATTAAATATTATAATTAATTTATTATTATTATTCCAAATTTCCATAGAAGCTTAAAATTTATTAAATCAATCAACTGATCTAAATATGTAGGTGGTTAGTTGTATTTAACTTTGTTCTATTTGGTATTTGATTATCAAGTAGCCTTTTTGCAAAGCTTTTTCACGTTTAATATTTCTCAGATAGTTGGCTAAAATAAGAATGCCAAAAACAATAGAACTCATTGTTCACCAAGAGTTAAATTCATTTAAACAACGAATAAACCAAGGTAAGCTTTAAATTTATAGCAAAAAAAAATGAGAGAGTTGGGAATTCACAAATTAATTATTCCACAAGAGCATAGTTTAAAAGTTAATTTTAGAAAAGAATACCACTAAGGCCAACATATCATAGATTCGACAAACAAAAAGTTCCTAATAAACAATAAAAATGTTTTGAACTAGTTGAGGATCAAAACAAAAAAAAAGTTATAAGAATTCAATTACATAGAATGAAGTTAAATCAAAATTTAAGGATTACTAACAAAATGTTCAAAAATTAAGAATTTAAAAGAGAAATTATTAATGACTCAACTCATAGCAAAAGTTGGTAATTTTATAAAGAACCTGCAGCCCTAAACAAGGTCGATTTGGTTCTGTTATTATGTATCTATATATATATATATATATATATATATATGGTAAATTACATGTTTAATTCGGTAAGTGTATTCTTTGGCTGCAGGTGTACTTTTCTCTTCTATTTCCTTATGTTGTTTTAAGCTACTTTTAATTAAACTTTTTAGGTTGTATTCCACACTTCTTCTCCATAAAATTCTACAACTAAACTTAACATGTATAACAATAACTTAATTAGCTAAAAGATTATAAAATTTATGGTGATTCAAGAGGAATTATTCTAACATGATTCAAGAGGAAACTATATAATCAAGTTTCCAAGGAGATAACACAAGAAACAATGAACTCTATGGCTGTTTAGGAAACAGAATTTGGCAGCAAGTTCAACATTGCTGAGCAGCAAATAAATGACAAAAATATTTTTATAAGATTCAAGGTTATTCAAAATATAGACAATTTGATAAGTTTTCGAGTTTATCTTATTGAATAAATCCATCGACATATTCTCTCATTTGAGAATTTTCAAAAGTCTAACCAAATAAAATATATTGACAACTTGTATATGTACTCATTTCTCTGTAAATTCCTTAGCAAATATCAAAAGTAAGTGGTCAAATGTCAAAATTAGGTGAACAACCTACTTGCCAAATATCATAAGCAAGTGGCAATCACTATAAATAGAGGACATTGTATGGGCTTCGTTAGTGTGTGATATGGTGTATGAGTGTTGTGCATGAGTGCATGAGAGTGAAATAATAAAAAGTATGTGCCATGTGTTGTAATGTGAGTATAAGAGTGTGGGTCATAAGTTAAGTGCAAAGGTGTCTTTAAGTATATAAACAATATATGAGTATTTTGTGAGAATTTTTTGTAAGGTGTGTACAAGTATATTTTTTTTATTAAATTTTCTTTATTATAATAAAAGCAAATTTATTAAAAATTAGTCCTCCATATATTTAATAAGTGGTATTAGAGTGGGCGGTCAGGGACCGACTAACAAGTGCACTCAGAGCAAGCGATCGAGGATCATGTTACATCGAGGTGTCGCTAGTATGTAGTCTGGGACTGTAAAGTTCATTGGTTTGGAAGTAAACTTACGTGGTTGATTAGAGTTAATAAATCAAGTCACAATGGTGGACATGACTACATCAGTAAGTAGTCTTGAAAAACATAATAATAATAATTATAGCACTTGGAGTACTCGTATGCAATTTTACTTGCTCGATCAAGATTTATAGGAGATTGTTATAGGCAATAAGACCTTACCTCCAATAAGTCAAGATGATCTTAAGAAGTGGAAGGTTAGGGCTAGAAAAGTAATGTATGTTTTGTCTGTAATAGTGGAGGATGATTTGTTATAATATATCAAGGAAACAAATACATCTAAAGAGTCTTACAGCATTCTTGTTGGATTATTTACTCGGATGAATAATTCCAAGCTCCAACAACTCGAGAATGAGTTATTGTCAATCTCACAATAAGACATGATGGTGAGTGAATATTTCGCTAAAGTTAAAGCTTTGTGTCAAGAAATTTCAAAATTAGATCCTTAAAATAAAATCACAGAGACAAGGATAAGGAGGATCAAAATCTATAGGTTGCATCCTGACTTTAATGCACTCATCACAACAACTCATGGATAGGCTAAGGAGCCAACTTTAAATGAGTTAGAAAATGTATTGCTAATCAAGAGGCTTTAAACAAGCAAATGGCTAAAGTCTCAATCAAAGAATATGAGAAAGCCCTTTTTAGCAACAAAAGAGGTAAAGATTGGAAGGCTATGAGTACAAACTTTAAAGGCAAGCTGAAGTAGGAAGGATGATAAAAATGTTAACAAGGAAGGAGTTGGCAACAAAGGGGAGCTCATCATAACCACTAATTGAAGGACAAAGAAAGTCACCGTAAGAATGACTAATGTTACAACTGTGGCAAATAAGGCTATCATGCTCAAGACTGCAGGTATAGGAGAGCCAAAGAAAATGTTACAATGTACTTCCAGTCCCAAGTTAAGAGTGAAGATCAATGGGATTTTCAAGCTTTATGTGCCATTGTAGAGTCAGTCACAAGCAAGTCTGGTAAGGCTACATCATCTATCACAAAAGAGGAGCAAGCACTTATCACTATTTGTGATAAACTTATAAAATATAATGATGATTGGATAGTAGATTATGGGTGCTCTAACCATATAATAGGAGATAAAGGAAAACTTTCAAGCATGTCAAAATATAAGGGGGAGCGAGTTATTGTCACAGTAAATAACTCAAGGCTACCCATTACTCACATCAGCAAGACAATGGCAGTGCCTCAATACAATGCGAGAAGGGTGCAGTTGAATAATGTATTCCATGTACCTAGGATAAAGAAGAACTTGATATCAGTGCCACAATTGACATCCTCAGGAGATTATATGATGTTTGGACCTAAAGATGTAAAGGTTTATTGAATCCTAAAAATTATAAGCACACCAGTTATGGAGGGATAAAAACTAGAGTCTGTCTACATAATGTCAGCATAAATAGCTAATGTAAATAAAACTAAAAGGAATGAGATAGTTGATCTATGGCATGCACGCTTGGAACATTTAAACTATTATAAGTTAAAGGTGATGATGAAGAAATCTATACTAAAGGGACTTCCTCAACTTGATGTTCTAGACAACACTGTATGTACTGGATGCTAGTATAGAAAAGCATACCAACTTCCATATGGAGATTCTCTATACCTATAAAGGAGTCTTTTAAGCTGATCCACTCATATGTATTTGGCCTGTGAAGTAACCATCCATAAGTGGCTTTTGATATATAATAACTTTCATCAATGACTATTCAAGGTACGTATAGGTGTACTTTATAAAGGAGAAATCTGAAGCTTTAAGCAAGCTTAAGAGTTTAAGGAGACAGTTGAAAAAGAGGTTAATTGAAGGATTTGTTGCCTTCATACTGACAATAAGGGTGAATATACTTCACATGAGTCCTTCAAGTATTTACAAGATTGAAAGATATGTCAATAGCTAGTTTGTCCTAATACGCCATAATAGAATAGAGTAGCAAAAAGGAAGAATAGACAACTTGTAGAGATATGCAAAAGTATGCTACATGTAAAGAATGTTCCACCTTATTTTTGGGTGAACTGCATAAAGACAGTTGCACATGTGATTAATAGGATACCACTAGCACCATTTGGATCCATTTCACCCTTTGAGAAGCTAATGAATATAAAACCCACTGTAAGTCATTTTTCAGTTTTTGGTTATGTATGTTATGTTTTTTCATACCATATCATTTATGAAGCAAGTTTGATAAGAAAGAAATAAGGTGCATCTTTGTGGGTTATAATGATCAACAAAAAGGGTGGAAGTGTTATGATCCTACAATAGGGAAATGCTTGACATCAAGAAATGTGATATTTGATAAAGCTTCATCCTAGTAGTCACCTTAAGAACTAGTACTGCCAAACTCAAAAGAAATTAATTAGAAGTTATAAGAAAGAATTGAAAAAGATGAAGTAGTTGAAAAGGTGAAGAAATCACTTAAGAAGAGATACTAGAAGAAGAAATAACCAAAGACAAGTCACAAGTCAAATTCCCCATGGCACATAGTAAAGCATCAGTAGACACTGGAGGCACCATGTCCAAACCAACTTCAGGAGATTCAAGAGGATGAAGGTGTAGTAGAATATAGACCGCATTTGAGAAGAGCATCAAGAAAAATTAAAAAAGAATCCTAAATATGCTAATGTTGCACTTGTTGAAGAAGAAAATGCAAAAGAGCCTACAACATACGAGGAATCATCCATAAGCAAGGAATGGAGGAAAGCTATAGAAGAAGAAATAGATGCCCTAAAGTAAAATGAGACTTAGGATCTAGTGCCAAAGCCTGAAGATGTAAAACCCATATCCTATAAACGAGTTTATAAAATAAATAGTCATCATAATGGATCAATATAGAGGCATAAGGCTCGTTTGGTGGCTTAGGGATTCTCACAAAAATATGGATTGGACTATAAAGAGACACTCAGTCTGATGGCAAAGATTAAAATGGTATGTGTTCTATTAGCATTAGTTGTATATAAGAATTATAAACTTTGACAAATGGATGTGAAGAATGCTTTTCTATATAGAGAGCTAGATCAATAAATATATATGGAATAGCCACAGTAGTGCAAAAGTAAGACTCATCAAACCTATGTATGCAAGCTTAAGAAGACACTCTATGGATTAAAGCAGGCACCAAGAACATAATACGAGAAGATAGCAAAGTTCCTAATTTAAAGCAACTACACAATAACATAAGAAACTCTAGTTTATTTGTGAGAGCTTGACATGGAAAATTGGCAATAATACTAGTCTATATGGATGATCTTATCATCAGTGTAGATGACGAAGCTGAGATTCATCAAATTCAAGCAACTTATGAATACCCTTCCAGATGTAAGCTTTAGGAGAGTTAAAGCATTTTATTGGTCTTGAAGTCAAACAAATGGAGGATGGAACCTTTTTATGCTAATAGAAGTATACTAGAGACCTCTTAAAGAAGTATGGAATGCTAGAATGCAAGCCTATTTCAACACCGGTGGAGGTTAATACAAAGTTATACTCTGCTGAAGGAAAGGACTTGGAGGAGTATACAATGTAGAGACAATTAGTTAGCAGTCTAATCTATCTCACTCTCACGAGATCAGATATAGCATATACAATGAGTTTAGTAAGTCAATTTATGCAAAATACAAATAAGCCTCATTTAGAAGTTGTGCAAAGAATTATGTGATATATTAAAGGAACAATTGACTATGGTATATTATATAAAAAGGATGCAATAAGTGAGATGGTTAGATACTATGATACTGATTACACTGGAGATCATGATACAAGGCACTAGACTATAGGTAATGTGTTCAATCTTGGATCAGGACCTATCTCTTGGTGCAGTAAAAGGCAACCAACAGTGTCATTATCGAGTATCGAGTCAGTGTATCGAGCACTATATATATATATATATCACTTTGTATGAGAAAAAGTCCTACATGGAGAAATCAAGATGAAATAAATTAACATGGAAGATAAGTTATGAATATATTCACTAAAGGACTAAGTGGTGCAAAGTTTAAAAATTTTGAAAGGCAATTTGGTATGGTAAGCAAGCATATATAAAAAGAGAGTAGTCGTTAAGGGGGAGTATTGAATAAATCCACCGACATTCTCTCTCATATGAGAATTATCAAAAGTCTAATAAAATAAAATATATTGACAACTTGCATGTGTACTCATTTCTTTGCATATGTTAAAGTAGGTGACCAACTTCCTTAATAAATATCAAAAGTAAGTGGCCAAGTGTCAAAATTAGGTGAATAACCTATTTACCAAATATCAGAAGCAAGTGGAAAACTTTCACTATAAATAGAGGACATTGCATGGGCTTCGTTAGTATGTGATATGGTGCATGATGTTATGCATAAGTGTGTGCATGAGTGGTGTGCATGAGTGCATGAGAGTGGAATAATAAAAAGTGTGTGTCATGTGTTGTAATGTGAGAGTATAAAGACGAGACTATAACTGATAAGGTTGATAGGTTAAAGGATTGGCAGGAGCATTAAGTAAAAATAGCTTCTCATGTAACCAAATCTAAAAAAAAAGAAAAAGAAAAGAAAAATGAAAAATGAAAATTTTAGAAAAAAATAATAAAATAAAATGCTTGTTAAGTTAAAAACCTAAAAGGACAGCTTAGGGAAAAGTTAGGGCAAGCCTGCTAAGTTGAAAACCCAAAAGGGTGGCTTAGGCAAAAGTTAAGGATTAAGAAGTACATAAAAAGAGTAAAGTAAAAATGAAGATTTTGGTTACACACTTGAAGGAAAAGAGATTGCTTGAAAGACGGTGTTGAGTTCTAAAGTTATCCAACCCAATAATAGTCTCAGTAAGAATAATAGGCATGGGGTTAGCTCTAGTTTATACCTGCTCTAAGATACTCACGATCATCTCTATAAGAAGAGACTAGCAAAAATTAAGCACACAAGTAAAAAGCAATAGTTCTAGTCCAAGCAGCACTGTTCATATTTTTTATTCCATAAGCAATGATTAGGGAAGGTAGATTAAGAGTCCCAAGGTTATGTACAAACATATAGATATCATCTAGGGGCATATTAAAGAAAGCAACTAGTCTGTCAGGGAATTGCATACCTAGATTAGGAAGAGCAATTATGGTAGTAGAGTTTGATGAACATCCTAAAATAGCAGTAAACTCTTCAATTATAGGGTTTAACTCTTGTCCATTAAATTTGAATACATGGTCCTTAATATTCCAGAAAGTTGTAGCAGCATACAAAAGATTTTCATTAATCTTTAAGTGTTGAAGATATTTTAAGGATTTGGCATGGAAAGAATGAAGTTTGTTTCAATAATCACCACTTAGGCTTTTAAGAAATTTCTTCATTATTTGAAGAAAAGCTGTTAGTGATATGCACTAGGTCAATCATTTGTGATTATGTATTGACTTTATTATTTTATTAATAAAGAGGTATTATATTATCATTTGATTTTATGATAATTACATGAATGGTTAATTCTTACTAAGGCCATCAAGTATGTGACTTGATAGTAAAACCCTTAGATTAAAATAAGAGTTCTATTCTAATTATCCCTAGCCATTTATTCATTATATGAATATTAAAGTATTAAGGCTAGTATGATGTTGACTGATGGTTATGTTTTACTAATCATAAATATGAGATATTAAGTCAACTCATAGGTACATGATGAGAGATCATATACTGGATTGACCCACTATGAGAATACTACATAGATTATTGTTATAAGTACTTCTTATCACAATAATTTTATTTCGGTCCTTTGACCTTGAAATCATCATGGATTTCTACATAGCTATTTTATGTTTTGACACATTCTAACATTGTCTTTAACCAGATGATTAAAAGAATGTTGTTGGATATAAAATTAGTTATGTGAGGAATGTGAGTAATTTAGAAGGAATTTATCCCTCATTAATATGAGAAAGATATCTAGAGGCCCCTTGATGAGATAGACTGAATGAAAATGCATGGCCATGCTGAAATGAATTGATAAAGAGTTATCATTTTCAGTCTACTTGGAATCAAGTCATAATATTGAACTATATAAGGATGACATTCTATGCCTTATGTTCAATTAAGATATCATGTGATAAAGGGACAATAAAATTCACTGTAATTAGGTTATGTCGGATTATTGACTTCACATGACTTGGGTAGTCATAATGTCTTGCTAGAGGCCACTTATGACTTGTAGGCCTAAATAGAGATTTAGGCCCACTACCAATGTTATGTGAACTTACAGGGTCACACACTTAGAACAAGCCCAAAACGGATATGGGTTTAATAAGCCCAAAATAAACTCTGTGGAAATAAATAATTAAAGTGTTTTATTTATTTATTTATTTGTTTATTTATTTAAGATAAATGTTATTTTAAATAAATAAATAAGATATTATTTTTGATTTATTTTTAAACAAAATCAGAATATAATAAATGGAAAATTACCAAAAGGTTATTGGTAAGTGAAACCCTAACTTGGAGTCTATAAATATGTTATATTCTCTAGGGTTTCACACACTTGTTTTTGCCTCCAAATTCATTTTCTTTCCTCTTAGAAAACAAAGACAGAGTTTTCCTTTTTGTTCTTGATTTGTAAGACAGTCAAGAGGTTGCTAGCACACACACTCAAATTCGTTTTGTGAAGGGCTGTTCGTGTGGATACCTATAGAGGACGCATCCTTTTGGAGACGTCTTGATCCGAACAACCAAGCCAAAAAGCTCGAGGTAAGGTGTCACCGGTGTGAACCTCCTCTCACCCTTCCAGAGAATCTTGCCTTTTCTGCGTTTTGGTAAGATTATTAAAAACCCTAGATTTAATCAATTAGTCGAATTACATGGATCCTGGCTTGGGAACGTGATAAAATTTTAATTTTTCCGCTGTGTTTGCATCACGGAACCCAATAGTGGTATCAGAGCCACTTGTAATTCAATTAATTGATTCTGTGTATATGTGATATATGTTAGGGTTTAAGATTCGTTTTGAAAAGGGCTTCAAAATTATCAACAGGGGTTTTGATTTGTTTTGTGACAATTCTGGGTAATCTATTTGAAAACAGAATTAAACATTAATTTGATTAATGTTTGTAATGGTTTAATGTGATTAAACTAAAAGCAATTTTTGATTTTATGAATTAAGAATGCTGTTTCATGAAAAACGAATTTTGTATGATGTTTTTATGAAAAATGAATTAAGAATAATGTTTTGATTAATATGATTAATTGAAGCAGCATATTTGTTTCCTATTTTAATTAGAAAAACGTTTTCTATTTGATTAGGAAAATCGTTTTTAATTAAATCTGAAACAGAAATTCTGTTTTCAAAAACCTAATCACTTAAGGATTTAAATCTGTTATGTATTCTGTTTTGATTAATATGATTAATTGAAGCAGCTTATTTGTTTCCTATTTTAATTAGAAAAACGTTTTCTATTTGATTAGGAAAATCATTTTTAATTAAATCTGAAATAGAAATTTTGTGATTATGCAGATTATGTGTTAAGGGCAGTCTGTTTAAATGTTAAACAGATTATGCATAATGGATATGTTTTCTATAGATTCGTTCAAGCTGTAATTTTGATTACACAAATTAGGGTTTTCTTAATGGATGCGTCTGTTTTAATAAAAAAGAAAAAAATTTTGATCTGTTTTGAACAGATTTTTCAGACTGTAAAATGTTTACAAAAAGTGATGTTTTTAAGCAACAAAGTGATTTAGTAATATGATTACGAAAATTGGTTAATTGCTTCCTTGACGCAAATAAGGGTTTTAAGGTGGCTGTTTTAATTGAGCGTTTTTGTCTATTTTGAACAAATTGATTTTATAGTAATTTGATTACGAAAATTCATTAATGTTCAGAAATTTGAAAGGTAACTCATCGAAGAGTTAAGGTAAAGTGTTTACCGTCGGACCCGCTGACTGGCCAGCGGGACCGCCACCTGGGGCGCTGCCCCCGGACCCCGCCAGGGGCGCTACCCCATGGACCCCGCCAAGGGGCGATGCCCCTTGGAACCCCACTAGGGGCGCTGCCCCTTGACCCCAAAAGAATTGTCACATTAGTTTATTTTTAACATAATGATTGGATTTAATAACTAAATAGATTATTATGTTATACATGTTTGTTGTTTTATGCATGGTGCATAGCATGGCCCTCAGACCAATGTGATTGGATTTTATTTTTATGGGTTGTAATTTTAAATACGGCCTGCGAGTCATTTTTGTTTTGTTGTATTTATTTTATTAGAAAAGTGTAGAATAAATTACAACAATTTTTGTAAATCAAGACCCATGGTAAGTTGGAGGCCCAGGATGGAGATCCAAGGTGGGAACCAAAAGGGAGATCCATGGTAGAAGATGGAGATCCAAGTTGGAGACTCAATTTGTAATTGTAATATTACCTAGGTTTGACCATTGATCTTCATATTGGCTTATGAAGATCAACTTAGATTTGGGCCATGCTATGTTTTTATTTGTTGTTATGTATGCGATGCCATGTGATGCCATATGATGCCATGCAATACAACATAACAATAACTGAATACGATTAAATAAAAATGAACCCTCATTTAATATTAAGTCATTATAATGCCTTCCATAAGTTCAACACTTGTCAAGCCTTAGATTATTATATATGAGCCTGCCAAAGCAGGGTGTATAAATTTATCTGGGGAAGGCAAGTTGGATAATGGTGCTATCCAAACGTTTGATATGGTTTGACTTAACTAGGTTATCAAAATGGTTTTGGACCTAGGGCATTAGATGGGATTTTTAGCCATGACATGTGATGTTAAATCCCATACCATCCAAGAGTTACATGAGATGTAATTGATAAGAGTTATCTACCTAAATAACCATATTTTAGGTCATGAGCCAAAGCTCACTTAGAGTATGGTGAAATATGGATCTTGGCCCACTAAAATTTCTAAAATTAACTTAGAGGGTTATTGATTTGAGTAAATTTAGTGGGAGTTTTTATTATGCCTTATAAATATTTAATAAAATACTGAATGGACTTTGCATATATTTGTTGTAGATAATGACTTCAAACACTACACCTACCATGTCACTGCGATCGATCCTTGAGAAGGATAAGCTCAGTGGGACTAATTTTCTTGACTGGTACAGAAACCTAAGAATTGTTCTTAAGCATGAGAGAAAGGAATACATCCTTGATCAACCCATCCCTGAGGAACCAGCTGCCAATGCTCCTAGAGAACAAAAGGATGCTTATACCAAGCATCTCAATGATTCTACTGATGTCACTTGTGTCATGCTTGGATGTATGGAATCTGAGCTACAAAAGCAACTGATGGAAATGGAGGCTTATACTATGATAGGCCACCTCAAGGAAATGTTCCAAGAGAAAGCTAGAATTGAAAGGTTCAATACCATCAGGGCATTGCTTTCTTGCAAGCTGACTACTGGTGGCTCTGTCAGTCCTCATGTTCTCAAGATGAAGGGTCATCTTGATCACTTGGACAAGCTTGGTCTCAATATTGAACAAGAACTGACTGTGGATATTATTCTCCAATCTTTGCCTGAAGCTTATGATAGCTTCATTATGAATTTCAATATGCATAGTATGGAGAAGACTGTTTTAGAGTTGCATGGGATGCTGAAAACTGCTAAAAAGAACATCAAGAGTAACACCAAGGATGTTCTCATGGTCAATAAGGGAAAGGGGATGAAAAGGGTTGGAAAGGGAAAGGGCAAGGTCTTTAAAGGCTTTCAGAAGCCCAAGCCAAAGCCCAAGCCCAAATCCAAAGCTAAACCCAAAGCAAAGGAAGGAATTTGTTTTTTCTGTAATGAGTCAGGCCATTGGAAAAGAAATTGCAGGCTCTATTTGGATGATCTGAAGAAGAAAAAGGGTGGTGAGACTACCTCTTCAGGTATTCATGTTATAGAATTAAATTTATCTGCTTCTGCTTCTAATTCTTGGGTATTAGATACTGGATCAGGATCTCACATTTGTACAAATGTGCAGGGTCTAAAAAGGAGTAGATCATTGGCAAGAGGCGAAGTGTACTTACGAGTTGGCAATGGAGCAAGAGTTGCTGCTTTAGCTGTAGGAACTTATGAGTTACCTTTGCCTAGTGGACTTATTTTATCTTTAGAAAGTTGTTATTATGTACCTACTTTGTGTAGGAATATTATTTCTGTTTCTTGTTTGGACAAGAAAGGATTTGAATTTATTATTAAGAATAATAAATGCAGTATTTATCACGATAACATTTTCTATGGATATGCTCCATGCACTAGTGGACTCTATGTTTTAGATGCCGAAGACACTAATGAAATGCCAATCTATAACATTGATATAAAAAAGTCTAAATCTAATGATTTAAACTTGACCTACCTCTGGCATTGTCGTTTAGGCCATATAAATGAGAAACGCATTTCAAAGCTACACCAAAATGGGCTTTTAAATTCATTTGATTATGAATCATTTGATACATGTGAATCTTGTTTACTTGGAAAAATGACTAAAACACCTTTTACTGGACAAAGTGAGAGGGCTAATGACTTATTGGGCCTAATACATTCTGATGTATGTAGACCATTAAGCTCAACTGCTAGAGGAGGTTTTCAATACTTCATAACTTTCACATATGATTTTAGTAGATATGGTTATCTCTATCTAATGAAACATAAATCTGAATCTTTTGAAAAGTTCAAAATTTTCAAGAATGAAGTACAAAATCAACTTGGTAAAAATATTAAAACACTAAGATCTGATCGAGGTGGTGAATATTTAAACCAAGAATTTACATATCATCTTAGAGATTGTGGGATTGTTTCACAATTGACTCCTCCAAGTACACCACAATGGAATGGTGTGTCTGAATGTAGAAATCGAACTCTATTGGATATGGTTCGATCTATGATGAGTCAATCTGATCTTCCAATCTCTTTTTGGGGATATGCTTTAGAAACTGCTGCATTCATTTTGAATAGAGTTCCATCAAAGGCAGTTGAAAAGACACCATATGAGAAATGGACTAGAAAAACTCCCAGTTTGTCTTTTCTTAAGATTTGGGGTTGTGATGCTTTTATGAAACGTCAAATTTCAGATAAACTAGCACCCAAATCTAATAAATGCCTTTTTGTGGGATATCCTAAAGAAACTAAAGGATATTACTTCTACAATGCATCTGAGAACAAAGTGTTTGTGTCTCGGAATGGTGTATTTTTGGAAAAAGAGTTTATTTCCAAAGGAACCAGTGGGAGCACAGTGCAACTTGAAGAAATTCAAGGCCCACAAAATTGCATTGTACATGATATGGAACCGCAGCTGAATCAACAAGAAGTTGTTGAGCCTGCACAAGTACCAGAAGGCCCAAGGAGGTCTGATAGGACACGTCAAATCCCCATGAGATATGGATTTCTCATAACTAGTGATTATGATGTGTTAATTGTGGATCAAAATGAGCCCACATCCTATCAGGAGGCCATAAATAGTCCTGACTCTGAGAAATGGCTTGAAGCCATAAGATCAGAAATGCAATCCATGTATGATAATCAAGTATGGACCTTGATTGACCCAAATGATGGTTTAAAAACTATTGGGTGCAAATGGGTTTCCAAAAAGAAAATCGACATGGATGGCAATGTGCATACCTTTAAGGCAAGACTGGTTGCAAAAGGTTTTAAACAAACACATGGTATAGACTATGATGAAACCTTTTCACCAGTGGCTATGCTAAAATCTATTCGAATTCTCCTTGCCATAGCTGCATACTATGATTATGAAATATGGCAAATGGACGTCAAAACAGCATTTCTTAATGGAAATTTACTTGAGGATGTGTACATGACACAACCAGAGGGTTTTGTTAGTCCTGAGAATTCTGGAAAGGTATGCAAGCTTCAAAGATCCATTTATGGATTGAAGCAAGCATCTCGGAGTTGGAATCTTCATTTTGATGGAGCAGTCAAAGAATTTGGCTTCATTAAAAATGATGATGAACCTTGTGTATACAAGAAAGTTAGTGGGAGTGCTATTGTGTTTTTAGTGTTGTATGTGGATGACATACTACTCATTGGAAATGATATCCCTATTTTACAAAATGTTAAATCATGGTTAGGGAATTGTTTCTCAATGAAAGACTTAGGTGAAGCTGCTTATATATTAGGCATCAAGATCTATAGAGATAGATCTAAAAGGCTTATTGCCCTAAGTCAAAGCACTTATATTGATAAGGTATTGAACAGGTTTAATATGCAAGATTCCAAGAGAGGATTCTTGCCAATGTCACATGGCATTAGTCTCAGCAAGACTCAGTGTCCTATGACACAAGATGAGCGAGACCACATGAGTAAGATTCCATATGCTTCTGCTATTGGATCTATCATGTATGCAATGTTATGTACTCGACCTGATGTTTCATATGCCTTAAGCACAACGAGAAGATACCAATCAGACCCAGGTGAAAGTCACTGGACAGCAGTCAAAAATATCCTTAAGTACTTGAGAAGAACTAAGGATGCATTTTTACTATATGGTGGTCAGGAAGATGAGCTAGTTGTAAATGGTTACACAGATGCCAGCTTCCAAACTGACAAGGATGATTTTTGATCACAGTCAAGATATGTGTTTTGTTTGAATGGAGGTGCAGTGAGCTGGAAGAGTTCCAAGCAAGACACTGTTGCTGATTCTACAACAGAAGCTGAGTACATAACTGCCTCAGAAGCAGCTAAGGAAGTTGTTTGGATTAAGAAGTTCATAACTGGACTAGGTGTTGTTCCTAGTATATCAGATCCAGTGAACTTATATTGTGACAATAATAGAGCTATAGCCTAAGCTAAGGAGCCCATATCATATCAGAGATCCAAACATATACTCAGGCGTTATCATCTTATTCGAGAAATTATTGAGAGAGGAGACGTCAAGATATGCAGAGTACCTACAAATGATAATGTTGCTGATCCACTGACTAAGCCTCTTCCACAGCCTAAACATGAGAGTCATACTAGGTCCATGGGTATACGATACGATGTTGATTGGGCCTAGTACAAGTGGGAGATTGTTAGTGATATGCACTAGGTCAATCATTTGTGATTATGTATTGACTTTATTATTTTATTAATAAAGAGGTATTATATTATCATTTGATTTTATGATAATTACATGAATGGTTAATTCTTACTAAGGCCATCAAGTATGTGACTTGATAGTAAAACCCTTAGATTAAAATAAGAGTTCTATTCTAATTATCCCTAGCCATTTATTCATTATATGAATATTAAAGTATTAAGGCTAGTATGATGTTGACTGATGGTTATGTTTTACTAATCATAAATATGAGATATTAAGTCAACTCATAGGTACATGATGAGAGATCATGTACTGGATTGACCCACTATGAGAATACTACATAGATTATTGTCATAAGTACTTCTTATCACAGTAATTTTATTTTGGTCCTTTGACCTTGAAATCATCATGGATTTCTACATAGCTATTTTATGTTTTGACACATTCTAACATTGTCTTTAACCAGATGATTAAAAGAATATTGTTGGATATAAAATTAGTTATGTGAGGAATGTGAGTAATTTAGAAGGAATTTATCCCTCATTAATATGAGAAAGATATCTAGAGGCCCCTTGATGAGATAGACTGAATGAAAATGCATGGCCATGCTGAAATGAATTGATAAAGAGTTATCATTTTTAGTCTACTTGGAATCAAGTCATAATATTGAACTATATAAGGATGACATTCTATGCCTTATGTTCAATTAAGATATCATGTGATAAAGGGACAATAAAATTCACTGTAATTAGGTTATGTCGGATTATTGACTTCACATGACTTGGGTAGTCATAATGTCTTGCTAGAGGCCACTT
Source organism: Mallotus nudiflorus (assembly GCA_947683625.1). Lineage (NCBI taxonomy): Eukaryota > Viridiplantae > Streptophyta > Magnoliopsida > Malpighiales > Euphorbiaceae > Mallotus > Mallotus nudiflorus. Next base: position 1,329,090 of record CANTUR010000125.1, read on the forward strand.
ATGACTTGTAGGCCTAAATAGAGATTTAGGCCCACTGCCAATGTTATGTGAACCTACAGGGTCACACACTTAGAACAAGCCCAAAACGGATATGGGTTTAATAAGCCCAAAATAAACTCTGTGGAAATAAATAATTAAAGTGTTTTATTTATTTATTTATTTATTTATTTGTTTATTTATTTAAGATAAATGTTATTTTAAATAAATAAATAAGATATTATTTTTGATTTATTTTTAAACAAAATCAGAATATAATAAATGGAAAATTACCAAAAGGTTATTGGTAAGTGAAACCATAACTTGGAGTCTATAAATATGTTATATTCTCTAGGGTTTCACACACTTGTTTTTGCCTCCAAATTCATTTTCTTTCCTCTTAGAAAACAAAGACAGAGTTTTCCTTTTTGTTCTTGATTTGTAAGACAGTCAAGAGGTTGCTAGCACACACACTCAAATTCGTTTTGTGAAGGGTTGTTCGTGTGGATACCTATAGAGGACGCATCCTTTTGGAGACGTCTTGATCCGAACAACCAAGCCAAAAAGCTCGAGGTAAGGTGTCACCGGTGTGAACCTCCTCTTACCCTTCCAGAGAATCTTGCCTCTTCTGCATTTTGGTAAGATTATTAAAAACCTTAGATTTAATCAATTAGTCGAATTACATGGATCCTGGCTTGGGAACGTGATAAAATTTTAATTTTTCCGCTGCGTTTGCATCACGGAACCCAACAAAAGCTTGGGTCATGGTTAATAGTATAGAAAAAATGAATAATGAGATTGGTTTCCTTTGAGTTCTTATATAGAGAAGAGGTTGAAGTTGAATGGGATTTAAACTTTTCCTTTCATGATAAAATCAAATTAAGATAATAGACAATAAATGGATAATATATAGTAAACAGATAATAGATAAATAGAGATTAGATAATAAATAATAAATGCATGATGGATAATTATTAATTAGATAAATAATGATTAAATAAATAGATAAATAGATATTATATGTATATTTTATAAAAAAACTTTCTTTTATTTTAAAGTTCATTTATCTAAGTTTGGTCTAAAGGAAAGAAAAATCTTAAACTCATTTAGGATTAGTCTTACAAGGTACTCAGAATAATGCAGAGTTCAAGAAATAATAGTACAATAAAAATAGTCAAATACAAGCGCACTAGAAGTTAGAAATAGTTTGAATTAGTCATCATGAGCTTTAGTATTTGGCTAAGGACTCCAACCTCTAGTGGGATCATCATGCTGAAAGGTGTATGGGGGTTTAGTAAATGAAGTCTCTGTACTGTGAGGATGTATACCTAAGCTCGCGAGCTGCTAGCAAAGTATCTCATCTTCACACTCTAAATCACTAGTATAGCTTTGTCATATATAGGAAAATATCATATATCACATGCATCGCATGCATAATATACATACATTCTATATATTCAATGTACATGCTTTCCCACCAAATGTGTGTGACCTATATAGTGAATAATCTCTGAGATGAGAAAGTCCATATAGGTACTCTGCCTACGTCTAGGGAAACTATTATGCAAAATTTTGCTAACATCAGTATCAAGTATGTAGGTTATGCAGAAAAATAGATAAATAAGCTTACGTGAGAACATCTGAGGGAGAAAAGTTAGGAAGTTAAGCATCACTGAAATACATCTGCTGCTCGACTAAGGTCTAAATAGCATGAGTCTAATAGAACATTGATCTATGTGGAAGAGATACATCACCAAGAGTAGCACTCATAAAAGCTCCATCATAACTGGTCCCAACATACTGAGTATAATAAGTATGCCTAGTCTTAGGCTCAGATCTCTTAGTCTCATATGCAGTCTTCTCCTCTATCGTCTCATCAACAAGGGAACCAACTTCTTCAAACTAAAAAAATGAAATAAATGTTTTAAAAGTTTATAAGAAAGTGGAGGAAATAATCAGAAATTACCTTAGCATTGTCTATGGGAATCTGCTCTAATGAACTTTTATGAATATATTGCTGATAATGGCGAGATCACTTAAATAAGGTTGAGGCATCATACCCTTGTAATGCCTCTCTCAACTTTGGACCCATTAGATGAGAACTATATAGAATTGAAACTAGTATGGTAGAAGGAATGTGATGACATAAAGGTCTTGCAAATGAGCGATACACATTCTCTCCTAAGTACCATATGTGACATCCATATCTAGTGAGCAGAATCCTTATAGTCTTAAGTTGTATAATAGTAGTCATAAAGCTATATCACTAAATGTCATAAGCACCACATAACCAATTGGACTTAATCAATAATTTATGTTAGTTATATTTAGCTTTTATAAATTATGAAATACTGATAATTTTGTTTTTCTTACTAGGTGCCACTTAAAAGTGTTTAGTTGCTCACGATAGGTTTGAAGTATATTCATGATGCTGGCAAAATAGGAAGAACCCCATCTCTGCATCAGAGGGAGGATCCTATCAAGACTAACAGCACTAAAACCTCAAATTAGTCCAATCTCTATGCTCCAAATGAAGAAAAAGAAGTTAGCAAAAGTAAAGAAAACCATAAACATTGAAAGTATAAAGGAAGAGGAAAATACATGTAATACATGCCAGAAGCCACACATCGTGACAATGCCTCTTTAAATAGTGCCAAGTCTATAATAAAGATAAATGAATGATGTGGATCCCTAATTAAGGATAACAACTCGATCCAAGTCACAGAGAGGGCCAAAAAGAGTGATGCTCACCTCATGACTGGTCTCATAAAAGAGAGTCATGTCCAACAATATTAAAAGAAAACACCTCCCTTTTTTAGCAATCTAACGAGGAGTAGTAGTGGGCAGATGCCTAAAACCCTTAACTAAATAAGAGAGGAGAATATTCTTTTAATTCTTCCATATTGGAATAAATCCTATCATGTCATAGACATACTAGCTCTTGGCATCCTCCAGAAAGTTACAGTAACTGATGTCAAAAGGAATAGGAGTCCCTTAAAAAGTAATCCCAATCATAGTAGAAAAACCTATAGGGGATATGGTCAGCTCACCTACCCGGGTGTGAAATCTGTGAGTGGTGTCCATCCACCTCTCAATTAGTGCAAATAAGGAGTAATGGTCTGATTTACCCCGAGTAGTTAGAAGTACAGTATTGAAATGTCTAAAGCCATAAGCCAAGATGAGTTGTTCAACGGTCTCTGGCAGTCTATGGAAGAGCTCATCAGCCAAATGAAAATAGCTAAAAAACTTCATTGGTCTCTGAATAAAATTCAAAAGATCATAAAAATAAAAATATAAAATACTCACTCTCTTTTCCTCTACTTGTTTATTATTTTTATTAATTATTTGTTTAAATTCAATTTAATTTAAAATTATTTAGGTTTTTTAAAAAATATTTTAAAAATTGATTGGCAAAATAGATTACCGATCGGTAATTTGAAATTTCAATTGGAATTCTAGATTTTCGATCGAAAATCCATAATGCCGATCAGCATTCCAAAAAATCGATTGAAAATCCAGACTTCCGACCAGAATTCCAGGTACCTGATCGGACATGCATGCAACCTCAACTTTTATTGATCTTATTTTAAGTATTTATTTAATTTTTCATGCATATGTCAGCTAATTTTTTTAGTCTAATTTTGCTAACATACATGTTAATTTACACTATAAAATTTATTTTAATTGCTAATCTTGTAAGTAAATCTTTCATAATGAAACAAAACTGATAGGAAATGTTACCTCGTCACCGGCATTTTAGCACCTGTGAAGATGCAAACAGGTCAAAGGAAGGATAGTTGCAGCCTATTGTAGTCCTAAACTATTTTGTGGAAAATGTGGAGCTAAGATAATTGGATCAACTTGAACCTTTACTCTCTTATGAAGTCCACGTTGCGAATGGGCCATAGGATTAGACGGAATGAAAATCGAATGTTAAATGGTCAAGTAATTAAAAAAGGAAAAATCAAGTTTGAAGTGAAACAAAAAGAAAAAGGAAGATAATGAATGGGAAAGAGATGTTAGAATGGGACATTTAAAATGGAAAATATCCATTTTAGCCCGTTGAATTTGTTTGCGTTTAAATTCTTGATTTCTTTTTTGCAATTTGGTCCACAATTGCATTTCAATTAGGAATTAATTCCTAATTAAATAGGAAAATTACACCATCAATTTAATAATTCATAGAATTATTAAATTATTGAATGCACAGTCAGTCTACTTTAAATTTTGAATTCTCAATCAAGTACAGAATACAAAATTTAATTACATAATTTAATTTTTGTATTTACATGCATCATTTGATTAAAAATTTTCAAATCCACCTTTTTATATGCTATATAGTAGCTATAACATAAATTTTATATCATTTTATTGTATGCTACACAGTGGCTACAATGCGAATTCCAATTTTATGTTATATGTTACACATTAGCTATAACATAAATCACAACTTGTTAGATGCTCCACAAGACCTATAACAACTTTTTTTAAAAAAAATCATAAGTTGCTAGATGCTCCACAAGACCTATAACACTTTGAAACATATATTGCTAAATGTTTCACTAGGAATATGGAATAATCTGCTAAATGTCCTTGTAATATCCCGTGTTTTTAAATATTTTAATACTGCATCGGGATATGCAATGTTAATAATTCTATTATATAATATTGATATTTCATGAGCTTTTATTTAATTAAATTGAATTTTAATTTTTTATTATTATTTTAAGTGTTTTACATAAAATTTTCCCGAGACTTTCATTTTTGGGGAAATTTTCACGTAAATAATTCACTATTAATTATTTTAAATAGATTTACGGACTTGCATGAACTCATACGTATTTTTAAATTACTAAATAAAGCCTATGTGTGTATATATTTATTTAATTAGGGTTTAATTTATTACCCTAATATTTTATTATTTATTTATTAATTTTATTGTTATATAATTATTTTTATTTATTATTAAATTTTAAAATATTAAATTATATGTGTGGTGTATATTTAATGTGTGTAATTTAATTTAATTTTATTATATAGTGTAAAGTATATATATATATATATATATATATATATATATATATAAGTCAAAAAACAAAACATTGGAAAATTATAAAACTGCCCCGAGTGAACTCCTTCTTCCCCGATCGTTCCCCCTCACCGTCCGACCACTGTCACACTGATTTCTTGCCGTTGGTGTGCCGTCCGGCGTACCACCACCTTCCTCAGCCTTCCTCGCCGCCTATTGCAGCCGTTTTCGGCATCTGGAGGTTGATTTTGGCCGGAGAAGCCGAATTCTTCTTCACCGTCGATCATGACGTTTTCGGCCACCATTTTTGACACCGCCAGTCTCTTTATTCTCCTTGAGCTCCAGTGAGTGTGATTCCAAGCTTTGTTTCACTTGAAATGGTCTTGATTTGCTTAGGTTTCGAATTTTCGATTTCGGCCATATTAGGGTTCTTGAATTTTTTGGACTTCAATTTGATTGATTCATGAAAATTCCCTTAACAAATGTTGTTCCCCTTAGCTTAATCTACATGTATGAATTTTTGAAGAATTTTTTGAGATTATTTGGATTTTTGGGTATTTTTGAATATTTTAATATTATTTTCTAATTTTCGGAAATTAATTAATTAAATTATGAAATTGTATTTTATGATAAATATAGGTGTTTAAATGAATTATAGGAATTTATTTGGAATTTTTATGAATTTCTATGTATTTATTTTGAATTATTTAAGTTTATGTAATTTTTGGAAAATTAGGTTAATTATGTTTTTAATTGAAATTAATTAGTGAATTGAGTTTAATTATTGATATTATTGATAAATATGTTGAGAAAGTTAATTTTGGATAATTATACTATTTTTGGTGAATTTTTGAAGTAATTATAGTATATTTATATATATAGGGGTATTTTGGTAATTTTACAAAAAATTGGCTAAAAATGTAATTTAATTGGTTTAAATAGTTATTTAAGGTATAAAAATGATTTCTACAAATTATTTAGTATTTTTAACTAATTAAAACTATTTTTTGTGAATTATTTTCAATTATATATATAATATACGATTTTACTAATAAAATGAGTTTTTATCGATTTTTGCTGTGTTTAAAGGTTGATTATGTAATTTTTACCTATAAAATGAATTTCTATGTTATAAGGGCATTTTTGGTAATTCTGAAATTTGTCTGTGATTGTGGACCCCGGTCGGTAGACTGTAGTTTGGAGTCCGACCGAGGGGTTGTGGATTTGTTTTGAGCTTGTTTTTCAAAGTGTGTTTCTTTGCAGGGTCGGCTCTACTCTTTGAGTAGAGAGATGTCCATTTTACAGGGGAGGTTCTGCCGAATTTTTGATAGAATTCTCGTAAAACGTGATATCCGATCAAACCCTAATTTCGATTCTGTGTTTAATATTCTAGATCGAGTTCTAGGATTTTTTGTTAGGTTTATTCTGATTTCTGTCGTTATTGTTTGTTTAGTTACGTCGAGACCGAGGGCTAGTGGACCAAACCCGTCGGATCCATCTCGAGGAGCGCACTAAGTGTGAGTTACTATTTTATATATATATTCTTTAGGATGCATGATTTTAGAAATATATGTTTTATTTTGATTAAATATGCATAAATAATGTGATTTATATTAAGTATATTTTTAGTTTATTTTGGTTTATTTCCTGTATATTTTGAATTATATGCATGTTTTGTTAATAAATCATATTTAAAATGTTTTTAAATATATTTCTAACTTAATTTGTAATTTAATTGGATTTATTTGACATATATATACTTGAAATATACCTGGTTTATTTTTGGTATATTTCTAGTATATATATGGTTTATATTGTTATGTTATTTAAATTCATGCATCATTTATTTATGAATGAATGTTTTATATTTATTAATGAAGGATATCGATAGAACGTGCTACCTAGTGGGCAGCACTAGGACCGAGTACATACCGGTGCACTTATAGCATTTAGGCTATATTACTAACCAGTTTGAGGATATTAATTGGAATTGATTTATTTGATGTGTGTGATATGACTTGGGAGTGTGATTGCTGGAGCTCGATTGACCAAGTGTCTCAGGGCCAATCACACTGGCAGTCAGACTGCTGGAGCTCGGTTGACTTAGTGTCTCGGGGCCAGTCTACTGTCTAAATGGAATAAGTGAATATAATTGGAATAAGTGAGCCTGTATGGCTAAAGTGTTGTCTAACACTGTTCTCAAGGTTACGATATTATAGAGTTCTATTTGATCCTTCATAAACGATGATTTTCAGTAAAATATATAAAAATGATTTTACAGCATCTATGTGTATTTGTCTGTATATATACATATTAGATATATACTGTTGATTGTATGCATTGTCATTTAGTGTGCATGTATATATATTATAGTAATTCACTCAATGAGGTCTGACTCCCCTCCGTTGACTATTTTTCATGAGAGTCATCTTCTTCAGACCTCAGTAGCAGGCCTGTACGCCGGATTTCTTCCGCCCCGGCTTCTTTGTGTAAACTGCTTATTTGAGTCTTGAGTTTATTTTATTAATCTAGACATTGCAATAGTTATACAAATTTACGAGATATGTACTTTAAACATTTGAACTGGATTTGTATTAAGAGTTTATATATATATATGAGATGAGTATTTAATTTAAATCCAGTTGGTGGAAATGTTATTGTGATACTTATGATTTTTATTTTCGCTGCACTGTATTTTATTTAACTGTGATATTATTATTATTATTATTATTAGTGCATGTTTATTTTATTTTTAGGCTTGCTACGGGTTCCGGATTCGAAAGAATTCCTATTCCCTAGCGCCGATCATGGCCCCTATTTTGGGTCGTGACAGTCCTATAGGGAATATAGCAAATTTTACAATCATTAGACATCCCACAAGGAATGTAATGCAATTTGCTAGACACTACACAGTAGTTATGACATTATTGCTAGACATTCTATAAGAACTATAACATGTTTTCAAATCATAAATCACTAAACTTCCCATAGGGAACGTAGCGAGATTCATCACACATGTTCCACTAGACGTTCCATATGAAATATAATGAAATTTGATAAATGCTATTCAGTACCTATACAACATTTTGATTGATATTGTAAAATAGTTTAAGCATTAGTTAAATTCTGCAATTAGGATACAAGTGAGTATCTTAGTTCTTTTTTAAAAAAATTGTGTGCTCATATTACTTTGCTCTAATTTAACAAGTAAATAGCAATAAAGGGGGGGGGGGGGGGACTATAAGCACCCAATTTCAGTCTTCATTGATGCACATATGTGATAAGAGCTCCTATAATGAAAACTTAATCGAAATTGATCTCTAGATATTGATTTTGGATTTTTAGGACTGAAATTATGTGTTTTAAGGACTAAATTGTAATATTTTTGGAGGGATTCATTACAAAATTGAATTTTCTTCAGGGGGTTTTTGTAATTAAAAGTTAAAAAATATTGATCGGTTTTACAAAAAACCAATCAAAATTCTATAATTCTGATAAAAAATCTGTAATCATGATTGGAATTATAGATTTCTGATTGAAAATACAGAAATTCGATTGGATTTCTATAATTCCAACCGTTGGAGTTTTTATTTTATTTTTGAGAAAAATACGTTTATTAAATTTCTGATTGGTTAAAAAATAATAAAAATAAGTAAAAATAAAAATAAATAAACTTAATATATCATGTTTTACGTGTTTTCTCTATGTATTTTAGATTATTTATTTATCTTTTTTTTGGATTAAATCACGGGGAAAAAATTATCAAAAATAAATATTTTTATTAGGAGCTAAAGACTCCTGAGTCTAGAGGGTTTTTTGATTAAAAAGCCAAAGGGAGAGAGAGAAAAAGAGGGGGTCATCTCTTTTCTAAAAAAATCTACTGAAAAAAAAAATGCTGCTTTGATAGAGAAGTTTGAAGAAAAGGAATAGAAAAAAAAAACCTACACTACTTTAGTTTTAAAAAGAGAGTGCATTCCAAAACACATTCTTAAGGTTTTTGAAATAAATACAGTATGTCCAGTGATATCCAAAATCAATTCGGAAGTTAATTTTCAACGGTGATTCCCACTTTGAGGGGCAATCAAACTATACAGTATCATCCCATTTCTTATCTTTCTTCTATTTTATTATTTTCTTTTTTTGATTTCATTTTGTTATTTGATCATCCACTAATTCTTTTTATTCTATTTTGCATTTTGTTTTTGTAATTTTGGTTGTGATAGGCGTGATTAAAATTGTGGGGTGAATATGTGAGGAAAATCCATGAATCTAAGGGAAGCCATGAATTTAAATATGTAGCCATTTTGATTAGATTTTAGGTTTTTTTAATATTCTATGTTTTTTTATTGTGTGTTTATATTTGTTTATTTTAGTTCATGGGCATGTTATTAATTTTGTTTTTTTACATAAAAAATTGTAATATAATATTTTTAATTTTCTATCATTAAAATTAATTAGTAAATTAGGTATATTTGGTAAAACTAATAAAATCAATGGTGGTTGTAGATTAATATTAGGTTGCATGAAATCAAGTTAGGGTTCTTCAAAAAAATATAACTTTAATTGCTTATTTGATATTTTGTTTGGCTGTTTTCTTGGTATTTTACGTTTTTAATTTTTGTATCCATTTTGGGCCTCAAGCCTACGTTTACGCCCAACTCACAAATAATAGGTCTTTTAAAAATTGATTTTAAATTTTAAATAATTTAAAACAAATTTAGGCCCATTAGGTTAATTTAGACTTAGACCCATTTTTCTAGTTATTAAAATTAATTTAGACATAGCCTAGTCCATTAAAATATCTTTTCTTTTTCTGAAAATAAATAGACTTAAGGTCATTTTCATTCTAATTAAAATTAATTAGAATTAGGTTCACCAATTAGATCCAATTCAATCATATTTATTCCCATAAAATTAATAGATTTAGGCCCATTTGTTTAGAATTAAAAATTGACAGACATAAACTCACTAATTTATTAAAATGTAGGCTCACTTTTAGTTTTTTTATTTCATTTGTAAATAAAATATGTAGACTTAGCTAACTTTAAATAAAATTAAACATAATTTAGACTGACTTAGGGACATCTCACTCTATATGAATGCAGTGTTTTATGTGCTATTTCATGATCAATAGTCTTAGAGTTAGATGGATGATAATTAGGGTGCAAAATAAAATTGCATGTAATTAGAGAATAAGATAGTAATTCATAAACTACTTTTAAAGAACACAAGACTAAAAGAAGTTAGTATTCTGTTACAAAAAATTCTTGATTGCAGTGCTAGCTTTCTTTTAGAGAATCGAGTACTGTCACTTTTGATTTGTCCCAATTATTACCTTAAGTGGTGACTCATCATCTTCACGCTATGTTTTTGTGATATGGTATTATGTTTCCTAGAGCTCTGAGCTCAAATAATATCACGATTGCTAAAATTCTAAACGCGCACTAAACCTGCTGTCTACACTGACCTTTTAGGTAAATGCAATATCATGTCAAAATTTGCAAATTCAACAACATCATTCAACATTTCAGCAGATAATAATGCCATAATATCATATCAAAATGGAATAATTAACAAAAAAAAAAAAAATCAATCATCCTTAAAATGGGTGATTTCAAAAAATTGTACTTCATCAATGCAACAATATATGTTAATTCATATGAATCTCATAGCTCAAGATACAAATTACATTTGACATTGAAAAAAAAAAAAAAAAACCGTTTCTTCAGCCTAGCGAAGACCATATATCTGATAGGCCAAATGTGTCCCTTCTCAACAAAACACAAAGCTCATCGGTACTGAAATCTACACTACTTATATATTATATTTTTGGTTGTTTTGAACAAAGATGAAAATTTTATTCATCGCACAAAAAATGGTTTACACTCAATATAAAAGTACTTAGAATGAATTAACAATACTAATAATACATACAAATTGACCTAACCATTGAAATTCAAGGAATAATTAACAGGTTATTATGAGGGTAGGCCATGGAAGATTGGTGAAAATAATAATGTGAAAGCTAGAAAATTAAGGAGAAAAATGAAAGCAATTGGCAAACAGATTGTGATTATGGTAGGATACTGAAACTAATTATTATAGAGGATATGCAATGGAAGATGCTAACAACATACTTTTTTTTTTTTAATGTTGTGGGCGTAGCGCTCCTTCCTTCCCAATTTTTTTAAACGGCATAGAAACAAAGAATGATAGAAACGGCATAAAAAATTAGAGATAAGTCCATTATATATATATATATATATATATATATATATATATATATATATATATATATATATATTCTGCATAGAATGAAAGAAAAATGGAATGTCTAACGGCACTTTTTTTTTTTTTTGTCAAACATTATATATAATATGGTTGCTGGTGTGCATATTAGCTTTAAAGAATAATAGAATATTTTACAAGAAATCACAACATAAAACTAATTGTTTCACAACAAGACAAAAGTTTGCAAGTTAGTGGATAATAGATGTTGGTTTTTTTAATTTTACTACAAGCTATTGGTTGAGGTAACCCAATCAAATTTGCTCTCAATTTTGTTTAATAAGAATAACAAATGACACAATTTTAATATATATATATATACATATGTGTGTGTGTGTGTTAAAGCAAGATCAAACTTATAATTTTAAAAATTCATAAGTTTTCACAAATTTCATTTTATATTCATTTTTTTTTTTTTTTTTTGCTTAATTTAATTAATTTTTCTTTTAAGTAACTTTAAAAAAATTACAAATATTGAACTCAAACACTAAAAAGCTGAATAACTTTATTTTTATTTTTTAAAAATTAATGAATAACTTGTTTTTCAAAGTAAAATTAAGCAAATTTATGTTTCACACAAACTTCAATTAGTAGATTCTTTTTAATGTCGAAAATGTTTGCATGTCAAAAATTGAATTCCTTAAAAATGTTTCAGGATTGTTTCTGTAACTTTTAATAAATAAGATTAAAATTCATAAATCAAGTTGTTATACTTATTAAAATTAAAATTTATGATATATAATAATGTTATTTGTCTCATTTGTGAGGTTACTTTAGATTACATAGAAATAATTGTGAAATTTGAACAATGGTGAAAAAATTGAACAAAAATTCATTGGATGTTATCCATTAGAAATTCCTACAATCTCATCAAACTATAAGCCCACTAGTACTTAAATATCAATTAAGGTTTTCAGTTTTATAAAATTTAAGATAGTATTATGCTTACATGAAATTTAAGCTATGTTGTTTTAGGCTATCCTTGGCATTATGATTATTTTGTTTTATTTTAGGTTATTTACTTTATAAATTATAGCTTTCTTATATTGTACTACATTTTAGCTATATATTAATTTTAAAAAATACTGGTAGAATGGGCTACCTGATAGGTTTCATCGGGACCATGTTCACATTGGTAGAATTTGAGATATGGATATAAATATTTGATTGGTTAACTGAGACGGGTGCCTTAATGGATGCCTTAGCTCTTAGGGACCACCATAGAATATTAGAAATGTTATAATTGGATATTAGGATAGATGTATGGTTGATGTCTTAGCTCTCAAGGACCACCAGTAAAATATTTGATTAAGTGATTGACTGTGGTTGGTGTCTCGGTTGATGCTTAGCTCTCAGAGACCGACAATCTTATGGCTAAGTCAGCCAAGTGGCTATTAGACTTTATGGAGTAAGGTTCTACCAAGATTTTTCACTTATAAATTATTAAATAAAGAATATTTTATTCTGAAGAAGTTTTATTATAAATTCTTCATATTTATTATTTGAAGAGTTAATGTTTTGAAAATAAATTTTAAATACTTTAATTTTAATAATAATAATATTTATTTTATTATTGTTATTTTATTTAATGAATTTTTTAAAAACCATACAGCTCTCTTTATTATCTTACTTAGTGAGGTTGACTCCTCTCAATATTCCCTTTTCAAGAGTTTAGGAGTTTAAGACTCGTCCTTCTTCTCTATGCCGGTTTTCTTCTTCTCTGGCATTATTGTGTAGGTCTATTTGATATGTATTGTACAACTGAATTCTAGATACTACAGTAGTTAATCAAAGAACTTGTGTTATTTGTATTCTGATTTCATTTGACTTGAAATATTGTATTAAGAATATTTGATTTATGTATTTGGTTTGGTGCACTCATTATGATTTTATTGTCAAGTAATGGTTTTATTATTAAGTGTATTGTTTCTTTTTTGTGAAAATTTTTTAAGGCTTACTATAGGTTTCAATTACTTTATGTATTCCAATTCCTTAATACCGGTCACATGCCTTTCGATTCTGGTTATGACAAAGTTGGTATCAAAGCTTAAGTTCATTTAATTATCATTGTTGTCTTTTCTTTAAACTAATGTAGTAATTAAATTGATAATTATCACTTTTTATCATTATTTCTAGAATTCTATGTATGAGTTAGCATTTTTGTCTTGTCTTGAATTTGGTTTCTTTATCTTAAATTTGGTTCTTTGTCTTTTTAGAATGAGGCAGGATCAGAATGCTCCTACTGTGGAAGTAGCATATGATGATAATGATAATGAGTAGTCTTTTCAGGATGAAGTTCTTCCTCTTGCTCCTATATGTAAAGGAAGAGGCAGAGGTAGGCCTAGAATTGTTGCAACAGAGAGACAAGTGTAACAACAGCAAGTTGAGCCAGAAGCATTAGAAGTGGAACATGTAGCTTTTACAGCTATCATGGTAGGGATTAACCAAGGCTTAGTAGATTTGAATCAAGCTATGCCTTTGGCATAGCAGATGCTCCAGTATAGGAATTGGGAGATGTCTGATACTGATGTTGCACTCCTTTATTCTAGAATTATTAGAGTTTCTTTTGATGGTACTTAATATGCTCTGGACTTTATTAATACTATCAAGACTCATACAAGAACAGGCCACACTGATTATCAAAGGATTATGATTATAGAGTTATTAGTTCAAGCAACAGCACAAGACTGGTTTCTGTAGTCCATCCAGCCTTTCATAAATGAGTTGATCTAGCTTGAGTTTAAAGATCGATTATTGAGGTTCTTTTGTCCACTTATGACTAGAGATGCATATAGATGGTAGCTACTGCACATCAGCAAAGGGGATAGGTCTGTGGAAGATTAGATTAGAGAATTTAACAGGCTATCTTAGCATGCAAAAGATATTAGGAGAGATCCTTACAGAGTTGTTGAGTTATATGTCATTGGATTGGGGTTAGCCTATATAGGCATGCACATTAAGGACCGTACTTTGGAGAGTGTGATTAAGGCTAGACTAATAGAGAGGAGACATATCATGCAAGGCACTATGGCTGATCCTTATATGATTAGCATCAGTGGATATGGGGTAGCTCAGGGATTCTAGCATCCTACTTTTCAGATTAGCAGTATGAGCATGAAAGCTGAGGGTACTTCCCAACAGGTTTAAAGGTCCAGGACCCATAAAGTTGGCCAATATGGTTATGCTACTAACCATAGGAGTGACAGAGGTTCTAGATTTGGTTTTAAGGTTAGCAGTAGTAGCAGTGGATAGAGTTCTGGACATGGTTGTTTAGGGTATGGGACTAGTGTTTGTCCTAGTTGTGGCCAAGTGCATTAGGGACTATATCATTTGTTAACTAGGGCTTATTTCAGATGCAGGCAGATATGACATCTTGCTAGAGATTTCCTTAATACTGGTTATCAAACACAATATGCCTAGGGATCTTTATCATTAGTAGCTCAACCTTTTCATCATATGCCATAGCAGTATAGAGCTCCTATATATCCAGAGCAGAGGCAAAATCAGTTTATAGGTAAGCAGGGCCAAGGTTCGAGCAAGGAGACCTAGTAGTCAAGGCTTTATATAGCCATCCACTTCTCAGTAAGCAGGTTGTGGGTTTGGCTCCCCAGGATCCAATGCAGTTATACCAAGTATTTTTTCCAATTTGCTATTTTCATGATAGAGTCTTATTTAATCCTAGTGCATTGCACTTCTTTATGTCTCTTGTGTTTGCTTCTAAAGTGGAATGGCAACCATCCAAATTATTGATTCCATTCTCTGTAGCGACTCCACTTAGTGACAAGTTAAAGACAAATGTATTCTTTCCATCTTATCCTATGTTAATGGAAGGTAAAGAGTTGCTAATAAATCTAGTTTTGCTAGATATGATAAAGTTTGATGTAATTTTGGGAATGGATTGGTTAGCGTAATACTATGCCTCAGTGGATTGTCAAGAAAAGGAAGGCTATCTAGCTATAGTAAAAGATGTAGAAGCAGATAAGGGGGTACTTAAGAATGTGTCAGTTATATGTGAATTTTTAGATGTTTTTCCTAAAGGGCTACTAGGATTGCCACCAGATAGGGAAATAGAATTTTGTATTGATGTTATACATGGTACATATCCTATTTCTATGCCACCCTATAAAATGGCACCAGCTGAATTGTAAGAACTTAAAAAATAGTTGCAAGAGTTACTTGGTAAGGGTTTTATCAAACCTAGTACATCATCTTAAGGGTGCTCCAATGTTGTTTAGGAAGAATAAAGATGATAGTTTTTGACTTTGTATCGACTATAGATAGTTAAACAAAGTCACCATCAAAAACAAATATCCACTCCCAAGGATTGATGACTTATTTGATCAGCGTCAATGAGCTCAGTGTTTCTCTAAGATTGAATTGAGGTATGGGTATCATTAGTTGAGTATAAGAAGTGGAGTTGTACCTAAAATAACATTTCAGATGAGATATGACCATTATGAATTCTTAGTGATGTCCTTTGGACTGACTAACACATCTGCAGCCTTTATGGATTTAATGAATCAGGAGTTTAGGCCATTATTAGATTGATTTATGATAACCCTCATTAATGACATCTTAGTGTATTCTAAGAGTGAAGTGGAGCATGCTATGCACTTAATAATAGTGTTGCAGACCTTGAGAGAGCACTAGTTGTATGTTAAAATTTCCAAGTATGAATTTTTGGTTAGATTAAGTGGCATTCCAAGGCCACATGGTGTCTAAAGATGGTATAAAAGTTGATCCTAAGAAGATAAAAGCCATTACAAAGTGGCCAAGACCTATAACACTTAGGAAAGTAAAGAGTTTTCTAGGTTTAGCTGGCTATTATAGGAGATTTATGAAACATTTCTCCAATATTATTGCACCTTTGACAAGGTTGACCCAGAAGAGTGCTAAGTTTCTATGGATAAATAGATGTGAAGAGAACTTTTCAGTTACTTAAGGATATGTTGACTTCAGCTCCAGTATTAACTTTACCATCTAGAAGTGAAGGGTATATGGTGTATTATGATGCTTTCCAAGTAGGATTAGGATGTGTATTGATGCTTGATGGTAGAGTAGTTGCTTATGCTTTAAGGCAATTGAAGAAGCACGAGCAGAATTATTCTACTCATGATTTAGAAATGGCAACCATGGTGTTTGCATTAAAGATTTTGAGATATTACTTGTATGGTGTAACTTGTGAAATATACACCGATCATAAGAGCCTGAAGTACATATTCCAGCAGAGAGATCTCAATCTAAGGCAAAGAATATGGATGGAACTTTTGAAGGACTATAATTGTTCTATTCTGTACCATCCTAGGAAAGCCAATATAGTAGTTAATGCTTTGAGTAAGAAGTCAACGAGCAGTATTGCTCATATTTGCACAGAAAGGAGGCCAATTATTCAAGAGTTGCATGAGCTAAATTATCAAGGGTTGCAGTTGAAAGCAACTAAGAAGTTAGAACATCAAAGGCCTTTAGGATTATTGTAGCAACTACCTACCTCAGAATGGAAGTGGGATATGATTGCCATGGATTTTGTAATTGGATTACCTCGTACAACTGAAGGTTATAATGATATTTAGGTGATAGTTGATAAGCTAACTAAATCAGTGTACTTTCTGCCAATTAAGAAGACGTACTTCACTGACAGATTAGCAAGATTGTATGTTAGTAGAATTGTCTGTCTTTATAAGGTACCAGTAAGTATAGTATCTGATAGAGAAGCCACTTTCACTTTAGTCTTTTGGAAAGAATTGCATAAGGCTCTAGGCACTAGACTTAACTTTAGTATAACATTTCATCCTCAAATAGATGGTCAGTCTTAGAGGACCATTTAGACATTGGAGGATATATTGAGGATGTGTGTAATGGACTTTGGTGGTCAATAGGATTTACACTTGCCATTAATTAATTTGCATACAATAACGGTTATCATACAAGTGTCGAGATGGCACCATATGAAGCATTATATGGTAGGAAATGTAGATTGCCTTTATACTAGGAAATTAGAGAAAGACAGCTAACAGGACCGAAAGTGGTGCAAGTGACTTCAGAGAAATTCTTTATCATCCATTAAAGTTTAAAGACAACCTTTAGCAAACAAAAGAGTTATGCAGACCGAAAGAGAGAGGATGTATCCTTTTTAGTTAGAGATATGGTATTCTTAAAACTATCTTCAATGAAAGGTGTGATGAAATTTGGTAAGAAGGGTAAGCTAGCTCTAAGATTCATTAGACCATTTGAGATACATTCAAGAGTTGGAGAGGTGGCTTATAGATTAGTATTACCACCTGCATTATCTCAAATCAACCTAGTGTTCCATGTATCTATGTTGAAAAAGTATATTTCAGATCCTTCCCATGTTCTGTAGCCTCAGGTAGTAGAGCTCAATGAAGATCTATCATATAAGGAATATCTTATGATGATTGTGGATTGACAAGTTCATAAGCTTTGCATTAAGGAGATTTCGATGGTGAAGGTACTATGATGCAATTACACTATTAAAGACTGTATGTGGGAGGTCGAGGCAATAATGTGAGAAACATATCCTTATCTTTTTATTCAGTGAAAAACTTTGTACCTTGTGTTTATTAAAATTCAAGGAAAATTTTTTTTAAGGTGGGGAGATTGTAATACTTTGAATTTTTATTATTAACTAAATTAAATTATTTAGTATTGATTATGATTATTTTATTTTTAGTAGTGTATTATTTTTATTTTTACTTTAATATTATTATTATTTTGGGAGAGGAAATATTATGGGGTGTGTTGATATATATATATATATATATATATATATATATATATATATATATATAAGACAAAACCTTTTTTTCTCTTTTTTTTTCTTTTCTTTTTTTCTTTTTTTCTTTCTTCTTCTTCTTCTTTTTCCCGTCCTTTTTAAATTGTGCCAAATGTCATCCTCTAACAATAAATATACATATTCATCGTAGGACAAAGTCCCATCACTTTCAACCCACATTTTTGTAAAATGTTGACAACATTCATTGGGCAATGTATAATATAATGCAAATCACTTATTTGTTTCATTCATCCTTTTGCCTCTACGAATAAGTTCTTCAATCTTTTGGTTCACTATTTGGATATGTTCACACAATGTATGCTCAAGCTTCATTTACATAGTTCATTTGTTAACTATGTACTTTTTTCTTGTTGTTCCCAAATTCTAGGAACATGAAGAGTACTAACTATGCGAGCCCCAATGCGACGAGGTCTATTTATGCATAACTCTTTATAGTCGCTGATTCGTTAAACACATTAAGAAAATAATGACAAGAATATTAGATAATGTTTTATATCCAAATTTAAAACCCTAACTAAGTACATTATTTTTGCAAAACTAAGTATCTAATCATTTTGTTTATCTAACAATTTATATTAACAAAATAATATAAAAATCAAGAAAAAAAATACAATTTTGTTACTAAAATGTTTCACAACAAATTACGTATTTTTACTAAATATGTATTTTAACGAATAACTAAATACATTTTGGTACAAAAAAGTTTAACAACTACTTTTTTTTTTCTCAGCATATAAATAAGACATGTTATAAATAATCAACATATTAAAAGCAGGTATTTTACACAACAAAACATTCATATAATATATAAGACAATATCTAAATTCATAAGGTAACAAATATTTTCACTAAAATATTTTTTATAAATAATTTTTTAAAAACTATGTGCTATAAGAATAGTAAACAAATTACATATTTGTACTAACTTATATAAATAAGAGATGATATGAATTGTACTTATTATCTAATTAAATAAACAAATTACATATTTGTACTAACTACTTAAATACATTTTTTTTATTAATTTTTACAATTAAGTAATTACATATTTTTACTAAATTTTGAAAATTTATAACTAATAACAATTTTTTCTTACTAATTAACTACACATTAATCTGTATAAAATAATTATAAAATTAAAAATGTAAATAATTTTTTAAGTAATTCCAACATATATAAGACAATATACAACAATATTAACTAATTTTTTTTATTATTCTTACAATATAATGAATTAACAAAATACATAATTTAAAAAAAAATAAAAATAAAAATAAAACTACATATAAAAATGTTAACTACATGCTATCAAAATATAAATTTTATTTACTATATACCAAAACTTATATAAAAAATAAATCAAATAAATTATTCTTAGTATCTAATTAATTAACCAATAAATAAAAAAAACAAAAAAAAATTTCACAACAATTATATCTAACTATATTCATAACAACAATTATATCTAACAACATTCATAACAACAATTATATATAAAAAAAAATCTAACAATTTTTTTACATGCATCAATATATTAATTATTAAAAATACATACCTTTTGTAGCTATTAATTTTCACCTCCACAAACACACATAATAAAAACAAAATATAAGCTACTAATCATAAAATATTGACTAACTATATAAACAAAATTTTATAAAAAAATATAACAATTCTATACATGCATCAATATAACAATTTTTGTAAAAAAAATGCATCAATATTTTTTAAACAAAATTTCATACATTTCAAATCAAGATAATTTACATTTTTTTTGGCTTAATACAAAAAATCAATTACTTAAATATAACAATACATCAATAAGAAATTACCTTTTTTTTTTTTTTTAGAAACCTTTAGAAAAGATGATTAAGCTAACCAAAAAAAAATTTAGCTCAAAGAAACAAGGAAAGAAGGAATACAAAGAAAAGGATAGTTTTTGAGAGGGAGCTGAGAAATGAGTTGAAGGAAGTGAGGAGAGAATTTTGTTCAATGTAGGAAAGCTTTAAAACGGTGAGGGGAAGGAATTTTTTCATCCATACCGCCACTATCAGTGGCAGTATGGGAGAATCTCTATCTCAAGAAGACGAGACAAGCACACCTTCTGGAATGGCAAGGGCTCAACAGTGGCATACCACCACTGATAGAGGTGGTATCACCAGGTGGAGCTCATTGGGAAGGCGTGAACTGATACCACCACTGTGTCAAGCGGTATCAGTTAAAGCTGCTACCTGACTTGGCTTTACCACCACTACTACAAACAGTTTGACTTTTGTCAACACTGTCTTTTATCCATACTGACATTGTCAATGGCGTTAATATTTTTTTAAATAAAAAAAGTAACATAAACCGGGAATTACTTTTATAATTACCCTAAAATGAGAAATTATTTTCTTATTTCACATAAATTGCTAAATAACCCTATTGATATGTTAATAAAATATTTAATTTATCAAAATTATTTAAGTATTTATTTTAAAATATTTATATTATTTAGAATCCGCATAAAGTGTGGATTCACAACAAGTTGTGATTAAAATATGTTATGAAAAATATTATAATATATGATAACAATATAAAAGTAATTAATAAACTATAGTTAAAATAATTAACTTATAAAGAGAGTGCAAATCAACCTAAAAATCTTCAATCATTTTTATCAAACTATTAAAAATGAGAGATTCTTATCTAAGCTATGTGTAATACACATGATGGTTAGATTTGAATGATAATTTAGATATGTTATTTTTATTGAACAATTATTTTATACTTACCTTATGTGTTTTACATCTAATCAGATGGTGTAGAACACCAAATTTAGGCAAGAATCTCCTATCTATATCTATCTCTCTATCAATATCTATATTTATATTTATATAAATATATAAAGCTGAGCTTCACTTTCTATTGTTGTAATTTTGCCACGTGGCATACCTAAAAGGCTAACACATTCATTACAAATTCCACAATTGCTTCTATTTACGTGTTTTCCTTTCTTTTCCTTTAGTTTAATTTACGTTTCCTTTCTTTTCTTATTCCTCACTTACCAATTTACATTTCTTTTTCTTTTCTCCGTTATTGGTTTTCTCCAATCCAATTGGTTAATTATGTCTCTTAAGCC
This sequence comes from Mallotus nudiflorus, assembly GCA_947683625.1. Taxonomy (NCBI): domain Eukaryota; kingdom Viridiplantae; phylum Streptophyta; class Magnoliopsida; order Malpighiales; family Euphorbiaceae; genus Mallotus; species Mallotus nudiflorus. The sequence goes on from CANTUR010000125.1 coordinate 1,350,315, forward strand.
AATTGGGTAACGTGAAGCGAAGCGATTTTCCCCATTTGGTCCAAGTCGGCTTGATAAAAAAAAGGACTGGGACTGCTGCCATGATTAAGGTAGATAAGGTAAATGTGGAGAAAATAAAGTAGGAGAGGAATTAGGTTCTTGAGAAGCCATTGACAGCAGAGGAGGTGAAGGAGCTTGTGGAGTGATTTCGGCACGATGATTGTTCTAGGCAAATTAATATTGGTAAATTGTTATTATCAATTGTATATTTTATATGTATATTACTGTGTATGTGCATATTTCTCTATTAACTTTATAATAATAGCATTATTTTTTTTTTTTTTGATTCCTCAAAAGGTTAATTTGATTTGGCCCATGGTCGCTAATTAATTAGGGATCAGCTTATGAAGGATAATATGAAGGTGTTTGCTACCATTTTGGAGAAGCATGGAGCTTCTTTTCTAATGCTAGGAAGTGGTATGAGTTTGTATCTTCACATCTTGCCGTAAGGTTCGCTTTATTTATACTTGCTTTTCCAGTTCATTTTTCTGGTTTGATTCAATTTGGTTACTTTTATAGCTTTCCTGGAGAAGTTGTTGGTGTGACAATCATTGGCAAGGCCGCTACTGCTCCAGCTGAAGTTGCTGCCCTGCTAAGGTGTGTGTTCTCATCTTTATTTTAGTCTTTATTTTTTTTTTGGCATTCTAATGGTTCCAATTTATGATGCAATAACAGAATTGATCAAATTGTAGTAGGTAAAAGTTTGAATTTTTTTAATGTGTCAAGTGATATAATACCATGTTTTGGGAATTTGAAACTAAGCGTATTTGAATCTTTTTTACATGCACTAAGTGATGTAACATGAAATTCTGGCAATTAGAAGCGGAATGTATTTCAATTTGGTTTGGCTATAGTTTCGTTTGTCATGAAATCAAGTAAAAATTCATCAAATTGGGCAAGGTCAAAGTTTGGTTCTTTCTTGATCTTTTAGGTAGTAAAATAAGAACTGTGAGCATAAGAAACTAAAGGTGTGTCAATTTGATTTAATTCAAGATGTCCAAATGCAGATGGAGATGTGCACTCTATACCCAATTCGTCGGCTCTACAATCTCTCTCTAATCGTAACTAGAAGATGCTCTAGCATCTTGTCACACAATTGCATTTGACAAAACTGGGACATTGACAATTGGAGGGCTCATTTTTGAAGTTATTGAACCAATTTTTGGACATCAATTAGTAAGTCAAAATACAAAATTCACTTGCTATTGCATTTTGGGCTGTGACAAAGAAGCTTTTGTTGTAGCAGCTGCTATGGAAAAAGGTAGTACTCACCCCATTGGAAGGTAATTTAGTTGAATATGCATGCTTCCACTTCATTGTTTTGTGCTTGACCAATTAGGATTTTCTTACATCGTAGCATATGACAAGTGGTTTTAGCTATAGCCCCTATGTCTATTGGATTTCATATGTCAAGCAGAAGGATTTGTGTATTTATCATTAGATGTGTCTTGACTTTATCCTTTTCATGAGCCAGTTTCTCTTGATCTCACCCTCTCAATCTGTGTACATGTGCCAAGAATTTGTGCGGGAATTTATTTCATACAGTCAGATGATACGAACTTTGATCAAAACAATTGGAAGCTCTATTTGCGTTTCAGTATGCACTGAATTGGAGGGTTTTTATGTAGGGAAATTAGGAAGGGCCATTTAATTACATTGGTTCTATATTTATCCAATAAATTACATATACTTTCTTGATATCATATCTCAAATGTCCTTTTTGGGTGTTTAACTATGACACATGGGTCTGAATTTTCTAAATGCTCACAACTCTTCATTTCTCTGCATAAAACCTTAAAGAGGAAATTATGTCTTCAATATAATTGGTGAATTTACATGACTGTATTTGGCTGCATCTGGTGTTAATTATTGCTCATCACAACTTCATGGGGTTATTTCTTTTGAATGTAACCATCTTTTGTTGTTCAAGTACTAATCTTCTGCATTTTCAGAGCTGCTACCTTTTGTTTTTTTGGAAAATTTTGAATACTTCCTGGTAGAGATCTTACTGGCGACTCTGAATAACACTAAGGTACTACCATTTCAGTTAATATATTTGTTTAATTGTGAAATGTTCTATGCATAAATGTTCTGAACTCAAAATGCTACTCTAAGAAGTTATGCTTGTTTTGAACTGTGAATTTACTTTGAAGGTGGATTTGTTATCACATTTTGCAATAGCTTAGGTCTTTTGTATTGGGTATGTAAAGATGGTGTAGTAACCATTGCTAATTTTTAGATGAATCCATAATTGTTTCCTTTTTTCTTTTATAGTCAACAACTAGAAGGGTTAATGTGTTGAAGGCATCTATTGGTTCTGTAAAATTCATCATCAAGAAAGATAAAGAATGCAATGAAGGCATCTTCATACGGAAGTGACTTTGTACAATAGTTTAATTTCAACTTGCTCTCCAACTTAAGATGTACAACGGTTTAAATTCAACTCTACAATTAAATAGTTAATTGTTAAATTCAACACTTTATTGAAAAAAATTTAAGTTGCCTAGTTAAAAATAAACATATACTTTTATCAAGTTTGAAGCACAAAGCAACAGAATTAATTAAGTTGTTAAAGTATTATTTAAGCTTCTTAAATCTGAATGTTGATAAAGAATATATATATATATATGAGAAAATATTAATTAGAGTATAAAGTCAACTGACAAGTTAGAAATGAAAAAGGATGCAGATGATGAAGGTAAATAAATTAAACAGAAATTTTTGCTTATTTAAGGTACACAATTGTATCTGACATCAGATTTTATATAATCTTAATAGATTTGAAATACTTCAAATTATGACAAAAAAAAAATACTTCAAATGTTTAATAAATAGCTAGTTATTTTCTTAGTTGTTAGGAGATATTTACTATCCTTATAATTCTATCCAAATTTAGTTTAATGAATTCTAGATAGCGGTGATGAAACCAAAAAATAGCTTGTTAGTTTCTTTCTTGTGCTAGGTAGTGGGTAAGAAATCTCCAACACCTTTTTTTTTTTCTTGGAAAACTGTACGACTTCTAAAAATTGCTAGAGGAAGGAAATAAAACTTACAAAAGGAGCCAGTCTTGAAGGTGGATATACCATCTCTCTTGCAATTATCTCCGGTGACAGTTGTCCTCTGGGGACCATCTCCATATGTGAACACATTTACTTGATCCTTCTTAACCGTAATATACCCATCATATGCTCTAGTTTTCACATAAACCACCATGTATCATCCTACAGGATTCTTGGGGCAAGCAGCAAGAGCGGCAGCAATAGTTCTATATTGGCCACGGTCATCCTGAGCCGCAAAAGCATTAGGCTTTACATTGGCATTGTTTGAGCTTTGCAATCTCCTAACGGCATCGACATAGAAAACCCATCAGCGCCATGGCCAGCAATGTCGTTGGCGTCCCCAGCTTCCAGGGTTCATCGAGTCGTCTTGGTATTGAAGTTGGGTGGATTGTTGAAGGCATTTGCTATATGCATGTGCAGCTTTGTCCAAGTGAGTCCATCCAGACATGTTTCTTTATATGATATAACAGCACTCGGATAGTTTTTGAGCTCAGCCTCTGTGTATTTGCCAGCAGTCAAACACCTATTTTCCACAGCTAAGAACGATTCTTGTAGCTCTTGGACTGCAAATTGCAGCAAATCCTGAAAGTCCTCTAAAGCCACCCTGTGGTTGGAATCTTTCGCTTTTTTTCCAATGACTACGAATGGAAGAAAGCCTTAGATGATCCGAATTGGAAGAAAGCTATGAATGATGAAATGGAGGCATTACAGAAGAACCGAACGTGGGATCTTGTTCCTCTTCCGGAAGGAAAGAAAACGGTGGGGTGTAGGTGGATATTCACTGTCAAACTCAATCCAGATGGAAGCATAATTCGATATAAAGCCCGGTTGGTAGTAAAGGGGTACACTCAGAACTATGAAATCGATTATGAAGATACATTTGCCCCGGTAGCAAAAATGAACACCATCCGAGTCCTTATCTCCTTAGCTGCCAACCTAGACTGGCCACTTCGACAATTTGATGTAAAAAATGCATTTTTGAATGGAACCATAGATGAAGAAGTATATATGGATCCACCACCCGGAACTAAATGTACTGATCGAGTATGCAAATTAAAGAGAACATTGTATGGACTCAAGCAATCACCTCGAGCATGGTTTGGATGACTCTCAACCTTCATGAGGAAGCTCGGATATAAGCAAAGTGATGCTGATCACATACTATTCATCAAACAGAAGTTAGGAAAAGTCACTGCGTTAATTGTATATGTTGATGATATGGTGGTCACTGGAAATGATCTGAGTAAAATAACAAACTTGCGAAGACAGTTAGCATCTGAGTTTGAACTTAAGGATTTGGGTAACTTGAAGTATTTTTTAGGAATTGAAGTTGCAAGATCAGCTCGAGGAATTTCTCTTTGCCAACGAAAGTACGTAATGGATCTATTGATAGAGATAGGGATGCTTGATTGTAAGTCAGCCGAGACTCCCATTGAAGTTAATCATGGACTTTCAATCCTAGAAGATCAAGTTTCAACTGATAAAGATCAGTATCAAAGGTTGGTGGGAAGGTTGATTTACCTATCTTATACTCGGCCAAACATAGCTTATGCAATAAGTGTTGTAAGTCAATTCATGCATTCTCTGAGTAAAGAATATATGAATGTAGTATACCGAGAATTAAGATATTTAAAGTCTTCTCCGGGTAAAGGGTTATTCTTTGGGAGGAATAAAGATTATGAAATTACCGGCTATACTGATGCTAATTGGGCTGGAGATCGGACTGATCGAAAATCAATGTTCGGGTACTTCACATTCATTGGAAATAATTTAGTCACCTGGAGAAGCAAGAAACAGAAAGTTATAGCAAGGTCCAATGTTGAAGCTGAGTTTAAAGGAATGGCTTATGAAGTATGTGAGTTGCTTTGGGTAAGGCGAATTGTTCAGGATCTGGGATTAAAACATCCAAAACCTATGTTGTTACATTGTGATAACAAGGCAGCCATAGCAATTTCAAATAATCCGATTCAACATGATCGAACTAAGCATGTAGAGGTTGACAGACATTTCATAAAAGATCATCTGAACCAAGGAATAATTGATCTTTCATATCTTTCATCTCAGACTCAACTAGCTGACATCCTTACAAAGGCTGTATCCGAAAAAGCATTCTACAACTCACTTGGCAAGTTAGGAATGATTGACATACATTCACCAACTTGAGGGGGAGTATTGAGGAAGTAAATATTTTATTGTATGTATTAGGAAGTAAATATTTGTATACAATTAGGAATAAAGTTCTATTCTATTTAGGATGTTATTCTATTCCTAATTAGGTTGTGATTAGGATTTCTGTATGTATATATAAGGGGTGTAACCCTTTCTTAAATATTATGAAAAAATATTTCCCTTGAATTTTCTCTTTTTTCTCTGAATTTTATTCTTCAATAACTTCAAAATGGACATCTGTTACAAGTTACATAAGCAAGACTACTAAATACTCAAAAACCATAGAAAATCAACAGCAGAAGACATATAACATAAATTTTGAAAAATTGAAGAGATATGCAAGTCTGCTAGATGAGGTCAAATGTTATGTTTTGTTCTTTTTGTTTTTATCTTGCATCTAGTATTGTAACTGTGACGTGGTTTACAGTAAATGATTCATCTATTTTTCCTAAAGATGAATAAGGATTCCTTCCCAGGCATTACCCGGGGATTTTAGGATGGGGCATCGATGCGGTTTCACTGTTGAACATCAAAACTACAAATGATGTTGTTGGTCTATCTTCTGCGTGTTCTTGCACACATAAAAGGCTTACCTGTATGCATCTCAGAACTTCACTCAACAAAAATAAATTAGCAAGGTGAAGTTTTTAATATTTCTAATCCTTTTCTTTCCTTCCATAATCTCCATGCCTGCAGTGAAGTAAAGACCATAAGTATAATTTTGATGCTGAAGGAAATGAGCTAAAATGCAATGAATCTTCTACTTACATGTCCTAGAAGATTGAGCTCATTCAAACAGATAAAATCCTCTATTCTTATTCCACTTACAATCTCCAATACCATAACACCAAAACTAAAAACATCTTATTTCATTGAGAAGAGCCCATCAATAGCTAGGGATGTAACTGAGCCAAACGGTTCGTGAGTTTTTCGATGTTCGGCTCAGTAAAAGCTCATTTTAGTTCGTTTGTTAAGCTAAACAAGCTGAGTTCAAACTCTATTTTGATGCTCATAAGCTAAACGAGCTTAGCCCAAGCTTCCTTAAGTTTGACTTATTAAAGCTCGTGAATAGGCTCATTCACTAACTCGTGAATATACTCGTTTATAGGCTCATTTGTAAGCTAATTTAGATGCTCGTTTGCAAGCTCATTTAAAGGATCATTTGCAAGCTCGTTTAGAGGCTCGTTTGCAAGCTCGTTTATAATATCGCTATATTAAGTGGTGGTATTAAATAGGTATGATTTAATTTAAATATTAATATTTAGTAAATATAATATAATTTAGTAAGTTAGTATTATATAAGTAAAGACAATACTAATCAAATGTTATAACCTGATATTTTTATAAATTATTAAATTAATTTTTGAGATTTGTAGTGTTAATACATATTTTATTTAATTATTATTTTATAGTTATTTTGTGAGATTAAATTAAATTCAAGTGTTATTATTTATTTTATTATTTTATGGTATTAATATTAAATTGAAATGTAAAACTTAAATTTATTGTTATATATTATTTAATATTATATTATTTGTTAATGATGTTAATTTAGTGTATTTAATATATTTTAATATTATGTGGTGAGTTTAATTAGAAAAGTAGATATTTAAATTAAAAATATTATTTTTATATTATTTTGTCTTTTTCTCCTTTTTTGAATAAAAAATTATATATATATATATATATATATATATATATATATATATATATATATATATATATATATATAATTTTCCTTTCCCCCCTCTTTCTCTTTCCTTCCTACCCTTTCCCTTTTTCTTATTCTCTTTTTTGTGTAAAACACATAATGCAAACCAACTCCCCCCCCCCCCCCCCCCGAAAGTGCCTGACTGCTTGGCAGCACCACCATCGTTGTCGTCACTCCTCCCCAGCTAACCACCACCACCTATCCTTCCTCCCGCTGCCATCACCTTTCCTCCTCCTTCTTCTCCCTTTTCAGTGCCATTAGCTTCCAGAGGCCGCCGGTGATGATTCCGGCTGCGATTGGAGCTCCTACCAGTCTTGTTTGAAAAGCCCACATCGTGAGCTTCATTTCCCCAAGGTAATTCATCTAATTAAACTCGAATTCAGCTTTAATTTTGGATAATTAATTTTAGGGTTCTTAGCTTCAATTGTTGATTTTTTGTTTAATTGGTTTGATTATTGTTAAATTGACTTTAGATTAGTTAAATTGAAGTTGAAAGCTTTCCAAATATGTATTGAAATTCGATTTTGGAGATAGTTGAATTCTGAACACTATTTCGAGCACGGTTACTGTTTACGAGGGCTGTTCTAGCTCGGAAATGTATTTTATTTTTAAGAAATTTTACTAGTTATTTTAAGCATTTTTCATTAAGTTTATTGAAATTATGTCCTGATTATTTATTATAAATTTTTGAATGTGTATGTAAAAATTAGATTTTTGGAAAAATTAGTAAATTTTGTATTTTAATTGAAATTATTGTTAAATATTCTATTTTGGATAATTTTTAAGTAATAAATAATATTAAAATAATTTTTATGAATTATTTACTATTTTTAGCTAATTAATAATAATTTTTAGAAATATATTTGAATAATAGTTTTATCTATTATTTTTATGATTAAATAATATTTTAGCTATTTTTATTATATATTTGAGCAATTTAAATAATTATTTGTAAATTATGCTATTTGATTTTGAATATTTGAAAAATGAATTTTTATTAATATTAGTTACTGATATTTGAGATTTTATTAATTATTTTGAAAATAAATATCTTTGATGTTTTTATTATTTAAATAAATTGAATTGTGGTATTTTATAATTTTCGTGGGTTTTGGTGAAGTATTGGTATTATTTATTATTTTATTGATTTTGAGTGTGTTGGTTTTCAATGGGCAACAAATGTAGTTTGGGGGTCTAACCTCGAGAAGTTGAGCATTTTGAGTATTTGAAGTGTGTTTGCTTGCAGGATCAACTCTACTTTTAGCTAAGAGACATCCGTTTTACAGCAAAGATTCTGTTGAATTTTTGGTAGAATTCTCGTAAAACATGACATCAGGTCGGTCCTTAGTTTTGAATTTTTATTGAGTCGTGTCCTAAATTGAGTCGTTCTCTAGAAATTTTAGAAGTATAATAATTAAAATTTCAATTCTAATAAATTATTATTTTGTTATTATTTTCCTTAGTTGCTCTGTGTGTTAGGCCTATCGGAACGGGCCTGACAAGTCAGGGTAGAGGAGCACACTTGAACTGTGATTTATTATTATATGTATATATTGCATGTAGGTAATATATTGTGTGCATCCATATTTGAATAAACATGATTTTTTATTATGTTTTAGTTCATTAAATTGTTAGTATATGATAATTTTCGAATGTATATATTTTCATATATATTTACATGTGATTATTTAATTGTGAAAATGAATGCTATTCACGTTTATTGTGGTTTTCATGATTTTACTATGATGTAACACTTTTGGATGCTAGTTGTAGAACGTGCCACCTAACAGATCACGTTAGGGCTGTTGCGCAATAGTATGCTAAAATTAGATTTTGAACGTTAATATGGAAATTATGATTATTGTGAATTGTGGATAACGAGTGTGATTGCGATTCCTTGATTGACCTGTAAGGTACTCGGGGTCAATTAGCACTGGTAGTGGAACTGTAAATCCTCGATTGACTCATAGCGTACTTAGGGCCAGTTCACTGCCAAAAGTTGGATAAATAATATTTTCAGAGTATGGAAAGCTTGTTGGCTAAGGATATACAATGATAGAGGTTTCATAAATTTAGGGATTCTGCTATGATCCTCCACCAAAACTTTTTTCGCATTTATTATTATAATGAAGGTGGATTTTTAGCATCTGTATGAAATACATGTATATATAAATAAACAAATATATATATATATATATATATATTGATATTTGAGTATCTATATATTTAGATTGCTTATATATATATAATAATAATTCACTCAGAGAGTGTAATATCCCGTGTTTTTAAAATATTTTTACACTGTACCGGGATATGCAGTGTTAATAATTTTTGTATATATTACGATATTTTTGTTACGAGTTGATATGTATTTAAAACCTATTTTAATTAGTGTGTATTATTTTAAGTACTTTACGTAAAATTTTTCCGGGACTTGCATTTTCGGGGAAATTTTTACGTAAATAATTTATTATTAATTATTTTAAATATATTTTCGGACTTGCATGAACTCATACGTATTTTTAAATTACTAAACACCGTGTATGTCTGCAATATTTATTTAATTAGGGTTTAATATATATTACCCTAATATTTTATTATTTGTTTATTAATTTATTGTTATTTAATTATTTTTATTTATTATTAAATTATTAAATTATATGTGTGGATGTGAAATTTTTTCAAATATTTTATTAAAATTTTTATTATTTTTTCTTTTTCTTTTCTTTTCTTTTCTTTTTCTTTTCTTTTCTTTTTTTTTTCTTCTTCTTCTTCTTCTTCCTTCCCGCGCGACTACCCTTCCCCTCACCGCTGCTACTCCGATCCCCGGCTGTCGGTGTGCCACCAGCAACTCCACCTTCGTCCTCAGCCATCCCCCGCCGCCAGCAGCCTCCTTCCCCGGCGCCGGCGAGCTATTTTTTTTCTTTTGGCCGAAATTCCTCTCCTCGTCGTCGACAACGATTCCGGTTACCATTTTTGACACCTCCAGTCTCTTTCTTCTCCTTGAGCACTGGTGAGTGTGATTCTAGCTTTGGTTTGAGCTTAAATGGTCTAGATTTGCTTAGTTTTGAATTTTCCCATTTCGGCCATATTGGGTTTTTGATTTTTTTCGAATTTTTCTTGGTTGATTCATGAATAATCCCTTCAAAAATGTTGATCCTAGTAGCTTAATCTACATGTATGATTTTTTTTGGAATTTTTGGAGATTTTTTGGATTTTTGGGTATTTTTGAATATTTTAATATTATTTTCTAATTTTCGGAAATTAATTAAATAAATTATGAAATTGTGTTTTATGGTTAAATTAGGTGTTTAAATGAATTATAAGAATTTATTTGGAATTTTTATGAATTTTTATGTATTTATTTTGAATTATTGAAGTTTATGTAATTTTGGGAAATTAGGGTTAATTATGTTTTTATTTGAAATTAATTGGTAAATTGAGTTTAATTATTGATATTATTGATAAATATGTTGAGAAAATTAATTTTGGATAATTGTATAATTTTTGGTGAATTGTTGAAGTAATTATAGTATATTTATATATATAAGGGGCATTTTGGTAATTTTACCCTAAATTGGCTAAAAATGTAATTTAATCAGTTTTAATAGTTATTTAGGATATAAAAATGATTTCTATAAATTATTTGATATTTTTAACTAATTAAAACTATTTTTCGTAAATTATTTTCAATTATATATATAAAATACGATTTTTCTAATAAAATGAGTTTTTATTGGTTTTTACTGTGTTTTAAGGTTAATTATGTAATTTCTATTTATAAAATGAATTTCTGTGATATAAGGGTATTTTTGGTATTTTCATAATTATTCTGTGAATTGTGGACCCCAGTCGGTGGACTGTAGTTTGGAGTCCGACCGTGGGATTTTGATTATGCTCTGTGTAGTTTTTCAAAGTGTATTTCCTTGCAGGGTCGGCTCTACTCTTTTGAGTAGAGAGATGTTCGTTTTATAGGGGAGGTTCTGCCGGATTTTCGATAGAATTCTCGTAAAACGTGATATCCGATCGAACCTTGATATCGATTCTATGTTTAATACTCTAGATCGAATTCTAGGATTTTCTGTTAGGTTTATTCTAATGTCTGTCATTATTGCTTGTTTAATTGCGCCGAGACCGAGGGCTAGTGGACCAAGCCCGTCGGACCCATCTCATGGAGCGCACTAGGGTGAGTTACTATTTTATATATATGTGTTTTAGGGTGCATGTTTTAGAAAAATATGCTTTATTTTAATAAAATATGCATGAATGATTTAAGTATTACTTAGGTTTATTTTCAGTATATTTTGGTATATTTTCAACTATATGCATGTTTTATAACTAAATTATTCTTAAAATGCTTTTATGTATATTTTGGTATATTTTTAGTTTATTATGAAATTATATTGGATTTATTCGATGTATATATACTCGAAATATACCTGGTTTATTTTTGGTATATTTCTAGTATATATATGGTTTATGTTGTTATTTTATTTAAATTCATGCATCATTTATTTTTATGAATGAATGTTTTATATTTATTAATGAAGGATATTAATAGAACGTGCTACCTAGTGGGCAGCACTAGGACCGAGTACGTACCGGTACGAAGATAGATTGTAGGTTGAATTACTAACTTGTTTTATGGATATTGATTTGGATGGATTGATTTATGTGATGTGAGATATGATTGATGATGTGATTGCTGGAGCTCGGTTGACCAAGTGTCTCGGGGTCAATCACACAGGCAGTCAGACTACTGGAGCTCGGTTGACTTAGTGTCTCGGGGCCAGTCTACTGTCTAAATGGATTAAGTGGATATATTTGGAATAAGTGAGTCTGTATGGCTAGAGTGTTGTCTAACACTGTTTGAGGTTTCGATATCATAGGGTTCTATTTGATCCTTCATAAATGATGATTTTAATAAAAACATATAAAATGATTTTTCTGCATCTGTGTGAATTTACATGTATATATTTACATGTTATATATATACTGTTGATTGCATGCATTGTCATTTAATATGCATATATATATATTATAGTAATTCACTCAGTGAGGTCTGACTCCCCTCCATTGATAATTTTTCAGGAGAGTCAACATCTTCAGACCTCAGTAGCAGGTCGATACGTTGGATTTCTTCCGCCCCGGTTTCTTTGTGTAAACTGCTTACTTGAGTCTTATTTTTATAATCTAGACACTGCAGTAGTTGTAAATTAATTATGAGATATTATGTATTTTATTTATGCGAGATGCATTTTAAGAATTTGAATTGGATTTGTATTAAAAGAGTTTATATATATATGAGATGAGGATTTAATTTAAATCCAGTTGATGGATTATTATTTATGATATTTATGATTTTTATTTCCACTGCATCATATAATATTGTTAATATTATTATTGCAAGTTTTATTTTATTTAATTTTTAGGCTTGCTACGAGTTCTGGATTCGAAAGAATTCTCGTTCCCTAGCGCCGGTCATGACCCCTGTTTCGGGTCGTGACAAAGAGATCTGATCCTCCTCAATATTTTTTCAGAATCTTCTACTTCAAACCTTCCTATTAGACCTATTCACTGGGGTCTTTCTTCCCTAGCCGACTTATATAAATATTGAATTGTCATTTCTCTTGTATTTTAGTAATCATTGCAACAATAGTTCTTGTTTTTGTACCTATTATTGTATTAGATAGTGTTCCTATATTTGAATATTGTATGAATATATTTTATCATGTTATGATATAGATTTCTTTTATATTAATTAAAGTTTTAATTCTGAGATATTTTATGATATGTTTGCATGTGTTTTTTAAAGCTTGCTACGAGTTCCAGATTCATGAGAATTCACATTCCCCAGTGCCGGTCATGACTCCCCAGTTTAGGTCGTGACATTAAATTAGTAGTAATTAATATAAAATATTATATATGACAATATTATGTACTCATGACAATTTTTTTTTTTTTTGTGCAAGTTAACATTAATATTATAATAAGTAAATGTTATATAATAATAATTAAATATTTAACAAATAATAAATTTGTTAGATAAATATAAAATTAAGTAATATTTATATTTGAAAGTGATATATAAGTATTGATATTAAATAATGCAAATTTAAAGTAATAAATAAGTATAATTTAAGTAATGTAAATTTAAATTAATATATAAATAGCATAATATCTCTAACTAACAAATAATACATCTCATAAATATTAATATTAACTAATTAAAACACAATTTATCTATAACAACAAAATTCCAAAGCTATGTAGTTTTGATAAAATAAGCAATTTTAATATTGTATAATAATTTAGCATTATTATATAATACTAATTATATATGTATTAAGTAATATGAAACATTACATAAATACTAATATTAAATAATGTAAATTTAAATTAATATATACATAGTATAATATTTCTAACTAACAAATAATACATCTGATAAATATTAATATTTACTAATTAAAACATAATTTATCTATAACTAAACAACTTTAAAACTACGTAGTTTTGATACTATAAGCAATTTTGATGTTGTATAATAGTTTAGCATTATTATATAATACTAATTATATATGTATTAAGTAATATGAAATATTACATAAATATTAATATTAAGTAATGTAAATTTAAATTAGTATATAAATGACATAATATCTCTAACTAATAAATAATACATATAATAAATAATAATATTAACTAATCAAAGTACAATTTATCTATAGCAACAAAACTCTAAAGCTATATAGTTTTGATATTATAAATAATTTTAATATTGTATAATAATTTAGCATTATTATATAATACTTGTTCCTTTTGTTTTCAATTTTCTTCCTTCAACCGTCAGCAGCAAACAACGTCACCCCTCACCCTTTGTTGCCCTCGTCTCATCAACAACATTACCCCTCACCATACCTTATTCTCACTATTCATCATCTACTTCATCCCCCACTTATATCGCTTTTGCAAGATGTCCCCGCCACAACGATTCGATAGTTCATCATCTTCTTCTTCGACTCCTGCAGTCCTTACCTCTCATTTCTGAGCCATTAATTAAGTCGCCACTCATTTTTGAGCCATCTTTCCCTCTGTTGATAGTGTCAAAAACATTGTATAAAAACATATTTTTTCGTAGTTTTGACAATATTATATTTATATTTATTATATTATATTTATTTATGTATAATATTAATATTTAATTTGTATTGTATAACATTTATATTAAATAAATATAATTTAAATTATTAAGGTTTGGTTTTCGATTTTAACCGAAATGTTGCACACCTCTAAATTTAAGCCACATGCCAGCATATTACATCACTTGTAAAGCTTAGTTTTATATATTTAAATAGATAGATATAGTTATAGATAGTTATGTACATGTATGAGGTGTTCTTGAAATGATAAAGGAGAGCTTAAGTTAAAGCCATGGCAGCTTTCATTTTGGACAGAATTTTCTGTCCAAGTCCATGAACCTTAGAAGCTACAAGAACATTTCCAGGAGACAAAGAAATTAACCACTTCACTTGAAACAAGAGTAAAATCATTTTCAGGCGTTTCTTGTCTTTTAATTCTGACAAGAGTTGCTCCAACTGCTACTGTTTTAGCCACAGAAAATCTTTGTATTTATTTTTTTTTTTCCTTCAAGACTACATTACTTTTCTTCTTGTTAATACACCCAACCCCTCAAAAAAAAAATATATATATATATATATATATATCAAAAAACAACCAGACAAAAACTATTCTAAGTCATTAATTTCTGCTAAGAGACAGAATGCCTTCTCTTTCTTGAAGGACTAGACTTAGCTTCTTCTGGATTAGCAGAACCAAGACTATCCGATGAATCTGAGCCACTTTTTCTCACCTTTCTTGAAGGAGTAGACTTAGCTTTGCGAATATTTTCTTGGACCTGTGGCTTTATCTATACCACTTTTACCATAACCACCATTCCTTTCTCCATTGCTTAACATCAAGGAAGCTATTTCAGCCCTTGAAGTGTCAATGGCTGAGTTAGCAGTAAGCAATGAAATATGAATCCCTTGGAACTCCTTGTTTAGCTAGTTGATCGGCAATATGAAAGTGGGAAACTGGTGGTAAGAAATGCAGAAGAGTATGGAATGTGTAGACATAACCACTTATCCTCCATGATGCTATAATGTGTAGACATAACCTCCAATAGCTGATGTGGAATCAGCTTCCATAACAACGCATGGGGTGCTATCAGGTAGAATGGCTCTGTGCTGCTCCGGTTGAACAAGAGATCAATGAGCTTGTAAATTGACATTCTCATCGCAAGCTCATTGATGTTGAAGTCTTATCTGCTCTCCAGTGCTGAAAAGGCACGCCCCATTTGGAGTTCAATTAAAAAGAGAAAGTGTATATATATGTATATGTATATGTATATGTATGTGTGTGTGTATATATATATATATATATATTTGGGTGAACAATAACAATTCTAGCATCAGATTGATTATTGATACCAGCAGAAAGGTAGTATCCAAACCTGGTTTGAGCTATGGCATCTCCTACAGCTTGACATGGTGGTACTTACGACAAAACCCTTCCAAATTCCAGTGTTGCTCTTACATTTAGCAGAAGAAAGATTAACATGAAAGGCACGCATTGCAAGAATAACTATTCCATTTGCTGCAGCCTATTCCTCTTAATGTCCAAGAAATGGTTGTCTTGTCTCAACACTCATCAAGCCCCAGAACCGTCATTACGTCATCAGCTGCAACAGCAGTGGAGAGCAATGGTCCAACATGTTTGTAAAGAACATTTATATCTATAAAGAAAATTATGCACAGGCTTAAGCATATATTTAATACCTCATAACTCCAAATATCTCTCGGAATTTGCAATTTCGTGAAGCTGTTCTTTGTGTACTCTGCCTACCATTGTGTAGTCTACACAAGTTTTCTACGGAATGAAAATTTAACCAGACATCAAAGCAAATTAAAAAAAAAAAAAAAACACCATTATAGATGCAGAGCCTCTCATTTCCAAGTCTTAAGTTTGAGTGAAGTGTTTTGGAGGATGTAATATGGCAATTTCTTCAACCTTGGGCAGTGCAGGAGGTACAAAGTAGAAAGACATGGCATTATTTTTAAAATCTCATCGTTAACTTCACCTTCATAATTCCACTCTTCCCATTCAGCCATCCGACTGAACTCCAATTCTACCAATTTGGGGAATAATTTTATTGCAGTACTAATACTAGTACCAATAGCATTACCAACCTCATGATGATGATGATCACCGAGAAATTCCCCACCAACTTTTTTCCATCTCTTAAAATTATCGATTGTAAGAGATTCAAGGGAAGGCAATTTTCCCAATGGAGGCAATTGCTCGCAGTTTCTCCAACAACAGAGATAAAGCTTTCTAAGAAAACTCAGCGACGATATCCAGCTTGAGCAGCACATTTTGATGCCTTGGAAATTCCATATTTCTAAATATTTCAAATTTGGAGGAGGCTCTAAAGCCTCTAATAACTCTTCATCTTCACCTTCTTTCCTCCCCTCAGCTCCATCTCCCAAACTGAAACGTAGAACCAATTGAATGAGGTGTTTTTTTGCCTTCAATTGTGCCTGCCTAGCATCTCTCACATCGACATCTACCTTACGTTGTCTGCTCCATCTTATCTCTAAACAACAACCAAGGTGATTGAGGTTTTCCACATCTCTAAGAGATAGTGATGTTTCTTCTTCTTGTTCACCATCATGGCAAATGTTGAGCCAGCTTAATCTCTGAAGACCACTTAATCTACCAAGACCTTTTGGCAACCGCAGAAATCCACACCCATTATTATACAGACACCTCAAATTAATAAGTTTTCCAATCCCTTGAGGTAATGATTCCATGAGAGCACACTCATCCAAGACTAAGGTTTGTAAATTATACAAATTACATACTGTTTCAGGCAACTTGCTTAATGTTAGATTTCGAGACAAGTCGAGCTCTCGCAAATGGATAAATTTACTTATATTCAACGTAATTTCTTCAATATCACAGTCACTTAAGCTCAGTGATCTCAAGCATGTCAGTTCATTGAATATACAAGGTAAGGCCGCTTGAACCATTGAAGCCCAATCCGTAGAGAGAAATCTGAGACTATGTAATGTTTTAAAATTATAGACACAGCTAGGAAATGATGCCTTGCCAATAACCGCTTGTCGTATTTCATTAGGATCTACACAGTAAGTACTATTGACCTCAAGGCTAACACTTTCATTTTTCATGATAGACTGACCAAAATCATGAACCAAATCATGCATCTTACAGTAACTATTGCTCCTATCCTCATAATCTTCCTCAAAATCCTGAAACAAAGAGCGCATAGCTAAGTGCTGGAAATATTCCTCACCTACCTCCATCATATCCTTACTTCTCCTTGCCCTAAGATAACCTTGACTCATCCACATCCCAATCAATTCCTTTTTACTCATCCTATGGTCCTTAGGGAAGATGACACAATACAAAAAGCACTGTTTCAATGGTGAGGGTAAGTCATAATAACTTAACCATAATGGCACCAAAACATATCTTTCAACTTCCTCTAATTCCCATAATTCACTATCTAAGATGCTTTGCCACTGCTGTACAGAATCTTTAAAGCGTAACAGACCCCCTATTGTCTTTACAGCAAGTGGTAAACCCTTACATCGAGTAACAACTTTTCTTCCAATTTTTTCTAAACTCTTATTCTGCTCCTCCCTAGTCCTATCAGAAAATGCAACTTGAGAAAATATGGACCAACATTCCAGATCAGACAACAATCCAAGTCGGATTATGTAATTATGCTCCCCAGAACCCATGATTCTTGCAACATTCTCCTTACGTGTGGTTACCAAAATCTTACTTCCTGGTGCACCACACTCAAGACAACGTTTTATTTGTTCCCACCGTCTACGGTCTTCATTCCAGACAGCATCTAAAACAAGCAAAATTTTTTTTTCCTTAATAGATTTCTGAATATCCTCCAATAAATTCTGCAATTCAACTACATCTGCTGCTGCAACATTAAGAGATTTAAGGATTGCCTTAGCCATCCTAATCTCATCAAAGGGATCCGAGACACAAAACCATATTTTCATATGGAAATGGGAATTAATCCTGTCATCATTGAACACGAGTCTGGCGAGAGTTGTTTTTCCAATCCCTCCCATCCCTACAACCGAAATGACATGGAGGTTTGGCATGACACTACTATCAGCCAACAACAAGTTGATTAAGGCATCTTTATCATTCACTCTGCCTTTGACATCTTTTACATCGACAAAAGAGGTTGTTATGTTTCGCTCAACTTGTTCATTGCCTTGAATGAAAGAAAGGTTATACCTATCTTTCTCTTTGGCAATAACATCTAGCCTTTCATTTAGCTTGATTATCTTAGTAGCAATGTCATGGCGAAAACACACATCACGACCGCAAAAGCAACCAGAGAGAATGAAAGACCGTACCTTCCTTTTAAGCTTAGAAGCACAATCATCTCCCTCGATTTCCAATCTCAGAATTGCTGTGCTCCATTCATCCAATACGTCATCGATGTCGTAGGATATACCTTTGAGCTTTGCCAACCAAAGTTTAATAGTTTCCCGCTTCATTTGCTTTCTCTCAGCATCAGTAACAACTGCTCTGATTGCCACAAGATTGCTTTTAAGCATTTCAATTTCTTCGTCCACGCCCATGACAAGGCTATATTCTTGCTGTATGTGGTGACCGATGTTTGAAGCCAGCATCTGGATCACCGTAGAAACAAGTGCTTCAGCCATATTCAAAGATAGTGATTGATTGAGATAAAGGGATATTGAAGTTTGAGGGTGGTTTTAGAGAGATGAAGAATAAGCAGTCGACAATTAATTGATAAAGGGACCTTATCATACAGGTGGAAAAGAAATGTGAAATTGTAAAAGTAGCATTAGGCATTAACTTCAGCGATGCAAAAGATCATAGAAACGAAAACATTTAAGGAAGAAACAATGGCAGACAAATTGTGACTGTAGTGGGGCACTAAAATAATTAATTACTAAAAAAGGCAAAATATATATATAAAAAAAGGGCTAATAATTAGTACTATATAAGTTGTGCAATAATTATAACTTTCGAGGTTTTGATGCTATCAGTTCTGAAAGGACCTTTCCTCTGATGATGAGATGGGGTCCTGTCTTGCTAGCAATAAAAATACTTTACAGATGTATTGTGATCAACTGAACACTGACAAGTGGCACCTGATAAGAAAAAATAAAACCATTAGTATGTTACAGTTTAATAGACATTAGACTTAATTTACATAAATTGTAGATAAACTATAATTGGTTAGAGGGTGCTAATGACATCCAACGATATGATTTCATGGTAGTTGCAGTTCGCCTTGAGCCTATGAGGATCTTGCTCTCTGATTATGGTTGTTTGATGTGGTATTTAGGGGAGCGAGTGTATCACTGGTCTTCCGGCCCTTCTCAACATAACATTCCATCTGATGTCCCTTCCTCTATGCTCTGCAACTCGCATCTTACAGGTTCAGAGCTGAGGGATGCACTACAGGGATATGCTGCCTCAAATTTTCTTGAGTGTTCTTGACATTATCAATAGTTTATTTGTGAGAGCCTCTTGGAGCATCTTCCCATTGACGATGATGAGGTAATTTCTTGTTATTTCAACTTCTACTTCTAGAACCTATGAATCACACCTTCTCTTTACAGTTTGAGGAGGTTCGCTCTTCTATTGATGTTGATGAGGAGACTGAGGTTGTTCCTGATATTGAGAGTCCTGAGCCCAAACCTAGTCATGTTCATCATACTTAGCATGTTGGGCCTAGTTACGATGGTGCTTTTGCGAGCATTACCCTTGGTGATATCTCACTTTTAAATAGGTCCATGTTCTACTGGGGTCCTGCTGTGGGGACTTCAATCGAGCAGCATATGTGTTTTAGTGATGCTCAACTTTCTATCTTTTCTCTCACATATGCCTCTCATGTGAGTTTTTTTTTTACTTTTTTCCTGTGTAATCTATACACTTAACACTAATGTTAATAAATTTACAAAACAAGTCCCTCAGACACAGGCAGAGTATTTACATGGACCCGCCTCATCTCAGAGGTTATTCACTATACTGGTTACAGATAGTTGGAGGGTAAGTATATGTACAATAAAGATGCAAATGTATGCATTCCATGCATGAAATGCACATGATGTGTTTTCTATGTGTATAGAGCTACTCGAACGGTATGGTGTGCGAGATTGAGATGCTTCATTGACAGCTTTTAGGTTCGGGCATTAATCCTTACAGTGCTGGGACTTCCTCTATCAAACCTTTGCACATCTTTTACCGTGATGACTCTACCAAAGGATGGAGCCCATGGCTAGATTCTAGAGCTCAAGATGATTAATTTAGGCTATCGGATTTTTCTATCATACTATTGTGTTAACCAACTCTATAAGTTGGATGCACTTCCTTCTAGATTTACAATTCCTGTCGACTTGTTAAAGTTAGTTTCAACCATGATGAATGTATAAAAGTACATTATAATGTTGAAAATTTAGCATGTACTTAACGAATCTCACTATTTTTTATTTTCATGACTGTCACTTATTTGCCATTCGCAAAAGTCAAAGGCATCGTTAACCATCTTATACTGAGAGTGTATCTTTTACCAAGTGAAGAGCTTACTTCCACACCTACTTTTAAGGAGAATTTGCTATACAAAACTTGTGAAAATTAAGCATAAAAATATTTAATTCGGAGTATCAAAACAATCTTCGAATTATTTTTGTGTTTTTCTTCCTTATCCAAGTTTCCCCCACCTTTCTCATACTACTCAATGTGGATATCGTTGGAAAGGTCCTTTGGATACTTATACTCTTACAGAGCATTGGAGTAAATAGAGTAAGTTTTTTTTTAATGTGGGTCCTCTTTTAGTATTCCCCCACCTTTCTTGTATTACTCAGCGTGGATACCGCCAAAGGTTCATGTTGATACTCTTGCTCATTTTTGGGCATTGGAGTACATTATATTTGCTCTTATTATGATTCTCCTCTTAGTGTTCCCCGGCCTTTCTCGTATTACTCAGCGTGGATACTATTGAGGGATTTATACTCTTACTCATTTCTGAGCATTAGAGTAGATTATATGCACATTTATTAATCACAAGACTAAAATGACACTTTGAAATTCAACCAATTTATACTGTAAGTCCATAGATTTTGTCGTTACGTATTCTTCCCCTTGTTTACGTATAAAGTAAGCATTAGATTGATTATAGTTTTAGAAACTCTCAGCATAGAACTGTCAACAAGACATCTAAATTCTGTAAGGCTAATAAAAGAAAGCCACTAAAATTAAAGGTCATGAGATAATTTTTCGCATATGATATCATGAAGTGGATGAATTTACTCTCAATTTTATAAATTTTCTTTGTACTTTACTGCAGAATCAAAATAGATAGAGTTATACTACTTCCCTTTGCCATTTGCTAGACTATTTGTCACATAGAGTGAGATTTTGACAAGTGATAGGCATTTACTATCATAATCATTCTTATTAATGTATTGATTCCTTTCCTCTTCTTTGTTCTCTTTTATTTTCCTTGCACAAAATGTCATAAGTTAGTATGGTTTACTTGTAAGTGAAGAAATTTTGTCAAAATGCAATGTTATTCTTTTGCATTCTTCCCTTTTTATTATGGACATGATGTCTTGGATCACATGGTCATGATATTTTGCCATTGAGGTTGTGGCTTTAGGCTGAATTTGTCTTTCTGCTATTCTATTAATGCTTTGGTAAAGGCCTCATTCCTCTTCCTAATGTTTCTTACAAAAGAAAAGATTTAGGAGTTAGAGGTTTTTATTTCACCATCAAAGAAGTCTTCAGAGTGCATTCGTCTTAAGTTTTGAGTGCATTCTTCCCTTTTTAAGGCCGAGCGCATGTATCGCTGACATGTTGCACCTTCTCGTTACCATATTCCACACCCTATAATGGTCTAATTGTTGTGGAGAGATATTCCAAATGATGCTCCCGATGAGACTATGGAGATGGATACTAAGTTTGAGGAGCTTTAAAGTCTTATCCAGCCTCTTGAGGTCACTAGGATAATGCTTCTTGGTAATGTCACTCCTTTTATTTTCATTCCTTCATATGCTTTACCTGTGAATACTTTGACTACTTTCCTACACTTTTGTAACACAAATCTTGAATGTTAGTAGCAAAGTGTTTGGACAATCTTAACTAGGCTCAAAGACTTTATTATGCAAAGAAACTATTTCACAACAAATGTATGCATGTTATGCATAACATGCATGTTCCTAATAGGTCTTCTGTTTGGAGCAATGCTATGTTCGCAGCTTGGAGTGTGAGAATGAGATGCCTTATCAATAGCTTATAGGCTTAAGCACTTGATGCTTCATTATTGGTATTCTAATGTTTGAGCTTTTGATATAGTCTATCGGACAAATAACCAGGCCAGCGAGTAGGGTCCATGGCTTTACACTAGAGCTCGTGATTAACCAATGCATTATTGAACTTTTCTTTTTGTTACTGCTTCTGTTGTATGATAACTGTTATATTTGTATGCTTGTAGTATACTCCTTTCTACCCTGAGATCATTTTCACTAACTTTGAAGTTCTACTGTTGTATTTACCATTTTACCCCTAACTTGTCTCGAAGTTACATTTTTCCCCCAACTTCATTTTGAATTCCTCCTAGCAATCACTTTCTTCATGTGCACAAAAGACTCGATTTGGTCATTGTTGTTGTTGGCTCTTTTAAAGCGAGTCAAATTATAATACCCTAGTCTCTAAGACTTAATATAGAGCAAGCAGGGTGTCGATCCATAGGGAATTTGGGTAATATTGTATTAATCGAATATATACTAAGATGGATAGGCAAATAAAATCACAATGATAATTGAGCAAATAAATTACAATCAAAATAACTACTCTAATACTAAAACTACAATTACTATAGGTTCTTGTCAAAACACACGAAAAAATTACAATGACAATTAATAAGGATATATCAATTAATTATTCTTCACTTAATGACTGGAAATTAGTGCATATAATCTTTAAAAGCAACTCTCGTTGTCAGATTAAAGTAAAGTTCCTAAAAGCAACTCTCGTTGTCAATTAGAAGTGTTCCTTCCTAGAGTCTACAAGGTCTCTCGGTGTATTGCAGAGATAGGAAGAAACCATAAAGAACATTATACCAAATAAATCCTAAAAAGCAACTCTCGTTATCAATGTAGGATATTCCCATCTAGAGTCTACAAGCTCTCTTGGTGTATTGTAAAGATAGACAAGGAAATCATAAGTAAATCTACTAATTATTCCCTTAAGATGAATTTTTTGTTTCTAAATGAATTCAATTCTTAAGTGAATCCAATCAAAGTTCCACCAAAATATTCTAACTCTCATTGTAAATAAACTGATTTACAAATTACACATGGTGATCAAACATACATAACATAATTCTATACTAATTGAATTCAAATCAAATAAGCAAGCATGAATAAATAATCCTTATTGAATCAACATTGCAATTCCTTCAAATACTTAGCCAATATACATGGTTAATTAAATCAAGAGACAATCAAAAAAAATATAGAAGAGAAGATATTGAGTTTATAAAACCCTTTTAATTGTCTTTAAGCCAAAAATGATCTCTCTTTATAGAAAAAAATGGTTTGCTTCCTTCTTCTTGAACTTAGATCAATAAGAGAAAAAAATAGAAAGGAAGAATGAACTCTCTTAATAAATAAGAAACTCAATGGTAATTTTATAACATAATATGTCTAAATTCTGTCTTTTTTTTTCATCCCTCTCCCTTCTCCCATGTACAAGGCACTAATGACCCATATATAGATCTTAGAGGTGGTTACAAGAAGTTACAAAATAGAAAGGCACCCTTTGACATGAAGGGCTATAACCCTATGCAGAATGCATAACTTCAAGGGTATTTTTGTCCATCTAAATAACTTTATCTCTAGAGAGTCCCCTTATAAAAGTTATGTTTCTTCTAGTTAGCTTTCAAATAAAACTTGAATCACCTCATTTGGATGTCTGTGGACGAAGTTATAAGCAAAATAAAAAAAAGTGTGCAAAACTAGGAAGAGATGGCCTGTGACTATCACGAGTCGTCCTTCTTGTCACGAGTCGGCACAGAATGCTTCTGTCATGAGTCGTCCCTCTGTAATGAGTCGGCACAAACATGAACTTGACTTCCATTTTCTTTACAACCTCCATATTTCATATAATTTCATCCTCAAGTCTTTTTCCATTGATCATTAGACCTAAAAACACATAAAAACATACAAACAACCCTAAAATGCATTTGGAAGGTAGAAATCACATAATCAAAACATAAAAGCACAAAATCATAACCAAAGTAAACAACATAATAACTAAAATACTCTAAATAATTATGCATATTTGTACTATATCAAACTCCCCCATACTTAGATCTTGCTTACCCTCAAGCAAGTGAAAATCAAAGATGAAAAAGTTAACAAAATTTTCATTTTACTCCAAATAGGCATAGCCACCATATCAAGCCAATTTAATTAAGAACAAAGATAGAAAAGATAATGTACTCTCAATGCTCAACAATGATAGAATAAACAAGCCTCATAGTTTAAGCAACAATTTTACCCCATTATCTCAATTTACTAAGAATAAAATAAAAAATGCAAAGTCAAAGTTCTAACCAAGCTATTTAGGCAAAATAGTCATGCTTCAAACTAAGGAACTCTAGAGGCAAAAGTAACTTTGAGACAATTTTAAGCACACTCTTCAACTCACTCTTCTCATGGCATTTTTAGACAAAAAAAAATTTGGAAGCAAATTTGCTAGATGGGCTCTTTCCAAATGAATGCAAATGAGGAGCAAGCACAAATGCACACAACTTACTCGAGATCCATCTACTTATGACATAACACATCCCTTTCTAAATGAATGGAAATGAGGAGCAAACATAAATGCACACAACTTACTCGAGATCCATCTACTTATGACATAACACATCCCTTTCTAAATGAATGCAAATGAGGAGCAAACATAAATGCACACAACTTACTCAAGATGCATCATATCATAAGCATTATTTACTTATTATTATTATTATTATTATTTTAAATAACTAGTCCTCATCCATTATTGAAAAGTGAGTGTCTACGTATTATGGCTATAATTTCTCTAAAATTACTTAAAACTCTAAGAATACCTAGGTTTAAAACATTACTAACTAGCCTTAAGCATAGTTAACAAGTTAACTAATACATTTCTTAGACCTTAAAAATAATAAAAAGAGATAAAAGCATAAACTTATTACCTATACTACATGAAACTTAAATTTCTACCAATTGAGCATTAAAAATTTATTATTAACAAAACATATTAACTTTGATCAAAATTAAAAAGAATAATAAGGATGGCTACTATTATATATAGGAGCAAAATGAATGACAAAATAGTACAAATACATAAACATGAACAATAAACATAAAAACACAAACACAAATATAGAATGCACATATATATAAAACACCCTAATATATAACTAGTATCCTTCCCCCACACATAAAACATGCATTGTCCCCAATGTATTAAAAAATAAAGAAGGGAAAGGAAAAGAAAAACTTCCCTAGTCATCGATGGGGGTGGTGGATGGAGAGTAAATTAAGCACACAGTTTGAGTGAAGTATTGGTCCAACTTGCACTCCATCCTTTGTTGGCGACGATTAAGTTGCTGTTGGTGACGTTCTAAGGCATTCAATTGCCCTTGCATAGAAATTTGGTTGTTCAGAATTTGATGCCATATAGGTGGGTGGCCACTTGAAGAACCTGATGCACTTTGTAGGGGGTATGTAAGAAGGGGAACATCGCCAAAAGGTTGGTATTATGGAAGCACCTCTTCCTCCTCTTCCACGGATTAGTGGGTGGGCATTGGTTCCTCAACTCGGGTTGCCCCGGGAAGGCCTTACCAACAATATCGTGAGCGGGCAGGAATGAACCTCAAACCTGCATCAATAACTTCTCCTCTTATGAGGGCATGGTTAGTAAAATAAGAACACTTGACTTTTGTGAGTGTACACATAAAGATCGATGTTCAAAGCTTTTGCTACAATTGTAATTATGTGGCCATGTGTTAGGGGTGCATCCTTACGTAGAGCACAAGCCAAAAATTGGTTAAAAATCTAATAAACTTATTTTTTTTATGAATGCGCCACATGAGGAACATCTTTTGTGCAGAAACCCTATTGGATTCAAAACTTGTGAAAAATGACACATGCCAAGACTTTATGTAGCAACCAACATTTCATATCCTTTATGAACATAGCTTTGGCTTTTTTAGGTTGAAAAGGAGTGTGCAAATCAATCAAGAAAGTCTAGAATTCATGCAGCTTAAAGTTAGAAGGGGGATCACACAATCCATCCTTCTTAAATCCAAATACTCGACTCATAAAACTATAAATGAGTTGGTGTTGCTTGCCTTCTAACCTAAATTCCAGGATTTGTGAGTTGGTGGCATGAACATCAAGAGTGGTGTAGAATTCAGTGGTTAAATCTACATATGTATCCTCATGCATTAAAATAAACTTTTTAAGACCCTATTGATTCACCATTCTATCAAATTCATCAAACATACCCACTTTAGTCAAAAGAGAGTTAGGCATATACTTATAAGCCAATATTTCTCTAAACCTTACGGTTGTCAACTTTGCTTCTTCTTCATGAGATAAGATGAGGAACTTAACTTTGTAAAGCTTGCTGAGATTCTCATCTCCCTCTTAAGGGGATTCTTTAACATGAGGCCTCTTGGAAGATGATGCTCTAGTCTTACCCATATTGCTAAACTCTCGTGAATAAAAGTAGTGATAGAGGTGCAAAAATATGAAAATGATAAAAAGTGAAAATAAAGTAAAGAAAATAGAGAAAATGGAAGGTAAAGGGTGTAGATTTTTAGTTGGGTTTTCTATGAGAAGAAAATGGAAAGATTTTTATTGTTTTGGAAGAGAGAATGAAGAAGATGAAAGTATGGGGAATTTGTTAAAATTCGTATGGGTTCTTAAAAGTGGATTGTATGAATGGTTAGGGTGGTCAAAAGGGGGTATATATAGGTATTAGAGTGGTGTAAGGTGTAGGGGTGTAAGGCATAGGGAATGGGTATGTAAGAAAGATTTGAAAAGGTGTGTGTGTAAGTGAAAAGGTATGTGGGAAAGTGAAAAGGTATGACACCTCTTTGGGAAATGAAACACTTTTTCATTTCAAAATTAAATTTAAAAGGAAACAAATATGACCTAAAGATGTTAAAAATGCAGATTGAAAGCTTGTGTAAGTGTATGCATGAGTATGTGTAAAATACATATGCGTGGGAAGAAGGGATGACTTGGCACGGGTGGTCAAGTCAGCATGCCAAGATTTTGTAGCGAGTCGTTCCACTGGGACGACTCGTGATGGTCATGCATTAGCAAATCAAGTCATTCTCTTGAATATGGACTCTTTACTCTTGGTTTCTGCACTGACTCATTACGCTATAACGAGTCGTGACAGTATGCAAAAAGCCTATATGTCCTATAAATTGCTAACTACATGAAATGTATAAAAGAAATGTATGTAAATAGAATAAAAAATGAAAAATATACTAACCATAAACTAAAAATATACATTAACTAAGAATATTTTAATAATGAAATGTGTGTAAATAAAATAACCAAAAAGAGAGAATTTGAAATAATAAAAATGTGTAGTAAAAGTAAGTCTAAAAATCTAAAATAAAATTGTTAACTAGAATGAAATGCAATAAAAATAACTAGAAACATAGAGTAAAAATGTGTAATAAAGGAAATGTGGTAATGAACATACCTTAATTCCATTAAGTTTTAGAGAGGGATATAAATTGACTTGAAGTAGTTGCCTCACCGATCATGTAGGGTTTGAGGCGGTGTCCATTTACCTTAAATATTTCACCCTTGTCATTCGATATCTCTATGGCACCATAAGGATGAACTTTGACAACTTTAAATAGACCTGAACATCTAGACTTCAACTTTCCCGAAAATAACTTCAATCTTGAATTGTAAAGAAAAATAGCGTCTCCTTCATGAAATTCTTTCTTCATTAAATGTTTATCATACCACAATTTAGTTCTATCCTTGTACAGCCTTGCATTTTCATAAGCATTCATTCTTAATTCATCCAATTCATTAAGTTGAAGTAACCTATTTTTACCTTCCTTCATCATATCAAAGTTCAAAGCTCTTGTTGCTTAATATGCCTTATGCTCAAACTCAACGAGTAGGTGATATGACTTCCCATATATTAGCTGATAAGGAGTAAGGCCTATTAGAGTTTTAAATGTTGTCCTATATGCCCATAATGCATCATCAAGCTTCAATTCCCAATCTTTCCTTGAAGAAGAAACCGTTTTTTCAAGAATCCATTTAATCTCTTGGTTACTTGCCTCAACTTGCCTACTTGTTTATGGGTGATATGGTGTAGCAACTGTGTGTGTCACTCCATATTTTTTCAAAAGAACTTCAATCACATGATTGCAAAAATGGGAACCTCCATCACTTATCAATGCTCTAGGGGTACCAAATCTAGGGAAAATGACCTCCTTAAGCATTTTTTTAACTACTCTAGCATCATTGGTCAAGGTTGGCATTACCTCTACCCATTTTGAAACATAATCAACCATAACCAAAATATACTTATAGCCTAAAGAGCTAGAAGTCTATTCCCACACATAAAAAATTTCAACTTCAAGAATTCCTTTCAAAGGCATCTCATGCTTCCTAGATATGTTACCCATCCTTTGACATCTATCACATGTGAGCACAAATTCTCTAGCATCTTTAAATAAGGTAGGCCACCAAAAACCAGATTGCAGTACCTTAGATGTTGTCTTTGATGCTCCAAAGTGTCCTCTAACTTTCAAAGAATGACAATGCTTCAAAACCTCTTGGATTTCATCTTTAGGAATGCACCTTTTAATTAATCCGTCCGCACATCTCTTATAGAGTAAGGGCTCCTCCCAAAAGTAGAATTTGCTATCATAAAAGAACTTTTTCTTTTGTCTATAATCTATACCATAAGGAAGAACTCCACTTACAAGATAATTGGCAATGTTAGTAAACCAAGGAAGTTCTTTTAATATAATATTAAGAAGATGTTCACCATGAAATGACTCGTTGATTGGTACACCATCATCAAGCTCCCTTAATCCATCTTGATCTAGCCTTGACAGATGGTCCGCTACTAGGTTTTCACTTCCCTTTTTATCTCGGACTTCCCAGTCAAATTCTTGCAGCATTAAAATCCATCTTAAAATTCTAGGTTTTGCATCCTTTTTGCTTAAAAGATATTTAAGAGCAGCATGGTCAGAATAAACAATCACTTTTTACCCCATAAGATATTATCTGAACTTGTCAAATGCATAAACAATAGCTAGTAGCTCTTTTTCTGTAGTGTTGTAATTGATTTGAGCTTCATCAAGTAATTTACTTGCATAGTAAATCACATAAGGCATGCCTTCCTTCCTTTGACCCAAAACAGCTCCTACAGCAAAATTGCTAGCATCACACATTATTTCAAATGGCTCCTCCCAATTAGGTGGTTGCAAAATAGGTGTAGATACAAGAGCACTTTTTAAGGTGTTAAATGCATCAAGACACACATCGACAAACTCAAATATTGCATCCTTAGCAAGTAACTTACACAATGGCTTTGCGATCTTTGAAAAATCCTTAATAAATCTCCTATAAAATCCTGCATGACCAAGGAAGCTTCTTGTATCCTTAACACATTTAGGAGGTGGTAATTTATCGATTTCTTCTATCTTCGCTCTATCAACTTCAATGCCCCTCTTTGAAATTGAGTGACCAAGAATGATTCCTTCTTGAGCCATGAAGTGACATTTTTCCCAATTCAAGACCAATCCATGTTCAATACACCTATCAAGAACTTTAGATAGATTGTCTAAATAATATGAAAAGTTAGTACCATAGACACTAAAGTCATCCATAAAAACTTATACACAATCATCAAGCAAATCACTAAATACTGAATAGATGCATCGTTGAAAAGTTGCAAGTGCATTATATAAACCGAAAGGCATATGCCTAAAAGCAAAATTACCATAAGGACAAGTCAAAGTAGTCTTAGGTTAATCTTCATGGTGAATAGGGATTTGATAAAATCCACTAAGTCCATCTAAGTAACAAAAATAAGAAAAATTAGCTAGCCTCTCTATAACTTGGTTAATAAAAGGCAATGGGAAATGGTCCCTTCCTGGTTTGCTTTATTTAATTTTATGATAATCATGCATATACGCCATCCAGTGACAGTTCTAGTAGGTATCAAATCATTAGATTCATTCCTAACAACAGTTAAACCTCCCTTCTTGGAACAACTTGAACGGGGGCTTACCCAATTACTATCACTTATGGAATAAATGATTCCATTATCAAGCAACTTAGTCACCTCTTTTCTTACCACTTCTTTAAGAGTGGGATTCAATCACCTTTGACCTTTAATACAAGGTTGGCATTATCTTCTAAAGAATTCTATGCATACATATTTTATGACTAATGCCTTTCAAATCATTAATAGAATAACCAATAGGCATTTTTATGACTATGCAACTTATCACACAAAGTATCAACATAATCATAGGCAAAGATGAATTAACAATAAAAGGGATATTGAAAATTAGAGTTAAGAAATGCATATTTGAGATTTGATAGTAAAGGCTTGAGCTCTAACTCTAACTTTTCACTTTATGTAGTAGCCTCTGGATCATCTTCCCTCCTCAAAGATTCAAATCTTGATGTTCTTTGAAAAGGTTGATATGGGCTTATCTCCAAAACCTTCTCATTAGGTTCATGAACCTTATTTAGCTCCATAGAATCACTTTTTAAACATTCATGAATTACTTCTTTTATGCATCCTTCAATAACATCAGCAGCATTAATAGAATCAACTCTACTTACCACTTCTATAGGTGTTGACTTCACTATAATTAACACATCAAATTCCATGGATTCATTATCCACTTCCAACGTGATTTTCCCATTCTTCATATCTAAAATTGCTCCTGCTATCCGCAAAAGTGGTCTTCCAAACAAGATTGGAATTTCGAGATCCTCTTCCATTTCCAACACAATAAAATCCGTTGGTATCACCAACTTACCTACTTTTGTTAGCACATTCTCTAAAATCCCAATGGGATATGTAACAAATTTATCTACCAAGGAAAGAGACATGTTGGTAGCCTTTAAACTCATCCAAGTTAAGCTTTTTGTAAATTGAATAAGGCATAAGGCTAACACTAGTACCAATATCACATAAAGCTTTGTTCAAATGCGTACCTCTAACTGTACAAGGAATCATAAATGAACCAGGATCCCTGAGCTTCAGTAGAGACTTGGAGTACATGGCTTTAGATTCTTCGACAAGAGATACCAAATCATAGTCTTCAATCTTCCTTTTATGGTCAACAATATCCTTTAAAAACTTACCCCATACAGGCATGTCCCTTATTGCCTTCATAAATGTATACTGATAATGATCTCCTTTAGATAATCAAGGAACTTTCCAAATTTCTTATCCAAATTACGCCTTATGTACCTTTAAGGAAAGGAAGAGTTTAATATCCACCTATGGTGATGTAGCATCTTCTTTCTTAGTATGCAACTTACTCTCATCTTTTTTTATACCATTGACCTCCCCTTCTTCCATCCCTAGCTCTTCATCATCAACCATTATTATTTTTTTGCTTACTAGAGCTCGCTTCAACCTCTTTACCACTCCTCAAAGTAATTGCTTGGCAAGTCCTCCTTTTGTGCATACTCTGGTTGGCTTAGAAGCTTTCCTAAGGGTTTAGCATTAGAGGAAGAAGCTTGTTGGGCAATTTGTGTTTCAAGGATTCAGTTATGAGCAGTAATTTGTTCAAGCTTAGAAGATATTTGTTTAAATTGCTCCTCATTTTGCTTATTCATGGCAATTTATTGGTTAACAAATTGCTTTATAAGGTTCTCTAGGTTAGGTTTATATTAGGGATGATTGAAGGGTTGTTGCTTTGTAGGGAATCCAAGTGGGTTTTGAGGTTTGGTGTTTAGATTAATTTGGGGGGTTCAATTGGGAAGACAGGTTTGACCATGAGAATCCAGGATGGTTCCTCCATTGAGGGTTATATGAGTTTGAATTAAGTCCCACTCTTTGGTTGAAACCTCCTTGGATATAATTCACATCTTCATTGGCACTCATACTACATTGAGAATATGAATAAGGACCGTTCACAAGTCTCACAAACAAGGTTAGTATATTCTAATGAATTAACTTGAGATTTACTTACCATTTTGGTGAGGGCATCCACTTTTGCACTAAGCATATTGATTGTATCAAATTCCAAAACTCCTCTTGCCTTTGCCATAATAGTTTCTTCACCCATGTACCCTTGAGATGCAAGTTCCTCAAGCAATGTAACGGCCTCTCTAGCTGTTTTATCCATCCATTTCCCACCAGAAGCCGCATTGACAATGTTTCTTTTCTCATCGTTAATCCATTGTAAAAGATTTGAGGGATCATCCATTCCGACAAACCATAATATAGACATTGCCTTTGTAGTTCCTTAAACCTTTCCCAAGCCAAATAGATTGTCTCACTCCATTTTGCTTGAAAGTAGTGATCTCATTTCAAAACTTGGTTGTCTTATATGGTGGAAAATATTTATGCAAAAATGCTTGCTTCAATTGGCCCCATGTGGTTCATTAGGCAAACTGCAAGCCATAGTTATGCCTTGTCCTTTGACCGAAAATGGAAAAGCCTCAGCCTTATTGCATCATCCATCACTCCATTTATCTTGAAGGTTGCACACACATTGAGGAAAGTCAAAATGTGAGCATAAGGATCCTCTCCTTATAAGCCTCCAAATTGATTATTTTGTACCATCTAGATAATACTTCGCTTGATCTCAAAGTTATTATTAGCAATAGCCGAAGCCACAATTCCACCAAAACTACCTGAGATATCAGGCATGGCAAAATCACCTAATATCCTTCTCTCTGGTTAAGCCATTCTATTGAAGTTCAATTGGTTCTCTATCCTTCGCCTTTGTTCCCTACACAAAGTACGTATGATTAGATCAATGTTAGAATCAAAACGCAAGTTACTATCACTAGTACTCCTAGTAAGCATTAACAAATTATAACTCTATGATTAAAAAAATAATTTTTTAGTATAAACAAATATCTAGTAAATAAAAAATAAAAAAAAAACAAAACAAGGACTAAAACAACCTTTCTCTACCCTAAATTAATAAAAATTACAAATCAAATTCCCCTGCAACAGTACCAAAATTTAAGTGGGTCAAATTATAATACCCTAGGCTCTAGGACTTAATCTAGAGCAAGTAAGGTGTCGATCCACAAGGAATTTTGGTAATGTTGTATTAATCGAATATATACTAAGATAGATAGGCAAATAAAATCACAATAATAATTGAGCAAATAAATTACAATCAAATAACTACTCTAATACTAAAACTACAATTACTATAGGTTTCTTGTCAAAACACACGAAAAAATTACAATGACAATTAATAAGGATATATCAATTAATTATTCTTCACTTAATGATTGGAAATTAGTGCATATAATCTTTAAAAGCAACTCTCGTTGTCAGATTAAAGTAAAGTTTCCTAAAAGCAACTCTCGTTGTCAATTACAAGTGTTCCTTCTTAGAGTCTATAAGGTCTCTCGTGTATTACAGAGATAGGAAGAAACCATAAAGAACATTATACCAAATAAATCCTAAAAAGCAACTCTCGTTATCAATCTAGGATATTCCCATCTAGAGTCTACAAGCTCTCTCAGTGTATTGTAGAGATAGACAAGGAAAGCACAAGTAAATCTACTAATTATTCCCTTAAGATGAATTCTTTGTCTCTAAATGAATTCAATTCTTAAGTGAATCCAATCAAAGTTCCACCGAAATATTCTAACTCTCATTGTAAATAAAACGATTTACAAATTACACATGGTGATCAAGCATACATAACATAATTCTGTACTAATTGAATTCAAATCAAATAAGCAAGCATGAATATATAATCCTTATTCGATCAACATTACAATTCCTTCAAATACTTAACCAATATACATGGTTAATTAAATCAAGAGAGAATCAAAAATAATATAGAAGAGAAGAGATTGAGTTTATAAAACCCTTTTAATTATCTTCAAGCCAAAAATGATCTCTCTTTGTAGAAAAAAAAATGGTTTGCTTCCTTCATCTTGAACTTAGATCAATAAGAGAAAAAAAATAGAAAGGAAGAATGAACTCTCTCAATAAATAAGAAACTCAATAGTAATTTTATAAGATAATATGTCTAAATTCTATCTTTTCTTTCATCCCTCTCCCCTTTCCCATGTACAAGGCACTAATGACCGATATATAGATCTTAAAGGTGGTTACAAGGAAGTTACAACATAGAAAGGCACCCTTTGACATGAGGGTTACAACCCTATGAAGAATGTATAACTTCAAGGGCATTTTTGTCCATCTAAATAATTTATCTCTAGAGAGTCCCTTCATAAAAGTTGTGTTTCTTTGAGTCACTTTCAAATGAAACTTGAATCACCTCATTTAGATGTCCGTGGATGAAGTTATAAGTGAAATACAAAAAGTGTGCAAAGCTGGGAAGAGATGGCTTGTGACTGTCACGAGTCGGCACAAAATGCTTCTGTCACGAGTTATCCCTCCATAATGAATCGGGTACATACATGAACTTGACTTCCATTGTCTTTACAAACTCCACATTTCAGATAATTTCATCCTCAAGTCCTTTTCCATTGATCATTAGACCTAAAAACACATAAAAACATACAAACAAACCTAAAATGCATTTGGAAGGTAGAAATCTCATAATCAAAACATAAAAACACAAAATCACAACCAAAGTAAACAATATAGTCACTAAAATACTCTAAATAAGTATGCATATTTATTCTATATCACCTTTGTCTTACTAACCCTATTAGTTGCATTCTCATGTGTTAAAGATGCATAGGAGTGGGTAAATTGATTGAAGCAAGTTCTGGATGATGAAATCAACTAGACTTGCACTTTGAAGAATTCTTAAGCAGAATATGAGGCTTGATGCTGATAATAATTTATGACAGTTACACTATATGGTTATAATACAAGCTACCAAACCACCATGAATTTCTAAATACAAGAAGACTTAGGCTTTACATGAAGAGTCACAAAAGAAGAAGTAAAGACATCATTAGGAATTGGTCTCATATTACTAATTTTAAGCTTTTATGTTATGTTTTCCTT
Source organism: Mallotus nudiflorus (assembly GCA_947683625.1). Classification (NCBI taxonomy): domain Eukaryota; kingdom Viridiplantae; phylum Streptophyta; class Magnoliopsida; order Malpighiales; family Euphorbiaceae; genus Mallotus; species Mallotus nudiflorus. The sequence continues at coordinate 1,385,643 of CANTUR010000125.1, forward strand.
TTTGGTACTTATGCATTTTAAATAAGATAGAACATGCAATGCTAGAACAAAAAATTCAATTTCAATATCATTCATTAATTTGGGCCAAAATGAGTACATTTATTACATCACATGATATAACTCCTGTTATCAGCTAGTTCTTTCGAATTTTCTAGCTGAACATTTTTCTCTCACTAATTTATTTGCCCTAATTTTTGTCTGACTAGCCCTTTATGGGTTTTCTAGCCAGTTGGACCATCTCTTTTATTTTTATTCCCTAATTTTTGCCTGCCAGCCCTTTACAGGTTTTCTGAGCAGTGGGAATGTCCTAACTTTTGCCTAACTAGCCTTTTCAAGTTATCTAATCAACGGACTTTATTTTCTTTATACTACTTTTATTTTATTTTTACAAGTAGTATTTCTTGAGGCGATCCAGGTTAACAGGCTCCATGAATTCATTGCCTTCTAGATTTGATATCTTTGTAATTCCCTTAGGCAAAATCGATTTGACTAAATATGGCCCTTCCCAGTTTGGTATGAACTTCCCTCTTAGATCAAATACCATTGATTTGGACTATTTTAACACCATGTCCCCAACTTTTATCTTTCTAAGCTTCACCTTTTTATTGAATGATCTTGTTATCCTCCTCTAGTATATTTGAGTATGAAACAAAGCATTCATCCTCTTCTCGTCCAGAGATACAAGATGATCATACCTCTTCTATGCCCATTCACTCTCAAGAGTTTTAGCTTCCATGACTACTCTCAATGATTTGATCTCTATTTCTATAAGTAAAATAGCTTTACAACCATTTATTAAGGGGAATGGAGTTTGCCCTATGGTTGTTCTAGCTATAGTTCTGTATCCTCACAAAGTGAAAGGAAGAAACTCATACCAATCTTTATAGGTCTTGACCATTTTAGAGAGAATTTTCTTGACATTTTTATTAGCTGCTTCTACTAATCCATTAGCTTGAGGGCGATATGGTGAAGATTTATGATGCTCAACGCCATACTTCTGCAACAATTCTAATGTTTCTGCCTAAAACTCGATGCCATTATCTATCACAATGTAGTGTGGAACCCCATATCTGCAAATAAGGCTCCTCTCAATAAATCGCACCATCTGTTTTGCTTTCATAGAATTGAAGGACTCGGCCTCTACCCATCTAGAAAAGTAGTCTATTTCTATAACTATGTACTTATGCCCATTTGATGTTGTCAATCTTATTTCTCCTATAATGTCAATTCCCTAGGCTGTAAAGGGCCAAGGTGATGATAAACTATTCAGTACTGTAAGAGGAAGATGGTTAAGATTTCCATAAGCCTGACACTGATGGCACTGTCTCACTATTCTGATACAATGCTTTTCCATGCTCATCCAGTAATACCCTTGTCTGAGTATCTTCTTAGCTAGAATCATCCCGTTCATATGAGAACCGTAAGCCCCTACATGAATCTCTTGCATCACCTCTTCAGCCTCATCCTTTTTGAGGCACCCGAACATCATAAGTACATGCTTCATACTCAACCATATTAGTAGTCACCTTAAAGTCTAATTTCTTAGCCATCGGTATGGTCTCTCCATCTGGCATAACCAAAATTACTCCTAACCTAGCTCCTCTATTGTTTAGCTCCATCAAAGTAGAGTTTCCACTCGTGAGGCTCTACCACTGCTAAATTCTTATCTAGAAACTCTAAATTCCACTATTCATCACCCTTGACTGCATTCTGAGTGAGGAATTCTGCTACTGCCCTTCCCTTGATGACTTCCATGGTGATGTACTCTATATCAAACTCAGTTAGGAGTACTAGCCATAGAGACATCCTTCCAATCAAAGTAGGCGCCTGAAATAAATACTGTAGAGGATCGATCTTTGAGATTGCTTGGACCTTATAGGACTAAAGATAATGCCTTAATTTCCTCATTGCCCAGATCATGATTAGACATGTCTTTTCTACCAAGTCGTACTTTTCTTCATATGGCAGGAACTTTTTACTGAGATAATAGACTGCATGCTCTATCCCTTCTGGTCCCTCTTATGCTAGCATTGCCCCCATTGCATTTTTTCCCAGGGCCAAATACAAGATCAATGGCTTACCTTGCCTTGGTGGTTTTAGTACAGGCGAATTGGCAAGATACTCTTTAATTATTTCAAATGCCTTTTGATAATCATCATTCCACTTCACAAGCTAATTTTTTTCTTAGGAGTATGAAGATAGGGTCACAAATATTAGTGAGCTTTGCAATGAACCTACTAATATATTGTAACCTACCAAGGAAACCTCTTACTTCTTTCTCTGTGTTCGATGTCGGCATTTCCTAAATAGCTTTCACATTATCTGGATCTACTTCAATTCCTCTGCTACTAACTACGTGCCCTAGAAGCTTTCCTGAAGTAACTCCAAAAATGCATTTCTTCAAATTAAGCCTCAGATTATACCTCTCAATTCAAGCTAAGAACTTGTCCAAAGCTTTGAAATATCCCTCTCTTATTTTTTATTTAACCATCATGTCATCCACATACACCTCGACCTCCATATGCATCATGTCATGGAAAGAGCGATAGCTGCCCTTTGATAAGTTGCACTTGCATTTTTTAATCCAAAAGGAATTACTTTAAAATAGTATGTCCCCCATTCTGTAATGAAAGTTGTCTTAATCTTGTCCATGACTGCTATCATTATTTGATTATAACCAGAAAACCCATCCATGAAGGAGTGCATTGCACTTGACACTGCACTGTCCACTATTACATAAATGTAAGGTAAAGGGAAGTCATCCTTAGGGTATGCTTTGTTTAAATCCTTACAGTCGACACACATATGCACTTTACTATCTTTCTTGGGTATCGGGCACTATGTTTGCTAACCATTGAGGATAATCAACTACTTCTAGAAAATTAGCCTAAATTTATTTAGTAATTTCCTCTATTATCTTTTCAGTCCACTCCAGTCTTAGCTTGCGTAGTTTCTGCTTAACAAGTTTAATTTCTAGAGAAGTGGGAATGTGATTCTCTGTAATTTCCCTATCTAACCCTAGTACATCCTCATAAGTCCAAGCAAATACTACCTTTCTTTTTGTTAATGTTCTCTCAAAATTTTCCCTCTCTTCAGGGGTTACCTCATGTGATATAGAAATGTTCTTTGGATTATCATTTGTGCCCAAGTTAAATGAATCAAATTGAATTGAATTAATGTCAAACATGTTATGAACGATCTAAATTATAATGCAAAGAACTATCAAGATGCACATCACACAAGTAAGCAAAACCAACATTCATATCATTAACCATGGAAAAAATAAAATTTTCATCCTCAAACAAACTGGACGTTATTACATCAGTTTCATCATAAAAGATATAACAAAACTATCACCAATAACAGTAGCTAAATCCTGGGGTGGCTTCTCTTCAGGTGGCAGACACAACAGCTCTTCAATAGCAACATTGCACATCCTCTCAGCTGCCAGCTTCATCACTTCCTCTTTGTTGTCCTTCACCAGATTCTCCATAATCTGCTCCTTGAAGATCTCAAACCCAGGGACATCTACTCCAATAACACTGACTGATTCCTTGGCTCCCATATAGTATTTTCCTTCCCTTAGCTTGATGAAGTTCTGACTCAAAGGACTAACTTTTCCATAAAGCTTCCTCTTTTCTGCATTGAATCTCTTCCTTGCCCTTCTACCTTTTGGCTTTGCTTCCCCTATAAAACCCAATCTTGTTGTGTCATCTTGATTTTTGAATCTTGGGAGTTCTAGACTTCCTTCTTCATTCTTACCCAGTCCTTAACTAAGCTAGTAATTCATGCTCTCCATCATTTTTACTACTCTTGGATCCATTTCAGTCCCATCAAATATCCCAACAATCTGGAAACTAGGGGGTGCACACACTTTTTTTTGTTTATCCAATATGGATGCCACAGTAGCATTGGTCCCAGCTTCTATGGTTACAACTTCTCCTTCATAAGGAAATTTTATCTTTTGATGCATAGTTAAGGGTACCCCTCCCAAGGCATGGAACCATGGTCGTCCCAATAACAAGGCAAAAGTGACTGGAATGTCCAACACAGTAAACTCAATGGTTGATTCCACAGGTCCTATTTTAACCAGAGCTTGGAATGTCCCCTCCACATTCCTAATGCTATCATTATAAGCTCTAATTATAAGGTTTGAATCTGTTAAGTCTTCAGCTTTCAAACCTAAGTTAGGCAGGATTTTCAAACGACATACATTAATAACAGAACCATCATCGACTATAGTAAAATTGGTTCCCTTCCCTTCACCTCAACAGGGATAAACAATGCCTTATTATGGTTTCTTCCTTCTAAAGGCAAGTCATCATCTGAGAATGTTATCAGCCCGTGTTTTTTTTCTGTAACCTTTGCCACTATAGCCTCTGGAGTAGTGGTTGTTTCAATATTCATGTTTGATCAAGCTTTGATAAGAGCCCTTCTATGGCTACCTAAATGCATCAGTAATTCCCAAATGCTGACATTTGCCTTAGCCTTCTTCAGTTGTTCCAAAATCATATCCTTTTTCTGTTCTTCTTCTATCTCTGCATCTTCTGTTTCTTCTCTTTTTGTTACTCTTTTTGTTTTCTTTTTTGCTACTTTATAATTCTTCCCACTTCTAGTGACATGATTCATTTTAGGATCATCTCTCCAAACATTGAAACCACCTGGGATTTCCTCATCAGAGTCATACCAGACATTAATAACTCTAATGATTTGATCTTTTTTCCTATCCTTCCACACTTCCATTGTGCATGTTTCCTTCCCTTTCAAATCTCCCATATTGAGCTTACCTAAGTGTTGATTTAGCAAATCTTTAACTCCTTCTTGAGACTATTTAAAAGCCAAAGGTTCATCCTCAAATTCATCACCCCCACCATGTAGGCATAATCAATTCAATGGGGATGTCATTGGAAGCAGGCTTAAAATAGAATACTCTATAATTGAACTTGCCCAAAGGTTTTCCTAACAGATCATCAACTCCTCTTGATGGCTGCTCAGGAATTTTAGGCTCTTCTTTTACCAACTTATCATCAGACTCATCTCCCCAACCTAAAGGCTTAATTGATTTAATAAGGATATCAGTAGAGGGTAGTTTTGAGTAGAATACTCTGTAATCAAACTTGCATGAGGGCTGGCCCAGTAAATCTTCCACTCCTCTCTGTGGTTCTCTGAAAGGTTCTCCCTTGGGTATAGGGTTAAGGTCCTCGAAGGAGCTTAGCACTTCTTCTTCACTAACTCCTGAGTTAATCATCATGGTGGCTGGTGGTGGAACATTTTGGTAGTCTGGAAAAGGGTTATTTCTGGTGTTTGGGTTAAAGTTGGATTTTTTAGGGTCGATGATTTTTCCAGAGTCTATCAGGTTTTGGATCTCATGTTTTAGGCAGATACAATTATCTGTGGGATGGCCAGCAGCTTGGTGGAATTTACAGTAACTGTTAGGGTTAAAATTAGAGACATTTGGGTTTTATGGCTTAGAAAAGGTTAAGGGTCAAAGTAGGCCTTTTTGGACTAGTCTCTCTAAGACTTTGGAGAGTGGTTGATTAAAATTGAAGAATCTTCAAGGTTGTTAAACTATATGCACCTCCATAGCTCGACTAGTACTTCCTTATTGTGTGCCCCCAATTAAGTAATTTCAGGTTACTGAGCCTCTGGAATTCTTTTTTTTTTCTCATTCTCTATCTCTTTAGCTTGTATACCATTATTATATAGATCTATGAAGGTCTTTAGGTTCATCATTTATAGTATTTTGACCAAATTAGGTGATACATTATGAACAATCATACTAACTTGATCCTTTTTAGTTAGTTTATTTGTCATCAGTCCTACCTTATTCATGAGTCTGGTGAGGAAATTAGAAAAGGATTAATTGGGTTTTTGCTTAGTCAACTCTAAATCCCTAATAGACACTTCCAATCGAGTGTTATAATCATATTATTTTGAGAATGCAGTACATAGTTCCTTCTAGTCAACCCTAACAGACTTTTCTAACCCATGCTACCAGTTTACAACCATTCCCTCCAGTGACAACAAACAGCCTAGCAACTACTGACAATGGTGCTTTAGTAGTGCTCATGGTTATGGTGTATTGACTCAAATGAATACTTGGATCTCCTCTCCTATCAAACTTCTGCAGTTGAAGCATTTTGAATTTTTCAAGCATTTTACAGCATGTCATCAAAGTCAAAAGAATACCCCATTCCTTGTCCTCTAATAAGCTCTTCCATCTTGGATATTTTTTGAGTCAGTGCTTGCATCTGCTTGGACTTATGATCATGGACCAATTCAAGTAACTCTCTCTTCAACTTTTCTACCATGTAGTTTTCAATATCTTCCAGTCTTACATCAGTAACAGGCACATTTCCAGCAGCAGGTTATCCCCCAACATTGTTAGTAGCAGATGGAGGAGCTACAACAACAGGTGGAGCTCCTACAGCATGTGGCTATTCAATATTAATAGTAAGTGGTTGTTCAACAACAACAATAGGTGGTTGTCCAACAACAGGTTGCACTAGTCCGGCCAAAGCCTATCTCAATTCATCTTGCATCATAGCTCTCATGTCATCCATCAAAGCTCCCTTAATGTCCTTTAAGGTCCACATCTCTAGTTGTTGTTCCATTTTAGTCTATTCAGTCTGAGTTGGTTCAGATTATAGGTATAGTGGATTGATTGGACTCTTCTCTAGTTCTTGAAGGGTCTCTTGAGCTATTAACTTTGGGCTTAGATCTATTATGGTCAATCTGCCACCTCTTCATCCCCAAACAAAAGAAGACCCCGATGGATCTATGATGGCTGCAAAACAAGGTGTTAGTATGATGCATGGACTGAATGTATGCATGTATGCATGATGCATGTGTTTATGCAACAAGTAGCAAGCAAGCACTTAGCAAGTAGCAAGTATTAAAAAGCAATCAATAGGCCATCATGCAGGTAAACCTTCCAACCTTATTTCTCCCACACATGTATTCAATGGCGAGTCTCTTTTCCTAGGATTTTTGGTCTTGGCCTTTATATCAACAGGGGATATTAAGAGCCGACGCGCATGCCAAATCTCGCTTTGAAACAAAAGTAAAAAAATAGCATTTGTAAATATAAAGGTCTAACCTAATCCTTATTAGCTTGAATGAGCTTCAAAGGTATAGGCCGGGGCATTTATAAATAGAAATACCTCATGGCAATTCAAACAAACAAGCACTTTAGGTAAAAATCCTAAGGGAAGTAATCAAGCCATTATATGTGGTTAAGGTCCTATGAAAAGTTAAGGTTCCCTTAGTAAGATGCTCTCCATTATGGACTTTGAGTTACAGGCCAAGGTTAGAGGGGCCCAGCATCCTTTACCAACTCAAGAGAAGATTACCCCCCTTAAGGACTTGGGTTACAAACTCTAGTTAGATGAGCCTGGTAATCTCTCTTGAACTGAGTTAAGGCTAAGAGTGAGGGTTAGCCAAGCTACAACTCCATGAAGCTAGTGGAATCATGGAATCATAAACCAACGCCATCAGTTTAGTAGGGACATGTAGAATGAATGCAAGAATGAAATAATAATCGATAAAATAATTCTAAAGAACACAAGCAGAATCAATATCTCTTATCCCTAGTGGAGTCGCCACTATAGATGGTAGGGTTTAGCGTGTGTCCAAGATTTTAACAATCGCGACACTGTTTAGGCTCAAAGCCTTAGGGAACACACTACTATGTCACAAAGTTATAGCGTGGAGAAGAGGAGTCACCACCCAGGATAATAACTGGGACAATTTGATTGGTGATACTCGATTCTCTAAAAGAAAGTTAGTACCACAACCAGGAGATTTTGGGAACGGAATACTAACTTCTCTTAGTCTCGTGTTCATTTAGAATAATTTTGTAAATGATCATTTCATCCTCTAATTACATGTAATTTTATTTTATCCCTATTTAACATCCATCTAACCCTAGGCATCTAGTTAATAAAATTACATATAAAAAATGCACTCAATATTGCATCGTCCCTAAGTCTAAACTTTGTTAAGTTTATCAAAAAGTTAGCTAAATTTACATTTTATTTACAAGTGAGAAAGGGACTAAAGGTGGGCCTACATTTTTTATTAATTAATGAGCCTATATCTATTTATTTTAGTTTGTCTAAGGAATGGGCTTAAGTCTATTCAATTTCTAAAGGAAAGTTAAATTAGTGGGCCTAAGTCTAACTTGGTTTTTAAAATGAGAAGTGGGCTTAGGTCTATTTATTTTAAAAGAAATGAAATTACGTGGGCTGAGCTAAGTCTAAACAAGTTTTAATTAACTAAGTGGGCCTAAAATATAATTAACCTAATGGGCCTAAATTGATTTTAATCATTTAAAGTCCTAAACCATTTTTTAAGCCTATTTAAAGTGAGTTGGACCTAAGCGTGGGCTTGGGGACCAAAATAATATAAAAACCCAAAAACACAATCCAAAACAAATAAAACATAAAAAGGGATCAAACAAACATTTTAGTGATTTTCTAGAAACCCTAAATCAATTACATGCAAACCTTAAATTAAGCTACTGCCACCATTGATTTTAATTGATTTTTACCCAATTGAACCTAATTACTAATTGATTTTAAATGTAGAAAATTAAATCTTTCACTATTCCCATTACTAGGGCTATTACAAACTATGTACAAAAATTAAAATTAAACAATTATACACCCATGAATTAAAATAACTACACATAGCACATAAATGAAAAATGAAAATTAAAACCCTAACATCTATTGGAAAACAATATAGATTATTCCATGACATTCCATGGATCTTCTATTCATTTGAACACAGACAGTATCCTCCTTAATCCACAATCGGACATTAAAATAAAACACATAGAAACAAAAAGATTAGTAAAACTAAATCAAATAACAAAATATCAATAAAAAAGATTGTGAAATAAAAGAGAAAAGGGAAAAAGAAAATGAAGTGTTGTGCAAATGCTTGTTTTAGCCCCTCAGACTAGGCTTTTTATCGTTGAAATTAAATTGTTGTTGATTCTGGACTAGAACTAAAAGAACAATGACTCACCCTCATAAAAATGAACCGTATCAAGAAAACTAAGGCTTTGAAAGAACAAAAGAAATCAAAGTTTATGGTGTATAGGGCGTTCTCAGTAGCATCTGATTTTAGGGTTTTTTGCACAGTCAGGTTTTTTTTACGCTATTCTCTCTAGTCTTCTCTTGCCGCTTAGGGTTTTTTCTCTCTAGTTTTTCCTTCTTCTTTTTTTTTTTCCTCCTATATGCATGCAAACTCTTTGCTTTTTAAAGTAAAGTCTATCTGCGTACTGACTTCCTCAATTGAAGGAACAGACTATCTCTTCAAAACAGACCGATAATAAAATTTGATTTTGAAAGCTCCTTACACATTTTGAACATGTCAAAAAAAAATTACTGATAACAATAATAATATTAAATTTTTAACCAATCAAAACACTGAAAAATAGATGAGAAAATAAGAAAATAGACGAAAAATTAAAAAAAATGGACTTTTAATGCATCGGCATTGTATAATGTTAATCGGCATTAAATGCCAATCCTAATTTTTTTACTTTTAATTACCAAAAGACCCCTAAAAAATTAACTTCCTTATACTCAACTCCTAGAAAATGTTGCAATTTAGTCCCTAAAGTCCAAAAAATCGACAACTAAGTTCAATTTTTTAATAAATTTTATCATAGGGGCTTATGTCACAATTATGCACAATTGCATCCCGAAATTGGGTGCTTACAGTATCAGAGCAAAAAAAATTTGAATCGTTATAGCATGTGTACGGATGATATAGCATGTTTTTAGAAAATATTTATTGACCTTAGTAATAATCAATCTTAATTTTAATCTTAACAATCTTAATTTTGAGCATTTAATTTGTTTGTTTAAGTGTGTACAAGTTAGAACTCTATTGGAAGTTAAAACGAAGTATGATTATCTTGGGCTATTTTGACCTTTGAGATTCAATGAGGTTTTTGACATCCTTAGAGCTTTACAATGAGAAAATTATCTTCTTCATGTTTAAAGTAGACATCTTGAGCTTTCTGAATTAGGCTTATTTTTCAAAATCTAAGTTCATTTGGGTATGCAAATATTGATTCAAAATCAACATACGCGTCTGACATTTTAGATTGCACAACTCTTAGTATTTTGGACATATCTTGAGCTACAAAATTCCAATTGAAGTGATTCAAAATGATATGGAAATCAAAGTTAAATATCTACAGTTTGATGTAGAAATTTTAGGAAAATTAAAATGTCTTCAATATAAAATCTCTGGTTTAACTTGTGTATAGTTGTCTAACAATATTCTACATTTCATATTGCATAGCTCTTACTATTTTGGACCTATCTTGAGCTAGAGATGTCCAATTGAAATTAAAAATAATATGGAAAGCTAAGTCAAATATCTAAAACTTTGGTGAATAAAGTTTGGGCAAATTCAAATTTCTTTAATATAAAATCACAGGTTTACCTTGTGCATAGCTGTCTGACAACAGTCTACATTTACTCATGCTTATAATGCTTCTTTCTAGAAAGTAGGCTTTTGAACTTAAGCAAGAGTTTACTCATAATAAAGCTCTTAACATCATCATCATCATCATCATCATCATATTCATCATAAGCATAATACTCATTATAAAAAGAGTTAAAAGTAGATGGTAGCTCTTTTTCACCTTCAAGATCCACAAAGCAAAGGTTGATCACTTCTTATTATTTCTCTTCCTTTTCAAATTTGGAGGAGTCATCCCAAATAGCTTTGAAGGCCTTCTTCTTATCATTTACTCCTTTGTTCTTATATTTGAGTTTAGGGCACTAACTTTTAATGTGTCGTGGTTTTTTGCATTCATAGCATGTAACCTCTTTGATTTTCTTCTTGCTTTCTCCTTCATGCTTCTTGTTAGAGTCTCTAGTTCTTAAGAAATTTTTCTTTCTTAATAATTTTTTTAAGTTTCTCATAAGCATGATAATATCACCATCTTTGTCGCTAGAATCTTCAAGACTTTTATCTTCACTATCATCTTATGAAGCTTTTAGTGTTATGCTCTTCTTCTTTTCTTTTTCTTCTTATTCTTCTCCTCATTACTTGATTGTAAGCTCATATGTTAAGAGCTTTCCAATAAGCATATCGGTGGAGAGAGTAGGGAGGTATTAAGCTTACTTAATTGAAGTAACCTGATATTCTTAATCCTTCTTAGGTAGGATTCTTAGAATCTTGTTGTTTACTTCTTCCTAGGTGAAATGCTTACCGAGCTTCTTGAGGGTTATTAGAAGAGCATTGAGATAGTTTGACATTTCTGCAATTGACTCTTGTGGTTTCATTTTAAAGAGTTCATACTCATACATATGGAGTTAAACCTTCTTACTTCTCATTTGAATGTTTCCTTTATAATGATTTTCAAATGTCTCTCATACTTCTTTCACATATTGGCAATGTTGTACTTTTCCACCTTTTTCTCTAGATATAGAGGAGAGTTGTGTGATCATAACTCTTTTATTTTTATGATTATCATCTTTTTGAGTTTGATTCCAATGACTTCTTTTGAAAACCACTTCTACATCATTGATTTTTTGTTTAAGAGGTTGCCAAGCATTTAGAATGATATTCCATAATTTAATAGAATCACTATCAAGATAGAGTTCCATTTTGAATTTCCAATGTAGATAATCACTTCCATCAAAGATTGGCCTTAGATAAGAGATGTTTTGAATTTCACTTGTCATGATCTTTTATTCAAGTAATAAAGTTTATAGAATTCAAGCTCTGATACTAAATGAAAATGCTTTAGAGAGGGGTGAATAAGGCAAATGAACAATAAACAAAAATTAAAATAATTCTTTGCAAGAATTAAAAGAATGTTGAAAAGGAAGAATGATAAACACAAGAATTTAAAGAGTTTGGATTCTCGATAATCCTACATCTCCACCTAACTTATCCCCAAGTTAGGATTTTCAACTCCCATAATCTTATTCACAAAATTGAGATTACACAAGAGTTTAAGGCTCACTCTTTCAACCTTATAACTTGAGTTTTCAAAGCTTACTCAGAAATCAAATTTTTAAGTGTTTAAATGGCTAAATACTTAAACTAATTCTTTTTAGAATAGAATCTCACTTCTTATTTTCTAAACCTAAAAAATAAAAGAATAAGAATATATATTCTAGAACTCACTAACTCTCACACGAGTTATACAAATATAAAATAAGTTTGAGGAGAGTTTTGAGAGCTTAATTGAATGGTTAAGAGGGTATAATGAATAAACAAGTTTCTTAAACTATCAATTGAACTCCAAGAGTTTTTTATATAGATAAATAACTTAGATTATGGTTGTTGGATGCTTGATTATGTCTCCAATGTCTCTTGTTGATTTTTTAATCATCTTGGACTTATTTTTGTCAAAACACCTCTCACTATCGTAAGGAGCAAACCCTAGCTCATAAGCATTAGCTGAGGATAGTTGCATTCAAAAATAACCATTGAATGTTGTAAGGAAAACCCTCATGAGCTGAGCTCTGCTCCTCACAATCGTGAGGGTAGCTTGTGAGCAACACTGAGTTTTTTAGCAAAAATGAGCTCTTAAGGTACTAAATAAGGTCAGCTCATGAGGTGCCCATGAGTAGACCACTGTAAGTCCAAAATTGTATATTTTTGGTATATAATTGCTTCTTAAAGATTGGGGACTTGCATAAGTTGAGATACTTCATCGAAATGCATATTAATACTCTTTTAAGGAGTGTTTCATTGTCTCTAATCATAAAAAAATTAATCTTGATGATAGATCAACTCCCTGCACACTTAAATGGAATTACTAGAGACTAAATTATTTGTCAAAGTCCAAAATTACGAGTTTGATCATGCCATTGGTTAACAGATAGGCTTTTATGCTTGTTTGTTTCCCTTTAAAAAATTTCCCCTATATACTGCCCCCAAAATTTAACTAAGTTGTTTAATGATTTATCTAAAATAATGAATTAGTTTGGAATTGGAAAAAACAACAAGGAAGAAGAGATAATCGATCTGAAAATAAAAGATGAGAAACTAAAGAATAGAGAAGAAGGAGAAGAGCGCAAAGCAAATGCTGAAGGGGTGATGAGTGCAAAGATAATGAATAGAAGCATTAAACAAAAGCTTAAAAACCAAGGGCAAAAAAAAAGGGGGATATGCATGTGTAAAAGACCCCTGGCTCATATTGTAATATGGACAGGGGTTCATGACATAATTTGCATCCCACCACCATCACTATTTATTTGCCATAATTTTTTGGTTAAATATTTTCATTAAATGTTCTTTTGCATCACTAAAGCTATGCTACTTTTATAATTTCATATTTTTTTCTCACCAATCTAGTATCACAATTTTATAACAAGGGTTATCAAAAAAATTGATAATAAGGGTCCCACGAGTAGTTTAGAAGAATAGAGTTTAAACTCGCACTTCCTCTCAATATTGGAAATTAACCATCTCTATTGGTTGTTAAAAAAAATTCCATTATAAAGTCCCTTTATTTGGTATTACAGAAAAGATATCCATAGTGACACACTTTGAATAGTGGGCCATGAATTTACTAAAAAATACACCATCCTAAATAATGGTGTCCCTACTCATGGAGCAGTATTATCTTTAAAAAAAATTGGAAAAATTATACTCTACATTACGTTTGATCTAAATATTTTCAAAAATAAAGTGTGCTTCTTTTTTGTCATGCTTAACTCTTCACTTTTTTTTATTACTTTTTTTTCTTTTCATTTTTACTGTTTTTTCTTGTTCTCATTCAAAAGTAAATGAAGAAGAAGTAGACAATAAACCTATAGATGCTGGTTTTTTTCCTTTTTTTTGTTCTTCTTCTTTCAAAACTAAATCTCTCTTACTCTCTGCTGAAAGAAGTGGAGAAGAAGCAAATAAAGGAACCTAAAATTACACTAAAAACACCCAGATGGCATGGATGACAACATCGATGATGATTTTTTTTTAGAAAACAAAATGAAAAAGAAAAAGATGATGATGCTGAAAAAAAAAAGAGCAAAAAATATTTTTATTGTTGATGAGTTTCAAAAGAAGAAGATGATGATGAAGATGGTGAGTTTTGATTGTTTTATAGGCATTTTGTCACAACAAACATGCAAAACAACTAGATAAACCATTAGAAAACAAGTTCATAAAACTAAAAAAGAACCAATAAAAAAAACTACAAAAACAAGTAGAAAACAACCGCCAAACTAACCAAAAAAATAATCATGAAAACAACCATCAAAACAACCAAAAAACAACAATGAATAAAAAAAACCTAAAAAACAACATAAAATTAAAAAAAATAAAAATAACTGCTAAAACAATCAAAAAAAATAATTACTAAAACAACTATAAAAACAATTAGAAAAACAATTGTCAAAACAATCAAAAACAATTGTGAACCAAAAATAACCACAATATTAACTTGAAAAACAACATAATAAAACTAAAAGAACTACAAAAAAAAAACTACATAAACAACTAGAAAAACAACCAAATAAACTAAAAGTAATTAAAAAACAACTTTATAAAACTAAAAAAATAAACAACTGTCAAAACAACCATGAAAATAACCACGAAAACAACCATTTAAATAACTAGTAACAGGAAAACATACACTCTTATTAATTCAAACAAATCAAACAAGACTCATTATAACACTCAAATTTTAATGTCCAAAACAATTATAAAATTTTTAGCACCAAAAACTATTATTTCTCAAAAATAAAATCCAAAAAGATAATTTTATTCTCAATGTCACTCAATTATATCTTAAATGGCCGTTGGACATAAAAAATTGAAAAAAATAAAAGTTAGATTAATAAATAAATAAAGTAAAGGTTCATTTTTACCCTTAATGTTTATAGGGAAGAGCGGATCAACGCTTAAGAATTTCTTAGCTCAACTAAGCAAAAAAATTTGAAAAATCAATTATTTAAGCCCTTTATATAACTGGAATTTGAACAGACTTTTCAGTCCATTTGTGAATGCTTACCTGGCATTTGTGGGTCCACTAATGAAAATTAAACTATTTCATATTTTTATAAAAAATAAAAATAAAAAAAAAGTTAAAAAAAAAAAAAAAACAACAACAGCAGCAACATATTCAAATGTATAAAATTCTCTATCCAAAGGCATCAAAACCCATATCAAAATTCTAATTCTTTCTCCTTTCACCGCTCAATGAATCAAAATAAAAAATAAAAAAATGCTTTGACTCGGGTTAAAATTGAAATCAGACATCAATTTCTTTTCTTTTTTCCGTTCCTTCATATCACCGTCACACTGTTCCCTCATATACCTTCGTCTTTGTGGAAGCAGAGCACAAGATTTCACATCATCATCTTCGTCGTCGTCACTTACAAGACGGAAATACAGACAGCAGAAGGTAGAGGTTTACAATCAAGTTCTTCATAGACTTAAAAGAGCCTCATAATGAAAAAGCTAATAAGCTTGGCTTTGACAGCAACTCTAGTTGCACTTTCACCTGCTCTCTATTATTTTTTTTTCCTTTTGTTCTATTTGCATGCATTGGAGTGTTTTACTATTAGAGCTTTTTTTTATTATTTGAACAAATTCAGAGAGAAGAGTAGATCTTATTTGCTGCTTTTATTTTGCACTTGGTTTTCTTTTTCTCTCTGATATGCATTAGATGTGAATATGAAGAGAGCAGAAGATATGGCTGCAATTGTCCTATGACGAAGCTCACCGGAAACTTCCCCTATGCTCTCACAAATCTGACAACCGCCACAAACCTCAATCAAATCTCAAATTATTTCACAAACATATATGCACACACAAAGAACACACACACGCATATATACACCATCAGTTGTTGTTGCTGTCGTTGATCGATAGTACAAATAATTTTTGTACCATATACAATTTCAAAAGAGAAAATTGGCAAAAAATGATTGGAAGGAAATTTTGATTCAATAGTTTGAGAGAGATTATAAAAGTGGAGCAGAGCGGTGGTATTTAATTTCTTTGATGTTGTTCATTATTAGTACTAAGGTAAATTATTATTTCTCCCTTATATTTTGACTTATTCTACTATTTTATCTTTGATATTTTAAAAAATATTTATTTATTATTGTATTTTTTATCCGTTAAACTTGTTAATCCTTTTGTTATATTTTTCTAGCAGTCAATCAAGTTTAAACTTATCGTGGTTAAAATTAAAATAAGGGTAAATTAAACTTATTGTGGAATTTGGAAGGGTTTTGTCATATGAACCACCATGTCAAACTGTAAACCAATTGCCATAGCTCAACCCATGTTTGGATACTAACTTTCTGCAGGTATCAATAATCAATCTATTGCTAGTATTGTTATTGTTTACCCAAATATATATAAATATTTGGAGAAGAATTCAACATCAATGAGCTTGTGGTGAGAATGTCAATTTACCTATTCTATTCTCTTGTTCAACCGGAGCAACACAGAGCCATTCTACAAGCTCTTTGATATCTTCTCCACAGGTATCTCTAACTGCTAGCATACCATGTGTTGTTATTGAAGCTGATTCTACATCAACTATTGCTCCAGCATCTAGTTCCATGACATAGTAGAAGAGTGATAAACAAGGAATTAGTGTTAGTTGAATCGCGTACGATTACCAAACACTAATCTTCTATAACCTGTAATTTGCAAACTCAAGAAATAGGCATCAAAATTCAAGAAATTTTGGAAATTAAAAGGAATTTGAATTCTTATTAATCATAACGATGGCCAAAAGTATCAAAACAAAGCTTAAATAGGGAAAAACCCTAAACCAAAAAGAATCCCAAATAAAATAGGAAAAACCCTAAAATAACTAAAAATAGAAAACTGCCAATTTGAAACCCTAAATGATGGAATTTGCCCAAAAAGCAATGTAGCTCACTTATAAAGTTGGTGACTTGGAATCATTGGGTCGATTCCAATCAAATTGGACTCCTGTAGCACTAAAATCTAGAACTCCAAAATTTTTAAAAATTATAAAAATGCCATTAATGTAATTTTTCATAATTTTCCATAAGCCGAATTACAATTTCTTCAATGCCTGTATCATTGTCCCCAGGGTGGACAGAATTCACCCATGAATCTGACTTGTCTAAAGAATCACCTGCATAAGGAATCAAGTGCTTAACATTAAAAACATCCGCAATACGAATATGGTTAGGCAACTTCAAACGATAGGCATTAGGATTAATCTTTTCAATGACTTCCACTAGTCCAATCTTCTTGGCAGACAACTTGTTATATTCTCCTGCAGGAAATCTCTTCTTGGTAAGGACAGCCCACACATAATCCCCCACATTTAACTCAACATGCCGCCTTTTCTTGTTAACAACTTACTTATACTTGGAGGCAACTTGGATCAAATTGTCATGGACAGTGTTATGAACTTCCTATAATCCACTAATAAAATCCTCTACTTTGCCATGAACCCTCATTTTTTTTGAAAGAGAAATTAAATCCAGCGGTCCTCTTGGTACCATAGAATATACCACAGCAAAAGGGCTAAATCCAGTGCTCCGATTGACTACAAGATTATGAGCGAACTCTGCTTGACACAGCTTCTGATTCCAGCTTTTCACATGTTCACCCACTAAACGCCTCGGCAAATTCCCTAAAGACCAATTCACCACCTCAGTTTGCCCATCTGTTTGTGGATGATAGGCACTATTGAAATTAAGCTGTGTATTCACCATTTTCTATAAATTGTGCCAAAAATGACTAAGAAACCTGGTATCTTGGTCATATATAATAAATATAGGCAACCCATGCAGTCTGTAAATTTTCTTAAAGAACAACTGAGCAACATGAACAACATCTGTGGTTTTCTTACATGGAACAAAATGCACTATTTTTGAAAATTGATTAACCACCATAAATATAAAATCATTACCTCACTATGTGCATGGTAATCCTAGCACAAAGTCCATACTAAGCTCCACCTAAGGCTGCGAAGGAACTGGCAAGGGCATATACAAACCCGCATTAGATTATGTCCCTTTAAAAACCTAACAAATCCAACATCGCTGCACTAGTTTTTCCACTTCTCTATGAATGGTAGGCTAGAAATATCGAGCCTGCATCAATTGCACAGTCCTGTCTCGTCCTGCATACCCTACACCATGTAATTCCTTAATAATCTTCAAACGCAAACTGCAATCTGGGACACATAATTGATTACCCTTAAACAGAAATTCTTCCTGCAATAGGAAATATGTTCTCTCCCCTACTTTAACCTTAGCCATAATAGCACAAAAACAAGGGTCAATCTCAAGTAATTTTATAAAGGAATCAAAACTAGGTACCTTAATGGACATTTGAGCCAACAAACTCTTTTGTCTGCTCAATGCATCAGCCACTCTGTTACTAACACCTGACTTATGCTTCACTATAAAGGTAAATCTCTGAAGGTAAGCAACCCAACTAGCATGTCTCGAAGAAATCTTATCTTGTCGGTGTAAGTGCTTCAATGCTTCATGATTTGTATACAAGATAAACTCCCTCTGAAATAATAATGGCACCAATGTTTAATAGCTTGAAACACAACATAGAATTCAACATCATAGGTGTTATATCGCAAATCTGGGCCCCGATAACTTCTCACTAAAATACGCTATTGGCTTGTTGTTTTGACTCAGAATAACCCCAATTCCCACCTTAGAAGCATCTGAATGTAGTTCAAAAGGTTGATGAAAGTCAGGGAACACTAAAATGGAAGCTGTTGTAAGGCGTAATTTGATAAACTCAAATGCCTTTTCTGCCTCATCTATCCACACAAATCTTCCCACTTGCTTCATGCAATTAGTGACAAGTACCATAATGCTATTAAAATATGGAATAAAAATGCCTGTAAAACAAAGCCAACCCATGGAAACTCCTCACTTTAATAATGGTGGTAGGTTTAGGCCAACATTTCACAGCCTCTACCTTTGATTCATCTACCTGCAATCCTTTACCCGATACCATATAGCCAAGAAATAGCATACTAGCAGTAAAAAATACACACTTCTTAATAGTTGCATAGAACTTCTCCTTACACAACACAGTGAGGACATCTCGTAATTGACAAAGGTACTCATCCAGGTTAGCACTATAAATCAAAATATCATCAAAGTACACAACAACTCACTTACCAATTAAAGCCTCAAAATCTAATTTTTAACACAAGCATAAAAGTGCTTAGTGCATTCGATAACCGAAATGGTATAACCAACCATTCATACAATCCCTCCCTTGTCTTAAAGGCTGTTTTCCATTCATTGCCAACTCGAATTTGAATTTGATGATAACCACTTTTCAGATCCAGTTTGGTAAAAATCTTGGCCCTACTAAACTGATCAAGTAAGTCATCCAATCTAGGAATAGGATAGTTATTTTGTTAATGGCCCGCTATCAATGCATATCCACCAAGAACCATCCTTCTTTAGTGTTAGAAGGGCTAGTACAACACAAGGACTCAAGCTTTCCCGAATGTACCCTCTTGCCATCAACGCTTCCACTTACCTCCTTAATTCTTCATGCTCAGTAGGACTCATCCTATAATGTGGTCGATTTGGCAAGGCTACACCTGGTTCAAGATCAATCTGGTGTTGGATATTCCTCATAGGAGGCAACCCATCAGGTAATTCTTTTAGAAACAAATCATTAAACTCTTCCAAAAGTGGCAAAACTACATTAGGAACTACTACCCCCTTATCCACTATCTTCCCAAAGAGGACATAAACAACTTTGAATTTTTGCACCACCCTATCGAATTGTGCCAGGGTTAATAAACTCACACCACCCTTGTTGTCTTCCTGCACCTGTTTAGGCTAATCACGATCCTTATTAGGCACCAACATAATCCTCATACCCTCGAATATGAAACTGTAGGTGTTATTCTTACCGTTATGAATTACATCTCTATCGAATTGCCACGACCATCCTAATAACAAATGACATGCATCTATGGCTATCATATCACACCAAACATCATCCTTATATTTGGCCTCGATAGAAAAGGAAACCAAAGCACGCTTTGACACTATTACCTCACTCCCTTTTTTTCAACCATGCTAACTTGTAAGGCTTAGGATATTTTACAGTTGGAATCCCCAATTTTTGAACTGCCTCTACTGTAATTATGTTCTCACAGTTACCTCCATCAATCAAAAATTTTCATACTTTGCCCTTAATAATGCAGGTGAACTGAAAAATATTATTTCGCAGCCAATCATCGTTAGCAGCTTTGGGTGTTAGACAGGATCTCTACACAACTAAAGTAACCCCTACATTACCACTCACGATCTCCTCATTAACAGAATCTAGATCAAATACTGGGTCACCAGTTAGGTCAGCTACATCCTCATCTTCATACTGCTCATCTGCCTTAACAAACATCATTCTTTTTCCTTTCTACTTACATTTAGACTGCCTATGACCTACTTTTCCACAAGCAAAACACTTAATACCACTACTTAAACTAACCTTCTATGTAGTGGTTGGTACTACCCCAGCTTTATCCACAGTAGTGTCTTAGGCCATTCTGCCAGTCGCACGGTTCACAGTGCCACTGCCCCATACACTTCTAAATCGAAAGGCCTATATAAAACCACCTGTTCACTGCTTCTAGAACTATAACGCCCGTTGGTGCACTACAAAAATAGATATAGGATCAAACATGTTGAATATCTCTGTGATTTATTCCCTTAACCCTCTAATATACCGAGCAACCAATTGGACCTTTGTCTCATGCACATCATTACGAGTAATTAACTGATAAAATTCAGTGGTGTAATCATCAACTGAATGATTTCATTATCCTAAATTTAGCAAACACTGATACATTAAATATTGATAATTAAAGGGAAGGAACGTAGCACGAATTTGTTTCTTCATCTTCTCCAAAGTAGTAGTTTTTTACTTCCCCAATCAAACTCGTGTCTGCTTAATTTATTACCACTAAGCCATTGCTCGATCTTAAAATCTCATGGCCATTAATGGCACTCACTAGCCCTCAAGCACTCCTTTGAATTCCAAAATCTCTTTTATTGTGGCCAACCAATCAAGGAATTCTTCTGGTTGTAAGGTGCCATTAAATTCAAGGATTTTATTTTCCATACCTGCCTCCCACCATCTCCAATCATCATTCTCAGCATGTTGCCATTGATGCCTATATGGGACGTCATCAAAATCATCACTATAGTTGTCTTCATTATCAGTAAAAAGGTTAATCTGATCATTAACGTTAGGGATCCAACATTGATTTGGATGTCCACTATTCTGATTGGCTAACAGCTCACCCATTCTCTCCGTGAGCTGCTCCATGAAGGTTTCAATCCATTTGTTCCACTTACTGTTCAAGGCGATGTAGGTCATCACGCTCAAAAACCTCTTCAATACGTTATTATTGTGGTTGATGCTATTGTCTTCTGCGAGACATCTCGTCCAGGATCACAGCTCTAATACCAAACCAACGTAGCAAAAGAGTGATAAATAAGGAATTAGCATTTTTTGAATCGCACATGACTACCAAACACTAATCTTTTATAACCTGTAATTTGCAAACTCAGGAAATAGACATCAAAATTCAAGGAATTTTGGAAATTAAAAGGAATTCGAATTCTTATTAATCATAACAATGACCAAAAGTCTCAAAACAAAGCTTAAATAAGGAAAAAACCATAAACAAAAAAGAATCCCAAACAAAATAGGAAAAACCATAAAATAACTAAAAATAGAAAACTGTCAATTTGAAGGCCTAAACAATGGAATTTGCCCAAAAGCAACGTAGCACACTTATGAAGCTGGTGACTTAGGATTATTGGGTCGATTCCAATTAAGTTGGGCTCCTATCACACCAAAATCTAAAACTCTAAAGTTGCTAAAATTTATAAAAATGCCACTAATGCAATTTTTCATAATTTTTCATAAACCGAATTGCAATTTCTTCAACGCCCACATCATTCCATTATAGCATCATGGAGGCTTTCCATTATAGCATCATAGAGGCTAAGTGGTTATGTCTGTGCATTCCATACTCTTCTGCATTTCTTACCACCAGTTTCCAACTTTCATATTGTTGATCAACTAGCTAAACAAGGAGTGCCAAGGGATTCATATTTCATTACTCATTGCTAACTTAGCTATTGACACATTTAGAGCTGCTTGTTTCTCTAAGGATACCGGAACCTCATGTTTACAAGTATTGATCAGTTCTGTATGTTGATTTTAACTTTTTTTTTCATTAATTTATGTTTCACATCTTCTAATGTGTAGCTAGTTACCTACCACTCCTAGCTGGTTCTTTTCACTTAGCACTTACATGCATCAGTACTAAGGAGTTAAAGAGCTACAAAATCAATATACTATAAGAAAGGTTGATCCCCG
This sequence comes from Mallotus nudiflorus, assembly GCA_947683625.1. Classification (NCBI taxonomy): domain Eukaryota; kingdom Viridiplantae; phylum Streptophyta; class Magnoliopsida; order Malpighiales; family Euphorbiaceae; genus Mallotus; species Mallotus nudiflorus. The sequence continues at coordinate 1,408,014 of CANTUR010000125.1, forward strand.
TCAAATGTACTTAAAAAAAGGACACCAATTTTTAGCTCGATCCCTGTCAAATGTACAAGAAACAATACGCAATTGATGAGGATGAAGTGGTGCTGATGTTTTGGAAGTCATATGCCAAAGAATAGAATAGCATATTGGTACACCTAATTAATTTACAGTTGGCTAATCATGAGAGCATGCAGTCCTTGAAGGGAATCGCAATAAAAAGGAAAATTCTTTTGACACAAAAATGAATAGTATAGTAGCTCATTGAACTAACATTGAGCAGCAATATTTGCAATATGTATTAGAGCATAGTTAGAGATATTATAACATATTTTAATTATAATTATTACACTTGAGGCTGTCTCCTCCTCCACAACACTACCATATATGACATTTTTGTAGCTGGGCTATTTACATAATTATAGTTAAAAAAAATTATTTTTCAAATTATGGTTGTTTTAAAAAAATTATTTCATGTGTGTGCATGAATTGTCATTGGCCTTTATGGCTTTTATGCATTTAAATGTATTGAAATGACCATTATGACCTAATTTTTTATCATAATTTTATAATGATTATGATTAATTAATTATAATAATAATATATTTTTTTTTTTTAACTTTAACATTAACATTATTATTTCAAGTGTGTGCATGAATTTTCATGAATTATCTTTGACCTTTATGGCTTTTATGCATTGCAATGTATTGAAATGACCATTATGGCTAAGGTTGGCAATTCATGTCAACGAGTCATAAACGGGTCATGTCGAGATACGATAATAACATAAATATAGCTAACCCGAACACGACCCATTTAACTAATCGTGTCAAACCATAAACCCAAACACGGATACGTTTAATTAACGGGTTACACGACATAACCCGTTTAACCCATTAAACCTATACAGGTTTAAATGAGTTAAGACACGTTTAACACAGATACGTTTTGACACGTTTACATTTTGACACATTTAACACAGATACGTTTAAACATGTTTAACACATTTAATACCAAATTACAAAAAAAAAAAAACTAATTAAACATACAAATCCTAAATAATAATTTGAGTTTAAACATCCATGCCAATTCTAAAAATCATTACAATATTTTAAACTTCATATAAAATGTTAAATTATTCAACAACATATAAAATAACAATGATAATTTTTCTTCAAGTTTATAATTCCCATTTTCTTTAAAATCTTGATCCTTCCACCTACATACATATATAAATGTGTTAATTTGCACATTACTTTCAAGTAAAATAATAAAATACAACTACAATATATTCATGTCATCAAGTAAAGAAGCCAATATTTATGCATACCAACAATAATTTAAAACCACATCAATATTATCGAATATAAAGTGAAAAATATAAAAATACTCACACTTTCTGAGTTAAAGCTTGCAAATTGCATATTGGTTCCTTCATTGAATAAATAACTTGAATCCCCACTGGTTCCAAGTTACAATAATAGCATCTATAAATGTAAATATTGAGATTGAGTTAGTATTAAAAAGGACATTGAATATGTAAATATTAGTAAAGTTCCTTTTCAACCCACGCTTCCTTGAATTCTACAATGTAAGGGTGTTGAATTCGGACAATAAGAACCATCTGCCATTAAGAGAAAATTATTGATATAGTTTGATTTGATATGATTTTGAAACATATGTAAATTAAAGTGATTGGCGTATTAAGCATGTTGGCCACTAAGTAAATTAAAGTGAAAAATATCAAATGCATCATTGGAATCAGTTCAACTAGGAAGGAAAAAAGAAAACAAAGGAGAATAGCAATGGAATAACAAGGAAATGAAACTAAAGAACCCAATAGTAGAACATTCACATTCATATAAAAAAGAAATCATCATCAGAACAATATGCTAAAGATACCAATTACACTGAAATAAAGATACAGCAAGCAAAAGCCTTTCTAAATAGCATCTTAGCCAAATAAATTGAAAGGCTAACCTCTAGAAAAGAAGAAAGAAGGAAACAAACATAAAATGAGGGATCAAAAATTAAAAAGCACTAACCTTTAATAGTACCCAGAAGCAGAAGCCCAACAAAGAAAGGGAGAAAGCAAATAAAATTCCACAAAGTGGCCAAAAACCCCCTTGGAGGCTCTATGTCTCTTTGTGTAAACTACAAAGAAGCAAAGATCTCCTCAAATTCACTGTAAACCAATTTTAACCATTGGCCAAACCATTCCTGTACACACCAAAGACTTCATTTTTTAGCCACCATAAGTTGCAAATTAAACATTTTTATGCAATCAACCAAAGAAAAAAAGGAAAAGAAACTAAAATAAAACTTACAAGTAAAAAATCAACACCCACTTCCTAAACTTACCCAAAGAACTTACTCAGTTCTTTGAAAATTCAACTTAGAATGATACCTGATGATCTGAGCAAGATTAAGAGCTTGAAGGTGCTAAAACTCTCAAATCTTGCATGCAAAGAGGCTAGTAGTGTCAGCTGTGATCTCTGCAATCATTGATGAAGCCAAGTCTATGGATCTCTGCGATTTGCTGGTGGTGAGACGGAGTGGACTGCTGTGATCTTTGATGGACTAGTGCGAGACGAGGAGTAAAAAAAAGAAGAACAAGACGCAGTAGATGAGTAGAGGATGGCTGTGTGATATGAAAATGAAGAACAAGTAGTAGCTAGGTTTTTTATTTTTTATAATTGATATAAAAACTAATTTTCAAGAGTTCAAACTACATAGTTTTTTTATAAAACTATGTAGTTTTGTTTAGGGTATTTTTTTATACTAAAGTTATATTATGAAAAAAATTTAGGGCATTTTTGGATATAGTTTTAGGCCATTTTTGAATATCAAAAATCAAAACTATATAATTTTAATAAAAACTATATAGTTTTTTTTAGATGTATATTGGATTAACGTTAAAAATTAAAACTAAATTAGATTAATATTATGTTAAAAAAATTAAGTTAATAACTTATTATCATATTTATGGTAATATTATATTTATATTAATATTATAATAGTTAAATATTATATCAAAACTTAAAACTAGATTAGTTTACTTAACGTTAAATTAGTGTTATATGATTAGAATTATCTAGACTAATATGATTAGAATTATCAAGACTAAGTATTTACATAATTTAATACTAAGCATTTTAGCTATAACTCATATCCAATAATTATTACTCTAATTTTATAATTAGTAATTTTTTACTAATCTTATACTTATAGTTAGTAATTTTAATAGCTAGTTGATAAGATATATTTAGTAATCTTATAGTTAATAGGTTTGTAAGTTCAATTTATTTTTACTTAATAGTAATATTATATTCTAAAACTATACGCATAGTTAAAATCTAACTTAAAAATAAATTAGTATTATATAGTATTTATTTGAGCCTAATACTTTATATAAATCTAATTGACGAATACTTAATGTAAATCTAATTATTTAGATTAAAATTATCTACTTAAATTACTAAATAATAACTTACACTAAATTTATGGAATTTTTTTATTATTAATATTAGTTGATACTGAATCATATAACTTTAATATTAAGATTATATATATATATATGTCAAAACTATATACTTTTATCATAAATGTACAATTTAATTTGCAATGCTAGCAATAGTATAAACATTTATAGATAATAATAATAATAATATATCGTCAATGTTCAATAGCATAAATGATTCACCAAAACTATATATAATTTATATCAACACTAATTACAATACTATCTTGTATTAAATATATAAATCTATTATATGTAACACTATCAAGATTATATATATGTCAAAACTATATATTATTAATACAATTAATAATATTAGTTAGCACTAAAAATATATAATTTTATTATAAATACATAAATTTTTATTATATATATATATAGATCCTTGGTCGTCCTGGTATCAGAGTGTCTTTTCTATTTATTGTTTTCTTGATTAGAACAATGTTTACTGGGTAGAATTTACACTGAGTCCTTTGGTCACAGGTGGTCTCGATTGTTTGTCCTTAAGAAGCTGTAAATCCGTTGGTTTAGCCAATGAGTTGTAAGTGTATACTCTGATCTGTAATCCTTGTTCTACCATGAATCCACTATTTAGGAGAACCACTTCTTCTTCTTCTTCCTCTGCCTCCTCTTTTGCTAAAGTTCAAAAGAATATTGTTAGCAATGATGAGATTACTATAGAAGACTTTGATAAATGCAAAGATGACTTTAAGCTCACACAACACCATAAAGATCACATCTATAAGACTCCTAGGTTGAACCTTTTCAAATTTGACTATATTATTAAAACTGAAGAAAGGGATATAGAACTTAATAAAGCAAAAAATGAGATAAAGCTTCTTTCTTCCTCTTCTGTAGATAAACATAAAGCAAAAGGTTTCCGTTATATCCATATTGGTCTTGTTCAAGTTGGCATTAAACCCCTAAACAGAGAAAGTCTTAATACTTCTGTCCTTGCAGCTCTTAGAGATATGAGGTTTAGGAACTTTGAAGACTCTCTTTTAGGAACTATAGAATCCAGTCTCTGTAAAGGTCCTATATCATTTGACTGTTATCCAAACTTCACTGTTTCTCTTAATGATATAAATATTTTAAAGTATTTGGTTTTACAAATCCAGACCCATAATTACAAAATGGATGATGGATCTATCCCAATTGCATTAATATTTAAAGTTCATTATAAAGCCATGATGTCTGCTTTTAACACTAAGAGTTGATTTCATAGTAAAAAGGGAGAAACACTTCTGCTTCAAATAGATATGACTAAAGCCAATGTCGTTATCCCTAAACCCATCCAATGGAACCAAATAACCCTTCCTCAGGAATGGATCTTGGAAAATGCAGCAAATCCAGAACTAGAAAAACTTGAGCCTCAACCTCCAAACACCCAAATAAAGAATATCACCCAGTTCGAAGATGGTAGAGTGAAACTCAGTTTTGATAGATCTGCACCATCCAGTTCTAAATTTTCAGATACCTCATCAACAGAATCTATTGATTTGGGAAGATTATCTCAAATACCCTCTGTAATAAATCTCCCGTACCACAGAGAACTACCACAAAACCCTCCTAGAACTATAGAAATACCTTTCACAAACCAAGAAGATCTACATCCAAATCTACCTCCCATCATAAACCTACCATATAACATCCCAGTTAGATATTCTACCTCTGATCTCCCTTCATCTATAGTACCAATGTGGCTAAACCAGTCTACACCGACCCTCAAACAAAAGTTAAATCCCCTTCTCCTCCTACTTCTCCTACTGCTTCAGCTATAACAAAAAATATTGCACATGAATTGAATGTTTTAGATAAATAATTTCTTCCTAATAAATAATCTTTACATAAAGACTTTTATGCATTTTATAATTTGGAAAGAAGAACATGGTTCTTTACAAATTTCCTACATATAAGAGAAAGTATTCAAAAGGAATTTTATGATTTTATTTATAAGAATAAAGTAAATATATTATTTTTTGAATGGTTTGAAATATACGCATCAGAAAATAATATTTCATATCCTTTTAAAGTTCTTCATCCTGTCACTATTAGGAATAAGAAAAGTGTATGGAAAACAGCTAATGGTCAGGAAATTGAGTCTGATCATCCTCCTTTTAGGCAAATAAAGATCTCTGTAGGAAATGACACTGTTGATGCCAGCCCATATAAAAAGCCTCAGGATAGTGATTCTTAGAACCTAAAAAATATAATAGTTCAAAATAACTTAACCAATGCTCACTTTAATAGCATAGGTAAATAGTTGTCTAGGATAGAAAACAGATCCCAAAAGTCTATATAACCTTCTGTCTCTGTTCCTTCTGAAAAACTTAAAAATCCCATGTTTAAACCCTTTCAGATATCCTCCAGTGCTCAACAAGAAATTAAAAGTAATAGGTCTGAATTCCTAGAAGTCGTTAGACAACAGCTTAGAAAAGTCAGTCCTTCTTCTAATGGAACCCCGGGACAAGTTATTCCCGACTCTGCACAGTATGTTAATCAAAGTATTAGTGTTCTCAATAAAGATATAGAAACCTCTTCTGAAGATTGTGATTTTCAAGAATAGTTTCCTAAGATAGCAAAAATTCATTGGCTTATCATTCCTCATTCTTCCAATCCTGCTTATATTCAGTCTAGATTGCTAGAACTTGAAATAGGTTCTCAGCCTAATATGCTTGTCCAATCTAAGTTCAATGCCAATTCCATATATGAATGGAACATCGATGGCATGTCTGAATATCAGATCCTTATTCTTCTCCAACAAATGACTATGGCCTCTAATGCCTATAAAGCCCAAACAGGAACTTCTGATAGATCTATCGTTGAACTTATTATAGCTGGCTTTTCTGGACAACTGAAAGGATGGTAGGATTTTGTAATATCTCGAGTTTTTAAATATTTTTAAACTGCATCGAGATATGCAGTGTTAATAATTTTTATATATATTTATGATATTTTATGAGTTTGTTATTTGTTTAAAGCTAATTTTAATTGTTTTATATTATTTTAAATACTTTACGTAAAATTTTTTCGGAAATTTTATTTTCGAGGAAATTGACATGTAAATAATTTAATATTAATTATTTTAAATAGATTTACGCATTTTCATGAACTCATACATAATTTTTTAAGTACTAAATAAAAGGTATATATGTGTATTTATTTAAATTAAATTATGGTTTAATTAATTAACTTAATTTTTATTATTTAGTTTTAATGTTAATTAATTAATTATAAGTGAATAAATTATTAAAATATAATAAAATATTTGTGTGGTGAGTATTATTTGTGTGTGGTAATATATATACTATTATAATATAAGTGTGGATATATATATATACATTATTATTTATCAAAATCAAAAAGTTTGCTTTATTTACGATTATGCCATCAACTTCATCTCCCTTCTTCCCGATCATTCCCTTCCCCCTCCGGTCACTGTCACGCCGTTTCTTCACCATTGGTGTGCCTCCCGGCATGTCACCTTCGTCCTCAGCCAACTCCGCCGCCTTCTCTGGAGACGTTTCAAGCTCGATTTAGCCGGAAACCCGAAAATCCTTCTCACCGTCGATCACAACGATTCCGGCCACCATTTTTCACTCTGTCAGTCTCTTTCTTCTCCTTGAGCTCCGGTGAGTATGATTCCAAGCTTTTTTTCACTTAAAATGGTCTAGATTTCCTTAGGTTTCGATTTTCTATTTTCAGCCTATTAGGGTTCTTGATTTTTTTGAACTTCAATTTGATTGATTCATGAAAACTCCATTCACAAACTTTGATCCTGGAAGCTTAATCTACATTCTATAATTTTTGTGCAATTTTTGGAATTTATTTTTATTTTTGGGTATTTTTGATTATTTTATTAATATTTTCTAATTTTCAAAAATTAATTAATTAAATTATGAAATTGTGTTTTATGATAATTATAGGTGTTGAAATGAATTATAGAAATTTATTTGTAATTTTTGTGAATTTTTATATATTTATTTGGAATTTATTAAGTTTATGTAATTTTGAAAAATAGGGTTAATTATGTGTTTAATTGAAATTAATTGGTAAATTGAGTATATTTATTGATATTATTGAATTATATGTTGAGAAAATTAATTTTGAGTAATTATATTATTTTTGGTGAATTTTTTATTAATTTTAGTAAATTTATATATATAGGGGTATTTTGGTAATTTGACACTAAGTTGGCTAAAAATGTAGTTAAATTGGTTTTAATAGTTATTTATGGTATAAAAATGATTTCTAAAAATTATTTAGTATTTTTAACTAATTAAAACTATTTTTCGTAAATTATTTTCAAATTATATATATGTTATACGATTTTTCTAAATAAATGAGTTTTTATCGGTTTTTAGTAAGTTTTAGGGTTAATTAAGTAAATTGGATTGATAAAATGTATTTTTATTATATAAGGGTATTTTTGGTATTTTGTGATTATTCTGTGAATTATGAACCTCGGTCGGTGAATTGTAGTTTGGAGTCCGACCGAGGGATCATGGTTATGAATTTTGTGTTTATTTTCGAAGTGTATTTCTTTGCAGGACCGGCTCTAATCTTTGAGTAGAGAGATGTCCATTTTACAGGGGAGATTATGTCGAATTTTTGATAGAATTCTCGTAAAACGTGATGTCTGGTTGAATTCCTATTTTAATTCTGTGTCTAGTATTCTAGATTGAGTTTCTAGGAAATTCCGTTAGATTTATTCTGATATTCTATGGTCGTTTGTTTGTTTAGTTGCACTGAGACCGAGACCTAGTGGACCAGGCCCGTCGGACCCATCTCGAGGAGCCCAATAAACAGTGAGTTGTTATTTTATATATATATATGTTATAGGATGCATAATTTTAGAAATGTATGGTTTATTTTGATAAATATGCATAATGATTTAATTAGTATTTAAATTTATTTTTGGTTTATTTTCGGTATATTTTAAACTATATGCATGTTTTATTAATGATTTATGCTTAAAATGTTTTTAAATATATTTCTAGTTTATTTTGTAATTTAATTGGATTTATTTGGCATATATATACTCGGAATATACCTGGTTTATTTTTTGTATATTTCTAGTATATATATATGGTTTATGTTGAGATTTTATTCATTTACATGCATCATTTATTTATGAATGTATGTTTTATATTTAAAATGAAGGATATCAATAGAACGTGCTACCTAGTGAGCAGCACTAGGACCGAGTACGTACCAGTACGCTGATAGCATTTAGGCTTCATTACTAACCTATTTGTGGGTATTGATCGGATTGATTTATGTGATGTGAGATATGATTTGGGAGTGTGATTGCTGGAGCTCGGTTGGCCAAGTGTCTCGGGGCCAATCACACTGACAGTTAGACTATTGGAGCTCAGTTGACTTAATGTCTCAGGGTCAGTCTACTGCCCAAATGGAACAAGTGAATATATTTGGAATAAGTGAGCCTATATGGCTAGAGTGTTGTCTAACACTGTTTTAAGGTTGCGATTTTCTAAGGTTCTATTTGATCCTTCATAAACAGTGATTTTCAGAAAATATATAAAATGATTTTGTTGAATATGTGTGTATTTGCTTGTATATATACTTATTATATATACTATTGACTATGTGCATTGCCATTTAGTTATGCATGTATATATATTATAACAATTCACTCAGTGAGGTCTGACTCCCCTCCGTTAACTATTTTTTAGGAGAGTCATCATCTTCAGACCTCAGTAGCAGACCCATACGTCGGATTTCTTCCGCCCCGGCTTCATTATGTAAACTGCTTATTTGAGTTTTATTTTATGATCTAGACACTGCAGTAGTTGTAAAATTGTTAAAGGGTTATGTATTATGTTTATGTGAGTTATGTATTTTAAATATTTGATTGGATTTATATTAAAGGAATATTTATATATATGAGATGAGGATTTAAATCCATTGATGTATATTACTTATCCTATTTGTGATTTTAAATTCCACTGTAAATTATTTTATTTATGTTATTATTATTATTGCATGTTTTATTTTATTTTAAGACTTGCTACGGGTTCCGGATTCAAAAGAATTCCCGTTCTCTAGCGCCAGTCATAACCCCTATTTTGGGTCATGATAGATTTTCATCTCACTAAGCCCTAATAACTAGATATCCTTCATGCCATCCAGAAAAACGATGATAATACACCCATTATAGATCAATCAGGAAACCCCATTCAAAATGTTGTCTTTACCCTTATATTGACCATAGCACTCCATTTCATTGGAGATTCTTCCCATCTTAAAGATAAAAATGTTGATCTCCTGTCTAATCTCAAATGCAAAAATCTAAGTGATTTCCAATGGTATAGATCGACTTTCCTTACTAGATTCATGCTCAGAGAAGATTCTAACCAGCCCTTATGGAAAGAAAAATTCATTGCAGGTCTCCCTACCCTTCTAGGAGAAAGAGTTGGAAATACCATTAGACAGTCCACAGGATCTCATATCATTCCTTACGATAAGCTTACCTACAGCGAACTTATCAGTACTACCCAGAAGGAAGGTCCTAAGATCTGTTAGGACTTAAAAATCCAAAAACATTTAAAATGGGAACTAAAAAGGTCCAAAAAAGAATTAGGGTCTTTATGTAAACAGTTTGACTATAGTTATACCCAGAACAATTCTTGTAAAGGTGATTGCAGTAAGAAGTCTTTGAAACCTTCATCTAAGAGATTTTTCCAAAATTATAAGAAATTCTCAAAGAAAAAGGAATCTGAAGAACCTTATTACAAAAAACCTCATAAAAATCATCAAAACATAAAGCCTCTTCTTCTAAAACTCAGAAAACCAGTCTCAAAGACGTTACCTACTATAAATGTGCCAAAAAGGGTCATATCTTTAAGTATTGTCGTATCTCTAGGAAAGTTCAGGAATTAAATCTATAAGAAAAGAACCTAGAAAAGCTTTTTGCCCTTCTTATAGAAACTTCTGAGTCTAAGTTTGAAACTAATTCTGTAAATTTCCTGGAAAATCTTCAGACAGATGAAATAGCCTCCTCTTCTTCCTCCAATATAAATACTTGCTCTGTCTCTTCAGGGAAGCATATTAATATGCTAACCAAAGAACAAACCTTAATTCTAGATGTCATCCAGCACATAAATAATCCTGATGTTCAGAAAAAATATCTAGAACAATTAAGGCACTTTTTAGAAAAAGACCCTGAGCTTAAAACTCCAGAGCTACCTTCCACCAGTATAGGTATGTATGACCTGACTACCATCATAGGAAGAACAAAGCAAGGGAAGAGACCAATAGGAGAAATTCAGGAACTTCAGGGAGAGATAAAAACTATAAAGTCAGATATAAAGCAACTTAAAGAAAAATAGCAAAAGGATTATGATCTAATCCAGTTTCTTGTCACTAAACTTGTTGAAGACTCTAGTGATAGTGATGAAACTAAGAACCTAGAACCTCAGTCCTTAGCTAACCTTGATAAAATTCCAGTAGATTTCCTCTATGCTCTTAATAAAGTCACTTTAAGAAAATATATTATAAAGGTTACCATTGTGTTTGATAAAAAATTTCATATTGACACTATAGCTCTGTTTGATACCGGATCTAATTTAAATTGTATAAAGACTCATGTTGTTCCAAAACGTTTTCAAGAAAAAACCACTGAAACACTTTCTTCTACCAATAGTTCAAAAAAGAACATTGAAGGAAAAACAGAAGCCAATGTCTTAAATAGTGATTTCTTATTAAAAACTTCCTTTCTCCTTGTCTCTGACATGCATTACACGGTGATTTTAGGAACACCATTCATTAACTTAATTACCCCCTATTTTGTCAATCACCATTCTATTGATTATAAAGATGATAAAGTTCTTATATCTTTTCCCTTTCTTGAAAAGCCTAGAACCAGACAACTCAATCTGGTTAAAGCTCACTCCATTTATAAAAATGAAATAAATCTTCTGACTAAAGGAAAAGAAACTTATCTACATGATTTAAAGCAAAATGTTTATTCTCAAAAAATTGAATAACAATTAAAGTCTGATGTTTTAAAACATAAAATTTCTTCTCTTCTTGATTATATGAAAATTGAAATTTATTCTGATTTACCAAATGCTTTCTGGAATAGAAAAAGACATATTGTTGATTTGCCTTATGAACCAGGATTTGATGAGAAAAATATCCCTACTAAGGCTAGACCAATTCAAATGAATGCTAAATTGAAACAGCACTGTAGAAGGGAAATCCAGGACCTCGAGTCCAAAGGATTGATCTCAAAATCCTGGTCCCCTTGGAGCTGTGCTACTTTCTATGTTAATAAAGCTTCTGAAATAGAAAGAGATAATCCGAGACTTGTCATAAATTATAAACCTCTGAACACAACCCTCCAATGGATAAGGTATCCTATTCCTAACAAAAAAGATCTTCTTCAAAAACTTCATTCTGCTTTTGTATTTTCAAAGTTTGATATGAAATCAGGATTTTGGCAAATACAAATTCATAAAGATCATCATCACAAAACTACTTTTACTGTCCCATTTGGTCAATACGAGTGGAATGTCATGCCATTGGGTTTAAAGAATGCTCCTTCAGAATTTCAAAGAATAATGAGTGACATATTCAATCCCTATTCTGAATTTTGTATTGTTTACATAGATGATGTTCTTATCTTCTCTAAATCTATTGACCAACACTTCAAGCACCTTAATACTTTTTTCTGCACTATTAAGAATAATGGTCTTGTTGTTTCAGAAAAAAAGATATCTCTTTTCCAAACTAGAGTTAGATTCCTAGGACACTATATATGTTGTGGAACCATTGTCCCTATAGAAAGAACCTTAGAATTTGGAAACAAAATCCTTGATAGGATTCTTGACAAAACTCAACTTCTAAGGTTTTTAGGAAGCCTAAATTATATATTAGATTTTTATCCCAATATAAATAGGATAGCAAAACCTTTGCATGATAGACTAAAGAAGAACCCTATTCCCTGGACTGATGAACATACCAGAACAGTCCAACACGTAAAGAAATTTATTCTTAATATTCTCTATCTCCACTTAGCTGATCCCAGTCTTCCTAAGATTGTAGAAATAGATGTTAGTGATCTTGGATATGGGGGGATTCTCAAACAAGTTCAAAATAGTAAAGAAGTTGTAGTCCAGTATACTTCAGGTCATTGGAATAATTCTCAAAAAAACTATTCTACCATCAAAAAAGAAATTCTTTCCATTGTAATGTGCATCACAAAGTTTCAATCTGATTTACTAAATAAAAAATTTTTGCTTCGTGTTGATTGTAAATCTGCAAAAGATGTTTTACAAAAAGATGTTCAAAATATTGCTTCAAAATAAATTTTTTCAAGATGGCAAGCTATACTTAGTATTTTTTATTTTGATATAGAATATATAAAGGGAGAATCAAATTCTTTGCTAGACTTTCTGACCAAAACAGATAATTTTTGCAAAATAGATAAAGATTCCCAGAAAAATAAAGAAAAAAAAGGTTGACAAGCCTGATCCTCCTCTTCCCTCCACTTCTAAACCCATAAAATCATGGTTCGATATAGTAAACTAAGAAGAATCAAATGATTCTAACAAAATAACCCGAATTCAGCAATGGATTGATTCTATCTCCAACACCCCGGAACTCCTTAAAGCTATCCAAAATACTCTTATCCCTCTTCCTTCAGCTCCAAAAGTAAACCAGGCAATCATCCCTTCAGACAAAGGTATACTTGGTAAGGCTCCTCTTCCCATTTCTAAAATTGAGAAAGGTGAATCTTCTTCCTCTCAAAAAATCATTTCTCAAGAAGATTTAAAAGTTATGGCTACTCCAAGTAGTTCACAGGTTGTCTATACACAATCAAAAACTTCTTCTGATTTTCTTATAAATAATTCTATTCAAAACATTTTGACTATAGAAAATGGATTTTTCAGTAAAGACCCATTTTTGACTATACAAAATCATTTTCCTCCAAATTAGTTTTTCAAACCTTGGGATCTTTCAAAACCCTAAGAATATTATCAAACTATTTTGGAAGTTACTGGTTCTACAGAATTCAAACACTTCTACCATAAAGGATACCCCAAACCTTCTTACTCAACCTGCAAAATTCTTAAAGTCCTCCACCCTTTTACTTGGGGACAAGAACTCTTTAAACCCAAAACTTTCCCTGTAAATTTCTCAATAAAGTTAGACTTTTGCCGTACATACTCATATTGGGATTATGAACAGGCATGGTTTAACACCTTCCTTATCCAAAACCATTTTAATACCCATTCCTGGCTATTCTTCCTAAGTGATCATGCTAATATTTCTGAGTTTCCTGCATGGTTCGCCAGATGGTGGAATAACTATGGACCAATCCCTGATATTCTTCCCTCTGAAATTCATTAGGGTTTTGACCTTTTTTGGTCCCATTATAGACCTTCCCAACTTGAAAAGAAATTCACCTTCCTTACCCTCTATTGCTCTAAATTCTTTGTCCCTTGGGTAACTCAATGGTACCTCGACTTTTGTTTTAACAATGGTATTATAGTTCTTCAAAGAAGATTCAAGGTCAAATGGTGGAACTCTTATAATAAAACAAATAAGATCTCCCAATATGTTGTCTCCTCTTAGCTCCAACAACAAGGTTTCCTTAGATCTTCTGAATCTCAGAACTTGGCACAAACCTCCTTTCTAGCTCAAAAGTCCTATGCTAATGCCCTCCTTACAGCTGCCAAAACTAAAGAAGAATATTTTAAGATTATGCAGTAACTCTTTCAGTCCGAAGCCTTTTCCTCTACAGCACTATCCAACAGCTCCGAAAACTCAAAACCTTTAATCGATTTGGGTAATGAAAATGAGGATGATTGTTTTGGGATTCTCTCTCCTATTAAGCCCAAAGGCCCATAACCCAAAAGCTTATAGGACCTCTTTATTTGTAAATATTTTGTTTGTAAATATATGTCTGTAGTTGTAATTATAAGCCCGATGGGTTGAAAACCTTGTATAAGGCGGCCCATGCAAAAGTTAGGGTAAAGTAAAAAAAAAAGTATTTTAATATATTTTCCTTTTGGCAGGAACTTATTCTTCTCCTGAATGGGACCTTCTCAGACAGCCTTCAGGAAAATTCAGCTAATATGTCAAATACTTGGCTCCACCTTCAGCTGCCATCCCACTTCTCTTTGTTCCCCCTCAAGGATGGGGACCCACTTTCCACTATCAGGACAAAATAATCAATAATTATTTCAAGTCACATGGTGGTGGTTGTGAAAGATAGTTGGCAGGCAGTAAAACAAGTCACCTTGATTCCTTTCAAAATTCACTCTCCTCTGTACCCCACTCGTCCTGTTCTCCATATGCTTAAAAGGCCTTCGTCCTCTATATAAGGAGCCCTCCTCTTGCTAAGAAGGGCAGAGAACTTTTTGGCAAAAAGAAAAAGGAAGTTTTAGGAAAGACTCCTTCTATCTCCTTCTTCCTCTCTACTTTCTAAAAGATTTCTTAAGAAATTTGTAATTCTCTAGTAACAAAATATATATATGTATAAAGAGATTTTTGTAAACCTCTGCGTTCTGAATATTTGAACCATTGTATCTCCCTCTACTTGGAATATAAAGGACTTTTATATAACAAACTCTCGTAAGTTTAAGTTTCAATGCTCTCTATTGTTTTAATATCTTTTATTTATTTTCTTTAAAGCTTTCTTTTATCTTCTGCAATTTTCACTTTCAGTTATTTAAGTAACAGAACGTATGCTCTATGCTTGCCTAAGGAATTAGGATCCTGCACATCAGAAACTCTGTGAAATCCTGTTTGCATTTTGGTGCGGTAACCTCCAATTTATGACTGGAACGTGAGACCGTGCACAGTGAACTTTTTTGCATTATGCATTTCTACATTGTGATACACCTGCTATAGTACCCTTAGATCCTTGGTCGTCCTGGTATATATATATATATATTCAAATAGATTTATACGTGTTTAAACGGGTTACAGATTAATTGTGTAACCTATTTAATAAACGTGTTTAAATAGATTACAGGTTAATCGTGTGACCTGTTTAATAAGTGTCTATACATATCTAAATGAGTTAGGCGAGTTCAACCCGTTTAGACACGATTTTATTCGTGTTTTAAACATATTGACCCGTTTATGACCCGAATTCATGCATGAATTTGCCGGGCTATTTACCTAATTATAGTATACAAAAATTCTTTTTCAAATTATGGTAGTTTTAAAAAAATTATTTCATATGTATGTGCATAAATTGTTATTGACCTTTATGACTTTTATGTATTGAAATGACCATTATGACCTAATTTTTTTATCATAATTTTATAATGATTATGATTAATTAATTATAATAATATTAAAAATAATATATCATAATTATAATAATAATATATTTTTTGTTTTTTAACTTTAACATCATCATCATCATCATCATCATCATTATTATTATTATTATTATTATTATTATTATTATTTCATGTGTGTGCATAAATTTACATGGATTGTCTTTGACCTTTACAGCTTTTATACATTGAAATGACCATTATAGCCTAATTTTGACATTATAATTCTATAATAATAGTAATTATTATTATTATTATTATTCTTCTTCTTATTATTATTGTTGTTGTTGTTATTATTATTATTATTATCATCATTTCATGTGTGTGCATAAATTTGCATGGATTGTCTTTGACCTTTATGGCTTTTATACATTGAAATGACCATTATGGTCTAATTTTGACACTAAAATTTTATAATGATTATGATTAATTAATTATAATAATATTAAACACAATATATCATAATTATAATAACATTATATTTTTTATTTTTTTTATTTTAACATCATCGTCATTATTATTATTATTATTATTATTATCCAATAAAAAATTAAAAATTAAAAATTGAAATTAAAATAAAAATTAAAAATTATTAAAAAAATTGGCCAAAATAAAAAAATGAAAAGGGTCATACTGCCAATGCCAGTATGGCCCAAAAAAAAATGGTCATACCTCCGTTTACGCAAGTGCTATGGTCACAAAATTTTAACAAACATAGCCATTTTTAGTCGTTTAATTTGGAAGTAATAAGCAATCAGTTTGCTTCTTTTACTTTTAATTGGTTAAGGCATGTGATGAAGAAAACACCCAATTTGCCATCAGCTGCATAATAATAAGAATGTCTGGTTTGCACAATCTCTTGATATATAACTCTTAAGATCAACAAGAATTTTTTATTGGTCCAAATATTTTTTTCTCAAATTTCATAACTAAAAATAATGCAATCAGCCATTTTCAGTCTTTAGACCTGACTTCTCTTTGAATTATAGTGCTCTCTGTTTTAACTTTTAGCCCCATTTTTGGCCTGTTGTCAACAGCAACATACTCATCAAGGTTGCTAATGTCAAATTCTCATTCCAACCTGCCGAAAACAACTCGTCTTTTATTGCTGATGGCAGCGTGGATCAAACTATACTATCAGTTGTTGATAATTATCAAGTGCTTGACAACTTCATTCAATGCTGTTGTTAAATTCGCAATCACAACTTTAAGTGCATCAATTGCAACAATGAATAACTGGAAACAATAAAGATTTAGAATCCTTCATAAATTAACTTAAAATAATCTAACCTTGTCTGATGCAAATTTATAAATTTTACTTATTGGTTGAATATTATCTTAATTGAAAATTCAATTAATATAAATTTAATAGAAGCAGAACTCCAGCATGAAGAAAAGATTATCCTTTACGTGGATCCCAGGCAATGAATCATATTCTTATTTCAAAAAATTATTCAGTTGAAAACTTTAGCATTACTAATTCTACAGAATATGAAAAGGGCAAGTAAATAAATAAATATACCCAAATCACAACCAAAGAAATCCATTGCTTTGGCATCAAGTGATAGAAAACATTCCTAAGCTTTCCTGCATTATAAATATCCATGCAGTTTTCAATATTTATTATCCTTCCATATACTTGAGCTTCTTTCCTTTCTCAAAAAATCTGCTTTTAAATTTCAATCCCACCTTTCTTACCCTTATCAGTACTAGCAGCCATTCCCCTCTGAATATGGCTGTGGCTGAAGTACTCGTTTCCAAAGTATTGGAGATGCTGATTTCTGGCATTTTTAGTGAGACAAAGCAAAAGTTTAAGCTTGTTGTTGGTGTCAAGAAAGAGGTGAAAATGCTCACTGACAATCTCCGATCCATCCATGCTGTGCTCATTGATGCAGAGAAGAGGCAGCTGAAGGAGGAAACAGTCAAACTATGGCTCCAAAGGCTCAAAAACATATCATACGACATTGATGATGTGTTGGAAGAGTGGAGCACTGAAATTCTGAAATCAAAAATTGAAGGAGATGAATATGAATATGCGCTCAAGCCAAAAAGAAGTAAGGTATGGTCTTTCGTCCTGTCCTTTTGCTTTTGCTTTCGTGAAGTCGGTTTCCGTCATGACATTGCTGTCAAGATAAAGGAGCTAACTGAAAGTCTAGATGTCATTGCCAGAGAGAAAGATAGATATAGCTTTCTATTAATAAAAGGGAATGAACAAGTTGAAAGAGTTATGACCACCTCTGTTGTCAATATCGCTGAGGTAAAAGGTAGAGAGCCTGATGAAAATAAAGTGATAAACTTGTTGTTGGCTGAGAGTAGTGAAACACCAAACCCTCATGTCATCTCTGTAGTAGGGATGGGAGGGATTGGAAAAACAACTCTCGCCAAACTAGTTTATAACGAAGATAGGGTAAAGTCCCATTTTGATACAAGAATATGGGTTTGTGTCTCGGATCCATTTGATGAGCACAGGATTGCCAAGGCGATCCTTGAATCCGTTCAGCCGGATACTGCCTCAAACGTTGTTGAATTGCAAAGCATAGTGCGAAAAATTCAACAATGCATTGAGGGGAAAAAATTCTTACTTGTTCTGGATGACGTTTGGAATGAAGACAGCAACAAGTGGGGACGAATAGAAGAATTTCTCAGGTGTGGTTCCTCAGGAAGCAAAGTTCTGGTAACTACACGTAGCCAGAAAGTTGCAGAAATTATGGGGCATAAAGACCACATTATCCGACTTGGATTGTTGTCCAATGAGGAATGCTGGTCCCCATTTAGTCAACTTGTATTCTTGGAAAGTACTAATATGCAGTACAATAGTAGTCTAGTAGAAATTGGTAGAAAAATTGTTGCTAGGTGTAAGGGTTTGCCTCTTGCTGTAAAGACAATAGGAGGTCTTTTGAGGTGTAAAGATTCTGTAGAGGAGTGGCAAAAAGTCTTAGATAGTGAATTGTGGGAAGTAGAGGAAGTTGAAAGAGGTGTTTTAGCCCCATTGTTGTTAAGTTATTATGACTTATCCTCAGCACCGAAACAATGCTTTTTGTATTGTGTCATCTTCCCTAAGGACCACAGGATGAGTAAAAGAGAATTGATTGGGATGTGGATGAGTCAAGGTTATCTTAGGTCAACGAGAAGTAAGGATATGATGGAGACAGGTGAGGAATATTTCCAGCACTTAGCTATGCGCTCTTTCTTTCAGGATTTTGAGGAAGATGGTGTGGACAAGAGCAATAGTTACTGTAAGATGCATGATTTGGTTCATGATTTTGGTCAGTCTATAATGAAAAATGAAAGTGTTAGCCTTGAGGTCAATAGTACTTATTGTGCAGAGCCTAATGAAATACGACATGCGGTGATTGTGGTTGCCCAAAGAGAGGCCTCATTCCCTAGCTGTGTCTATAACTTTAAAACATTACGTAGTCTCAGATTTCTCTCAACGTATGTGGTTTCAATGGTTCAAGCGGCCTTACCTTGTGTAGTCAATAAACTGATGTTTTTGAGATCATTGAGCTTAAGGGACTGTTGCATTGAAGAAATTCCGTTGAATATAAGTAAATTGATCCATTTGCGAGAGCTCGACTTGTCCAGAAATCCAATATTAAGCAAGTTGCCTGAAACAGTATATAATTTGTATAATTTACAAACCTTAGTCTTGGATGAATGTGAGAGTCTTGAATCGTTGCCTCAAGGGATGGGAAAACTTATCAACTTGAGGTGTCTGTATAATATCGGGTGCGATTGTCTGCGGTTGACAAAAGGTCTTGGTAGGTTAAGTGGTCTTCAGAGATTAAGCTGGCTCAACATTTGCCTTGATGATGAACAAGAAGAAGAAGCATCACTGTCTCTTAGAGATGTGGAAAACCTGAATAACCTTGGTGGTTATTTGAGCATAAATTGGAGGAGACAGCACAAGGCAGATGTAGATGTGGAAGAAGCTAAGCAGGCACAAATGAAGGCTAAAAAACACCTCTCTGAATTGGATATCCTTTTTAGTGAAGAAGATGAAGGTGGAGGAGAGTGGAGGGAAGGAGGAGATGAAGAGTTATTAGAAGCTTTAGAGCCTCCTCCAAATTTGAAATATTTAGAAATATGTTATTACCAAGGCATCAAAATTTCTAGTGCAAGTTGGATAACGTTAAGGCTGAATTCTCTTAGAAAGCTTGTTCTTGATGATTGGATGAACTGTGAGCAATTGCCTGCATTGGGAAAATTGCCTTCTCTTGAATCTCTTGAAATTAGGCATTTTTGGAGTGTTAAAAAAGTAGGAGGTGAATTTCTTGGGATGGATGGTGGTGCTGGTGATGCTATGAATACTCCACTAATATTATTCCCCAAATTGATAGAATTGAAGTTCCGTCGGATGGAACACTGGGAAGAGTGGAATTATAAAAAAGATGAAATAACAATAATGTCATCTCTTCGCATTTTGTCTCTTTGGGGATGTCCAAAGTTGAAGGAATTGGCACATTACATCACCCAACACACTTCACTCGACCTTAGGATTCGTTATTGTCCAGCTCTGTATTATGAAGGAAATTAAGAAATTAAAAGGTAATATTTCTTCACTTTATTAATTAATTATTCTCTAATTTCTTTTCCTTTTCAATTTCTCCTAACTATTATTGATGTTTTTGGGCTTATTTTTTAAACCCCAATGTTTTTGGGCTCCTCTGATGTAGCACCACCGAATACGGTCTTTAAAACAAACATCAGTCTTCACTAAGTAATTATCTTTGTTTTTAATTGATTTGTGTTTTCTGTTTCGTTATTTATTTGTTTCTTTCTTTTGAGCTAAAAGTTTTTTTTTTTTCTCATTTTTGTGATGAAGAACTATCCCCTGATTGTCATGAGGATGAAATATCAGATTTGGCATCAGCTGCATTCTCAATTCTCCATTCAACACTTCACTCTGTTGGAATCAAATGATGGTGTCATTACCAAACTGCTTCTCCAGGAACAGGTACCTTATTTTGTTGAATTTGAATGCAAACTAATTATCATTATGAATGAGTCTTTTGCAAATTTTTCCACTCTACCATCATGGAGGCTAAGTGGCTTTTACTTCATTTCTCACCACCAGTTTCCTTTTTTATGCCGAGGAGAAGGTAATGCAATTGCTGATCAATTAGCTAAACTATGAAACCAAAGGAATTCAGATCTCCTGGCTCACTTTCACTTTCAGATGCTGGAAACTTATGTTTACAAGTATTTATCACTTCCGTATCTGCTGTAGCAACTAAATATGCACTACCATTGCTTTTCTTTATTCTTTTCATTTGATTTTTATCAGTCGGTTTCTGTTTGATGTCTTCAAAGAGCACAACTTTCAATTCCATCCCTCATTCCAGTCGATGTTTGTTCGTAAAAATAGGTGGGAGATTGGAATAATCTCATAAGGAGCATTACACGTTCAAGCTGAAGGAGATGCCATCGGGGTACTTGTTTCATGACAAATTGCGCTTAATGCCTAATGTTTTGGAATAATGCTTCTTTTTGCAGCCAGAAAAGATCCATTTGAAGGACATACATGTTTTTGACTTGCAATTCTGTTTGAATCCCAAAGCTCAATCAGCACCAAATACTTGTGTCAAGACATAAGCGAGGACAGGAACTTTCAACTCAATCCTCGGAAGTTGTGCAAGAAACAATGCCCAACTGATCGGAATCAAGTGGTGCTGATGTTTCTTTGGAAGTCACATGCAAATGAACTGTAAATGGTGTTGCACGCATTTAAGTTGCAGTTGGCTAATCATGAGAGAGTGGCGTGCAGTAGATGAAGGGAATAACCAAAATGTTTACTCTGGCAGTGAATGCTGCAAAGCTAATAGCCAAGTGAGGCAACATGCATCTATATCCTGGAAGCTGAACAAACTGTTTTTGTTCAATGTCAGTGTAAGAGTTTTCCTCAATACTCATTAACTATAACTTTTTAATATGGCTGTAGCTGATGCGCTTGTTTCCAGAGTACCTATTACAGCTGCTAACTTCAACTTGAAAGCTGCTAACTTCAACTTTACCAGATGGTGGAGGAAAGTGGAGGAAACAAGGTGGAGATGAAGAGCCATTAGAAGCTTTAGAGCCTCCTCCAAATTTGAAAGCTTTAGAAATATATCATTTCAAAGGCATCAAAGTTTCTTGTTTAAGTTGGATAATTTTGAAGTTGAATTTTCTCAAAAAGCTTCTTCTTTGGGATTGAAGTTCAAATTTGTGATATAAAAACCTTTTCAAAGCAATAAAAAAGTCTACTGTTTGGCCAGTGAGGGAATAGTCTGATAAGATAAGATTAGTTGTGATAATCTAGATCAGTCTTGTTGTGTTTTAGATCAGTATATATCTTGTAATCCTTGGACAGCTATCTATATCTCTTGTAAGTCAATTTTGTTCTTAGTGGGATTGTTTCATCTGTCTCAGAGAGTGTTATGACACAAGTTGTTGGAGCCAAGACGGCTCTTGAGGCATGGCATAAACTAGAAATAACTTATGCTTCTGGTTCTCAAATTCAGATTCGCCAACCATTTCAGGATCTGTAGATTTCATCTTTGGTGATGCTACTGCTGTGATTCAGAACTCATTGATCATTATCAGAAAATCTGATCCTGGACAAAGGAATGCTGTTACAGCTCATGGAAGAGCTGACAAGCATAAATCTACTGGTTTAGTGATCCAAAACAGTCGAATAATTGCACAGCAAAGTCTGTTTCCTGGATGTCTCAGTACCCATCTTAGTTAAGGAGGCCCTAGAAGCTGTATGTGCGAGAACTGTTGTACTGGAAATTTGTACCTGGATACGTTGTACTATGCTCAATATGGGAACCGAGGCCCAGGTGCCAACACTAATAAGAGAGTAAAATGGAAAAGGGTACCATGTGCCAACTGGTAAGAGTCAAGTGGTTCAGTTCACAGGTGGTTCATTTCTCCAAGGAGACCAGTGGCTAAAAACCACAGGTTTTATTTACTTGCTTAGCCTTAAACACCCTTCAGACAACAACTGAATTCATCTTTCTATTGACTCTCCAAGATTCGGTCGTACCTTTGGTGGCTTATATCTTTCAATCCTTATTGACTCTCAATGAAGCTTGAAGAGTCTGTGTATTCCATTTCTGGGAATTTCTCCTCGAGTTTGGGGTTTTGTTGTTCCAATTGAGAATGTATGGTAGTGAGTGTTATGGCTATATATATTTAGAATAGGAAGTAAATATAGAGGCTGATATATTTAGAATAAGAAGCAAATATATAGGCTGATTGTAGGAGATTTTTATTCCTAAATTAAATCTCCTATACTTGTATATATATCCTTATATTTGATGAATGACATAATAAGGAATTTATATTTCTGTGTTCTTATACTTTGATTATATGATATCAGAGCGGGTTGTTTTTTGCTTTTAAGAAAATCAAAATTCTGGGTTGTTGGGTGTGAGTGAGGGTGAGACTAGTTCATCACTTTATGAGGGTTTCTTGTTAACACCGCTAGCCCAGGGAGGAGCACTGTGTGCTGATCAGTCAAGACCCAGAGACTGGTCACTGGAATCCAAGCACGTGAGCCACACGCACCGCCAGAAGCTGCTGCCCAGATTCCACATGCAGGCACGTGGAAGCGCATGAGCTATCGAAATGTGCTCCGATCAGCCTTGTTCAACTCGTATTTGTCTATCCTTCTTGATTCCACATATGTTTGGGTCCTAAATCTGCACCGTTGTGAGAGTATTCAACTGTTCAAAATCTGTTAGTATTCAGTTCTAATTTCTTTAAGTTTTTTCCTTCTTTTGTTGGTTGTTCTTTTGAAAATGGCAAAGAAAAAGAGTGTTATTGTTTTTGATGATGTCAAAAATCATGGAACATAAACTTAATAGTATGAACTATCTTAATTGAAGTCAAACTATTGAACTATATTTGCTCAGTATTTCTATGGATAGCCACTTGACTGATGATCCTCCTAAAGATGATTCTAGACTACTTTGGATAAGAGAGGATGCTCGATTGTTTTTATAGATACGAAATTCTATTGATAGTGAGGTGGTTGGTATGATAACTCACTGTAGGACAGTCAAGGAATTAATTAACTATTTAGAATTTGTATATTCTAGAAAAGGGAAATGTCTCTCGTATCTATGATGTGTGCAAGGCATTTTACAGGGCAGACAAAGACGATAGGTCTTTTACCAGTTATTTCATGGATTTCAAGAAAACATATGAAGAACTCAACATGCTACTTCCGTTCAGTACTGATGTGATTGTACAACAAACTCAGTGAGAGAAGATGGTTATTATGATTTTTTTAGTTGGTCTTCCGTCTGAGTTTAAAATTGCTAAATCTCATATTCCTTCTAGTTCAGATATTTCTTCTTTACAAGATGCTTTCAGTATGTTTCTTCGTACAAAAAGTTCACCTATTGTTCAAACTACTCAGCCTAACAGTGCTTTTGTTAGCCATCATAACACCTTTGAGTCAAGGAAACAATAATACAAGAGTAGTGGTGGTAATAAGGGCATGGGATCCAATAATTATGACAAGAATATTAGAACTCATGGACAAGAGTCAGGGGAATTAGTGTGTCACTATTATCATAAATCAGGTCATATCAAGTGAGATTGTTAAAGATTTCAGTATAGGAGAGCTCAATATGCTCATATTGCATCTACTTCTGATACCTCTAAAAAGTCTATTTTGATATCTACAAATGAATATGCCAGATTAACTTAGCGTCAAGAAGCAATGAAATCTCAATCTAATTTTGCTCTTACAAAGTCAGGTAAACCCAATACATGTCTTATTTCCTCCTCTTCATATTAGGTTATTGATTCTGGTGCTACAGATCACATGACAGGTAATTCTATCTTATTCTCTACCTTTCAGTCATATAAATCTACCTCTCCTGTTACTTTAGCTGATGGTTCCACATTTTGTGTTACTAGATCTGGAATAATTAATCCCACACCATCACTCACTTTATCATCTGTTCTTAATCTACCTCAGTTATCCTTCAATTTTCTTTCTGTTAATAAACTCACTCGGAGTCTTAATAGTTGTGTCTTATTCTTTCCTAATTATTGTTTATTTCAGGATCTTATGACGAACATGAGTCTGGAGGTCTCTACATCCTTGATACACAAATACCAAAGTTTATAGCCTGTACCGGAGTTGTCACTTGTCACGACCCAAAATAGGGGCCATGACCGGCGCTAGGGAACGGGAATTCTTTCGAATCCGGAACCCGTAGCAAGCCTAAAAATAAAATAAACATGCAATAATAATAATAACAATATCAAATGCAGTGGAAATAAAAATCATAAAAATCATAATATTATTTTCACCAACTGGATTTAAATTAAATCTCATCTCATATATATAAATCTTTAATACAAATCCAGTTCAAGTATAATACAATATCTCACATAAATGAAATACATAAAATCCCACAATTAATTTACAACTACTGCAGTGTCTAGATTATAAAAATAAGACTCAAGTAAGCAGTTTACACAAAGAAGCCGGGGCGGAAGAAATCCGGCGTATAAGCCTGCTACTGAGGTCTGAAGATGTTAACTCTCCTGAAAAATTATCAACGGAGGGGAGTCAGACCTCACTGAGTGAATTACTATAATATATATACATACACACTAAATGACAATGCATACAGTCAACAATATATATCTAATATGTATATATACAGGCAAATACACACAGATGCAATAAAATCATTTTATATATATATTTCATTGAAAATCATCTTTTATGAAGGATCACATAGAACCTTAGAATATCGTAACCTCAAAAACAGTGTTAGACAACACTCTAGCCATACAGGCTCACTTAATCCAATATATCCACTTAATCCATTTAGACAGTAGACTGACCCCGAGACACTAAGTCAACCGAGCTCCAGCAGTTTGACTGCCAGTGTGATTGGCCCCGAGACACTTGGTCAACCGAGCTCCAGCAATCACACCTCCAAACCATATCTCACACATCAAATAATCATAAATATATCAATATCCACAAATGGTTAGTAATATAGCCTAAATGCTATAGGCGTACTGGTACATACTCGGTCCTAGTGCTGCCCACTAGGTAGCACGTTCTATCGATATCCTTCATAAATAAATATAAAATATCCATTCACAAATAATTGATGCATGAATTTAAATAAAATAACAATATAACCCATATATATATCGAAAATATACCAAAAGTAAACCAGGTATATTTCGAGTATATAAACGTCAAATAAATCCAATCAAATTATAATTTAAGCTAGAAATATATTTAAAAACATTTTAAATATATTTTATTAACAAAACATGTATACAATTTATTATATACCAAAAATAAACCAAAATAAACTAAATATAAACTTAAGAAATAATCAAATTATTTATGCATATTTAATCAAAATAAAACATGCATTTCTAAATCATGCATCCTAAGCATATATATATATATAATAGCAACTCACCCTAGTGCACTCCACGAGACGGGTCCGACGGGCCTGGTCCACTAGCCCTCGGTCTCGACGCAACTAAACAAGTAATAATGACAGATATTAGAATAAACCTAACAGAAAATCCTAGAATTCAATCTAGATTATTTAACACAGAAACAGGATTAGGGTTCGACTGGACATCACGTTTTACGAGAATTCTACTAAAAATTCGGCAGAACCTCCCCTGTAAAATGGACATCTCTCTACTCAAAGAGTAGAGCCGATCCTACAAAGAAACACACTTCAAAAATAAACACCACATCTCATTCACAACCCCTCGGTCGGACTCCAGACTATAATCTACCGACCGGGATCCACAATCACAGAACAATTCAGGAAATACCAAAAAATATCCTTATAACATAGAAATTCATTTTATACGTATAAATTACATAACTAACCTTTAAACACTATAAAAACCGATAAAAACTCATTTTATTAGAAAAATCGTATATTATATATACAATTGAAAATAATTTACGAAAAATAGTTTTAATTAGTTAAAAATACTAAATAATTTGTAGAAATCATTTTTATACCTTAAATAACTATTAAAACCAATTAAATTACATTTTTAGCCAATTTAGGGTAAAATTACCAAAATGCCCTTATATATAAATATACTATAATTACTTCAAAAATTCACCAAAAATTATACAATTATCCAAAATTAATTTTCTCAACATATTTATCAATAATATTAATAATTAAACTCAATTAACCAATTAAATTCAATTAAAGACATAATTAACCCTAATTTCCCAAATTCACATAAACTTCAATAATTCAAAATAAATACTTAGGAATTCATAAAAATTCCAAATAAATTCCTATAATTCATTTCAACACCTAATTTAACCATAAAATACAATTTCATAATTTAAATAATTAATTTCCGAAAATTAGAAAATAATATTAAAATATTCAAAAATACCCAAAAATCCAAATAATCTCCAAAAATTCCAAAAAAATTCATACATGTAGATTAAGATACTAGAATCAACATTTGTGAAGGGATTTTTCATGAATCAATCAATTCAAATCTCAAAAAAATCAAAAACCCTAATATGACCGAATTGGAAAATTCGAAACCTAAGCAAATCAAGATCATTTAAGCTCAAACCAAAGCTAGAATAACACTCACCAGAGCTCAAGGAGAAGAAAGAGACCAGCGGTGTCGAAAACGGTGGCCGGAATCATGGTCGACGGCGAGGAGAGGAAATTTTAGCCAAATGAAGAAAAGAGGCTGCCGGCGCGGGGAAAGGAGGCTGCTGGCGGCGGGGAACGGCTGGGGACGACGGTGGCAAGCCGGGAGGCACACCGACGGTAGGGGAACGGCAGTTGCAGCGGTGGTTGGTGGTGAGGGAGTGGTCAGGCGCGGGGAAGGAGAAGAAGAAGAAGAAGAAGAAAAGAAAAAAAAAAGAAAAAGAAAAAAAAAAGAAAAAGAAAAAAAAGAAAAATAATAAAAAAATAATTTTAATAAAATATTTGAAAAAAATTACATCCACACACTTAATATTTAATATTTTAAAATTTAATATTAATTAAAAATAATTAAATAACAAATAAACAAATAATTAATTAATAAAATATTAGGGTAATATACTAAACCCTAATTAAATAAATATTTACACGCACAGGCTTTATTTAGTAATTTAAAAATACGTATGAGTTCATGCAAGTCCAAAAATATATTTAATATAATTAATAATAAATTATTTACGTGAAAATTTCCCCGAAAATAAAAGTCTTGGGAAAATTTTACGTAAAGCACTATAAATAATACACAATAATTAAAATAGGTTTTAAATACATATCAACTTGTAAAAATATCGTAATGTATATACAAAAATTATTAACACTGTATATCCCGGTACAGTATTAAAATATTTAAAAACAAGGGATATTACATCACTCTTGTTGAAGCACATTGTCGATTGGGTCATCCTTCTTTTCTTATTCTTAAGAAAATTTTTCCTTAGTTTTCTAACATGTCCTTTTTAAATTGTGAGTCTTGTCAATTTGCCAAAGACCATCATCTCAGTTCAAGTCCAAGAGTCAATAAACAAGTTAATGCTCCTTTTGAGTTAGTACATTCTGATGTTTGGGGTCCTTGTCCAGTTATATCTAAAACTAGATTTAGATATTTTGTTACTTTTTTTATGATTATTCTCTAATGACATGGTTATATTTGATGAAAAATTGATCAGAATTATTCTTTCATTTTTCTGCTTTTTATGCTGAGATTCATACTCAATTTGGTGTGCCTATACAAAGTTTAAGAAGTGATAATGTTAAGGAATACCTGTCAAAATATTAGAACAAGAATATTAGAACTCGTGGACAGGAGTCAGGGGAATTAGTGTGTCACAATTGTCATAAGTCAGGTCATATCAAGCGAGATTACCGGAGATTTCAGTATAGGAGAGCTCAATATGCTCATATTGCATATACTTCTGAGACCTCTGAAAAGCCTATTTTGATATCTGCAAATGAATATGCCAGATTGACTCAGCTTCAAAAAGCAATGAAACCTCAATCCAATTTTGCTCCTATAAAGTCAGGTAAACCCAATACATATCTTATTTCCTCCTCTTCATATTGGGTCATTGATTCTAGTGCTACAGATCACATGACAGGTAATTCTATCTTATTCTCTACCTTTCAGTCGTATAAATCTACCTCTTCTGTTACTTTAGCTGATGGTTCCACATTTTGTGTTACTAGATCTGGAACAATTAATCCCACACCATCACTCACTTTATCATTTGTTCTTAATCTACCTCAGTTATCCTTCAATTTGCTTTCTGTTAATAAACTCACTCGGAGTCTTAATAGTTGTGTCTTATTCTTTCCTAATTATTGTTTATTTCAGGATCTTATGACGAACATGAGTCTGAAGGTCTCTACATCCTTGATACGCAAATACCAAAGTCTATAGCCTGTACCAGAGTTGTCACTCCTGTTGAAGCACATTGTCGATTGGGTCATCCTTCTTTTCCTGTTCTTAAGAAAAATTTTCCTTGGTTTTCTAACATGTCCTCTTTAAATTGTGAGTCTTGTCAATTTGTCAAAGACCATCATTTCAGTTCAAGTCCAAGAGTCAATAAATGAGCTAATGCTCCTTTTGAGTTAGTACATTTTGATGTTTGGGGTCCTTGTCTAGTTACATCTAAAACTGGATTTAGATATTTTATTACTTTTGTTGATGATTATTCTCGAATGACATGGTTATATTTGATGAAAAATCGATCAAAATTATTCTTTCATTTTTCTGCTTTTTATGTTGAGATTCAAACTCAATTTGGTGTGCCTATACAAATTTTAAGAAGTGATAATGTTAAGGAATACCTACCATAAACTTTTTAAAATTATATGATTCAACATGGTATTCTTCATCAAACATCTTGTGTGGATACACCTTCTCAAAATGGTGTTACTAAAAGAAAGAATAAACATTTTCTTGAAACTGCTAGAGCATTATTATTTTAGATGCAGGTTTCAAAATAGTTTTGGGTTGATGTTGTTTTATAGCTTGTTTTCTCATCAATTGGATGTCTTCCTCGGTCTTGTCTGGTGCAATTCCTTTTCATATTCTTTTTCCTAATAAAATATTATTTCCCATTGAACCTAGGATATTTGGTTGTACTTGCTTTATTCGAGATGTCCGCCCTCAAGTTACAAAACTTGATCCAAAATCTTTGAAGTGTATTTTTCTTGGATTTTCCCGAGTACAAAAGGGATATAAATGTTATTGTCTGAGTCTTAACAAGTATCTTATGTCCGCTGATGTTACATTTTTGGAACATACACCATTTTCTTCTTCTTCAGGTCCTCTTGGTCAGGGGGAGGAGAATGATTTGCTAGTCTATATAATTATTCCTCTTCATTTCACTCCTGTTAAGCCTCCTATCACACAAATATATTCTCATCGGACATAACCTCTTGTTACTATTATTGTACGTATACATGATCCTCTTGCTTTATGTCCTAATGAGCCAGTTTCTTCATCATCAAATCTAATTCCTAGTGATGATCTTCCCATCGCTCTCCGTAAAGGTAAACGTACATGCACTTATCCAGTTTCTTCTTTTGTTTCCTATAATCATTTGTCTTCTTCTTCTTCTTCTTTTATTGCATCTCTCGATTCTATTTCTGTTCCTAAAACTGTTCATGAAGCTTTAGCTCATTCTGGCTAGCATAATGTCATGATTGAGGAGATGAATGCTTTGGTTGTCAATGGTACTTGGACCTTGAAAACTTTACCTGTAGGAAAACAGGCTATTAGTGTACATGGGTGTTTGTAGTAAAAGTAAATCCTAATGGATCTGTTGCTAGATTGGAAGCTCAATTTGTTTCTAAAGGATACGCTCAAACATATGAAGTGGATTATTCTGACACTTTTTCTCCTGTTGCTAAACTTACTTCTGTCAGGCTTTTTATTTCTATGGTAGCTACTCATCATTGGCCTTTGCATCAATTAGACATTAAAAATTCCTTTCTTCATGGTGACCTTCAGGAGGAAGTCTATATGGAGCAACCACCTGGTTTTGTTGCTCAGGGGGAGTATGGGAAAGTATATCACCTATTTAAATCCTTGTATAGTTTAAAATAAAGTCCTCGTGCCTGGTTTGGCAAGTTTAGTCAGGTTGCTGAGAAGTTTGGCATGCAGAAGAGTAAGTCAAATCATTCTGTTTTCTATAAAAGATTTAATGATGGCATTATTCTATTAGTAGTCTATGTGGATGACATTATAATCACTGGTAGTGACACTACAGGGATTTCATCTCTGAAATCCTTTCTCCATACTCAGTTTCATACTAAAGATTTGGGAATGTTAAGATATTTTTTAGGAGTTAAACTGACCAGGAGTATGAAAGGAATCTTCTTATCTCAAAGGAAGTATGTGCTAGACTTACTATCTGAAACAGGAAAATTGGGGGCTAAACCATGTGGTACTCCAATGGTTCCTAACTTGCAACTTACAAAAGATGGTGAATTGTTTAAAGATCCTGAGAGATACAAAAGATTAGTTAGGAAGTTGAATTATCTCACTGTGATACGACCAGATATTGCACTTTCAGTTAGTGTGGTTAGTCAGTATATGTCATCTCCAACTGTCAATCATTGGAAGGCAGTAGAACAGATTTTGGGCTATTTAAAAGGAGCTCCTAGATGTGGCATTCTATATGACAATCATGGTCATACAAGGATTGACTGTTTGTTAGATGCTGATTGGGCAGAATGTAAGGAAGATCGGAGATCCACTTTAGTATATTATGTATTTGTTGGAGAAAATTTGGTGGCATGGAAAAGCAAGAAACAAAATGTAATTTCTCGATTAAGTGCAGAATCTAAATACAGAGCCATGGCACAATTTGTTTGCGAAGTAATGTGGATGTATTAGCTTCTCAGTGAAGTGGGTCTCAAACTTTCAATGCCAGCCAAATTATGGTGTGACAACCAAACCGCAATACATATTGCATCTTATCTAGTCTTTTATGAGCGAACCAAATACATTGAGGTTGACTGTCATTTTGTTCATGAAAAGATTCAACAAGGCTTGATTTCTACAAGATATAATAATACTGGAGAACAATTATGAGATATCTTCACAAAGACATTTAATGGAATTCAGATTGATTACCTTTGTAACAAGTTAGGCATGATTAACAGCTATA